>JAACJK010000163.1:2474957-3712436 GCA_013368325.1 Ephemerocybe angulata | reverse complement strand
ACTTATACAAGGAGGGCGCCATACTTGTGTGCCTCCGAGAGAGGTTTCTCGCTTTCAATGAGGCCCAAAGCCACCAGTGCGCGGATATTGAGAATGCAGAGACCGTCCGACAGAAGTACTGCCCGGATCGAATGAATCTTTTCATTTTCTCGTTTCTAGTGAAGTCAGTGAAAGAACTCCTACTCAAGGAGAGCATACGGTTGCAGCCTAATACTAAGGGCTAAGGTGGAAGGACTTCCGTCAGTCTTGTGCGTGTCTTGCTCCATGGAAACTTCAGCCATTTCGTGCACAACGTCCTGAGTGATGGGGGTGGGAGAGAAAAGAGAATAGAAATCCATAGCTGACGAGCATTTCGCTTATATTAGAACTCAGCAAGTCATTTCAATGCTAGACAAGTCATATACCCTACCCAGGGTTGCGCTGACTTGCAAATAGGTTGGGCTGAGTCAGTCACGATATCTCCGAGTCGTCTGCGTGACTGTCCGCCCTACGTCTTGCCACCAGTGTGCCACCTCACGACGGCGCTGTTAGGCCTGAGATCTGAGATGTTACTTTCAAAGACATTCAGGATTAGCGACAAGAGCTGCTGATCAACAAATCTAACGCAATGTTATGTAAGGCGGGGGATGTGTACTACGACAGACCGGTAGAACTGCGGGGCAACGATTTGAATAATAAGATGGCTATATGAGCGATCGTAAATGAATCCAGTAATAGACTATCAATTGGTGTTACTAGCAGCGTTTCGAGTTAGCGAGTGCCAATCTGCGCTGCTTAATTCTGGCGAGTGCGCTGTTGTTGGGGGCCAGGCGCCTCGAAGTCGAAAAGGACGGGAATATGCGTCTAGGCCCGCTGTTAGTTTCACCCCTTATCCTGGTTAAGCGAGATACCTACTGGTTCCACCAGTTCAACAGGGGTTTGACCTGGTCCTGCTCCTCGGGGTCCTCGAGAAGTTCAAGGATTGAGGTATAGAAGGTTTCAGAGTCCGTTTCCCTGTCCGTTCGCGAGAAAGTAGACGCAGAGCTCAGCGCAAAACGGATCTTCAATGTGGTAAGATACGAAAGAATAAAGATTGGTGAGGGCTTCCTCACCTGCGTGAACGCATACGCCAGAGAGGCGGGAGTGACACGCGTCATTCCATGAATCCTGGCGTTCCCCGACCGCGTCGCCCTTGGCTCGTCGTCAACAGAGCTCGGGATGTGAAGATATGCTTGAAACCCTGCGGTCCGCGTCAGAAATGTCTTTCATGTAGCGCATCTGCAGCGCACCTTGACTAGCAGTTCGTTTCTAAAAGTCCACTCCACGCGTTGTCGGGGTCGAAGGTCTCATTTTTGTACACAAACAGAGGCCAATGAGCACCACTAACAGCTATATCTTTGTTTCGCAGCTGGACCTTTACCCTTAACCCGGCTTGAAGGTAAACTAGCGAAAGGGAAAACTGAAATGTTACAAGCTTACTCTTCATTGCTCCAATCGAGCTCCGCTGGACACAGGAGGAAGCCTGTGCGATCATGATTAAAGCCTCGGTTGACCTTGACGTTTCTAGACAAGGGTGGTTGCAAGGGTAACCTCCAACGGGGACGATCCAGTCCAGAATTGCCCCTTTGAGGCTCTTGGTATCATCTGCCCGTCCACTGGAAGCGCCTTGTTGTATCTGAAAATTGAGTCTGTCCACCTGGTAGCCTGAGAGCGTCGGCCATAACCCACCATGCTTGCAATTGCCATTGCTTCTTCCTCGCTCTGTGAGCTCAAAATTCTCTCCTCAAGTCCGGGTACCATGGCTAGAAGACGTTTATAAACTCTCAATTCTCGTCTTTCCCTGCGGTCTCGTCAGTTAAAGCCAACCGCTGGCAAGAATCGGCTTACTGCTGTGTCTCAGGCGGTGTCTCTTCATCGGCGTTGAGGCCCGCAGTCAGGAGTGAGTGGACATTAGCAAACGCGAAAACTGCACGGCCAAAGTGCCGTCCGTGGTGCACCAAAGGATCCGTCTGGAGATTCCTAGAGAGAGCTTTAGCGTACCGGCGGCGAATACTTTGTGGGACTTACGGTTTCTTTCTAGGGGCCTGTGTCAAAGCGTATGGTCGCTTTTGACCAACTCCGCTTTCTATTCCGATCCCATATCTAGGAGTAGCGGACACTTCGGCAGAAGTGGTCATTGAGTGCTAATAGTTGGCGATTGGAAGGAGAAGTGTAACAGGTTCGACTTCCCCCAATTCTTGCAGCATCCTGTATTTAAGGGCTTTTTTGGGGATTGACAATCCGCGAGTCAAACCAGAGTTCAGCTCATTCTGCCAGAACGGCATAATTGTGATCCTAGGACGTCTAATGAGGTGCTGGTGCGAGTCTGGATGCGAATCAGTTTTGTCAAGGACTCAAGAAACGTCCAGATGGAGGAGTTGCGAGTCAGCGGCGCCGCCTGAAGTTTAACTTCCTGGCACCGGTAAGGGCTTCCTTCCACCAGTTTGTGCTGACTCGGCCGGAGTTCGAAGCTCTGCCCGCACGAGGGTGGACCGTCATTGAGCACGGTACACATCCGATGATGGGGTGGGGAACTTTGCTCGTCCGGACTGAACCCAGATTCCATGTTGCCTACGGAGTCGTTCAGGAAGGCGGCCCGAGCCAAGGGCAGATTCCTAAAAGTTGATTGGTTGGGATATGTTTGCTTATCGCGGAGTCGCAGCTACGACTCCGCGCCACCGAATTTCATTTTTATCGGTTCGCTACGGTTGGCGCGTTCGTCCTTGAGCACTCTTTCACGCATACCCTCTGACCACTGGGCCATCCAGCCCTTGAAATGCACTGTAGAAAGTGAGAGGGCATTGTCATAGCACGAGACGGTGGTCAACTTTGGGGTATTGAAGGTGAGCTTGCCAGTTGGAGAACCTAGGCAATTGTTGTAAGAAAATTGGGTCTGAGCTGGGGATCCAGCTCAATTGTGAAGGCGGCTACTGATTACTTGAGTTCATAAAAGGGCCAGCCTCCATGACGAACCCGGCAGGTGCGCAATTGAAGAGATTATAAACCAATTCGAGCTCTTGTTTACCAAGTGGGTTGATACGTCAGAGAGTCGGTGAAGGCAAGGCGGCGGCAAGTGTGCCGGAGGCGAGAAGGAATAATGAGCCGGAGGTAAGCGAGTTGATCCTTGGGTGGTGGGGAGGGCGAAGGTCGTGCATGCGCAGTCAGGACTGGAGGTATTACTTGGCGTGGGGGAGGGGAATGAGCTGGAGGCGGGGGCGGAGTCGAGCTTATAAGTGGAGACAAAGGGCGCTGATAGGAGCTGAAGGTAGAGAGGTTGACTCCTCGGGGGCTAGGTGGGGCAACAAAAGCGATGCTGGCGATGTTGATAGTTGGCGTAGAAGTTGTTGAGATGACGAGGGCGGCGTTGGCATATTGAAATGCATGTTTAGAGGTGTGCTGCGCGCCGGCGGGCCACTGCTATCGGCTGAGGTGGGAGGTGTCGCTCGTGCAATCAGCGGATGGAGGAAGGGTGTAGTTGTGGAGGGGCCGGGCTCGAAGCTGCAAGACCAATCCCGGGAATCATGGGGCCACGAACGTTTTGGGGCTCGCCTTTCGGTTTCCTCGTCCTCAGGAGGTGCCGTGCGCTTGTGGGGTTTTGTGAAGTTAAACCACGAAGGCGCCCAAACAAACTCGCCAACTGGAAGGATTGGTTGAGCCATTGATATGACTGTCAGAAGAACATCCGAGCAGGTCGAACTGCCAAATGCCACAGACAATAAGCCTGCAAATAGTGCTTCCTCCAGAACGAGCATCGCAAGCGGGCGTGTGCTCCCCCAAGCATGCTTCATCTATCATCAAGAAGAGTGAGCGGTAGTAATGATCTATTAGCTTTGCAAGCCCACCTTAAGCATATTCTCCCGAGACCACTTTCGACTAGAAATAGGGAAGCGGGACAGCAGGAAGATTGGGCTCCCTAGAAATCCTGCCTCGAAACACAAGTTTGCACCTTTTAGATTCGGCCCGTCGTCAACGATTCTCTTCATAAGCCTGCACTGCTCGGAGTAGGTCATGGACGGCCTGTGTAAGGGGTGTTGGTTGACATTCTGTGGCAGATGCAGATTGGAAGAGGCTGACATACGAGGAAGTGCTTAGATCTTGAGAGCAGAAGGTACCGAGAATGTTTGAGGCGGTTCTGAGTGTAATCGGCTCCTGTCCTGCTACGTGAGGCTAGATCAAACAGAAGGGTCGAAACGACATACCTCAGCCCCTACCGGGTCGCATAGACAGCGCAGATACATTGCACAGGTGCAAATATTGGAGAATATGCTAGAGATTGCAAGGTTGTCCTCTGCTACTATGGAGTTCTTCACGAGGGTAGCAAGCGCGTCGGAGGAGTGTGGTCTACGGCGCTCTTGTGGGGGCTCTGTTCTAGCCATCAAGTCCCCTAATTCGGTAACGAGCTGGGTCCAATCGTACAGGGGACAGTACTCCTGTGCTTCGCCCAATGGTCCTCGTCCCATTGGGATTGCCAGGGGAAGTTTGCCTACTCGAACAAGGAAGAAGTCTAAGACCTGGTATGCTGAAACAAGCAGAGCAAGGAGGTCGAAGTCGGCTGGTCGGGGCCTCGATATCTTTTCTGTTCCTGAGTTGGATGAGTCACAGCGAGAGATATAGCGGATGCATTCAGCGAGCTGGTAGAAGTCAAAGTTTCCGACCGCCATCGCTCGCTCCGTTGCTTCAAGCCGTGCGGCCAAGTTCTAAGGACCCCTCCGTGTCATATGGGGGGACGACACTGCCAGTTTTAGTTCCACTCACAATGACGGGATCTTCTGAGTTCCCTACTAGATTCACCAATGAGCCTTGTACGTGGGGTAGGGTTGAACGGAAAGAGTATCGAGAAAGCCACGTCCGATCGCGGTTGCTGCAGGTTTCCGACATGCAAGAAAGCCACTTGGTGACAGGCGGTGCTCGTCCTGACAAAGACTTTGTTGCCTCCTGTTCAGACGGCAATGGCGTGAGCGATAGAATGCTAATGAGTAAGTAACTCGAGGCGGCCTGACTTGAAGGAGTTGTAAGTATAGTTGCGGAAGTTGGGTCAACCACGAACCAGGTCACCTGGCGGATTACAAATCCCGGACGTAGAATAACGGCGCCGCCAGGGGTGGCTGCCGCCCTGCAAGGCTGCAAGCCAACTTGGCATCTTCAATTGTGATGGGCCGACTCCGAGAAGAAGGCAGAGCTCCATAAACTGTATCTCATGTATTTGAATAGGCTTGCCACAGCTCCGGCTGGGTGATTTTGTCTTCGGGCGTGACGAATTTGGAAGCAAGGAGTCCTATTATGGGCGGAGGCCGATGCTATTTTCAATTTGGCCTGGACTATGGGAGGGTGGTATTTGCGCGCTATGGGCGGTACGCTGATATTTTGTTGATGGAGTGAGCCTCAGTCAAAGAAGTGAGAGACTAACTTGACTGCTTAACCTTAAGTCTTAATGGATACCACAACTTGGGGACAAGTACGCATATCAATCTTACCGGGAAACATCGCTTCTGCGCCAAGGTGCCAACTGCCAATGTTGGTGAGTAGTTACTATGAAAGTAATAAGCCACTGAATACCCAGTTTGTATTCGCCAATCAAGTGGGGGTCTTCTGTCACGATGGAATGGTTGTGGCGACCTTAAAGTCGAGCCAAACGAAGGTGGTGGAGGTCTAGTCCCTCGCCGTACTCCGTTCGCTGTCAAGGGACATGACCTGACCTCGACGGTGTTATCTAGACCACCCGTAGAATGCGAAGAATGGTGCCCAAGAATGCCCCGCGGGGAGGTGATGGTGGGGGCGGCAGGAGGTAACTTGAAGGTATTAGGCGAGAGTGGGAGTGCAATATCGGACGGAAACGCCAGGGAAAGTGCTCATTCACTGACGGAGAGCAGGCATACATCGTTTAACGAGACTGTCGGCCTCAGGCTGGAGGTGATTCGCTGGGTTAGTACAATTCATCTGGCATCTGGCTGGTTCCTGGAGAGATACAAGTAAGTAATCGAGGAAAGAGAGGGTATCTTCCCATGAATTGTGGAGTCGGTGCCCCTTGCTCAAGCCTTGCTTGATGAGAGCAAAGTTGGGAAACACGATCTCAGTCAACTTGACGGTAATATCGTCTTCGTTGGAAGCGCTGTACTGGGCGACGGATGGTCGAATACAGGCAGGAGGAATGGAAAAGTATTGCCAAATGAACTCATGGGCCTTCCCCACTCTGGATGCAAACCCAGCAATTCACAATCCTAATTTCTGGGTTAGTTCGCGAACGGAGAGAGGGCGTGTACAACACTTACCTCATCCGAAATCTTTCTGAACAAGTCAAGGACCTTCAATGGATTCAAGTCTTCGTGAAGAGCCTTGTTGATGTACAACCCGAGTTCCTTACGCGCCTCTACAGCTGGTGCAAAGGACCTTTTACACTTTTCCAACTCGTCCGCGGTTTTCTTCGCCCTGAAATTGTCGTGGATGATCTTGAGGACACCTCCCATTTCGACGGCACCGTTGGTAGCGGAATGGTATGCCAGTGGGCGGTAGACTACTTTACACGCCATGGTGTTCACGGCCTTGAAGAAAGACTGTCGCTGCATGTTTTCGAGGTTGGGCTTCCGGAAGCGCTTCAGGTAGGATCGGCGCAGCTCTACATGAATATTATCAATGTATCTTGCAGATGGTTTGGAGGATTCCGACAGCATGTTTGAAGTAGCCGATGTGGAATACGGGGACGCATGGTTTGATGTAGGGATAGTGGCCGACGGAGTTACTGAGGACTGTCCACAGGTTTCGCAGAACGCACTTTTGTCGGTGGTACCCTAAGTCGACCGGTTTGAAAAGGCTATGATAGACAGTAGTATAGCGACGCACCAGTATCCAATGGAAAACACCGTTCTTCACTGGCAGCCTATCTGTCGGCGCGTACAAATCTCGATGAGTGCCTTCAAACTCGGATAATTTGACGGTACCTTGCGCATTCAGCAAGCTGAACTGTAGCATTTTTCTGGTAGAATATATGAGAGATGGCCTCCGCCTATATGTCTGTGTCGCGACTTACATGACTTTTGGTGCCTGGTGAGCTGAGACGGCATCCTTCATCCTTCATGGCGGACGGCGGATGACTCGGAATCACGATGCTGCGTTTCGGAGGAGCCCTGAGTCGGGCCGGCCAAAGCGTGTGCCGCGTGACGGGGGATGGGCTGGGGACTTGTGAGCAATCCTAATGCTGCCATGATGTCCAGGACACTTCATACAACAGATACCTCAACGTTTTCTCGCCAGGGGGTCGCCTCTACCAGGTCTGTGAGTACAGCCGAAAATACAGCCCCTTCTTGGCTTACAGTGGACACAGAGTACACCGGCTCTGCTCTGGGAGGAAAGGACACCTCTGTCGTGATCACCCAGAAGAAGATAAGCGTCTCAACGCGTCTACTTATCACCCATCTATTCAACATTAACCCCTCAATTGCTTGCCTCATGACTGGTCTGATAGGTATGCCGCAGCCTTATCTTATTCCAATCTGGATATAGCTCATCCTCCTCGAGCAAGGGCGCAGGTAGCTGGTGCAAGATCAGAAGCTGTCCACAGCCCTGGCCGCCTGGCGCTGCGCCTCGCCAACATCAACCAGGCATACACTCAGAGGGCTGCGATGAGTCCGTTGGGAATTGGTGCGTTCTATATTCCTTGCCTGCCAATCTCGCTTGTCAAGCTAACGTTCTAAAAGCCATGATCCTCATTGGCATCGACCCGTAATTCGGCCCTCAAATCTTCAAGCTCGACTCCACAGGATACTTCATAGGATTCCACACAACGGACGCGGGTCAGAAACAGCAGGAGGCGATGGACCACCTGGAGAGAAGCAGAAAAGGCTGGATGGCGGGAAAGGTGCGGAGAATGCGGTGTTGGCAGGAAAGACTCGTTCTCGAGCGGGACTCATCGAGGTAAGCATTCGAGCGCGTTACAACGCTGGGTATGACACTCAGACATTCACGGATAGCTTGCCATCGAGGTCTTGTCGACAGTTCACGCTACCGACTACAAGCCCGGCGAAATCGAGATTTACATTGTCTCCAACAGTGAGGAGGAGGATCCCGAGACCAGGGGAAGCTGGAGAGTGACGGACAAGGCGGAAGTCGAGAAGCATTTGCTAGCGTACGCTGATTAGTGAGTGTAGAATAAGTGACTGCGTATTAATAAATGGCCCATCTCGCTTTCGCTTGCTCTCTACCGAAGCACCTCCGCTCTGCGTATAACTATCAGATCCTGTTCCATAGCCTAGTCAGAGTGAACGCACCATAATCGATCTCAGCATCCTCCGGTACATGTCCATGGTAGTTCCAGTAATGAGGGGGAACCTCCCAGCAGGGTCTGACTGATCTCAGAGCCAAAAATAAGACAATTGACAAGTAGAATATACGGCGCAGATACATGTTTGAATATTGTATTCAAGCCAGCAACGCCTTCTTGCCTAGAGCCCGATGAAATTTACACAATGAATGTTCAAGAACGATAACGTCGAAGCCCATCTCCGCCTGCTCGCTCTCAGAGAACTTCGACACACAGAAGTCGTTGACTTCTTCTAGTGCGCACGCCACCGCTGCAATCTTCTCCTCCTTCCTCCCCGAAAGAGGCTTCACCAATAGGCCCAAGTCCACCAATCCCAATATGCCCCCGCTGTTGAGCTCAACCATAACCGCAGCCATCTCCTGAACGCTAGGCATGTCACAAACGCCTGCATATGCCAAGTCGCCGACCAAAGCAAAGCTTCCAAGTTTTCCCAACTGCGGAAAGATAATCTCCTTGTCCAACCTTGGGCTAAAGAACTGGAGCATACGCTCGAAGGTTGGGCGGGGCTCGGCGGAGACAAACCCTTCCCAGTTCCGCTCAGAGAGAGAGGTCCAATGCGTGCGAGCGTGGTCGACCTTTCGATCCCGATTGGGCTGACCGTACGGTTTGACGCTGCAGAAGTACTGGTCAGTCTTCAACTTGATAGTGTTACTCGGATCGGTGATGACAGCTTGGACAGTCTCGATGAAGTCGTCCCATGACTCGAAGAGGATCTTCTGATCTTCGAAAAACCTGGTGCGATGGGTAACGCCGCGCCAGACAACGGCACTGAAGATACCAGGAAGAGTGCGGATGGTAGTAGAGGTATATGGACCGGTGGGAGAAAGAGATCTCAACCGAGCGGGGGCCTTCTCTCGGATCGGGAGGTAGTACCCAGGTTCTTCGCGCAGGAGTTGGCCGAACTTGTCTTGGGTAGGGGAGAGGGGGTTCCTGACGTACCCCAAAGACATCCTCCACATGTAGGAGTACTTGGCCCAGGCAGCGCCGGCAAGCCCATCCAGCTCCACGTCGTCCGCCGCTAGTGTGCCGTTGTAAAGTTTACGGTACTGGAGATAGAGGGAGTTCTCGGTTGAGGATTCAAGGGATATAGGGTGAGTTGCAAGCTCGGCACGGAAGTCGGAGGACATGGACACGTTCTGGGCGGCATGGGGCCGGTTTCCTGAGACGACGTACTTGGACTTGAAGAACCGTGCCATCTTCCAAACATAGTCCATGGTCACAATCTCATCGCCCAATTCCTCCCGCAGAGCCGAGAGAAACCAAGCCAGCTTGCGGTTGTGGTCACGGGGATAGTGGAGCCAATCCGCCACGATATGAGAGACCGACTCGCAGATAGCGTTGTCCAAATCGGCGCCTGCCAGGAACTGTCTGGCTTTGCTGTTGACAAAGTCGACCTGGACGTTATCGCTAGCGCTGGTGAACATGAACTCCGAGGAGTTAAACGTGAAAGCTGGGCTGCGGGTGTGATAGAGATGGTGGAGTCGGTCGACTAACTTGCTGAGCCAATCCCCCTTCTCCGACAGCTTCATAGACTTCTTCGATAGAATTTCTCTCGTCAATTGGGGTAGCTCGACGTCAAGCCATTCCCAAACTCGAGTCCGGGCATCGAGGATAAGCTGCCTGTTGAACCGTCCCATCTGCTGCTGGTGGTCAAGGTAAACCTGGAGTGTGTCGATGCTTCGGAGGATCTCCGAGAGAGCGGCGGGTGCACCTTCGCAGTCGATGGATTCGAAGTTGAGAGCAAGGCCAGCATCTCTACTGGCGTCGGTACTGACTTCCTTCGAAGACGCACGTAACTCTTCCTTCAGCTGCAAGAGCTCAAGCTCAAGGACTGGAGCTGTAGTTTGCTGGTTAAACGCAAACTTGTATTCGACTGAAGATTGTGATCAGTCACTTATTCCACATCAAACATGGAGTTCTCACCTTTCGGGGCTGCAGCCTTCTCCTTCCTCGTACTCTTCTCCTTCCTCGTACTCTTCTCCTTCCTCGTACTCTTCTCCTTCCTCGTACTCTTCTCCTTCCTCGTACTCTTCTCCTTCCTCATATTCTTCTCCTTCCTCGTACTCTTCTCCTCTGAATCCACCTCCCTGCCTTTGCCCTTTCCTGTAGATCGCGCTCGCTTGGAGCCAGGGGTTTCTAACACTTCCTGAGTTGCGGCCGTGCGCTTCTTAGCCTTTGCGCCACCTGCAAGTAGAGTACATCAGTGACGCTCACAAGAGTAATGGCTATCGCAACGTACCCAGACCCTGGACCGAATCCTGCCCACTCTCCTCCTCTGAATCCACCTCCCGACCCTCAACCGAATCCTGCCCACTCTCCTCCTCTGAATCCACCTCCCAACCCTCGACCGAATCCTGCCCACTCTCCTCCTCTGAATCCACCTCCTTTCCCTTGCCCTTTCTTGTAGATCGCACTCGCTTGGAGCTGGGGGCTTCCAACACCCCCTGAGTTGCCGCAGTGCGCTTCTTAGCCTTTGCGTCATCTGCAAGTATATCAGCAACGGACGCAATGGTAATGGCTATTGCAACGCACCCTCGTTATCTCCCATCCCTCCGTGTCCAACAATACGAACCTTGTTGGATGTTCCAGCAGCGGTCGACACTTCAGCCTCCACTCCTGGCCGTCGTTAGTTCTGAATAAGTCCAAAGCAGGGCAAAGGCGTACCTAGCACCGGATTGACCGCCTTCCTAAGCTCGGGGTCTCTCATAAAACGTGACGGGATGATACCAGCGGTTTTGGTGAGGTGTTCATTCCAGGCGTTCTGCCGCACAGAGTACCATTTCCGCATCTCGTCAGGTACTGGGCCATCCACAACCGTCGGAGGCGCCTCGTTCCAGGGCGGCACTGCACGGGTCACGCCGGCTTCGTCGCGATACTCGAATGAGTCCATAAACTTCGGGGGCTTGACCGTGTACCCTACGTCGGAGTGAATCTGGTTAACGTAGTACCGGCACATGTTGTAGAGCGCGCGGCTATGAAACTCGGCCTCTGATTGACGGTCCATATAGAGGTGGGCGTCGCCGAAGAAGGTAGCGGGCCCGGGCTCGGACGAGGGTTTCGGAACGAAACTACACATATTATTAGTCTAGTTCAACAATTCTCACATCTTCGTCTAAATACACGTACTCTAACTCCCTCATCTCAGGCGTCAAAAAAACAGGGCCGTTGGAATCCGTAGCAATCCTGTATCGGGTCGTCCTTGGATTCATCATTCCCGCTGGAGGGTACGAAACGATGGCAACTCGAACTGCATCTGGCACGATTTCAGTGCCGGGTGGAGGGAAGGGACCTGATCCTCCATGCTTCCGGTTTCCTTGAAAGTTCAGGCCTCGGAAGTTCTCAAGTTGAACGTACACGCCGAAAGGGAGGAGATGGAAGTAGCCAGGGTCGTAGTCGGGAGGGAGTTGCGAGTTGGTTATCATGTTCGTATAGTGGCCCGGGGAGTCGCCTTCATCGAAGTGGGCATCTCCGAAAGAGCCCATCTGGTCTGCTAGAGAACCTAAGCGAGATGAGCAACCAATCACAACGAATGTAGGGAGTGCGTACCCTCAGGCGAAACAGACGCCAGGTTACACTGCAAGGACTGGTATGCCCAGTTCTCCCTTACCCCAATGCGGGGCAACCCGAGCATCTCGGCTCGCATCCGAATGGGCTCTTGAACTGCCAGAGGTGCGTGCGACATATTCGCCACGGCAATTGGGGCGGCCGCCTATGACGAGTGCGTGAGGACACGAGCAAACAAATTGGAATAGAAACATACGCATGTCAACGACGAGGCAATCTCATGAACCTCCTGTTCATCCCCTGAACCCTTCAGCTGCGCGTTGGGCGCCACAATGCCCGGCATCCGTTCCAACGAGCTGGCAAGATGGTAGCAGCGAGTACCAACCTTCACGGGGGCACAGAAGCGCTCCATGCGCACCCCGGTCGGTGTGCGGTCGCCCACAGGGCCAAGAGCCTCCTCTGTGGCAGCTTCTAAATTTACCTTCGCATCCCTAGATACAAGGTCACTGAACCAGCGTTAGTCTTCCTATGTGTCCTACCCAGAGGAAGTAGCACGCACCTTCCAACAACCCAGGCAATGAGTGTGTCGTCTTCCGGCTTGAGGCTACCCAGTTCGTTCCTGGCGAAGAGGTAGTCGCCATCCTTCATCTCAACGAGACCTACAGGTGTATCGGTTAGAGATGCAGGGATGAGAGGGAATGGTGGCCTACCTTGGGCCTTTAGATCATCCCTTTGGCCCTTTGGGATCGACATTCCGCGCTCGCGCTGATCTTCAGCCTCCATCCAAGCCACGCTCGGGATGACCTTGAGGACGAAGGTGCGTCCGGGATTAGAGCTGGGATGGAGAGGATGATACTCGACAGAGTAGATTGGCGGAAGCTTCGGATCGCGGTCGGCCAGGGACAAGGGGACAAGGTTCTGGGAAAATTTGGTGGGCATGATGGGGGAATAAGTGAAACAGAGGCTTACCGAGATGGGCCCACATATATACTTGGGTGCAAGGCGGAGGCGGGGTGAGACAGGTGATATCAGCGGAGGAACCGTGCTGGACTATTTGCATTTTACTAACCTCGTTGGTCTCAGACGCCCTAAGATGTCTGAGAAGCCCCCGAGAACCGTCTAGAAATGCAGTCTATGCCTAAAGTAAAACGTTCAGTCATGTTGTAGCGATGGATGGGGAGGATAGTGTACACACGGTCCATTACGATAGCTGTCACAATACCCAACGACTGACGCAAGATCGAGCCTCAGGGCAGGAGGAAGCGCGAAGCTATCCTCAAAGCGAAGGTGCAGTCCAGGGATAATTAAAGGAATCTACCTGTGGTCGGCACTGTCTTCTGCCCAACCTTAAAGCTCCCCAGCCCCTTGCCCGTATTCCTGCTCGTATTCCTCCTCTACACCTTAGGAAGCGGTTGAGGAGGCCGCCCTGCTTCGCACGCATCGTTCGACGCGAGGGGACTGGTAGCAGTGGTGGTGCGCCGTTGTTCAATTGGTGTACAACACGGACGTGGTGATATGACAATGGGTGGTGGAGGAGTCGTTCGACGCAGATGTGGTGGTCGGGGTATTAAAGCTGGGGGCGTAGTTCGATGCGGAGGCGGCGGTGTAGAGGGCTCAGGTTCAGATGTGGTGGTGGTTCTGTTAGAGCTGGGGCGTGATTCGATGCAGACATGGTGGTTGTGGCATTGGTGCCTGGGGCACCGTTCGACCCGGAAGTGGTGATGCGGTGAGGGCGGCGGCTCCAGGGGCGTTGTTCGACGCGTGAAGGTGATTGGAGGCTAGAAGTGGTGGTGGGTGTCCTTGGATGCCGGCAATGGGGTGGACAACGTGGTAGTGGTGGTGGGGCTTGGAGTCGCCTGGGCAGACTGCCCAGCGTGCTGGACGCCAGTCCTGTGTGGTGGTGGGCATCCTTGGACGCGAGCGTCAAGGGGTGTGGTGGCGGTGGCCGGCGTACTGCGCCATCGCATTGGCTCCCATGTTGGTCCACGACGATGACGAAGAAAGAGTGAGGAAGAAATAGGCGGTGGCGGTAGTGGTGCGAGGATAATATTAGCAGCGGGCACAGCGCGCATGCGAGAGACGGGAGACCGACCCCACAGAGGAGGCTTCCAGGAGGAGGATATCTACGGGCGGTAGGGCGTCAGTGTGTTGTAGGCATTAGGATCCCGACCGCCCTGCGATGCGGCCAGGTGAATAGGGCACTCACCGGTGCAGCCAATGCACTCATTTGAGGTAGCAACAACATCGCTGGTAAGATCCTAGCCCTTGCTCCCTGCGACGATCCATGCCTACGTTCCTTCCAGCCGCAAGGCGAACATAAGCGCCGGGCTCGGAACATCGACGAGCTTGGCTGGCGAGTAGTATAGGCTTGCGGTATGCGTTGAAATTGGAGAAAGGCTGGAGAAAAAACGCACGCCAGTCGTGGTGGTGGGAGTAGAGAGTCAAACGACGAGCAAGCCCTCGCAGGCATTGCCTACAACAGCGATCACGTTCTGATTAGCCCGTTGGAACATCCCGAGATTCTGGGCGCCTGCAGATCCTGATCCCCTAACGCCAGCAGACTTCTTGACTTGAGTTATGAGAAATCGCCAACACTTCCGACTAACGACAATCAAAATGACTTATAATTGAAGATTCAACTCGCCGGACACCCTGGTCCAGACGGTTCTGGACGTCAATACCACCAAACTCGACTCTGAAGGTAAACCGCCATCTCCTCCACAATCCCTCGAACCCTTACACAGTGCAAATAGGCGGAACATCGAAAGTATCGCCGGAGGAATCATCCGTCCATTGAGGTCGAGGAAAAGCGCCCGTCCCCACCCCCATCGCCCTCCCTAGGCGCCTCCGGAGACGCACAGCAGCATCTGAACGTCAGAAGAAACCTCTCAGCCTACCGCTGACAGTCAGGCCGGGTAAGTGCCCACCCTCGACGGCATAAGTCGTGTCGTGCTCACCAACGTGTTTCTTTTCAGCCCTCCGGCTGGCCCTCACCATAACCGATTACAGAAGGAGAGACTAGACTCAAAGGTCAATCATATTCTTGTATTAAACTACAGTACGTCTTGTATCTGTGGGCTGGCTGTCAGAAACGCAACGCTAACTTTCCGGGCAGCGCTTGGCCCTCTCCACGTCATCTCCCACCGACAACTGTGGCTCAGGAGACAGTTGGCGTCGTCAAGAACACACACAACACAAGGCGGGTGAGTGGCGACCGCCGGTTTGCGGAAACCATGATTGCCGACGGGGCCCCAATTCGATTAGCTTCGCGGCAAGGGTTAGTGCGCACTGAGGGTCTCATTTCAAGGCGAGAGGGGGAGGCTAGCACTAGAACGCGAAACAGGTGAGTATTCAATCCAAACGAAGACAGAACCTTGCATCGGGCGAATATCTCAACGGCATCCCGTTCAGGCACTTGCAGCGGTGGAGCTTGTTGCCTTCCCCAAGTCGTCGCCGTGCTTTGTCGTTGTGCGCCTCAAGAGATGAGCGCCGCAATCTCACGTAGCCGCCAATTACTTACCTCTTGCAGATTCTATCCTTTTTGCAGGCGGCCCTGCGCGTGCTGTCGAGGCTTTGTCGATGGTCTCAAGCCCGACGTCGGCGTGCTGAGAGGCGTGACGCTGTGTCGGGTGGCCTTGGCTCAGTGTGCCAGGCCTTGAGAGTCCATGCTTGGGGGTTTAGTTTGAGTGTGGATTTGGGTGGGCACCTTGAGACACAATAGAGAGGTGAGTACAGCGGCGAGTCCTGGCTATTGATTACTCACCTTTCTCGTCGATTCCAACACACCGTTATCACCTGCTGATGGCGCAGTTCTCCAAATCGAGGCCGTGTAGGGATTGCCCTGCACACCGCTTGCGCCAGTTCCTATCCAAGTCGGTCCCGTCTAGGGCGCTTATTGGCGGCCCCTGTCAAGCCTCGCTTAATAAGCAGTATTTAAACACCGATTGCTTATAAATATTCAGAGGGATGGTACTTACCGACCATAACGATAAAATAGCTTGGAGCACAGCGGGCACTTTCGTTTGCAGACCGACTACTTTCGCGCTAGACAGACTACAAGCGGCAACGTCAGGCCACACAAGCACCAGGTCAGCACCACAAAGACAGCAAGGGCAAAGGCAAACTCACCTTGACGCCTAGTCCCCCATATCCCCGCCACCGCTGGGCGCTCAAAGTCCAACCCCTACCACGGGCACTGAAGCAGGGTAAGCCAGCATCTGCGTTGATAGCGCCGCTTGCTTTGCCACTCGCTTTAATCTACGAAAAGTGAGAAAAAGGTTGGCGGTCCAAGCCTTTGACGGCAGGACTTGCTTGATACAACCATCGGCTGGACTTCTTTAGCTTTGCTGCTGGATCTGGATGACGGCAGGTGATATCGCCTGCGTTTGCTGCAGGGCAGGCTCGGGTCTGTCGACAGAGTCAGCACGTTGATGCAAAGCAGTCAACAAGACTAACCTTTACAATCATACACTCTTGTAGAAGGCGCTGAGGAAATGCAAGTTCTTGACCTTCTCCTCAAGAAAACGACCGGATGTCGCTGCCCCGAACCCGCTGAGAGCGTGACTTCGACACCAGTGCAAGTCGGTCGCTTCGCCATGAGCTTGAGCCTAGAGAAGAGGCAGCCACAGTTGGTACTATGCCAAGCTTATATGTGACGAAATGAAGGCGGTGTGACCTTGGAACATTGGGTATCCTGGCTTCGGTATGCAGGTCGACGAGCTTGGGCCAGTGAGTGCCAGACCGTCAGCTGTAGGTCAATGGGGGAAAGGCAACGGGAAAAGGCGACGCAACTAGCTGACTTGAATAGTCTTCTGGATATTGTAGATCTGGAAGCAGATATGTCCGAGTCGGTACAATGAAACAATAAAATGCTTACCGCCACTACGTAGCGTCCTACAGCAAGCTCGCTGGCAACTCTTAAGGCTGACGACATTAGGTGAGTCAGAACGGCGGATAGGAGCGAGTAGTGGACTCACTCCCGTTAGGGTAGCTGTAGACTCATTGTTGTCGAAGCTGCCGGGGAAATCTTGAGCTTCCGTAGTCATCATGCTGGTCTGTGAGCTGGTCAGCGTGGCCTGCCGCCCAGAAAAGAATTCACTCACGACTGTGACTAGGGATACTTCAGTTCTGTGGGCGTGCAAGTCAGGACCATTGGCGACGAAGGCAAAAAATGGCCAGCCTACTCATCTTGAGGGCGCCATGGCAGACGACGAGCTCGACCCTATGTGCAACGTCGAAAAACGCCGTCAGTCAACCGAATAAAGTCACCAGAGGCCGTCATTGTCGTCAACGGTGACAAGCATAGGTAAAAAAAGAAGGGATGGAGGGATGGACGTGGCAGGGAAGGAAGGAATCGCTATTAGTCTACGTAGTGGAAGAGTCATTGAACAGACGACTCACCTCCTTGTTGTGCACGACGGCGACAGCGAAGGACAAAACAACGGCCAGGGCAGAATAGACGAGACGAAGAAAGAAACCTTCCACCGCTTGTTCAGTCTCAAGGAGGGGAACTATCTAATCTTATCTGGAAGGGCGATAAGAAGCCCGAGAACTGCGCTCTGATTTTGGCAATGACGTCAATGAAACGCTACTTGTGAGAGTTTAGCCATTCACTGACGTCATTGAAACACTTGCCGCTGTGGCTCTCCTGTGGTCCTAGTGGGCGGCTACGCCGTCTCGTACTCCCCGACCCTTCTGACAGAAAACAATATGTATCAAGAGAGGCATACAGGTAGTTACACATATACAAAGCGCAAGGAACGAAAAACCAATGAGAAGGGCGGCAGCGTACTAAGTTGGGTAGATTTGCGACGGGGAGAGCAGGCACGAACGACTTTCAAAGAACAACGACGGGAAACGCTTACGAGGTTGAGATTCAAGACGAAGAGACTTCAAAACATGAAGGGAGCCACTAAGAAACGAAGCAGGCAGACCGTTTAGCACTCCAGCTTGAGCTCGGGTGGGGAGGAAACTCACAGTCAGAAGGGGCGATGAGGGCGTAGTTCTCAGGGTCTAGGGCAGGAATGAGCCAAGCTCTGGACTCAGACGTCGATAAAACGTACCCTGCATGCTTGTCAAAGTGGCTGCCACTTCAGCCTCGGTGAACTCATCACCGTGCGGGTATGAGGGCGGCAATGCCAAGTTAAAGTAGGGCATGATCGACACGTTGCCGACAGGCTGGATCGCCCTTGCCATTAGGTTCTTCAGGCGTCCGAGGAGGTATACTACTTCATCCACCGTGTCGGTGTCCTTCATCCATTTTCGTATCGCAGCCTGTGCGGCGAGGGGGCGAAGAACGGCAATCGCCTGGCGGAGTGGGTGGGCCATGAAACCGGGGATGTCCTCAATAGTCGGGACGACGCCGGTCGTCCCGACGTACGCCCACAGTTGGCCAACCTGAGCACACAAGGGCGTTAGAAGGAGTGGATGCAGTGTAGAATGAGCTTCACTTACGTCGCCGGCTGCATCACTCCATATCTTTATCGCGTATTTGATGGCTAGCTCGTTGTCGGAGGAGATTAGGGCTTGGAAGATCACCTCGAGCGCTTCGAGGCCATGCTCCATATATCGTGCAGACGTGATGTTTAAATACACAAACCACCAAAATAAAGGATGACTAAGCATCCGCACGTAGCACTCTTCCCTCTCCGTCTCCAACGTACCCGGACGTCGACGGAAATCATAGCGTCGGACCAGGTTGACGTGGATCTCAACGGGGACACCGAATTCATTCACAACAGCCGTCCTAGGGTCAGGAATGGGTTCGTTGCTGGAATTGAGGTATGCCCCAGCCAAGGGCAGCGGGGGAGGAACAGGGATGGGCCGACCTTGTCGAACAGCTTCAGCGTTTTCGCCTTGTCGCATAGCTAGCAGAACTTCTTGGGCGAGCTCATTGCTGCACTGCGGAAATTGTTTGTTAATAAGCGGACGGGTTAAAAGAGATAGCGCTCACCCCCTCTCGCGGGTCTTCCAGCTTCGTCAGGGCTCCCTTTCTGCCCGTCACGAACGTATTAACGCCCAGGCCGAGCGCGCATGCTAGCCAAGCTCGAGCGGGTGCTTCTTGGGGGTGCGGTCTTGGCCAGAGTTGATCTATATATCCCATGGTCGGGATATGTTCAAACGTGGTTTTCCACTTGTATTTAGCATCGTTGGCCTGTAGCTTAGTTGCCATCTGCCAAAAGTAAATAAGAATGATAACGAAAGAGACAGGGAGTAACGTACCAAACGAGCCGGGGGTTCCACGAGGTATAGATTTACGCATCGTATGAATAACCCTTGAATTAGTGGCGCTGATATACAGAGTCAGATCCGGTCGCCTTGAACGGGGACAAAAGCGTGAAAGTACTTACCTATGGCCGGCAAGTTGTCTGTGGGATGGCGGAGCAGATACTCCTCGACAATCCTTTCCAGGAGCTCGCAAAGTCCTGGCGTCAGGCCGTTGTGGCGGAGCACGATGTACGACAGACCTAGAGAAAGAAAGTAGCTATTCAGGGCGGCGACGAGCTTGGCCCCTGGGGCGCGTTCCTTGAGAATTTGGTGGTGTTGAGCTGCAAGCGTGCACGCTTCTCTCCGTTTGGTCGTCCTGAAGCCTGAGGCAGTGACGACGTCCACAGGTGCCCAGGGATCGTCGCAAGCCGATGGGACAGTGTAATTGGGGGAAGGTAAGGTACCGAGCAAGCTGGAGAACTTGTCCCTCAAAGCCTCTCTATCAAAAAGGATAGCATTGACGCCCGTCGCCACAACCGTGGCCTGGTGTGCAATCGTGGCAGGCGGAGAAGGCGGGGGCCCCGGGGTGACTGGACGGTCAGCGCGGCCGGGTGGCGGGGTACGAGGTGGAGAAGCCACCCCAGCGTCGATGACCTCGGGCGGGGCCTGGGCGGGCTGGGGGGGCCTGGGGCGGGGCCTGGGGCGTAACCGCAGTCTCGGTAGCGCCCGTACGGGCGCGCTTGGGGGGGGCGCCTGAGGGGGGCTAGAGGAAGCCGCCCTCCTCGCTGCATTTGAGGGTTGACCTTGGCGGACGGGGCTACTCAAGTTGATTTCTGCGGCGCTCGAGGATGCGTCGCCTGAATAGGCGGTAGGAACCGCGGAATAAAACGAAGCTGCGCCTGATTCTAAGTGGCAAGATAAGCGTTAGAATGAGGTCGACACCTAGCACACGAACCTAGTGGCGACCACCAATCTGGGATCGGTTCAGGGGGCTGCGAGGGGCGCACTGCTTCCTCCCAAGCCCTCCCCAAACCTAAGCCATAGGCATCCTCTTCTGTCGTCGGTTCCACAGACCCTATTGAGAACGGAGCACGTCGTTAGACAGGGAAGTAAGAATAGTCTCTATACCACCCTCACCTGCCAGGAGGGTCCCCTGTGGCAGGACCTGGAGGCCATTGTTCTCGAACGGAAACCAGAAGCCGTCCATTTCATACAGCGGCATGGTGGTAAGGTCGGCGCTATGAATCGAAACCAGCAACAAAAGGGCGCCCACTCAAGCGGGTAGGGCACTCTCTGCAACCGATCGGGATTTAGCAGAGGGGAAAGATGGGGTGGGGGGTACCAGCCTACCTGCTCCTTATCTGACCAGAGATTGTGAGGGGCGTCACGTCCTTGATGAAAACCTTGAGCTTATTTCTGGGGTTAGAGCGGTCAGAAAACTTCCTGAAAGAAGCGACATCTACCAGGAATATGGACGTATCCCTAAAACGAGCTCAGTTTACGACGGAAAAGCCTCGAATGAGGGCTGTGGAAGGAGCCGTCAAAATCGGTCCTTTAGACCGCCGCTAAGAGTGGTAAGGACATATAAATGGAGTGGGGCGCGGAGGGGAGCCATGGACGTCCATGACCAGCAATAAACTTGAAGATCAAAGCGGCGCTGTTACGGTGGGGTGGCCGAGGGTGTTAACCTTGCGCAGAGGCTTGGCGCAGAGGCTTGCCACCGGCGCACGGATTCGGATTGCACGTGGTGTGAAATACTGCTCAGCACATGACCGTGTCGCGAGGTTCAACGCGCCGTGATCTGCCAAGTGACTTCAAGTTTTCAGGCGCCTGAGAGGTTACACGGGTTGGCGCCTCAAAGTCCTGACCCAAGTCTGGCATCTTAAACCTGACTTAGTTGCGGCTCCGTTCGCCAATAAGCTCGGTACCGCGTGACACCGTCTCGATATATAAGACGCTTCGTACCGGCCCAATATGCGGCACTGGCATCGGGTTCACCACACTTACTACTGGCCATGTCTCTTCACAGTTACACCACTCCTTCCATTACTGGTCGGAGGCGCGTTGCTTCGCCCCCACCATTGGTTTTCGCGAATAGAATCAGACAGACCCCCCCTGCCTTCTCAATCTTTTCCCCTGTGATGCCTCGGGCCTTCTCTGTCGAACCTACTGACGACCCCCTCAATCAATCTCCTACGAGCGTTGCTCTCCATCGCGGGTATCGATTCGAAGATTATATCTTATTACCAGACAGCCCACGGTCAGGAGCGTCCACCCAGCAGGAGGTCTCGCTTGAAGGTAGGTTGCCGTACTTTATTACTTTGAACGCCAACAATACAAGCTGATGTCGACTACTATGCAGCAGCTTTCAAGCCAAAACAAGTCTCTGACTCGCAGGATGATCCCGCCCTTTTTATCAACCGTGAGTCTTTCGGTAGCGTCTGTAGTCAAACTTGACGCTGAACTGTTCCTTGATCTAGCGCAAGTTCTGTCAGAGGCGCAATCCGTTGAAGCTATCTCGGCGCCCGAGCCCAAACAGGTCCCAGTCTTCGAGACAAACGCTTCCACTGCCACACCCAGAGAGTTCCAAGACGAGGCCCCCGCCGCTGCTCCGTCTCCCGTCGTGGCGCAAGAGTATGCCTTCTCACCCATTGCCGGTACTTGTGAGGGAAAAATATCTTCCACCCATTTGAAAGTATTAATACATATTCATCTCTTTAGCTCTGCCCTTTGACGACGAATTCATCGCGACCTGCAAATTCCGTTCCTTCAATCCCAGCCGTCCCACTTACACTACTTTCGACATACTGCTTCGGTTGGGCCAACTGTTTGGTCAGGGTGTGACGAAGACGGAAATGCAACAGCTGCTTCGACAATGCGCTCGCTGTCGCCATTTCATTTACGCCGATCGGCGCTCTAGCCATGGTTGTAACGGTCGCGCACTGCTCGTTCAAGACCCAAGTTTCGACATAGTATCCGCCTTGCTCACACACGATCGTCATGCCGGCTTGACATTGCTTGACGTGAAACGATTGTTTGTTCGCTGCGGTCGGTGCCGCCGCGTTTGCTTGAACGGCTCAAGCTCGTTCCACATGTGTCAGACGTAGGAGACCAGAGACGCTGGAGAAGCCAAACATAAGGTCAATCGTTACAGAAGCTCCATGTATTCCCTTTTTTTTTTTTTTTTTTGTGGTTTCTCGGGGAACGTGAACGTGACAAAGTACGTGCGTCCCTTCGTCGAATAAAGGATGATAGTATGAGAGCTCCATGTATTCCTCCTACATATCAACGTCAGTCCTTACTAGCCATTCAACATTTGTATCCAATCAATGGTGGCTTTCCCGAATGATAAGCGAAGTCCGAAACAATGTCCAATAATATATACTTATAAGGTGTTCTGACGAGTGGAGTCGCATATTCAGGCGTGAAAGAGGGGTTATCCGTCAGGATTTAAAACGAAAAGGTATTAGGATGAGGTTTGAGTTGAACGGGAACCCCTGCCTCTGATCCTTTCCACAAGGGAAGTGAGTTTCTTCCAGGCCGCCCCGACACGGTTCGAAAGGTAGGTGGGATTCTTCGCGCAGTTCAAGCCGAGCTCCTGCAGGGAACCTTCCCCTCGAAAATCGTTAGTTGGATTGGATGTCGATGGGTCGAAAAGACTGGCTCGCGCGACGGCGGAGGCCTGGCTATCCTGGAATGCCGCTAAAAATTCGGTCTGCTCCTCGAGACCGAAAGTCTCGCGTGGCGCAGTAGAAGTTTGTTCAAGCACCAGCACCCCGGCCGTGACCTCAACGTACTCTTCCAGACCGAAATTCTCGCGTGGCGCAGTAGAAGTTTGTTCAAGCGCCAGCACCTCGGCCGTGACCTCAACGTACTCTTCCAAATATCCCAACAGCTCGCCAGCGGCTCTGCCCATCCCGACTTCCAAAGAATGTCTCCGGTCCGCTAATTCGCGTAGGCGAGACTGGGAGCGGGTGAAGGTCCAAGCAGGCGGTTACTACATCAGTTATTTGAAATGCAGGTGGTCAGAGGACGCAACTCACGGCCGCAGGAGTTAGCATCTTGGAGCTCAGAGCGGGTTTGTCGGAATCGAGAGAGGTAAATGCGCCCTGTCGATATTCTGCGGTCAGTACTTAAGCAGAAGCGCAACTTCAAGACTCTGCTCACCGATGGACCTGAGGGTGTTAAACTCTGGAAATCGGGGACGTTGTTGCCAACAGCGGGAGTCCCGTGGTCGCCAGAGCCAAGGAGATTCAAGCCGGCGGTGGACTCCAACTCCTCAATATAGCTTGAGCCTGGTTGAGCGGTTGGTCGATCTGTCTGTATTGAAGCAAGTTTAGCCCTTCAAGTCAGTTCAGCCTTAGATCATTCTTACCTTCTGGGTTTGAAACGTCGCCAGGGCGTGGCGGAAGAACACGTTTTGCCGCTCTATCCCTTCGCGAAGAGACAGTCCTGCCTGCTGGGGGGGATTGGGTAGATAGAACGCCGGGGAAAAGACGGCTGGATCCATCGCAGTTGAAGACGTCCAAGCGCCTGCACTAAATGTTGGCGCAGGTGTTTCCCCAAGCTGGAACTAATTAGGGCCCGGATGCGTGTGTAAGGTCGATACGAACAACCCACTATAGCGGCGGTCCTCGGCAAGGGGGTGATAAAACCCTTCGTCGAAACAGTGGGGACAGAGTTGGGGAGTTTCCTCTTGGCCTTGAGGGTGTTATAAGTTGCTGCGTTGTCGTCACTTGTCTTCGGTTTCTTCATTGGACTGCCCGACGAGCCCGACTCTTCGTCCCCAAGTCTCTTTCGTGAAGAAGCGCCCAAATCTGAGGAGCTTGCGGCCTCTGTGTCTCGAGTGGGCGAGCTTGCGGCATCTGTGTCTCGAGTTGGCGAGCATGAGAGACCTATCTGAGTTGGCCGTGATTGCTGCGCCATCCCTCTTTCCAGCGGAATTGTTTTTCAATGTTTTATTCTGCGGTCTTCATTAGTAAGGATACTGGGGAGTCACGAGAATACGTCAAATAAACTCTTGCCTTTCAATTTCGGCTATCAGGCCTCAGGTTTAGCGCGCGCTCAGCGTCTCAGAGGCGCCGGTGGCCGAAAGGCGAGGGGGAGAACCAAATCGCTTGACACGAGTGAGGGAAAAAAGCAAGGGGTCAAAGCCGGTACTAATAGCAGCTTGGCCTTCTCAATTTGAGGGTTGCCCCATGCTGAGTCAGATGATGCTCGCAATCATAGTAGCACAGGCCCGTCAGATTCGAGCAGACGTCCCAACTTTTAACTTCTGCTACATGAGATCGGCCACCGTGCGACTTGGACCTCGGACGCTCAAGGATCATTTCACGCCAGGGTCCAGTAGTGCAGCTATACTAATTTAGCAGAATGATAGATCAGCCGCGCTGGCGATTTTTTCACCGTCACCGTGACGGTGGCATTGAAGTTGGCCCGGACCCGGGGTGGCGCAAGCACATCCGTTCACAGGTCGGTTTTGGCCAACTGGTCGGTTTTGGCCTGCATTGGTGCAGGCCCGGCGCTTCTTGCGGTTGAACCGCTCCCAAGCCCGGGACAAGTATGAGTAAAGAGTAAGTAGGACCCCTGACTTCTAGAGTTCCACCGTGATGATACTGAGAACCTTCCGTTCATCTTAGGCCCTATCACCGTCACCTGCCGACTGGCAATTCGCGCTCATACTTATGAGGTGACGCATTGAGGTCAGATCGTAGAAGCCTAACCTTTTGGTCTCAAATCTTGTCCATGGACTTGCGACAAGTATGGAGAAAAGTGGGTGGAGACTTGTACGACATATCTGATATCACCTACCAATCTAAGCAAGTTAGGTTAGCCTCGATGAGACGACATACAGAAGTTTTCGGACTCGGAAACGGCCTTCGAACGCATAATCTACGCACTGCAGCATACTCCTCTTCTCTTCATCGAATCCAGCTTCTTCGAGGGCTAGGCCGGCGTCATTCTTTAGAAAGAAGTAACGAGGTGAAGTGCGTACAGCCGTTCAAAGGAAGGAAAACGAGCCACCTTGCATCAACGTAAAAGATTGGATGCAAGTTCCCCTCGTGCCTGCTATCAATTTGTTGCAGTCAGTTGCAAGGAGTATTTCCCAACTAAGGCCGCAGTACGTTCATTGCGAAGCCAGTCGGAAGCAGAGCAAGGAAATTGGCGGAGACGAACGCATGTACTACTACTGCCGTTATCGTGCGGTTTCAATCCGAAAGCCCAAGTTCTCCCATCCCCAGCCCGTTTCCGAGTCCATCCCGAGATTTTTTTGGATTGGTTAGGTCATGCTGAGGTGAGCCATAAGCCTAGGCCTCACCTGTGATTGAAGGTCCGTTGACACCTTCGGCGCCTAAATCTCAACGGGACCAATATCTACTTCGAGGCTGCGGCGAGGTTCGTTCCAACTACTGCCCCGTAGATTTTCCCCACCACGGGAAGACAGACTGCCTACTTGAATACTATCCTGGTTCATCGAGGTCTGTCACGGTCTGGCATAACTGATTAGTCACCGGAGGCGTATTTGGCTGAGCGCCATACGTCGTTTGACCAGCGGTAGGGCTCCCGCATAGTGACATAGATAAGAATATGTTCTGATGCTTTGTGGAAATGAAACTTAGAACCTTAAACTGAAAGCTTGCTGAAAGCCCCTAACCTGTCCTGCAGACCAGGTCCCGTCAACTTGCTGGCCCAGGCTCTTACAATGCTGGTGTCCCCGAATGAAGAAACAACATGGTGATCATGTAGTGCTAATAGGAGGATCTATCCGGGAGAGCAAGCCTGAACAGCAGGAATCGCGAACTTCAATGACGGAGATGAATACACAGCCATCTCTCCAGAGGCGAAATGAGGCTCATGTTTCAGCAACCTTTCCGTCAGCCTGAGGAACCTTATCAACCCGACCACATGAAGCGTTGGCAGTGTCACCAACGGTGCCAGGTACTACACACACATAGGCCGCCGAAAAAGGCGACCGTCCCATGAACTTGCAGCTGGTGTCCACAACTTTTGTTCGTCCGTCGGTTTATCCTTGGACAATTGCCTTGGCCCGTCGGGTGTGTCCACGGGCCTTCGTAGGCCTTCGGAGGCGACTGGTTTGGAGTCCGGTGTCAGCAAAGAGGGAGATTCAACCTGGTCCATGGTATCGGTGGATTTCAACATTGATACCAGGCAGGAACCCAGGCTTGAAAGCACGCACTGGCACTTCTTCTATTGTGTAGGGTGACTCTGAGTCGCAGCTCCTCAACCAATCCTCAACCTTGCGTCTCAGCACTGTGACTAGTACGCCGGCCAGTACGACCATCATGGCTCTGATCTTCCCCTCCATCAATCTGAGTCTACTCAGGCCCGCCGACTGAACCGCTGCCGTCCTTCAAGTTGAAACCCTTTCTCCTGGCAGACCTCCAGAGTTCTAGGCGGCGATATAATATTCTGTACTATGTAGAATTGTTTAATATATATACACCTTTTCGCTTGCAACGGTCTACGTAGTTTCGATTGGCCTGAATGCGGGCCCGTGCACAGGGGGCAGCCTGGTCAAACGGAGCGGCATTGCACAAGGCAGATAAACCTAACCCTAGACTCTATCTTGGACTGAGACTATCTTTGGAGTATTCTCCAAGTTCCATCACGTCCTCGATCCTCTATACCTCGCAACGGAGCGACGAAATACCTCCTGCACATGTAGGAGATGCATCAGTAAGCCTCATGCCCACCGAATGGTTACCGCAGACCTCCACCGACAGCAGATAGGCCCCTCCGGCTCGCACCTCATCCCACCGAACGTCTTGCACTGGAAGCAGAACTCACCTATCCCCCTCCACTCTCTCGTACCTCTGGATTAGCTCGGGCGTCTGGTTGTATTAGGGGGCAAGAGCGCCGTCGGTCCAGGCGCGCTGGAGAAGGGGAACCTGGGCAACCAGAACCGGCGGGGAGCATGGTGGGCCTGCCTGGAGGGCCAGCGCTTGCTGATGGTGAAGGGGACTTTGGCGCTGGCGTTAAGATGGGTGAGCCTGCCACAGGTGGTGTTGGCGATGCGGAGCCCGTTGTTCCAGACACGGTTTGGACCGGAGTCGGTCTTCTAACAGAGGCCTACGACTCGGATATAGACGATGAGCGACGCGACGCATTTCTAATTCTTCCACCAGCTTATGCCAGAAAAGAGCACCCTGTGGTCCGAATCGCGTACCTTCAGTCTATAATGAACACCATGTTTGACCGCGTACCCGTCCAAACAACCAACTGCAATCTCGCGACTGCAGTGAAGGCGCTCGGCGAGAAGCAGCCGGCATCCTACCACCCACGCCGCCTGCGCCGGTGCTACACAATGATCGACGGTGGTGAATTCAGAGGGATAAGTAGCCATCCTGGTAGCTTCGCCCTCAGCTGAAAGGACAATAAAACTCCCTGGATTATATTCTCAAAGTAATTGATTCTTACTCGCGATGCTCCTTCACTACCTTCACCCTGCACCTCTGGATCTTCTGTGCTGGCCTGACGCTTTACCGTCCTGAATGTCCCCATCTACCGATCAATCTATAGCTATAGAGTGCTACCGAGGAAAGGCCGCTGCATCTTGCGCGATTTTTCCTTGGGTCCAACTTGAACGATTGACGGGTAGCTCAGGAGCCGACATTCACCCATTTCAGGGCCTACGGATGGACATCGCTCTTTTACTATTAGTGCCTTCATGATTCTCAAAAGAGAGATACCAAGGCACGTGGAGGTGAGCTGGCCCGCTCCTCCCCCTTCCCCGAAGTCAACTGAAACCACCTTGCAGTCATGGACGACGATGCCCCAGGATGGTCACAGACCTGTACTTGCGGGAAATTGTTCCACCAACCAAATAGTTATTCAAATCACCTCAGATTTTGCGGGGCGTACAAAACGCAGCTGGGTCAAAGGTTGGAAGGTGCCAAACAACGATACGATCTTAAGAAGGCAAAGCATAAGAAAGGGAAGGGCGCCATCGAGGCTTGGTATGGAGAAGACGACTTGGAAATCGATCACTATGTTGAATCAGGCCTCACTCGGAGCGACGCGTCCACATCTGCCGGCCCCGCGATGGAGGTGACCTCCGCCCAGGAGACTGAGAGAGCTAGTACTCCCGTTAGTCCTCTGGCTTCGATTTCACTGTTGGTCAAGGGCGCCACTGACACCTTGTAGGCACCATCCACTCCGCCTGAAACATTGGGCAGAGGACACCGCGTTCGCCAGCCACTCCAAAGGTCTAAGGACTATGATCTATCATCAGCGATTCCTATTGATCTGCCAGGTATGGCCGTGGCTGGAATATCTTCGTCCCCTCCATCATCTCCTCCCTCCTCGCCCGCGCCTCTTCTTTCTGCACTTTCTGCCTTGAATCCAACACCCGCGTGCAATCTATCGGCGACGAACTTCGGTTTGCGTTCGACAGTCCTGGATCCAGAGGCTTGGAAGTCGACGGCGAGGAACGAGTTTGGCCTGTACAAATCGTATTGGACTCTCGAGACGAAGCCTCACGACCCCGACCTTGATGTATCCTCTGAAGATCTTTTGGAAGAGGCTGACGGTGCTTCAGTCGCAGTCGGCACGGATGGCCCAGCTTTGGCCTCCCTCTATCCGTTTCCGAATCTGAGCGCCTTCCAGCTCGGGGAATGGTACTGGAACGAGGACTCCGGGAAGAGTCGCGAGTCATTCTCTACTCTGGTCAATATTATCACCGGCGCAGACTTCAACCCCAATGATTTGCGAGAAGCGAACTGGGATCGAATAAATGACGTACTTGGGTCGTCCAATTTGGATGGGGTGGCAGCGGCTGAGTGGAATTCCGACGGCACGTCGTGGGACTCTGTTCCTGTTACTATCAGCGTACCTTTCAACAGCACGTCTATCGATCCGGGTCCTCAGCCTTACACAATTCCAGAATTCCGGTTTCGCCCTCTCGTCCCAGTTATTTTGGAGCGACTGCAAAGTGCGACCAATTATAAGCATCTTCATATCGTGCCTTCAGATCTCCGCTGGCGAGCCAACCAGGATAGTGACGACGTACGGGTGTATGGAGAGCTTTACAACTCGCCTGCTTTTCTTGACGCGTACAAGGAGATCCAGGTGAGCTGTTATGTCTTCCATGGAGTCTGATTCAGAAAAAAAGTAACCGTCGGAGCAACAGATGTTACCGCCGGAGGATGAAGACGACGATCTGCCACGATGTGTCTTAGGCCTCATGTTTGCATCTGACGAAACGACGGCTGCGCATTTTGGCACAGCAAATATTTGGCCTCTTTACCTTTTATTCGGCAACGAATCGAAGAGCAGGCGGATCAAGCCCTCCCTCAAACTCTTCGAGGAGATTGCATACTTTCAGAGCGTAAGTCTCCTGCTACCTCTTGAGAATACACGGTCTTTGACAAAACCCAAAGCTACCAGACGAGTTTACTGATTGGTACACTCAGCTTTCTGGGAAGAAATCAGTGCCTTCCACTCTTTCGACTCATGTCAACCGAGAACTTTTCCATGCGCAATGGAATGTCCTCCTCGACGCAGAATTCGTTCATGCCTATCAGCACGGCCTGGTTATACGGTGTTCTGATAAAGTGAGGCGACGTTTCTACCCTCGAATTATGACATATTCTGCAGATTACCCTGAGAAGTAAGTCTGGATCGCCTTCGATAACCACGTCGCTAATCTGTAGAACTGGGAAGGATGACAATTGTCGGCGTCAGGAAAAATGGAGCCTACCCTTGCCCTAGATGTGTGGTGTCAGAGACGGACCTCAACCTTCTAGGGACAGCCGAGGATCGAAATACCCGAACGGACAATCTTCGCAAAGATGACGATGACAGAAGACTGAAGATTGCCAAAGCCAGGGCGCATATATACCAGAAGTCCGGTGCCGTCAACTCCGATGTCGTCGAAAAGCTGCTCAAACCGACGTCACTGGTGCCAGCGCAGGTGAGGTCTACGACCTTCTCAGGAGAGTCTTCGCTTATATCAAGGGCACAGAACGCATTCTCGGATAAACTGTCTGGCTTTGGTCTTGACGTGTTCACTTTACCGGCGGTGGATCCTCTCCATGAGGTCGAATTGGGCACTTGGAGGGATCTTTTTTCCCATCTGCGGCGACTGCTAGATGCCATCGATCCTGGTCTAAAGAATGTGTTGGATTATAGGAAAGTTTCCCCTCCTTTGTGACCACTCAACGGTCTAGCTTCGAGGTTGATCTAATTTGAACGTCTTCCAGGTTTCGGCAGTTACCAACTTTTGGCCGGGATACAATACGTCGTTTTCGTAATAACATGTCGGAGATGAAGCAATTGGCGGCGAGGGACTTTGAGGACATGCTTCAGGTAAGTCACGTCTTGATCAGCGGCAAGCTCAGTAGTCAAATCCAATCGTCTCCAATGCAGTGTGCTATGCCTGTCTTTGAAGGCCTATTCCCAGGAAGCCACGACGAGCGCGTTCAAAGCCTGCTTTTCACCCTTGCCCATTGGCACGCAATGGTTAAGATGAAACTGCATACTGACACCTCGCTGGACATCATGGACTCGCTTATAACAGATCTCGGCAAGGCGTCTCGTGAATTCATCTCTGAAACTTGCACTGTGTTTCCGACAGTCGAGCTCCAGCGAGAGTACGAGGCTCGTAAGCGAGGAGAGGCTAGAAAAGCCAGTAAGACTCGCGCCGGAGGCATGGCAGTAGCTCCCGCCCCAGCCTCAACCTCAGGTGTGACGCTTGAGGGGGCGGGTACCGACACCACTGAAGGTGTAACGGGTGCTGATGGGACAGCAGGTGCGTGCGCTCCCACTACTCTGAGTCTGTTAAACAAAATATATTGCTCAACCCACCTAGGCAACCGTGGTGCCAAACAACCTAAAGTTGCAGACGGTATGAATCTTACGTGCGCACGCTGTTTGACTGATTGTTTACCATCTTGATTCAGGACGGAGGCCTCGGACCTGGAATCTGTCCGTGCCAAAGTTTCACGCCCTCGGCGACGCAGTCTCCTACATCAGGCGGTTCGGGACAACGGACTCCTACTCAACTCAAATTGTATGTGGCGCATTTTGACGCGTTTCTGACTGCTGAGCGGGGACCATTACAGTCAGAGCGGTTCCATCGCTTTCCGAAAGGGAGATACCAGAGGACAAATAAGAAGAACGTCTCTCGGCAATTGTCTTCCATTCAAACGCGCCAGGCTCGGATCCGGAAGCTAAGGAGTCAATTGTCGCCTGCGACGGACGAGGGTGCCCCGACGCGTTGGACTCAGTGGGGGCCTGGGCTGGGAGGACGCTACTTCATCGGAAAATCGCAAAATCATCCTGTCGATATGGGCCGCTTTGTCAGCATGAATGCAAACGACTTAGCAGTGAAGGTATGCTCCCAGATACCGTACGCATGAGTTTGCCGTTTATCCTATGTTTAGAACTTTATTCCCAAGCTGAAGCAGCATCTTCTTCCTCGTATTATCGAACAACTCCTTCAAGAAGCACGATTACAGCCGGAAGATCACTCCGCCGCCATTCCTGGCTTAGAAAGCCTCTCGACTTCGCCCCCTGATCTGGGAACAGATGGCATTCACTTTCACTCCGAGCGCTTTTACAACCACAAAATTCTCCACGTCTTCTACAGCACCTACGACTGTCTTCAAGGGACCGACATTCTCAATCCCTCGACATCCAGGCGCGATTTCATGTGCCTTCGCTCTCAAGAAGACCTAGGCGAATCTGACCAACTCGCGGAAGCTCCTCGATATGTCTACGGTCGCTTACTGGGTATATTCCATGTCAACATCATCTACACAGGGCCCGGAATGCTTGACTACAGAAAAAGGCGTTTTGATGTACTATGGGTTCGATGGTACACAAACTCAGGGGTTGGAGAGCTTCCGTGGTCTTTAAACCGTCTAGATCGCCTACACCTGGCGCCTCTTCACCACTCCGAAGCTTGTGACTTCCTGGATCCTGCCTACGTTCTGAGGGGTGCTCACGTTGTACCCCGGTTCGCAGGGGGGAGGATGTACGAAGATAAGGATACTATCCGCCTGTTCTCAAAATACGCCCGCAATCGCAGCGATTATAAAGAGTACTATGTCAACCGGTGCGTATGGTCTATCTGTCGTCAACTCTGGCTGATCCCCATCCCAACAGTTTCGTCGACCGTGATATGGTGATGAGGTTTCATTGGGGGTTGGGGGTCGGGCACATCTACTCCCACAATTGGCATAAGAAAGCAAGTTCTAGTCCGGCGCCGATGGAGGTTGACACCTTTGATAGTAGGGTGGAAGGACGCGGCGTAGCACCAGTCTCTAAAGAGGGCAACTTAGGCCCTGAATCTCTCGGTGCGGGTAACATCACGGACTCGGACGACTCATCGTACGACAAGTCAGACAACGAAAGCAACGAGGATGACAACCGTCCGATGGGCGCCTCTGGAATGCACCCTCATCAACCTCTGCCAAGTACCTTTCAGGAATCAGACGAGTCGAGCGACAGCGAACCCGATCTTTACAATTAGTGCGTCTAGTGCAAGGTTCACCATCGTCGTATTTGTATCAATATACTATTGTCTGTTCAAACAATCGTTGTTGTCTCGTTTATCTGGCAACGCCTCTTGGTACCAGACACGCGCACTGTCAATGGCAGAAGTTCTCTTTCAAGCAAAGAGTCTCTCGTATTGAGATATCCCGACTCCGACTTGCTAATCGCGCAATAGGCTGCAAGCCCTCCGAACGGTCGGATGGGAACACAGGATTACCCGAAGATTTTTGACCGTTGGTTTGAAGATAGAAGGAGGGCTAGGCATGACTTAGCCAATAATCCTGCTCGTCGGCCCGATATAGGACTATCCTCCCCGAGTTACCCCCTTTTTTACTCCGAGACGCGCGAGAGTAGGGCCATATATTTCTGCCCCGCTGCTGCCTCGTGCAATCTCTAATCCCCGACGGACCTTGCGTTCCTTCTGTCGCTTCTGGCCCAATGACTACAGTGACTGGTATGCAGAACAATGCTAACGCCCTAGCCAGTCCTAACTTCTGCAGTAGTCACTAGATATCCTTACGACCAGCTGACTCAGTGGCGTCCCGAGTCCTGGCGTAGTATGATATGCTGCGCATACAAGTTGGCTTGCAGTGGGGAAGGTTATTCGACGGGTGAGCAGCAAAAGTCTCTCAAGTCCTGGGAAATCGACGATCATCTTAAAAGCCAAAGAAGCGCTATCCACCGTCTTTCTTCGCCTTTACAGCGTGGTTGAGCACTGGGGCTTCAAGCTCTGGAGGCCCTTAACCATCGTCCACACATACTTCAAGTTTTCCAGGACTCTCGCATGGTCCATCCCACCCGATCCCAGCCTGCATCGTTGCGGTGCGGTGGCAGAGTCGTTACATGTCCGCAACAAAGTCAATTACCAATCAAGTGTCCCATCCTTCACTGCATTGTGAGTTGCCTCCTGTTGCCTTGGGCGGGAAAACTTTCGATCTACAGTTGATAAATTCGGATTTATATTTATCTAGTCTAGCGTTGCTCAACGAAGAGAATTGCGGCGACAGTAGCGGGCTCTCTAAGGAGTACAACTTAATCAGCTCTCCTTCGGTCGCTGCTATTCTGGCGGACTTCCCTGAGAAGCCCTTGATCTCGGGTCTGGTACAGGAAGGTGTTGCGCCTTCAAGATTCAGGTGTTTACGTTGTCCAGGTAGACCATCCACAGGGGTGAGCGTAAGTCCTTTTTTGGATCTATTTTGCTTGGTTCTAACACCGCTGGACGATTAGGCTTGAAATATAGAACTACATCTCCTTCCCCTGTCGGAAACTGAAGCGGCCTGAGCCCGAGTAACATGAGTACTAAGATTCACTATTAAGAATCCAGCTCCACGGTTTTCCCTTCGCAGCCTGAGTGCGTTCGGATTAAGCGCCCGTCTACTAGTCTCCTGCCAGTGTCGTCAGACAATTGTATGTCCTTATTTGTTCTCAAGTATATTCCGCCAATGAAAAGGCGTTTGGTTCAGGGCGCCCAGCCAAATAAACTTGGCGGCGGCCGCTTGGAGTCTGGCGGGTTGACTCAGGATTCAGGCCTGTCAGTGGGCGATTCTTTCTTCTTGAACTCAATCGATGCTGCTATCAGACTAAGTAGTATCCCTTCTGGCAGGGTGTACGCGATGGACAGGCTTGCCACTCCCCGCGGCGCTTTGGGGCCGGCACGCCTCCGAGTCAACGCCTGGTTGGCGACTCAGACCCTCCATCTCCCCTTCAAGTCGGCTCCGACGCCTTGACCTTTGAGGTTCGGTGACGTTATCTCCAGTAGTAGTACGACTTGTCGCCAGTACTACTAGTACTGGGATACGGTGGTGGGGTCTCCGAGTCAGGAACCACTTCGCCTTCCGACAGGCATAGTAATTGGTCCCTTGCATCTATATATTCACTGACGCAACCCCGAGTCATAACGTTTATCGACCCCCATTATATAGGATCCAGCCGTACCGTACAGATGGTCACCACGATTCTAATTGGAGATCCTTTGTGCTTACTATGACTACCTTGAAGCAAGCCTCGAAAGCAAGCGACAAAGTCACAACAGCAGATGCCCGCGAGTCTGGTGGTATCCTCCATACTATGGAGCCAGTGGGCAACCAGGCCAAACGAAACAGTGAGCATAGTCAGCTGTTCGTCGATGCGTGAGCTTCTCACAGGTTGTCATAGGCCACGTCGAGGACCTCCAATCGTCGGACGACAAGACACTCGCGTCGCATCCTAGTCACGAAGGAATAAACACACAAGGAACCTTGCTTCAAAGCTCTCTGTTTCAACTGGAAGCGAGAATCAGTCGTTTAGAGGGGGAATTTATTGATAACAGGTATCGTCCTGTTGAATCTTAACCCTTGATGACCGACTGACCAAGACTTCTTAGGTTATCTATACGAAGTAGATGCGAGATCCTGGAGCTAAAGCTGGACAATACATTGGACGCGCTCAAAGGCCTCGTTTCAGATCTCAGGGCGACTCATCGAACTCTGGAAGGAGGACTAGGTCAAATCATCCTCCCTGAACCCCGGCAAAGAGGCAGGCAGCGAACACCAGAAGGATTGGATTGTGGAGATTTGCGAAAGCGAGAAATATCTGGAGGAAGCGCCGCCGCTCGTCCGTCCAAAAAGCGAAGTGTACTGAGGTTGAGAATTGTGACTCTGGGAGCTCCAGGGCTGAGTCGGCCCTCGCTCTGACCGGTACGCTCATGTACCAAACCCATCCGATTGATATAATGACACCACTCAGGAACCCTGGGCCAGAGTGTTGAATCAAGCGACATTCTTCGCTCAACTCTGGAAGGAAATAACCATGAGCGCCAGGTGGTGATGTCGCCGCACCCCGCTGTATGCGGCGACTTCGAGGAGAGTCAGACTTTGCACGAGGAGGGTGGCGCGTTCAACACTCTTATCCACAGCGCATGGGGCCTGGAAGAGACTCTGAGCCCAACTGAAGAGATCGAGGATTCTTCAACTGGGACATGGGCCCTTGGTCTGGAGGGAGGAAGCCTGCCCGACGAAATCGAGGACTCTAACATGTTTGATATAGAGGAGAACAGCTGGCGCCAGAAACTCGAGTTTTTGCCTCCTTCTCCTGGCTCTCTCGCACAGCCCAGCCCTGTGCTCGTCATCACGAGTAACCGGTCCTCCCGCGCTATCGAATTGCTACCTCCAGCTCAAGATCTACACCTTCGTCCCAATCCAAGGTCCTCCCAATGAGTAGGTTCAATAACAAAGTAGGCATGTAAGTGATTGCGACTTGACTTCGCATTGCATGCCAGTAGCTTATCTATACCTGTAGGCATAGTACGTACGTTTCGACGCTTCCCATAAGCAAAGCTGAAGCGAAGGGGAAACCCCCTTTTCTTCTTTTTAAAATCTCCGTTTCTGCCTACGTTGACCCTCCTTTCTCAATTTCTTGTTATAAATGATGATCAGAAGTCTACCACTATAGCTAAACGCACTTGAAGAAAGGGACTCGGATGATTTGCGTTGGCAGGGACCGTGTCATAATTGCAGTCGACTGACTCGGACTCGTGTAAACTTGATTCGTTGGGGAATAAAGCAGTCTGTAATGCATTTTGAGCAAAAAATGCGTTCTGATGACTTGTTGTGACATATTTCGGCAAGAGGAGTCAGGACACCACTGACTTGGCGAAAGTTTGCACAATGCAAATAGCTTCTTCCCTTTCACGGGCCATTGACTAGGTCCTATTGAACCACAAGGCTCTCCAGATCTTGAGCTGTTCCCATTTTTAAGTTCCGCCCTACCCTCCCGCTTCATCATGCCACTATATCGCTGCACGCCCTCGACCTGCACACACAGTCCCGATGTACCTCGATGGGAGATTACAGAGAGTGAAAAATCCACAGCCTTCGTCAGCGCCGTATATTATCGAAATGCTCTTTTAGAGGGAAACGAAAGGACTTTCTTCGAGCGGTGGTTTCAGGAGGTTTATTTACCGCGGCATCCATTCCACCACCGTGAGCTGGTTGACGGTGACATTACCGGACCAGCAGGTACGGTCAATGAAAGCGCTTTGAATCAGCTAAAGCCAGTATGTGCCTATCGTACTATTGGAAAGTGGGATTGTAGACTTATTAAAGTGGTTACAGGCGTTGTTGCACTGTCTACATGAGGAGGTAGAGTCGGTTCGTGGCATTCCTGGAGTGATGTCCTGGCGAAAATGGTTGTCGGTGGCGCACAAACATGGACAGTCATATAAGGAGGAAAAAAAAAGAATTATGCTCCATTCAGGGAGCGACATCTTTGCTTGCCCCTGTACTCTGTGTCCAAGGCCTCAAATTGCAACAAACACGTCTCTTGCTTCTTAAACCCGTGTCCGTTCGCACCAGCGATGCCGGTGGCGACTACAAACAACGTAATACAAATATACTTGCAATGGATATCGAAATTCGTGCACCCAAACATTACTTCCCTCTCAATCGTGAAATCCCCCCAACTTGAACGTTAGGCGCGCGGTCCCCTAGTTCATGAACTCCCTCTCCCTTGAGACTGTACTTAGTACTCAGTTGGGCCTATCCGCCAGCCTGTCACGTCACCGCCCCCACCCCTTAAAGATGGCAATGTCGGGGGCATTGCCATTGGCACGGTAACCCTTCTGCTGGAGCTACTAGTACCCGACGCTGAGTAGTCTGACGTGGCAAGAACCACAACATTTTCATTATTAAGATGACTCGGAGCACAGCCAGGCGGAAGCTGGTAAGTAGTCAGATTTGTACCGACCGAAATTCTTGCAGCACCACCGGGAACCGCTTCATGTGGTACTGTGGCCAGTGGCGTCTCCCCTTCGCAGCCGCCTTACTTACCATAGTATGACCATTTGAGAGCGCATATAAGCCTAGGACACTGCGTATATGAATTTCACCAGCCGGATCTCTGCTTTCTTTCCCCTTATCTGAGTGTCCTCTAGTCGCAATGTTCAAAGGAAATACCGCCTATCTGCCCAGTGAGCCGCTTTTATCTCCGCAGCAACTCTTGATCATAACCCCCAGGTAACCAAGAAGGTGCTTCTCGGCAAGGCCAACCTCAATCAACCGCAATGCCAATGGGCATCCTGGACAGGGTGTTTATCCTCCCAGATGGACCAGAGTTGCAACGTAGCTTCTCTGATCTGCCATACGCCGGGGACAATCGCTTTGTGGCGTACGTTGTCTTCTCCGGCCGCCTCATGGGCGTTACTCCATCTTGGTGAGCACCCTACTAGCTATTGCGGCTGTCAGCTTACTTTGCCGCAGGAATGTCGCCCATTGGTTGACGAATGGGTATCCGACCGCCTCTGTGAAAGGATATCACGGCCTCGAAGCGGCGAAGATTGCCTGGGATGAGGCTGTTGTGAAAGGCCATTGGGGGTCACCTCGCCGTCGCACCGAAGGCCTCAAGATTGGCATTCCGTTCGAGGGGGGTTTTATCGTCGGAGACCAGGCTGATCAGAGATCCCGGTCCTATCGAGAGAACTCTGTGACTCTGACTGACTTCCTCCATAGCTACCCAGATCGCATCCGCCCCTGGCCTGAATCTGTGCCGTCGCCTGACAGGTGAGCGGCTCTTCAGACTTACCAAGTCAGATTCCAACTCCATGATAGGCTTGTACGAACGGCAGACCATGTTGCACCCTTTCGCCCTAGGTGCGTGCCCTATAACCATCCTTTGCCGTTCCCAAGTGGTGTCACGGTTTAATGGTACATCCAGGACGTTCCCTGCCCAGGCTTCCGTTCAGGCCTCTGTCGTCACGCCTTTGTAGGCCACTTCCTGCTACTATCGTCGCGTGATTAAGTATACTCAGCAGTGGCCTTTTCTCTATCATTAGAAGAGAAAGTAACGCCAGGGTTAGCACGCAGCACAGAGGGGGAGGCGCCGCAGGATCTCCAAACCCCTTGTCGGTGATCGTTCCGTCTGAGGCTCTGCCAAGAAGCAGATGAACTGACGAACTGTAGGGCTTTGCGCGCTGACCAAAAGCAGAAGGGGCCATTGCGCCCCGCCGGGCACGCTCACATTGCACAGGCATCAAGTGTGGCCAGTCCCTCTACTTCCCATAATCAAAGGGATAGGCGGTCTCCCCCCTTGGTGGTCCCATCACCAGCCACGGCGCAGTCGATACCAAGGAACTCCCAACTTGGTAACTGGGAGGGCTGGGCTATGCCTGAACGCATGCCCTCGCCATTTCCTCGCACGCCATCCCCAAGTCCCAACGGATGTGCCTGTGATTGGTGCAACCTGGATCTAAACCGCCGCCCTACAATTGTCCTGATGGGTTGGGACCTGATTCATTACCAACCGGGCGCCAGGTTAACCCCAGAAGACGTATGGTGGGTCGTTGTCAAGGGCGATAACCCGGGTGTCTACTACGGAAGGTACAGGTCTCTTTTCTTTCCTCCAACCACTTCCATTTTGACCGGGCCTGTACAGGGAATGCGCGGAGTATCATGCAGGCGCCCATGCCGAAGCCCTGTTGGAAGTTGCGGAGAACGAAAGAGCCGCCTACCATCTTTTCGTTAAGCGCAGCCAGCAGCATAAGATATCTTTTTTCTGAGCACCTATGTCTACGGCGGAAATCTGGGTTTGTGCCTCATGACGGGAAGTAAAAAGGCCAAAGCAACCAGCGGCAAATCCCAGATGTCCCTTGGATGGATCGATATGTAATTGTGGGCAGGCGTAGTTGTCTACGCCGCTTCTTTGTCCTTTGTATCCATGTAACTATACTTCTTTTGATACATATTGTTTTCTGTCAGAAGGGTCGGGGAGTATGAGACGGCGTAGCCGCCCACTTGGACCACGGGAGAGCCACAGCGGCCAGCGTTTCAATGACGTCAGTGAATGGCTAAACTCTCACAAGTAGCGTTTCATTGACGTCATTGCCAAAATCAGAGCGCAGTTCTCGGGCTTCTTATCGCCCTTCCAGATAAGATTAGATAGTTCCCCTCCTTGAGACTGAACAAGCGGTGGAAGCGGTTACCTTCCTTTTCTTCGTCTCGTCTATTCTGCCCTGGCCGTTGTTTTGTCCTTCGCTGTCGCCGTCGTGCACAACAAGGAGGTGAGTCGTCTGTTCAATGACTCTTCCACTACGTAGACTAATAGCGATTCCTTCCTTCCCTGCCACGTCCATCCCTCCATCCCTTCTTTTTTTACCTATGCTTGTCACCGTTGACGACAATGACGGCCTCTGGTGACTTTATTCGGTTGACTGACGGCGTTTTTCGACGTTGCACATAGGGTCGAGCTCGTCGTCTGCCATGGCGCCCTCAAGATGAGTAGGCTGGCCATTTTTTGCCTTCGTCGCCAATGGTCCTGACTTGCACGCCCACAGAACTGAAGTATCCCTAGTCACAGTCGTGAGTGAATTCTTTTCTGGGCGGCAGGCCACGCTGACCAGCTCACAGACCAGCATGATGACTACGGAAGCTCAAGATTTCCCCGGCAGCTTCGACAACAATGAGTCTACAGCTACCCTAACGGGAGTGAGTCCACTACTCGCTCCTATCCGCCGTTCTGACTCACCTAATGTCGTCAGCCTTAAGAGTTGCCAGCGAGCTTGCTGTAGGACGCTACGTAGTGGCGGTAAGCATTTTATTGTTTCATTGTACCGACTCGGACATATCTGCTTCCAGATCTACAATATCCAGAAGACTATTCAAGTCAGCTAGTTGCGTCGCCTTTTCCCGTTGCCTTTCCCCCATTGACCTACAGCTGACGGTCTGGCACTCACTGGCCCAAGCTCGTCGACCTGCATACCGAAGCCAGGATACCCAATGTTCCAAGGTCACACCGCCTTCATTTCGTCACATATAAGCTTGGCATAGTACCAACTGTGGCTGCCTCTTCTCTAGGCTCAAGCTCATGGCGAAGCGACCGACTTGCACTGGTGTCGAAGTCACGCTCTCAGCGGGTTCGGGGCAGCGACATCCGGTCGTTTTCTTGAGGAGAAGGTCAAGAACTTGCATTTCCTCAGCGCCTTCTACAAGAGTGTATGATTGTAAAGGTTAGTCTTGTTGACTGCTTTGCATCAACGTGCTGACTCTGTCGACAGACCCGAGCCTGCCCTGCAGCAAACGCAGGCGATATCACCTGCCGTCATCCAGATCCAGCAGCAAAGCTAAAGAAGTCCAGCCGATGGTTGTATCAAGCAAGTCCTGCCGTCAAAGGCTTGGACCGCCAACCTTTTTCTCACTTTTCGTAGATTAAAGCGAGTGGCAAAGCAAGCGGCGCTATCAACGCAGATGCTGGCTTACCCTGCTTCAGTGCCCGTGGTAGGGGTTGGACTTTGAGCGCCCAGCGGTGGCGGGGATATGGGGGACTAGGCGTCAAGGTGAGTTTGCCTTTGCCCTTGCTGTCTTTGTGGTGCTGACCTGGTGCTTGTGTGGCCTGACGTTGCCGCTTGTAGTCTGTCTAGCGCGAAAGTAGTCGGTCTGCAAACGAAAGTGCCCGCTGTGCTCCAAGCTATTTTATCGTTATGGTCGGTAAGTACCATCCCTCTGAATATTTATAAGCAATCGGTGTTTAAATACTGCTTATTAAGCGAGGCTTGACAGGGGCCGCCAATAAGCGCCCTAGACGGGACCGACTTGGATAGGAACTGGCGCAAGCGGTGTGCAGGGCAATCCCTACACGGCCTCGATTTGGAGAACTGCGCCATCAGCAGGTGATAACGGTGTGTTGGAATCGACGAGAAAGGTGAGTAATCAATAGCCAGGACTCGCCGCTGTACTCACCTCTCTATTGTGTCTCAAGGTGCCCACCCAAATCCACACTCAAACTAAACCCCCAAGCATGGACTCTCAAGGCCTGGCACACTGAGCCAAGGCCACCCGACACAGCGTCACGCCTCTCAGCACGCCGACGTCGGGCTTGAGACCATCGACAAAGCCTCGACAGCACGCGCAGGGCCGCCTGCAAAAAGGATAGAATCTGCAAGAGGTAAGTAATTGGCGGCTACGTGAGATTGCGGCGCTCATCTCTTGAGGCGCACAACGACAAAGCACGGCGACGACTTGGGGAAGGCAACAAGCTCCACCGCTGCAAGTGCCTGAACGGGATGCCGTTGAGATATTCGCCCGATAACTGGCAAGGTTCTGTCTTCGTTTGGATTGAATACTCACCTGTTTCGCGTTCTAGTGCTAGCCTCCCCCTCTCGCCTTGAAATGAGACCCTCAGTGCGCACTAACCCTTGCCGCGAAGCTAATCGAATTGGGGCCCCGTCGGCAATCATGGTTTCCGCAAACCGGCGGTCGCCACTCACCCGCCTTGTGTTGTGTGTGTTCTTGACGACGCCAACTGTCTCCTGAGCCACAGTTGTCGGTGGGAGATGACGTGGAGAGGGCCAAGCGCTGCCCGGAAAGTTAGCGTTGCGTTTCTGACAGCCAGCCCACAGATACAAGACGTACTGTAGTTTAATACAAGAATATGATTGACCTTTGAGTCTAGTCTCTCCTTCTGTAATCGGTTATGGTGAGGGCCAGCCGGAGGGCTGAAAAGAAACACGTTGGTGAGCACGACACGACTTATGCCGTCGAGGGTGGGCACTTACCCGGCCTGACTGTCAGCGGTAGGCTGAGAGGTTTCTTCTGACGTTACATCTGGGCAGATGCTGCTGTGCGTCTCCGGAGGCGCCTAGGGAGGGCGATGGGGGTGGGGACGGGCGCTTTTCCTCGACCTCAATGGACGGATGATTCCTCCGGCGATACTTTCGATGTTCCGCCTATTTGCACTGTGTAAGGGTTCGAGGGATTGTGGAGGAGATGGCGGTTTACCTTCAGAGTCGAGTTTGGTGGTATTGACGTCCAGAACCGTCTGGACCAGGGTGTCCGGCGAGTTGAATCTTCAATTATAAGTCATTTTGATTGTCGTTAGTCGGAAGTGTTGGCGATTTCTCATAACTCAAGTCAAGAAGTCTGCTGGCGTTAGGGGATCAGGATCTGCAGGCGCCCAGAATCTCGGGATGTTCCAACGGGCTAATCAGAACGTGATCGCTGTTGTAGGCAATGCCTGCGAGGGCTTGCTCGTCGTTTGACTCTCTACTCCCACCACCACGACTGGCGTGCGTTTTTTCTCCAGCCTTTCTCCAATTTCAACGCATACCGCAAGCCTATACTACTCGCCAGCCAAGCTCGTCGATGTTCCGAGCCCGGCGCTTATGTTCGCCTTGCGGCTGGAAGGAACGTAGGCATGGATCGTCGCAGGGAGCAAGGGCTAGGATCTTACCAGCGATGTTGTTGCTACCTCAAATGAGTGCATTGGCTGCACCGGTGAGTGCCCTATTCACCTGGCCGCATCGCAGGGCGGTCGGGATCCTAATGCCTACAACACACTGACGCCCTACCGCCCGTAGATATCCTCCTCCTGGAAGCCTCCTCTGTGGGGTCGGTCTCCCGTCTCTCGCATGCGCGCTGTGCCCGCTGCTAATATTATCCTCGCACCACTACCGCCACCGCCTATTTCTTCCTCACTCTTTCTTCGTCATCGTCGTGGACCAACATGGGAGCCAATGCGATGGCGCAGTACGCCGGCCACCGCCACCACACCCCTTGACGCTCGCGTCCAAGGATGCCCACCACCACACAGGACTGGCGTCCAGCACGCTGGGCAGTCTGCCCAGGCGACTCCAAGCCCCACCACCACTACCACGTTGTCCACCCCATTGCCGGCATCCAAGGACACCCACCACCACTTCTAGCCTCCAATCACCTTCACGCGTCGAACAACGCCCCTGGAGCCGCCGCCCTCACCGCATCACCACTTCCGGGTCGAACGGTGCCCCAGGCACCAATGCCACAACCACCATGTCTGCATCGAATCACGCCCCAGCTCTAACAGAACCACCACCACATCTGAACCTGAGCCCTCTACACCGCCGCCTCCGCATCGAACTACGCCCCCAGCTTTAATACCCCGACCACCACATCTGCGTCGAACGACTCCTCCACCACCCATTGTCATATCACCACGTCCGTGTTGTACACCAATTGAACAACGGCGCACCACCACTGCTACCAGTCCCCTCGCGTCGAACGATGCGTGCGAAGCAGGGCGGCCTCCTCAACCGCTTCCTAAGGTGTAGAGGAGGAATACGAGCAGGAATACGGGCAAGGGGCTGGGGAGCTTTAAGGTTGGGCAGAAGACAGTGCCGACCACAGGTAGATTCCTTTAATTATCCCTGGACTGCACCTTCGCTTTGAGGATAGCTTCGCGCTTCCTCCTGCCCTGAGGCTCGATCTTGCGTCAGTCGTTGGGTATTGTGACAGCTATCGTAATGGACCGTGTGTACACTATCCTCCCCATCCATCGCTACAACATGACTGAACGTTTTACTTTAGGCATAGACTGCATTTCTAGACGGTTCTCGGGGGCTTCTCAGACATCTTAGGGCGTCTGAGACCAACGAGGTTAGTAAAATGCAAATAGTCCAGCACGGTTCCTCCGCTGATATCACCTGTCTCACCCCGCCTCCGCCTTGCACCCAAGTATATATGTGGGCCCATCTCGGTAAGCCTCTGTTTCACTTATTCCCCCATCATGCCCACCAAATTTTCCCAGAACCTTGTCCCCTTGTCCCTGGCCGACCGCGATCCGAAGCTTCCGCCAATCTACTCTGTCGAGTATCATCCTCTCCATCCCAGCTCTAATCCCGGACGCACCTTCGTCCTCAAGGTCATCCCGAGCGTGGCTTGGATGGAGGCTGAAGATCAGCGCGAGCGCGGAATGTCGATCCCAAAGGGCCAAAGGGATGATCTAAAGGCCCAAGGTAGGCCACCATCCCCTCTCATCCCTGCATCTCTAACCGATACACCTGTAGGTCTCGTTGAGATGAAGGATGGCGACTACCTCTTCGCCAGGAACGAACTGGGTAGCCTCAAGCCGGAAGACGACACACCCATTGCCTGGGTTGTTGGAAGGTGCGTGCTACTTCCTCTGGGTAGGACACATAGGAAGACTAACGCTGGTTCAGTGACCTTGTATCTAGGGAGGCGGAGGTAAATTTAGAAGCTGCCACAGAGGAGGTTCTTGGCCCTGTGGGCGACTGCACACCGACCGGGGTGCGCATGTAGCGCTTCTGCGCCCCCGTGAAGGTTGGTACTCGCTGCTACCATCTTGCGAGCTCGTTGGAATGGATGACGGGCATTGTGGCGCCCAACGCGCAGCTGAAGGGTTCAGGGGATGAACAGGAGGTTCCTGAGATTGCCTCGCCGTTGACATGCGTATGTTTCAATCCCAATTCGTTTGCTCGTGTCCTCACGCACTCGTCATAGGCGGCCGCTCCAATTGCCGTTGCGAATATGTCTCAGGCACCTCTGCGGACAGCTTGGCCTGGGGAGCAGGATTGTCGAGGTAGTCATGTCTATCCATTTGCGGTCAAGTACCCTAATATCCGCCTTCAGCAGCACCCGACCGACCCCTGTCAGTTTGCTCTCCCAAGGCTATCCGCCCACTCTTATAGCTGAAGCAGTCCACTCAAACCGGCCCCGTGTATCTCTCATCTTTGTCGTCCCGACCTTCCACCAACACGACGAGGCCAAGCTCGTGGAATTGCTTGCGATCCCCTCCACCACCAAATCATCGCCGTCGGGCCAAGCAAAGTTCGGGACGGCGCTCGAGCCGAGGATATCTTCAACCACCGGAGAAGGCGCGCCACTGTCCCTAGAGGGAGTGAACTCTGCTTTTCGACAGTCCAGTATCTCCTTGATGTCATGGCTTCGCCTCCTGGCTCTATTTCCACTCTTCGATCTGAAGCACCGCGATTTCACTCAAACCCGCCCCGGGTATTTCTTGTTTTTGCCAGTGCCCTGCGACCATTCCTTCGCTACTCCGGCTTTCCACCAACGACATGAAGACCGCCCGTGGTTGGACAAGACGGCCCTTTGAATAGAGCTCTCCGATGTTCAACTCACTCGATCTCCAAACCGGTCACACCCTGCTGTCCATGTTACAGCCCCCAGCCCTTGCCCATTGCAGTGGGAACCTTCACCAGCTCTGTCTTGTGGAGCTCGTGGGCCTTCTTCGATTGCGGACTCACCAGCCGGAGCCTTGCGGCGGCGCATCCGCGTCCTTGTCTCAAATACTCATATTCTTGTAGATATGTCTGTTTTACTTCTGTGGGGTTGGGCACAGTGGAGGATGATATGACGATTCCTGACGGAGTGAAACAGCCCATTCAGCCCATTCTGCGCCAGTTCCGCATTCCACCAGTTCCACATCCACACCTTCACCCTAGGTAGAAGTTCGACAGGTGCAGCCCGAACGAGAAGGAGAAGGACCCCCGTCAGCTGCTCGTCGCCGTTGTCGAAGAGCTCAACCGCCTCCCATCCCAGTAAGTCTCCCCCCCCTTCCCCTTCAGCCCATGTAGCATACCTCTGATCACCTCAACCACGCAGCTACCAGGAGGTCATCATCAACGTATGCTACAAGATGGAGAACAGGTCGACTCAGGCACAGCATCTACCTAGCCTGCGCCGAAGACTACAACCTCTATTGCCACTCGACCTCTCCCACAGTTCTGGCAGCTGCACTAGAGCACAAACGGGTACCAGCAGCCCCACTCGCTTGTTTGGATACTGTATAGGGAGGCGGGTGCGCTATTGCATGTTAAGGGAGGAGAAAGCGGAATGCGGAACTCAAAGAAAAGGTGTCGGCGCCCTGATGTTGGGCTGGGGCCAGGGGGAAGGCGCGTTTTTTGTTTCTTCTTTATTGACAGGGGGCTCAGGGGGCGTATGGATGAGATTCAGACCCTGCAGGAACAGCCCGCTCGCGAGAAACCGTAGTATAGCATGTAGCAGCGCATTTGTGTCTGGGTTCAATAAATTAAATATCTCATTGTTTGCACCCTCCCTATCCCTCAGAAGAGTTTTGGAGGAATTTTAATCAGGGTACGTATCTAAGGTTCAGTAGAGCGCGCTAAAGCAATTTTCAGTTGCTTAGCAAAGTCCAGGAAGCAAGATACAGCTGGCAAATTCGTTGAAGTACCGGGGCCTTCCACAGCACCATCATGATCGAGGGTGTCTGTTTACGCATGCTTGCACCTGCTTGGCCAATATCAAACTTTTGAGACTAATTCAAGTCATACCGCGTCTTGATCCCTCTCCCATAAGTATACCTGGATACTGTAGGCAGCTTGGGTTCTCCCAACTGCACTGCAGGACTCCTTTACATCTCTCCGTCTTAAACTATTATCTCATACTGTATTCTCTCTGCCTCTACTTAATTCATACCGGCTCCTTCGTCGTCGGGCACTCCTGTCAGACATTAAAATCGCTCAACCCGACCCTCACGGTCCAACCCTCGCCTTCCATCTCCAAGATCTTCCTCGCAGGCCTTCCTTGCAGAAATGGGGACCCCATCGCGACCACTGGCATCACGCGCTTGGCTTAACCATTGGCCATTCTCGACAGGCTTACCGGAGTTTACAGGATGTCTGTCTGACTTGATTTCTTTGGAGCATCCTCTAAGCGTAAGTTTGTCTAGCTTGGACAGTATATGTGTGGAATGTGTATCTGATATAACTTAGGTCTTGGCTCGAAGACTCGACAGCACGGAGCACGCTATCCAGCTTGGCACGAGCCAGGACATGTTTCTTTTGGCATGCTCCCTCTTTCACCTTACGGGGGTCCAGGTTGTACCGTCAACTATGCCAATCCCCCCAAGGGCTGCCGACCTTGAACTGGTTGCTTTTCTCGTTTCCGCCTATCGGATCCTAGATGTTCATCTCAGCCTAGAGGGTTGGCATGCTCCTGGTATTATCAAGCCCCGCCAATACCGTTCGTCGGTTAAGGAGCATTACACCTTGGAGGACTGGACGAAGCCAGCTAAAGCGCTCCTTCGCTTGATGCAACCAGGCTTTACGACAAATGAAGTTCTACCCACTCCCGGATCGCGCTTTGTAGCACTGGCCAAGAACCAATTCTGCGCCGAAAGCAATTCTGCAAAAGGCCATGTCTTCTCAAATCTGTACAACTGTGCCATGTTCTTGCTTTGTATGTGTGATGAAGAAAGTGTCAACGTACGTCTTGCTTCCTCCTCTACCTAAGTTGTACCCAGCTCAAAGGGAGTCCCCTTCACTGATCAGCAACAACTCACGTTGCAAAATGCCAAGACGTTCTACAGTAAATGGTGTAAACAGTCCTTTCCAGCTAATGGGTGAGTTTTTCCCCTTTATTAGTGGCCAAAATACACAGTACTAATTACTGTACATGTTTCTAGATTAAGTCTGACAGCCGATGAGAAAGAACGACTGTTAGAAGTGTCAAACTCAAGTCAGTCGCTGAAGGGGATACAGCTCTGCGTCGAAGCCGTCTTCTTAGAAAGTCCCATTCTCGCTCTGGAGCCTATCGATCTCACGCAGCAAAAATGGTCGCGAGAACGTTTGCTAGAAGTAAGTATATTCCAGCCCTCTGACTCTGGGTCAATCATGCTCACAGTCGCCACAACAATAGGTGGTGCACTCTCGAGGCAACGACAAGCCGTCCACTTTGCAGCAGGTTGAACAGTCTATCCACAAGGCAATCTTTCAATTGGCATTTACCGATTCCACATGCTCGCAGGAGCTTCCCCTCGTCGCTCAAGTTGTCTCTAATGCTTGCTTGGATTCGCAGAATTTGTCTCCGGGCTGGTTCCTCCTTAATACAGGAACAGCTGGAAACAAGCGTACACCGACTTCTCAAGATGTAGATGGTGCGAACACCCATGTGGACAAACGAGCGCGAAGTGAGCCCCCACGACAATATGCCTTCCCACCACCCCCTCTACTGCCTCCACCTCTTTTCCCGCCTGGCAATGGCGAAGCTGGCCGTAGGTCTCCAGCCCTCCTCCACGTCGACAACCATCGGCCTCCAACCCCTCCCTCTCTCAGGTCTCTATCCACTATCTCATCTTTAGCCCCTTCCCCACCTGGCAATAGTGACAGGTCTCCATCACCTACTACTATCAACCCACCAACGGATCCGATTCCCCCAAAAGATCTCATACCTCCGCAAGTTCCCATTCCACCGCCCAAGCCACCAAAGCCTCCCAAACCGCCCAAACCTCCCAAACCGCCCAAACCTCCCAAACCGCCCAAACCGCCCAAACCGCCCAAACCGACCAATAAGGGAAAGGAACGGGCTGTTGGTGAACGTTCTGAGGAGGACATTAAAGAATGGTTGGAGATTCTTGAAATCCCTTGCGAGCCGATTGAACCTACTACGGAGAGATTCATCCCTAGCACCAGCGCCGTTGGCCGCCCTACGAAACACTCAAAGCGGGTTCAGGGGGAACGGAGAATCGACTTCTTTGACATCGAAGGGCTGCCAATTCCCCATATCCCTGACGCAAGTGTGAGCATCTAAAATGTATATGTACTGGAATCACACTGACGATACCCGACTGATAGGCAGAGGAGAACAAAACCCTCTACAAGTTTGCCGAAGCTCTCGAGGAGGATTACCGAGGTGGAAAACCCCGGCACATTTTCGACCCACCCAGCTCCTGCTTCAAATTCTTAACGGAGGAGCAGTTCAAGGAAGCGGATGACCGCCAGCTACGAGAGTGGTTCTCCAAGCAGAACTTGGTTGTCCGGGACAAACGATCAGCGTACAAGTTCGACTTGAAGGAATTGGGCCGAGTGGCACCTCTAGACAAGCGCGTTATAGTGCATGACCATTCTCTAGGGTACGGAAACAGTCGCCATCGCCTGTCTACCCTGCGGGAGGTCTATTCGGAGCATCAGAGGGAGAGCCTTGGGAAGGTCATGAATGTTCTCGATCTGCCTATGTTGGGAGATGTTTCTCCGGAAGCGCTATTCTCGGAAGTCAAGGCATTTCAGGAAACGGAAGAACTTCGCCTTCCCTTACACGAGTTTCCCGTACGGGACTTTCGCTGGGGTTTAGTTGCGACCAGGGGCGCCAGCCACCCGCTCCACGTCGACTCTGATGGTGCTTGTACGTTCGTCAAGGCGAGGTCTGGGTGGAAGCTCTGGGTCGTGGCAAGACCACTAGACCCAAATGCTAAGCCGCTGGAGTACTTCGGCAACTTGCTTCATTTCGCCGAGAAGTGGAATGCTTTTGCACCACACAAGCACCTTTATAGGTTAGAGGCCTTTGTCATATGCCCTGGTGACTGTCTGTGAGTACTTTAGTTCTCTCCTGTATTGCCCCATGACTGATTTGATCTGATAGGTACATGCAGGCGTTTACCCCGCACGCAGTGTGGACGTTGTCGAGTTCGATCTGCCACGGCGGCCACTTTTACTGCTCCAGCACTCTGTCCTTAACAGCCGCGTCACTTGCTACATCCTTCCATCTCGAAAACGCCATCACTAACACACGCCATACAAACCTTCCCCGCCTTCTAGCACACAAGGTCCTTCATTTCAACAACCTGCTCGTTCGGCGAAACCCCTCGGTGTCTTTATTCGACGTGGAGGAGCTTGGAATAGACTTTCAGTCTAATTTCGACCAGTGGCATGGGTTCATCATGCTACACGTGCTTATGGCGATGGCTCCTGTCCTTGACCCTCGCTTTTATGCGTCCTGGGAAGGTGAAAAACCATCGGAGAAGGAATTAATCATGTTTGCTTGTGCTAGAGGTGCCGCATTTTCCACGATGAACCAGATCAGCCTCTCTTCTTCTCCTCTAAACCTCACAATCGATGGGAAATGGACTCTTGCCAAAGAGTATTTCGACGACCTTCTGGTGCAGCAGTGCGTCCTACTCATGCATGGGAATGCCAGAGTCCATGACCTGAAGAAGAAGGATAAAGGAAAGGGTATAGGAGTAGGAGGATGTGCAACAGACGAACCTAGACGACTTCGAGAGCTTATCGAGGATGCTCTGTCGCACGACCCAAACCTTCTACATAGGTTCGAGGAGGAGCTCGCAGGGGAGCCAATGGCGGGGAAAACCCTCCCCGTAATCCCCTTGCCCGGCGCACAGGATGGAGTTGCCAGACAGACCCCCCGAATGACGGCTGGCAGGCCCGGGCCCAGGACGACATCTACCCCGAGGAGTACAAGTACGCTCGAGCTCATTCATGCTGGCCTTACCCCAGAAACCAGCCGTTCTATAGAAGGCTACGCGATGGTTAAAAGAGAGAGTAGTGTAGTTTAGACCCAGCTTGAATCATACCTGCTTCTGTTTCCAACTCCTTTGGCCTGTTTGATTGGAATCCCTTCATGCGGTGCATTCTGCTAGCCATCAATTGTTCAAAATTTAGAACTGGGACTTTGGATGGCCCGTGAGACCGATCGTTGGGCAACACCAACTTGAATCTGAACTGTGACTATCGAATCTCCTAGTTTATGCTCGTCCGGTGTTGTCGATAAAGCTGCGTAAACATCAGATTTCCAACCTCGGCAGATACTATCCGAGTCCTCCAAAGGCTCCGCTCTTGCTCCCTTTCTCTTCTCAGTCTTTGCCATTTCCCTACTCCTCCCTCAGCTTCTAGTACGTGAATCCACAGCGCTCATCAAAACATCCCAAACAAACGGATTATAACAAGCCCACCTCCACCTCAGGCTGTTCCTTGAAGTTCCTTCGTCTCCGTGGCGGCATGCAGATCTTCGTCAAGGCCAATTGACCAGCAAGACCATCACTTTAAATCTCCAATACGACTCGGAGGAGCGTGGGGGAGGCTGACAGTGTTAGAGACTGGGCAGCGGCCTGACTCGGCGAATGTAACCACTGCTGGCAGGAGGAGATTATTCGTTCGCTTCGCGGAACACTTAAGTCGTCGGTCGCCCGCAAGATCTGGCCCCGCTCACACTTAGCCAACGATGCCGAATGGGCGCCGGCCGCCGCCGCCGACGACCGCCGTTCGGTTGAGGAGACGAGGAGACGCGCCACGGGCGCTAAAATCTTCGAAGTACTGAAGATGATATGGGACGGGGCGCGAGGAGTATCCAGCGCAGTGTTCTCGGTGCTCCGATATGTTTCTAGCGCTTAGTTTTCGAACGCGGAGGGTACGGGCTCACGGATAGCGCGACCTCACGGAGAAAAGGCCACAAATGGTTCATCATGCTCGATTTCTTGTACTGCACAGCGCGTACGCTTGTATATAGTACTAGAACATATTTAAAGTTGGCGGCGGCCCGCGCAAGGGTGGCCCGTGCGTTGTGCCAACGTTCTGATGATTGTGGGAAAAGAAGCCAGCGCCCGGCCAGTCTGCGTATCATTATGTGTCGGAGGTCCACGCCATGTGTTGCTGGCAATCGCTGAATCGTTCCAACAAGTTCCTCCGTTGATTCTACTTACCGATAGCTTCCAACTTGAACCTTTTCGAGGCCTTTAACGTCAATTATTCGCTTATCTTGCTCACAGTCTCATGGCTTCCACGGATACCATTCCCGTTCCAGTCTCGAAGCTATTGAAATGCCCTACCTGCCCCAAGTTTTGCAGAATAGGAGGGCCACTGGCATCTCACATAAGGGCATGCAATGAGAAGCACACAGCAGCTCAATACAGCGAGATACAGTGGGTTGGTCAAGGTATAGACATCGTCTTGACTTTTATCATGGCTCGGTTTTGACTTGCTAAAGAAATACAGGAAGCCGATACTTCGCTGCGCAAGCCTCACCGGCCTTGGGAAGATCCAGGACCAGATCCTTCTGAGCCTGTCTCAAAAACCGCCGTCAAACGTAAGTCGTGGGCGTTTCTTTCGTACCTATACCCAGAATGCTCAACGACGTTCTTAACAGTTCCGCCAATGAACTTGGAGTTCGACCGTCAGGCAAACACCCACCTTGGTATGGAGTGCTCGTATCGCTGAATATTCTTGCCGTGTACTAATGTCAATAGGAACAGGTGTTTCTATGGCAAAGGGAAGGAGCAACGAGTCGAAAGTGACCTCGCACCCCTACGTTCGCAAGGATAGGTCCAGTGAGGATCGGGATCGCAGGCAATTCTGGGGGCATCAGGTAGCAGGATCTCGGAGTTCCCGGTTGGAGCCCTGGCATCCATTCGCTACAAGCGCCGACCTTGACTTTTGTAAGCTTGTGACCAGGACTTCACTGAGTCGAAGTGAGGTTTGTGAGTTCTTAAAATTATTCCACCGATGCCAAGGGTCGCAGGATAGAATCACACTCCTCGATTACGAGCAGTTGCGCAAGGCGTGTGACGGAATGTCTGAGATGGGGATTGCCTTGAATGCATGCCTCTGTAACCACTACTTACCCTCATTCATCTCGACATTGTAGAAACGTCAGTCACCTTGTAATTCAGGATGAGAATCGACATGATGGATTGAGTAGGGCAAGCCTGCGCGGCAGGAGTGGTTGTGGCCGAAGTATTCGACCTCTCCTTAATATGCTTCAATACTTGCTATTCAGCCTGCAAATTCTCTCCCGATATTTTCGAGTTTTTGCCGTTGAGTGTGTCTGCTTGATGTCTGCGTCGCGCCGTAAGGCTACTATTCAAGTTTGTGGCGATGTCATCTAGGCATAATCAGATGGCGGTTTCGGTCGAAGACTGCGATATCCATATTATGATGCAGGGCGTGTGGTTCCTTCCGAGCACTCAACAACTTGAAGCACCCATGGGCCATGGCAGCGGCCTCGTTCCGCCTTAACTTCAACCCCTTGCCTCAGCTTGGCTGCACAGCGAAGCCCTGCAGAGAGGATCCGACTCTTCATCACTGGCATCTGCTGGGACTCGACTTTAGTAGGCGCTGCTAGCATCTCCCGGGCCTGCGTCGAACAACTTTTGACAGCGGAGTCAAGGTGATTCAGCTCGAAACAGACTTGGATCGCTCGAGTCGTTATCATCAAGGCCTTCAACGAAGAACTTGAGTCCTCCGACATATTGCGTGTGTGAAGGAGAAATCTGGAATAGGACACGATGCAGTGCGCTCGAAGCGAGAGGAGGGCTGGCTGGGTCCTGTGCAATGAGGAGCGAGGTCTGGGCGACGGATATGACGAAAGGTGAGTACGAAATACAGTATTGCGCAACACACGGTGCTCACCTAGCTTCGTTCTTTTCAGAGCTACAGGCGCGAAGGCTTTGTGGTCGCACACCATCGCATGCCCCCACTTGCGTCCGTGATGTGAGGTGCGTGCACACCATCGCATGCCCCGACGCGTCCGTCCATTTTCTAGGTGCGTACTTTGATCTGTTCGAGGGCGTTGCTGCATGCTGACAGAGGGTAGAGGGCTTGCGGTGCAATGGGCTCAAGTTGTCAGACGTGACGATGTCAATCTGGGAGGTGTCGGGGTACTAATGGGTGCGGGCGCAGGAGGGCTGCACCCACCTTTCCCTGACAGCCTTCGCAGGCTGTTTGTGAGGATCGACCCCGCTCGGTTGTCGAACGATGTCGACCGCATGACTAACAAGATTATCATCTCACCTCCCCGATCCCTGTTATCGTCAAAACTTCCTACCCAACTGCTCTGCCGCCGGCTACAATCACACCTCCGCATCTGACGACACCATCTCACGCGGTTCGGTTTCCAGTAACAGGGCATGCACTACCACCGGAACACCAGCCTACTCGACCCCTACCTCGCGCTCTAGCTCAGAACAAACCCACGTTTGCTGTTTCGGACCTCGCCTTTCTCCCCGGCGGCCCCAATATCAAAGATCTCGAGCAACACAGTCCATCCGAAGCACCGTTCAAGGCTCCAAGGGTAGCGCCGTGAGTGACCAACGTACCCTCTCACCTTAGGCGGGATGAGCTAATGATATGATAGGACACTGTCCGCGATGTTAGAGGATTTGCCATGAAGATGTACACCCCCGAGGGTAACTGGGATATTGTTGGCAACAACATCCCAGTCTTCTGAATCCAAGACACTATCAACTTCCCTGACTTCGTCCACGCCACGTCGTGAAGCCGGAGCCTCAGAACCAAGGCCAGATCGTTGGGCTGCGACCTGAAGCCGCCCATATGGTTATGTGGACTATGCCTGACCGAGCCATTCCTCGGGCATTCTGCATGATGCAAGGCTTTGGGGTCAACGCTTTCACTCTGATTAACGCCTAGTGTGAGCTCACTTTGTCAAGTTCCACTATATCCCCGAGCTCGGCGTTCACAGGTTGTTCTGGGATGAGGCTTTGAAGCTCCCTGGCCAGGATCCTGGTATGCTCTCGCTGCGGCCCCCGCATTAATTACCATGCTTACTCTTTACCACAGACTTCCATCGTAAGGATTTGGAAGAGGCTATCAAGTCTGGTTGCCCTCCCAAGTGGACTTTCGCCATTCAGGTCATTGCCGAGAAAGACGAACACAACTTTGAATTCGACATTCTAGACGCGACCACGGTCCGGCCTCAGGATCTCGTTCCTCTTGTCCCTATCGGCGAATTCGGGCTTAACAAGTGTGTGGACGAGTTTTTCTCCGAGATCGAGCCATCCGCTTTTTGCACGAGCCACGTTCCTGGCATTGGCTTCAGCGACAACCCTCTCTTGCAAGGCAGAATTTCTCGTACTTCGATACTCATATCTCTCGTCTCGGTGTTAACTGGGAGCAGGTACGCCGTTGCGGATCGACATCTGTTAGAATGTAGAATGACTTGGACCTTCAAGCTCCCATCAATCGCCCTGTTGCCCTGTTTTCAACCACCACCGTGACGGATCCATGCAGTGATGCGATGGTGGTGGATCCGGACTTTCCTTCGTGGAGCTCTACCCTCGGGCCTCGAGGTCTCGAGAAGTGGGACATAGGTTGAGCATGAGCAAGCGCTGGCAGCTGGGCGCAGACACTCGAAAACGGCAAGAACAACAGGGGCATGGTTCTGAATGGCCTCCCTCACAACACACCCAGCCCCAGCATCCCAATCGACGACAGCGAACGACTGTAGCCCCACGACATCGAAGCCCGAAACACGAAGTGGAGGCGGCATCCCCCATCCGTAGCCAGCCCCGACGGAGCGACAGCATTCGACGACCGACGACAGCCGCTACGTGAAGGGCAGGGACACCCCTCCATTCGCACACACCGACCCTCCCGCCAGCCACACCAGTGCCTGTGCTGATGAAGCCGGCCATTCAGAACCATCGCACCCGACAACCGCAGACGATGGCTGCTCCAGGAAATAATACCGCGGCGTCCCGAGACCTTGATGGCGATGGCAGCTTGGCCTCGATCAAACCATACAAACGCCTCAGGAATTCGCTTTGGCGAGCGTTTGTAGTGCGGGGAGGTGCGATGGGATGGGATGGCGGCGAAACCAGAGACCGCGTGTCCACCGGCACCGCAAGGGAACCTAGGTTAGCATCGTTTCAGTAAAGCGCTTATGATATGCTTATAAATGTGTCGCTTCTTCAGATATTCGGTGCGGAAGGCAGGTGACAACTCGAGTACATTCGGGGGTTATGTGGGTCTGCTGCGCAGGAACGACCACAATGTAGTCCTCGAGCGGCATTGACGTGTGCACGGTGGGCGGCTTGGACGGTGTTGAGAACAGCGAAGCTGCGAAGTCGCTGTTCTCTGGTCATTCGAAGCTCTCGTTTGCTTCTTGGATGGATATCTTTTCTCGCATTTCGCTGAATACCCGGGTAGTACGTCGCGCCACGTAGTATAACTTGAATTGAATCTAAGTAGCTATCCATATAGTTTTCCTACCTCATCCTCGAGTCTCAACAGGCCGGAACCCAGGTCAGCACAAAACTGCTCGACTTAATTGTACGCGCTGACCTATTTATTGCTGTAGTCACTACGCACACCCGTCTGGCTTTGACGGTAGCGCCGTACGCCAGGATCTAGCGGCGACAACCGGGATTCTGAACTCTAGGGAGCCGGCTTTCCCTTCGTCCAGGAATGGCGGCGTATGACATTGTCCCGCACCGCCCTGTCACTGCAACTGCACTGCACCACACCTTGCACCTGACTGTCACGATTATTCACGACCAGCGCTCCAAAAGCACCCCCAACGATGGACGCAAGACCGCCACCTCCAGAAGTCACGTCCAAGCACCAGACCATCTCCCTTTCAGCCACTGACGGATGATGTTCGGCAGGTATGTTCGTAATTAGGGGCTTGCCGTCTGGTTAATCGTAGCTTCCCCGCCGCTCTATGGAGTCTTTTTGCGTGAGTGCCTCCAGCTGTTGATTAGCAGTTGGATCTAACGCCCCCGTAGTGCAGTAAGTACTGTCGCCATCGGGCCTAGCGTTCGTTTCCAACGATCCTCCTAGGTTGGATACTTCAGAAACGTCTCTTACTATAATCGCCGTGCGTCGTACTGCGCCTCGAGCTCAAGGTACGCACGTATTTCCATACGAAGCCCCAAGTCGACATTGCTGAAGCGATTGGCAATAGGAGGGGGACAGCCTCTCGTTCAAGGGCCCTACCAGCAAGTTCCCTTACAAGGGTACACGAGCGATGATCCCACCCTCCTTCTGCATTTGCTAACCCGACATCTTCACAGCCAATGAATTCGAGCAAGTCGACCTGATTGGAGGCGGAAGTGAGATATGCGTCCCGCACCGTCACTTAACACGACAACTGGCCTAACATGCATTCCTTGCTCAAGCACCCCGCTCTACCAACTCCTCACGCACGCTCTTCCCACCGCGCGAACAAGTCCAAGTTCAAGCTCATCTTCGCCAACGTGACCGAGCCCGACATCCTCCTCAAAGAGAAGTTCGATGAGGTGAAGAAGAAGCCCCGACACCTTTGACGTCGTCTACCAAGCCCAGCGCGACTTGGACTGGTGAGCGCCCATCCATTCACTCCCTCTCCCATTGCTTCCCCCCTCTGCCTCTGCAATCCAATTGGATGACAGAGCACACTAGACTCAAGTAGGGATTTGCTGACGTGCTCTTTCGCCATTTCTGCAGGCCCGACCGGATATGTCAACGCCGACATCATCAAGGGAGCACGTCGGCCCCGCCGACCTCAAGGAGAAGGGTACGTCCATACTTCCCTTACTTGCATGCTACAACATAGAGGTCGAGCGAAGGACAGAAGCCGTGCGAACATGCATTGCTACCGGGGCCAAATCGGCAGGTACCGGATGTATTATACTTAGCAACCGGCGAATGTGTTTCACAAGCCTGCTCAGGCCTGCTCAGCAGTCATCTGCTCTTCCGCTCGGAGCGCGCGTACAGTCTTCTTCCATCCCTATATTTGATCCCCGAGGGAGACTAAAAATTCGAATGAGGACCTCGTGAGGCGCCCATCGGTCAAGTAGTAGCTGCCACTTTTCTCCAGTGTGGTTTACCCGCTCACGACTGAGTTATACATGCCATCGGGCCAACACCAATCCCAATCCCAATGCCAAGACCATGAACTGCCTTCATCATGGGCCACGACTCGGAAGCAGATGGCGTGGCTGTAGGCGCCAAAGATCCTTACAGGCGTTACTGGCGCCTGGTCGGGATCAAGAGTCTACAGGAGTTCTCTGGCCATCCCTCTTTCTCCACCTGTATTTTATTGAGTGTATTAACTTTATCCAATACCATACTCACTTGACATTACCCACTCTCTCTCTTCCCGATTCCCAGCCCAACCCCAGCCCCTCCAAATGCTGACGCCAACCGGGACGAGGTCATTGACTGCGGTCTGCGGCCATTATGTCCATGGTCTGCTCATGACCTTCCGTACCGGCCACCCCTTTTAGTACCATCTCTTGGGTTTGAACCCGGCCGGCGCGAAGCTCAAACGGGGCCTCTCCAGTGATATCATTGACCGCCGAGTGGTAATTCCAGGCCAACTACAGTTCAGCTATACTCATGCAGCTGAACAAAGGCCAGGCCAAGCTCAAATAAGGGCTCTCCGGCGAAATGCCTCCATTGCGGTAAGGTTGACCGTGTTCTGGGAGGAGCAGTTAAGCCTATGACACCCACTGACCGCATCCAGGTCATGAAGTCGCTGAAGGGGATGTCTCTACCAGGCATTCAAATGAGGGCGAATATCGCCGCTGGTGTACTCATTGACCGCCGAGTGGTAATTCCAGGCCAACTACAGTTCAGCTATACTCATGCAGCTGAACAAAGGCCGGGCCTAGCTCAAATAAGGGCTCTCCGGCGAAATGCCTCCATTGCGGTAAGGTTGACCGTGTTCTGGGAGGAGCAGTTAAGCCTATGACACCCACTGACCGCATCCAGGTCATGAAGTCGCTGAAGGGGATGTCTCTACCAGGCATTCAAATGAGGGTGAATATCGCCGCTGGTGTACTCATTGACCGCCGAGTGGTAATTCCAGGCCAACTACAGTTCAGCTATACTCATGCAGCTGAACAAAGGCCAGGCCTAGCTCAAATAAGGGCTCTCCGGTGAAATGCCTCCATTGCGGTAAGGTTGACCGTGTTCTGGGAGGAGCAGTTAAGCCTATGACACCCACTGACCGCATCCAGGTCATGAAGTCGCTGAAGGGGATGTCTCTACCAGGCATTCAAATGAGGGTGAATATCGCCGCTGGTGTACTCATTGACCGCCGAGTGGTAATTCCAGGCCAACTACAGTTCAGCTATACTCATGCAGCTGAACAAAGGCCAGGCCTAGCTCAAATAAGGGCTCTCCGGCGAAATGCCTCCATTGCGGTAAGGTTGACCGTGTTCTGGGAGGAGCAGATAAAACTTTATGACCGCGAGAAAATCAAAGGTGAGCTATTAACTTTATGGAAGAGGTAGTTCATGACTTAAAAGACTTGAGGTTTTGGCCATACGGTTACTCATGGAATGCGCCATGGTAAATCATTATATGCCCTGCTATGGCTAGGCCAAGGCGGCGCTTGCCGCCAGATTTTGATGAGAAATGTCTCGTGATACCAGCTGTCACCGATTTCCCTGATGACCGAGGTCCGAAACTCACACGCGCAACGATGGATAAGAGAAGGATTTCATTGATCTACAAATCGACAGGATATCGCTAAGAGAGGATATTCCTACATGTCATCTATGCCTCGTGCTGAGCAGTCTCAGTACGCGAATGCCTGGCGCGGCGTTTTGCTGCTTCCCCGTTGTGGTGGCTAGGGCGACGTTGGGGGCCGTCCTCCCCGGCACGCCTAAGGATCTCGATGAACTCTTCAAGTTCACGAGCCGTGAGAGTCGTGGTGGAGGCGTCGGCGACAGGGGCGGGGGAGGTGGAGGAGCTCTTTGCGTGTGCAGCAGGGTGTGTACCAGTGGTGCCGTCAGTGACAGCACCATCAGCACCGCCAGCAGCGGCGGCATCAGTCACCTTTGCGTGCTTCCCGTTCTGGCGGTTCCCGTTCTGGCCGTTCTTGCGGGTCTTGCGGTGCTTGCGGTCCTTGCGGTTGCCCTTCCTGTGCTTTCCGTTGTTGCCCTGTCCGTGGTGCTTAGGACGGGGTGCGGGTGTGGACGCTGACTCTTCGGCGTCGAGAGAGCGTGCGGCCGCGGCGTTCGGGTCGGCCGAAGCTATTCCGAGTTTGCCCCGGAGCCATCCCCCCACGGCGGACCTTACGCCGCGCTTGGAGACTTCGACCTCGCCGTCCATGTACCCGCGGGCCTCGAGGATGGAGTCGATGAGTTGGGCGGTCTCGCGCGCCTCGAGCTGGGCAAGCGCGGTTGCCTGGTTCTATGGTACGAGTTAGATGATGATGATGATTTGTATGATGGAGGGCGAGTGCTTACGGGAACGGGGATGGCGGAGACGACCGATCCACCGAGGGTGGCAGCGGCGATGGCAACAGCAGCAGTAGAGAAACGCATTATGTCAAATGGAACTTGGATTTGACTAGATTGGCAATGATCAGCGTTCTGGCAGTGACATCGATGATCAAGAACCTACTTGAAGTGAAAGGATACGTTTATTGATGCTGAGGAGAATGACGATGTAGGACCAGCCTATAGATCTGAGGGAAAATTAGCATCTGAGGGACGAGGAGAGGAGGGGGCGAGCAGCTTACTTGTGTTGTGGGGATGCACCAGGCACTGAGGAATTCAAAGGGGCGAAGGCAGGCTTATATACAAAACTCCATTGTTTGGCTTCCTGTCACCCAAGTGAGATGATGAAACAGAAACCAAATAACAACGACTCCGGTCCTGGCTCATTCCGGCACCATGAGGCCTTGATCAGCCATATGCCTGCCTACGTGTTCTGTTCCATGGGTAATTTCCCATCGGCACAGATGGATGTAGGTCACAATTTTACAGATTTTACTCCACCATTGGCTACCATTGGGGACCCTGAAAGTACCCTGAAACCCGGGGATCGTTCAGATTCGTTCTGGATCGCTATGGCGCCAATTGGAAGCCTAGGTCCCACACAAGTTGATACAATATCAGGGGACATTTGGTGAGCCGTACGACACCACCACCCAACCACCACCTCAGATTGCCATCCAGTCGAAAATATCCCATGGATGCTGGCACGGCGCTGCCCACGCGCTTAGGAAGAAGGTGACCGTGAAGGCCAAGTCGTCCGGTGCATCAGCCACCCTCTCACCAGGGAGCTTCACTGATGAACGTCATGGCATCCCTCGCTTGACTGAGGTCGGGAACGTGTACACCATGCAGTTTCTTTGCCGGTTGCAGCGTGTAGCTTGGTAGTACCATGATCTATATACGATACCATCGATATGTGGCCGCATCACCTCGAGTTATACAAGCCAATCGAGGTGCGATGGCACTGAAAAAGCACGGCTACGAGGTTGCCAGGAATCAAGCCCCCTAACCCTTCAACGCAAGATGTAAGTGCGGAAAGTTGCAAGTCCAGGTCTACCGTCTCTGTCCCTCTTCCCTCTGAGGGTGATGTACAGTATGTAGACGGCCGATTAGGGAAATGAAGGGATATATATATAACGAGGAAAGCTCCATGAGACCTGAGTTACACTTGCGTTATTGATAAATGTAACGTTCTGTTTAGGGCGCAATTACCCTGCTCCCGGCATTCCCGGACGGGCAACCAATTTTTAGCAGGCCCAGCATCGAGATGCCACTCACCTACCGCGACCTTGTACTTGGACTTGGGAGGAACATATGAGCGCGTCGTGCTAACCTCAGGCTGCTGAGAAGCGCCCAGGATTAGGCGCGCCGAGCCGATTGATTAGGAATATGAAACGAGGACGTTCATTTCGACCCTCTCTTCAGCCGCTGTCCCAGTTTTAGGACTCCGAGCTCCTATCAGCCTATCGATGGGTGCGCAACACCGGAGTGCCTACATGGGGCGGCGCGCCCGACTACACCAACATTAGCGTTCTTCCAGGTTCTTCCGTCGCCATCTCTATCTTGCATCCTCCTATTTCTGCTTCTCAATTACTAATCGCTTGCCACGGCGCGTGGCTATTCTATTAGTTCACTGGACAAACAGCCTCTTGGGTAAACTCCGCATCTGCGCGCGGCTTGGTTTCATGGGTGCTTAAAAGCTCACAGTTCCGAGTTGTTCAATACATCGGATGACTTTCCGCCGTGTTTAGGATCCCAGAGTATTTCTTAGGCCCTGATGTCAGAGATTTGAAGTAAGTCTGGCTTTTCGTTCTCTCAACTCTCGACCATCTGCGATTGCAAGTCTTGTCAAGGTCTATGAAAAATGCCCCCTAATGATTGAAGATAGGAGCTAGAACATCTCCGCGGGGTCAACGTTCTCCTTGAGTGTCAAGCTTGTTTGAAGGAATGGCTCTCAAATCTCGCGGTACTTACTGGAAGCTGAGCCCCAGGCCTCGTTTTGAATGTTGAGAAACCACTTTGCCAGTAAGACACCCCGAGAGATGCGTGAATGTAGATTGGAGGAGCTGCCCGAGGGAGAGGAGCAGCGGAAGCATCATATCCACCAAATCGTGGCTGAGAAAGGGGCAGTGATAAGCCGTGGCAGATGGTGTCTTGACAGAAGTCGAGGTAGGACTAGCCTGGAAAGCTGGAAGAAATTGAGGGCTGAAAAGAGAGCTGATGAGTTGCACCACTGGCAGCACCCGCGTTTGGCCTTGAGGCATGGGTAAAGTCAATGGTGGACGCCACTGGCTCTTGAATGCGTTCCCTCGGTGCATAGGCGTTTGGTCCTGTCATGTGCGACTGAAACAACAAGCTGGAAGCGCTCAAAAGGGAATTAAGCGCGCAGACCAAGCCGGGCCGGGGGTCTTGAACCCAACACGAGCAAACAAAAACCGCCGCGAAATTTCCGGAGTCCCGTCACCGACGCTGTCCTCCTAACATGGCTTCCAGGGCAGCAACGAAACTACGCAGAGGCTTCTCAACCTATCACCGCCTTCGCAATGTCGAAAGCGAATCGAATTCCTCAACGCCTGCCATATTCAACCCTCCAAGCGTGCCAGAAATCCGAGGACGGTACGGTCAACCTCATTCTTACCTGGCTGCCCAAAGTGCTCAATGATACCTTAGGAGGCGACCCATGATAGGAACCATGCAACTACGACAGAAAAGGGATCCAGCTGTCGCGTTGCACGAGCTGAACGAGCGGATTCACGCCCTGGAGGAGGTTGCGGAAGTGGAGGTTGGTTCGCAAGTTAACCATTTCGTCTATCCCGCGTTAGTTAACCCACATCTACAGGAAGAAGAGGCTGTAAGAGAAGAGGCATACTACTCAGAGAGAGACCTGGCTAGCTTCTACGAGGACGTACTGGCGAGTCCTTTTGAAGGCGAAGCGGAACTTAAAGTGAACGACCAAGCGATGCGCGCGGCTCAAGCAGCAGAGGACGCCCTTCTAGTCCAGGCAATGTACGAGCGATTCGACGTCGACGGTGCTCCCTCAACCTCCACAGCGGACAACACGCTGCAAAAGCCTATCCAACTAATCCTATCGAGACTCGAGTCCATCGTCTCGCGGCTCGAGTCAGCGCAGAGGATCAGCAGTGCCGAGGAGCCAACCGAAGAGCAGACGTATTTCCCAGTCAGCATTCTTACGATGCGGGAGTGTGAAGCGTTGGTACGGGTGTCGGCCAAGGCCGGTGACGCGCAGTCGGCAGAACTTACACTGCAGTTAATGAAGGTGAGTACGCGCTCAGCCTGGCTCAACTCACAGTCATTCTGACGGACTTCAAGCGGACTGGGCTTCCCATCCCCGAAGCCGCCTTTACCAGCATTCTAAAACTCTACGCAAGAACAGGCGACCCAGCATCCGCAGACCGCTTCATCTCAACATTCCTCGCCTCAACCCCAACCTCATCCCAGCGGCACTTCCACATCCAAGCCCACCTCACCTCCACCCCCTCCACCCTCATCCCCCTCTCCGCGCTGGACCTCATCCACGCATACGAGAACCGAAACACCCCAGCGCCAATGGAGACCTACAACGCGACGATCTCCGCGCTGCTGCACCGCCCGTCCTCCATCGCGCGCGCGCAGGCCTGGGACCTCTTCTCGCACATGCGGTACGTCGCGCACCCGGACCCGAGCGTGCCCTTGTATACGACTATGATCAAGGCCTGCGCGTATCCCCTCAAATCAAGTCTTGCATCCGAGCCGGAGAAGGCAGTTGACCTCTGGACGGAGATGACGGTGGACCACGGGCTCACGCCCACCGTAGCAAGCTACAACGCCGTCATCCTCGCGTGCGCAAGAAGTGGGACGAAGGAGTTCGTGGGGGAGGCGTTTAGGATTGCGACGCAGATGCTCGATAGCCACCGGGATGCGGAGGGGCGCTCGGCGTACCGCCCGGATCGCAAGACGTTTTGTGCGCTGTTGGAGGGGGCGAAGCGGTTGGGCGATTTGGCGAGGGTGAGGTGGATTTTGGCGGAGATGACGAGGAGGAGGGAGGGGGAGTGGTTGGAGGAGGAAGGGGAAAGGGTGAATGCGCCGGTGGATGCGGAGGTGGACGAGGAGGTTATGGTGCATGTCTTTAATGCGTATGCGGCGTATAATCCGCCGTTCGTTAAAGCGAAGACGGTGGTGCTCAAGGATAACAGCCCTGTTGCGAAGGCTCGGGCTCAGGGGACGGACGCAACTCCGACTTCGCCTGACCACACCGCGAAGGCGGATGAAGCCGATGCCTCTACCACGACCTCGACGGATATCGTTGACGACGCCCCCGTCGCATTCGCGCACGTCCCACCGCAAACACACGGAGAAGTCATCCAAGAAGTCGAGTTCCTCTTCGACTCTATCAAAGAAAGCCAACACAGCGCCTCCCCCGCCTCCAATCCCCAAGCCAAATTCCGCTCCGTCCAAATCACACCTAGACTCGTCACCGCGTACCTCTCCGTCTTCTACAACCACGCACCACTACAGACCTCCTACGCGCTCTTCCGATCCATCTTCGAAGACGTTGGGATCACGACCCGGCCTGTCCGCGCGTACGTCGAGCTCCTGGAACGTCTTGCGAATGCGCGTAAGACGCGGGATGGGAGTGAACGCAGGCTGGCGCTTGCGTTCGCGGAGGAGGTGTGGGCGGAGTGGGCTGCGTTGGAGGCGGGCGGGGTGCACGCTGATGAACACCCGAGTGAAAATGGAAAGGGAATGGGAATGGGAAAGGGAATGGGAAAGCGGAGGATCGACGCGCGCACGATTGAGCGGGCGAACGTCGCGCTGGTGAGGGTGTATGTTCTGAACCACCAGCCGGACAAGGCGATGGACATCATCCGTGCGTTCGCGGCGCGGTACCCGCCACAGGCCGTGCGGGTGCCGCCGCCGAAACCGATGATAAGGAGTACGAAGATGATGCTGGGGACGGGGGATACGAGGATTACGAGGCCGCTTGTGAGGATGACGGGTGCGACGGAGGTGGGGGACGATTATGTGCCGCCGGTGTTGATGTGGAGGGATGTGGAGGCGTTGCATCATAAGTTGGTGGCGTGTGGGAAGACGAAGGATATTAAGTATTTGGGGTGGGTGACGAAGGCGTATGAGTGGGCGTTGAGGGTGAGGAGGGATGAGGCGATGAGGTGTGTGCCGAGGGCGGCGGGGGAGGGGAGGAAGGTGCGGGCTATTGAGGCTGGGGATGGGACGGCTGCGACGTGAAGCATGGGGTAACCGTGGGTGGTGATGTTCATGGTGGGATCTTTGCATTATATTTACATTTAATCTAATTCAACACACACTCTACTCTATTGCATCCTGGGGCTTCAAGTCAAGTTACCTTTCACGATGGCACATCTTGAGTGACTTGAAGGAGACCACGACCTGATCATACCTAGGCTTCGGTGGTGACAAGCTCTGACTTCGTCCGCAATAGGTGCGTCGTCGTTGTACCTGCATCCCTCTACCTTGAACCCTAATTCGGGACAAGAAACAGCTCCACGGCTCTGGGAAAACATGTCGGCGCCTAGTGGAATCGACGTTGGGCGTCTACTATAAGCCTCGACCCATCTAAGCGCATCCGATACGAGAGCTTTGAAGCGTTTGGGGATGATGGAAAAAGTATAGTCAGCAGGGGGCGCTCATGGGCGACTCGGTGACCTCGCCCTTGTGAATCAAATACGGAGGGGAGGCAAGGTGACTTTGAAGCAATCAAAGCGTGGGCGCTTAGCGCGTAGGTATGATCAGCGTTGAGCGTCTAACCTGCCAGGCTTCAGCTTGATTACAGTGTGTTCTTCTATTGAAGGGGCTTGGGCGCACATGGAGACAGAGCGGGCATATAGGATTTGAGAGCTAACTATTCTTGCGGCTGCTCTTTCCCGATCAGTGTCGGATCTGACGAGTCTAACGATATGCTCGAGCGATGGTCACCCCAGATCGACGCACTAATGGGAAGTATGTTAGAAGGGTATTTTGATACATCAAGTCCTCGAGAAGGGTTGACCTTGCTTGAGCGTTTTTTGGTCAGACCTTGGGAAAAAGAACCTCTCCGAGTCGGCTTGCATATGCCGTGTTCAGAGGATCTGCCAGCCCTTGTAGCAGGAAGGGTTGGCACTCTGAGCTTTCCCACCTGTCTGCTCTCCTCGTTGTCCCTCATCATGCCTACACTGACGGAGGCCCTGGCCTCTATTGTCATTTCCTACGTCCTTTACAAGTATATTGAGTTCTACAGGATTCGGTCCAAGGTGAGTACCTAGTTCGTCTGCCCATCATCCGTCCGGTCTGTGCTTTCTACTGATACTGCTGCAATTTGCCCCCAGATCGACAGCATCCCCACAGTTGGATCGGATAGCTTCGTAGGGGCTTACATTAATAGCTGGAGGTACTTCATCAATGGACGCTCGTTCGTCAAAGAAGGTTACTACAAGGTAAGCAAGCGTATCCAGGATTCAGAATTGCTTGAGGTCCCGGGATGTACTCACGGCCAGAATCACGTATAGTACCCAGGTGCAGCATTCAAAGTTCCGACCCTCGGGACGTCTACGGGGTGGCAGATCATCATAAGCGGGAAAGGGATGATCGACGAGCTACGCAAGGCGCCTCTCGAAGCTATGACTTTGGCCGAGGCTAACGTCGATGTGAGTTCTTGACGACTCCCTTTGAATGGTCACCGGGCTAATTCTCTTCAACGGGGTCCCAAGACGCTTCAAACAGACATAATAATCAGCAAGCATTCTCGGGTCAACGAGTTCCAGACGGATGTTGTGCGTACGCCGTTAACGAGGGCATTGGCCGGTCGATTTGGAGACATTCGGAAAGAGATCATCGAAGCTTCGAAGATCTACCTGCCGGTTGGAGATGGTACGTTCCCATAGCCTCGTACAAACTACCCTAGCTGACTACCAGGAAGACTGGGAGGCCTTGCCGCGCGCTCATGGAGCACTTCTGCATATCGTCTGCCGGACTGCTAACAGACTTTTCGTCGGGCTCCCACTGTGTAAGGCTTCAGGGCCTCTCTTCGGCCGCATCTTTTATTAACTGTTGCCCAGGCAGGGACCCTGAGTACCTCAAGATACAGGAAGATTGGACTGTGCACCTCTTCATGGACTCCCTCATTATTCACGCAATGCCATCCATACTAAAGCCGTGAGTCCATCTCACCATACAACATAAATTGCGAATAGAAGGTAATTGTAATTTCATCCAGTGTTGTGGGTCGAGCAATGTCCAAGGTCGATTCCTTAATGAAACGAGTTCAGACCTTTTTGGAGGCGACTATTGTGGAGAGGATGGAGAAGGACGCGAAATACGGACCTGATTGGGAGGGAAAACCTGTGAGCATCACTATTAACCAGGGCCAGAGCTAGCCCGTCGTTTGACACTGAATACGAAACGTTACAGGCAGATCTTATATCTTGGCTGTTGGATTACGCACCTCCAGAGAATCGAACCGTGGAAGACATTACCGTCCGGGTTATGTTTGTGAACGCAGCTGCCGTGCATACAACAACCATGGTGGGATTTGGCGGAAGACTGGGCGAACTTTGACCTGGAAAGGCTGACTACTACTTTCTCTGTAGGGAATAACGAACGTCCTATTCGAACTCGCTGCCCGCCAAGAATATATCAAGCCCATACGGGAGGAAATCAGCGATGTAGTTCGGACTCATGGGTGGACGAAGGAGGCTATGCTACGCTTGCACAAGCTCGACAGCTTTATCAAGGAATCTTTCAGGCTCTCCGGGATGGGCAATAGTGAGTGTCCTCTGTCCACTACAGATACAACTACATAACGCCTCTTTTCACAGCTGCAGGAAGCAGGAAGACATATAAAGACTTTACATTCTCGAACGGGGTCACGATTCCCAAGGGATATAGTATTGCAATCGCATCTGGTGCAATCCACTTTGACCCCGTACGTTCGTTGTTACTACACAAGTCATTGGCTCTAATCAAAGTTTCCAGGCAATCTATCCGGACCCCGATACCTTCAACGGGTGGAGATTCTGCGATACAGAAGATACTGACGCCCCCAAAAGCGAGCAATGGAGGAACCAAGTAGTCACGATGGACCCAACCTGGTTGATGTGGGGCGTTGGGCGCCATGCATGGTATGTTACTACCAACAATTAATCAGGCTTTAAGCCCACTGCTCACACATTACCTTCCTAGTCCTGGACGATTCTTTGCTGTAAACGAGATCAAGGCAATGGTGTGTCACATCCTCTCAACCTACGACATCAAGCTCCCTGGTGACGCTACTGTGCCTCCCGCTGGAACCTGGTTCGGTAATGGCCGTATCCCCGACTCAGAGGCAGCAATTCTGTTCAGGAAGCGTAGGAGTGGATAAATTGTGACTCGATACGTTGCTAAATAAGTCTTGGATTCTATCGTTTACCTATTCCTGGTCACAGATTCATCGCATACGGGCTCTTACATTGATATCATAAGAGGCACACGGTAGCGACACACCGCTTTCCATAGTTTCGAGAGAAAATCGAACAGTACAAGCGTCTTCAAGGGAAAGTACCTGCCTGAGTTCCCAAAGCCAGCCCATGCCCAATTCACTTTGATTTAATTTCGACTCGCGCACAAACAGCTTTCGGTGGGACAAATGAGTATGTAATAAGGGTGGTCTTATAGCCACGCGTGCTTACTGAGAAACCAGCCACCACCCTCGTACACGCTCCTTTTCTTCTTTACCCAACACCTACGGATATACCTCAAATACCAGGATCGCGACGAATTTCCTTGACTTCAAGAAGACCCAGGACACGCAAGACATAGGGGCATCATTGACAATTCAAATTCGGGGGCAATTCCAACGCAATCATGGTCGCCAAATTGGCGGTGTTCGGCGTCTTGGCACCCATCGTCGGTGCCTGTGCGTCTGTAACAGTTTACTACCAGGTTAACCAGCACCATCTCGCTTCATCTACGAACTCGGCTGCTCTGGCAGACTATACTGGAGCAGCAGCCTATGACCCGACTGTTCTCAACCCGCCACCTACCCCAAATCCTCCTATTCCCATCCGCTTTGAACTTGAACTGCGAAATGGCGGAACACCAGGTCTTTCAATTACACAGACCGGGGCGTTTTTTGGATTCTCGATAGAAATGTCGGTGGTTGACCAAGTCTGTGAGTGCTCTAGTCTGTGATCGAATTGAATGACGTGGCAGTGGGCTCACAGTTGGCTGTTCTTAGTGGGCAGAAACTCGTATGTTGTGGCTTTCAACCTTGAGTCGTCAACGTTAACGCGAATGCAGTACCGTCTTGCAGGTACCATTTCTCAATCTAATGGCCAATTTGGCAAAGCGGGCTGGGGCAGTCCGTATCCGCGTCGGCGGGAACACGCAGGAGGGTGCAGTACTCGTGGACAGCACGTCAAGTGGCCGAATTTTGGAGAAGGATATCAGTGGCGTTTCGAATCCAACTCAAACCCCTCCTTTGGATTATACTCGGGATCTCATCTATATGATGGGGAATATCTCCCATCTTGTCCCGGTTGACTGGTTCTTGGGCATACCTTTCAACGATACAGAGCATTTTAGGCTCGCTGTGGCTGAAGTTGGACAGCAAGTCCTTGGGCGTCGCTTGATTGGTCTTCAAGTGGGGAATGAGCCTGATCTGTATTCTCGACACGGCCACAGACCATCTGTGAGTGCCTTCCCGGTTCGGCCTCGCGTCCTGAATTGACGCCCAAGTCGCATCTAGACGTACAGCCCCTTCGATTACTTCGGTGAATTCGGGGCTCTGGTAGCCGCTATGTCAGGGGAAGCCCATGGCGCCAATCAGCACCTTCTTATCGGCCCTAACATCGCTACTGGGGACTGGACCCCGGAGATGGTATGGAATACAGGATTTGTCGATTCGTACTCCAGTAATCTTGCCTACCTTGCAGTCGAACAGTCAGCGTCCCTTCATTACTCTTCCTCTTCTAAGGCTGACTCTGTCATAGCTACCCTGCGGACAACTGCTTCGCCCAGTTCGGAATAGGGACCCCAGCAGACCCACAGGAGTTGTTTGCTAGCTATCTGACCCATGCAGCTGGCCGGGCGATCATAGAGCCCTACCTTAACTCGACAGCCTTCGCACAGGAAAAAGGGAAACGCCTTATGATGTTTGAAACGAACACTGCGTCGTGTGGAGGGTTCCCGGGGATCAGCGACTCGTTTGGGGCTGCACTTTGGGCATTGGACTATGGTATGCAGATGGCACACTCAAATTTCTCTGGTGCACTCTTCCACGTTGGTGGTCAAAACGTCTTTTACAACCCATTCACTCGTACGTATACAACCTCTAAACGCATACCTGATCGATTCTAAACCACCTCATGCTTAGCTCCTCCGACTAACCAATCGACATTCAGGCAGTGGACAATTGGACCGGTGTACTACTCGGCCCTCGTGATGGCCGAAGCGTTGGGCCCATCAAATGGCGCTCGAGTACTCGACCTTGAGGCTAATGGCGGGAACGAATATACACCCGCATATGGAATCTACGAAGGAGGAAACCCCGTCAGGATCCTCCTTTTCAACTACATTACTGACTCTTCTGGTGCAAACGATTACACGGCTATGATATCGATCGCAGCGGGAGACAGAACACCGAGACAGGTCAAGATCAAGTGGGCATCCTCTACCTTGCGCCTCGACCGATATGCTCACTTGACAAATTCATAGACGACTTTTGGCCTCATCTGTATCGCAGAAAGGAAACTTCACGTGGGCAGGACAGGTTAGCTACTAGCCATCTCTCTCTACTGCTTTCTCCCTCTTAAACACCCTGCACAGACATTTGGCTCCAACTTTGGATCAGACGGAAGGCTCGAAGGAACCGAAGTCATCGAAACGGTCACCTGTGAAGCACAATGCTTAATAAAAGTCCCTGCCCCCGGGGCGGCGCTTGTCTTCCTGACTGACGGGGCATTGGCTGAGGTCGAGAGTGGACCGACAACAACCTTCCCCACTACGGCGCTAACGAGAACTATGAACACGGCGACAATTGACCCCGCGGTCCTCGAAACTTCAAACGGACATACTGGGATGAATGCGAAGGGTCGCCTTGGGAGTACCAGTAAGGGAAGCGTCAGTGGATCCAAGCCTGCTAGGGGGAGGCTTAGGACTGGATATGCAGCCGCCGTGATACTGTCATACCTACTAGCGACAACCCTTGTCGCTGGATTATTCTAGACTCTGTTGAAATTTGAAAATCTGTATGTATGTATCACTTCAATCCCTTTCGAAGCTGTGATTTGCAACAGACGTCAACGCACTTCTGCGACTCGAACTCCGCGTGCTAGAGAAATAGACCCAGGCCACCATGCGAGCTTTCACGGGAATCGAGGCAGGCATGGCTTGCGACGACAAGTCCACAAAGACCTTCACCAGCGTGAGAAAGCTGCGGGGCTTGCCGGAATGGGCGCTTATTACTCGGGCATCGGTTTCCACTCTCAAACCTCCTCCCGCTGACCAAAGCCATTCCCGATCTAATAAAATGCCAACGGAACTACTTTCTCCGGCGAGAGAATGCAATATCGGGGCCGTACGGCACTGGGCATGATGTATGAGGAAGGGCTAGGAAGTAGGGCTTGGAGTCGGACACAACCCCAAGATGAGGCGAGGAAGTGGCGGGTCGACTTTCGGGGTCGCGGCCCATTTCCCGATTCCCGTGTGGATTTCAATGAGCGCACAGCCTACGGTCCGAGGTATGCAGTGTAGTATTACATACGATACTATGAGGATTGTGGGCGATGAGGCCCTGACTGACCTCCCGCGACGGCGGGCATTGAGTACAGACAGAGTATGTACGGAGCACTTACTGGAGTCTCTTCCGCTCTTTTCTTGGGTAGCCGGACCTACATCGGCTGCCAGTGCCGGACTTGCTATCGGAGTCCTGTTTTAGTCAAGCCTCGATGACAGTGCGTGTTTTTCAGATCTTCACCCTTTCCCCCATCCCCAGACCCCTCTCCAGATGTGATGACGAACGACGGCGAAAAGGATGACGAAAGTGTAGAAATACCAGGGTGCTAGCAATCCAGGCTCCACCCTGTTATCAGAACTTCAAGTCTGAACAACTAAGAATTGGATAGATGAACCACACACGCTGTAGGCGCTTGCTTATCATCCCCTCTCAACAGCCACACCCGAGGTCACGGTAATATACTGTCCTGCGGTGAGGATCCTGGTGGCCGCGGGCAAGTCTATACCGACCTTTTGGTAAGCTCACACCAGTTTAAGGATCCCATACTACTACCTAAGAGTGTATCTTTCATATCCGCGACGCTTCTTCCCGGCATGATTCAGCTGCCAACGTTCAGTGCATAAACGCCTCAGCGTTCGTCCACTTATTTCAGGAGGAAGCATATGGGCTCAAATATCTGCGGTTGTGCTTCGGTGCCCTCGTATCTCGTATTCAATGGAATCCACATTTTGTCCCTGGGTACAAATTGTTGTTCTATATGATATGCTGTCTTATACCTGTTGAACGCTTTAGATTGCCCAAACTTTTTTCTGCGACACTGGTAGTCAACTCCTTGATGCATCGTGCAAGCGCAGTCTAGCTTTCCCCCACCCGTAGCTCCTAAACTATGGTATTTCACATTCGATCTTTGATGGAGAACTGGCATTAGGAAGTTTGGGTGCCTTTTGAGATTGCTTATCATGCGCAATACACTCAATTGCTGCTGGCTTCTACAACTCAATACTTCACGCGGGTGGAGCATGCTATAACTGAATTGACAAGTATCGGCATTTCTCTGGAGAACTCACCTAAATTCTACTAAGAGAAGGGCTTACTGAGCCGTTGCAAACCAAGCCGTTCGGTTCACGTCGGTGAGGCGCTTCAAGGCTGATCTCGCACTTTGGATGAAACCGGTTTGAATGTCTTTTGCAACTGTTTGCAAGGCTCGGAAGGGCCGATCAGGGACGGAAGTATTTTGGCCTGATTTTACGAAAAGTACGATTGATTGTCGGAAATCGTGGAGTTGCCTGTCGACAGGGTCCCTGCCCCTTAAGAAGTGCTAGTGATCTGTCGGCATCCATATCGGGCACCCTCCAAACATTAGAAGTGGCGTCGGCCAATCCCAGGTTCTATGAGCATAGCTAGCCGGGGGCTTGCAGTTTAAGGTCGCCTCTTGCTTTATACGGCTTCATGACGTTCGATTTCATCTGGTCGAGCAAGAATGGAGTAATGAACAACCGGAATATGACTGGAGGGAACGGAAACAAAGAGATGGTCATCGTGTGCCGAACTCAGGGCTTGGGCTCCTAACGTGTTATATTGAAATTTATGACACCGATGGCTAGAAATGGTCGCTAATTGGGAAAGAGACCCTGGAGATATAAGAAGGGGAGCTGCTGAGGGATGTTCAATATCGCCCTCCGCTTCTCAAAGCCTCAGCAACCTCAGTATTCCTTTCAACACGACATGTCTTCGTATCAAGGCTCCTGCGCTTCGGTCAATGGAACAATGACCCACGAAATCAATATCGTTGACGAAGAGGTACATTCCACCTTCTTAAAGGGCATCGACCAAGTTCTGTAGTAACTCATCACATTTTGCAGTACTACCTCAACCAGCAGCAAGATCTTCCACGGACTCCTCGACGAACCCCCATGGCCTGTCAGTTCTGTCGGGGACGCAAACTCAAATGCGATGGGCACCGGCCTTCTTGCGGCAATTGCAACAAGAGGAGCTTTGTATGCTCATATCAACCTGTGTAAGTTTGAAGCTGGCATCGTGCTTCTTTGTGCTTATGGCCTGCGCTTTGAATAGTAACCCAACTGTCCCAACACAGCAGTGATTTACCACCCTCGAACTCTGTCCTAGTTCAGTCTTTGAGGCTCAGACGGACCATTCGCTTTCTTTCATCATCACGACGCCTGCTTGCTGTGCACCTTTGTTGATACCCCTGTCGCTTTCGATCTTCATTTGTAACACCTCATACCACATCCTCACGATATCTGACTCTCTGTTCATTGCCTGCCACCGTCTTGCATCCACACCGGTGCTTCATTCATATTCTCGACATGCTGGGAGCTGTGATATAGAAGAGTTGAGGAAACGACCCCATTGAACGGATGGACACTGGTAGGATCATTTAGGGCACTGATCGAATGGTGTCGTCTGTGAGGACAGCGAGGAAGCCTTCCAATTAGCCTTCCAAGACTGTTAAAGGAACTCCATGACTGCATGTAAGTCCGTCCGATAAGCGGTGTCGAAGCAATGCGATTCGATGCTTCGCGGATAGATCCGTTCGCCAATCTCGGACTCTACATTCAAGAAACCAGCAAAGTTCTCCCCTACCAGAAGGAAATCCGGATGTCGTGAAAGATGGATATGATGCAAATTGGAAGTCGATAGTGTCACCTTCGTTTTGCACACCTTAAAGAGATCTCAGCCCTCGTTTCTGGGGCCATCGCTGTCTCTCTGGCGAGGACGGTGACCAGCGGTGACCCCACCTTTCACACGACTGAAACACGCTGTCGCATCGTGGCTACAGTATGTTGCTGTGTGTAATACTCAACGCATCCAATGCATGTTTGCGGCTTAAAGCTTCAAAGGCAAACCTGGTGCAGGGTGCCACCAGGGTCTAACATCCGCGCGGGAAATGCCGAGCGGTGAATACCCAGGCATTTGGGCGCTTGTTTGGCTTTGACTTGAACGGCCAGCATCGTACTCGGCGGTTAGTGAAGGTACGAGTCTTCCGCTGCAGAAATCCCCGGGGAGTTAGGTTAAACAGCAGTAGATGCCAGGAGATCGTCCAACAACATCGGAAACCCCTCATCGTTCCGGCGGGCTACTGTCCAATCCCGCGAATCTTGGGATCGAAGGGGGTCGAAGCGTGTTGTATCTGCCAAATTTCATCACTGTATGCTGTAGCACCCCCAGATCTCTTCCTCTTACCCCAACTCTGACCTCAGGCAGACGAAGAACAATATTTAATTCGGAAGGTAACACCGGGTTTGAGTTAGAGTTACGACCTGCTGCTGACCTGCTGTACCCACTGTGCTCGTCCAGATCCAGGAATCGCCACAACCCAAATGGAAGAATTTGCAAAACAGAAGGCAAGCTACAGTCTACATTAGACCGACTCTCGCTAAGATGAACCCCTTCACCGCAGATTGCAGATCTGGGGTGAGTTTAAGCTGAACTCATCTTACTTCAAGTCGAAGGCATCTGATTTACGACGACGAAGGGGGCGAGATGACTGCCAAAGGGACCTTATGCCCTGCGCCCTTTCCCAACTTCGTTACCCAATAGTGAGTGTGCATCGCTGAACGACATGATCTCCGAACTTGACACTGATCTGCCGTCCACAGCCCGGACCTCATTGCCAGGCTAAAAGCAACAGAAGCTTTCGAAGGATCCCCTCACGGTGTGCCCAACCATATAATCATGAACGAGGCAAGTAAATATCCTTCCCGTTTACTAGTGGAGTTGGTTTAATGTGTTTCCTCCGTAGTATGAAGCTGGCCAGGGCATCATGGTATTTCTTTTCGTAATCGACAATGCTCCGCTGACCCTGACTCACAACAGCCGCACGAGGACGGACCTAAGTACCACCCCGTCGTAGCGACGTTATCTCTAGGCACACACTGCGTCTTCCACTACTATCGCTACAGCGACGACGCCTCTTCCACGACGCCTCACGGCGCAGAGAACAGCGGAACAGGCCGATCTATCGATCGCACCCCAGTACTATCCCTTCTTTTAGAACCACGGAGTCTCGTCATTTCCTTTGGCGACATGTACACGGCACACCTTCACGGGTAAGCTTACACGTCTTTATTTCTGTACCCTCTTTCTCTGGACCTGTCGGTGCAGTGCGGAATGTTGGTTGCAGCCTCCCAACCGCCCGCCGCTGACCTTGATCTCATTTTTTTTCGATCAGGATCGAGGATACCTTTGAAGACCACATTAAATCACCGGTCGACTTGGGAGGGGATTCCGATTCACCCGCAAACGCCGTTCACATTGGGAATTGGGACCTGCTCCAGGACCAAAAGTTGAAGGAGATGATCACACGCGGCGAACCGTTGCTGCGTTCCACGCGGTGGAGCTTGACGTGCAGGGACATTCCAAAAGTCTCAACCAACCTCCAACGCCTCCGAGGCTTCTGACGCGTATGCGTCCTGAAGACGCAATATGTTAGTATACCCTCTGGGATATGAACATGCCCAAGATAGAAGAGGTGGCCTTCCCTTGGTCTTGAGCATTCAACCCACTTGTTGTCAGCGACAGAATACCGCTCTCCTACATTAACTGCCTTTGCCATTTCTCCGACAAACAATAAATGAAAGCTCGAAGCCACGCCACATCAACGCCTCCTCACCGCCTTCCTGTAAAGTGCAGATTAACCCTGGTCTGTGGAGGCCGAGGCGCTGAGGCAAATTAGACGAACAGACTTCCGGGGATCCGGCTCACTATCGGACGCTGACCTCAGGGTCATGGATCTAGGGAGTATGTCAGCGGCGCTCGCTTGTGAGTTGGACATCAGAATATAGGTAGGAAGCAGTGCAGGCAAGGGCTTCGGCGCAGAAAAAGCGCCATCCAACAGTATATAGAGGTTGTACGGGGCAGACATGTGAGGTGAGCGTAGACAAGCGTGACGTGAGATCGTAAGGGAAGGAAAAGGACAAGGTGGAGAGAAAAGATGAAGAAAGGAGATGAGAGCAAAAAAGAAAAGATGCTGCTAGATGTCTAGAGATATCGACAAGGAGAAGGTATCAATCGGTTGTCCTAGATGCATCCAGCAACACAACAGGCGCCCTGAGCAGAGGGCGGAGCTCAGCGTAGCCCAACCCAGGGCCGCACAAAGACCTCCGATCATCCACTGGTGTTAGGAGGCCGGCCAGACAACAGTTCCTTGGACACCAATATCCGTTTCGCGAGCGCGGTCAGATTGGCGTCCGCCACCACGACCTCAGGAGCATAGTCCACGTCAAACACCTGCTTGATAGCGGCGCAAATTCGCTTCGCCTGCCGCTCCGACCAGAACGTGAAGTCGTCCGGATCCCGGTCTTCAAGGTGTTCCTGGTCGTCGTGCGCCCCGGCTCCACTTCCACTGCCTTCTGCATTGGTCCCCTCGGAGGGCGGCAGCGAACTGGTTTGCGTCCCGGACCCGGTGGGTGCGGTCTTGCAGGACAGGGGGATCAGGGAAGGGTCCGAGTCGAGCGCGAGGGGCACGACACGCATAAGGGTCTCCCGAACTGTGCTGAAGTTCGTTTCGCTTGGCTTGTCAACTGCAACAATAGATTAATATGGCGGAAGCACGGCATGCACGGCGACGGCGAACTGACCATAGATTTCCAAGGGACCATCGAGACTCATGACATTGTATTTTCCATCATGGTGGTATCGAATCTGGTTCAAACCCAAGTCAACAGGGTGCTAACGGCAACAGTGCGATAAGGACGTACCTCGTAGCGTCCTACCAACCACGGCAGCGTATTGCCCTTGAATGTAACAGTCCCATACTGGGAGTCGTGGTGGCGCGCGCGCTCCAATCCCACAGGAACATGGCCGTCCCACTCTTCGCCGTGAACAGGAAGCCACATCCCCAGGGAAGAAGTCTTCGTCACCAACGTCGACTTGTTAGCGCCGACCTGTGCAAATATAGTTATCAGAATACAACGGTATACGCGTTATCAAGAAGATAAACATACTCGGTAGAGTCCAATCCAATCTTTACGCGAGTGGTTGATCGGCGCTTGCCATTTTACCGTAATGGGTTCGCCAAGATGGAACGCATTGGCACCGGTGGTGGAGCTCGGGACAATCGAAACATTGTATTTCGTAGGATCGTACGAAGAGATGTCGTTGGCGACACGGCTGGTCGGCGAAGGAAAGATTGTTAGCTGAGCGAGAAGCAGGACCAACTTGAGAGTAACGCACGTAATGACCAGTCGTTCGCGAGATTGCTGCAGCAAGACTTTCGTATCCTGCATAACCTCAGAGAATTTGGGACCAGACCTCGCCAGGAACTCTTCCACAGCCTCTGCCGTGTCCTCCAACACCTTGTCAAACGTGCCCTTAACCTCAGTAACGACCCTCTTGAGTTCCGGCACATGTCGATCAGCGCGGGACTCGAGCATCTTCGCGTTCTTGCTCGCAACATTCTTGATGACCTTCACGAATCCTGCATCCTGGCGCAACGAATCGCCATAGAGCTTGCGCATGTGTGGGCTATCAGGGTCGCGCAAATAGAGTTGGTTCTCAGTCAGCACGTCGGCCGAAACGCGAAAACAGACTGGAATGACAACCCACTTTTCGACATTGGTAAGGAACCACCAGTTCGCCAGGTGCTTCACGACGGCCAACGACAACACGAGCTTGCTTCCGCTGATCAGAGCCAAACCGAACCAAGCCGCACCTCCCATAGCCTCAGGGTTGTTCAAGTACCTATAACGGAGAAATCGTGACGAAAACATGTGAGATGAAGACACAGCATGCGCCAATATAACTTAGCGTACCGGTAAATGCCTGTGTACTCCAAATGAGCAGGGAACTCCTCCATGAAAAAGTCGCCGAAGAACCACCCTGCACTCAATAGTCAGAAGTCTAATACAGTTTTCGGCCCGACGAAGGTACATACCGAACACGCCAAGCACTTCATAGGACTCCATAGTGGCCCAGATGTGAAGGCCGACGAGGAGCTGCGAAACGGGTCAAAACATCAGTATTCATTTCTCGGGACATACCCTTTAGACATATCGGGATATAAGAGACCGACTTACCGTTCCCATAGTATGGCAAAGGAGCTCGTTCCCGACGCCCCAGTCGTTGGGCAGAGAGTACGACTTCCAGACGAGCCCGAGGCAGGAAACTATAAAAAGGTTCGGAATTAGCAGGTGGTGCATAGCCGCAGGCGGCGTACTCACCATAAGTCATGCACATGCTGAGGTTGTAGATGGTTTTCCAGTTGGTAAAGGCCTCGATGATGGGACCTTCGCCGACGTCGCGCTCCCCGTAATGGTAGTTCTTCAAGAAGTGGCGGACGAGGAATTTGCTTTCGCTCTGCGCACGGAGAAGCTGTCCGAGACCGACGTAATGAATGAAGACCCACGCCAACGCATGGAAGTAATGTAACATGAGAGTCGTTTTGGGAGACAGGGCGGGGATAAGAGCGAGGGACGCCGAATATGTGATAACCAAGATGAGCATAGCATCGGTAGCCCTAGAACGATTGGTCAAAACATTGCTCAGCACCAAGGGAAAATCATTCGAACCTCAGGAGATCGAGGTTTCGCAGGGTAACAGTATCGCGCCTGAAATACTTGTTCAAGAGATCGTGCTGAGAAAGGGCCTTGGGCTGCTTCTTCTGGTGAACGAACCCTGTATTCGAAGATACTGAACTAGCTATAGAAAGCTTAGGCTGATGTCTCGAATGCTGAGACTTGATCGTACTGGAAGGCTTGGTCTTATTGGGAAGGTTGAACTCTGGGATCGTTTGCTCCTCGATTTCCGTCTCGGTCTCAAGTTCTGGCTCGGTGGTCGCAGAGTCGCCTTCGGTGATCGCAGGCGTGGAAGAATCGACGCCAGGTTCGGGAGTCGCGACTGCAGCAGTGGTAGAGCTGGGGCCGGCAACCGCACTGTTAGACCTAAACCTGATACGCTGCGCGATCGCCTTCTTCTGGCCATAATTACGCTCGATATCTGTTGCTGCAATCAGTCCGTCGATCCAACGTGTATGATAGCACATACGCACGAGGATTCTCAAAGAGGATCAAGAACGCAAATTGGGCGGCGTGGGCAGCCAAGCTGGCGAAAAGCACCTTGTAGCTTCCAGAAATGAGGGAAAGGCCGTAGTAACCAGCGTATCCTGAAAACCTATGAGTTCGAAGCCATGCAGGAAATATCTCAACTCACCGACTGAGTACATCGGGTGTGGGGCTAACTCGAACACACCGTCAAAGACCAGGTTTCCACGTTGGAAGAAGCAGTCGCCCCAGTACCAGCCATAGTCCTTGACGACGTTGTGCGCTTCGGTCTTGACCCAGAGGTTAAAGCCAATGAGAGCGATACCAGCCAGCCATCTACGTGAACGTGGCTGAGCCCATTGCACATGAAGAGACCTTCTTGTGTGACGTACCTGATGACATGAACTACGCCCGACAATCCCTCTGGGATACGGAAGCAAGAGAACGCGAACATGCAGTAAGACAGGAAGTCGCTGTAGCATGATAAGATAAGATAAGATATTTGAATGCGGGCGCCTACTCACTTGACCAAGATAACATCGACAAGTTGTCGGAAGAGAAGCCAAGTGTTGTATTCGAGAGGAAGCTCCTGCATGAACACACTGAATGTCAATATAGGGGTTGATGTGAGAAAGGTGGGTAGCACGTACATCGAACGAATAGTCCTTGCCCATCTTGTCCTGCAGCTGCTTGCGGATCCAGTTCCTTACGGCAGGGCGAGATTCCTCGTTCAGCCAGCCGCGCCTCTGGACCTCCTTCACGATCCACTTCTTCTTGCTCTGCTTCGTGAGCACCCAGCCGAGACCAGCATCGTATGCAGCACGCCAGAATGCGAAGTAAATGAAGAAGAACACTTGGGACACGTGGCGGGGCAGTACGAGGTACAGAGCGATTTGGAAGCCCAACAATCCGAGGTTTAGGAGGTCGAGGTGGCTCTTCTTGTATCCCGGGTTCAGCAATGTTGTGATAACATCGTGGGTCGTTGGAACACGGAAGACTGCAATAACCTGTTTAGAGTCGTCGACGTTGCACGTAAACTCTGCTCACCTTTTCCGTCAGGAGTCTTTCCCCACACCACTTCCTCCTCTCTACTAGGAGATTGTGGGGCTTGCAGATCGCTACCCTTTTCCGTCTTGTCGGAGTCGGTGGCACCTCCAGATTTGGAATTCTTTTTCTGAATACTTGGAGGATTCGCCTTTCGCTGGCGCAGGAAGCTCTGGGAGCCGGGCATTTCTGAGGAAACGTCGAGCTCGACGCGGTGGACAGCGAGCAGCAACAGACGTGGCCGCGAGTAAGAGGTAAATCAATAAATCCCGGCTTTTCTGGAGGCGTCACACGGGGTTTTTCGGGGCACGGTCCGACAACGTACACGCCCTTACAACACGATGCACATATTCCAAGACATCCCGACTTATTCCACAATACACGTTCCAACATATCGTTGGGGTACGGTGGAATCACAAGCTCTAGACGCCCTAAGCGCGTTCAATTCAGTGCGAATCAGCGAAGATATCATGCAGGCCGTGCTGATGTGCCTGCGCCCAGCTGCGCCCCCGGGCCAATCTTGCCCCGATTGGCATCGGCATCCTCGGCACCGCCGCCATCGACCTGCCCTAAACCCGGCGAACAAAACTCGTTTTTTGTCCTCGCTTGTGTCTTGTCTCTCTTCCGCCACCTGCAGGCTGCGCGCACTCTGACAGAACGATGAACGATGAACATATGAAGCTCCCGATTCCCCAATCTACCCTGAATCTCGTTAATGAATCCGGGCCCCGACCTGCTTTGTCCACTCCTGAAGGACGGAAATTTTCCAGGTTTCGTTCCTGTCCTCCGGTTCTCTTTACTCAATTCTGGACGGGATTACGACTCAAAGGCCGTCTCCCACACGCTGTACTCCCGTTGGCGCTAGCTGGTTGGTCTGGCGGCCGTGGCATCCACCCCGTTTTCCTTTTTGCCATTCCCCCATCACCGCACTCAGAACTCGGCTTCTTTCACCGAGCGATGAGCTGCTTGTAGTTTTCTACATTGGGGTAGAACACCTAGGACATTTATTTCGGCCGGCCCCTTGCTTGCTAGCGGTTGACCTTACGAGGTGTCCAACATTTCATCACGACCTCCAACAACTTTTTTTTTGGCGCCCACCTGCTTCTATCTCCTATCGCCCTTCACGTGTTGGTCGCGGGTTCTCTCAGGATCTTCCCTTCGCCTTTATGGTATTCCTCGATCGCAGTCTTCTATCGAAACACCTTGGTCTCTATCTTTGCTTCACTGCGATCACCTTCGACTCCAACACCCTCTTTCTCATAACCTACCTCTTCTATGTTTGCTATACTTGCCACAATGACGACGCTATGATATGATTACACCGCCCCTGGCCTCATGCCCAGGAATAAACGTGTGTTCACGGCCACCACTCACTAATATTGCGCGTCGATCGATCGATATGTCTATGTCACTAACGGAGAGTCGGAGATCGGTATAAGGCAAGCTGTGTCATGAAAGAAGATAAGTCGAGGACCCTCAAGTTCACGCTGTTCGATAGGCGGACGAACCTAAGGGAGCGGTGCGTTTGTGTTAGTTGAGCTTGAAATTTTCTCACAAATCTGGTTCACTTTCAGGTGGTCCACTACAAATCCACTGCATATCGAACCGCATCGTGGCCAGCTCGGCGCTTAAAGAACTGGCTGAGCAATTCTACGCTCAAGGGATACGACTTGGGATGGTTCAAGTGGGAGGTTGTTAGAGAGGATGTCGGAGACGTTGGACTGCTCCGCTACCTCGAGGGGAGCCATGATGGTTAAGCGCCCGTCTCGTTACTGCGCCAGTTAGCGGCGAAATATACTGAGATTCGAGGTAGTTACAGAGGGCATATGCTATCTGGCGAAATAACCCCCCTCGACGCCCCTTCAGATGTTCAGATACACTTGTGAAAATCAACGTGGACTAAAGAGACGACTTCCACGATCTCGTGGATCTTGTCAACCCAAGGCTTTGTGGTATTATTCCTTGCGGCGTGATGGTCCTTGGAAATACCGGTGAGGCAGTTATAGCAAATTGTAGGAGCTAGAGAATATACCTTTGCGCTATCCCAACCACTAGTCACTAGAAAATGTCCCGATTTCCCAACAAAATCTCCGTACGTTGGAGGCGGATGGAATCCCGAGAACCCGGCTGTGGCGATGGCATTGTGCATAGGTTCAATGACCGCTTCGAACTCTTCAGCCTTTCTTCCTTCCTTGAGCTGCATGGTACAGAATTCTGTAACAGGTGCATCAAACGAAGGAGTGTGATCCTTCCGGAATTCGACGAAATTGTAGGTCAGAGTGTCTGGCTTGCCAACAATGGCTGCCGAGAGTTTGGTCGCCATCTCAGGGTACCGTGGATTTGCTACTGCCTTTTTATAGCACTCCATAGACTCCCAGGCTATCAGAATAGTTAGACGCCAGTCTAGGTATGGTAAGATGTATGCGTACTAAGTGAGAGATACGCCGTCTTTTTATCTTCGACCTGGAGTCCACCATACGCACTGAGGTGCAAGATCAGGCTCCTGAAGGGTTTGGAAAGCAATTATATCGAACAGTACCTTATAAATCCCTCTGCTGTTGACACAATGTCCAAGACCATGGAAAATAGCGAGGGGTTAACGAGCAAGGCTTCGCTGGCCTCAAATGATGTAATCTCGATGATAGGCATAGTGGAATGAACAGTTGAGTGAGGTAGGATGGGTGAGAGGGTCTTTGGTTGATATTGTACTGGGGCCAAGATGCTCGCTTTTAAACTATCTAGGGCGGCTTTCCGGCGCTCGGATATCCTCCTGATAGAGTGGAACCGCAGTGGAACAGGCCGGGGCATGTCGGTTAGAGTGGAAACTGGACCACTGCTAATGAGTGACTCGGGTCTAGAAAGGTCAGGCATTGCCATAATACTAACGATTCGTTGGCCTCGAGGCAATGGTGTGTGAAAACTGTCTGAGGCCTGAAAACATGCTGCCTTCTATGTACGCCTGAGGACGTATAACCTAGGCAAAATTGGCGATACCGCTGAGGATTGTGGCCGCGACCACGCGGTGAATGCGGAAAGACGCATGCTGAATTGGCCTGTCAGTGGAGGAGAGATCTTTCGCCATTTTGCATGATTAGAAGAATGGACCTACTGAGTGGGATTGGGATGATAAAACGTATGGTTTACTTACGTTTAGCGAGATCAAATCCCAAGTGTCCTCAATTCTTTCCATTGTTCAGAAAGCTGAGATTCTGATAAACTGCTGAGTCAAGGTATCTTGCTGAAGTTGCCCGCCTGCCGCATGTTCAATGCCCCGAAGTTTAAGTTTGACTACAAGGGAAATGATAGTTTCGTTCTTCACCAACCTTTGGAGGTCCTAACCCCGGCCAAAGCCGACGTTGGAGAGGGCGCCTATGCTTAAGCGCCGGTCAACTGGACAAAACACAAGAGCGACAGCTACAAAATCCCGCTTACACACAACCTCGGAGGCGCAGTACAGCGTTTAGTAAATACAGGCACTCTGTATCTATTGGCGCTTGCGTACCACAAGGTGCGCAGCCGAGTTGGGCAAATAACTAGATGAAAACCACCTTGGGTCAGGGTGCGAAGTTGCACCCTCAGGCAGCTTGATGTCATAGTTGAGGACGATATGCGATATAATCGTTTTAGCCTCGTTAACGGCAAAAAACCTGCCGGGACTGGGAAACGACGACAGTATCAGTCAGAAATGACGAGGGATAATCGGTGGTGAAGTTCGACCCACCAAGCACTCCGCCCGTTGCCAAACAGAAGGAAATCATGTTCTAACGAGATCATCTGGTGTTTCATCTCTTCCCCTTCGTCAGATTCTCTCATCTTGAGGAACCTGTAACCGTCGAATTCGTGGGGGTTATCGTAGTGTTCCTGATATGCAGAGGCAAGGATTAGCTTCGGAAAGGGTGGTGTAAATGCTCAGGCTCCCTACGCACAGGATCGTAGTGCAGCCCCCTCGAGGCTATCGCTACAGTGCACCCTTCCGGGATGACAGTACCATCGGAGAGCGCGAAGTCAGACATCACCTTGCGTGCCATAGCAACTACGAGCGGTGAGTATAACTAGTTGATGATAAATCACGACTGACTTACTTGACCCGATCCCTCTCATCCTTGACGACTCCTTGACGAAGCTATCGAGCTTCCGCATCTTGCTCATCGCATCCTTGGACCAGCCATTCTGCTTGATCACCCCTTCCATCTCGTCCCTAAGAGGTTGAATATATTCTGGATGGGCTGCAAGGTCGAATATCGCATTGGTCAGAGTCTGTTGGCGTGACATCGGTTATCTGCAAATAACGCAACCAAAGAAGGCGATTCTTACAACGGAGGTGGTGTGCACAGATACGAAGTTGAGGACGATGATGCGAAAGATCAAGTCATCCACAGTGCGCTTGTGCGGGGGAGCACATTCGAGAATCCATGACAAAAGATCGTTCTAGGCAGTGGTAAGCAGAGAAATTTCCAGCTCGATACCTCAGACTGAAAGAGAGCATCACTCACCGGTCGCTCTGGCCAGTCCGGTCCCATCGCTTCTTCCTGCTTCAAGCGCTCGCGAATCATAGGTGTTAAAATCGGTTCTAGCTGTTTGATGGCAGTCGCAATGGGACTTATCAGTCGGCCAAAGTGCCTAAAGAAAGCTTCAGAAGAATGGTCCGCGTGGATGAGGGATTGGGGCGTACGGCTTCAAGAATCCAGGTAGGAACTGGAAGGCATTCCCGGCAACAGCTCGTTTGATGGCAAGCGTTTGAAGGATCTGTAGGAATTCTTTATCCCGGCCTGAGCGAAAGTATTTACTGTGAGTAAAGCATATCCCTTTGTGTCTTGCTAACTTACAGAGCGGTAATCCTACGAACAAGCGATTGCTTGTCCGAGTGACAACAGAAACGAGCGCCTTGAAAAGGACAATTTCGTTCCAATCTGGAAGGGATGGATCGGTTAGTTTGCGGTTGGTCTCAATATCAAGAATTGGCTGATAACCTTACCCTGGGTTAGGCCGAAACTATCACTAACAGATGCTTCAATCTCATCTCGGATGTCCTCAAAACGAGAAGGAAATGACCGAGTCAGGGAAACGCGCACAGCGTCGAAATGATGGGGTTTAGAGGTGTCAGCGTCACGGTTTCCGTTAAGCCACGGGGCTCCAAGAATCTTCGGATGAAGGGATGTCAGTCAGGCCATGGTCGTGAACAAGGTCACGGCGGAGCAGCTCACGTAGCCTGCAGCATGGAAGAATGAGAGCTGTTCGGTGCTAGCGCGTCGGAGGTCCTCTACGAATTGGTGACCTGTTCCGAGGACGAGCCACCCGGAAGGCGTTATTGGGGTTCTTATTTTGAAGGCCGAGTTCGGGTGCTGGGTGGTCATTCTGCTCAGCAAGGGCTACCCAACTTCAACTAGTGGTAGGTCTTGCCTTGAAGTATCCTTCGCTGACCATGTTGTGACCGTTCATCATGAATCGCAAGGCGACGAGGGGGTACGTGAAAAAGTTTGAGGATCCAACAGTAGGGATTGCTCGTAGCTAGTATATCAAAGAAATCAAAGAATGAAGCCTTCCAGACGTCCAAAGAGCAGGTAGAGTGGGCGTACCTTCGCTTTCATCACCTCAAACTCATACCAACTGCGAAGAAACCAGAGCAGAACGATGCCTGCAAGGGCTGCTCCAATTGAGATCATAGTGGACCTGGGGGAAAATGAGAGCTTGAGAAAGCATGCTTTAGAAGCTGTAGTGTATATATAAGGCCCTAATATACCGTAATGATACCGGCATATCCGGCACACTTATGGGAAGGGGGTTCAAACAGTCGGGGTTTCCTGCGACAGCTGGGGCTACAGACACATGTAGCTTCTAGGATAGTATGCCCTGCTTAATATACTTGTGCATATAATTAGCTTGAGCTTCATCGCACTTACTGGTGTTTAGTAGATATCCGTACTCCGTGGGACCGCCGCCAGTCGCTTCACCCATCGCCCCACATTGAACCCAGAATCCAGATGCATGAAATAGCTCCCGGACCCCCAGAGCACTATCTTGAAGCGCCCAAAGATCTCTAGTATCGAGAAAAGGTGAAACCAGAGAAGGTGCGGACCGAATAAGCGCGGAGCGTCGACGAAGTCGTGATCACAGAAAGCGCCATGTGTGGCCCCTTGTGGCCCGTGGGTATGTAGTACGGCAATTTCCGATAATCCTCCACAGCCGTGGCTTTGACCCAAAGTTCATGTTCGTCCTTTGGCACGAAGGCCAGTACATGTTCTTTCATTTCTACTGGCTACCTCGGTCTATCTATTTGTGGACTCACCCCATCAGTGGTGACCGACTATGCCAGAACATCTAATTTAAAGTAAGTAAAAGTGGTCAAATGACTCGGCATTCCGTCAGCCTTTGGCTACCAGTGTTGAACTACGTATGGATGCCATCCCATATCGAGAAAGCTTGTATGTTATACATTCCCACATCCATCTCTCTCCAGACTAATGATCTCTTACATTGAGCTTCTGGCCTCTGGGGCCGCCATATTCCTCATCTACCAATGGACATCCTTCCACCGGACCAAGTCGAAGGTTCGTCAACCATACCGCAATCCAGGAATGATCAAGCGCCCAAGCTGATTGCCATCCCCAGCTCGAACATATTCCAACCCTGGGCTCAGGCTGGTTTATCCTGACATACTTCGATGCATGGAAGTTCATATTTGAGGGGCATACTCTGATCAAGGCGGGTTACGCGAAAGTGGGTGTCCATCCAGCACCGGTTACCGAGCGCCCTTTACATGGGGCCTACCACTCTTCAGTACCACAGGGGTGTCTTCAAGATTCCCACCTTCACGACCTCCAGTGGATGGCTGGTGATGGTAAGCGACTTGGCTATGATTGAAGACATGCGCAAGGCCCCGCTGGACGTCATGTCATTCAGAGGTGCATCCCACGACGTAGGCCTTCTCAATCTCCCGTTTCTACCTTCAAGATAACAAGCTGACTCCCAGTGCTACTATATAGGTTCTACAGAGCGAGCATCTACTGAAAGACCATATCAGAACACCTCCTTTCCACATTCCCGTCGCTCGCACGCCGATGACAAGAGCTTTCGTTTCGAAATTTGGCGATGTTAGCGAGGAGATTAAGGCTGCTTGTGGAGACTGGCTGGATGCTGGAGAAGGTAGGATTCCGTTGAGCTCTGCTTCGACTCGCTAATCACACTCGCCCCTCCAAGACTGGAAGCCCTTCACCCTATACAAAGCACTAATCCATGTTGTCTGCCGGGCAAGCAACAGACTTTTTGTGGGGACACCCTTGTGTTTGTGCTTGGCGTTTGTCCTATTTATCAAATACCTAACTATAGACTTGCAGGCCAAGACCCCGAATATCTCAGAATACAGGAAGACTGGACGATCCATCTCATCGTATCTTCGAGCATTCTGAGCAAAGTACCCGCCTTTCTCAAGCCGTACGTCTGCCCTATCTCTCTGGCCCTATAGTCACAGTCAAGTTCATTACGAATAGAGCCGTTGCGGCGACAATGCTACAGGTCCGCTCCGGGATTAAGGACACAGAGAGGCTACTTGGGCCCACCATTCAACGTAGACTCGACGACATGAAGCAGTACGGTGCCGGTTGGGAAGGCAAACCAGTAGGTCTTGAGCGCATACGTTGCAAGGTGGGCGGTTAAGCGCGAGTCTGACCGTCATATAACTTCAGAATGATATGATTACCTGGCTGATAAAAGGCGCACTCCCCGAACACCGCAACGTAAAGGACATCTCAATGAAAATAGTGTTTATGAACGCCTCGTCAATACATACGACATCTATAGTAAGGAACGCCTGGGGCGGTTTCTCCGTGTGAACACTCTGCCCATAGGACTGACGATAGGATCAATAGAGCACTACGAACGCATTATTCGATCTCGCCGCTCACCAGGAGTACATCACCCCTCTCAGGGCTGAAATTGAGGAAGCCATTTCAAGCCATGGATGGACAAAAGACGCCATGCGGCAGATGAGGAAACTCGATAGCTTCATCAAAGAGTCGAGTCGATTTGCGGGTACTAACGCGAGTACGTCGTAGCGCAGTAGCACTACTGTGTCTTCTCCAAGAAATCTGACTTAACATTGACTAGTTTCTATGCGGAGAAAAGTTCTGAAGGACTTCGTCTTTTCGAATGGGGTGACGGTCCCAGCTGGGGTTACGCTCGCTGTAGCCAGTTATTCGTTGCAGATAGACCCGGTAAGGCTCTGAAATATTATAAACACACCTACTCCGTACTGACCTACGACCTTCAGGAGTATTACGATGATCCAACCACATTTAAGGGCTTCAGATTTTCCGAAATGCGAGATACTGGTTCTGACGAGTTCGATCCTTTGCGGCACCAAATGATAACCTTGGACCCGACCTACATGGTCTTCGGATACGGAAGAAATGCCTGGTACGGTTTTATTTCTTTTTCCGATGGAAGGACGGGGCGCTAATCATCCTAACCATCCATTGGCCACCCACGATTACAGTCCAGGACGTTTCTTCGCTGTCAACGAAGTGAAGGCCGTACTTGCCTATATCATAACGACTTATGACTTGAAGCTCCAAGGGGACGCTGCAGAGGCCCCTGTAGGTTCGTGGTCTGCGGGGAATCGGGGGCCCAGTATAACTGGACAGATTTTATTGAGGAAGCGAAAGTTGGATTGATGCTGGTTGGATGCCGGGGCGATATTCTAGTTTCTAGTTGGTAATCGAAGTACATACACTGTAACGGAGTTCTTACAGAATCGCAAAAGTAAATTAAAGGGTAAAGAAAATGTGAACAGGGCCAAAGCAACTGGAGCACACACAGCACTACAATTTCTAGTCGGCTAAGGGTGTGTTCGAGGATGGCGGCCCCGCCTTTGTCGACAGCCTGCACGTCTAGGGTGCCGGGCCGTCACCCCGGACCGTGGGAGTCCTCCGGTTCGGCCGGTCTTTTGAGCGCTCGAGCCACAATGTTTTCATCGCCAACCTCTTTATCACTTCCAAACCTGGGGCTTCTTGAAACGCCCGAATTGGCCATGATACACACTGGAAGGCTATGTGTACTAATCACAGAACCCTTCGTTGAGTAGGTTGCATTGGTGACGAAGTAAACTTGGTTGTCATCTAGCGGTACGTGTTTTTGCTCTTTTGGAAATGCAACTTTATGAATCTCTTAGATCCTCTAGTGTCGGACTGAAATGAGCGTTCACTCCGTATCCAACGCATAGCCAATATGGGCTATCACGACCCCTAAACTCTCCCTGGGCGCTACCTGTCTTCCTTCGAAATGCCCAAAGAGGACTGGATCTTGGCGACTTCAGCTTGAATACTCCTCAATCTCTGATGCGCCCAACCTGTTCTTGTGACCAAACCTCACCCTGTGCCACCCCGATGTCCCCGTCGGCCACTCCATGGGCCTGTCTTCTAGATCCTTGCCGTTGGCTTGCCGCAGCTCCTCAAGACAGAAGAATATATGTTTTACCAGCGGGAATCTATCCGCAATGTGCTGACCTGTGTTTTCTATTGCGACTTCATCTTGTCAAACCTGTGTTCATCTGTCACTATCAATGTGTATCAGAGCCAAGTGGCTTCATCTATCAATGGGTTCCACTTCTTTCGAAGGATTCATGACACAATGCGTCTCAGTGCCCGTAGTGCGGATAGCGCATACCCGGGGCATGGCATCCTGGGCGCTCTTGATCATCTAGCAGACGCTTGCGATTTGTAGTCCTGGCCTTTCCCTGACTGGTACTCGGTTCTCTTGCCCCAAGCTGAGGAGATTACTCCCAGACCACGAACCCCGCAACACTGTAACCGAAGGTGGCTTGTCCGACGCCAATCCCAAGCCAATCCACCCCGGACACTTTCCCTGATGTAGATCTCCATCTCTCTGATGGGACTGCAAGGACCTTGTCGACCGTCACAGGCGCTGGTTGTTGGGATCAAGCAGAAGAATGAATGTCATAATATCACAAGATCGTGCTCACCGACCGTATTCGACTATGCACTTGGTCCCGTCCTTATCGAGAGATGAACCGGAAGAGAAAATCTCCGTTCGTCATACATAAAGGGCTCTCCCAAGAGCAACTTTTAACCTAAGCTCCCAGTGCACATTCCCTCATACATAGCAGGTAGGAGCTTAACCACTCCACCCATTACAATCTCGTTCTCATCCAAGCTCCCTACTTCCCAGACACATAGGCCGGCCCTAAGATCGATCTTGCCATTTACCTCTCGTAAGTCCCTCCCCAGTCCTCCTCCAGCTTGAAGAACAGTGCTGACTATCGCCCGCACAGATTATCTCAATTTGCAACATGCGTCTCTCTACATTTGCTGTGATTGCCGCCACTATCCTCGGTGGCTCAACCGTCTTCGCAAACACTGTACGCACCCTCGTCTCTATACCATATGTTGAACTCTACTAACCATGACCAAATCACCCTCAGGCCGAATCCACCGATGTCTTGGCAGCCCGTGAACTCGTCGACGAACTGACGACCCGGGAAATCAAGCTCGAAGATGCCGAAGTCCTCGAGCGCGAGCTCGCCGACGCCGTCCTCGAGGAACGTGCCGAGCTCGAAGACATCGAGCTCCTCGAACGCGACCTCGAAGACGAGGTTGAAGAACGCCGCTTTGGCGGCGGCGGAGGCCGCCGTGGCGGATTCCGCGGAGGCAAGGGCCGTCGCTTCGGTGGTCGTCGTGGCCGTGGCGGCCGCGGTGCTGGCGGGTCCCCCGCCCCAGCGGCAGAGGAGGCCCCTGCCGAGCGTGACTTTGACGACGAGCTTGCGGAGCGCGACTTTGACGACGAGCTCGAGGAGCGCCGATTCGGAGGAGGAGGCGGACGCCGCCGCCCTGGAGGATTCCGTGGTGGAAAAGGACGTCGCTTCGGTGGTCGTCGCGGCGGAAGGGGTGGAAGGGGTGCTGGAGGACCACCCGCTCCTGCTGCGGAGGAGGCCCCTGCCGAGCGTGACTTTGACGACGAGCTTGAAGGCCGCGACTTCGATGAGGACCTTTTTGAACGTGACTTCGACGACGAGCTCGAGGAGCGCCGATTCGGAGGAGGAGGCGGACGCCGTCGCCCTGGAGGCTTCCGTGGTGGCAAAGGACGCCGCTTCGGTGGTCGTCGTGGCCGTGGTGGACGGGGTGCCGGAGGGCCGCCTGCTCCTGCAGCAGAAGAAGCCCCAGCTGAGCGCGATTTCGACGACGAACTTGAAGGCCGCAACTTCGACGACGAAATCTTCGAGCGCGAATTTGACGACGAGCTTGAAGTACGCCGATTCGGCGGTGGAGGAGGACGCCGTCGCGGTGGCGGTGGCAGGGGCCGTCGCTTCGGTGGTCGTCGCCGTGGCGGCCGTGGTGCTGGTGGGCCTCCCGCCCCCGCGGCAGAGGAAGCTCCTGCCGAGCGTGATTTCGACGAACTTGCGGAGCGCGACTATGGCGACGATCTCGAAGTACGCCGATTCGGAGGAGGAGGCGGACGCCGCCGTCCTGGAGGGTTCCGTGGGGGCAAAGGACGCCGCTTCGGTGGCCGTCGTGGACGCGGAGGAAGGGGTGCCGGCGGTCCCCCAGCTCCCGCCGCGGAAGAAGCCCCGGCTGAGCGCGACTTCGCTGGTATTGAGGAGCGCGGCCGCGGTGGTCGCGGTGGTTTCGGAGGTCGTGGTGGCCGTGGTAGTCGCAGGGTCCGTGGCGGTCGTGGCGGCCGTGGTCGCGGAAGGCCTTCTCCTCCCTCGGCTCCTGCTCCTGAAGCCGCTCCCGCGGCTGAGTGAAAAGCTCCCTCGACATCCCATCTTGCATAGTAGTCTGCTTTCCTATCCGTTGTGTTAAATGAAGCATGTCTTTATTTATTCCTATCTAGTTTCAGGTCTCTGCACCTCTTATATACTCAGCTACCACTCATCTTGACAACCAGGCTACTCATTCACCCTTTTTTCGAGGGATCGCTATGATTTTTCAGGTCTGACACGGAGCCTGTTGATCGCATGGTCCAACGCGACTCGGGAGTGACGGGGCAATGGGCTATTGATTTCTGGAGGCGGTCATCCGCCCTGGGTTTCTGGCCATAGTCTCATCGCCACTTGGACTATGTCTTGGGCTCGGGCCAAGTGATCATGACTCGCTCCCCTGCCATTCCCAACCACACTGCACAGCGCTGACTCCTGAGCGGGCAAAGTGATGCATATCGGACCGTGATCATCAACTTGTCGTGCCACCCATTACAGTAAGTAAGTAATCGGTGCTCTCCAAGCGCTGTCATCGACGTCGGCGCACCTCGGTTTAAGTTTCGGCGCTAGCATCATTGGTCCGTGAGCCAAGCTTGCTCACCCCCAAGTTGCCCCAACCTCCCGCCTCCAGATTCGTCATGGGTCCAACCTCTTCGTACCCTCTGTCCCCCTCCCAGCGAGTTGAGGCTGGCCATGGAGAACAAATAGAATGAAGACATACAATTATCTGACTACGGGAGGCTACTTAGATCTATCTCAAATAATAATCTGTGTATTGGGTCGCGAGAGAAACTGGAAGTGATGTTGGGAGCATATCAACTGGAATTGCATATCGGTATAGAGCGTTCCCGCCATACAAGGGATTGCTGGTGAATCTGCCGCATTCTTCGCACACTGCATCACCATATCTCTCACCGCTGTTTAGCTTTCTGTATACGTCGAGTATTCCGGACGAGTCTTTCCAGGCAGATATCTGCTGTTTAAACTGGTCGGCTATATCGTCGGTTCGGCCCCCAGAATGCCTATGCCGTTTCTATATCACCCAGTCAGCTGCGCAGTTGCATGCAGATTCAACACCATAGAGTAATCATACCTCACAGGCTCGTACGGCTACGCAGAAATGCACCTCCAGAGACCAAGGGGCGGCGTCCAAAGTGAGCCAGTTCCAGAGGTTTAAATCAACAAAGCGGCGGATTAGTTCCCCATGGTGAAGTGGATCCCCTCGGTCGCTGCAATGTATCATCATAAACCATAAGAACCAAGCGCAAGAGATGAAAAGGCCCTCGACGTCCTGTCGCTCTTCGCCGATGCCTTCCGTGACTATGTACGCGAAGCTGGTCAAATCGCAACCAAATTCTCTGTAAATGTTATTTCTTACCTCTGGGACGAATTCGATCGATATGAGACCAGCAACACGATGTGATGTACTGGTCCACATCAGCAGGGTGTACCCATAGTTCTCCCGCCCGCGTGTCGTCCCGGAGAAATTGTTCGAATGTGTAGTGGTAGGGACGAAGGACAGGTACAATGCTCGAGTCGCTGAAAAGTGGTCCATCGGATTCGACCGGGAGGCCAAACGCCCGGGATACCATTCGGACTGCAAGCAGTGACCGTAAATCGTGCAGTAGGTTTTGTGGGCCCGAGTTGGTAGGGTAGATGATTCGGTCAAAATGTCGGTGGATGGTTACTGCAGGGAATAGTAGAGAGGCCCTTAGGATTACCATGAGGTCAACACCGCCGTTGTTCACGGCGGAGTAGTTCTCCCGAGCTTTGCTGAGGATGCGGCGATACAGGGCATCCAAGGTCGCAAGTGGGTTAAGGCGAGACATTGGAGCTGAGGATAGGACGGTCTCCAGCCGGTCTACTGGAGATCCACGGGGTTCTTGAAGATACCGGATTACTGTGGCTGCGTAGATGAACTGGCCAGAAGCATACATGATGAGTTCGCCCATGATGTCTTGTCCTGGCCATGACGCGGTGATTCGCGGGTCGGTGCTCCTCCTCACGATTTCCCAAAACCTTCGCTGAAAGTAGCGCTCGATGTCGGAATCGGGATTGTAATCCTCGTTCAAATCGATACGAAGAGTCGACTGAAATAGAAACCCCGCGGGCTGCAAGGCATTGTGTATGACCAGCTCCGGTCTACTCGCAATGAAAAGACGGAAGGGAGAGTCGCCCTGGAGGAGGCACTCGTCGATGGCAGTAAGGAGCTCCTCTTGACGTTCCTCCTTTATGCATTCATCTAAGCCATCGATAAGAATGGCGAACGGCAGCGCATCAGTCTCAAAAGCAGCTCGATGTCGTTGAGCAGGATTGACGATGAGTGCCACCATCTGCTTCTTGATCGACCTGTTGAATATGTGCGGGTCATTGCTGATAGCTGTGCTTATCTCTGAACGCAGGATGGGGGAGGCGAGGGCAAGTTGATAGGCGAGTGTTGCAACAACGGGTAAGGCGTCATTGCGACTCTCGTCTGCAGCCGCGAAGACGAAAGATGCTGCCAAGATCCCGAGGGAGGAACACTTTTCCGCGACGGTTTGCTGGATCGCGGATTTTCCTGCGCCTGCGGGACCCGTCATATACAATAGGCGCTTGGGGTCGTCTCGACTCTGTATCCAATTAATGATCTCCAATATGACCTCGACCCGAGTATCTTCGTCGCATTTGGGGGGATCGAAGCGAGCCGCGGAGTCGTAGAGTGCCGTGTGAGCGGTCTTCGAAACCAGTAAATCCCAGCCTAGACGAGTCACAGAAATTCAACACATTGCTCAGCATCATCAAATTGAGTTACACACCTGCGGTTTTGGAACGCCCTCCTCCTGCCTCATTCACTTCAGTGTACTGAAAGTTTTCAATATGAAAATTGCTGGCATGGCTGAAGAACGCGTTGGAACTTGGATGGCTCTGTGATTGAGGAGCCGTTGTAGCTGCAACAGTGCTAGCTAAAGGAACCAAGTTGTCGTTTGGCGCCGTCACGGTTTCCACAGTGGGCCCTTCGGGAGGAATGGTTTTACTAGGTGATGCTCTCGACTTCTTCTTGCCGAAAAGTGACCTTAAGGACGGAAGCGGCATGAGGGGACAACGAAGGTGGATGGAATCAAGCTTGCTTGGGCGCCCAGCGCTCAGCGCTCAGCCACAGTGTGGCGACAAATTCACACGCGCTTCGGCATCTTCCCGCTCTCACGATGGGATGGATACCTTGGTGGCAGGCTCAGCATTACCTGAGAGTGTCCCAAGTCCCAGTCAGTCGCTTAAAGGTGACCTTGAGGTATGTATTGAATTATTCATAAGGCATTTTTGTAAGGTTCCGCAGACTTGCGTCAAAACGTGAGGTACGACTGGATACGTCAAGTACACTGCAAACCACGTTCAAAAAGGCTCCAATTTTATTATCCCCACCTCCACCTCTTGGAGAGTTCTGTATCTGAGCTCGAGAGCCCTGTGCCAATTGATCAGTACAGATAACTTTGATCAGAGACTCTGTACAGTACTTCGGGTTGTGTTTAGATATTGAGGCCTGTCCTTATATCCAACTCAAGATGCACCATCCCCATACTGTACTCAACTGGAATAGTAGCCCCACAGAGCATTCTTAAACATACTCAGGCTGAAGCTGGCCCAAGTTGCGCTGAGATTGTATCTAGATAGACAGAATGCCCGGCATGCTCGGTGCCGAAATCACACGGAGGCCAACAATGGACGATCAAAGCATCCCCACCCCGCCAACGGTTACAACACAGAATCTCATATTGAACAAAGGGATCCCGCTCTATCCATCCAAAAATTGGACTGAAGACTTTCGTTACCCTAGGGGCAGCTGGAGCGATCCCTAGAATGCGCAAGGGTGCAGGTAATCACGTTCTGGGGTGGAAACACCCATCACGGAGCTTGCCGAGGGAGCAATGGGCCAGTGGCCACTGAACAGCTATAGGGTGCGCCAAAGAGTATCGCTCCCTTTACTTTAACCACCACCACCACCGTCCCCTCACATATATCCCCTCCTCTCCTACGGAATACCCCATCCGGCCCCGCGCTCCCACTTTAACTTCATCAACTTTATCATCAAAGCCCTTCTGCCACTTGCTCATTCAGCGACTCTGCTTGAGGCGAACGTCAATCTAAAGCCCGGGCCGTAGCGGGGACATTCAGAGGACACCTTTTAAAACATGGATTTTCTGAGGGAACTTGAACTCGCGGAACGAAGGGACGAGCAAGACCGCATCGCGAAGTTGGAAGCAGCGAAGGCCAAGCGGGAAGCTCAAGGAGAAAGCGCCGACGACGCAACCGCATCCGCAGATACCATGGGGATGACTACCAAAAGGTCATATTCTTGGATGCGCCTGAAAAGCGATCCTTCTATACGATTCTCTCAGCCTCGTAGGACGACATCCCGCAACCGTGACACCGCCACATGCCCAAAGCCCTCTGAAGACGACGCTAGGAGCACCCAAGAGGCCGCTCATCACCTTGCTGGTATTCTACGAGCGGCCGAAATAGAGCAGGAGCAGACACAAAGCTCCTTGGACGAGGAAAAGCGCAGGGAACTCGCTCTCGCTCAGCTCAGTGGAACAAAGCGCCACAATTTCGAGTGGCAGAGCGCCGGGACCGCTGCACCCAAGCGTCGCAAAATCCAGGTCGCGGAGGTTGTCCCAGAGACAGTTGAAAGTCTCCTCCCCGGTATAGTGGCAACTATAGCCGCCAGAGCCTCTAAATCCACCGCGGTGGGGCCCGAGGCCGTCGCTGTGAAGGCAGATGAAACATCGCCCGAGGCCACCGTTGTGAAAGCAGACGATGCTTCACCCGAAGAGCATGTAGAAGGCAGCCCGGTGCCCATAAAGAACAGTGTCTCGACGGACACTGCTGGGAATGAGGTCAAGCCCAAAGGCAAAGGCAAGGCTGAGGAAGGTCGGTGCCCTCCCTCGTCGTCGTAATATCATTCACTCAACCCAAACACCCACAGATCCCTGAAATCGTACACGAGTGACCGTCGCACTGAACTCCGCATTACCCTATACCAGGCATTTGGATACCATGCCCATTTCCCTATCACCATTTACCTCCTGATCCATTCTGTTACCACTTTTGACCCATCCTTTCCGCTTTCTTGGCTTCTATATACTTCTTACTGGTTCCCGACTCTCGCCTCAAGGACGCCTATGACGTGAGGGCCCCCCGTTTCCGATTTATTTCCTATTTTTCTGCCATCTGTCTCGCCATTGCATTGCATGGCATAGCTACAGCTACCAGTACTCACCCTAAAGCACGACGCCCCAACTGTACTATACTACCTCGTCATCTAAAGGACACACAAGAGGTCCTCACATATGTACCCCTATCGCATCGCATACTCTCTATTCCCACAAATATACCAAATCCATCCTACCAAAAAAATACATCCTTCAAAAGAAATCCCCTGGGTATCCGGGTATAACACCATTTTCTTCCTCGCCCTCCCCCTCACTCCACCCAAAACTCCTCCCTCCCCCACACCCACCTCCGCCCACTAACAAGATACTCCACAAGCACCGGCACCGCCGCCCCCACAATCCTCCCAACCACATCCCCAACCGCCGCCCCAAATCCCGCATTCGCACCCGAGTCCCCCCTGCCACAGACCAAATCAGTAAGATCAAGACGCCATATATTGAGAGCATAGATAAAAAAGTAAGGTGGACACGAGTTCAATACAGGTTGCACTGAACAAAGAACTTTTCGCGCGGGTGGAGCACAAGAGTTGACCTTTTATACGGGAAGTCGAACGTCTGCGCAACGCGAGGTAGTTAGTTAAGCTGTGGTATTCAGAAGGAACGAAGGGAGGGATGTCGACGTACGTTAGGCTTATAGAACCCCGAGTCATCCACAAGCCTCAAAATAGCAGGATTGCCATGGTCAGGTTCGCCGACGACACGGTTCGTCCTCGGATCATTCAAAAAGATATAATGACACAAACTCCTCATCCAAATCTCAGCTAAAAACCACAAATCAGCAAACTGCAACCCCAAAACGAGAAAGAAAACAAAAAAGGCGCGCGCACTCACATCTCACAGCCCCCAAAAACCTCCTCTCCCCCACAAGCACATGAATCCCGCGATCCCACATCCCCACGCCCACATCCTCCGGAAAATGCTCCCGCACATGATCCTCCCTCGTCCAATTCACCTCCACATACCCCATCATCTCCCCATCCCAACTAAACATACACGGCACACTATGCTCATCTCTATACTGCCCCTCAATATACGCCCGGTGCTTCGCAACAGACCCCGCCTCGCCCCACGCAGCTGCCACCCGCGGGTCGTTATGCCACTTATGGAACGCCGCCAGATGCTTCGAAAGCCTAAGCTTCCGCTTACCCCCACTCCCCTTCCCCTTCCTTCCCTCCTCATCGTCATCATCATCCACTTCCACAAACTCCTCCTCCCTACTCGAAACCCCCTCCAAATCAAAACACACCAACTCCAACATCTGCCCAACAGCCGCACACCACCGCCTATACATCACCTGCCCCGGCGCCGGCTTGCGCGCCCTCAACGGATGCTTCGCAATCACCTTCTCATTCCGCGTGAAACTGGGGACGGAGGGGAAGGGCGGCGGGACGCTTTTCTGCAGGAGCCAGTTGAGGCGCGGGTGGAAGCCGGCGGTGCCGGCGGCTTGCCAGAAGGCGGCGCGGGAGACGAAGTATATTTCGTTCGTTTGGTTCGAGGGAAGTTTGGGCGTTTGCTTCGTTGAGATTTCGGGAGTTTGGTTCGTCATTCCGGGTCTTTGCGTCGTTGTTGGAGGGGAGGTAGAGGCAGTGGTGGAGGTGCTGGAGGCAGAGGAGAGCGACGGATGGGTCCTCGCAAGCCCAGACACAAGCAAATACTCCACAACCACCTCCCAATTCTCCAACGCCCCAACACACAACGGCACTTGCTCCTGCGCATGGTACATCGTGAACAGCGCGTACAGCGCGACCCACACATCTTCGAGCTTCATCTCACCCGCCGTTTCTGAAGTGTGGGAGGGGGAGGGGGAAGGGAGCGAAAGCACCACAAGCGGGTACCGCGGCACATGCGTCGTCCTCCCCTCAAACGGCGTCCCCACAGCCGTAATATCAAGCGCATACGTCCTCTCCCTGTCCACGGCGTACTCTGCAACCGCCACTCCGTCTACGAGGATCGTGCCCCGTTCTCCTCCCTTCGCAGTGTTGGTGGAAGACGGGGATGAGAGCACGGTGGAGGAGATGGAGGAAGGTGAGGAAGGTGAGGAGGGAGAGGAGGGAGAGGAGACGGTTACACGCCCGCCGTCGGGCAGGACGAGCACGAGCCGCTCCGCCGCGAGGTGCTTCGATATCGCATCCAACCTCCCGTTCACATCCGCCTTGCCAGTCGCCGTATCGGTCGTAGTCGCCATCCTTCGTTCACTAAATCCTGCGTCCGGTCACAAGCACATCAGTCTCGGCAACAACCCGAAAAGAAAAAAGGAAGGGAACGCACCGTTCAGGTCCACAGTCCGTGCGAGCTCAAAAGAAAGGAAGAAAGGAAAGGAAAGAAAGAGCAGCCAAAGTGGGGTCCCGGTCAAGTCTCCTTGCGATGGGGAAGGGGTGAGAGTTTTTATCTGATAAGATTCCCAAGATCGCTCGGCGATCTGATGGAAGCACCCAGGGCATTATCAGATAAGAACCCACGCAGCCAATGGCGGGCTGGGTCGGATGAACCGTCCCCCGGTCGGCCGTCGACTCTCCAGCCTCCAAGCCGAGGGTATGAATGAACTGGGCGCGAAGAACGACGTTGGTCAAAGCCCTGGCGGAGAGGAGGCGTTAACAAGGCAGCTTTGAAGTTGAGGTCAGTCTGAGGGAAGACACTGGAGATGAACCGAAGGCGGCTCAGTAGGCTACTAACAGCTCCATCTAGCCCAGCTCGCCCCCAGACCCAGAGCCCGCGTCAAAGCACGCCACCGCCCACATCCCACACCACCCGAACAAACTCAACCCACGCGTGCGAGTGAAAGGGACGCCAGATTTTCAAATGTCTCCCTCATCTTCCACGAAGAAACTCCCAGAACACCTCGCACCACAAGGTCACATACTCCGCCCGTGGCCGCCTATCCACAGACTACTGCGTCCTTTCGTCGTCGGTGGCGTCCTCGGAGTAAATAGGCGGGCGATCGTATCCCTCCTCTATAGCAGCATGTTCCCAAAAGCACGGCGCAGATCGTCTGTCGTCTTTAGTAGAATACCGCCTCCACTCCCCTCCAGCTTCCCACTGGGCTCCATCCAATCTGAACTGCATAACGTCGCTTCAGCGAGTCAAGAAAAGGATAGAATGACCACCCATAGACAGGTTAAAGACTCAGATACCTGTAAGCACACCGCATGTGTACGCATGTACAATGCGAAGGCCGGTACGAGTGGGCACACATCACCCCAGAACTCAAACCCAAGCTGTCCGTACGAAAGTCCGCCTACAAGCCCCCAGGGATCGATCGTCCAGCCCACAGTGCAGCGAGATCCTGGCGCACGCGGATATATGTATAGGTGGGCGTACACATGCAGGCGGCTGCCTCTCTCAGAGGCGGGGCACCGGGCGAGGCCCGGGCGAAGGGATGAAATAAATCTATAGTATGTCGGCGGCACAATCGTTACATGACACCTGTTGCAGCAGGCCTGGACGCATCCTCGTCTCTTCCTAAAAGCGAGGTATCGTAAGCACACGCCGTCCATACACCCCATAGCCGAAGGAAAGAATGAGGGAACGAAATCCCGCCTGACGAATAATCGAAGGAAGGATAGAACTCCCAAACGTTCATTCAACGAACGGCAGGCAACCCGAGCGAACACCCGAGAGAAAGATAGAACAAACGAACGAAGCCAAAACCCGCACTCACCCTCATAAAACTTCTCCAAAAAGCCCCTCTCCCTCCTCACCGGGTTCTCCAGCAAAATCCCCAACACATGGTCAGGCTGCTTCCACGCATTCATGGTCTCCTGGTAGTCCTGCCTGCTCTTGAGGAGGAGGACGTCGACGGTGCGCGGGTCCGTCGCGTACTGGAACTGCTCGAACTTTTGGCGGATGGCATGGCGCACGTACGCAGGCGAGACGGAGAGCGCGTAGAGGGAGACGATCTCGGGGGCCTGCGGGCGGGGCGGGCGGCGTATATACGGGACGGTCGGGTGGGGTGGGGGTCGGGTGGGAGTGAAAGCGGGGGTGTGAGGGGTCGGATTGGAGTTAATGTTCGAGTGCGGGTAGACGAGTACGAGCATAGACAGAGCACACAGTAACAGAAATACCAAAGCAAACCCGTCAGCTCTCCCTCCCAACTCGCAGCCGTCGACACTCACCGAGCGGTACCAGCTCCTATACAGCGACTTAATACGATGCTTCGCCTCCGCGGCGTTCACGCTCGTTCTCGTCACACGCGCAAGGCGGGCGGGGATCGTCGACATGGCTCAGCAGGGGGTGGGGGTGGGTGTGTGGTTTGAAGCCAACACGGAGGAGATGATTGGTCGCCGGAAATTGGAGCTCCGACGGGAGAAAGGCCGGAGCCGGCGCGGCCGGGCTGCGATCTCCGCTCGCTCGATCGTCGTCCGTTGAATTGAATCGTTCGTTCGTTCGGTTGTTCGTTATCCCTACAGCTCTCTTGCTTTCTACCACCTTTCTTGATCCTCTCAAACCAACCTCTCCAACTCTTCACACAGCACCATGGTCCGCGGATCCGGTACGCACTTACCCCTCTCGCTCTTCCTCTAGCACACCCACTGATAAGATAACGACCCCAGGCAAGTTCAAGCAGAAGCGCGGGGGCGGACGCAGCTTCAGGTGCGCTATTACTACCCATCCACCCGTCCGAATCTGTGCTTTTGCTACTGCCGCTGCAGTCTGCAGAGCAAGCGCATGGCATGAGGGTACTGAGAAGGGAATACGAGCTGATGCGATTATGGTTATTGCAGTAAACATATCGATGAGAATGGCGAGGGCTCCATGCCAGGCAACCGCCGGTACGTCTTTCCCCCCTCCCTCCCCCCTCACCTCCTCCTTCTCTCCCCTCCCTTCCCCCTCCCCTCCATCGCCCCACCCCCACAACACTAACACCCCCCCAGCGGCGCCCGCAAACCCCCCACAGACGCCTTGGACGAAGACTCCTCCGAAGAAGACTCCGACGAGGAAGACGAAGACGAATCCGGTTCAGGAGAAGAAGAGGAATCCGAGGAGGAAGCAGACGACCCCAACAAGCCCGAACTAACCCGCGCCGAGCGCAAAGCCCTCAAAAAGAAACAAGCCGACGAAAAAAAAGCAGCAGCAGCCGCCGCGGAGGGCAACTCGGAGGACGACGACCTCATCAACCCCAACCACGTCACCAAGGCGCTCAAGATCAGCGATCTTGGGAGTAGCAGGGAGCTTAGTCGTCGCGAACGGTGCGTCCCATACTCCCTTTTCTCCAATTCTCCATTCCCTCTTTTCCCAATTCTCCATTCCTTCAAGCGTTCCTCGTCCCTTTCTGCGACGTTAACAGCATTACTGATGAGAAATTGGGTAATATAGCGAAGAGAAAGAGAAGAAAGACGCTAAAGAGCGGTACTGGAAACTCCATCTGCAGGGCAAGACTCAAGAAGCAAAGACAGACCTTGCCCGCCTCGCCAAGATCCGTGCAGATCGCGAGGAGGCACAGGCGAAGCGCAAGGCCGAGGCTGAGGGTAAGCCATCCTTTCTCCTCCTCTCCCTCTCCCCTCCCTCTCCCATTCCTTCTCTCTCTTCCCCGCTTCCTCACCCTTCCCCCTCCCCGAATCCCAACACGAACACCCCACTAACCCTCCTCCCACAGCCAAAGCAGCCGAGATCGAAGCCAGGAAACAAGCCCAGCTCAGCAAGCGCCGTGTCTAACCGCCGCCTTCCCAAACCCTTTGTCCCCAATGCCCCCAATGCCCCAATGCCCAAGCCCTCAACGTTCACAAACCCAAGTGTAGAATATCACCCACACCGAACCTGTATTCTACTTCGTGTACCATATCCATCCATCCATCCATAACATACCGAGAATCCCCTTGCTCTTTCTCCTCTCATCATCCAATCCTTGAACACCAAGCGTAAGATCCACCTCAACGTTCGTGCAACTGGCGTTCTCAGTGACTCCCGCCGAGATCCCCAAACGACAACGAGAAGCATGTATGTATGAGTGGGTGAATTGGATTGAACATTGTGAGGACCATCGCATGTAAGAAAGAGTATACAAATGGTACACTTGTACGGATCGAATCCCACCAAGGGGCTCGCAGACATGCCAGATGGTCACAATCCCCGCGATGAAGGACTTCTTACTGCGAAGGCTTCGTTCAAGCGGCCCGAAAATATCGAAGGTCAAATACGCAGTGCAAGATACCCAAGACATGGGAAAAGGTCTCTTCGCCACCGCAGACATCGCGTTCGGCGAAGACAGCATCACCGCTCCCAAGTCCTTCGCACAGACTAATCCACCTCGAGCACAGTTCCGCGCTGCACACTTCCCCATCCTAAAAAAAGGTAAACAGGCAACGTCAGCCAACCCAAAGCTTAAAAAAAAGAAGAGTGTAAAAGTGAATGCGCACCAACCAACCGCCAATGCTTCTCAATCCTCCTGCTCAGCGCCACCTTCTCCCCCACCTCCGTGCACGCAGGGCTCGTCAGCTGGATCTTCCATTGGATGGATTCCTCGTTCCGCCTGACTGGCGTTGTAATCCTTGTCCTGGTGGGATCCTGATGTTACCTCGTCCCTCGCTCGGCGTGCCCCTTGGCCTGACTCTTGGGTCTTTGACCTCCGCCTGTGCTCCGGAGAGCCATCTAAATACTGTCAGTATGTCGTCTGAAGAACAAGGTTATGCCTAACCGTTGTGTGTGCCTTGCACGTTCGAAATCCATCCATCCTCCTTCAACTCAGCTGGATTTGTAACCCCAATGTCCCAACCAGCGCCTCCAACCTTTTCTTCAGGACCTCGAAATCCTGCATCGTGGGCCTCTGCGGCCTGCGCTCCTTCCCATTCCCACTCGCCGACATCCCAGCCAACAAGTCCTCCAACCCCTCCACATCCTTCTTATCATTCAACTCCTCAGAATCCATCTCCAGCGCCTCGCCCTCCACGCGCATGTGTTCCCGCGCGTGCTCCTCCGCCTCCAGATCCGGGGGCACGATGTCCGAGAAACGTATGTCCGCGAGCTGGGCAGCGATATCGCGCAGCCCGTCTCGGACCCCGGGGGTGGAGGAGGAGAGGGCGAGGGTGCCCTTGTTGGTGAGAGCGAGGAGCGCGGCGGAGATTCCGCGTATGCGGCCGATGTCGCGACCTAGAGGTGCGCCGGTCACTGCGAAGCCGGAGTCGAAGCCGTCTTGGAGGGCACCCTCTTTCCCGGCTGTGATGCCGTCTCTGTAGCCTGCCTGGAGGGCGGGCGGGCGTGTGGGTGGGTGGGCGGTTTTGGTTTAATTAGAGCTTGGGATGGCGAGGGGGGGTGGACCTCACGTTCGTGAAATCGGATGCGATTTTTTGCCAGTGGGATTCGCCGTTGTAGGCGTCGTTGGAGATTTCTTCGTCCCAGGGAGAGTCCATCGCGGCTGCTTGTTGGGGGGGTGCTTTTTGAAGAGTAAAGGGTAAGAGAATGTGGTGGTGCAGGAATGAGCCTAGAGACAGTGATAGATCAAAATTGAACTGAGATTTGTGATGGATGATGTTTGAGCTGATGTTTGTTTTGGCTTGGCAAGCGCCCGCAGCGCTCCTAAATTGCGTTTGGAGGAATTAGCGCCCTGGACTCTCCATCTTCAACCAGGAGAAGAATCTGCAGGTAGAGCTTGAAAGGTAGATGCGCCCCTAGGTGGAGAAGTTCTGCTAACAATGGGCTGATGCGACGATGTTTGTTTTGGCTTGGCAAGCGCCCGCAGCGCCAAGTTGCGTTTGGAGGGATTAGCGCCCTGGACTCTCCATCTGGATCGTCGTAAGCCCTGGGAGAGCCTGGGGTGGAGAAGGGTAGACGCGCCCCTAGGCGCTTCGCATTCTGCTTACCAATGAGCCCTTTCCCAGGCCTGACTGTGGTCTCAGTGTTGCGCAGCTAATGTGAATCAATTGCTCCTTCCTCTTCACCACCACTATGGCTGCACCTCTGCCCACCTTCCAACTTCCTCTCCCGCCAAACGGGCCTCCCCCTGGATATGGCTACAATGAATGGGAATCAGATACAACAGGGTCATCAGCAAGTAAGAAATTCGATGCAGGTATAGACAACCGAGACATATTCCTTGGAAAAAGGCGTTGCGTAGTGTGTGGGATGTCTAATTTTGTGACTCTCCACCATTGCCACATTATTGGCTCTACGTTTGAAGAATCCGTGGCTGTAGGTGAAACAGCGATTTGAAATAGCCTGTCATTGACATGAAAGCACAGTGGTCGGATCTCAAGGCCCGTGGCTGGATTCCACCAAAGGTCACAGACTATCCTGAACACGAACCTCGAAACGGCGTGTTAATGTGTGCTAATCACCGCGCGGGGTTCAATGAATATGTTTTCTTTATAAGATATGTCCCTGAGGTAAGCTTGCATTGCCGATTTTGGGCCATGTACTCATAAGAAATAGGTTCAGAAATATGTGTTCATCAACTTTTCCAATCATGAAGATTATGAGGAATTCCACGGAAAAGCTGTTGCCCTCGACGTTGGAGATCGCCATGCTCCTCCTCCAGCGCTTTTCATTATTCACGAGATGCGTGTTCGTGGGAATCATCCTTTCGAACCCATCGAACAATATGTGCCCGATAAACCCTCTTGGCAGGATTGGATCTTGTCAAAGGGCGTGCTCGATACCGCGTCGGACTCCCTCAAACGCGACAAACCACCAGGCAGTGAAAATGACCCCCATATCACTATCGATGATTCTTTTCCGGCGCTTGCAACATTTGCACCTTCCACAGTGAACACAGATGATGCCCCATCTAGTGCCAGTGGACAGAGAAAATTGGAGCTGAATGCTGATGTTGTTCGTGACATCCTCACGGCGACCCGTGAGTCGGAGTCGTGGAAGGCCTGTGTGAGGGAGGGCACGAGCTGGGAGGGCACAGCCGATGAAAATACAAAGAAATACTCCGATCGTGTTGGTGTATCTGAGGTGTCTGAGCCTCACGATGATCCATCAGGTCTGTCGCAGCCTCAACTTCTGCTGGATATGTTGCTAATTGGACACACCCTTAGCCGACTAGAAATTGTCTAGTGCAGTGGCTCCAGGTTGCTTCGGCCCTGCTCACATGTTCTTTACCGTTTAATTTCCTTTTGTGATTCTGTAAGAAGTCTAAGTCCTTGTATGTACTTATATCACCTCAGTGGCAATGTAGCATCAATCCAACTTTTTCCTCAATAAAATATGTCCAGTTATACTGGGCCCCCAATTCCTTATTCACCCATCCATAACATACCGAGAACACCCTTGCTCTTTCTCCTCTCTAAAAGCCCAAATCCTTGAAACATCAAGCTTCCTGATCTCCGTTCGTGCAACTGGCGGTCGCAGTGACTCCCGCCGAGATCCCCAAACGACAACGAGAAGGATGTATGTATGAGTGGGTGAATTGGATTGAACATTGTGAGGAACATCGCATGTAAGAAAGAATATACAAATCTCCACTTGTACGAATCGAAGACAGCATCACCGCTCCCAAGTCCTTCACAGACTAATCCACCTCGAGCACAGTTCCACGCTGCACGCTTCCCCATCCTAAAATGACACAAAGTCAGCGAACATCCAATAAAACATATGTAGCCCCCCAAAAGAGGGCCCAGAACGAGGAACGAGCAAATGAACGAACAAATACGCACCAACCAACCGCCAATGCTTCTCAATCCTCCTGCTCAGCGCCACCTTCTCCCCAACCTCCGTGCACGCAGGGCTCGTCAGCTGGATCTTCGCCAGATCCGCCTTGACGCTCAACACCCGTCCACCCGTAGACGTAGACCCAATGTTGATAAGCAAAAGCTCGCCCTTGATGAGCTTCGACACTTTGGTCTGTTTCTTGTCTTCGGACTTGACACCGAGCAGGCGGCGCAGGAGGAACAGGGAGATTTCGAGCTCTGTGAGATTCACGACGCGTCAGCGAATGGAACAGAGATGAAACGAAATGGGAAGGGGGCCACGCACCAGTATAAATCTTAGGCAACTGCCCCACCGCACCCAAAACCTGCCCAACAAGCCTATCCGCCCTACAAAGCGTAGGATCAATCCTCGTCCCCACCCCAATCAACCCGCCCGGCACCGCAAAGTCCAACAAATTATTCTCCGCATGCAGACTCATAATCCTGCTGAAAATCGGCCTGCACTTATTCCTCCCCGCATTGTCCTTCGTCACGATTCCCGGGCGGATCTCGACCTCCATGCCGAGGCGCAGGACGCCCTTGAGGATGGAGCCGCCGGCGACGCCGCCCTTGAGCTCGTCGACCTCCGCGCCGGGCTTGTTGACGTCGAAGGAGCGGATGACAATGAGACGTGGGGAGGCGGTGAAGTCGCGCTGGGGGATCGGGATGTTTTTGACGATGTATTCGTTCACGGCGTCGATGTTGTACTTCAGCTGCGCTGAGATAGGGACGATGGGCGAGTTCTCCGCGACCGTGCCTGCAATCCACCCACACACACATCAGCATCTTCTCTCTCTATAACACGCGGAGGAGGAGGAGGAGGAGGAGGAGGAAGAAGAAAGAGAGAGCGAACGCACCCTTCACGAACGCACTAATACTCTTCTGATGCTCCAACGCCTGCGGCTCCTTAATCAAATCCACCTTATTCTGCAAAATAATAATATGCTCGAGCTTCATAATCTCCACCGCAGCCAGATGCTCGCTCGTCTGGGGCTGCGGGCACGTCTCGTTCCCCGCCACCAACAGCAAGGCCGCGTCCATGACGGCGGCGCCGTTCAGCATGGTCGCCATGAGAATGTCGTGGCCGGGGCAGTCGACGAAGGAGACGTGCCGCACGAGCTGCATGCGCCCGCCGCAGCCGGGGCGCTCGCACGGCGGGTGGTCTTCCTTGGAGGAGGGGTAGGAGCGGTAGCAGCCGGGGCGCGGGCAGGCGGGGTTTTCGCATTTGAAGATCTGAAGAGGCGATCGCGGTTGTTTCGTTTTCGCGCGATATGGTGTCACGGAAGGTGGAGTAAGGGGGGTGAAGAGGATGAGGCGAGAAGGATGGGATGGGAGGGGGAGGGGAGATTAGATTAGATTCGATATCACTGGTGTAGATTGGGGAGGAGAACGCACTTTGGCGTTGGCGTAGCCAAGCTTGATGGTGATGTTGCGGACGAGCTCGTTCTTGAAACGGACGGTCTGCACGCCGGAGATGGCTTTCACCACCGTCGACTTTCCGTGCGCGACATGTCCGATCGTACCTGCACGCAGAGATTCGGTAATCAGTCAATATCCTTCGTATGCCCGTCCGTCCGTCGATTCTATTCAGATCTCTCGCGCCTTCCGTATGCTCGTCTCCTTCCATCCGCGAAGCAGGACCAAGGGAGCGCGAAACTGAAGGAAAAGACGGTAGCACGGACGTAGATCTGAAGCCACATACCGATGTTAACAGTCGCCTGCCCATACAACAACATATCAACAACCCAATCCCCAACCATACGCAGTATAACACCAGAGTAGAGGGTGAACGCACCTGCTTCGCGATGACCTCCGGGCTGAGCGGGTGCAGCTTGCTGATATCGACCTCGACGCTGGGCACGGCCTCTTCTACCTCGTCCGCCTCGTCCTCGCTCTCGCTGTCGTCGCCGCTGCGTTTTTGGCGTGTCTCGTCGCCCGGCATTTCTTCTTCTATGGGTGTGGGTGGATCGAGGGTGTGTGGGTCGACTGGGGGTGTGGGCTCGAGGTATGAGGGCGGGAGATGGATGTGAGATCAATTTTGGGCGGAGTTTGATTGGGTCCAAGCAAAGGTGATGAGTCAAGGGGATTGATCCCGGTTCTTTGAGAGGTCTCTTTTACTCGGATGGGTGGGATGGAGGACTTGGAGGGGAGAGTGAGAGAGGTTGGAGGTTGAGTGGTGTGGAGGGAAGATTTACTTTTATTCAGGAGGCCAGCTTGCGATTGGCCTGACCTTACCAGTGTACACTGCTCATTCTGCTGACTCGGACTGCACCGAGTCAGCGTCAGGGACTCTACTCTGAATCGTACTCAGGCCTTGGACATCGATGTTCATTAGCGCATAATGGGTGTGATTGGCAGATGGCGAAAATATAGTTAGCAGATTAGAGTGAAATACAACGATGATGAGAAGAAATGTATGCGATAACGATACATGTGGGATATGATGCTCCTGTGTGTCCTTGGGACGACGAGGAATATGTGGGAGCTAGAGCGTAATGCTCTAGCGGGGGTATAGTAGTAGGTATTTAGTCCGTGTGATATACAAGAAACAAATGAAAACAGAGATGGAAAGGGTGAGCCCTCCAGTCCAGTTGCGTCCTTGAGACGAGGACAGGGAACAAATGCATAGTAGAAATGGGTTTGAAGTGGGTAGGACGGAGTCGTAGAAAGAATAGAATGAAATAGAAGCATTGGTGATACAAGTGTGGAATAGCAAGCTCTGGATGGCAACAAGGTGAGTAAGTGGCGTTTCAAAGAAGTAAACTTGGAACTAACCTGCACTGTACTCCTCACTCAAACTCTACGACGCTTCGTCGGAATCGCACGCGTCGGACGTCCCTTCTTCTTCAAGTCCTCCGCGGCAACACTAGTATCCGGCTCGACCTTAACGCTCCTACCACGCCTGGAGCCATAATCGTAAGAGAGCCCCGCAGCGTACATGGGGTCGGCCGCAATACGAGTCGAGCGGCGCTTAGGATTCAGCGGCTCGGGGCGTGCCGATCCAGCGGGTGCGAGTTCTTGTGCGGCGGTGTGCTCGACCTTTACGACTTCCACTGCGGCTTCTGGCTCGACGACGACTTCAGCCTCCGCTGGTTTGGATGGCTGGGATTCGACTGCGGCGCGCTTCAGGCCAGGTTTAACTGACTTGGCCTCGTCCTTCTTCGATTTCTTCGAGTTATTGGCAGGAACTGAGGAGGTAGTAGGAGCTTGGACAGTGCGCGTCTTCGCGCTCTCCACAAAATCAGCGGGCTTGGCTCTTTCCTGCCTCCTCAAAGCACGAGCGGCCCGGGGTGCAGGGGCAGCTTCAGCGGCGTTCTTCTCCGAGATGGTGGTGAGGGTGGGGGTGTCCAAGGTGATAGCAGGCTCGCGCTTCAGTCCGGTGGGTTTCGATGACTTGGCCGGAGCTGCTTGAACTGGCTGAGTGTCGAAGGTAATAGCGGATTCGCGCTTCAAGCCCGAGTTGATGGGTCGGGGAACATTGGAACGCATTTTTCCTGCCTTGCGGGGAGCGGGTACATCCTTGACTTCGGCGCCATTTCTGCGTGAGATGCTAGCGAGTGTGGGGGCGGCGGCAAGTGCAGATCCTCTGTGCAGCGGTGTAGGCGGGGCCACCTCTTTGCCGGTCTTGATCTGGACGTCAGGCTTCCTGGAGAGAGATTGGCGCGGGCCAGCGGCCGTTCTTCCTGAGACGCTTGCCAGAGAAGGGGGAATCCTCTTCTCTGCGACATCCGTTTCCGAGGGACCCGCGAGCTGAGAGGCTCTGCGCAAGGAAAATCTCATAGCGGCATTGCCAGTCTTGTTTTGGACTTCCTTCCCGTAGTGGACCCCATTCGTAGGAGCCGTAAGCAATCTCTCGCCTCCAGTAGCAGGTGCATCATCATTTCCATTATCCTCTGGCTCGGTTGTCGGATCCTCAACCTCTGCACCACCCACATCACACTCCTTTCCCTTCGGGACTGCCTTCTGTCTCTTTGCCTCTTTGCCCTTCCCTTTCTTGGCTGCTCTCTGCTTCTTCTTCCTCTCTCTTTCCTCAGCTTTCCTGTCAAGGCCCTTCATGAACTCGACGAAGTTCGCCAAAACCTCCGGCTTCTTAAACTCCGCGTTCCTCTTTACCTCGCGGCACACCTCGATCTCGAATGGGCTCATCGCAAGCAGCGGCTTCCTTAAATTGCGATTCCACCTCTCAGGCGCCAGGCTCCCAGATGCCTCCCGCTGCTTGATATAATCTTCATTGTGCAGGCCCGCCCATTTGATGGTCCAGCGCTGGATGCGCCCATGTCGCATTTCCTCGTTCCGCTTGCGTTGCTCCTCTTCGGTGTAGACCTTCTTCTTGGGGCGGGGATCGGCTCTTTCCTTTTCCCTTTTGCGCTTCAGAACGTTTTCTTTGAAGGCATGCTCAAAGATATCGAGGTTTTTGGTGTATGGAACCTTCGGAGGCCCCATTTCTCCGGGAAGCCGAGCATCGTCGACGTTATCGAACGAGAGGGCTTGGAGGATGTCAAGGGGATTGGGTTTCGCCGGTGGATCGCCGTATGTATGCAGAGGTGCGACGAGCTCGAATATTTGGGCTGAATCAATCGATTCAAATGAAAGGTTAGAATGTGTTGGATAAGCTCATGACGGGAAGTGCGACCTACCCCTGGTGACCGAGTTGGGACCGGGCACGTGTTTATGTTTATCCAGCACGACTAGAGCGCTCCGATACGCGTCTCTGTACACAAGCTTTGTTGGTAGGCAGTAGTCGTGGATATCCGGTGTGATATAATACATTCGCATCGTCGCGAACGCCACCTGCGGATCACAAATTAGCATCATATCTTTGAAAGCTAGGGTTCGGGCCAAGCTAGTGCGTACCTGAAAGATCTTGGCGATCTAAATGACAGAAATTGGGTTAGTGAACGCCCTCAAAAGCCTTGCTAATAGAGAGCAGAATTACCTTCTGAGCGCTGCTCTCGTCTCGGAAGTACGACGAGTCGGAGTTGGCGACAACGCAGACCCATTTGCATGCCCACAGAAAGCACGGGGCCAATTTCCCCACATCCTTCACCAGCAGGTCATAGTTTGCGTTGACACCTTCTTCATAGCGGTCTAAGAGATCGTGTAGTCCGATTGAATTCCAATCTTGCTGCGATGGGCCCGCCATCGGATCGGCATTTGAGGCTGGGGTAGTAAAAGGGTTGTTTGAAGACGAAGTCCACTGATCAGTGGGTGCGCGTGCAGACATGGGAAACCCCACAGGAATAGAAAATGACATTTGGGAAGGATGGTGGTGGTTGTGGTTTAAGAGAAGAGCGTGTTTTTGTTCGTTGCAACCAAACCATGGACCAGTGGCCACTCTCAATGTTCGTTCGGCAAAGTCCGTGATGCGGTTTCAACTCCCGATAACTCACTTATGGTTGCTCCCGCTCGTTCTAGCTCCCCTCTGACCTACCTGAAAAGCCAAGGAAGCTAATACCATCCCTAATAAAAGCATAAATTTGGTCTTGTGCTCTCATTATGCGGCATTCCGTTGTAACCATTGGCGGTCGAAGTCCACTGATCGCTGGATCTTACCCAACCGTGGGATGTTCGGCATTGAGGATGCCGATGAGACTCAGCAGACAACCCTCTTTTTTGGCGACCCTTCGCATACCTTTCTGAGATCCAGGAGCATGCGGAAGAAAGGCAAAAGTGCATAGATGACCTTGAGGCCAACCTTCCAATCACAAAGTAATGACATAGTTGGTACTTACATCAAAGCACGTATGACAAAATCTACATCCTCGAGTCCTTGGTATACGTTTAATCAATCCTTCGCTTCCTCAGCAACACTTCCCCAGAGCTACTCGGTGCTCGATTCCCGCCAAACCAAAACCCATCTGGTGGAACTGTCGAATCTCCCGGAAGCTTGATGTCGTAGTTGAGAATAATGTACGCGAGCAGTGCCTTGACCTCATTTACAGCGAAGAATCGACCTGGGCTACAGTTTTGGAATATAGACAGTCAGCGAGGTACGGGGGCCGCAGTGTGTAGGCGTACCAAGCATGCCTTCCGAAGCCAAACAGCATGTATGTCGGGTCGAGCGATATCATTTGGTGCCTCAGTGGATCGAGCTCGTCAGAGCCGTTCTCCCGCATATCTGAGAACCTGAAGCCTTTGAATGTCCTGGGATCCTCGTAGTACTCTGGGTCGATCTGTATTTCCCCGCTCGCGACTGCCACAGTCACACCTGCAGGGACTACAGTGCCGTTGGTGAAGACAAAGTCTTTCATGACCTTCCTCCTCATCGAGACTTAGATATGGGGCATCAGCAATAGACACGCGATCGTGCACGGTACTACTTACTTCCGCTGAACCCAGATAGACGACTTGACTCCTTCATAAAGCTATCAAGTTTTCGCATGCGATTCATGGCGTCCTTCGACCAGCCGTGACTTGCGATGGCTTCTTCAATCTCAGCTCTGAGAGGAGCGATATACTCCTGGCGCGCGGCGAGATCGAAAAGTATGTTGGTAGAGGTCTGCATCGCCAGAGTCAGCTAACTATAATAATCGGTAGCTCGAGACGTCATGGAATAGACCATTGCTTTGACTTACCAAGGACGTTGTATGAATGGCCGCAAAGTTTAGGAGCGTGACCTTCATCGAGATGTCTTTAATGTTGCGGTTTTCGGGCGGCGCGGCGTCAATCAACCAAGTTATCATATCGTTCTGCCGCTCTCTGAGTCAGTCGGGAACAACCTCGATCTCATTTGCAAATAGAAACTCACAGGCCTTCCTTCCCAGTCCTGCCCGTGTAGCTTGAGCTTGTCAAGTCGTTGCTGGATTACGGGTGCGAGGATCTTCTCAACTTTCTTGATCGCAGAATGAACAGGAAGTAACATGGCTGAAACAATTCTAATGTGCTCGGCGTCATGTTAGTGGAGGGTGGTCAGGCCATTCTATGGTTCGAGCGTACGGTTTTAAAATGTTGGGCGTGACGTTTAGTAGATTCGCTGAGAGCATGACATGGAGTGTCCAGTTTTCCTGAATCTTGAGATACTCCGTATTTCTGCCTATCGGCGAGTTAGTGCGCGCGTTGCAATGTACATCGGCGTACGTACATAGAGGGAGACCGAGAAAGAATCGGTTACTTGTTCTGCAGACCACATGAACAAGGGACTTATGCAGAACGAAGGCCTTCCAATCTGAAGAGAGCCCAAATCAGTGCGCATAGTCCGTGCAGGGTTGATGGTACGCACCGTCCCCAGCGTCTAGCCATTGGTTACACGAAGCTTTGATCTCGTCGCTAACCTCTCCGAATTGCGACGAGAACCCGCGAGTGAGTGGGGTTCGGACGACTGGAACGTGGAAAGGTGGGGTTCGGATGTGGTCCTTTAAGAGGGACTCGCTTTGCAAAAGCTGAGGTTTACGTGAATATTCCGTTGCGTGCGACGCGAGATGATAGTGGTGCACATACATCCAAGGATGCACCCCTAAACGACAGGACGTCCGAAGGCGCTTTCCGCATGTCCTCGATCATTTCCAGATCGCTCACGACAACGAGCCATCGGCTCGAGGTTGTGAGAGTTGGCATCTTGAATATGCTCTTGTTGTACTGTGAAGAAAAGAATAGTGAGCACTGAGCATTCGCGGATTCTGACATTGTTCTAGCCACGCACCTTTGCATAACCAGTCGGGATCATGTTGTGAGCCTTGAAGATGAACTTCCAAGCATCGAAATACGACAAGATGAACCAGTCTGAACCCAGCGTTGGAATGTGTCCCAGCTAGGTATTGTGGTATTTAGTAGATACGCTGAAGACATCGATTAACGATAAAACGATGAGAGATGCATACCTTGGACCTGGTACGATGGAAGGAGAGCCATTGGAACAGGGTGAAAGCGATTACCGCAGAGGCCAGTAGCTCGATCCAAGTTGCCATCTTCGGAAAGAACTAGTGTGGGGCAAAAGGGAAGAATGAGTATGACTGTTTATATATACATGCCTCTCGGACAAGTGACTCCGCGATGACACAGAAAGCCTTATGAGAATTGGCTGGATGACCCTTTTCATTGCGTGGGAGAGGTCCCGAGGTGACAAAAGAAGCCGCTCGATACTTCTTGTGGGAGAAGACTTGATGCTGTATGCCACAAGCGCTCAAAGTCCTCCGAGAGCCATTCCGAAAGAGAAATCCCCGCAATATATTCCTCTATACGCTAGTGAGTGGCAGGATAATTGAGGCTGCTGCTGTTCCAGTTATTGCTTAGTTGGGGGGTTTCATTCTGAAGGGAAGGTCGATTTGAATGGACCGTAGTCATAAGCGCTTTAAATTAGACTTGAGATACCCGAGGGTTCTTCATGCCGTAGATGAGCAGAACCTATGTCAGGAACATACGCACATGTAGCATCAACCTAGTATATAAATATTAAGAAGACAACGGCACCGAGCGTACATACACTGAAGGGACACAATTCAATGCGATGACCCGAACTGGGGGCCGAATTGGCAACGCAGGTACCCTTCGGTTTCTCTTTCGTTTCCATGGCCGTCTGAACCGGAGTGGTGACGGTACCGGACAAGGTTGGCCCAGTGCCATTGTGGACGTATACCGGGCTGAGGATCGCTGGTGTCACTGGATCCGTGAAAAGCTCGAAGCAGTCCTTCTGTACGGGATTGGCGCCGGGCAGAGCGGCCAAGGTTCCAGACGCTAATAGCATTTCAGTTAGTCAGTCACCCCTCTCTCGGGCCCGCGATACATAAGAAGAACTTACTCTGCTCAAGCAGTGTATCCGTAATGAAGCATTTCTTCGTCTGGTCCATGCTGAATATGCCTTTCGCAACGCAGCACGCGGGATCACCGTATGGATTGCAGTTGCACTCGTTGAGAGCACGCTGAAGAACGCCCGGGCGCCATCCATTGTAGAAATCAGCGTGCAACGAGTACCCGATAGGGTCGCCATTCGAGAATCTGTTCGCGGCTGTTGTATCAGAGCACTCGGCCAAGAACGAACGGAGAGAGCGTCTTACACAAAAGGCTGATTGGGTACCATTGCCTTGTTTCTGAAATCATCAAAGGCTTGAGTATACCAGTACACCTTTTTCGGTAATATGATGAGAAAGGATGAAATAAAACCGTAGAGTCGACAGCATACCTCGAGAAATATACGGGGGAGCGTAACAGGGTACGCCGTGTCATTGCAAGTCCCACTATCTGGACCTGTCGATAGGTAGGAAATATGGGATTGATGGTTGGGAGAGTCGACGTCCTTGCCATTCCAACAGCTGGGGAAATTCTGAGCACAGACCAGACTGTCAGCTAATCGAACTTCTAGGAGGCCTTGCGGTCACTTACGATTTGGGAACGAATACCTGAAGGGCATCTTCGTTTAGGTAACTCATTATATCGTTCTGACTTCCCCTCAAAGTCAAGACATAGATATGTGATTGCTTGCTGGGCGAAGCTCGATGGATCCAAGGTACGGAGTGAAGGGTCCCCAGAGAGCATTCGGAACTAAGTTCCACTCATGAGCGAGTATACGAGACTACGAAGGGATAACCTACGTCGTCTGGGAAGGCCGTCGTCGTGCCAGGTTCCGGTCCGAAAAGATAATCTAGGTGTGCGTTAGCCCGGATTCCGTCTTCTCCCTAGGCCGTGCTCGGCGTCACAGGCATACATATCACAGGATTCCCGACGATACTCGTGAAACTTCCGTTCGCCCACCAAAAGTACAATTTCTGGCGCCGACGACAGCACCGGTCAGAGGGGAACGCGGGAGGATCTCAGGCGCTTACGGGATACCAATAGTTGCTGTTATCCTCCTCTATAGGGATAGACGAGCATTGGCTCAGGCGAAGGCTAGCGGTCGAAAGGGTGAATCCAAAATTGCTTCCGCCGAGCACTAAAAGTCGAAGTGTAGGCAAACGCACTCTCAATCCACGTTGACAAGCACGGGAATCGGGGGGGTCCAGGATCGACGACACACCATCGTGAACATGTGGTCCAACCTTCCCAGGATTGACGACAGGATCTATCCTTTGCGTCGTCAAAACGTTGTCTGTACGCATTGTCAGATCACTCGGGTGAGAAAGAGACCGCTGCTCACTAGCGCCCATCAGCCAATATCCCATAGCTAGGTCCACCGCCGCGCTGAGGAGAACCCAGAAGAATACACCCCGAGGCCATTGGAAATAGTACATGGTATAGGGTTGAGATGGAAATGAGGTGCTTATCCCCAACACCATGGCGTCGTGTGCCACATGCGCTACACGAGGCCTCTTGGAAATGAACTTGCTGATCTTCGGGGAGATTCAAGTTGAGCAGCAGACCTAGATGCGCATTATTCCTCAGCATCGTAAAGTACTCGGTTTAGTGTAAGGTACAGTTCTCTAACGTCCTGTCTTTTTGCCATGCAGAGAGTTAGTCAGCGGTTGTATGCACTACTCAGTGTCACATACCTTTCTAGCCATGCTCCTACATCAACCAGTGACCCAGCCTCCGTTAAATAAATCTGCTAGTCGTACATCGCTAATATATCCCAGTCTGGCTCATCTAGCTGATCTAGTGGGGTCCGCTGAACACACACGGTCTCCACGGTTATCGAAGCTCCCAAAGCGCGGCCCTTGCTCGATATCAGATCGACTAGCCCGGATCCCCCCTGAAAAAGGGTCTCCCGTTGCACTTCCTCGTAGACAATCCGGAGTTGCTGGAGGCGTGGCTTGGACATTGCGAGCTGTACGAGTCGGCTTCCAATCATCTTGACAATCCTATCGTGCTCGAGCAGGGACATGTCGGCATCGTACTTCCATGTGAGCGACCTCAGATCTGGGAGCGTGTGGGGCCACTCGGGAGAACTGGCTGGCCATGTCAACCACTGAAGGAACCGTTGGTCTTGGAGCTGATGATCTACGCCGAGAGTGTGGAGAGCTGGGAGGTCCGCGACTAAATCGAGTATGGGAATTGTGCCCAGACCATGTAAGGCCAACACCGTCAGGGAGGATTTGCTGTGTAGGTTGTTGAGACAGGAGCGAAGAGCGCCGAGTATATGGCCAATGGTAGGATCGACGACTTCATCCCCCCAGTATTCGGAGTCTTCGGACTCATCATCAAGCTCTGAGTTGTAGAGAAGGTGGATTTTGAGCTCTTTGAGTCGAGGGGCGCGTAAAGTTGACTTAAGTAGAGAAATCAAGCAGGTGTCCTGGGCTCGGATGCTGAGTGTCTTGATCCATTCGCCAACATGACCAGGAGAGGATGCATCGCTTACATCCCAGAGAGGCTCGTCGTACGGGTGCGTGTAAAGGCGAAGGGATGTGAGGTTGGGAAACTTGTCGAACGGATGCCATGATTTGAGATCTCTATGATCGCGGTGGCCGTGCCTCATCGCGCTGTTGTCCAATGTAAGGTCAGTGACTTGAGTCCAAGGAAGCGTCTGGGAGTGCTCGAGGAATGTAGGCTCGTAGTCGGAATCTTCTTCATCTTCTTCAGCTGGCCGATCGAAGTTCCGCAGTATCAGTGTGTGTAGACGCGGTGCGTCCAAATCCAGCAGACCACAATAATCTTCCCGCCACTTGTCCGCGATGGTCCCATCCAATTTGAGCTCCCGCAATTCCGGCAATGGCACTTCGCAGAAGGCCAGCAGCCACAACGCTCCGGAGCCACAGTCGTCGGCAAACGACACCATTCGAGAAGCGTTGGCAAATATGGGTCCAAATACGTGACTGAAAGTGTTGCAAAATCCCAAAGGAGTGACCCCCCATCCGGGAACTTTTGGGAGCGCCTCCCATCCGACGCGGACATGGAAAGGCAAGTTGCCCGTGCGCGACATAGCGAGACAGACCCGGAACACAACCTGCACGTCTTTGAATCCAGCTTCGAAATTCTTGGGGTTTATCAGGAGCCTTGTCCACAGCGACTTGGACCCAAGCACAATGCGTCGCCAGGACCTGGAGACAGCAGCGAGCGTCCATGTCGAGGAAGACTCAGAGTGACTTCCATAGAAGACGTCGACTTCCGGGTGCGCGTATTGGAATACATGTTCCAGGATCTCTTGAGGGAAGCCTTTCATGAGTTATGTCGGTGGGGGATTGGGGCGGTGGCGAAGACAAAGCAGCACGATGGAATCAAGTTCCTGCAATTCGACTTTTCGGTGTCGTGGGAGTATGATTGTGGAAATTGCCGGCGTCAATTAAACTCCACATTGGCAATATTGGCAAACTTTTGGCAAACTTCGTCCAAAATTCCATGTGCTGAGCGTTAAGTGCATATGTCTATCTGTGCACTATGGTGCATCCGAGGTTATTGAGTCGGAGAGGGAGTTCCTACCGATTTGGATTTGAGGAGGGATTCCATGCTGTTGGAAGTGCGAGTGCAACGTGGAATGGGGTCCTGGGGGACTAGACACTGATTGTTTGCGTGAGTGCTGTTTCGATGGTGCTTTCGTGCTTTACAGAGTAATCAAATAGTCCAGCCTATGTAAGTGCGTCAGAAGCCTACTCCTGTGACATAAGTAAATTGGAGAATTGTATTGCAGTGCAAACAATGCGCTACTCAGTCCTTGGTAGATGATTGGCTAACTGTTATTATCTTCCTCGCATGAGTACCATCTAGAAAGAATATATGGGAAGGAAGATTCTGCCGCCCGTTGCGTCAGTTGTGGCACGATTGAGAGGGCACAGAGATTGACACGGCACTGCATCTATGGCCATCATCCTAGAAAGCCGCTGTCAGTGTTCGTTTCGGTATCCCGCCCTGTTGCAGGAATCCCGTGATAGGCCTAAGGCCACCTTCCTGTTTCCGACGTCTCCGGGAGTCAAAGGGATGAGGGGGGTGGCAGGGAAGGTGGAACATCGAAGGTCACTTGGCGAGGGGCACATAGTACTGCATCCGGCCTGTCTTTCACTACCACCAACCCACAACGCTCGCACTCTTGAAAATCTGGTGGGCTAGCAGGCCTCGTTTTCCGCCTGTACAAATCCAAGATCCCCGATGACCTCACCCAGGTTTCCCAGGAGGCTGCGAGCTGCTTGCCCAGCTCGGGCCTGTTATACCGATAGGAAAGGGCATGCTGTTTCAAATTCAATGGGTTAGCTTCCCAGCCACCGACAACAGAGCCTAATAAGAGGTGGGACACACCTGCACCATGGGAATGATTATGCAGTAGTGATATACGAGCTTGCCACCCATAGGTGTGTAATCCAAAGAAAGCCAGTCCCACCAGTTCAACTCCAACAATCTTTCAATGGCCCCTATCGTCCTCAAGCCCATCCAAGAAGTGGAGATGAGGTGGTGGAAAATCCAAGCACAGGAAGACAGCATAGGATTGTCTTTCCTCACGGTGCCTTCGTCTTGTATAAGAAGATGATAAGACCGTGGAAGCGTCTAATCTTAAAGGATGAACTTACCACATGCAATTATCCGATCCACATAGGCCAAACAAGACCCGGCGGCGTAGTCTGTATACTCTCCAGCGCAGACAAATAAGTCTTTTGCTCTGCGTTCATCCGAGAGGAATTCAATGAACGTCCAGTGGTGGGCCTGAAGCGCGACGGGCTTTTGAGCTCCTTCAGTAGGAAGCTTATCCGTCTCTTCAGAAGGTCTGCTGATGAAAAGAAGAGAGCGAAGGTCGTAAAGAAGGGAGTCCACCCCGCCCAGCTCAGAGAACAATATTTTGTCGCGATTATAACACTCCCTGAGGAGAGTATCGAGCGCCATTCTGATCAGCATCACCAAGTCCTCCCTGCTATTGTCGATGTCCCGGTAGATGTGGCGTGCTTTAAGTAGGATTTGGCGGTACAGCTCATCGAGGGAGGACAAGGGATGACTGGTGGTAGCGCCCAGAGTCCAAGACAGTACCGCCTTTAACCTCTTCACAGGAGAATCACGAGGCTCCTCGACGTATCGTACGACAGTCGCGGCATAGATAAATTGCCCCGAAGCAGCGACGACGAGGGAGGTCAGGTCTGTCTGGCTTGGCCACAAATGTCCTTGCGCCTGGAGATCGCGACATCGACGAGCGATCTCCCGAAATCTCCTTCGGAAATACCGTTCAATATCGAAGTCTGGGTTGTACTTGTTGTCCAGCTGGATGTGATACGCCACTTGGTGAAGGTGCCCGTAAGGCTGCAGGGCATTGAAGATGACGAGCTCTGGCCTGCTGGCGACGAATACACGAAAGGGGAGTAGCTTATTTGATGTGATGCAGGAGTCGATTGCTTCCAGGAGCTCGGCTTGTCGTGCTTCCGTTTTGCATTCGTCCAAGCCATCGATGAGAATGACATATGGGAGGTCGACGAGGCTTAGATTCGCCGCTTGGAGGTGGAGTACAGGGTTGACTATAAGCGTAGTCACCTGTTTCTCGATGGACTTGGTAAATATGAGAGGATCTTGGTCCACCACCGCGCTGATCGACGACCGGAGGGTAGCTGAAGTGAGGCAGAGCTGGTATGCTATCGTCGCTGCAACAGGCAGGGCATCGTTCCGCGCCTCATCGGTTGCCCCAAAGAAAAACGAAGCTGCCAAAATGCCGAGACGAGAACACTGCTCAGCGATCGTTTGCTGTATCGCAGACTTGCCTGCGCCTGCAGGCCCAGTCATGCACAGCAGTCGGGTGGGCGCTTCTTGATCCTGGACCCATCCCATTATCTCTGACAAGACCTCGACTCGAGTGTCCTCGTCGCATTTCGGGCGGTCGAAACGGGTGGCAGAGTCGTAGAGCGCCGTGTGGGCCGTCTTTTCGACGAGCAAATCCCAGCCTGAGGATGGTCATCACTTAATCCAGCTAGCATCCGTTTTTGAATTGTCAACCTACCTGAGCTTTTGGCACTCGCTTGATTCTTCACTTCGACATACTTGAAATCTTGAATATGAAAATTGCTCGCTTTGTTGAAGAAGGATGGTGCCCCGGTCGGGTCGTTACTGGCGGTGGGACTACTGGAAGACGCTTGAATTGTCGAGTCTACGACGCCCGTCGACACTGAGCCGACTGGCTGTAAGTTTGAGCCCGACTTTTTGGGCTTCTTGGACTTGAAGGCTTTCAAGAGAGACTTGAGAGTGGAAGACGACATGAAGGAAGGAAACAAACGTACTGCACAGCACTGTCCTCGATTGCACACATCGGATTCTGTGGGCGCTCTGTGGGCACAATCAGTTCCCACATTTAGACGTCGAGCAGAGCCAAAGACTAGGCTAGATTCATCAATGTACGCCATAAATTATACTCAATATTTGCAACAAGGCATGCAATCAGGACAACGGCCAAGGAAAAAAGACAAAGAAGAAAGTGGGGGGCTAAACCGAACTCAAAAGTCAAAAGAAGCGATGTAATGGGAAGAAGAGAAGTCTAATACACTAAACTAGATATAAAGAAAAGAGCCTCCACAAGAAATGTACCATACAAGTCGAATCGTCAAGGGTGGGGGGAAAGGTAACATAGGACGCGCCAAGAGACGAAAAAATAACGATACATATCATGAAGGAATCCGTCATAACCCACTCGTTCACATTCAACGTAATCATCATCAATCAAGCGAAAAGAACTCCTCGTCGTCGTCTTCGTAGTGGTTGTCGAAGAACCTTCAAGAAGGGAGGGAAAAAAGCAGAAAAGAGAAATCAATCAGAATAAACCCCCATAGCCCTCTGCACCATCTCCGGATCCAGCGCCCTCAACCTCAAACACCTCCCGAAAAGCTTCTTATCAACCCCAAACTGCACCCGACTGGCAATATGCTGCCCAGCCACAAGACTCTTCACGACAGCCGCAATCTTCCTCTGCTTATGCACATTCACAAGCGGCTCGATCCGCATCCCCGGCGGTAGAGGGGCAAGGGCGTCGAAGACCTCTGGATGGGCAGGAGGGTCGAAGTCGCCCGTTGCTAGATTCGTGCCGACTGTTTCGTTGGGGGACGTTGGGTCGATAAGGTCCGGTAGGCGCTTCAATCTATTGAGCTGCGCCAAATAGACACCTAGGTCGACATACCCATAAGCATCGTGCAATGTCAGACCCTTCAAAAAGAGAAACGCACCAATGAAAGGAACACAAGCAGTTGGAACACTCGGCCTCGCCTCCGCCCCGCCCTTCCCCTTACTCATCCCATCCCCCGAACTCCCCGCCGCCGAATGCGAATGCGACCCATTCTCCATCGGCTTCGCATCCACAATCGACTCGATCGCAGACCGAATAACTGAGAACCCATTCGCACTGCTCACAAACACCTTCAAATCGCGATAAATCCTGGTCTCAAAGTTTCCCACTTTGTTCCACCCTGACTTGCGCATCGCCTGCGCGACCTTGTCGCCCTGCAGCGCAGCGAGGATCGCAACCAAGGTATTGAAGTTGCTCAGCTGATACGATTTCTACATCCCAACCACTGTCAGCCCTGAGAACCATAGAAAGACAACACAAATCCAACGCACCCAAGCAATCCGAATAAACTTGGCAACAACCAACGCCCTCTGACCCGGCTGCGTCAACACAACCTCCGACACCACAAAGTTCGCCATCAAGTTAAACCTCGCCCTAACAGCAGCAAGCGCCGTCGTCTTCTCTGCATTCCTCCCCTCCGCCTTCCACGTCGCCCGATCCTTCAAATACTGCGCCCAATCATACACATTCACCTCCTCCGCCGCCAACCACTCCTCCGGTGACATCAACTCCTCAAACTTCACGCCCATAAACAAGTCCCGGTCAATCATACTAAAATGCTCCGCCAACGTATGCGCCCGATGACTCAGAATGAAAGACTGATGCACCCGCAGCGCTTCCTGTGCCGCGATCCTCGAGGCCGGAATAACAGGCAAATCAGGGCCCGGCACAGGAGGCAAAATTGTCGACACCCGACTCCGCAAAATCTCAACAGGAACTGCTTCCTCCACAGCAGGCCTCGACGCCCCCTCCGACCGCGTGCTCGACCCCACCTCCGAGGACGACGACGACGACGAAAGCCCAGGCACCGACAACGCCTGCGGCGTAGGTATCGGCGTGTGCGGGTTCTCCCCATTCTCCTGCCCCGCCTCCAAGTCCCCGTTCTCCAGCCCCGGTGGATACAGCACCACATTATGCTGACTCACACTCTCATGCTTCTCATCATCCTCATCCTCTCCTCCATCCCTCTCCTCACCCTCCTCACCTTCCCCGTCCTCCTCATCCGAATCCGCAGGAAACCTCGACTCCTCATTATCATCATAATCCCCCGCCGCCAACCTCGCCTGAATCTGCTTCACCCATCCATCAACCTTCGATCTCTTCTCTTTCATCTTCTGCGGATTAATCTGCCCCTCCAACCTCTTCAACGCAGCATCCACATCTCCGTCCTCCCCATCAACACTCAAACTATCCAGCAGCGCATTCATCTGCCATTGTTGAATATTACCCCCCAGCCCCGTCGCCGACGCCGACGACGTATTCGAGCTCGGGCCACTCACCACAGACGCACGGGAGACGATGCCCATAGACGAGATCTCTGACCGCCGCGGCAAGAACTCAAAGTCCTTTCGCATAGGCAGCTTCCGAGCCTGCTTCCGCAGCCCAGGCGGCACAGACGGTCCAGGCTCCGACTCGTGCACTTCCGACGACGTATCCGACATATCAAACTCATCAAGCGACACAATATCAAAAGGCTCGTACGCCCCCATCCTCGAGAACATGGGCTTCATGCTGCCTTCCCCGTCCAGAACCTCCCCAAGCGATCCCGTCGACGACGCGAAAGACCTGATAGACTCAGGTCGGAACGACGGCGCCAAAGAGACGTTGTCCACCATATTCCTGTGTATCGACTGCGAGACGCCAAACGATAATCGATCGGGGTCTTCTGGAGGCGGTGTAGGCAAGAACGAGCTCTGTGATTCTTCCTCTTGGTCATCAGACGTGTCGTCGGAGTCAGAGAGGACGGGTTTTGACGGCGATGCCGAAGGGGACGGGTCTAGAGATGAGTCGCGGATGGGGTATCGCTTTGCAGTAGGGGTAGTCGGAGTCATAGGTTCCTGAGGAAGGGAGGATTGTATCCGGGGCGGAGAGGAAAGAGGTGACGAGGGAGGTGAAGCTGGGGAGGCGGTGGCAGCAGAAGCGTGCGCTAGTGACGCAGAAGAGACGGACTGAAGTGCTATCGATGCGCGAGGGAAGGATACAGGGTGTGGGGGAGACATGGATCCAGATGTCACCGAGGTGCTGGCACGGGATAGTGAAGGCTCAAGGCCCTTGAGATACCGTTCGACTCCACCATTCACGTTGAGCAGGTCTCGCGACGTGTTGAGCTCCATATCAAAAGCCGAGACGTCGGTACACGTACTGATCGAGTTGCGCGCACTCGAGCGGGAATGAAGGACCCTTTTGAGACGACCGAGCCGACCTATCGTCTTGACGAACGCACGCGACAGGGCACTATTATGCATCGGAAGAGAGATCGCAAGCTGCGCAGCGGTCGCCTCCACATCAGACGCTGGACCAGGAGGTTGGTCCATCCGTTGCAAAATATTGAATGAGGATAATGGCAAGGACGTCGGCCTTGCAAGGGACAAGCCCGCCCCAACATGCCCAGCCGCCAGATGCGCATTGGCCGGATCGTTGCCACTAGCGTCAGGGTCGTCCACTTTCGCTTCATCAGGAAGGAAATCGAGGTCGACATCGGAATCTTCATCGTCCTTCATCACCGCCTCGGCGAACTTCTGACCCAGAAGATGCGTCTTGACCTTTTCCGACTTGGGAACAGAGATGCTCTTCGATCGCTCCTTGGAATCTTTGCTCGTATGCACATGTTCCTGCTTGCATTCCTTGGCGACTTTAGCAAGCCGTCGCACAATACCCTAGAGACAAAACATCAGGACAAGTAACCTTCAACCAAGAGTTAATCATAACTTACCAAGCTATCCGGATGTTGTTTTAGAAGAGGGTCGTGAATGAGGGTATTCAACCAATTCGCCACCAGTAGCCGAAGTTCACGGTTGGGTATAAAATCCACAGTGAAAAAAGTCACAAGCCAAAACCGGATTGCCACAAACGTCCGCACACGCACGACCTGCCGCACCGACTCGTCCTGCGAGTTCTTCGGCTGCTGCAGTGCCCACTGGAACCGCGAGATCAAGATATGGCACAAATCCACACCGCTGATATACGAGCGATACGTGAGGAAGAAGTCCAAGAGGTCGTCATAGTTCAAGTCGCTCGTGAGCTGTGCAACCCATCTCTCAATCGTCGCCGCCAACAGTATCCGACTCCGAGGACTGGCACCGCGGTTCGAGGCCTCCGGACTTTTTGCCCTCGAGACCTTGCTGCCCCTTCTCTTGCTGGAGACGGAATCAGATGTTATGCTATCGCGGGAAGCGCTGTGCCCATCGAAGTTGTAGTCAAAGTCCACGCTCTCGCCCCAGATCACGAACCGCGGGTCGTCTCGTGGTACAGCAGAGAGGTCGGTAGACAGCGAGATCTTGACGGTCGCGACCTGCGCGTCGGCGAGCTTATCGAGATTGGGCAGTCCGCGGTAGGTCTGCAGTACGTCAAAGACGCTCGTGGCGTATGCGGAGAGCATGGAGGCCTCGGCTGGCGGCTCGTACGTGGACGACGGACGCGAGGGGGCTTCGTTCACGGAGCGATGGGTATGCATCAGTCGGATCGCGGACGCGGGGCGGTGGCCATCCACCTCCGGCGTCGTGGTCAGGCTCTCGGCAATGGGGACCTGGGGATCGTCCTGGCGGGCAGTCAGGCCGGACTCGAAGGACTGCATGAGGCGGACGTGGCGCGGGGCGGGGAGGTACTGTGGGTCGTAGGGCGCAGGCGGCCTCTTGAGCGGGGTTTCATAAGAGACGCCGACACCGAAGGGGTGGGCGATGATGGGCCGCGAATCGCTGCTGTCGGTGTGCACCAGCGAGGGGGTGCCTGAGAGAAAGCTTTGAGACGAGAAGCTCGTGGCCGAGCTGGATGCGGGCGTAAACCAGTCCATCACATCACCGAAGAAGTCGCTGTTTCGCGGAGGGGGGGATACCAGGCTTGATTGGGAGAAGCGAGGCATGTCGACCGCCGTCACGCTCTGCGAGTGCGCTCGGCCTGTATGGGTGGGGACGTAGGTGGACCCGCTGGCCAGCTCCCCGTGCTCGTTGACCTCCCCGCCGATGCTGGCCATGTCAGGAATGGACCTGGCTTTGCGGAGTTTCTTCGGGGCAGAGCTCGTCGAGGACGTTGTGGTCGACGGTCTGTGCGTCATGAAGACGTTGGGCGGGAAGAGGGTATGCATGCTCATGCGCGAGCGGCGTTTGTTGCGCTGGGGCGACTGGGATACCTCGGTGGACGCCTTGCTCTGGGTCGCCTTGCTCTGGGTCAGGCGGTCTTCCACTTCGGCGGCGACCTCGGCGGAGGAGGCGGCGGGAGCAGAGAGTTCACGGTGGCTGGAGACGCATAAGCCTTTCCGCTCGAGGGATACGATCGAAAGCTTACCCCACGCGAAACATTTGTTTGCCGTGTTGGTTCACAAACGCGGTAATCGCGTACGGCGATCGAACGCTGAGCGAGACGCCGAAGCGCTGGTCGTATCTGCGCTTGAGCTCGCGTGCTGCAGGACCCGACGACGTCTCGATAAACGTGCCATCGGCTGTAGAAAGTCAATTATACATCCCGTAGATTTGACAGGGGACTCACGAGCAATGTTGATGTCCACGCCAGCCAGCTCAACTGGCCAGGGCTCGATGGTCTGGTCGTCCTCGTTCACGACATCAGAGAGCGTAAAAGCATGCTTCTCCTCGTCCATCTCGAGGCCTGGAGGGTGGAGGTAGGAGTTTGAGAGCTCTGGGGAAGATCCGTTCTCCGGCTCCTCCGTTTCAATCACTGGAACGGCCTGCTTTGGGTCCAAGGGTTCCTCTGGGGCGACAAGCTCCTCAGGAACGGGTTGTGCAACTGGCATAGTCGAAATCGGTATCGAAGCGTGTGTGTGTGTAGAAGCGGTGTAGAGCAGGTCCAAAGTCGAGAATCAAGAGAACATGCTAAGAGGCTATAGGAATAAATAGTACAAGGTCCTCCAAGTGACGATGTGAGATGAAGAGAAAGTTCGAAGAGGTGCAGCTAGAGATACGGAATGGCGGAGTGGTATAAGGAAGGCGTAATTCCTGTCGTCGTCGTCGTCTTCGTCGTTGTCGTCGGTCTCGTCGTCGCTGTCGTCCTCGTCGTCGAGCAGGCCAGGGGAGCGACAGAAAGGCTCAGAAAGGGGGACCGCCCCGACTCCCACGATCGATCACTGCACGTGCCTGGCGCCATATCGCGTCTGCCAGGCGCGTCGCGACTCGGATCCGCGTTCTCAACGACGACCACCATGGACTCGTCCAGCCACCGCATCCAACAGGAGCGCCAGAGGAAGGAAGAAATAGCAAAGAAGATTGCAGCACTGCAGGCAGAGCTCGGAGAACTACCAGAAACAGTGGTAGCAAAGCCCCCAGGGTCACCCAAGAGAAAACGGCCAGAACCGAAGCTGCTGGTCCCAGAAACACCGTCTCCGAGTACGTGGTGTTGTCATATATTTCAGCTTATGTACTTACAGAGCACAGGAAAGAAGAGAAAGACAGAGCAGCCAGCACCGCAGCGCCAGCCTGTGCCGCAGCCAGCCTTCAAACGGGCTGCAGTAGCAAGCGGGAGCCAACCTCGAAAGTCAATGTCCAGCTCCAGTAACACGCAACCACCGCCTTCAAAACCTTCCAACGTCCTCGAAAACCTCTCAAGAATCACCAAAGACTCAGAAACCGTAGAGAAAGAGTCCACAGTCATTCGCACGACCGCCTTCACAGACCAAGCAATCCCAGCACAAGACTATAACGACACTTCCACGGTCAAACGCGACGAACGCCTAGCGCTCATCCAAGACTTCGAACCAGGCCCTTACGACCACACACCCCCCTCCGACGACCCCACCTTCGAGAAGCTCGAGCCCCATTCCAACATCGCTCTCAAGTACCCTACCCACCCTTTCTCTAACGTGTAGTATGGCTAACGATGCTGCTTATAGGTCACGAAGTATATCTCATGAAGACTTCAAAGACCACCTCTACGGCCGCTACTACCTCTCCCCCTCCCAGCTCTACTCCTGCATCCGCCTCCAGCCCGACAAACAGCACTACGACGTACCCATCCCTGGGGACTGGGTGACCATCGCCGTCGTCGCCGAACGCGGGCCCATACGATATACCCGCGCCCCCGTCGCCCTCGAAGGTGACCCATCATCTGCAAAGCCCAACGACAAATGGAAGAACTCCAAAAAGCCCTCCGCGGAACAGGCGAAACCAACAGGCCGAAAGTACATGAACATGAAGCTCATCGACTTTGGCGCGCGGACCAAGTCCTCCGCGACGGGCGGTAAAGCCGTCGTACGCGGAGACGCCTTCCTCTCTCTACTACTCTTCGAAGCGGAGAGCGTGGACCTCGTGGATAGCGGGGGCAAGCGCCCCGAGAAGGTGTACAGGGGTGGGAGTAAAGGCGCTTTTGAGAGCCTTGAGAAACTCAAAGAGGGAGACGTGATCGCCCTCCTCAACCCCCGCATCCTAAAACCCTACCAAGTACGTCCCACATCTCACTTAAAGCCTAGATAACTAACAAGAATGGAATCCAGAAATCCTCAGACAAACCACACCCAGTAGACAACATCCTCGCGGTGACCCCGGAATGCGCCTCCTCTATTGTCGTCCTCGGGCGCGCGCGCGACCTGGGGATGTGCGCCGTCAAGAAGAAGGACGGCTCTGTATGTGGGAGCTGGGTGGATAAGCGCCTGAGCGATGTTTGTGAATACCATGTGCAGAATGCCGTGCAGCATCGGAGGGCTGCGAGGCCTGAGTTTACAGCAGGGTAAGTACCATCCCCACTTCCCTTCCTTCCACCTTCCCTCCTCTCTGCCCATTACACCGCATAGACAAGACGCTGACCACCACACAGTACTGGAGGCATGTCCACAAGCACAGTCGTAAAACGCAAACACGACTATGACCCCGCGCGCCAATGGGGTCTCGCCCCCTCCCTCACCTCGACCTCCTCGTCCTCAACATACATAGTCTCAGGCCACATAGTTAAAAACTCCCAAGCCTCCATGTTCAATTCAGAGAACATGGGCAGGGAAGGGCAAGCGAAGGCGAAAAGGAAGCTCGCGAACGACGAGGTGGAGAGGCAGCTTAAGAAGATGTTGGAGAGGGATAGGGAGGGGATGGAGGTTGTTATTAAGGCTAGGGAGGCGGCGCAGGCGCGTCTTGATGCGTCGGAAGCGGCGGCTTCAGGTTCTGGTTCTGGATCTGGGTCGAAGGAAAGTGGGGCCAAAGGCAAGGGCAAGGGTAAGGTGGATGTGAAAGCCGCGAGTGGGAGCGCGAGTAAGAAAGGGAAAGAGAAGAAAGGGGAGGACACGGTTGTGGCAGAGTTCAATAAACCGAAGAAAGCGTACTCGCAGAGCGTCATTCGGTCGCTTGGGTTCGATCCGACGCTTCGACCTGGACATCGGAGGGGAGAGATCACAGAGGACTCGCAGAACAAGGTACGTTTTATTACCCACACGCAGACTTATACCATCAAACCTAACTGCATCTTTCTTTTTCCGTTTCTCTTTCTCTTTGCTCGATGTAGCGTCAGAAACTGGAAGCCCTTTGTTCGACCAGGCGAGAGATCAAGTTGGGTCCTGTCCCGGGACCGAGGAAGCTTTCGAATATCGTCGCGCCGCCGAAAGCTGCAGCTGCAAGTCGATTGGATTCTGAGGAGGGGAGCGCGAGTCCCCCTCCGCAGGTGGAGCAGGAAACCAAGGACGCGGTGTCGGCACCGGCGCCGGCTGAAGAGGAGGACGGGATGATAGATCTGGACGACTTTTAACGCGCCTTTCCATATCATACTAAGAGGAAGTGAGATTTAGAAGAGACGTGGATTATGTACAACAACACTGTAAGATTCAAGGGGGAACACAACAAACACTATAAATACAAGCAAGGATGGATAGCTAGCATGCCAATGAAAGGATTTGGAGGACAGATAAAAGAGAAATGGATACATTGAGAGGGAACGACTTGAACTACTGCATCATCGCGTCTTGAGGGTTGTCTTCATCCATCCCATCGTCGAGATCGTCAGCTGAAGGTACGGCAGCAGAGGTGGCAGCACCAGCCGCGACCTGCCCCGCAGCATCCCTAAACAGACAAATCAGCCCTCAGCCACAAGAAACCAGCACGCGACGCACCATTTAATCTGGAACCGCGTCACCCTCGGTTTCGTACTGATATCCCTCACAAGCCTCTCAAACCGTATAGTCGCAGGGGGGTTCTCTTTCATCTCCTCATTATCATACTCCGTGTTCTGATAGTACCCCACGCGCACGAACTCCTGGTCCTTATACGAGCCTGTAAGGATTAGAGCTGCTACGCCCAGCACATCTTCCGTGGGGATCTTGGACGGGTCTGGCGGTGTCCCTTCGAATTCGAAGCTGTTGACGCCAACGGGGACAGGGCCAACCAGGCAGTCGTCGAGTTCTTGGTCGAGCTCTTCTTGGCCGGGGCAGGAGACGTAGATGAGCTTCCACTCGAGATCTACGACGTGTTTTTCGTGTTAGATGGGTGTATATGGGCGCTAGGGTGTAAGAGGGTGCGCACCTTCTTGGAGTTGGGCTATACACTCAAAGGTGACGCGAAATCGATAAACGTCGGAGAATCGCGCTGGGTTGTTGAGGAATTCCACATTCTAAGCCGCCATTAGCCTCTCTTTCTGTTGCTTCACTGTAAGGAAGGCGCACTCGTATCGTGACTAGAGACATTGTGGAGGTGAGAGGTCGTGGTCGTGGTTAAAGACAGGATTAATGGGTGCACGAGGGGAAAGGCGAATCGACGCGTCGAATGAGATCACATGGGAAGGGGCATGTCGCTTTCCCACGATCTGGATATTGTCCCATTGACAATGACAGGTCCGATGAGTTTCTTTTATTCCCCGCTCCCACTTCTAGTGATGATAGCTCTGGCTTGATTCGCGCTTAGATACTGACTAGTGACTCTACCTAATGCTTAAAATTATTTCAGACCGACGGCGCTTTGCAGTACCCATTCAGTAAGTTGGTTTCTTTCCCTCGTGTCGTCTTTCACTCTCAAAGGCTTCGAATCGAACAAGCCTCGAAACACCGCCCATATTCCAGCTATCTCGCTCGTGGGACTCGAGGCGGAATAATATGGGTACGATAGGAAAGGTTTTTTATGACCGATAGGTCTAAATTACCTTTGTCTCAGGTATGTTGGAAGGAGATGATGTCTGGGCGAGCTGAACATCGAGGCCTTCATGATAAAGCCGACTGCGGGCAGCTCAATCCCATCCACACGTGCTACACATGCGGCCCTGTCGAAACAAACCTGTACAGTGTACGTGCATTCACCCCCCACTGCACGTTCTACTCCTACCTCCAACGTCATGGTGTTCCTGTTCTCCATCGTTTCGAGATATTGGGAGGCATCTCAAAGATGGTTGCGGTTCGTGATCAGCGAATACTTTGGTGAGTGACACTTGCTTACCGGAATGAAGGAGACGTGCATTGACGATATTACCTCAGATCCTCTCGACAATGTAGATGGATATGCCATTGATATGGCCAACCGATTTAAAGAAACAGGGGATATCGCTGACCTTCATGAGGCCATTGCGGCGATGCAAGAAGCAGTAAAGCTTACCCCGGAGGGTAATGAAGACCTTCCACTCCGACTCAATAACCTCGGATGCACCCTAATGTACCGTTTTGAACAAACTAGGGATCTTCTTGACATCGCTGGATCCATTTCGATACACCAAAGAGCGGTCCAGCTTACTCCTGAGGGAGATGCAGACCTGGCTGCCCGACTTCACAGCCTTGGAAACTCGTTGCTGTCCCGCTTCGAGCGCACTGGCGATTATCCCGACGTTGCTGAAGCCCTATCCACGCAGCGAAGGGCGGTGGTCCTTACTCCTCGCGACCATGCAGACCTACCTCATATCGCCAACAGTCTCGGAATCTCCTTGATGCGTCACTTCGAACACACTGGCGACATTGGCAACGTCGTGGAATCCATCTCGATTTTACGAGAGGCGGTGCAGCTCATGCCCAACCATCATCCAGAAATACGTTCATTTCTTAACACACTCTCTATCTCTTTCCTAGCTCGCTACGACAGCACGTCCGATGTCGACGACATCACCGAGTCAATTGCGGCGTTGCAGAGAGCAGTGGCGCTCACTCCCGAGAATCATACCGCCCTGCCAACCCTTCTGAGCAACCTTGGAAACAGCTTCGTCCGTCGCTATCATCATACGCACGACTTCCGGGACATAGCTAAGGCCATTTCAGCACAGAAACAGGCCTTGGAACTCACCCCCAGAGGTCATCCAGACCTCACCGCGTTCCAGATCAATCTGGGTAACTCCCTGTGCAGGTGGTCATCCATCGACGCTAGCCGGGATAACGTAGATGCAAGCATCTCCACCTTCAAATCTGCTGCAACCTGCACCTCTGGGCGCCCATATAACAGGTTGTATGCGGCAACTCGTTGGGCTCGGTTGATCAACCTTCACGATCCAATGTCAAACAACGTTCTTCCTGCTTTCGATGCAGCGATAGGTTTGATCGCATTGAACGCAGGTCTTGACGAGACCGTGCAGCGGCGCCATACCCTACTTAAGGCCGCAGCTGGTTTGCCGCTCGAAGCCGCTGCAACTGCGGTTTCGCTTGGGCGAGTCGAGAAAGCTGTAGAATGGCTTGAACAAGGTCGATGCCTCGTTTGGGGCCAACTCAACAGTCTACGTACGCCGCTCGATGACCTACGCGCCCACGACAGTCAACTCGCTCAAAGCATCGTCGAAGTATCAAGGCGGCTTGAGGGAGCTGGATCCTCGCGGCCACTATCACACCAGGGCATGTCGCTATCACAGAAGATCTCAATGGAAGGGGAGGCACGCACCCATTTGGCCCTCTCGCGAAAATGGGACGATCTCCTCAAGACGGCGAGGGCCATTCCAGGCTTCGGATCGTTCCTCAGGCCGCCATCATGCTCCACTCTCATGCAGCACCTCCCGGAAGCAGGGTTTGTGGTCGTCGTCAACATCGATGAACGTCGTTGCGACGCGATCGCCCTTGCGGCTGGACAGGATGAACCTCTTCACATTCCCCTCCCTAACTTCTCTATTGAGAAAGCCATAAGATACCGGGACACTCTGAGAACGCAGCTGCAGTCCCATGGACTGCGGGATCGGGAAGGCGAGTGGACTACGATTTCAGATGTCGAGTCGACGGAGAGACCGATCAGGCGTGTCCGTGGCAAAGAACAGGGAGACGAAGGGATTGTGGGCGGCGTTCTTCGAGGTTTGTGGATCGAGGTTGTAAAACCTATCTTAGAAGTACTATGCCTTCCGGTAAGCCTTCCTGATGTTGATTATCCAAGTAACTACTTTCTGATTAGTATTTGTGTCCCAGAAAATGGCATCGACGGACCAGGTACCACCGAGGATTTGGTGGTGCCCCACGGGTCCGCTGTCATTCCTCCCTATTCATGCGGCAGGGATATACGACAAAATGGGTTCTGAGAGTATTCTCGACTACGCAGTCTCTTCATATACCCCCAGTATTTCTGCTCTTACGGAACGGGTCAAGAAGGTTCATCCAATTGATCCAGACGTGTCTGGTTTGTTTTTGACCAGTCAGCCAAATGCGCCTGGTGCACCTCCGATTCCGGGAACTACGAAGGAAGTTCGATCCATCTACCACATCGCAGAAACGGAAGGCAGGAGGGCGGTTAAGCTTGAAGGGAACGCGGTTACTGTCGACGAATGCCTCGAATACATGGAGAGGTTCAGCAGTATCCACCTGGCTTGCCACGCGTCTCAGAACGCGATCGACCCCCTCCAGAGTCGATTCTTGTTTCATGATGGAACATTGGGTCTCGCCACAATAATTCAAAGAAACCTCAAGAACGCCGACCTTGCATACCTCTCGGCGTGTCAAACAAGTACTGGTGAAGAGAAGCTCTCAGATGAGGCCGTCCATCTCGCTGCCGGGATGCTCGCCGCGGGATATCGTTCAGTAGTGGCCACGATGTGGTCAATTAACGACCACCATGCGCCAGAAGTTGCGGGAGACTTTTACCAGTGTCTATGGGGCCAGAGAAATTGCGAAGGAGGAAGAGGCTTCAATCGGATGCATTCATCGTATGCACTACACTGCGCCATTCAAAAACTACGGCTTCGTCTTAGCGATAACTCGGAGAAATCGTTGCTTTCTTGGATTCCATACGTTCACTTCGGCCATTGATGAAAGCATACCGGGGGATATGTAAAATATTGTGGTGAATAAAAGGTACCCGTAATGTATAGGACTAGGAGGGATGGAGAATCTAGTTACACCATAAGGTGCAGGACGCTCGCAGTTGATGCAGATGGCCGAGTACACTCTTGAAGTTCCCCCGATCATTCAGGATATGTGACATGGAACCGACCACAAGAAGCACCTCAAACCCTTGTTCAGCACGGCTCGCGCCGTCCGATTCATGAGGAGCCACGTACGCAGATATGCCTGCTACCGAAGGTAGTGGGTCTTAGGGTGCCTAAGTTGAGAATTTGGCTGGCGTTTGGATTTTTGATCGCATGCTGTCATCCTCCGACCTCTTCGGCGCCTTCGCAAATAGGTATTGCTGGTTGCTGGAGTCAAGCGGGCGGGGCAGACCTGTCAAGTGGGCAAAAGGTAAGTACTTATGGCCATTGCCTCGCTTCGGGTCCGACTCAGAGTCAGGCTATACCAAAGGTACATATCTTGTCTATACCCCTTTCCCTCAGGCTGTACTAAAGGTGCATTCCTTGTGAGGATGTGGTGACTTGTGGAGGGATAACCCTCGCTCGCCCAGTGGGTATTCGAATTTCACAGGTAGCAGGTTGTGCCGCTAGTCGGCCCTACAGATGTTATTATACCTACCATGATCATATGAATAGAATCAAGGAGTTAATTTCTGCTCCCTACTAACGGGTACCATACAATAGGCTTACTTAAGGTGTGGTGGTGTGGAAAGTATGTCGGCCAGGATACTTGTTAAATTTAAGCGCCCAACGCGCAAACTGAGAACGGATGGAGCAACGCAGAAGATTGTATTGGTGCTGCCAGCACAGATAAGGGCCCCACTCACCCTATTCGCCTTAAGCCCGTTGATAAATGAAACCCTGTCGGATGACCTACTAGTATGGGCTAGTGAATGGCCGTGAAGAAGTTGTGACGAAGCCCTTGACACCCTGATTGGGTTTGGTTCATTTCGTTGTGCTTCCAAGTATACCAGTCTCCTAGTTCCATTTTCCAGCTTCTTATGCGTTTCATTTTCTCGACAGTCTTCTAGATCTGGCTTAGAGTGCAAGTAGTAGCACTCCACAGGCAATAAATTCGGCGAACCGCCTCCTGTCTGGATTTAAGCGCCCAAGGAGTTGACATCAGGCTCGTATCAATATCGTCGCCTGGACTCTCCGGAAGCGCCATTCGTGAATTGCAATGGGGTCTGTGCAGAGACTCTCGGAAGGGGTGGGCTGGGTGATCTATCTCAGAGCGGCGTGACGGATAACGTGCAGAAGGGCACCCTAAATGCATACATTACGCGCAGTCCAATTTCCACCGGTTACAGCGTGCCAGATAAATAGACCTCCTGTCATCCTCTGCACGCCCTGTGCTATTAAATGCATGCATTCCACCAATCAGAATAGATGTCGTATTCCTTGCCATTTTGACAGTCACAGTAACGGCGTAACAGTGTCCGTGTTGTCCGCATGTCCTGAACTAGACCTTCAAAAGCGGACAAGAGAAAGTACGCTCAGTGCTTGCTCAGTGCCGTCATCACAGCTACCCACCGTCCGTTGCCTGGAAGTATATCTCTGTTGATCCCTCCCAACTATCTGCGTTCAAAATGACCTCGAGAAGATCCAGTCGACGGCTGTCGAGTTTGGTGGTGATGCCAACCAGCCCTGCACTAGCAGACGGCCGCCAGACAGATATCGTGATATTGTAAGTAACATGCTCGCCTAACCGACACAATCTCAACCTCCTGATGCGTCGCCCCTTACTTGCAGCGTTGTAGGCGATGTCGGGGCAGGAAAGACTTTCGTAAGTTCCAAAATCCCTGCACTGATGTTAGAATCTCACTGAGTGGAGAGACTAGTTTATCAACAAGCTTCTCGAGGAGATTGGTGATCGGAGGCGAATGGGGGGTCCTGGGGAGCTCATGGAGAGCACCAAAACGTTTGAATCCATTACCCTGACGGAGGAGAATTCGAGACTGTTGAGTCACGTTCCCGGGCAGCGAATTGTTATGGTCGATACCCCTGGATTCCGAGACGAGGAAGAACCGGACGGTATAATATTGGGTGAAATATCGGGATGGTTGGAAGAAATGTGAGTCCAACCCTCTTCAATGATAGCTGTAGTCGGCTATCTAACACGCACTTACCCAAGGCGTCGGAAGGATATGACCTTCGGTGGAATATTCTACCTCTACGACAGCTCCCGAGACCGCCTCACCCACTCCTCTCAAAAAAACATGGTTTTACTTCATGAGCGTATGGGGCCGGCTTACCGGGATGCACTAGTCCTCGTTACTTCTTATCGCATGAGTCACCTGTCACAGGAGGAGATTTCAGGGAAAGAACTCAAGGGCAAGGAGGACACGGTTAACAGCGTACTCAAGTCGGCTATGGAAAGGCAAGGAGCAACCTTGGAAAGCTTTGTACCCAATAGCATCTCAAGGGATCTCGATAATGGGGCTAGGAGAATCGTCTATCGCACCCTCTGTAAAATGAAGGCGAGAAGTGGTACGCACCCTCTCTTTCAAATGCTATGTACCGCCTCTCACCAGAGGAACGTTAGCTGAGGGTGATTCTCCTCGTACACTGGGAGCTCTGCTTATGACCTCCTCACATTTAGCCTCAATTGGCCTCTTTCAAGCTACTCCAACCTCCCAGCTCAACTCTGATCTGCGATCAGCTTCCGAGGTCGTGGCAGAGTCACCGGCACCCTCGGCTTCTGCTGTACCTTCATCTTCGCTATACAGTCCACAATCCCTTGCGACCGCGCCTTCACCAATCCTAACTGCACTTCCCATTACACAACAAATATCCATCTCCACTCAAGTGTCCACGGGACGGAATCGAACGCCACCTTCGCAATTGCAGTCTGCTCTGTACCTCGATCGAGTTCATGCAGCTTCGTCCGCCACTTCAGCACCAACAGCTGCGCACCTGGAGGGCTTAGCTACGCTCTCTGAACCAAACCCACAGCCCCTCGCATATCACTCTGCTTCAACGGCCTCAGATGTGGTTTCCACTCCTGCCCTCAATATCAGTGTTTCTCCTTCAGACTCGGTTGCACAACTTGCTACGCCGACGAGTTCCCCCCTCGGTCCCTCAGCTGTTCATCACACTGTGAACCATACTCCCCCGACGGTCAATGGTCGATCTCACTCACAACCACCTCCAGCAGCATTCCACGCTGGGCAGCTTGAAGGGACCATGTGGCCCTCGAGCCCTCTACCTTTAGCTGAGGAGAATCCGGGATTTCGATCGGATGTGGGACCCGCTTCAGAGCCGCTACCGGTACCACAAGCCACAGGAGCGGCCGCGTCCTCTGCTCTAGCGCCTGCCACGCCACAGTCAGCCATCGTCGAATCTCCAACGTCTCTAGCACATGATCCCTCCGCAGCCCCTCAAGCACCCATACCACTGCGCGTCGCCGCTCGTGTCAGCTCTAACTCCCAGTCTGCAGTTTCACTCGTACCCCTTGCAAATACCACCAGCCCAGAACTGTCTGCCCCGCCTACCCAAGCGCCGGTATCCACACCCCTCCAACAAGATTTACCTACACCGCCCGCTGGAACGTCCGAATTTGCACACCGTGCTCCGCAAGCATCTTCGCCCCCGGCCCTAGCGTTCTTTACGTCTTCAGCGACCACCTCAGAAACGCCCCCAGCTACGGCCCGTAGCAGGGAGTTTTCAGCTGAGTTCTTACCTACCCAAGAAGGTTCAGCGCGCTCCAACATCATTCAAAGAGCTCCCCCCTTTCCAGCCCCTGTGGCAACGCCTCTACTGGCCACTGGACGGCCTGGACGGCCTGACCAAGAGTTCTCACATGCGGCGCACTCATTTGCGAACGAATCATCTAGATCCTCTGCTCGTCCCCCACCTTCTTTTCACGGCCGACAGGGGTCCTCTGAGGCTCTGGCACCTCCACGGCGCGAAGGTTCAAGATCGGCTGCGTCCACTCCATCGACCTCGGGGCATGCCCACAGAAATGTACGAAAAACTCCGAGCTCTAGTGCCCCGAGACCGGCAAACGCGTATTCAAGCGCTCAGACAAGGGGAATGGCCCAATCCCGTCCGACTTCGACAGATGCTGAAAACGGCCAGCCGCCGCAGGCGAGGCGAATTACTGGGCAAGAACATCGACGGATGGGAGGACACCAGCGTCAGATAATGGATAACGCGGACGAGTTACCGAAGAAGAGCCTGCTTTGTTGCACCAGCAACCCAGATGTGCGGGATCGACGCGACATTGTGATTATGTGAGTCGCCTTGCCTCTTGAAAGACAGTCAAGTTCTGACCTACACCTATGCAGTCTCCTAGGTTCAAGTGGCGCCGGGATGAGCACTGTAAGCCTGCTTAACGTTTTTTTTTTCTATGCCACCGATAGCAGAGGCTAACAGTGATAAATATTTAGTTCATTAACGAAATGCCTACCAATAAAAGATGTGCTGTTAATCATGCATCGACCCTGATACCCTGCACCGAGAATCTTGAAGTGGTCGAGGTCGACACCGATTATACAGCGCAATACCGAAATCTCGAGGCCAGAACAGTCAAGCTAATCGATACTCTAGGGTTGGATAGCTCTCGAAATGATGGCACTGTCACAGACAAGCAGACGTTCAAGCAAATCGCCAAATGGCTGAAAAAGTACGATGATAATGGACCTTTGTTGGACCCAGGACTGACCTTGCTTCTTGTTAGAAACGACGTGGTGGTCGGAGGAATAGTGTTTCTTTATAAAATCACGGAACCTAGCTTCGGAGACCAGGCGAGAAGGGCTAAAAACGCTTTGAGCGAGATGTGTGGCCTGGACGAGATGTCCCGTGTCGTTCTGGCGACGTCTAAATGGAGCAAACTGAGCGATCAGGAGGTCGGTAAAGAGAGGGAGAAGGATCTAGTGGCCCCGGGGAATGGGAAGAAGTGGGGGACGTTGGTGCACGGGAGGGGAGTCGTTCTAAAGCGCTGGAAGCCACTCGGAGAGGATGGTCATGACCCAGCCAGTGACACAAGCGCACGGCACATCGTCGACTTTATATTAACGAGGTTGAACGACCAACTCGGTAGGGGCGTACGCATTGAACCTTTACAGATTCAAAAAGAGATGAACACCTTCCCATACTTATTTTGGAGGACACATGTTGGACGACTCTTTTAGAGATGTAGCGCGGCGTCTCCAGGGATTTTACTTGTCTCCTCCAACGCTTCGTTATCTTTTCCCGTGCACCGGATTTTGTATAATCTCTGGCTTCAGACACCACTACTCGAGGCCCTAGAATTTGGGGCTTGGAAAATTCACAATCTACGATATGACGTCCAACCAAACCAAAAGAACGCAAACGGACGACTGCGGATTGAGACTAACATCGTCCAAGCACCAGCTGCGTGCTCCGTGCATGATGCGCAGGCAGCAGCACTATCAGCTGGATCGATCATGGAGACGAACGTAATTTAGCCGCCAGTTAAGCGCCCATCGATGTGCTTACCAAGCACCCAACTCCAGCACCGCCGCCCACCCACGAACAAGCTCGAAGACTCATAACATTGCATCTAATTTCCACTCCATATAACCCAAAAAAGTACACATCCTACAGATCCTGATCCCCCACACTCCCCGGCCCACCCGCCTCCCTCATCCGCTTCACAATCCCCCTCCACTTCATCAACACCTCCGGCCCAGGCACCCTCCACGCCCCCACCCAGTCCTCGATCCACCACACAAGCCTCTCATACTCATCCCTCGGCTCGCCCCTCCTCTCCCCCTCCCCTCCCTCTTTCCTTCCCTCCTCCCCTCTCTCAATTCCCTCCTCCCCTCCCCCTCCTTCTGAAGCACCCGTCCGGGCCCTCGGATCCCCCCTCCCCCACCGCCTCCCCCTTGCCACAACAATCTCGACCAACGGCCCCTCCACACTCACCTCCTCCCACAGCACAAGCGCGAGCGCCAGCGTGCTCTCGCTCGGCACGACGCCCACCCCTTTCATCCATGCCAGCACGAGCGCAACTTCGCCTGTACGCTGTGTGACGGCGAGCAGCGAGAGGTATTGCAGGAAGTTTTGGTTTGTGAGGGCGAGGTGGGGGTAGTGTGGGCGGGGGGCGTGGATGAGGCGGGGGACGCGCATCGGGGCGTGTGGGTGAGGGTGTGCAGTCGGAGGGGAGAGGTGGGACGAAGCGTCTTGGGGAGAAGTTGTGGAAAGGACGGGGACCCAATCGTACATATCTTCGGAAGGCTTATACTCGTACCGCCGTAATCCAAGACTTGGGAAGCCCACGCCCAACCCAACAACACCCGCATCGCTGTCCCAATCCCGCCTCACCGCACACGCAGGCGCACGCATCTCCGCCAGTCTACTCTGCGGCATGACGCGCTTATTCCCCGTATCACTCGACCCTGTATCCTCCAAGGACACCTCCGACGAAGAAGAGCTGCGCATACCCAATTCCATCCCAAAGAGCACCTTCAAAAACACGTCCCTAGCCGCGTCTTCCGGCCTCATACCCCTCCACAAACCGCCCTTATACACCCCTCCCGTCGTAATCGCACCCTCCCCTCCCTTCCCCGCATCCTCTCCAATAATCTCCCTAACCTCCTTCACCCCAACCTCCCTCCCTTCCTCACTACTATTGCCAACTTCCCTCCTCCGCCCCCCATCCGCCCCCTCAACATTTCCCTTCCCAATGCCCTTCCCACTTCCCCGCAACCGCAACCGCGCCTTCCCAGCCTCCCACAAATACCCGACCTGCGTCCTTACACTCCGCCCGTCCATAATCGCCGCCATCCGTGCGGCCTGCAAGAGTATATTGAGGCTTTCGGGGGTGTGCAGCACGCCGTACAGGGCGTACATGTGGTCCCAGAGGCGGAAGACGACGTCGGGGCGCTGGGTGCGCTTGAAGGAGACGAGGAGTTCGTTGAGGGAGATTGAGGTGAGGTGGACTGGTTGAGTGGGGGTGGGGGTTGTCGGGGTGTTTCTATCGTTCTTTTTGTGCTCTATATCTAAAGTTGGAGTGGTGGTTAAAGCAGAAGAATGTTCTGCAGTGGTGCTCATCTCAGGAGCCATAAGCCTCCCTTGCGCCTCTCTGGCTTTCTCATCATCTACGCGCAGGCGTCCCTCAGGCAATGTAGAATCCGCATCCACTTCCATACCAGGCCTCCACGCCCACCTCTCCACCAACTCAAACGCCTCCCGCGGCCTCCCAGCCCTCACCAACACCTGCGCGCCCACCGTCAACGCCATCCGGTCCATCCCCACCTCGCCCCTCTTAAGCGCGCGCACGACCTCACGGTCCCACCAGTTGCGCGCCTCGGCCCACTTTTTGCGGATTAGGAGGCCGCGCAGGAATACCGTGTGCGCGGCGAGGGGGACTTCTCCTTGCTTCACCAATTCCTTCTCATCCCCATTGTTCTTCGAGTTTTCGTGCGTGGACGCACGGGTTGGCGCGGTACGATACGCGACGCGCAGCTTCGTGAACATCTCGCGGAGCCGCTGCGCGGTGACGTTTGGGTCGCTCGCGGCGGCGTGCAGCGTTGCGGTCAGGTCGTACGCGTCCAGCTGCGGCTTCGTCCGGATATGCATCGCTTCGCCGTCGCTGTAATACGCAGCCGCCCCCGCACCCACCGTCCCCTCACCCTCACCCTCACCCGAGCCAGAATTTTTATTCGCGGACGCCGACGCGAGGCTGAAAGCACCAAGAAGCTCCTTTACGCGCTCAACGCTAGACTGCGCGCCGAGGTAGAGGGTGTTAGCCCTAAGAACGTGGTCCGCGTGCGCAGACGCGGGCGGGGCGGGGGGGTCCAGCCCTTGTTCGCGGCGCACGGTGCTCAGCGTCTGGAGCTCCGTCCACAGTGCGTCGACTTTGGCTTTCGCGGTATGCGTGCGGCGCGTCTTCATTGTTCCGGGGCCCACCGCTTCTTTTCCCCAGAAGCGGATGAGGGCTTCGAGGTGCTGCATGGAGGGGAGGTGGCCCTTTAGGGTGGTGTTGGAGGTGAGGGCGTCGTTGTCGCGCCGCATGTGTTGCAGGAGGAATTGCGCGAGGTAGGGGGTGAGGAGGTGGGATTGGAGCGGGGATTCGTGTCGCAGGAGGGAGTTGTGGGTGCTGGTGAGGAGGGCGGTGTATGTTGCGGGGTGGAGGGTGTATTTCTGGTTGTTTTCATTGTTATTGGGGGAGAGGGAGGTGAGGTGTTTGATTGTGGTTGTCACGTAGTTGGAGTAGGGAGATGAGGACTTTGTGGAGCATGCGAGGGCGCGGAGGAATAGATTAAAGTATGTTTCGTAGGGGGTGTTCCGGCCTAGTGTGAGGATCCTGCTCTCTTCCGAGCCGGGGGTGTTGGGTGTGCGGATTGGGTGCGGGAGGGCGAGGAACTCGTCTACCACCCGTTGTAGAGGCAATACAAGGTTATATGTAGCAAAGTGGGCTGCGGCAAAGATGAGCAGGGGCGCCTGTTCGTGCGGGGGGAGCTGGGGGAGGTGTGCCAGGAGCGGGTCGAGGAGGATGTCCATGCTGTCTGCGGGCGTCTGGCAGCGCTTAGTGAGGTGGAGGATGTACACCCAGGTCGGCAGGGTGTCCGTGCCGTCGCCCAGGACGTTTCCTGCGTCATAGTCAGTGGTATGGACGGGAGCGACGTGCGCTGCGCCCCGGATGGCGAGCACGCGGGGGTGGAGGGTGGAGGGGACGCCGGCGGCGGTCAGGCCTTGGGTTACGGCCCTCGGCGAGTCGTGGCATCGCCCGAGGACGTTCAGGACGGCCCAGAGGTCGTCGTGCGTCTGCCGGTGCAAGAGATTAAGGCATTGGGTGAGGAAGAGGTCTCTGGTGCGGGTCGGGCCTGGACGAGCGTGGAATTTTCGGTGGAGATGGGGGGAGGACTGCTTAAGTATCCGAGTCCATGGTGCGCGCGAAGTGATTGTGCATGTCATGCGAATGCACGCTCATTAACCTGTCTTTCATGAGTTTGGGTCAGTATATTGAGAACTCGAGCTGCGTACCTCGACTGAGCTGGAGGAACTTTAGCGCTGACAGCAGAAAACGCGCTGGACCGTGCGGAGCCACCGGAAAAAAACAGGACCAAACACAGGTTTTTGGTCTCCAACATTGAAGCGTGTCCGTCTCTTTCATACGTCCGTCGTCATCATGGCCCGCATCCTCTTCGTCAGTGGCTTCCACCCCTCCACCCGCGCCAGAGACCTCGCATACGAGTTCGAACGGTGCGTGTTTAATACCCCTTGCTCACTGTCAGGGACGACGAGCACGTACTGACGACAATGTCTTTCTTTGTCTAGCTTCGGCCCCCTCGTGCGCTGCGACGTCCCCGCCCCGCGCAACCCACACGCCGTCTCCAACCCGTAAGTGTCCCCTCCAGCCAACCCAGTACCACCACGCCCGTCCGCCGTGCGAGTCGCCCGTTTATGCGATGCGGGATGCCCTTTGTTTTTGTGTCAGAGCGACGACCCCGGGGCGCCGCACATAGCGAGGCATGAGCCACTTCATGCTGCCAGGTCGACCGACCGATCGATACGAACGCGTTCCAGACCGCCGCAGGAAGCCCGCGCACTACAGACGTTGTAGTAAGACAGGGCACGGACCCACCCAGGGCGACGGTCGGCCAGCGGGCGGGCGAGTGGCATTACATATTCAGTCAGTCGAAGGTAGTGTGTGACTGCACGCGCGCCGACCGCCGCTCTGGCCTCGATATCGATCCGCGATGCGATAGGGCGAGCGCCTCTCGATTTCACTTTCGATTTTCGATTATTCCGATTTCAAATAGCGCTCCGAACCGCTCGTTACCCGATCGCTCAACGCACCGACCCCGCAGCTACGCTTTCGTCGAATTCAGGAGCACCCGCGATGCTGAAGATGCGTACTACGATATGTAAGCCTTTGTTACTATGCCACCCCTTCGCACATTCAACTCTGTATGTAGGCATGGAAGGAACTTTGAAGGCAGTCGCCTGAGTATCCAGGTATGTCTCTCCTCTTCCCTTCCCCTCCTGAGTTGTAATCCTGAATTTTTTTTGCAGTGGGCCAAGAAGCCCCCCAGCACAGTCTGGCGCTACGAGCGCCGCTCCCCTCCCCCTCCCCGGCGCCGCGGCGACCGCTCCCGCTCCCCCCGCCGCGACCGGGACCGCGACTACGACCGCGACAGCTACCGTGACCGCCGCCGCTCGCGCTCGCGCTCCCCGCCCCGTCGCCGCCGCACCCCCAGCCCCGACTTGCTGGACGCACCCCACGACAGGAGTAGGCGTGCACCGCCTGTGGATGATAGGGATACGCGTGATAGGTACTCTAGGAGAGATGATAGGGATAGGGGGGAGAGGGAGTATGAGAGGAGGACGCCGCCGCCTGTTACGGCTGTTGCGGGGGATGTAGGGGAGGATTTGAGGGAGGATTTGAGGGAGAGGGTGAATGGACATGGGGTTGGGAAGGCGAATGGGGATGGGAGGGTGCAGACTCCGCCTTATGATCATTAGGAGGGTGTTTTGATAAGCGCTGAGAATGTTTTTTTGAGGTGGATGTGAGTTGAAGGACTGAGGTTGATGTGGGTGAAGCAAGTACAGTAAAGCGTTCAGTTCTATTATCTTATGCTCCCTCGTTGGTTCTGCACAGACCTTGGTCTGCTTCCTCGGTCTTACGTATGTATGCCCGCCGCGTTTCGTTTTAATGTCTTGGCCTCTATCTATGTATTCTTTCCTTCTTTAATGTGTGTTGTAGTCTTGGACCCGACTGGCGTTTTAGCTTGAGGGTGTGTTGTGTTGTTTCAATCTATAGGTTTTTGTTGTAACGTTAAACCTGGGATGGGAGCTGAGGCCAACCACTCTTCACGCCGCAGGTGCCGGTCGGAGGAGCATATGAATAAGGTAGTTGGCGGGCACAACGTTGGGAGCTAACGATGCGAATGATGAGAATCTTTTTTTTTGCAGCTGGGCGTGAGCTGAAGCTTGAAGGACTGAGGTTGGTGTGGGGTGTGTGTGGTTGAAGCAAGTACAGTAAAGCGTTCAGTTCTATTATCTTATGCCCCCCTCGTTGGTTCTGCGATAGGATGCGTAGGAGGTAAATTTCTCGGGAATCAGGGGTGTTGCCCACTCGCTATTTCGTCAATTTGACGCCCTTGATTAGATTAGATGATTTTGAGATGATTAGATTAGATGTCACCCGGGAAATTTTAGGATCAGCCATAACAAAGGCCCCGCAGAGCAGCTAGCTTGCCTTCTCCCCTCACCCTACGTCTGACGGCTATAGGACCTATGTCGAATTTACAGCAGGCTTTGGTGCGCAGAGACTCTAATCGGCATCGTAATATACAAGGTAACGAAGCATGTGGCTCAAGCTCGTCAACAAAGTCCACAGTGAGTCTCCCAGCATCGTTCGCGACCCTTTCCCTCGGCACATGTACATCGCCAGCTAGAGGATCCTGGTAAAGAGGCCTCTGAGCCTTTCCAGCCATGCTCTTGGACTAAGATCCTTCGACAGCGCTGAGCCCGCTCGCGTCTGACTGTACTTCGTGCCCCTCGCCATCTCCTTCTGGATCAGCAGCGGCTCGAGACCCCCCGACTGGCCCACCTTTTCGTTGACTCGCTCTAGGATAGAGCAAACGATATCTCGTGGCATTTCACCCTTCTTGTCTCCATTCCACCTCATCATCGTCGCACCCCCGGTCGCCGGCTGCAGCAGCGACTTCCAATAGTTGTCCTGAAGCTCCTGCTCCTTCCTCTCTGTCGCCTCTTGGCCGGAGTGCTTGAGTTCTCTCTCCCACTTTGATGTCACCATCACCACGCGGCTCAGGGCTTCTTCCCCACATACGTCGACTAGGACCTTTCGAGTTTGCCTCGCACTTTCCGCAAACCGGGATAGAGTTATGTCGTAGAGAAAAATAACGCCCCCGAGCACCATGTTTTGCTCGTATCTGCCCAAGATCCGCTGTGAGTCACATAGCTATTCATGAATGCAATGAGTGGAGTAACTGACGAATGCTCAAGCCAACGCGCGATCTTTTCCAGGATTTCCTTGTCTGCCAAGCCGGTGTCGTTGAAACCTGGAGTATCCACGACTACTAGCTTATGCTCCTTTAGGTGTTCGTAGTCCTTGGTTTCGCCGTCGATGGGAATGGCCTCGACGCTTGCAGTACACGAGCTTTGGCCATACCCAACGAGGACTCTTTTCTCAAGACCGACCTCTTTGAGGAATGCGTTGATGAACTTGGTACCGTCACAGAGTTAGGAACTGATACCAACGCTCTGTCTGATATGAGGAACTTACTGTACTCTTCCCAGCACCAGATTCACCCAAGAGGCTTCGAAAAATCGGATCAGCATCTATCGTCGAGAACAGGGCTTATCTGGGCACGACTTACAGGACTGCAATGTCGCGTGACATACTAAGAAGGCTTTCGACAACTTTAAGAGCACCAGTGCCTTTCCTTTCATCCTCGAACCGCATGACACGGGCTTTCCCGTCTATCAAAAAGCGCCAGTGTTTCTCCTTGAGCTCCTTCTCCCTTGCTCCGAAGTCTCTCCCATGCCCCCTTCCCCATTTCGTAGTCACCAGAGCCGCCTTGCTCAAGCAAGCTGCTTTGCAAAGCTCGTTCAGCACGTTCAAAGTCCTCTGAGCGTTCCCCGCGACCCTGTCTTGGGATACGTCGTGAAGATAAACAACCCCGCCCAGTACAGCTCCTTTCTGCAACCTTTGTGAAGCAAGGCGTTAGTATGTAGATGTGTACCTCCCGATGACTCTCCACTCACGAATGTTCAAGATATGATGCGATGCTTTTGATGATGCCCAGATCTTTGTCCGGCTGATCTTCAAGCCCTGGTGTGTCTACAACGATAACTTGGCGATCACTCAGGGTCGAATGCTTTGGGGCCAGGCCAGTGAGGGTCACTGGCTTCAACTCTCTAGTGCACGGGTCCAATTCTACGCCGACTGTAACTCCAGGGTGCTTGTTTCCTGTCTCCTCTAGTAGCTTATTGATGAACTGCGACAGACATCCCTACTATCAGATCTTCTCGTTCTCAAAACGTTTCGAGGAACTTACAAAACTCTTTCCTGCTCCAGTCGGACCCAAGACACTTCGAGCGCCGGAAAGACGCCGGGAGGTCAATCAAGATGGCTAAATCGTATCTGAAGATCAAGTGAAGTACAACTCACGGGATTATGATGCTCTTTGACAGTGATGACATGCTTGAAGACTTCTCGAGAGGTAGTAAGTAGACCCAATCGTTCATTGACAGGGTCGGTGGTGCAGAAGAAAGGTGAGATACCTGAACGCGCTGCGTAAGGTGGCATGTGGCGACCATGCTGCAACACGTTCATTCATGTCTGTGACTTGGTGAACTAGTATGTATGGTCTTCTATCAAGTGGCTATCACCGTAATCTGATTCATCTTTGCGTACCCGACCTTGAGTCACAAAGGCTTGGGGGTACCATTAATGTGTATCACCAACCCTCCCGGCGCTTGTCGCTCGAGTATTACTGCTGCTTCATATGAACGCTCCTAGTCCACCCAATCAGGCAAAGTAGGGTAACTTCGAAGTTTTTGATGCGGCGTTGCACCCGATAAAACGATGTGATATGTTGGAAGTTGCTCAGAATACATAGAGATAGACAAGGTCACATATGACTACCCATCACCACCCATTACCCACGAGGCATCTCGCGCCCGATCCTTGTTGGAGGACCAAATAATTGAGCGAAGAGTCCTCGAAGGCTTTCCAGCCACACTCTTGGGTCGAGATATCTTAAGAACCCTGAGCCCGTCCGCGTCTCGTCAAAGCGCATGCCCGTTGCCAGCTCTTTCTGTATCAGAAGGGGCTCGAGCTTACCTGACTGACCAATGCGATCGTTGGCTTGCTTCAGTATGAAGCGTACGATGGCATGGGCCGTCTCACCCTCTTTCTCCACATTCCACCTCCTCATCGATGCCCCGCTACCCTCCTTCTGCCGGAGCAGCGATTTCCAATGCTTGCTCTTAAGTTCGTCCTCCTTTTTGTGTAGCGCCTCCGGGCCCACGGTGTCGAGTTCGCGGGCCCACTTTGACGTCACCATCACCACCCGATCTAGTGCCTCTTCGCCACACAAGTTCAGAAGTATACTCCGAGCTCTCCTATTGCTGGCATCTTCTCGGTCGATGGAGATGTCGTGGAGGAAGATGACACCTCCAATCGCAACATTTGACTCGTGTCTGCCAGAATGAGTGGCATAATTCTGGGGATTATCCACAAAGGAATGCTTACGATTCGGCTAGCCAGTTGGCGATCTTCTTCGTGATCTCTTTGTCTGGCTTCAAACCGGAGTCATCGAATCCAGGAGTATCGACTATGACCAGGTTGTGCCCCCTTATATGCTCATAACCCGCTGTCTGTGCTTCGACGGGTATGGCTACGACGTCTTGGCTTTCCGACTCGAGTGTATATCCCACCTTAACCCGTCCTGGGTGGCCGACCGCCTCGAAGAAAGCGTTCGCAAACTTTATACACAGTCAATGTCAACTGCGTCGTGCAACATACGAGAACCTCACTGAGCTCTTCCCAGAGCCTGTTACACCCACGATACTTCAAAGACGCTCAGTGTATGTATAATATACCCATGCAAGCTACTCACAGTATTGCTACAGTGCTTCCAGACGTTTCCGACATGTGAAATGAGAGCCCTCGGCTGTAGGAACGTTGACTGTCGTCAGGGAATGAGCGCAAGAGGTCAATATCCCGTTAATCACTTCTTGAACTAGGTTTAGAATACGCAGTGATGCATGTGGCGAACATGCTATCACACCCTTCCTCGTTGCAAGGTTGTGAAGTGTGGAGAAATCAAGTGTTTTGTGGCAATCGATGACGCTATCACCTTAATCGGATTCGATCTGGAAGAAGGTGATTTCCAAATGACATGGTATACCAAGCATTGTAATGCTACCGTTAAGCCGGCCAATTGTGCCAGTGTATCGTCACCGTTCAGAGATTTGACAGTGGTCTGATTACTGGGCCCTGGAATGTATCATCTAATCTTTACATTTTGAGCAGCGGCCAAAAATAGGACAAGTTGGCAGACGAGAGTTCTGAAGGAGGACGTAGATAAGGGCACACAAACCGAGCGGTGCGGTATATGTATGAGCTGAAAGAATACCAGACGCTACCGCCTCAGAAAGTATACAAGGACGATGATGTCCTGCTGGAACTGGGAGGCGTTGATTTCGTTGCAGTTATTTTGCGCAAGTCAACATTCCCACGGCACGCCTGAACAATGGCGATCAAAGCCAACCATATCACGAGTAAGGCTCGATGCAAATGGGAAGAGCCCTTAACCACAAAAAGATCTACCAAGGTACTACTGTGTGATCTCCAAAATCCATTGGAGAAACTTGGAATGCATAGGCGCACATCTACTCTTGTTTTGGGGTCCAATGGGCAACCACGGTGAACGCCGAAAGGAACATTGAGACGATGATGGCGACACAAGTTGGTTCATTGCAACCAAACCTCGCTCTCTCTTTACTCATACCACTACCCAGACACTATGCCTAACTCGAATAGAGATATTAAGAACCTTATATACAACCCATCTCTATCCGAGAGGTGAATATGTGGACATTTCCGTCGCAGGAGGAAGCGCACGAGGAACCCGTCGGTAGCGACTCAGGTTCGAGACACTAATCGGGAGTACCTGTCTGGGAGATATAAGTGATCTTATGGGGAGGCGCCGAGGTTACGATGGGGGCTTTTGGAGGGTGACTTAGATATCCTGGACGACCCCTTTGTCGGGCATGCAAATGGATTACTAGCCGCACTGATGATTACGAGTGGATTCGGCAGAGGGTGACATTTCTCAAGTTCACCCCCATATCATTACACCTGTATGCCAAGCACTCTCTGATTCTTTCCCATAGATTTGCTCATACTGACTTTAGGAGCACGCAAGCCAGAGGCTGTCATTCGAACGCTTCACAACATATTGGCAGGACGATTTGAGATCTGGTTTGGAGAATCATATTGATTTTTTTTGGAAAATAGTCAGTAGATACACTCTGAGCCAGAAAATGCTACCACATGCTCTGCAGTAAGAACACCAGTGGAGCCAGGGGATAGAAATGTGTGCGTAAGTAGTCCTTCGACATAGAACGCGCTGTTTCGAGCGTGATAGGGGTTATTTGCGGTTGTGTGTCGATCACATTGATGGAAACGAGCCCAGTTCTTGTTTCTGTTCCTATCCTGGGCCTCTGAATCCTCTGACCATCGACCAACAGGGCGGCATTGTACATCCATCTCCTTCTTGCCTACTACCGCGAGTACAGCGACTGAGATACGACAGGACGGGGGCAAGAGACCCCATGTCATGCTTTGCAGTCACTCTGTTTAACCCCTCTCTGAACAGACGGCACCCTCTTTCCATTGCGTATCTGTTCCCTCGATGAAGCCCCTTTCTATGCCAAAAACTCTACCGAAGCGCCACCAACGCTCGAAGTCTCATGTTAGCTAATGACGCAGGACAAAATGTGTTCAGCTGGCAATCATGGTTGTCGAAACTCTTCACCGAACAGGAGCGACTAATTCTTGGGTTCAAGACAAGACACCATACGAAGCATTCTGTCTCACTGTCGGAATATCGTGTCAACCATTCCCTCCTCTCCCTCCAGCCTGAGCATCGCTCGAAGGCGACTGCAATAGACCGTGGGAGGTCAGAGATACCGACTGCAGTGGAGGCTCTAGAGTCGATGGATATGACTATCAGACCCATACCTGACGGTGAGACCTTTATCTTGCTTACTACGATGCACGCATTCTCATATCTATTTTCTTACTAGTCAAACCCCTCTACCTAGTTATGGAGCCCCCCATCCATGGGGACGCGGAGGCCGGCGAGCCCACCGAGGAGGAGCGCAAAACCCTTGGAGTCCGACTCAAGTTCCCAAATACTCTCCTCTCCTTCGCTGTCGCGACCCTCTCCATGCCGAGTTTATATGAAATGGGAGAGAACTCTCGAACCAGGGGTCCAGAAATGGTTGGCACACGTTCCTGTCAAAATGTGCAGTCTATGGAGATGGTTCGGACATTTAGCCAGACCTCGCTTTGAACCGTCTAGATATACTTCTCGAAATTCTTAATGCCATATTTATTCTCGCATATAATCTTCAATGACTCGTGTGTAATGAGGATATTTACCTTTCAAGTGACGACGATATCTAAGCGCCGGAACGGATTACATGAGAAGTGATGCGACCTCATGACATCGTTCCCGGCAACGTTGTTTCCTCCGCTCATCTATCATGGCTACGACGACAAGAGTGCCAACTGTCGACGACTTGCGAGTGCGTATACACGTATATACCGAGTGTAATGGCGAACTCAATGATGCACCAGCTCAAATTATGCTACATCTGCAGAGAGGAGGAGTTATACGATGCTCGTAAGTTCCAGAGGTTATCACGTTCGCCCTTGGGTTTAACCGGACTGCTTTGGAAGCGGAGAACCCGCGGCGGCAATGGACGCATCCTTGCAAGTGCACTCTGGTCGCGCACGAGCAATGTCTATTGAAGTGGATCCAAACTGCGCAGGCCACGGAGGGTCGAGCACAGAACGCAATGAAGTGTCCACAATGCGGCGCAGCCTACGAGCTCGAAAGCAAGAACCCATTCATCCTACGGCTTATCAACGTTGGAAACAACATTCTGCAGAGTTCTGGGGGATGTTCACACTGTTCGGGACGGCGACGGTGATTGGTGTGGTTGGGACGAGTTGCGTGAATCCTAGTGCGTCTTAGTACATAGGCTGACTTGAAACCCTAGGTATCTATGTTGTGTGTACGGGCTATGGAGCTTGGGCTATGCAGAAGTTCATTGGCAAAGAGTGAGTCCGCTTACAGCTTCCAGCCCATAGGTTTGAGCGTCTCATCTTTCACAGGATGTTTAACTTCCTTCTCGGGGACGACCCCTCGCAATGGCCCTGGAGCGCGTTCATCAACCTACCCCTTCTCCCTTTCAGCCTAATCGTCACCCGTTTCCAGTCTACATCGAGCCTACCACCCATCATCCCCATCCTGCTAGCGCTACCTAGCACCTTCTCGCCAGCGTTCAACCAGAAGATCAATGACCATTGGAGGCTAGACAAGGGTGGGCGCAAGCTTACCAGCTACCGCTCCTCCTCGTCTCCCGCTTCAACTAGTAGCCCCCGGTCCTGGCCTCCTTCGCCTATGATCTTTGGCTTGTTTGGCATCCCACTGGTACAGATGGTCTACCAACGACTGTACTCCAAGGTGTACTTCAAGGTCATGGGCACTTTGCCTCCAGAGCGGGTTGCTTTGCTAAGAAACCGGGACGCAAATGGCGGTGCTGCTGGGAGAAACAACGTCGCTAGGATGGATATTGCGAACGGGCCTTTCAACCTTCGCGTGCGCGCCAATCTCCGCGACGACCCTCACCCCGCGGCGCACGGCGAGCCTGACCTGCTCGTGGGCCAGGATATTCCTGCTCCGGAGGAAGAACGGGTCCTGCAGGTCAACGCGAGCACAGTCGGGCGGAAGGTAGCGGGTGCATTGCTCACACCCGCCATTGCGAGTTGGATGGGGACCCTCCTTTTACGCTTCTCCCGCCATTCGGTGCTTCTGCGGGAGTTTTTGGCCATCCGGAGGCCTATTGGGAGGGTGTGGTATCCGCCACCGGTGGACGTTATGAATAAGGACATGCACACGTTGTCCGCGTTCAAGCAGATGACCGTGGGGTTCCAGATGATTGCCAGGGGCCTCTGGGGTAGTTCGAGGACTTTCTTAGAGAGTGATCCTGTGTGGTGAGTCATCTTGGTTTACAACTTTCGAAGTTCTTTGACAACTGACCTGAGTGCAGGTGGAGAAACACTGTTGGACTCGGCCTGTTCATTGTGGTGCGTCCATCATACACATACTTCACCCAGAATGGGCCTAATATATTTCACGATAGGTCAAGGACGCCGTACAGTTGTTCCACCTCTGGCTTACCAAACGGGAGCTGGAGTCGAGGAAGGTGAAGAATCGGGATTTCACTGGGGTCGACTTTCGGGAGTTGGACCTGATCCCGTCGTTCCTCCTTGGAACGCGGCGCTGAGGGTTTGATTATTGATATAGACCAGATATCTATTTTGGATACTTTTCTTGTGGACAATGCACAAGTCAATACACACGGCTATCGTCTCGAGCAACCGCCCCATCCTCTAAATGAATGCTGAGCGACAGGTTACGTATTCTCAGTTCGATCAGCTTCCAATCCCCTACCCTGATTGAGGAGGAATTTGACCCCACTCTGGGCTGTTGGCGTGCGATACTTGTTTTGACTCTGTCAACAGGGATGACGACGCCCTGCACCCCTCTTCCGCCATTGAGGTGACTACCTGGCAGGTACGCGGCCGATACGCGACACCCGTATCCGCCTGTCTGTGTCTGTAAGATCTGGGGAAGGTTCGATATGCCGTGCCATGTATCGACACCGTGTGGGTCGGAAAAAGTCAGACGCATTCGACTCTGGATCGGGCCTTCGAACGAGAGTGAGCTTCATCAACTTGACTCCCACCGATTCAGCGATAAACTAACATAAGTGAGATAGAAGAAAACACAAGCTGTGCGTCCGGTTCATCATTCAACTATTGTGAGGCTGTAAGGCCGCTTCCATAGTCAGATCGGACGCCCGTTCAGTGGCTTAAGCGCCCGTTCGCTACCCTTTCATGTCGACTTGGGCTCTAGTTTTGGTGCCTGGCACATATCGGAGATCTCGGCCGATGTGCTCACATTGGTCGCAGTAAGCAGCTCCTGCTGCGTCGCTGCATTCAGTTGATTCTGCGCACATACCTCCCTAGCTCCCACATGACCAGCACAGAACGCCATCTCCTCGGCAGCGATAGCCCACATTTCCAATTATGAGTCCTGGCGGGATCTTGACCCTGCCCCACCTGTATCTGGTGCTTCGGGACCCAGGTGAACGAGGGCGCTTTCCGAGGAGATGTACGCTGATGGAGGGTGATTTCGACATAACAAAGCCACGGAAACAACATGAATTGAAGAAGCCTATATGCCAGGTATATGTCTTCTGCGTCGAGTGGTGTGCGACCGGTTTGGTAAGTTCGCCGTTGGCTTCTTTCTTCCCGTGCGGCAATGTCTTTGTTACCCGTGAAATGAAAAGAGAGCACACACAACGAGGGAGGGTGTGGGCTTTGACGTGCTTTGTATACAAACAAGACATTCCCTCATAACAAGGGCTATTTTGCCCCTGATTCCAGAACCAGGTAAGAGTAGGAGAGCGGGAGGGAAGGATAAGCTCGCACATTGTCAAGTTTTCTGTTCTAAAACAGGACAGGAATGTGTATGTAAACCGGAACAACTGTACTGACTGCGTTGAACAAGGAATATGGAAAGGAACAAGTCCCTGATCCACGGCCGCGGCAGTTTGTTTCGTCTCCGGATTCCGAGGCCTCTCACGTATGCCCAGCGGGACCTTTAGACGCCCTAAGTTGCCAAGCCATGACGTCGTTGTCGCCATCAAGGATGAGTGCCGGTATTTTGATGGCGTACTGGTGGTGACTTTGGGAAGGAATGGAATCGACTGTACTGGCTGGAAACTAGGAGAGAAAGCTGGCGGGAGTAGAGATTATAGCAGCGAAAATATAGAGTGAATTCTTACCGCAGGATCAGCCGTCGAGAGGAGTGTAAACTTGAGAAGAGAAGGATTGCGCACCGTGAAACATAGCCTGCGTCCTGACCCTGAGCCTTGACCTCATCGTCTCCGAAGCCCCGCGGACCGTCGACTGTGCGTCCAAGACGACCGCTACACTTACGAGACCTTCTACCTGCTGAGTATATATTAGGGAGTCCGAGAGTGAGTGCAGTCTTCTTCAGCCGACCTCGCACTTCCGACTCTTGTTCCCTCATGCCCTTCCAGTGGCAGCCCTTCTTCGTCTGCTGTTGATACCTACGGCGCCGTCATCTCCTACATCGCCGCTTCAATGTACTGAAATGGTCAAGCGTGTCAGAGGGACTCATAACGAGGTAATGGTGAGCACATTTATTCTACCGTGGCTGCCTTGGTCGCGGAATCGCATCGAGATCTTGGACAGCGATTCAGAATACTCACCTATTCTACCTATGCGTCAATGCGATACTGCGGCAGAAACGGAGATAAAAGGCAGTGACTTGGACACCTGGAAGCATTTAGGAGTTTACTCAGGTTTGTTAGGCGACACTCCTGGTAGCAGGTCCAGCCGTGTGCTGACTTTATCTAGCTGCATTGGCAGAAATCATTCGGGTGCTCTCTTGATGCAATTTCTATCATGTCAAACGGGTTTTAGGTGATATGTTGGAGCTGCGTTACTTAAGAGCTCTAGGTAGATCTGAGGCCTAAGGACCTGGCCCCCTGGGTACTTTGGCGCAGAATGGAAGAGACGGAGAAGGGTGGGTGCTTTGACACCGATAGGGAAGTGGGTGTCTCAGGCTCTCGTAGTTCGCAATCTTTCATGTAGCCCAAGGCTGAAAGCCAGAGTGAGAGTCATTTCTATGGAAACCTGTATAAATACTTTCCATTCGCATTCGTCGCATTACGCCAGGTTGAGGATCGTGCTCGAAAGACAAGGGGCGAAATGAGCGCCGATTGAATGTGATGAAACTCCGACGGTTGACGTGAAGCGCCAAGAAAGCTCGCGTACGCGTGCTAGTTTCTGCCAACCACGACAAGCTATCTGATCATTCTAGTCTTGACTGCCCAGTTTAAGCTCCCAACCTGCTGTAAAACCTAGTTGAACTAGATATACTTAACGCGAAACTGCACGATTGCCTACCTGGTAAGCTGTACCCATTGCCGGTTTCTCGGTAGTTCTGCTTGAGCCATGCTATTGACTACTCTGGTTTCTCGCTTAGCTTTCTATCAGTTTTTTAATAGCGAACGATGGTCACGGATACGCACGGTGAAATGCCCAGCCCCATCAGATTAGTCGGTGGCATCCTATTTCCTGTCGCATACGCACGAAACTGACATCGCGTCACCGAAAGGGCCTTGAATCGGCGTAGGAACATTGAGATCTTCGATTCCAGAGCCACTCTTCCTTCGAATACCCCTCAATAGGGAAGCGTCTGAGAGCTATGTTGTGGGACCGCGCCCTTCGGGTAACCCGTAGTCAGTGATTCCTTCAACAGGGGCCACTTCCCGGTGGGCTCAACGTGCCCATCGACGTTCATTCCGTTATTACAGCCTTGCTGCATTGGGATGGGCGCAGCAGCTGGAAGCGCAGGCGCTTGGCGTTAGGGATGGTGGGCTAGCTTCCACAAGCAGAACGTTGTAATGCGAATCATGACGCCGAGGAAAAGAGACCACTATCATTGTTTCCCGATTTCCTAAGCCGGAGATCTGGTGGAGTTTCTAAACTAGTACATTGGGTAAGTCGAACCTCGATCTTGCTTGTTCCTTTCGAGTTATTGATCTCTGTTTATACAGATGTTTGGTTTATCTCGCGCCCCTCTACTTAAGAACTCATGGAGGAACATAATTAGCTTCCCCTTGCTTTTCGCAACTGCTCGCCCGCCGACTGTCAATAGAGGAGCGCGCCGCCTCATTTCTCTTTGGTGCAAGATGTTCTCCGTGGAAGCTATCCCAGGCGTGTCCATTGTGATTCGCTCCAAGGATCCTAATTTCTCTCCCGAAAACATGGTCTTCGTGACTGAGTATTCTGGGATGGGAGGGGGTCAACCATCTGCCCGTAAGTCTGACTGGTAGTCTTGCCAGCCTTGTCTCGGGCTTGCACACAATGCTGATGGGTGCAATATAGCGGTACAACTATCCATACTCAAGGAAGCAGATCAGAACGGTCAATTGATTCGGATATCTGTAATGAACCCAAACTCTGCCTCCGCCGGTCGACAGAAGGCAACGCTTCCTATATCACCTGTCTCATCATATGGTATGTCGGTGACTAACGACGGTTCCTTTAAGTCCACTCTAACACCCCCTCAGAAAACATGACCCGAATTCCTTCGCCGAGCTCGACGAGCTATCCAGCAAACCCCCACACAGGGTACCCGTCCCCATCACCCTCCCTTGTCCACCAAATACCCTTTCCCTCGAGTGACGCCGGCAGCTCGCACACAAGCTCGTCATCCAACCAGAGCGATATCCTAGACTTCAGCGACTTTGCCTTCGGTGAGGCACTGAGCAACTTCCAAGATGCATTTCCATCAAACTACGGAGACCTCAGCTCCGTCCTCGGAGGCGCGGGCTCAAGCTCCTCGGATCAACTGCGTTCATCACAGCAGTACTATTCCACCGATTCGCTCATTAATTGTTCGTAAACAGCTTCCAGTGATATGTTTCCCCCAATGTTGATTGATTTTCAGCCTCCAGTTATTCCATTCCAAGCACCTCCTCATTCCTCACAACCGCACCCATGATCCATGACCTAAGCCCCCTTTCCCCTACCTCTCACTCAAACCCTCTGGCAACCCCACTTGTCAGTAGCCCTTGTTCATTGTCTGACGATGATAGTAACCAGCAAGGATCATCTTCATCGTCATCAAATCCATTTCCCCTCCCTCTCGTTTCTTCTTCTTCCTCATCGACCTCATCGAACCTTCCAGACCAGAACGACCCCAAGCGAATTTACACCTGCCGACACGAAGGATGCGAAAAGCGATTTGCCAGAAAATATCACAGACAAGTACACGAAAACAGTCATAAACCGAAAATCCGACTACTGCTGACCTGCCGGGAAGTCGATTGCTCTGCGAAGTTTGGGAGACCCCACGATCGGATGCGGCATGAGGTGGCCAAGCATGGATTGAGACCTAACTTCGTATGCAACGAGTGTGGGAAGTTCTTTGGGACGGAGAGCAAGCTGCGGGGGCATAAGTGTGACTTAATGCCCTCGCAGCGGCATCGATGGACTGAGCCCGGACCAGACGAGATTTAGCGTGGACGGCGCGGCGTATTTCAGCATGGGATTCTTCCTTTCCTTTCACATATCTACCTTCTTATTCCTTCCTTTCTTACCACCTCATGTTACCACTTAGAGTATGCATCCACACGACAGCAGCATTTAGTTATGGAGTCACTCCTTCCGACACTTTCCATCTCATTTGATAGCAAGTATATTGTACATATAGCCGGCTCATATGGAATATGAACATCATCTCTGTGGAATCGTTCATGGATCATCGGCAGCATCATGGGGTTCGGACCCTGGTTAAGCACCCAGAATGAGCATACCCAACGGAACAATCTCGGCTCGTAGGGGATTGTATCTTTCCAGTGTTTGCATTTAGGCGCCCGAATTGGCTTGGAATTAGCCCCGCCGACCCGAGGAGAGATCGCAAACGTGATGACAGTGGGTCGTGTAGACAGCAACAGTAGGCATCGCAGAACTTAATAAGCAGGGAGAAAGTGCTTCGGAGTTCGCTATTGCTCACTATAAGCGAGATACGCAGTCTCGGAGTCCGACGTCCAATGTCCAAGCCAACTCCCGACTCCTCCGGACTCAAGTCTCCATACGCTATCAATTGGCACCCGTCTGAGAATGGTACATTATTAGGAGGTTAAGGTAGTGGAGACCACTGAATGGTTTGTAGAGATGGTCCCCGACTATAAGAGCAGCCTGCGGGGTAAGGATCTAAAAGGTGGGTCTAAATACACCTTTCTTCAATCACGGAGCCACTTCTGCCCTTGAATAGCGCGATCGGCCCCTAATTTGGTTATAGCAGTCAAGACACGCCTAGATGTTAAAATTTCGCATTATGGAAGACTGACAAAACAAATACGTCCTTTTTTAACTTGGTCATTATGTCCAGGCTTTTGGAAAGCATCTCCTTGACTTAAGTGTAGAGAAGTTGGATGGGAGCTAACTTGTCGTTCCGCCGCATGAAATGGAATACTTGACGTGATACTGTCCCTTCCACCGTCGCGTGGATATGTTTCCCTTTCTTGTGCGTCACGGGCGCTTAAATCCGTGTCCAATACTTAGTGGTGGCCGCCAGGCCGGCGTACGGGGTTTGGCGATGCCGTTCCGGCCACTTAGTCATCCGGCGAATTTGAAATCGCTCGGCATCTTACATATTCCCTCTCGAGTTGCTCTCGAGTCTCTTGTGCCACCACCTCTGGGTTGGTGCTGCGTCTACTTTCTCAAATTTCTGAATCTTCCATGATACGGGATGCTTCGAGTCATTTTCCGTGGCGGCTATACGAGGCTATACGGCAGTTTGCCCAGGAAAGGCTGCGGAGGTTCGAAATACCCTTCAAGATCACATTGGCTGTAAGGCTAACAGGGCTTGAATGACAAAACAGGTGCAACGACTCACCCAGTATTGTCAAAAGCCCGTTGCTGATCGGCCCATGATTGAAATTATAGGTACCGAACGGTCAAGTCACACGGATAACATCCTTGACTGAGCGCAGAAGAGGGACGAAGGCCCAGGAAGGCCCTCGGTAAGGCTTCGGATACCTCCAAAGTACGGCCATCGGGTTAGGTGGACGTTTGTCCACCTCGACATTCGAATAATATCGACGCGTACCTTTCGAGAGGACGCTAAGGGGCACCAGCATCCGAGTCTCTCACCAGTAGCGGCGGTTATGGCCATCCGAGCCCAACAGTTACGAAAGGAAAGCTCTATTTTTGTTCTTCCGACACTGCTTGTCCCCACTTTGCTTTATCATCCATCCAATTCGAATACTCCACGGTGTCGCAGGAGAGTATAAAGTCAGGACGGATGGATTACCATCAGATTCAACCCGCACCCTCGAGACTGCCCACTTCGATGTCTCAAACTTCCCAGGTTGTGGCATCCGAGTCCAAGACTGAGGTTGACTCCATACCAGCACCATCCACCATCGAGAAGGAAGAAGTGAAGGATGATATCGTTTCTGTAGAGGAACCCGATCGGATAATAGTAGGCTGGGAGGAAGGAGAGAAAGAAAATCCGCACGTACGCAAATTGCCGATTTCTTCCCCCTACCCGTGCTCATAGCAGCGGTTAGAACTGGTCGAGACTGAAGCGATGGTACATTACCATCATGGCGTCCGTCCTGATTCTCAATGCGTACGTTCTCCCCTTTCCCATTGGCAGCATGCCTCACCAATCTGTATTTTGCTTGCAGAACATTCGCAAGCTCCGCGCCATCTGGAATCATGGCTCCATTGTCGAAGCATTTCTCATTGTCGCACGAGGTCGGGGTTCTCACGATATCCCTGTTCGTTCTTGGGTTTGCGCTCGGGCCTCTCCTTTGGGGCCCTTTATCCGAGCATGTCAGTATCTCCAAATTTCCAGACTTGCTCGAGCTAATGCATGCTCTATAGTTTGGGCGAAAACCTATATTCATCATCTCATTCACATGCTACACACTCTTTCAAGTTGGGAACGCTTTGGCACGAAATACCGCGTCGCTCCTTGTGTTCAGGCTCCTAGGCGGAATATTTGCCGCTGCGCCGATTGCCAACTCAGGGTAAAGTATTCCACTTTGTGTTACAATCTTGAGGGTGCTTACTCGGAAGTCAGGGCTCTGATTGGAGATATTTGGGATGCCAAAACCCGGGGCAAGGCTCTGGCGTTCTTCACTGTAAGTATAGCATGTTGATATCAAACAACAGTACTCCAAGCTCACACATCCCCTGCGCTTCCAGCTCGCACCGTTCGCCGGCCCTGCCATCGGGCCTACGATATCTGGATTCATAGCCGTATCTGGGGTCAATTGGAGATGGCTTTTCTGGTTGCTGACGATCTTTGTAAGGCATCGTACAAACTCTGCGTATCATTACCACTGACACGCAGCGCCAGGCGGGCGCATGCCTTGCAGGTATCATCTTCACGATTCCGGAAACATACGGGTACGTTCATTTCGGTCCTATGTGACCCGGTCCCATGCTGATAGACGAGACAGCCCTGTCCTTCTTCGAAGAAAAGCAGAGCGTCTCCGGAGGGAGACAAACGATCCACGCTATGTGGCTCCCACTGAACTGGGCAGTGTTTCGTTCAAAGAAAGAGCGAAGAATGTGCTGCTAACGCCGTTCACACTGTTCTTTCACGAACCGATGCTCATCGCCATCACGGCGTATATCAGCTTCGTATATGGAACCATATATCTCCTCCTTCAGTCCTACCCCATCGTGTTTATGCGGGGTCACGGAATGAATGCAGGAATTTCAGGTTTGATGCTACTAAACCTCCCAGTGGGTGGAGCAACGGGGGTCGCATTTTACATCCTAGTCATGAACCGCCGGTATGAGCGTGCCATCCAGGTACACGCCCCACACCCTGTACCCCCCGAGGTTAGATTGGAGATGCTTGCTGTTGCTGCTCCCTTATTTGCTATCTCCTTCTTCTGGTTCGGCTGGACGTCGTATCCGAGCATCTCCTTTGTGTCGCCGCTGATATCCGGAGTGGTAATGGGATTTTCCATCTGTCTCGTCTTCGTAAGTCACAACGAGAATGCAACATACTTGGTTTGATGCTGACATTCGCTTATGCACCCTAGCTCGGTTTGACCAATTATATCGTCGACGCGTATCTCCCAGTTGCCGCATCAGCGTTGGCAGCTATGACGTTCTTCAGGAGTCTGGCTGGTGCAGGGTTCCCGCTCTTTGCGACACAGATGTATGACGCTCTCAACCCACGATGGGCAAGCACACTATTGGGATTGGTGGCGGCGGTGATGGTTCCCCTCCCTTTCGTTCTCATCAAAATCGGGCCAAGGTTGCGCAAAAATTCGAAATATGCCCCATCAAGACCTGCACCACCTAAGCTAGCGTCTCCGGAGAAAGAAAGCACCCCCGATACATCCCAGGCTCACATTGAGGTCTAGCTACTCCAACGTGCATTTCAAGCACCTTCCGTCAGTACTTTATCATTGTGTCCTCATCATCTCTTTGCACATCTTTCCTGCACACATACCACGTTTTCTCCGCCCGCACCATTGTATTTTTAGAGAAATTGAGCATACCCTCATAGATACTATAACTAGGCCTACAGCTGGATAATATTATGGAGACTTACCCTAGATTCATTTGCTGATATATAACTTGCCTTTCAACTTTATTGTTGGTGGTCGAAGCAGCCATACAAAATATTTGATCGATACCTCCAGCCTCCCAGCAATTTTGGCTTGGTGACCTGGTCGGAGGCAGGAGGAGAACGGAAACCCCCGCGTGCCATCTGATCTTCTATCAACCCATGCCGATAATCCTGGTTCAAATTGTCGTCCAGTTCGGTCAATTGTGACTCGCAGTCTCGCAAACTGGACTCCAGTATGCGAGCTCTATAGCCTATTTTCGCCAATCTCTAACCATCGGTATCGTTCACTCGAGTGTCCGGGCTTCTTGGGGTGGTGAAAGACAGAAACTAACGCAGGCGGCAGCATGTTCCAGAAAGTGGGGCACTACTGAAAAGCAGACTGGTGAAGACTTCAATCTTGCAACGTTGATTTGGAAAGTGCCCCAGTCCGACAAGACGGGCTCTCCGAGCTGTTGATTCACGTCAAAAGCTCAACAAAATCTCATATATCAACCTTCATGCCAGTCCACTCTAGAAGATGAGGCTTCTTCTCATCCACGCGATGGATCCGCTTCTGGCTGATACTACGTACTTATAAAGGGAGAAAAGAGCTGCACCTAGCTGGTTTCCTTCCCTCCTCTTGTGATGTTGACTCAGCCCGGGTCTGCTCGCCTGATTGGACACAACAGCACACTCGAAGAGCCCACATTCTCGTTGAACCTTGACACGAGGCCTGTCCTTCTCGGCGAAGGCGAGCAGGACCACATCATCGTTTCCTGGGAAGACGGCGACCCAGAAAATCCACATGTGAGCATTGTCTTTCCTTGGAGAATTGAGAATGCAGACTGAATGCATTACCTGTGATGATTCCAGAGCTGGTCGCGGTCAAAGAGATGGTATATCACCACTCTGTCGTCCGTCCTCGTTCTTAATGCCACATTTGCGAGCTCTGCGCCAACTGGCGTCATACCGGTTCTGACAGAGCGTCTAAAAATGTCCCATGAACTCGGTGTTCTCACTATATCGCTCTTCGTTGCTGGATACTGTCTTGGACCATTGTTGTGGGCTCCTCTTTCTGAGAAGGTAATCTTGATTTCTTCGTTTGTACCACTCATATTGATTACCCCCACCAGTTTGGCCGTAAACCCATCTTCGCATTCACTTTCCTGGCCTATACGCTCTTCCAAGTGGGCAACGCACTCGCAAAGAACAGTACCTCGGTTTTGATATTTAGGTTGCTAGGAGGTATCTTTGCCGCTGCACCGCTCTCCAATAGCGGGTAAGTTGTGGATTACGTCTCTCCAGCTTCACTGTCTCATCTTTTTAGAGCTGTTATCGGTGACATATGGGATGCGAGAACGCGAGGAAAAGCCCTAGCCTTGTTTACTGTGAGTACATACACATACTGTATTCGTTCTATTTTTTACCTTGGTATTGGCAAGTTGGCGCCATTTGCGGGTCCGGCCATGGGACCAGCGATTTCCGGGTATTTTATGGTCTTTCACGTCGACTGGAGATGGGTATTTTGGTTACTCTCGATTTTCGTAAGTTCTCTTCCTGTTCTTGTCATCCTTGCCTTACAGTCGTCTGCCACAGGCGGGACTGTGCTTTGCACTCATTGTCTTCACTCTACCGGAGACTTATGGCCCGATTCTTCTACATCGCAAGGCAGAGCGTCTCTGTAAAGCAACGGGCGACACGCGCTATAGATCACCTTTGGACGTCTCACGCGTCAATCTCACCCGAAAGGCGAAGGATGTTCTCTTCCAACCATTTCGCGTCCTCGCCCAGGAACTCATGCTTGTAGCAATCACCGCTTACATGAGTTTTCTGTACGGAACGGTGTACCTCTTTATACAAGCATACCCCATCGTATTCACCCAGAGCCACGAGCTCTCCCCTGGGGTATCAGGGCTGATGCTCCTGAATCTCCCAATTGGCGCCTCTATCGGGGTTATCATTTACTTGCTGTGGGTGGACCCCAGGTACGAGAGAGCGATCCAGAAGCACTCGCCTCACCCTGTACCTCCAGAAATTAGGTTAGAGATGGCCCTCGTCAGTACCCCCTTATTCGCTATCTCCTTCTTCTGGTTTGGATGGACGTCATACCCCAGCATCCCATTTGTGGTACCCCTCCTCTCCGGCGTTGTAATGGGGCTGGCAATCTGCCTCATCTTTGTACGTCCGTCGCCATCATAGAACATCGGTGAATATTGACTACCTGCCGATCATGATAGATTGCTCTAGTCAACTACATCGTGGACGCCTATCTGCTCGTCGCCGCTTCTGCATTAGCCGCCAACACCGTGTTTAGAAGCATGGCAGGGGCTGCCTTTCCTTTGTTTGCGACGCAAATGTTCGAAGCCCTCAACCCACGGTGGGCAAGCACAGTACTGGGCCTCGTCGCCACCGTGATGATGCCTCTTCCCTTTTTACTCATCAAGTATGGCCCGAAACTCCGGAGAAACTCCAAGTACGCTCCGTATAAAGCAGAGCCTAGAAAAGGAATTCAACTTGCGCCTGGGTCAACCGGTCACCTGGAACCTTAAAAACATCGTTCCACAACTTCCAGCTCGGGGAGGGAGACCCCCGATCCGGCTGCTACCTTGAAAATCAATAACCTTCCACCTTCTTCGTAGTACCTCGAGGGACCGGAACCATCTTTTCTGCCTTTCTTTCTTCTCTCTCTTTCTCAACTCTTTCCCCCCATTTCATTATTACAGTTAGAAACCAATAGCTACTTGTAATTGAGTGTGAGAAAATAGTTGAATGGGAGCGGTGGGTCGGTTTTGCTTCCTCCGCCAGAGGCTTCCGACGACGACGACGGAGGTAAGGGCCATGGCATGGCCGTGGCGAAGCACCATCTATGCTCGATGATATGTCGTCTGTGTTTGATACTGCCGGCGGTAAGTCAGTTTGATCGCAAATCCACCTCTTTCCGTAACCACCATGTCATTCAAGGCGTGCGTTTCTTCGAGATGTAAACTAACACTCCATTGACTGGCTAAAGGGACTTCGAACTAGGTCCAAGGCCACCTGATGCACAAGACTTTGGAAAATGCGTTGTATACTAACTGGTATATCCCGACTTTCGGAACCGACTGACTGGGTAAAGATTAGAAAGCGCTCGATCGCAGCCGCACCCGCGTCAGCCTCCTCATTGACGCGTCGTGCTCGTATAATCATGGCCAGCGCAGCTTGTTTACCGACCTCACATACCCACGGTTGACTCGTCATCTTCTCCCTATGCCTACCCCGCCAGGCCCAGGAAGGGGCGATGGACAACACCCAATCATGTCGTCTCCTTCGCTCACCGCTCGAAGCCCTGGAAACATTCCACAAAGTCCTTCTGGAAGGCACTTACGACGCGTATCTACAGGAACCCACGCTCCAGCCACGCCAGCGATGATAGCTTCAAGATCCTTCCCGAGATCACCCCGCCCTTTGCGAGGGGTGCGATCCGCTGCAGCAATACCTGCCACAGATAAATCGCCCACCCATGACAGCCGGAAGCGTACGACAGCGGACCACGCTGCTTCCACACCGCCTTCCTCTCGCATGTCACCCTCTAATTTGGCAATGACACGCCCAGCCGCCACTTATCATGAATCGGCTAGCCTGTATGAGATACCTCAAGAACGGTCGTCTAGCCTTAGGCGGGCTCGGGATTCGGCCAGCACTCCTGAACCATGGTTGAAATCAGGTATATACATTTACTATATATGCACTGACCAGTGAAGTGTGACATCGCCTCGCGTAGGAGTCAAGAATGGGCTACCAGAATCATTCAAACCTGCGAAGCATGTATTTGATCAGAGCACCATACGCCCTCGACCGTGGAGAGTCGGGGATGCCTTTGAAGGGCCAACCCCAAGTATGGCGAAGGAAGCATCTTATTGCAGCGACAACTCGGTTCCTCCAGAGCAAACAGACGCGTACGAAAATACTGAGCAGGTACGCAGTATACATTGCCCTCCTCCTTCTAACGATTATAACCCTCAGCTAGTCCCTCAGAGAGGCAATCAAGGCCGTCACAATGCTCACCATGGACGTCGTAGTAAAAATACTTGATTCTGGAATCCTTTTATATGTGCCGATCCCGGGGTTGGAGGCCGTGGCGCAAGTTCTGGTCAGAACTTGGACGATTGTCCGAACTGTTTCGGTAGGCCTCAGAAGTTGCTCCATCTACCCTTTGAATAGTAACCGTTTTCTAGAATAACAGACTACGCATGCTGCGATTGACGCAGCGATGCGCACACATCTTGCTTAGTATCAAGGAGGACGTACAAGATGCCGGTGAACGTGTTCACTCTTCGCTACAGCGAGCTCTAGACACTCTCCTACGGTATGCCCTTCCGTATTCGCTCTGCTCACTATCGTGCGCCACTTACTTTATCTGACTTACATATGAAGGGCGTTCGATAAAGTTCGGGTCCTTGCTGAAACACAGAAGGAGGCGCCATTCCTCAAGCGGCTCCTGGGACGAAAAGAGATAGAAGGCCAGTTCGCTAGCTGTGACGAGGAGCTAAACAACGCTCTCAAGCTTTTCTCCGTGAGTGGTAATGCAACTTGCAAAGGTCATGCAGATTCTGACTCGGCGCCTCATTCTTAGCTTTCTGTACAAATCAGCACAATGAAACTCGTTCAAGAAACCACTGATAACTTGCGGAAGCAAAATGATGCTTTAGCTTCGCAAAATCACGAACTTCTTCTCTTATGCAGTCCCAGACCCAGCAACCATAGCACAGAATCGGTCGAGCAGACGCTATCCACTACTAGCTCTACAACTGTGAGTGCCGCCCCCCTTGACTGGCTACGTCCTTCAATTAGCCACTTACCCACTGCCGTGTCGGCATCAGCCCCCTTCAGACCATGAGTCTATAGAAGCCAGATTCGCCGTGTCCGTGCCAGCCTCTGATTCTACGAACAACAGAACTGCCGAAGTGCGAAGGTCTCGGTCACCGAACACGTCCCGACCTGTTGTCCACCGAGCGACGGCTTCATCTCGGAGCAAGCAAGTTGCCAGCCGAAGGCCGTCTCCCGAGCCAAGAGCAGGTATCCAAATTCCCACTCGCACCGCGTCAAGTTCTTCCCGACGTCGAAACACCTCGAAGGACAGCTCCCCTTCTCGTCGATATCCTTCTGAGCCAAATGGATTGCTCGACCCCGGCGAGGACCTCATGGCTAAGATCATTGATCACCAGCGTATGCAGAACGAATTTGACCACCACGGCGACATGGCGGACTTTAGGCAACTAATCAAAGAGACTCTCGACGCGGGGAAGGACTCGTTCATCATCAAGCTCCTGCAAATAGATGTCAAGGACTTCCCGCAGGCGATCGTTGTCCTCCAGCACGAACTACATGAGCACCAGAATGGAACTGGGAAGAGTAACCTCCCTCTGGACGATCCAGAGCTTCACCAGCACTTTATTCGGCGCGGGGTTGATGCTATGAAGAGAATGACGCAGAGCGATGATATCGAGCAGTGTCAGGCTGATTGGACCATCAACAAGTGAGTCGCTACTGCGGTGCACTGTAAGACCGCGCTAATAGCATCGGTTTAGGTTCAAGATTCTGGAACTGGAGACGATAGGCTACGGGTCGTTTTCGACAGTCCGCCGAGGTCTATGGAACAACCAGGTTGTGGCCATCAAGATCCTATCTCCCAAGACGAAGCGTACGGTTTTTGAGAACGAGATGAGGATATGGAAGGGGCTAAGCCATCCGAACATTCTTCCTCTCTTTGGCGCCAGCAATGCGATGGAAGAACCACTGTTCTTCGTCAGCCTGTATGCAAAGCATGGAAATCTCGTCGATTTCTTGCATGCACTGAGACAGCGCGATCTGGAGGGTGTGTTCGGTGCCCTGTTGAGGGAAGTGAATGCGAATGCGGAGGTGAAGAAGAAGCACTGGAGGAAGAAATCGAATTCTCTGATGAGGGAGCAGGCCCACCACAACAGGTGGTACGGAAGTGGTAGTCCGTCGAATGTCGACGTCGAGAAGTTCTACACGCTCCCGTTGTCGAAGAGTGATAGCAAGTTCAACCGTTGCCATGTTCTCAAGGATGGCGACATCTTCCGATTCATGCTGGACATTGCACTGGGGATGGAGTACCTCCACGAGAACGGCGTCTTGCATGGCGACTTGAAAGTGAGTGGTCCTTTGTTTATAAAGATTGGCGCATACTAAGGCGATTAGGCCTCGAACATCCTCGTCAACAACGATCTGTCGGGCGTTATATCAGATTTTGGCCAGAGCGAGCGACGCACTGATATCTATCGAGCCAGTGGATGGACGCCAAGTCAGTCTACGCTCCCTTTTAGAAAGCTGAAAGTTTACACACTAACCGAGCTATAGAGGGTACCGCTAGATGGAAAGCTCCAGAGTTACTCGTCGGTTCAGGAGGGGATTTAACCTCTGCGGTCGATGTTTATGCATTCGCCATAACTTGCATTGAAATAATGTCAATGGGAGGGGTGCCTTGGGGATCCACGGAGGACAGCTTTCTCAGTCACCGTATTGTCGGTCAGTATCACCAATCACGCGGCTGATGCTCCCAGACGACTGAAATATTTTACTAGTGGAGAATCTGCGACCACCCATTCCGTCCGACTTCAAAGACTCCGGCCTGGAGCCTCTTTTCGATGCTTGGTGGAACAGGGACCCAGACCTCCGACCTGAATTTCGAGAGATCGTGGGTTCTGTTCAGGCGTTGCTCGACGAAGCGGAGGAGGGGGCTCTGGAAGATGTTCGCCGGAAGTCGCAGAAGCTTGGCATGTCCCCACCCATGCTCTCCCCTGAGTTTCGCAAGGTCACGGAGCATATCCCGATGACCTTCGAGCAATCCCTTATAGCTCGTAAGTGGTCATCGGTTTATCCCGATGTAACCCTCTACTCACCATTTTCGTTTGCCAGCGTCGCCGTCAAGCGCCGACTACCAGGATACGGGAAAGTCTTACTATCAGCCTGCCTGGGTGTCGTCGGACTTCTCCGACACGCATCTAAGCCCGTCAAGCTTGGAGTACGACCAATACTCGAGCAGCAGTAGCAACAATATGCCGACTCCCATGAGGCTTAGCTCCTCGCTGACCGAGAGCTCTCGTGTGGGATGGGAGGCAATAGAGTCACCTCAATACGGATACTCCCAATCCGCGTCTTCCCTCCCTGGGCCGTCCACCACATTCACAGAAACCCAACCGGAGAGGCACCAGCCCTCGGGGACAGTGCACGTCGGGACTGCAGGTATCATTAGGCAGGTGTCCGAGGATGATCTTGAGCCCTCGTTCGTGAGGATCGACTTCGACGAGTCCAGTCCCGAAGAGACTTCCCTCGTGCAAGAGCTGAATCTGCAGCATGAGAAGATATATCGGCGTGTAGAACACGAGTTTCATTGGACCTGTAAGCCATCGATCCAGCGTTATATGGTCCTGCGCTAACACTAGTTGCAGTACGCATCCCACTCTGGAACCCGGTCGCCGTCCAAGTTGCCGACGTCGGGTACATGCACCCGACGACGAGGGAGTTCGTCACCCTCTTCAACGCCTTCAGACCTTTCCACGACCCCTCCGATTCGAGCATATCCATTCCGTCCATCCAGGGATTTGGAGATCCTGTACTAAAGCACACAAAGATCAGCACGCAGAAGTCGCGGAAGCTGTTCCGAACGTTCACGTACAAGCTTTATCTGCAGGAAGGGCGCCCGATGGCACATTGCTTCTGCGAGTCGCCCGACTGGGACTATCTACAGGAGACGAAGCCTCCTCTGGCTTGGCTCAAGGCCTCTGCGGATACGATCGTCAGAATTCACGCCAACAAGCATGGTATTACCAGGGGGGACCTGCTTCTAGGTAAGCTCATTGAGCTTTGGTTAAAACCTGTTTGATTGGGGGAAAGACTCACGAGATTTCGCAGTGGTAGGGTCACTGCAAGCGTCGCGATACAGTTTGTTCGTCAGCAGCAATCATCCGACTGGTTCGGTGAGTGAAATGCATGTCTTCAGAAATATGCGTACTAGCGCTAATGGAACTCTGAAAGGTCGAGTTCACCGCAAACTCGGGAAAGAAAGGTCGGGCTTGGGGTAGCTTTGATACGGATATGGAGCCGCGCTCCTCGACATCTAGCAGGGGCTATGATGGCGACTATGCTGGAACTATCACGGCGAATCGAATCTCGGAAGTATCAGGCCCACCGAAGGCGCTGTTCTTGGCGGCTTTAAGATTCCCCCAGGACGCACTGGCTCCGACCCTTGTCTGAGCCTCGTGGAGATGGTAGGATGTCCGTGTGGGTTCGATTGGGATGGAAACGTAGGGTATATGTCATACAAAGCAATGTATAGTAGTGTCACTAGTAGGCGTATCGTTAGTTGAAACGCCCTATATTCTTGGTTAATTAATGGTAGCTACGTACCTGTCTGTCATAGTCGTATTATCGCATTGTCTTGAGAAGATGGATCTGGAGTTGTTGGGGGTATCGAACTAGCACTGGCAGTGGGTTGGTCGTGCGACTGTAGCGGGGCGATGTTAGGCTCTCGCCATGCATTTGTTGCGCGTTTGATGTGGTCTGACAGTTCTCTGGCGCTGGGGTCGACGGTGTCTAGGTGAGTGTTGTCGTCGTCGTATTCGTCGCCGTTCCAGAGGAACTCGGCGGATGGGGGGCCGTCGTCTTCGCTTAGGCGGATGCGGCCTTCGGATTGGCTGCCGAGAGGCTTGAGATTGAATCTGGGGGGAGAGGTGTTAATGTTGGCTCTTTTTTGCTTGTTTTGGGATGGGGCAGTGGAAGGGAGGCTTGTGTTGTCATTGTAGACTCTCCGTGCTGTGAAGCTCAGAGGATGAGGAACGAGGATCCTATAGCCACAAAAACGGTTCTACATCCGACAACCACTTGTGTGCAGTTGAGACGGCCGGCTCGCATGTCCATTGTGTACATACAGAGCAGCATTACACGTAGACTCACCTTCGCGCGACGACCTTTCGTAGCGCGTCTGCGCGTCTCCAGAGGATGAACAGGCCGCAGAGAGTACATATCGTAATGAGCGACACCCATGCCATGCTCCCGATGGGTTCTGGTTTAGGGCTGGGTTTAGGTTCTGCATTTCAATGAGATCTTACTGAGTATACTTCATCTCTGGGACTGGGGATCTAGCTCGCTGACCTCCTGTTGGCGCCATTGTAGCGTTCGGTGTTCTAACCTCTGCACGGGCGATGCGTGGTGTGCTGAGCCGGTATTCAGTCCTGTATAGCTGTTCCGTAGTTCTTGACTCTTCCTAGTGGGTCCTTTTCGAGGTGGGTCAATGAGGTGGTGGGCGTCAAAGAGTAAGAGTGCTGTTCGATGGCTGTTACAAGAGGTTACAAGCCTGTCCGGCATTCAGAAGGGTTGATCGCCGAGAGTCCATGGACCAGGTCCTGGACAGAGGACCTTGGGACTCGAAGTCTTTCCACCTTGCCGCAAACCTTCACCGCGACATCGGCCCTCCGGGGGTGAAAATACGACATTCGTTCAGGCCGATTTGCACATTATACAGCATTGTTTACGTTCACGAAGGACTTTAAGCTTCATAGTCTGCAACCCTCTCGACGTGTTGTGCCCGCCCGCTTCAGCCTTCTGCGGCTTAAGTGCAAACTTCAAGAGGTCGAGCACACCCGCTTGTGCACGAGCCTCTCAGGGCTCATCGCCGTCACCCTCGTCTTTCTTAGCTTGGCAAAGTTTTAATTTACTTCACTCGAGTTTGAAGCATCCCAATTGACTGCACATTGTGGTGAGATGGGGCTGGAGGTTACTGGATAGGCGCCTGCCGACGCAGAAATGGATGAAGGGGGGACTATGAAATTTGGATGGGCCATTGGGCTCATGACAAGGTGAGTGTTCTTGAACGTCAAGGATTAACGAGAGCGACTGACCTTATGCCTTTTGTTGTCGTACTTACGGAACGGACGGCCAAGATTGAACATTGCGCCACATATCCCATTCCGGAACTCATGACAGACGTATTCAATAACCCTTCTCTCTTCACGGAAGACACGAGGCAATGCACCGCCCAAGCGGAGTTGCAACATAGCTTACCTTCTGCCGATTCTTCAGGCGCTCAGTCTGCGATTATCCCCCTCCTTGCCAGCACCCTCGACAGAGCTTGCTGCTGCGAATGGCTCCCCCAAGCCGACCTGGGACCCCTCGGAAACGGGATCGGGTGAAGAAATGGCTCAAGAATCACTTCACTCGCTCCGCTACTCCTTCTCCAACCCTTTCCCCCACCAATTCTCAGAGCAATTTCGCAAAATCCCGTACGGATGACGGTATCACTCGCCAAACAGCAAGCAAACCTCGTGAGGGAGATGCCAGTACCGAAATCGAACTCCCCGAGAGCAATCCCGATAGTGAAGTCCAACTTCCCCAGAAAAATCCCAGTACCGAAATCGAACATCGTGAAGGAGATCTCAGCACCAGAGAGGACCTTCCAAGCGCAGCAAGAATACTCTATGAAGGCGTGAAGGCAACCTTGAGGACGATTGAAAAGGTTTCCGACGTTTTCCCTCCGCTGAAGAGCACCGCGGCAGCCCTGGCTGTCATCTGTGACACAATCGATGTACGTGAGTCCCTTAACATCTCTCGATACCTACTAAACATCGTCTAGAGATACCGCGAAAATCCCAAGGAATTCGAAAAGCTACTTCAGAGGGTGGAGCTTGTGGCAAACGCGATGAAGTCTTGCCCGCCCAGGCTTTCCCTGAGTTTGGAAACACGTTTCGAGCGCTTGGCAGGGTGAGCGCTTTCTCATTTGGCTATGCTCAGCCTACTGATGGCCCATCGCATTCGCAGGGACCTGAATGGCATCAAAGTGAAGGTGGAGGCAAAGTTGGCGAAGGATCGATGGAGACTCGAGCGTGTCATGCTTTCGGAGCAGGACAAGCAGGATATCTCGGATATCACAGAGCAGGTTACGCGCATTGTACAGGAGGCGATGGTGCGTTTAGCTCAGCTGAATATCTCGGCCGGTACTCACGGAATGCGGTTAGTTTGAGGTCACACTCAAGAACGGGAGCTGGACCTTGCAAATCATTGGGGAGATCGATTGGATGAAAGGCCAACTTATCAGTAGGTCGTTTCTATCTCCCACGAGTCAATAGGATTTAAAAAATGATTCCAGCTATCGAGGACAAAATCGACGCCAACACCGGCACGATGGAGCATATTCGAAATTCCATCGAGTTACAACGTACGGGTGCTTGTCGTTTCTTGCATTGACATACTAATGCCATCACATCCAGGTCTTCTGGAAAAGCTGGGGGACGTTAAAGGGGCAGAATTCTCTAACCGAGCTCAGGGTGCAGGATGTATCCCAGGGTCAAGATTGGCGCTGTTGGACCTGCTGCTCGGATGGGCGCGAGACCCCACTTCATCCCACCTATTCTGGTTGAGCGGATTGGCAGGAACAGGGAAAACGGCGGTGTCAAAGACGCTCTGTTCATACCTGAGCGACCTGGGGCTTCTCGGCGCCAGCTTCTTCTGCACCCTTAAGGCTGCTGACCGGAGGGATGTGTCGCTCATCATTCCGACCTTGGCAAGGATTCTGGCGGAAACACACCCAGGATTCTGTCGTGCGCTTCAAGCCGTGCTCGAGAAAGGTGGCAGGAGCTGCAAGAATCCCACTGAGATGGATTTGTCGGCCCAGTACGCCAAGCTTATCTTGGAGCCCGCTAAGGAAGCTTTTACGAAGGGCGAGTGTGTCGTGTTCTGCGTCGACGCCCTGGACGAATGCAGCAGCCACGACACGATCAAGGAGTTTATCTCGGCAATACTGTCACAGGCTCCTACATCCCCGATCAAGTTCTTCCTCACCAGTCGCCCTGAGCACGCCGTCAGGCAATCGTTCGAATCGTCTACCGGTCACGGTTCTCTCCGACTCCACGAAATCGAGAAGGACATCGTTCGTGCCGATGTGTATCACTACCTCGAGACCCAATTCAAAAGCGTCAAGATCTTGCGCGACCACTATCGAACGACCACCGGAAATTGAAGCAATTGCGGACTTCTGCGGGAACTTGTTCATTGTCGCGTCTACCGCCTTCAAGTATATCACGGCCCCTAAGGGAAGCTGCTTGGATCGGTTCCGAGATTTCGTCCACCGTTCGTCAGACCTCAAACTCAATGGGGTCGAAGTTCTTTATCGGGACATCCTGTCCGAGGCGTTCCAGGATGTTGAAGAGAAGGAAGCAAAGCTGATCCACGCCTGCCTGTCCCTCCTTCTCACCGCGCAGCGGCCACTCTCGGTGCACGACTATAGCAAGTTGCTCGATGAGGATGTGTGGATGATCCGAGGGGCTTTCCAAGGCCTTCACTCCGTCGTTCAGATCCCAGACGAGGGCTGCGATGATGCGCTCATATCGATCTTCCATGCCTCGTTCCCTGACTATGTGACAGCGCGGCGGGTTCGTGTGGAGCACTGGGGTATAGATCTTCCGATAGCGCACTCAGCCACGGCCAGGGCATGCTTCACCATCCTGCGCTCAATGCTCTATCTGGGAATCTCGGGGGCGAAAACGTCGTACAAGACCAACGACGAGCAGGCATTGTCACGTCTTCCTACGGAGCTGGCGTACGCATGTACGGCTTGGGGGGAACATGTTTTGCAAGCCGGGTTGGACGATCATTGGCAGTCGGAGTTACAGGCGTTCATCGGCGGAGAGTTGGTGCTTTATTGGTTGGAGGCCCTCAGTGTCTTGAAGAATGTCAGATACGCCTATAACATCCTTTGGCGATTGTCCAAGGTGAGTAATAGAGGTCGTGCTGGGCTATAAAAATGGCTTAACCATGGCAACTAACACAGGAACTCGATCACGGCAAACTGCGTACATGGCTGAGCGATATCGGAGACTTTGCCCATAACTTCCAGACACCTATCTCCGACAGTGCCCCCCATCTCTACCTTTCGGCCTTGCCCTTTTACGATTCCCTGAAGAAGCCACAGCAATTCTCTCTCCCTATGTTTATGTCAGTTCCAGAGGTGCACCATCGACCCTTTGGAGGCCGGGAGATCCTCCTCATCACGATTGACAACCCTTCCTCATTCACGATTGACAGCCCTTCCTCAGTTGTGTTTTCTCCAGATGGAAAGTATCTCGCGGTCGGAGTCCATAAGGCAGTAGAGATATACAATGCCCAAACAGGCCAACTTTCCCTCAACCCGCTAACAGGACATACCAAGTATGTTCAATCAGTGGCATTCTCTCCTGACGGGAGGTACATTGTCTCTGGTTCGTATGACCAGACCATCCGCATCTGGGACGCCCAAACAGGCCAACCTACACTGGCCCCACTGGCAGGACATATGGACTGGGTTCAATCAGTGGCATTTTCTCCTGACGGGAGGTACATTGTCTCTGGTTCGGATGACCGCACCATCCGCATCTGGAATGCGCAAACAGGCCAAACTGTCCTGGCCCCGCTAACAGGACATACGGGCATCGTCACATCAGTGGCATTCTCTCCTGACGGGGGGTACATTGTCTCTGGTTCGCGTGACAAGACCATCCGCATCTGGGACGCACAAACAGGCCAACCTGCCCTGGCCCCGCTAACAGGACATACGAGCTGGGTTCAATCAGTGGCATTCTCTCCTGATGGGATGTACATTGTCTCTGGTTCGTATGACCAGACCATCCGCATCTGGGACGCCCAAACAGGCCAACCTACACTGGCCCCACTGGCAGGACATATGGACTGGGTTCAATCAGTGGCATTTTCTCCTGACGGGAGGTACATTGTCTCTGGTTCGGACGACAAGGCCATCCGCATCTGGGACGCCCAGACAGGCCAACCTGCCCTGGCCCCGCTAACAGGACATGACTGCATTATCTCAGTGGCATACTCTCCTGACGGGATGTCCATTGTCTCTGCTTCGGTCGACTATACCATCCGGATTTGGGACGCACAAACAGGTCGACCTGCCCTGGCCCCGCTGGCAGGACATACAGACTGGGTTCGATCAGTGGCATTCTCTCCTGACGGGAGGTACATTGTCTCCAGTTCGGACGACTGCACCATCCGCATCTGGGATGTGCAAACAGGCCAACCTGCCCTCAACCCGCTAACAGGACATACTGAGAACATTCAATCAGTGGCATTCTCTCCTGACAGGAGGTACATTGTCTCTGGTTCGGATGACTGCACCATCCGCATCTGGGATGTGCAAACAGGCCAACCTGCCCTCAACCCGCTAACAGGACATACCAACAACGTTCAATCAGTGGCATTCTCTCCTGACAGGAGGTACATTGCCTCTGGCTCGGACGACCACACCATCCGCATCTGGGACACGCAAACAGGCCAACCTGCCCTGGCCCCGCTGGCAGGACATACGGACAACATCAACTCAGTCGCATTCTCTCCTGACGGGAGGTACATTGTCTCTGGTTCGCACGACCGCACCATCCGCATCTGGGATGCGCAAACAGGCCAACCTACACTGGCCCCACTAACAGGACATACGGACTGGGTTCGATCAGTGGCATTCTCTCCTAACGGGAGGTACATTGTCTCTGGTTCGGACGACCGCACCATCCGCATCTGGGACACACAAACAGGCCAACCTGCCCTGGCCCCGCTGGCAGGACATACAGACAACGTCAACTCAGTCGCATTCTCTCCTGACGGGAGGTACATTGTCTCTGGTTCGCACGACCGCACCATCCGCATCTGGGATGCCCAAACAGGCCAACCTACACTGGCCCCACTAACAGGACATATGAACTACGTTCACTCAGTCGCATTCTCTCCTGACGGAAGGTACATTGTATCGGGCTCATCGGATAATACTGTCCGATTGTGGAATTCACCGCAACCTTGTCACAGTCGTAGTCAGCCAACTTCTTCTGACTTCAAAACAGGTACAAGTAAAATCAAGTGTGCCCCGATTGCTGTCTGTACTCACCTCGTAACCATCGCAGACTCCGTCTTTTTACACCACTCTACCCCAGGCGCCGTTACTCTTCACGAAGATGGTTGGCTGCGAAACACGGCCGGAGATCTGGTTTTGTGGATTCCGCTCTCTTGCCGCCTAGGCCTTTACCTTCCCGCTCAAGAACACATCATGGGGAAAGTCCCAACTTCCAAAATTGAGCTCACCAACGCGGTGTACCATGGCGAGAACTGGATGAAGTACGTCCTATATATTTATCTCTTCTTGCAGGCCATATTGATAACCGTACACCCGTAGATGTCGAGATCCACCTCCGGAAGACCCTACCCAGCGTCAACTTTGGCCTATTCAAGATATTCCGACGATCCCATAGGTCTCGAATGTGACCTTCAGTAACACCCTTCTATCCTCTCCCCAGGCCACCCTAGAGCGCCACTGTTTCCTTTGAGCCCAGCCTCTTTCCAGCCTCCATCCCTAGTTCCCAGGCATACTTATTTATTTCGAAAGCCCTGTACACGTACAAAGCCGCCCGACGTATTGGTTTCCAGTTTCTCCTCCTACGTTGCTTCCTATATCTGCTTTGATACCTGCTGTCTGTATCCTTTCCGATTCTCGATTCCCAGATCTCGCTTATATACTCTTCGTGGCTCAGTATTCGTACGCTGTTCAAGTTTCCCAGAAATCCTTTGAAAGTTTAAAACGACTGCGGACGAGAGAGAAGACGGGATTCAGAATCCACGCAAGAGCGAGCTATTGTTACAGGAGGGTGGAGTACTTATGTGTACAGGTGCAGTGCGAACTTGTAATCTAATGTTCGATAAGGCAGAGCGACAAATGCGAAAGCGAAAACTACGACATAGAAGGTGGCTGTGGAGATCGTTCAGGGCGCGACGATGGTAGTGTACAAGCGAGGTAAAAGCAAGAAAGACCGTCGAAATAATCGGTTGAAGCACGGGAGCGCACACTCCCGAAGAAATAGGAAGTAGAAGTAAAACAAAATAACTGTTCATCCACTCGTCGGTTCCGAGGTGGCAGCACTGACCGAATTATGCCAATCACCGAATGACGCAGTCCGCAAATGCCCTTTCTTTCACCCTCTTCGGTGTCTCCCCCCACACCTTCCACATCTTGATGGTCTCCTCCTTCGGCGACGCCGTGAACACATCCTGACCATTCGGCCCCAAGCACGCAGCCGTGATGCAATGCCGGTGCGCCCGACCCATGGTCAGCAGGCGCTTGCCACTGGGATAGTCATGCACCACCATCGAATGGGTCAACGGGCCCAGCACCACCGTCGGTTTGCTCTTCGTGGCGGCGGCTGGTCTACCCGCGGTCGACGATACCCTGCGCTGCCGGTGCGTCGGTGGCTCATGTTTGAACTGGACGCCGTGCGTGCTGAGAAGTTCTTTGCATTGGGGGGACCAGATGAGCGAGTGCACTGCGGCGTTGAGGGCGAAGGTCTTCTCGGGCTCGATGGGGCCGCTGGTGAGTTTGTTCGTGCTCCAGACTTGGACCGTGCCTTCGGGGTAGTAGCTCCCCGTGGCCAGGAGCTCGGGCTGCCAACTGCACCATGCGAGCGCCTGCGCAAGAGTCAGCATGAAGTCAAAATGAAACGAGGAGACTCACCTTCGCCACCGCCTGGTGCTTGATCTTGCTGCTCTGCTTCACCTCGGTGAGTGACTTGCGCGCGCGAACGTCCCAGACGTGCACATTCCCATCAACATCCCCACTCGCCAAGAAATTCCCCGTCGAGTCGTACGCCATCGACACCACGCTCCGCCGGTGTCCACCCGCCCCCCGCCCCCCAACCGTGAAGCACTTCCCCGCATCCCGCAGGTCGTGGAACCGGATCTCCCCATTGCTCAGCCCGTACGTCACCGTGTCGCCGTTCCAGCAGAGCGACTTGGCAGGGTTGTCCCATTCGGAGGCTTCGCGCCCGTACAGCGCGAGCCCGACGGTCTTTTCCTCCGTGCACACGACCTCGCACGCCCCGGCGCCGTTGATGCACGCGAGCTTGGTCTTGTGCTTCGCGTCCCCCCATGCGATGGACAGCGCCTCTTGCACGGGCCGCGAGAGCCCCGAGGTGAAGAAAAAGGTTACTTTGCGCGTGTCGATGTCTTGGTAGTAGATGTCCTTGCCGCAGGCTACGGCGATCTGGTTGTTCAGCGACCAGGAGAGTGGTGTTGAGTACAGCGAGGTCGTGAGCCCTGGGCTGTCCAGAACGAGGGTGGCCTGCGAGTTCCGGGCGAGGTTCTGGCTTACGGACCGCCCGTTGGTGGTCTTGTGGGTGGACACGAGGGAGGAGGCGCTCTTGCGGAGCAGAGAGAAGGCGCTGTTCTCGGGTTGGGGGTTCGTGTTCTCGTCCCGGTAGTTTAGGCGCTGGTTGGTCAACAGCCCGAACGACTTGTACATCCGGTTCGTTCGCGGGCTGATCGTCAACGGCACGATGCTCTGCGGTCGTAGTGGTATGAATCGGTCAAGCTGCGGGTTGTTAGCTCTAGTTCTGCCCTTGTAAGCCTGGAAACATACCGAAGTTGTCGAGATATTCTCGCATTGAAAGAGTGGCGAGGGTCCAACAGGTGATTCGGTCGACACATCCAATGTGTTTGTCGATAGCCTCCTTTTCTTGTGCGACCGAAAGTTGAAGGTAGAGGCAGGCGTATACACCCTCTTCTGGGTACTGCTCCCAGCCCCTGGTGTCTGGAATACCGAATCACTCGGGTTTCGTGATCTAGGCACATTAGTAGGGATGTCCAGGGGATGTCATTAGCATTGCGACTTCAGTGGTATCCGTAGTCCGCACTCACGACATTGTACTAGGTCCTCCTGGTCTCAAGCCTCTGTACTGCTTGACAATATCGCGAATCGCGATGGTGGTTGAAGTTTCAAGAGTTGGAGACGAACTTACGAGAACTGGTTGGAGCGCCGCCGAGCCAACTTTGATGGCGGTCATGGCGCGCAAACAGACTCGTGATCGTGGCGGTGACCAGTCCCTGGCGATCAGACTCCCTCCTCTGAACGACCAGCTGCTCGCGTTCACCCCCTCCGCATCCAAGAGCTCTCATTGGCCGCCCAAGATCGTCTTCCCCGCGCTCAAGAGCTCTGATTGGCTCCTTCGAAATCCCTCGACCCCTCGCTCCCCCACGTCCTCTGCTATTTTGACCTGTCCCCGGACGCCTCGTCCCTGCATCTTCCCGCCATCTCGCTCCCTTCCCCCCTCAGTCTTGCATCGTCTCTGTCGTGGATATGGTCGTTCTGTGCACCTTTTCGGTGAGTTCTGCCTCTGTATTGACTGGAAAGCTTCACTCACCTTCACCATTCGCGTAGGATGAGGCTGATCTGCAGGGAGGCTCTACCATTCCAATCCGGCGCATATGCACAGCTGAGAGTAGCGTTGCGCCGCGAGGGATCGACGGCCTGGGACTTGGTAAGCATTCATTCGCATCCAAGATAACTCCCACTCACCTTCTCGCCAGAAGCAACGATCCGAATCACCGTGCGCCGCGGCTGAGCAAGAGTCAGCACAACTGGCAACTCGATGGCGCAAACGCTCTCCCATCACGACCACCACTCCAAACCCGACGCGACTTTGTCGCATTTCGAGCACAGATCGCTGGGCACACATGTTAGTCCAATTGGATTAGGATGACCTAGAGCTACGCTTACCATGCCTCCCGTATCCCAGCGCCAGCACGAATACAAACACAGACTCGCGGCTTCACAAGGGCTAACCCGAGTCGCTGCACTCCTCGCCCACTATCGCAGGCAACGCCCCAACACCAACCTATATCCGCTGCCAGCGGCCACCAACCGTCGACATCGAACTCCGAAACCGCCAGCCCGATTTTCGCCATGTGCGGCATCGGCTCGAGTGATGCTGGTTGTAGTGGATTGGTGAGCTTACTGCCTCGATATCAAAGGAATTGGACTCACGATTGCATAGACTTACCCTCGACGCAACGTCTGTCCACCAACACCGATCCCGGAATGCTCCAGGTCGTCGACTACAGCCATTTCGCGGGCGCGGAGACTTCAGGTGATGCTGGTTGTAGGGGATCGGTGAGTATAAACCTCAAGATGCGATGGATGTGTACTCACGTTTGCATATCGGAACCTAGGGGCCCGGCGCAACGAGCGAAGATGAGACCCGCGAAATCCTTCGGACAGCCGGCCATGGCGCCGGCGCGCGCATCGTTGGGCCAACGGGCTGAGCTTCAAGGCCAGTCAACATCCACCATGACCCACCGCCGACCTTGGAGTTGCCCGGATGCAAGGCGGCCGCGTTCTGCGGCGTAGAGGTTCTGAGAGGTGGTGGGGACGACCGGCATGGTGATGCTGGTTGTAGGGTATTGGTGAGTAACAAAACTTCGAGATTACATGCATTAAACTCACGATTGCGTTGTCAAAGCTCCAGGGTCATTCGAACCGCGTCCCCTTTGACATCCCCCGACTCCCGGCTCTCGGCCCTCGCTCAGCTGCACTCGACATGCAGCGCATCCGGGACCCTCCTACGCGAACGAAGACGTCGAGCTGCGGCGCACGGGTGCGCATGTCGTCGAGTGTTGGAAGCGTCGACCGCGGTGTCGGTGTGGTTCTGGTTGCAGGGCAACGAGGTCAGTCGTCTATCTGGACATAAAGCGAAGCTTGACTCACATTTCCATAGTCCCCGTTCGCCCAAATTCAGCCCAGCAAATACCGAGGTCACCACCACCCCAAGCGCTCGCTGTCCACCGCGTCGCCAGATCGAGAGGTCCGACGGCACCGGAACCTCAAAGATGGTGGAAATCTTGGTTGGTGGTAAGGGACTGGTGAGTACAGGACGTCAATATCAACTTGAGCTGTACTCACGATTGCGCAGACAGGACTTCATGGTCGTTGGCAACGTCGTGAGCGAGGGTCGGCCTTCCGCTTCACCAGGCCGCCCCTGTGCTGAATCGCACTCGCCTTAGCCACACCCTCACAACACGATCGAAGATGTACTGCCGCGTCGGTGCGCGCGTCCGAGTTGGGTGGGAGTGCTCTATGGTGGGATTGCGCCGTGATGCTAGTGTGGGGCGTCTGTCTCGAGTATTTCAGGTTGACGAAATCGTACTTAGACGGTGCGCGAACTTGTCAGAGTGGCGATGGTAGCCTTGGCCTTGTTGGGGTCTGAACAGCGCGCTGTGTGATGTTGCAGGTCAGTCAGGCGTAGTTCACGACGAAATCGCAGCCAGGTGCTTACCGTTTTGTTTGAATTAGTAGTATTCCTGTGGAGATAGTTGTGCGTGCGTGCGATGGGTTTGAATTGGCGATGAGGACGAGGCAATACGTGCTCGCAATTGGATATCGGCTTGTTGCAGGGATGAAACGAAGGTCAGTCTTCTTTTCTTCAAATGTTCCGGAAGCTTAGAATACTCACAAGTTTCAGCAGCCGTGAGCCTCCCATTCAGCGCGAGCATCCACGCCGTCCCGAAGATGAAGCTTGAGGCACCCGGGCTTGGATACAAAGGTCAATTTATCGGATTAGCGAAACTCGTTAATGGACTCACTGAAACTTGAAGCGTAGGTCTTCGTCCGCCAGCCATCGATTCCCGCCCTGTCCTGCTCCGAGCATGTGTCATGAACAACGCGCGATGGCCTTCGCTCAATTGTCAGTGGAGAAGGAACACCACAACCGGCGGCGGCGGCGGCAGACGAAGAAAATCGCCGACCGTCGTGGTGGGGCCAGCAATGTGCGTGAATACGGCTGGGACTTCTGAAGGTCAGTTTCATGAGTCTTTCAAATCATTCGAGTACTCACTCTTGAATAGGATTGGTTTGGGTGCGTCTGTAAGGTTGGTTAAGAAGTAGTCAGTAGGGATACTATAGAATAGCTGATGTGAACGTACCGATTGAATGAAACCTATTTGGCTAGTCTACGTCTTGCGAGCAACGTTATTCAATTGACAAAAAGACGTAGGATATGGAACTCACTCGTATAGGATAGCTGTAGTGGTCAGAGCTTGCGTATTGAATGAACAGATAACTGTGAGCAAGGTGTAAGAAGTATGACTTCCAAAATTACTCACAAGCTGCGGCAGCGTGATCAACGTCGAGACCAACGTTGTGAGCGTCGGTGACAAGGAACGAAAACATAGTGAAGAGCAGCTGTAGTGTGTAGTACACCAGAGTAGAGTTGACTGAATGAAAGGGGATGAGAGGGATGATGGAGACCTAACCGCAACGGCGTCCATCTTATATACCCCTCCACACCTCCACTTCCATAAACGTCTTCAGCGTATCTAAGATCTCGAGCCCGCTGGACTGACAGCTCGGACGACCATCTTACCTGAGCGTATGTAAACGTCCGTACATTCGTTTCAACGCCAAGGCGTAATGGCACGGCACGCGAGCTAGGTCACCCGGAATTCGACTGAGATGCAGTCATTGTTGCACGCGAAGTTTGACTGTTCGCCCTGGGCCGAGCGAGACGGGTGTCGGTTGGCATGGCTAAGCGAGCTGAGTATGTAAGATTTCTTCATGCTCTGGGGCGGTCTGTCGGGTGAACGGGACGAGCGGGAAAGGGTTTCTTGGACTGCGCGACTGCAATTTCGATGCAATGGATGGACGAGGTTGAGACTTTGAACCCCCCAGTGCAAGACATAAAGCGTAACATAAAAAAGACCACCAAAGTCAGCTCAAATGCTCTATAGCCCGTAAAACGTTCAATTCATCGGTTTCCGGCCCTATCTCGTTCTCCCGAAGCCCAGCCATCCTTACTTCAACTCCTTGGGAAAGGCGTCGAACCCGACGCCAAAATGCAATTTTCGCTGTCATAACACGTATGATGCATCAGTATACTCGGGTCCGCGCTGGCCGATCGTCAAGCAAACGCTTGGAAATGTGTAATCTTGCTGAAAGGGATGAGGAGACGTGGGTCCCGAGATCTCGATGATTTTCGCAAGATGGAGGGGTTGAAGTGCGGCGGTTGGGTGTACCCACTAGTATATCGATATCCCTGAGCTATATCCTGCAGTTTAACGACTATCGGCTTGCAAATGAGTGCAGATCGGCCGTTCACAAAGGCGCGTCTAAATAAGCGCCCGTCTCATTCTCACTTTCGACAGCCGATTGCGCGCGGCTCCGCCAAGACTCGGGGTTGCGTGTCACTGAGGACGTGCTGAACGATACTAGCAGTACCTTAAATATCTTACTATTCTCTAATCTTCTCGAAATGAGCTCCAGGCTAGAGATCCTGCAGCAAACTTTGGCATGCAAGTCCGCCGGATGGGACTTCGTGTGTTCCCCGGCCCATGGCCTGTCGAGCTAATCAATCAGTTCGGGAGTCTCACAGACTCTACAGCACATACGTCACGATTGGTAGCGTACAACTATTCCAAAGGTCCGAGCAAGAAATGGGCGCGCCGTTGCATTATGCCGTTGTGAATCTTGATTCGCAGCATGAGCTGGCCATTTTGTCGAATTAGCGCACATGCGCTGGTATGTGTGCGTCCCGCTATCCCATGGGCCATGTATAGATGTGCTATAGCAGTAGCATTTTGCTGTACTACCTATGGAGGTGGGCGACCGTGTGCCTGGGAGGCCGTTTGTTGTGACTCGTCGTTGCGCGCGCGGCGCGCTCACCGAATACCGAGAATCGCTGGAGCCTGTCTGATCGTCACCGGTTTCAGTATTGTCTGGTCTTCTGCCGTATATACTCTACCTTACCCTGCCTTTCTCCCGTAATCAAATCTTTGCTTCACTACCCTTTCCCTTCCGTTTGCGCAACACAAGATCATAAGTTTCTGTCCTAATTGATCTAATATATGGTAACCTCGGCCAACGCTGTATCGCGGTCATAATGATGTATCGTAGTCCGTAACCGCCAATCCTTCCTGTCAATGCTGATGGGTCGACATATGTGCGAGTGAAGCCCGGGGCTTCGGCTCGTGGCATTACGAGGGGTGAAGTGGGCAAGCCGTAACAAATCGAGACTCGGACATGGGTCTGTAGCGGCGAGGCGTCGACAGTAGGCAAGTGTCGGTGTTTCATGCCGGTAGCCCTAGGGTTTGGGTGCGCACTTCATTGGAGGGTTAGGCATACCGGCGTACGGGAAAAGGAACTAGACTTACCGATCGGCGACGGCTCACTACTCCTGAGGACCTAACAATCAAAAACACTATATAAATCGTTCCGGAAAACCTAGCTACTGGCTATAGGATTTCAATATGTAAGTAAGAGCCTATGACAAGAAAGAAGATCGAGACTGACCTTTGGCATTCCCAAACTAAGTTGACAATCGAATACACGATAGAATTTCTTCCGGCGAATTCGAAGGACCTATGGACCACGGGCGATTGGCGATTGGCGAGTAAAGGTGAGATCTGCGATGGGCATGGTGGCGGGCCCCGGCGAGAGGCTCTTCTGGTCCGGCTCCCAAGCTGTACACAAAATCGATTGCGTTAGAATTCAAGTTGGCTCAGCCACGGACGTGTATTCTGACGTACGTACCATTCTGTGAAGTGGCGAGCCGAGGTTTGGGAGCTGGAGGGAATTTTTGTGTAAAATCGCATTGGACTGGCGGAATAAGCATACCGTGTGGTGATATTGAACTGTCCGCTGACGAAGGAACGGGCCTTGAGGGCTGGTTGGAGTTGCGGAGGCCATAAGCTGTGTGATTGACCTGCAGGGTTCCGATGAACGTGAGGTGGATCTCAGCCAGCTACGAGTCCTATGAAATTGTCAGACAGTCAAAAGAGGGGTTAACCCTGGTAACATACGGTGTACTAGGGTGCCACAAGGTGGTGGTGCCGACGGGCAAATAGCCTGTGGAGAGCGCAGAAATGAGCTGTGATTAGCTGAATTAAACAGAGCGAGTTTTGTCCTAACGCACCGAGCGAATGCATGAGAGCATATCCATCCCCTGCCCTGCAAAAGCTCCATGATGTCAAGCACTGTCGAAATGCAGACGCGGCGGTGGGACGTACAAGGACACGGACTCTGGGGACTGAAGTTTGATTTCTGGGCTTCCGGAAAACGGCGCACGCGAGGGACAAGCTGAGGTTCATTGGACGTCGACAGTGGAAGTATAGATGATGCGGTCTCTCAGCGACATGAGCGATGGACGGCGGACGCTGAGAGTGGGAGCTGAGACGACGTGGCCCGGGAGCAAGATGGACATCTCGCGGCAATTAGCCATTTGGAGACTCAGCAAAAGAAGTCGAGAACGCGGGAGCGAAAAAGTTATTTTCCGCGGCAACTCAAATGACAGCCGCGAACTCGGGGAATGGAAACGTGCAGCGAGCAGGGTCCAGGCGGCAGAACGGTATAGCGTAAATGATTTCCGTATGTACGTACAACATGGTCCTCCTAATATGCAAAGTAGACTTTGGTTGGTTCATCGTCGAGAGCCTTCAACGCCGATGTATACCTGTTAATGGACACAGAGACCTAAAGGTAAGGAATAAGTCAAAGTTTCAGCAGAAGGAAGAGGATGACACGCAGCGGGCGGAACCAAGGCGGAACCTATCTCAAGCCGGAATTAGAGATCAAGTTACGGGAGTCAGGGATGGCCATAGCCGGAGCGAATGTCAGGGTTTCATTCCTGGGCTGAAAACCTTTCAAGAAGTGAGTGGAATGCCTCAGCACATCTTTGTGGATTCAACTAGTTTCAACTGGCACTTGAAGCTAGAAAAATCTGCAAAGATGGGTAGAGGAAGGACAGGAGGAGGGACTTACCAGACAGAACAAAAGAGACAGCGGGTATGGAAACACACACAAAACATAAGCCTGAAGATGCGTAACCAGGAACACCAAAGGAACACGTTGCGCTGACGCGGTGACACGCAAATGTTTGTTGAATGCCACGTCTGAGGTTAGACAGGTATATATACCCTGGTGCTAAACGGTGTCAGGCATCCCATCCCTATGCTCGCGAGTCGCACAGTACGTCACCCATCCAGTATCGTTGTAGACCGTAGTAATCCTGTAGTAGACACGCTTGCTCAATATAATAAGAAGGACCGCTGAATACCGAACCTACGGACCTGCACCCGACGTTTGAAAGCAAAAACTTGCGATTTTTTTCACCTTTTTGCCTCCATTAGGAAGGTCTCTGCCTTCAAAAGGAAATTCAGGGTCGAAACACCCACGAATGTACCGCCTAAAGCTTACCGAGGTCGCACGCACGGCCCCCTCTTTCACCCTCTTGGGCGTCTCCCCCCACACCTTCCACATCTTGATGGTCTCCTCCTTCGGCGACGCCGTGAACACATCCTGACTATTCGGCCCCAAGCACGCAGCTGTGATGCAATGCCGGTGCGCCCGACCCATGGTCAGCAGGCGCTTGCCACTGGGATAGTCGTGCACCACCATCGAATGGGTCAACGGACCCAGCACCACGGTCGGTTTGCTCTTCGTTGCGGCGGCAGGTCTACCCGCGGTCGACGATACCCTGCGCTGCCGGTGCGTCGGTGGCTCGTGTTTGAACTGGACGCCGTGCGTGCTGAGAAGTTCTTTGCACTGGGGAGACCAGATGAGAGAGTGCACTGCGGCGTTGAGGGCGAAGGTCTTCTCGGGCTCGATGGGGCCGGTGGTGAGTTTGTTCGTGCTCCAGACTTGGACCGTGCCTTCGGGGTAGTAGCTCCCCGTGGCCAGGAGCTCGGGCTGCCAACTGCACCATGCGAGCGCCTGCGCAAGAGTCAGCATGAAGTCAAAATGAAACGAGGAGACTCACCTTCGCCACCGCCTGGTGCTTGATCTTGCTGCTCTGCTTCACCTCGGTGAGTGACTTGCGCGCGCGAACGTCCCAGACGTGCACATTCCCATCAACATCCCCACTCGCCAAGAAATTCCCCGTCGAGTCGTACGCCATCGACACCACGCTCCGCCGGTGTCCACCCGCCCCCCGCCCCCCAACCGTGAAGCACTTCCCCGCATCCCGCAGGTCGTGGAACCGGATCTCCCCATTGCTCAGCCCGTACGTCACCGTGTCGCCGTTCCAGCAGAGCGACTTGGCAGGGTTGTCCCATTCGGAGGCTTCGCGCCCGTACAGCGCGAGCCCGACGGTCTTTTCCTCCGTGCACACGACCTCGCACGCCCCGGCGCCGTTGATGCACGCGAGCTTGGTCTTGTGCTTCGCGTCCCCCCATGCGATGGACAGCGCCTCTTGCACGGGCCGCGAGAGCCCCGAGGTGAAGAAAAAGGTTACTTTGCGCGTGTCGATGTCTTGGTAGTAGATGTCCTTGCCGCAGGCTACGGCGATCTGGTTGTTCAGCGACCAGGAGAGTGGTGTTGAGTACAGCGAGGTCGTGAGCCCTGGGCTGTCCAGAACGAGGGTGGCCTGCGAGTTCCGGGCGAGGTTCTGGCTTACGGACCGCCCGTTGGTGGTCTTGTGGGTGGACACGAGGGAGGAGGCGCTCTTGCGGAGCAGAGAGAAGGCGCTGTTCTCGGGTTGGGGGTTCGTGTTCTCGTCCCGGTAGTTTAGGCGCTGGTTGGTCAACAGCCCGAACGACTTGTACATCCGGTTCGTTCGCGGGCTGATCGTCAACGGCACGATGCTCTGCGGTCGTAGTGGTATGAATCGGTCAAGCTGCGGGTTGTTAGCTCTAGTTCTGCCCTTGTAAGCCTGGAAACATACCGAAGTTGTCGAGATATTCTCGCATTGAAAGAGTGGCGAGGGTCCAACAGGTGATTCGGTCGACACATCCAATGTGTTTGTCGATAGCCTCCTTTTCTTGTGCGACCGAAAGTTGAAGGTAGAGGCAGGCGTATACACCCTCTTCTGGGTACTGCTCCCAGCCCCTGGTGTCTGGAATACCGAATCACTCGGGTTTCGTGATCTAGGCACATTAGTAGGGATGTCCAGGGGATGTGTGTGTGTGTGTGTGTGTGTTGTTCAAAGGATGGGTAAGCGGCCTTATTCCACTTGTTTTACACCCGTTTTACAAAGGGTGCCCTTACCGCAAGTCTGGGACAGATGGCGCCGAGGTTCATTTGAAGTGCCGATGGTTGCGTGGGATGGGGTGATGGCGACCGGGAGTCTGGCGCGCCCACATCGGTCTGGGCGAAGTTTGTGGGATGGACCCACTCCCCGGCGCAGCATGATACATCGTAATAAGTAGACGTACCGGTAGAACATGTAAATAAGATTAGGGACAGAGGACGACTCAGAGGCGTGAGCATAAGCACCGTTCGTGATGGGATGCAGGCCAAATATGGCTGAGATATGGTGAAACACTGAAACTCATATGTATACAGATGTAAGGGAGAAATGGGAGGTGACCTGGACTTCAAGGGCTGCTTGAACTGCCATGGTGACCCATAGTATTCTACCAATGTAGACTACAGTCCCTACATTTGATTTGCAAGCTACATGGTGACACCTGGATATAGTACTGTAAAGATTAGATTACAATAGGGTTTGATCAAATTTGATGGCCACACGTTCGAGAATCCAGGCTCTCCGCCCATCGAAACCCGCAAGCGAAATGCAAGCGGGTTGCTGTAAAATAAACCGGTTCGCCGTAAATCAGGCTGTTTTACCGTAAAACGTTCTGGAATAAGTACTTATGCAACTTATTGCCACCAAACGGCTACTTATTTGTAGCTGAGCCAGTAACAGGCACGATGAGCAGGGCGGGCGCCTATTACCAGAATGTTTCCCACAAGTTTCCCACGAAATCACAGTCTCATGGCCTCAATCATGGCCTCAACCGAGTCCCCCCAATGCCAATGCGGCATCCAGGACTGCTCTAAAGGTGTATAATGCTATTCTATGACCAGTGGGGGCATTTCACGAGGGCAAGATGTGTATCATTCCAGTAGTACAGTGAAATACAGGACCAATCTGTACACTAGGCTGCTAAACTATGAGTCCCCAGCCCAGGCCCAGCACTCACAACTCACACTGTGCACCCATGGCTACCTCCGATGACAGCATTGGGGAACCGAATAAATTTGGGGGAAGCGAGCAACACAGAGAGCCGCCGAAATGCGAGCGCGCTGACCAGCGCGGTCCTCTTTCGGATATTTCCCGATGACCAATCAGCCGCGCCGTGATGCCGACGGCAGCCGAGTGATGGCGGTGCCGGCTGTAAAACGGGGCCCCAGCACGGCTCCTGATTGGGTGGGGCCCGTAAAACATTCAGCATAAGCAGTGTTGCCACCGCCAGCCGATAGGGGCACCCACCCCCCAAGGTGGCAACCAGAGAGGTCCCGGACTCCCGCCAGCTTGGTAGCAGCCTGAGACTAGGGCGACTGAAACGGCCGGCTAGAAGCCGTCGAATTGTCCATCCGGTCGGAGTCAGGCGTGCCGAGGGACCTGCGCGCAAGAGCACGCTAAACATAATATATGCCTCACAGAAACGGCACCAGACCCGAGCCACAAGATCAAGAAACACCTAGCACCCCACAGAAGCAGCAGTAGCACTCAAAGCGCAATTAACCCATTATACCTCGTATGACAATACAGTAGAATTACTCCTCCCAATCCTGTAGAAGCCGCTCAACCTCGTATGCAAACCGCGCCATGATAATACAGTAGAATGACTCCTCTCAATCCTTTAGAAGCCGCTCAATCTCGTATGCAAACCGCGCCGCTATAGTGACCCATCGCCTACTTGAGAGTATCACTTTTAGCTGAGCCTCCGCATCATCATTCAGACTCTGCAGCTCTGCCCGCTCTTCCAACGACGCAGCCTTCCAGACATCGACCATAAACCTCCTCCGATCCGCACTCAGCGTCTCTGACCGACCGCACACAAGCCACAAGTGCTCAACCGTTTCGGTGACGCGGCCACAGAACCGACACAAACACTGATCCCCTGCCTGTCTCCACCTCCTACGACGAACGGCATACTTGTGCTCCCCAAGCAGAACCCTCGTAAGCGCACGACGATAACCCGGATGGGGAATGCGCAGATACTGACGGAGTGCCACCGGGGCGGCGACAGTCAACTCCCCTCTCGCGTCAGGCTCACGCCTCCCCTGAATAAAATACAAATCGGTCGACGCATCGACCAGTCCCTGCAGCCACCTCCCAACCCCACCGTTGATCTCCTCTAGGAGCTCCTCCATACGCCCAACCGAAAGGAGGCCATCAGGGTCTGGCACAGCTACTGCATAAGGCAGGGCCTTGATAGCCTCACGCAGACGGCTCACCCACGTACGGTGACCCGCGAAGTCAAGAGACACCAGCTCCCGGTAAGCCGCGAACGCCAACAACGCAGGATTACGGAGCAGATACAGTATGTTCCTCACCGTCAGCGACAAACGTCGCACCTGCAGAGGGATAAGGCCGGTCTCCGTGAACAGGATACACTTCCTGCACCGGCTCCCAACACCCAGGATCCTCCGGAGATACAGCTCCTGTTCCTTCTCCTGCTCCTTCCGAGCCTTCTCCACATGGTCCACCATAACATCAGCCCCGTGGGTGAGGTGGGGGTCCACCAGTGCCATGTAGAGCTTCCTCGCACACGGGATCGGCAGGAGCCCCGTTAGCTTCTCCACCCCACGCATAGTCCCGGTAATCCGCTTCGCCTTCTGCGCCTTCACGTTGTAGTGCTTGCGAAGGGGACCGGAGCTACCGGAGGAAGTTACAAGGAAGCCGAGATATGATACCTCCGTTACGACCTGCAGCTGGCACCCCTCTCCAAACGCCAACGACTCCCTATCACCCGCCTTCGCACTGCCGCCAAACACCATAACCACTGACTTCGTCTCATTGAAGAGCATGAAATTCACGCTACACCAACGGCTGATGCCCTCCACCTTGCGACGTAGTCCCTCCCTCGACAACGACAGTAGAAGTACATCATCGGCCTGCTCGACATTTGTCACGGCGACCCCATCGAGAACGATGTCATCGTCATCTCGACTCATGAACCCCGGGAGATCGGACATGTAGAGCGCCCAGAGAATAGGCGAGCATGTATCACCAATCAGAATCCCAACAGACGACTTGAACTCATCCGACTTCTCCCCCTCGTGTGACACAAAATAGGTCATCTCGCCATATATCCACCGGAGCCAGTCGAAGATCCTACCGCCAGCCCCGAGCCGCCGAAGCTTCAGCCAGAGTGTAGCGTGATTCGTTGACGGGAATGCGTTCGTGAGGTCGACAAACGCAGCAAAGAGAGGACGACCCTGAGCCTTCGCCTTGTCCACCGCCGCCTGGAGGACGAGAACATTATTGTTCGTGCGATAGCCCTTGCGGAACCCATTCTGCGATGCCGGCAGGGCACCGCGCCCCTCCGCCCACTCCTCAAGCCTCGCCGTCACAACCGACATCATGAACTTCAAGAAGCAGCTCTCCAGTCCAATCGTCCTATAGCTCGCCGGATCGTTCTTAGGCTTGTCCTTCTTCAACAATCCTACAAGCTGCGTCCGGAGCCACACAGACGGCGCACTCCTAAGCTCGAGACAGCGATTGCAGAGGTCCATCAGCAGCTCGTTCTCCATCCCCATGATGTCACGGTAAGAGATCTGATCCTCCCCAGTGGCAGCATCGAGACGCCCTCTCAACCTAAGCTTCGCCTTCTCAATATCCTCCAACACAACAATCCGAGAGAACGAGAAGAGTGGTGTGGCATCCACCGTCTCCCCCTCCAACAAATCCTCCATCTCCTCATTGAGTCGCAAACGCTCTTGGTCGAAGCTCGGCGGGGTGGGTACAATCGGGTTCATGCGCGCCTCAAAGACCCTCCGGAGATCGTCCGCCGTGAACTCGCTCAGCTCGAACGCGCGCGCCGACCACAGGCGCTTGTATACGCGCCAGAATTCCTTATCCGTGGGCGCATTCAGCAGCTCTAACCGTATCTCCCTCTGACGCTCTCGACACCGTGACTGCGCTGCAGCAATGGTCAGTGAGGCGACCATCCCTGACAGCGGCTCAGGCCCGTATCCCAGCTCCCCTTCATGACCCCTCCGTTCACCGAGCTCTGCCAGAACCTTATCTTTAGACAGAATCGGCCCCTTGGACCGGCAGGGCTCGCATTGACAACCCAGCGGGTCGGCCTTCCTCAGCGTCCAGTCGATGGGCTCGTATGGGGGAACAGGCGGCGACTCAGCACCCTCTTTCGCAAGCGCATCCGCCGCATCATTGTGCGCATTCCCACTATGCGCTTTCACCTTCCTGAAGGTGACCGCCGCCGGCCGCTGCTCCAACAGCCCAGCAATATCCCTCAAGATATCTCCGTTGGTCACGCGCCACCCAATAGCCGCCTTCCGCGCTGCCCACGTCGTCACCATCCCAATCGCATACTCGGAGTCGGAGAAGATCACCAGTGTCTGGTGCTGGTTCGCAGCCTGGAGAGCGCAAAATATGGCATAGACTTCCGCACGCCCATTCGCCTGATCGTCGGGCACCCGCACTGCAAGATTCTTACGGCTACCCGGGCCAAAGTACACTCCCGAGCCCGCCCTCGCCCTCGCCGTACCATTGTCCAGCCCAGAGCCATCGACGTAGACGTGAACTGGGGCAGTCTCCTTGAACACCGGTCCATACAGCCGTCGCAGCTCGTTATCCGGCGTAGTCTGTGACTCGATGGCCTGGATCATGAGTCGGTCGAGTTCGGTTGCTGTAGGGAGCTTCGGTTTCCTCATCCTCTTGCGAGGCGCCCGCGTTGCATCCTTCGCCCGCCCGCGCCTCAGCGGAGGAAGCCCGGCGACCTCAACCTGAAGAAACACCTCTGCATGGTCCGACCACATCCGCCGTTCCGTACCTATCTTCATGGCCGTCGTCGCAGCCAAGGCACGGTCATTTCCAATCGCGTAGTCGACCACCGCCTTCCCGATCCCCGTGTGATGAGATGTGAATCGGCTGCTACTGGTGTGGAACTTCGGTAGGCCATTGAAGATGTGCATCCCGTTCGCCGTACAGGTGCGAAGGAGGGAGTTACCCCGTGTTGTCGTCTTCTCGTCCTCTGATCTCCTCTCGCCACTCGCCCCCGTTCGCGCATTCAAGTCCCCGACTATCACCACCATCTTCCCCGACACCCGGCACAACGCCATCAGATCCTCCAGCTGCGCATACGGGCTCTCATCGGCAAAAGTATCCCATGCACTCCCTTCCGGGAGAATATACGCCCCAACTAGAATCATCTGCGGCGACTCGAGAACCAGGATATCCGGCGAAGAAAGCGCCGCAGACATTTTCAGGCCAACACCCTCCCTAACCAGTGCGACGACACCTCCCCCCTGATACCCCGTCGGATCGTGGTACTCCCGCTCCACCGAACACCTCGAGTACCCAGGCACATCCGCCACCACCACCATGCCGTCCTTCTCCATCTGCGTCTCCTGAAAAATGTTGACGTCGTAATGGTAAATCTCCTCCACAAACTCTGGGCAAGCCATCCTGATCGCAAAGTTACCGTTCACATTCCAGGACCGAATAGATACAGTACAAGCCGGTGTACGCGTAACAGCACCGGCCTCTCGCGAAGAGGGAGAGGGACTACGGCTCACCCCACCCAATTTTTTGGCGTGAACGCCGAAGCCACTGCATCAGCACACCCGTCCACCCCCGTCCTGACGAAAGAGTTCCATATCTGTAGTAACTCATGCTCCCGATCCGCCGTCGACGTCCGCACGACCACACTCCTTCCATCGAGCTCCGCCCAGACCTCCGTGATGTCGTTGCAGAGCGTCGAACAGCTCGGGAGATTGGAGAACCCAGACGGCCACACCGCAGCCCGTAGGTACGCGCACACCGCCTCCTTGAGCGGGAGGTGCTGGGCGAAGGGGAACGGGCTGATCCTGACGAGCACGAAGTTCCTGTCCGAACGAGGAGCCCTGGTGGGGGCGGGCCCCGCCGCTGCCCGAATCCGATGGGTCGATGGCGACGACGACGCTGATGCACCCTGGGGCCGAGGAGGGTACTGCCTGTCGGAGCCAAGGTTGGGAAACACGGGGGCGGGCGCTCGGTCCCGAGTCGCATCCTGAGCAGAATCCGGCTCCAGGTCGAACATAGGCGCCGGTTCCACATGCGGGCGCTTCGACGGTACCTGCACATAGCCGGACGCGGCCTCCAGTCGCGCAAGCTTCTCGGTGTGCCTCGAGACAAGCTCCTTGAGGGACGAGAGAGACGCCCCATCCTTCTCCGCTGCATCTAACTTCGCACGCGCCTCGGTCCTGAACTTCTTCGAGACTGCCAGTGCCGGTCCGACCTGCTGCTTCATCGTGACCTCGACCACTCTCCCCGCCTCCTCCAGAGCCGTAACCCTCCGTCCAATCCCTGCCAGCTCTGAACGCACGGCGTCCAACTCCCCAGCGCTCACGCCCGCGGGTCCTGGGCCGGCACGCTTGGAGGCTTTCGCCGTCTTCAAAACGTCCTGAACCGTGCTCTTGAGAGTCGAGATCTCCTCCTCCAACTTCGCGATCTTATCCTGGAGTGCCTGGGTGGGGCACTCGTGCATCGTAGCCCTGCTTCGAGACTTCTTCAGCGGCTCCGGGCGGTCCTTCGACACCACCCGATTGCGGAGCTGGCGGCCGCCCTTGAACTTAGGCTGTACCGCCGGCCCCGAACCCTCTTCCTGAGACAGGGCGGTACCGGCGGGGGGAGACACAGGCTGCGTGGGCTAGGGCTGTCAGAGAGCCGCCCCACAGGCACCTTGGAGAGAACATACCTCCTCGCCGTCCTCAGGCGCACCATCCACGTACATATCATCCTCATCAAAGCCCTCCCCATCCTCCTGGTTCGCCTCCTGCTCCTCCAATTCCAGCAGAGACTCCTCAAACATGGGGAGTGCTTCTTCCACTTCCAACAGGCTATCGTCGAATTTGGGGCGGGCCTCCTCATCCTCCCCTCCCGACACGGGGGATGGTGATCCAGACATGGTGGCTATCTGTCGAGCCCCTTCAGTAACATACCCCAACCAACCCGACCAGCTCGGGCGTACCAATAATCACTGTGCTCGCAAGAAGTCTTCGATGGCGAGAGTAGGTCCTAATGGGAGGAAACAAGGAAGGGATGTCTCATCCCAGCCATGACGAGTGCGACGTCCCCTTGTGTGACGCAAACCGCTCGATCGATCTGCCGATCGGAAGCCCGGTATACAACTCGCAAGCGGCGGACTGCGCCCTGCGCCCCCGCTGCACATTCCTAGCCCGAGGAGCAATGGGCAAAGCAAACAGCCGTGTGGAGACGTATGGATAGATGTAGGGTACAGAGCAACCCGATGCGACGTGGCAACCGTTGTCGATCAGCCCCGCACGTGGGCCACGTGCCTCGATTAAGCGCCCAGAAATCGTTTCCATCGCGCACGGACCCAGAACCCCAAAAATAAATTTCATTACGCACGGACCCAATACCCCAAAAATAAAACTTCCTTACGCACGGACCCGATACCAGTGGCGAGGAGGGCAGGCCCCCGGATATTGTGCAGGCGAGTACGGTACTCAGGCTACAGCCGTCAGACAGGACTTAGACGCCCGTCGTCCATCCCGCTCTACCGATGCAGGCACTGGCTCCCTTCCACTCGCACTCCGTAGCCTAGAGAGCTCACGCTCATTTCCATTACGGGTGTGTAGTCGTCGCCGATGCCACTAGCATCGTACGGCCCTCATCAGCCGTATACCCTTCCCCCTAGGTGTAAGAAACGGTGCAGTAGAACTGCATAGTAGAACCCCGAAGCCGCGCTCCCCGCCACCCGGGGAGCGTCATCCACTAGCCCCGATCCGCATCCACCCAGCCCGACCGTCCATTGACCCTGGCTACAAGACAGGTATACAGCCCCCAACGGGCGGATACCGCTTGCTCCAGCTCAAGACGGTGGCTCGAAGTCCCCATAGGGTCTCGATTGCAACAAACTATTGCGCCGGGCTCCAGGTTCCGACTATCTATTCTTCTCCGGTTGACATAGAACGTCAAGACGCAAAAAGATGTCATTAGCATTGCGACTTCAGTGGTATCCGTAGTCCGCACTCACGACATTGTACTAGGTCCTCCTGGTCTCAAGCCTCTGTACTGCTTGACAATATCGCGAATCGCGATGGTGGTTGAAGTTTCAAGAGTTGGAGACGAACTTACGAGAACTGGTTGGAGCGCCGCCGAGCCAACTTTGATGGCGGTCATGGCGCGCAAACAGACTCGTGATCGTGGCGGTGACCAGTCCCTGGCGATCAGACTCCCTCCTCTGAACGACCAGCTGCTCGCGTTCACCCCCTCCGCATCCAAGAGCTCTCATTGGCCGCCCAAGATCGTCTTCCCCGCGCTCAAGAGCTCTGATTGGCTCCTTCGAAATCCCTCGACCCCTCGCTCCCCCACGTCCTCTGCTATTTTGACCTGTCCCCGGACGCCTCGTCCCTGCATCTTCCCGCCATCTCGCTCCCTTCCCCCCTCAGTCTTGCATCGTCTCTGTCGTGGATATGGTCGTTCTGTGCACCTTTTCGGTGAGTTCTGCCTCTGTATTGACTGGAAAGCTTCACTCACCTTCACCATTCGCGTAGGATGAGGCTGATCTGCAGGGAGGCTCTACCATTCCAATCCGGCGCATATGCACAGCTGAGAGTAGCGTTGCGCCGCGAGGGATCGACGGCCTGGGACTTGGTAAGCATTCATTCGCATCCAAGATAACTCCCACTCACCTTCTCGCCAGAAGCAACGATCCGAATCACCGTGCGCCGCGGCTGAGCAAGAGTCAGCACAACTGGCAACTCGATGGCGCAAACGCTCTCCCATCACGACCACCACTCCAAACCCGACGCGACTTTGTCGCATTTCGAGCACAGATCGCTGGGCACACATGTTAGTCCAATTGGATTAGGATGACCTAGAGCTACGCTTACCATGCCTCCCGTATCCCAGCGCCAGCACGAATACAAACACAGACTCGCGGCTTCACAAGGGCTAACCCGAGTCGCTGCACTCCTCGCCCACTATCGCAGGCAACGCCCCAACACCAACCTATATCCGCTGCCAGCGGCCACCAACCGTCGACATCGAACTCCGAAACCGCCAGCCCGATTTTCGCCATGTGCGGCATCGGCTCGAGTGATGCTGGTTGTAGTGGATTGGTGAGCTTACTGCCTCGATATCAAAGGAATTGGACTCACGATTGCATAGACTTACCCTCGACGCAACGTCTGTCCACCAACACCGATCCCGGAATGCTCCAGGTCGTCGACTACAGCCATTTCGCGGGCGCGGAGACTTCAGGTGATGCTGGTTGTAGGGGATCGGTGAGTATAAACCTCAAGATGCGATGGATGTGTACTCACGTTTGCATATCGGAACCTAGGGGCCCGGCGCAACGAGCGAAGATGAGACCCGCGAAATCCTTCGGACAGCCGGCCATGGCGCCGGCGCGCGCATCGTTGGGCCAACGGGCTGAGCTTCAAGGCCAGTCAACATCCACCATGACCCACCGCCGACCTTGGAGTTGCCCGGATGCAAGGCGGCCGCGTTCTGCGGCGTAGAGGTTCTGAGAGGTGGTGGGGACGACCGGCATGGTGATGCTGGTTGTAGGGTATTGGTGAGTAACAAAACTTCGAGATTACATGCATTAAACTCACGATTGCGTTGTCAAAGCTCCAGGGTCATTCGAACCGCGTCCCCTTTGACATCCCCCGACTCCCGGCTCTCGGCCCTCGCTCAGCTGCACTCGACATGCAGCGCATCCGGGACCCTCCTACGCGAACGAAGACGTCGAGCTGCGGCGCACGGGTGCGCATGTCGTCGAGTGTTGGAAGCGTCGACCGCGGTGTCGGTGTGGTTCTGGTTGCAGGGCAACGAGGTCAGTCGTCTATCTGGACATAAAGCGAAGCTTGACTCACATTTCCATAGTCCCCGTTCGCCCAAATTCAGCCCAGCAAATACCGAGGTCACCACCACCCCAAGCGCTCGCTGTCCACCGCGTCGCCAGATCGAGAGGTCCGACGGCACCGGAACCTCAAAGATGGTGGAAATCTTGGTTGGTGGTAAGGGACTGGTGAGTACAGGACGTCAATATCAACTTGAGCTGTACTCACGATTGCGCAGACAGGACTTCATGGTCGTTGGCAACGTCGTGAGCGAGGGTCGGCCTTCCGCTTCACCAGGCCGCCCCTGTGCTGAATCGCACTCGCCTTAGCCACACCCTCACAACACGATCGAAGATGTACTGCCGCGTCGGTGCGCGCGTCCGAGTTGGGTGGGAGTGCTCTATGGTGGGATTGCGCCGTGATGCTAGTGTGGGGCGTCTGTCTCGAGTATTTCAGGTTGACGAAATCGTACTTAGACGGTGCGCGAACTTGTCAGAGTGGCGATGGTAGCCTTGGCCTTGTTGGGGTCTGAACAGCGCGCTGTGTGATGTTGCAGGTCAGTCAGGCGTAGTTCACGACGAAATCGCAGCCAGGTGCTTACCGTTTTGTTTGAATTAGTAGTATTCCTGTGGAGATAGTTGTGCGTGCGTGCGATGGGTTTGAATTGGCGATGAGGACGAGGCAATACGTGCTCGCAATTGGATATCGGCTTGTTGCAGGGATGAAACGAAGGTCAGTCTTCTTTTCTTCAAATGTTCCGGAAGCTTAGAATACTCACAAGTTTCAGCAGCCGTGAGCCTCCCATTCAGCGCGAGCATCCACGCCGTCCCGAAGATGAAGCTTGAGGCACCCGGGCTTGGATACAAAGGTCAATTTATCGGATTAGCGAAACTCGTTAATGGACTCACTGAAACTTGAAGCGTAGGTCTTCGTCCGCCAGCCATCGATTCCCGCCCTGTCCTGCTCCGAGCATGTGTCATGAACAACGCGCGATGGCCTTCGCTCAATTGTCAGTGGAGAAGGAACACCACAACCGGCGGCGGCGGCGGCAGACGAAGAAAATCGCCGACCGTCGTGGTGGGGCCAGCAATGTGCGTGAATACGGCTGGGACTTCTGAAGGTCAGTTTCATGAGTCTTTCAAATCATTCGAGTACTCACTCTTGAATAGGATTGGTTTGGGTGCGTCTGTAAGGTTGGTTAAGAAGTAGTCAGTAGGGATACTATAGAATAGCTGATGTGAACGTACCGATTGAATGAAACCTATTTGGCTAGTCTACGTCTTGCGAGCAACGTTATTCAATTGACAAAAAGACGTAGGATATGGAACTCACTCGTATAGGATAGCTGTAGTGGTCAGAGCTTGCGTATTGAATGAACAGATAACTGTGAGCAAGGTGTAAGAAGTATGACTTCCAAAATTACTCACAAGCTGCGGCAGCGTGATCAACGTCGAGACCAACGTTGTGAGCGTCGGTGACAAGGAACGAAAACATAGTGAAGAGCAGCTGTAGTGTGTAGTACACCAGAGTAGAGTTGACTGAATGAAAGGGGATGAGAGGGATGATGGAGACCTAACCGCAACGGCGTCCATCTTATATACCCCTCCACACCTCCACTTCCATAAACGTCTTCAGCGTATCTAAGATCTCGAGCCCGCTGGACTGACAGCTCGGACGACCATCTTACCTGAGCGTATGTAAACGTCCGTACATTCGTTTCAACGCCAAGGCGTAATGGCACGGCACGCGAGCTAGGTCACCCGGAATTCGACTGAGATGCAGTCATTGTTGCACGCGAAGTTTGACTGTTCGCCCTGGGCCGAGCGAGACGGGTGTCGGTTGGCATGGCTAAGCGAGCTGAGTATGTAAGATTTCTTCATGCTCTGGGGCGGTCTGTCGGGTGAACGGGACGAGCGGGAAAGGGTTTCTTGGACTGCGCGACTGCAATTTCGATGCAATGGATGGACGAGGTTGAGACTTTGAACCCCCCAGTGCAAGACATAAAGCGTAACATAAAAAAGACCACCAAAGTCAGCTCAAATGCTCTATAGCCCGTAAAACGTTCAATTCATCGGTTTCCGGCCCTATCTCGTTCTCCCGAAGCCCAGCCATCCTTACTTCAACTCCTTGGGAAAGGCGTCGAACCCGACGCCAAAATGCAATTTTCGCTGTCATAACACGTATGATGCATCAGTATACTCGGGTCCGCGCTGGCCGATCGTCAAGCAAACGCTTGGAAATGTGTAATCTTGCTGAAAGGGATGAGGAGACGTGGGTCCCGAGATCTCGATGATTTTCGCAAGATGGAGGGGTTGAAGTGCGGCGGTTGGGTGTACCCACTAGTATATCGATATCCCTGAGCTATATCCTGCAGTTTAACGACTATCGGCTTGCAAATGAGTGCAGATCGGCCGTTCACAAAGGCGCGTCTAAATAAGCGCCCGTCTCATTCTCACTTTCGACAGCCGATTGCGCGCGGCTCCGCCAAGACTCGGGGTTGCGTGTCACTGAGGACGTGCTGAACGATACTAGCAGTACCTTAAATATCTTACTATTCTCTAATCTTCTCGAAATGAGCTCCAGGCTAGAGATCCTGCAGCAAACTTTGGCATGCAAGTCCGCCGGATGGGACTTCGTGTGTTCCCCGGCCCATGGCCTGTCGAGCTAATCAATCAGTTCGGGAGTCTCACAGACTCTACAGCACATACGTCACGATTGGTAGCGTACAACTATTCCAAAGGTCCGAGCAAGAAATGGGCGCGCCGTTGCATTATGCCGTTGTGAATCTTGATTCGCAGCATGAGCTGGCCATTTTGTCGAATTAGCGCACATGCGCTGGTATGTGTGCGTCCCGCTATCCCATGGGCCATGTATAGATGTGCTATAGCAGTAGCATTTTGCTGTACTACCTATGGAGGTGGGCGACCGTGTGCCTGGGAGGCCGTTTGTTGTGACTCGTCGTTGCGCGCGCGGCGCGCTCACCGAATACCGAGAATCGCTGGAGCCTGTCTGATCGTCACCGGTTTCAGTATTGTCTGGTCTTCTGCCGTATATACTCTACCTTACCCTGCCTTTCTCCCGTAATCAAATCTTTGCTTCACTACCCTTTCCCTTCCGTTTGCGCAACACAAGATCATAAGTTTCTGTCCTAATTGATCTAATATATGGTAACCTCGGCCAACGCTGTATCGCGGTCATAATGATGTATCGTAGTCCGTAACCGCCAATCCTTCCTGTCAATGCTGATGGGTCGACATATGTGCGAGTGAAGCCCGGGGCTTCGGCTCGTGGCATTACGAGGGGTGAAGTGGGCAAGCCGTAACAAATCGAGACTCGGACATGGGTCTGTAGCGGCGAGGCGTCGACAGTAGGCAAGTGTCGGTGTTTCATGCCGGTAGCCCTAGGGTTTGGGTGCGCACTTCATTGGAGGGTTAGGCATACCGGCGTACGGGAAAAGGAACTAGACTTACCGATCGGCGACGGCTCACTACTCCTGAGGACCTAACAATCAAAAACACTATATAAATCGTTCCGGAAAACCTAGCTACTGGCTATAGGATTTCAATATGTAAGTAAGAGCCTATGACAAGAAAGAAGATCGAGACTGACCTTTGGCATTCCCAAACTAAGTTGACAATCGAATACACGATAGAATTTCTTCCGGCGAATTCGAAGGACCTATGGACCACGGGCGATTGGCGATTGGCGAGTAAAGGTGAGATCTGCGATGGGCATGGTGGCGGGCCCCGGCGAGAGGCTCTTCTGGTCCGGCTCCCAAGCTGTACACAAAATCGATTGCGTTAGAATTCAAGTTGGCTCAGCCACGGACGTGTATTCTGACGTACGTACCATTCTGTGAAGTGGCGAGCCGAGGTTTGGGAGCTGGAGGGAATTTTGTGTAAAATCGCATTGGACTGGCGGAATAAGCATACCGTGTGGTGATATTGAACTGTCCGCTGACGAAGGAACGGGCCTTGAGGGCTGGTTGGAGTTGCGGAGGCCATAAGCTGTGTGATTGACCTGCAGGGTTCCGATGAACGTGAGGTGGATCTCAGCCAGCTACGAGTCCTATGAAATTGTCAGACAGTCAAAAGAGGGGTTAACCCTGGTAACATACGGTGTACTAGGGTGCCACAAGGTGGTGGTGCCGACGGGCAAATAGCCTGTGGAGAGCGCAGAAATGAGCTGTGATTAGCTGAATTAAACAGAGCGAGTTTTGTCCTAACGCACCGAGCGAATGCATGAGAGCATATCCATCCCCTGCCCTGCAAAAGCTCCATGATGTCAAGCACTGTCGAAATGCAGACGCGGCGGTGGGACGTACAAGGACACGGACTCTGGGGACTGAAGTTTGATTTCTGGGCTTCCGGAAAACGGCGCACGCGAGGGACAAGCTGAGGTTCATTGGACGTCGACAGTGGAAGTATAGATGATGCGGTCTCTCAGCGACATGAGCGATGGACGGCGGACGCTGAGAGTGGGAGCTGAGACGACGTGGCCCGGGAGCAAGATGGACATCTCGCGGCAATTAGCCATTTGGAGACTCAGCAAAAGAAGTCGAGAACGCGGGAGCGAAAAAGTTATTTTCCGCGGCAACTCAAATGACAGCCGCGAACTCGGGGAATGGAAACGTGCAGCGAGCAGGGTCCAGGCGGCAGAACGGTATAGCGTAAATGATTTCCGTATGTACGTACAACATGGTCCTCCTAATATGCAAAGTAGACTTTGGTTGGTTCATCGTCGAGAGCCTTCAACGCCGATGTATACCTGTTAATGGACACAGAGACCTAAAGGTAAGGAATAAGTCAAAGTTTCAGCAGAAGGAAGAGGATGACACGCAGCGGGCGGAACCAAGGCGGAACCTATCTCAAGCCGGAATTAGAGATCAAGTTACGGGAGTCAGGGATGGCCATAGCCGGAGCGAATGTCAGGGTTTCATTCCTGGGCTGAAAACCTTTCAAGAAGTGAGTGGAATGCCTCAGCACATCTTTGTGGATTCAACTAGTTTCAACTGGCACTTGAAGCTAGAAAAATCTGCAAAGATGGGTAGAGGAAGGACAGGAGGAGGGACTTACCAGACAGAACAAAAGAGACAGCGGGTATGGAAACACACACAAAACATAAGCCTGAAGATGCGTAACCAGGAACACCAAAGGAACACGTTGCGCTGACGCGGTGACACGCAAATGTTTGTTGAATGCCACGTCTGAGGTTAGACAGGTATATATACCCTGGTGCTAAACGGTGTCAGGCATCCCATCCCTATGCTCGCGAGTCGCACAGTACGTCACCCATCCAGTATCGTTGTAGACCGTAGTAATCCTGTAGTAGACACGCTTGCTCAATATAATAAGAAGGACCGCTGAATACCGAACCTACGGACCTGCACCCGACGTTTGAAAGCAAAAAACTTGCGATTTTTTTCACCTTTTTGCCTCCATTAGGAAGGTCTCTGCCTTCAAAAGGAAATTCAGGGTCGAAACACCCACGAATGTACCGCCTAAAGCTTACCGAGGTCGCACGCACGGCCCCCTCTTTCACCCTCTTGGGCGTCTCCCCCCACACCTTCCACATCTTGATGGTCTCCTCCTTCGGCGACGCCGTGAACACATCCTGACTATTCGGCCCCAAGCACGCAGCTGTGATGCAATGCCGGTGCGCCCGACCCATGGTCAGCAGGCGCTTGCCACTGGGATAGTCGTGCACCACCATCGAATGGGTCAACGGACCCAGCACCACGGTCGGTTTGCTCTTCGTTGCGGCGGCAGGTCTACCCGCGGTCGACGATACCCTGCGCTGCCGGTGCGTCGGTGGCTCGTGTTTGAACTGGACGCCGTGCGTGCTGAGAAGTTCTTTGCACTGGGGAGACCAGATGAGAGAGTGCACTGCGGCGTTGAGGGCGAAGGTCTTCTCGGGCTCGATGGGGCCGGTGGTGAGTTTGTTCGTGCTCCAGACTTGGACAGTGCCTTCGGGGTAGTAGCTGCCCGTGGCCAGGAGCTCGGGCTGCCAACTGCACCATGCCAGCGCCTGCTCAAGAGTCAGCATGAAGTCAAAATGAAACGGAGAGACTCACCTTCGCCACCGCCTGGTGCTTGATCTTGCTGCTCTGCTTCACCTCGGTGAGCGGCTTGCGCGCGCGAACGTCCCAGACGTGCACATTCCCATCGACGTCCCCACTCGCCAAGAAATTCCCCGTCGAGTCGTACGCCATCGACACCACGCTACGCCGGTGCCCACCCGCCCCCCGCCCCCCAACCGTGAAGCACTTGCCCGCATCCCGCAGGTCGTGGAACCGAATCTCCCCATTGCTCAGCCCGTACGTCACCGTGTCGCCGTTCCAGCAGAGCGACTTGGCAGGGTTGTCCCATTCGGATCCTTCGCGCCCGTACAGCGCGAGCCCGACGGTCTTTTCCTCCGTGCACACGACCTCGCACGCGCCGGCGTCGTTGATGCACGCGAGCTTGGTCTTGTGCTTCGCGTCGCCCCATGCGATGGATAGTGCCTCCCGCACGGGCAGCGAGAGCCCCGAGGTGAAGAAGAAGGTTACTTTGCGCGTGTCGATGTCTTGGTAGTAGATGTCCTTGCCGCAGGCTACGGCGATCTGGTTGTTCAGCGACCAGGAGAGTGGTGTTGAGTACAGCGAGGTCGTGAGCCCTGGGCTGTCCAGAACGAGGGTGGCCTGCGAGTTCCGGGCGAGGTTCTGGCTTACGGACCGCCCGTTGGTGGTCTTGTGGGTGGACACGAGGGAGGAGGCGCTCTTGCGGAGCAGAGAGAAGGCGCTGTTCTCGGGTTGGGGGTTCGTGTTCTCGTCCCGGTAGTTTAGGCGCTGGTTGGTCAACAGCCCGAACGACTTGTACATCCGGTTCGTTCGCGGGCTGATCGTCAACGGCACGATGCTCTGCGGTCGTAGTGGTATGAATCGGTCAAGCTGCGGGTTGTTAGCTCTAGTTCTGCCCTTGTAAGCCTGGAAACATACCGAAGTTGTCGAGATATTCTCGCATTGAAAGAGTGGCGAGGGTCCAACAGGTGATTCGGTCGACACATCCAATGTGTTTGTCGATAGCCTCCTTTTCTTGTGCGACCGAAAGTTGAAGGTAGAGGCAGGCGTATACACCCTCTTCTGGGTACTGCTCCCAGCCCCTGGTGTCTGGAATACCGAATCACTCGGGTTTCGTGATCTAGGCACATTAGTAGGGATGTCCAGGGGATGTGTGTGTGTGTGTGTGTGTGTTGTTCAAAGGATGGGTAAGCGGCCTTATTCCACTTGTTTTACACCCGTTTTACAAAGGGTGCCCTTACCGCAAGTCTGGGACAGATGGCGCCGAGGTTCATTTGAAGTGCCGATGGTTGCGTGGGATGGGGTGATGGCGACCGGGAGTCTGGCGCGCCCACATCGGTCTGGGCGAAGTTTGTGGGATGGACCCACTCCCCGGCGCAGCATGATACATCGTAATAAGTAGACGTACCGGTAGAACATGTAAATAAGATTAGGGACAGAGGACGACTCAGAGGCGTGAGCATAAGCACCGTTCGTGATGGGATGCAGGCCAAATATGGCTGAGATATGGTGAAACACTGAAACTCATATGTATACAGATGTAAGGGAGAAATGGGAGGTGACCTGGACTTCAAGGGCTGCTTGAACTGCCATGGTGACCCATAGTATTCTACCAATGTAGACTACAGTCCCTACATTTGATTTGCAAGCTACATGGTGACACCTGGATATAGTACTGTAAAGATTAGATTACAATAGGGTTTGATCAAATTTGATGGCCACACGTTCGAGAATCCAGGCTCTCCGCCCATCGAAACCCGCAAGCGAAATGCAAGCGGGTTGCTGTAAAATAAACCGGTTCGCCGTAAATCAGGCTGTTTTACCGTAAAACGTTCTGGAATAAGTACTTATGCAACTTATTGCCACCAAACGGCTACTTATTTGTAGCTGAGCCAGTAACAGGCACGATGAGCAGGGCGGGCGCCTATTACCAGAATGTTTCCCACAAGTTTCCCACGAAATCACAGTCTCATGGCCTCAATCATGGCCTCAACCGAGTCCCCCCAATGCCAATGCGGCATCCAGGACTGCTCTAAAGGTGTATAATGCTATTCTATGACCAGTGGGGGCATTTCACGAGGGCAAGATGTGTATCATTCCAGTAGTACAGTGAAATACAGGACCAATCTGTACACTAGGCTGCTAAACTATGAGTCCCCAGCCCAGGCCCAGCACTCACAACTCACACTGTGCACCCATGGCTACCTCCGATGACAGCATTGGGGAACCGAATAAATTTGGGGGAAGCGAGCAACACAGAGAGCCGCCGAAATGCGAGCGCGCTGACCAGCGCGGTCCTCTTTCGGATATTTCCCGATGACCAATCAGCCGCGCCGTGATGCCGACGGCAGCCGAGTGATGGCGGTGCCGGCTGTAAAACGGGGCCCCAGCACGGCTCCTGATTGGGTGGGGCCCGTAAAACATTCAGCATAAGCAGTGTTGCCACCGCCAGCCGATAGGGGCACCCACCCCCCAAGGTGGCAACCAGAGAGGTCCCGGACTCCCGCCAGCTTGGTAGCAGCCTGAGACTAGGGCGACTGAAACGGCCGGCTAGAAGCCGTCGAATTGTCCATCCGGTCGGAGTCAGGCGTGCCGAGGGACCTGCGCGCAAGAGCACGCTAAACATAATATATGCCTCACAGAAACGGCACCAGACCCGAGCCACAAGATCAAGAAACACCTAGCACCCCACAGAAGCAGCAGTAGCACTCAAAGCGCAATTAACCCATTATACCTCGTATGACAATACAGTAGAATTACTCCTCCCAATCCTGTAGAAGCCGCTCAACCTCGTATGCAAACCGCGCCATGATAATACAGTAGAATGACTCCTCTCAATCCTTTAGAAGCCGCTCAATCTCGTATGCAAACCGCGCCGCTATAGTGACCCATCGCCTACTTGAGAGTATCACTTTTAGCTGAGCCTCCGCATCATCATTCAGACTCTGCAGCTCTGCCCGCTCTTCCAACGACGCAGCCTTCCAGACATCGACCATAAACCTCCTCCGATCCGCACTCAGCGTCTCTGACCGACCGCACACAAGCCACAAGTGCTCAACCGTTTCGGTGACGCGGCCACAGAACCGACACAAACACTGATCCCCTGCCTGTCTCCACCTCCTACGACGAACGGCATACTTGTGCTCCCCAAGCAGAACCCTCGTAAGCGCACGACGATAACCCGGATGGGGAATGCGCAGATACTGACGGAGTGCCACCGGGGCGGCGACAGTCAACTCCCCTCTCGCGTCAGGCTCACGCCTCCCCTGAATAAAATACAAATCGGTCGACGCATCGACCAGTCCCTGCAGCCACCTCCCAACCCCACCGTTGATCTCCTCTAGGAGCTCCTCCATACGCCCAACCGAAAGGAGGCCATCAGGGTCTGGCACAGCTACTGCATAAGGCAGGGCCTTGATAGCCTCACGCAGACGGCTCACCCACGTACGGTGACCCGCGAAGTCAAGAGACACCAGCTCCCGGTAAGCCGCGAACGCCAACAACGCAGGATTACGGAGCAGATACAGTATGTTCCTCACCGTCAGCGACAAACGTCGCACCTGCAGAGGGATAAGGCCGGTCTCCGTGAACAGGATACACTTCCTGCACCGGCTCCCAACACCCAGGATCCTCCGGAGATACAGCTCCTGTTCCTTCTCCTGCTCCTTCCGAGCCTTCTCCACATGGTCCACCATAACATCAGCCCCGTGGGTGAGGTGGGGGTCCACCAGTGCCATGTAGAGCTTCCTCGCACACGGGATCGGCAGGAGCCCCGTTAGCTTCTCCACCCCACGCATAGTCCCGGTAATCCGCTTCGCCTTCTGCGCCTTCACGTTGTAGTGCTTGCGAAGGGGACCGGAGCTACCGGAGGAAGTTACAAGGAAGCCGAGATATGATACCTCCGTTACGACCTGCAGCTGGCACCCCTCTCCAAACGCCAACGACTCCCTATCACCCGCCTTCGCACTGCCGCCAAACACCATAACCACTGACTTCGTCTCATTGAAGAGCATGAAATTCACGCTACACCAACGGCTGATGCCCTCCACCTTGCGACGTAGTCCCTCCCTCGACAACGACAGTAGAAGTACATCATCGGCCTGCTCGACATTTGTCACGGTGACCCCATCGAGAACGATGTCATCGTCATCTCGACTCATGAACCCCGGGAGATCGGACATGTAGAGCGCCCAGAGAATAGGCGAGCATGTATCACCAATCAGAATCCCAACAGACGACTTGAACTCATCCGACTTCTCCCCCTCGTGTGACACAAAATAGGTCATCTCGCCATATATCCACCGGAGCCAGTCGAAGATCCTACCGCCAGCCCCGAGCCGCCGAAGCTTCAGCCAGAGTGTAGCGTGATTCGTTGACGGGAATGCGTTCGTGAGGTCGACAAACGCAGCAAAGAGAGGACGACCCTGAGCCTTCGCCTTGTCCACCGCCGCCTGGAGGACGAGAACATTATTGTTCGTGCGATAGCCCTTGCGGAACCCATTCTGCGATGCCGGCAGGGCACCGCGCCCCTCCGCCCACTCCTCAAGCCTCGCCGTCACAACCGACATCATGAACTTCAAGAAGCAGCTCTCCAGTCCAATCGTCCTATAGCTCGCCGGATCGTTCTTAGGCTTGTCCTTCTTCAACAATCCTACAAGCTGCGTCCGGAGCCACACAGACGGCGCACTCCTAAGCTCGAGACAGCGATTGCAGAGGTCCATCAGCAGCTCGTTCTCCATCCCCATGATGTCACGGTAAGAGATCTGATCCTCCCCAGTGGCAGCATCGAGACGCCCTCTCAACCTAAGCTTCGCCTTCTCAATATCCTCCAACACAACAATCCGAGAGAACGAGAAGAGTGGTGTGGCATCCACCGTCTCCCCCTCCAACAAATCCTCCATCTCCTCATTGAGTCGCAAACGCTCTTGGTCGAAGCTCGGCGGGGTGGGTACAATCGGGTTCATGCGCGCCTCAAAGACCCTCCGGAGATCGTCCGCCGTGAACTCGCTCAGCTCGAACGCGCGCGCCGACCACAGGCGCTTGTATACGCGCCAGAATTCCTTATCCGTGGGCGCATTCAGCAGCTCTAACCGTATCTCCCTCTGACGCTCTCGACACCGTGACTGCGCTGCAGCAATGGTCAGTGAGGCGACCATCCCTGACAGCGGCTCAGGCCCGTATCCCAGCTCCCCTTCATGACCCCTCCGTTCACCGAGCTCTGCCAGAACCTTATCTTTAGACAGAATCGGCCCCTTGGACCGGCAGGGCTCGCATTGACAACCCAGCGGGTCGGCCTTCCTCAGCGTCCAGTCGATGGGCTCGTATGGGGGAACAGGCGGCGACTCAGCACCCTCTTTCGCAAGCGCATCCGCCGCATCATTGTGCGCATTCCCACTATGCGCTTTCACCTTCCTGAAGGTGACCGCCGCCGGCCGCTGCTCCAACAGCCCAGCAATATCCCTCAAGATATCTCCGTTGGTCACGCGCCACCCAATAGCCGCCTTCCGCGCTGCCCACGTCGTCACCATCCCAATCGCATACTCGGAGTCGGAGAAGATCACCAGTGTCTGGTGCTGGTTCGCAGCCTGGAGAGCGCAAAATATGGCATAGACTTCCGCACGCCCATTCGCCTGATCGTCGGGCACCCGCACTGCAAGATTCTTACGGCTACCCGGGCCAAAGTACACTCCCGAGCCCGCCCTCGCCCTCGCCGTACCATTGTCCAGCCCAGAGCCATCGACGTAGACGTGAACTGGGGCAGTCTCCTTGAACACCGGTCCATACAGCCGTCGCAGCTCGTTATCCGGCGTAGTCTGTGACTCGATGGCCTGGATCATGAGTCGGTCGAGTTCGGTTGCTGTAGGGAGCTTCGGTTTCCTCATCCTCTTGCGAGGCGCCCGCGTTGCATCCTTCGCCCGCCCGCGCCTCAGCGGAGGAAGCCCGGCGACCTCAACCTGAAGAAACACCTCTGCATGGTCCGACCACATCCGCCGTTCCGTACCTATCTTCATGGCCGTCGTCGCAGCCAAGGCACGGTCATTTCCAATCGCGTAGTCGACCACCGCCTTCCCGATCCCCGTGTGATGAGATGTGAATCGGCTGCTACTGGTGTGGAACTTCGGTAGGCCATTGAAGATGTGCATCCCGTTCGCCGTACAGGTGCGAAGGAGGGAGTTACCCCGTGTTGTCGTCTTCTCGTCCTCTGATCTCCTCTCGCCACTCGCCCCCGTTCGCGCATTCAAGTCCCCGACTATCACCACCATCTTCCCCGACACCCAGCACAACGCCATCAGATCCTCCAGCTGCGCATACGGGCTCTCATCGGCAAAAGTATCCCATGCACTCCCTTCCGGGAGAATATACGCCCCAACTAGAATCATCTGCGGCGACTCGAGAACCAGGATATCCGGCGAAGAAAGCGCCGCAGACATTTTCAGGCCAACACCCTCCCTAACCAGTGCGACGACACCTCCCCCCTGATACCCCGTCGGATCGTGGTACTCCCGCTCCACCGAACACCTCGAGTACCCAGGCACATCCGCCACCACCACCATGCCGTCCTTCTCCATCTGCGTCTCCTGAAAAATGTTGACGTCGTAATGGTAAATCTCCTCCACAAACTCTGGGCAAGCCATCCTGATCGCAAAGTTACCGTTCACATTCCAGGACCGAATAGATACAGTACAAGCCGGTGTACGCGTAACAGCACCGGCCTCTCGCGAAGAGGGAGAGGGACTACGGCTCACCCCACCCAATTTTTTGGCGTGAACGCCGAAGCCACTGCATCAGCACACCCGTCCACCCCCGTCCTGACGAAAGAGTTCCATATCTGTAGTAACTCATGCTCCCGATCCGCCGTCGACGTCCGCACGACCACACTCCTTCCATCGAGCTCCGCCCAGACCTCCGTGATGTCGTTGCAGAGCGTCGAACAGCTCGGGAGATTGGAGAACCCAGACGGCCACACCGCAGCCCGTAGGTACGCGCACACCGCCTCCTTGAGCGGGAGGTGCTGGGCGAAGGGGAACGGGCTGATCCTGACGAGCACGAAGTTCCTGTCCGAACGAGGAGCCCTGGTGGGGGCGGGCCCCGCCGCTGCCCGAATCCGATGGGTCGATGGCGACGACGACGCTGATGCACCCTGGGGCCGAGGAGGGTACTGCCTGTCGGAGCCAAGGTTGGGAAACACGGGGGCGGGCGCTCGGTCCCGAGTCGCATCCTGAGCAGAATCCGGCTCCAGGTCGAACATAGGCGCCGGTTCCACATGCGGGCGCTTCGACGGTACCTGCACATAGCCGGACGCGGCCTCCAGTCGCGCAAGCTTCTCGGTGTGCCTCGAGACAAGCTCCTTGAGGGACGAGAGAGACGCCCCATCCTTCTCCGCTGCATCTAACTTCGCACGCGCCTCGGTCCTGAACTTCTTCGAGACTGCCAGTGCCGGTCCGACCTGCTGCTTCATCGTGACCTCGACCACTCTCCCCGCCTCCTCCAGAGCCGTAACCCTCCGTCCAATCCCTGCCAGCTCTGAACGCACGGCGTCCAACTCCCCAGCGCTCACGCCCGCGGGTCCTGGGCCGGCACGCTTGGAGGCTTTCGCCGTCTTCAAAACGTCCTGAACCGTGCTCTTGAGAGTCGAGATCTCCTCCTCCAACTTCGCGATCTTATCCTGGAGTGCCTGGGTGGGGCACTCGTGCATCGTAGCCCTGCTTCGAGACTTCTTCAGCGGCTCCGGGCGGTCCTTCGACACCACCCGATTGCGGAGCTGGCGGCCGCCCTTGAACTTAGGCTGTACCGCCGGCCCCGAACCCTCTTCCTGAGACAGGGCGGTACCGGCGGGGGGAGACACAGGCTGCGTGGGCTAGGGCTGTCAGAGAGCCGCCCCACAGGCACCTTGGAGAGAACATACCTCCTCGCCGTCCTCAGGCGCACCATCCACGTACATATCATCCTCATCAAAGCCCTCCCCATCCTCCTGGTTCGCCTCCTGCTCCTCCAATTCCAGCAGAGACTCCTCAAACATGGGGAGTGCTTCTTCCACTTCCAACAGGCTATCGTCGAATTTGGGGCGGGCCTCCTCATCCTCCCCTCCCGACACGGGGGATGGTGATCCAGACATGGTGGCTATCTGTCGAGCCCCTTCAGTAACATACCCCAACCAACCCGACCAGCTCGGGCGTACCAATAATCACTGTGCTCGCAAGAAGTCTTCGATGGCGAGAGTAGGTCCTAATGGGAGGAAACAAGGAAGGGATGTCTCATCCCAGCCATGACGAGTGCGACGTCCCCTTGTGTGACGCAAACCGCTCGATCGATCTGCCGATCGGAAGCCCGGTATACAACTCGCAAGCGGCGGACTGCGCCCTGCGCCCCCGCTGCACATTCCTAGCCCGAGGAGCAATGGGCAAAGCAAACAGCCGTGTGGAGACGTATGGATAGATGTAGGGTACAGAGCAACCCGATGCGACGTGGCAACCGTTGTCGATCAGCCCCGCACGTGGGCCACGTGCCTCGATTAAGCGCCCAGAAATCGTTTCCATCGCGCACGGACCCAGAACCCCAAAAATAAATTTCATTACGCACGGACCCAATACCCCAAAAATAAAACTTCCTTACGCACGGACCCGATACCAGTGGCGAGGAGGGCAGGCCCCCGGATATTGTGCAGGCGAGTACGGTACTCAGGCTACAGCCGTCAGACAGGACTTAGACGCCCGTCGTCCATCCCGCTCTACCGATGCAGGCACTGGCTCCCTTCCACTCGCACTCCGTAGCCTAGAGAGCTCACGCTCATTTCCATTACGGGTGTGTAGTCGTCGCCGATGCCACTAGCATCGTACGGCCCTCATCAGCCGTATACCCTTCCCCCTAGGTGTAAGAAACGGTGCAGTAGAACTGCATAGTAGAACCCCGAAGCCGCGCTCCCCGCCACCCGGGGAGCGTCATCCACTAGCCCCGATCCGCATCCACCCAGCCCGACCGTCCATTGACCCTGGCTACAAGACAGGTATACAGCCCCCAACGGGCGGATACCGCTTGCTCCAGCTCAAGACGGTGGCTCGAAGTCCCCATAGGGTCTCGATTGCAACAAACTATTGCGCCGGGCTCCAGGTTCCGACTATCTATTCTTCTCCGGTTGACATAGAACGTCAAGACGCAAAAAGATGTCATTAGCATTGCGACTTCAGTGGTATCCGTAGTCCGCACTCACGACATTGTACTAGGTCCTCCTGGTCTCAAGCCTCTGTACTGCTTGACAATATCGCGAATCGCGATGGTGGTTGAAGTTTCAAGAGTTGGAGACGAACTTACGAGAACTGGTTGGAGCGCCGCCGAGCCAACTTTGATGGCGGTCATGGCGCGCAAACAGACTCGTGATCAAGAGGCGCCAGATCCACCGATCCTGGATACTGATTGGAGGAAAAATGATGGCAACATGGAACTTTCCGAATTTCGGCAGCCCTTCGGCATCATCATCTGGCCTTTGGCTGCATGAGCCCTACAGAGCCTGCACAGAGCTTTCTGAACCGTTCAAAGGTACATAAGCCCTCAAATATCTATGATATGGTATGCCGAGCACATTTAATGCCTTAAAGTAGCACCAGTAGGTGCGCACATAGAGATTGGTGTTTACCTTGAAGCACCATTCACTCTATGACTTCGTGACTCTGCAATGAGGCCATTGAGGGGTTGGAGTATACTATAACCGCTGTGTATGGGTGTTCCAGGTAGCGTTTAGCCAAATTTTACCATTGAAAGTAAATCCTGGAAAGACTTCAGCTGGGCTCAAGGTAAGCTTAGCCGTAAGCCAGAGACTTGGTCTGGAGCTTAGAGAAATCGAATTCAGTAGTCTGAAGCTTGTCATATACCCGTACCAACTTCAGAAATCCTTACGCAGATACGTTTTAATGACTTGGTGGCCTGTATCTCGTTTCTTCAAGCCTGAACGCGGGACGGGTGCAACATTGGTGTTAATAATGCCGTCGGAACCCAATCGCGGCAGACGACGGCTTAGGCAAACATGGCACGCAAATTTCCGTATTTGGGGGAGGGGGGGAGGGGGACCTCCCGTGGGAAATGGTGCCAGGATCGGTGGATCTGGCGCCTCTTGCTCGTGATCGTGGCGGTGACCAGTCCCTGGCGATCAGACTCCCTCCTCTGAACGACCAGCTGCTCGCGTTCACCCCCTCCGCATCCAAGAGCTCTCATTGGCCGCCCAAGATCGTCTTCCCCGCGCTCAAGAGCTCTGATTGGCTCCTTCGAAATCCCTCGACCCCTCGCTCCCCCACGTCCTCTGCTATTTTGACCTGTCCCCGGACGCCTCGTCCCTGCATCTTCCCGCCATCTCGCTCCCTTCCCCCCTCAGTCTTGCATCGTCTCTGTCGTGGATATGGTCGTTCTGTGCACCTTTTCGGTGAGTTCTGCCTCTGTATTGACTGGAAAGCTTCACTCACCTTCACCATTCGCGTAGGATGAGGCTGATCTGCAGGGAGGCTCTACCATTCCAATCCGGCGCATATGCACAGCTGAGAGTAGCGTTGCGCCGCGAGGGATCGACGGCCTGGGACTTGGTAAGCATTCATTCGCATCCAAGATAACTCCCACTCACCTTCTCGCCAGAAGCAACGATCCGAATCACCGTGCGCCGCGGCTGAGCAAGAGTCAGCACAACTGGCAACTCGATGGCGCAAACGCTCTCCCATCACGACCACCACTCCAAACCCGACGCGACTTTGTCGCATTTCGAGCACAGATCGCTGGGCACACATGTTAGTCCAATTGGATTAGGATGACCTAGAGCTACGCTTACCATGCCTCCCGTATCCCAGCGCCAGCACGAATACAAACACAGACTCGCGGCTTCACAAGGGCTAACCCGAGTCGCTGCACTCCTCGCCCACTATCGCAGGCAACGCCCCAACACCAACCTATATCCGCTGCCAGCGGCCACCAACCGTCGACATCGAACTCCGAAACCGCCAGCCCGATTTTCGCCATGTGCGGCATCGGCTCGAGTGATGCTGGTTGTAGTGGATTGGTGAGCTTACTGCCTCGATATCAAAGGAATTGGACTCACGATTGCATAGACTTACCCTCGACGCAACGTCTGTCCACCAACACCGATCCCGGAATGCTCCAGGTCGTCGACTACAGCCATTTCGCGGGCGCGGAGACTTCAGGTGATGCTGGTTGTAGGGGATCGGTGAGTATAAACCTCAAGATGCGATGGATGTGTACTCACGTTTGCATATCGGAACCTAGGGGCCCGGCGCAACGAGCGAAGATGAGACCCGCGAAATCCTTCGGACAGCCGGCCATGGCGCCGGCGCGCGCATCGTTGGGCCAACGGGCTGAGCTTCAAGGCCAGTCAACATCCACCATGACCCACCGCCGACCTTGGAGTTGCCCGGATGCAAGGCGGCCGCGTTCTGCGGCGTAGAGGTTCTGAGAGGTGGTGGGGACGACCGGCATGGTGATGCTGGTTGTAGGGTATTGGTGAGTAACAAAACTTCGAGATTACATGCATTAAACTCACGATTGCGTTGTCAAAGCTCCAGGGTCATTCGAACCGCGTCCCCTTTGACATCCCCCGACTCCCGGCTCTCGGCCCTCGCTCAGCTGCACTCGACATGCAGCGCATCCGGGACCCTCCTACGCGAACGAAGACGTCGAGCTGCGGCGCACGGGTGCGCATGTCGTCGAGTGTTGGAAGCGTCGACCGCGGTGTCGGTGTGGTTCTGGTTGCAGGGCAACGAGGTCAGTCGTCTATCTGGACATAAAGCGAAGCTTGACTCACATTTCCATAGTCCCCGTTCGCCCAAATTCAGCCCAGCAAATACCGAGGTCACCACCACCCCAAGCGCTCGCTGTCCACCGCGTCGCCAGATCGAGAGGTCCGACGGCACCGGAACCTCAAAGATGGTGGAAATCTTGGTTGGTGGTAAGGGACTGGTGAGTACAGGACGTCAATATCAACTTGAGCTGTACTCACGATTGCGCAGACAGGACTTCATGGTCGTTGGCAACGTCGTGAGCGAGGGTCGGCCTTCCGCTTCACCAGGCCGCCCCTGTGCTGAATCGCACTCGCCTTAGCCACACCCTCACAACACGATCGAAGATGTACTGCCGCGTCGGTGCGCGCGTCCGAGTTGGGTGGGAGTGCTCTATGGTGGGATTGCGCCGTGATGCTAGTGTGGGGCGTCTGTCTCGAGTATTTCAGGTTGACGAAATCGTACTTAGACGGTGCGCGAACTTGTCAGAGTGGCGATGGTAGCCTTGGCCTTGTTGGGGTCTGAACAGCGCGCTGTGTGATGTTGCAGGTCAGTCAGGCGTAGTTCACGACGAAATCGCAGCCAGGTGCTTACCGTTTTGTTTGAATTAGTAGTATTCCTGTGGAGATAGTTGTGCGTGCGTGCGATGGGTTTGAATTGGCGATGAGGACGAGGCAATACGTGCTCGCAATTGGATATCGGCTTGTTGCAGGGATGAAACGAAGGTCAGTCTTCTTTTCTTCAAATGTTCCGGAAGCTTAGAATACTCACAAGTTTCAGCAGCCGTGAGCCTCCCATTCAGCGCGAGCATCCACGCCGTCCCGAAGATGAAGCTTGAGGCACCCGGGCTTGGATACAAAGGTCAATTTATCGGATTAGCGAAACTCGTTAATGGACTCACTGAAACTTGAAGCGTAGGTCTTCGTCCGCCAGCCATCGATTCCCGCCCTGTCCTGCTCCGAGCATGTGTCATGAACAACGCGCGATGGCCTTCGCTCAATTGTCAGTGGAGAAGGAACACCACAACCGGCGGCGGCGGCGGCAGACGAAGAAAATCGCCGACCGTCGTGGTGGGGCCAGCAATGTGCGTGAATACGGCTGGGACTTCTGAAGGTCAGTTTCATGAGTCTTTCAAATCATTCGAGTACTCACTCTTGAATAGGATTGGTTTGGGTGCGTCTGTAAGGTTGGTTAAGAAGTAGTCAGTAGGGATACTATAGAATAGCTGATGTGAACGTACCGATTGAATGAAACCTATTTGGCTAGTCTACGTCTTGCGAGCAACGTTATTCAATTGACAAAAAGACGTAGGATATGGAACTCACTCGTATAGGATAGCTGTAGTGGTCAGAGCTTGCGTATTGAATGAACAGATAACTGTGAGCAAGGTGTAAGAAGTATGACTTCCAAAATTACTCACAAGCTGCGGCAGCGTGATCAACGTCGAGACCAACGTTGTGAGCGTCGGTGACAAGGAACGAAAACATAGTGAAGAGCAGCTGTAGTGTGTAGTACACCAGAGTAGAGTTGACTGAATGAAAGGGGATGAGAGGGATGATGGAGACCTAACCGCAACGGCGTCCATCTTATATACCCCTCCACACCTCCACTTCCATAAACGTCTTCAGCGTATCTAAGATCTCGAGCCCGCTGGACTGACAGCTCGGACGACCATCTTACCTGAGCGTATGTAAACGTCCGTACATTCGTTTCAACGCCAAGGCGTAATGGCACGGCACGCGAGCTAGGTCACCCGGAATTCGACTGAGATGCAGTCATTGTTGCACGCGAAGTTTGACTGTTCGCCCTGGGCCGAGCGAGACGGGTGTCGGTTGGCATGGCTAAGCGAGCTGAGTATGTAAGATTTCTTCATGCTCTGGGGCGGTCTGTCGGGTGAACGGGACGAGCGGGAAAGGGTTTCTTGGACTGCGCGACTGCAATTTCGATGCAATGGATGGACGAGGTTGAGACTTTGAACCCCCCAGTGCAAGACATAAAGCGTAACATAAAAAAGACCACCAAAGTCAGCTCAAATGCTCTATAGCCCGTAAAACGTTCAATTCATCGGTTTCCGGCCCTATCTCGTTCTCCCGAAGCCCAGCCATCCTTACTTCAACTCCTTGGGAAAGGCGTCGAACCCGACGCCAAAATGCAATTTTCGCTGTCATAACACGTATGATGCATCAGTATACTCGGGTCCGCGCTGGCCGATCGTCAAGCAAACGCTTGGAAATGTGTAATCTTGCTGAAAGGGATGAGGAGACGTGGGTCCCGAGATCTCGATGATTTTCGCAAGATGGAGGGGTTGAAGTGCGGCGGTTGGGTGTACCCACTAGTATATCGATATCCCTGAGCTATATCCTGCAGTTTAACGACTATCGGCTTGCAAATGAGTGCAGATCGGCCGTTCACAAAGGCGCGTCTAAATAAGCGCCCGTCTCATTCTCACTTTCGACAGCCGATTGCGCGCGGCTCCGCCAAGACTCGGGGTTGCGTGTCACTGAGGACGTGCTGAACGATACTAGCAGTACCTTAAATATCTTACTATTCTCTAATCTTCTCGAAATGAGCTCCAGGCTAGAGATCCTGCAGCAAACTTTGGCATGCAAGTCCGCCGGATGGGACTTCGTGTGTTCCCCGGCCCATGGCCTGTCGAGCTAATCAATCAGTTCGGGAGTCTCACAGACTCTACAGCACATACGTCACGATTGGTAGCGTACAACTATTCCAAAGGTCCGAGCAAGAAATGGGCGCGCCGTTGCATTATGCCGTTGTGAATCTTGATTCGCAGCATGAGCTGGCCATTTTGTCGAATTAGCGCACATGCGCTGGTATGTGTGCGTCCCGCTATCCCATGGGCCATGTATAGATGTGCTATAGCAGTAGCATTTTGCTGTACTACCTATGGAGGTGGGCGACCGTGTGCCTGGGAGGCCGTTTGTTGTGACTCGTCGTTGCGCGCGCGGCGCGCTCACCGAATACCGAGAATCGCTGGAGCCTGTCTGATCGTCACCGGTTTCAGTATTGTCTGGTCTTCTGCCGTATATACTCTACCTTACCCTGCCTTTCTCCCGTAATCAAATCTTTGCTTCACTACCCTTTCCCTTCCGTTTGCGCAACACAAGATCATAAGTTTCTGTCCTAATTGATCTAATATATGGTAACCTCGGCCAACGCTGTATCGCGGTCATAATGATGTATCGTAGTCCGTAACCGCCAATCCTTCCTGTCAATGCTGATGGGTCGACATATGTGCGAGTGAAGCCCGGGGCTTCGGCTCGTGGCATTACGAGGGGTGAAGTGGGCAAGCCGTAACAAATCGAGACTCGGACATGGGTCTGTAGCGGCGAGGCGTCGACAGTAGGCAAGTGTCGGTGTTTCATGCCGGTAGCCCTAGGGTTTGGGTGCGCACTTCATTGGAGGGTTAGGCATACCGGCGTACGGGAAAAGGAACTAGACTTACCGATCGGCGACGGCTCACTACTCCTGAGGACCTAACAATCAAAAACACTATATAAATCGTTCCGGAAAACCTAGCTACTGGCTATAGGATTTCAATATGTAAGTAAGAGCCTATGACAAGAAAGAAGATCGAGACTGACCTTTGGCATTCCCAAACTAAGTTGACAATCGAATACACGATAGAATTTCTTCCGGCGAATTCGAAGGACCTATGGACCACGGGCGATTGGCGATTGGCGAGTAAAGGTGAGATCTGCGATGGGCATGGTGGCGGGCCCCGGCGAGAGGCTCTTCTGGTCCGGCTCCCAAGCTGTACACAAAATCGATTGCGTTAGAATTCAAGTTGGCTCAGCCACGGACGTGTATTCTGACGTACGTACCATTCTGTGAAGTGGCGAGCCGAGGTTTGGGAGCTGGAGGGAATTTTTGTGTAAAATCGCATTGGACTGGCGGAATAAGCATACCGTGTGGTGATATTGAACTGTCCGCTGACGAAGGAACGGGCCTTGAGGGCTGGTTGGAGTTGCGGAGGCCATAAGCTGTGTGATTGACCTGCAGGGTTCCGATGAACGTGAGGTGGATCTCAGCCAGCTACGAGTCCTATGAAATTGTCAGACAGTCAAAAGAGGGGTTAACCCTGGTAACATACGGTGTACTAGGGTGCCACAAGGTGGTGGTGCCGACGGGCAAATAGCCTGTGGAGAGCGCAGAAATGAGCTGTGATTAGCTGAATTAAACAGAGCGAGTTTTGTCCTAACGCACCGAGCGAATGCATGAGAGCATATCCATCCCCTGCCCTGCAAAAGCTCCATGATGTCAAGCACTGTCGAAATGCAGACGCGGCGGTGGGACGTACAAGGACACGGACTCTGGGGACTGAAGTTTGATTTCTGGGCTTCCGGAAAACGGCGCACGCGAGGGACAAGCTGAGGTTCATTGGACGTCGACAGTGGAAGTATAGATGATGCGGTCTCTCAGCGACATGAGCGATGGACGGCGGACGCTGAGAGTGGGAGCTGAGACGACGTGGCCCGGGAGCAAGATGGACATCTCGCGGCAATTAGCCATTTGGAGACTCAGCAAAAGAAGTCGAGAACGCGGGAGCGAAAAAGTTATTTTCCGCGGCAACTCAAATGACAGCCGCGAACTCGGGGAATGGAAACGTGCAGCGAGCAGGGTCCAGGCGGCAGAACGGTATAGCGTAAATGATTTCCGTATGTACGTACAACATGGTCCTCCTAATATGCAAAGTAGACTTTGGTTGGTTCATCGTCGAGAGCCTTCAACGCCGATGTATACCTGTTAATGGACACAGAGACCTAAAGGTAAGGAATAAGTCAAAGTTTCAGCAGAAGGAAGAGGATGACACGCAGCGGGCGGAACCAAGGCGGAACCTATCTCAAACCGGAATTAGAGATCAAGTTACGGGAGTCAGGGATGGCCATAGCCGGAGCGAATGTCAGGGTTTCATTCCTGGGCTGAAAACCTTTCAAGAAGTGAGTGGAATGCCTCAGCACATCTTTGTGGATTCAACTAGTTTCAACTGGCACTTGAAGCTAGAAAAATCTGCAAAGATGGGTAGAGGAAGGACAGGAGGAGGGACTTACCAGACAGAACAAAAGAGACAGCGGGTATGGAAACACACACAAAACATAAGCCTGAAGATGCGTAACCAGGAACACCAAAGGAACACGTTGCGCTGACGCGGTGACACGCAAATGTTTGTTGAATGCCACGTCTGAGGTTAGACAGGTATATATACCCTGGTGCTAAACGGTGTCAGGCATCCCATCCCTATGCTCGCGAGTCGCACAGTACGTCACCCATCCAGTATCGTTGTAGACCGTAGTAATCCTGTAGTAGACACGCTTGCTCAATATAATAAGAAGGACCGCTGAATACCGAACCTACGGACCTGCACCCGACGTTTGAAAGCAAAAAACTTGCGATTTTTTTCACCTTTTTGCCTCCATTAGGAAGGTCTCTGCCTTCAAAAGGAAATTCAGGGTCGAAACACCCACGAATGTACCGCCTAAAGCTTACCGAGGTCGCACGCACGGCCCCCTCTTTCACCCTCTTGGGCGTCTCCCCCCACACCTTCCACATCTTGATGGTCTCCTCCTTCGGCGACGCCGTGAACACATCCTGACTATTCGGCCCCAAGCACGCAGCTGTGATGCAATGCCGGTGCGCCCGACCCATGGTCAGCAGGCGCTTGCCACTGGGATAGTCGTGCACCACCATCGAATGGGTCAACGGACCCAGCACCACGGTCGGTTTGCTCTTCGTTGCGGCGGCAGGTCTACCCGCGGTCGACGATACCCTGCGCTGCCGGTGCGTCGGTGGCTCGTGTTTGAACTGGACGCCGTGCGTGCTGAGAAGTTCTTTGCACTGGGGAGACCAGATGAGAGAGTGCACTGCGGCGTTGAGGGCGAAGGTCTTCTCGGGCTCGATGGGGCCGGTGGTGAGTTTGTTCGTGCTCCAGACTTGGACCGTGCCTTCGGGGTAGTAGCTACCCGTGGCCAGGAGCTCGGGCTGCCAACTGCACCATGAGAGCGCCTGCTCAAGAGTCAGCATGAAGTCAAAATGAAACGAAGAGACTCACCTTCGCCACCGCTTGATGCTTGATCTTGCTGCTCTGCTTCACCTCGGTGAGTGACTTGCGCGCGCGAACGTCCCAGACGTGCACATTCCCATCGACGTCCCCACTCGCCAAGAAATTCCCCGTCGAGTCGTACGCCATCGACACCACGCTGCGCCGGTGCCCACCCGCCCCCCGGCCCCCAACCGTGAAGCACTTGCCCGCATCCCGCAGGTCGTGGAACCGAATCTCCCCATTGCTCAGCCCGTACGTCACCGTGTCGCCGTTCCAGCAGAGCGACTTGGCAGGGTTGTCCCATTCGGATCCTTCGCGCCCGTACAGCGCGAGCCCGACGGTCTTTTCCTCCGTGCACACGACCTCGCACGCCCCCGCATCGTTGATGCACGCGAGCTTGGTCTTGTGCTTCGCGTCCCCCCATGCGATGGATAGTGCCTCCCGCACGGGTTGCGAGAGCCCCGAGGTGAAGAAAAAGGTCACCTTGCGCGTGTCGATGTCTTGGTAGTATATGTCCCTGCCGCATGCTACGGCGATCTGGTTGTTCAGCGACCAGGAGAGTGGTGTTGAGTACAGCGAGGTCGTGAGCCCCGGGCTGTCCAGAACGAGGGTGGCCTGCGAGTTCCGGGCGAGGTTCTGGCTTACGGACCGCCCGTTCGTGGTCTTGTGGGTGGACACGAGGGAGGAGGCGCTCTTGCGGAGCAGAGAGAAGGCGCTGTTCTCGGGTTGGGGGTTCGTGTTCTCGTCCCGGTAGTTTAAGCGCTGGTTGGTCAACAGCCCGAACGACTTGTACATCCGGTTCGTTCGCGGGCTGATCGTCAACGGCACGATGCTCTGCGGTCGTAGTGGTATGAATCGGTCGAGCTGTAGGTTGTTAGCTTTAGTTCTACCCTTCTAAGCCTGGAAACATACCGAAGTAGTCGAGACATTCTCGCATTGAAAGAGTGGCGAGGGTCCAGCAGGTGATTCTGTCACCGACACATCCAATGTGTTCGTCGATAGCCTCCTTTTCTTGTGCGACCGAAAGTTGAAGGTAGAGGCGGGCGTATACACCCTCTTCTGGGTACTGCTCCCTGCACCTGGTGTCTGGAATACCGAATCGCTCGGGTTTCGTGATCTAGGAATGTCATTAGCATTGCGACTTCGTTGGTATCCGTAGCCCACACTCACGACATTGTATGGGTCCTCCTGGTCTCAAATGCTTCTGTTCGCTTGACAGCGTCGCGAATCGCGATAGTTATGGTTGAAGTTCAAGGAGTTGGAGACGAGATTACGAGAACTGGTTGGAGCGCCGCCGAGCCAACTTTGATGGCGGTCATGGCGCGCAAACAGACTCGTGATCGTGGCGGTGACCAGTCCCTGACGGCCCGCGATCAGACTCCCCCCTCCTCTGAACGACCAGCTGCTCGCGTTCACCCCCTCCGCATCCAAGAGCTCTCATTGGCTTGCCCAAGATCGCCTTCCCCGCGCTCAAGAGCTCTGATTGGCTCCTTCGAAATCCCTCGACCCCTCGCTCCCCCGCGTCCTCTGCCATTTTGACCTGTCCTCGGACGCCTCGTCCCGCGTCTTGCCGCCATCTCGCTCCCTTCCCCCTCAGTCTTGCATCGTCTCTGTCGTGGATATGGGCGCTCTATGTGCATTTTTGGTGAGTTCTGCCTTTGCATTGACTGGAAAGCTTCACTCACCTTCACCATTCGCATAGGCTCTACCATTCCAATCCGGCGTATATGCACAGCGAAGAGTAGCGTTGCACCACGAGGGATCTACAGCCTGGAGACTTGGTTAGCATTCATTCGCTTCCAAGATGACTCGCACTCACCTTCGCGCCAGAAGCAACGATCCAAATCACCGTGCGCCGCAGCTGAGCAAGAGTCAGCACTGGGCACAACTGGCAACACGAACGCTCTCGTATCACCACCACCACTCCAAACGCAGACTCGCGACTTCACAACAAGGCCTCACCCGAGTCGCTGCACCCTCGCGTCGCATATAGGATTCTGTAAGTGCCGTGCCTCACGTACACTCGAAACCCCACTCACTATCGCACAGGCAATGCCTCGACCCCAACCCATATCCGCCGCCACCAACCGCCGCCATCGAGCTCCGAAACCGCCAGCCCGACTTTCGTCTCGCGGTAGTCATTGGCGACAGAGGCCTTTTTCGGCGTCAGCTCGAGTGATGCTGGTGGATTGGTGAGCTCATTGCTTCGATATCAAAGGAACTGGACTGACGATTGCATAGACTTACCCTCATCTGTCCACCAACACCGATCGCCGAATGCCAGCACCGACCACGGGTCCATCGACTACAAGTGCCGTTTCGCGGATGGGCGGCGGAGACCTCAGTGGTGATGCTGGTTGTAGGGAATCGGTGAGTGCAACCCATCGAAATGCGATAGATTTTGTACTCACATTTGTGTAGGCTGGACCTAGGGAGCTTGCGTAGAGCGAAGACGAGCGACGACGTGAGCCGACTCTCGCAGAGTCGGACAGCCGGCCATGGCGCCGGTGCGCGCGCTTTGAGGCCAGTCCACATCCACCATCACCAACCACCGCCCTTCGAGTTGCACGGCTACAAGGCGGCCGCGTTCTGCAGCGTAGAGGTTCTGAGAGGTGGTGGGGACGACCGGCATGGTGATGCTGGTTGTAGGGCATTGGTGAGTACCGCAACTTCGAGATTAGATGCATTAAACTCACGATTGCGTTGTCGGGATTCCAGAGTCATTCGAGCCGCGCCCCCTTTGACATCCCCCGACTCCCGGCTCTCGGCCCTCGCTCAGCCGCGCCTGCACTCGACATACCGCGAATCCGGGACCCTCCTACGCGAACGAAGACATCGAGCTGTGGCGCACGGGTGCGCATGTCGTCGAGGGTGGTGTTTGGTGTGGTGCTGGTTGCAGGGCAACGAGGTCAGTGGTCTATCCGGCCACAAAGTGAAAGCTTCACTCACATTTACATAGTCTCCGTTCGCCCAAAGCCAGCCCAGCCATCACCGGAGGGCACCACCACCCAAGCGCTCGCTCCCTGCGTCGCCAGATCGAGAGGGCCGACGGCACCGGCACCTCAAAGATGGTGGAAAGCTTGGTTGGTTGTAAGGGACTGGTGAGTACAGGACGTCAATATCAACTTGAGCTGTGCTCACGATTGCGCAGACAGGACTGCAATGTCATCAGCAACGTCGTGAGCGACGACCGGCATCCCGTTTCACAAGGCCGCCCCTGTTCTCGCGCTCGCCTCAGCCACACCCTCACAACACGATCGAAGGCGTACTGCGACGTCGTTGCGCGCGTCCGAGTTGGGCGAGAGTGGTCGATGGTGGGGACGCGCCGTGATGCTGGTGTGGGGCCGACAAGGTCAGTGGTCCGTCTCGAGTATTTCAGGTTGACGAAATCGTACTCAAACAGTACGCAACCTTGTCAGAGTGGCGATGGTAGCCTTGGCCTTGTTGAGGTGTGAACGGCGCGCTTGTGATGTTGAAGGTCAGTCAGGCGTAGTTACACGAAATCGCAGCCAGATGCTTACCATTCCGTAGTACTCCCGCAGAGATAGTTGTGCGTTGCGTGCGTGCGATGGGTTTGAATTGGCGATGGGGACGAGGCAACACGCGCTATTGAGTTGCTGTAGGGGAATAAAGGTCAGTTTCCTTTATTCAAATGTTCCGGAACCTTAGAATACTCACGAGTATTCGCAGCCCTGTGCCTGCCATTCATCGCGGGCATCCACGCCGTCCCGAGGATGAAGCTTGAGGCACCCGGGTTTGGACACAAAGGTCAGTTTATTGGATTAGTAGTGAAGTTCGTTGATGGACTCACTGAAACTTTAAGCGTAGGTCTTCGTCCGCCAGCCACCGACTCCCGCCCTGTCCTGCTCCGAGCATGTGTCATGAACAACGCGCGATGGCCTTACAATTGTCAGTGGAGAATGAACACCAACCGACGGCGGCCTGCGGCAGACGAAGAAACTCGCCGGCCGTCGTGGTGGGGGGCAGCAATGTGCGCGTACACGGCTGGTTCAAAATAATTTCTAAAGGTCAGTTTCATGAGGTTTTCAAACCATTCAAGTAAGTACTCAACTGGGATAGGATTGGTTTGGGTGCGTCTGTAAGGTTGGTTAAGAAGTATTCAGTAAGGATACTATAGAATACCTGATGTGTACGTACCGATTGAATGAAATCTATTTGGCTAGTCTACGTCTTGCGAGAAACGTTATTCAATTGACAAAGGGCACAGGAGATGGGACTCACTCGTATAGGATGGCTGTACTGGTCAGAGCTTGCGTATGGGATGAATCGATAATTGTGAGCAAGTTGTAAGAAGTAAGGCCCACAAAAATTACTCACGAGCTGCGGCAGCGTAACCAACGTCGAGACCAATGTTGTAGTCGTCGTTGATAAGGGACAGAAACATAGTGAAGAGCAGCTCGAGGGTGTACACCAGAGGAGAGAAAGTGTAGTGTGTCAGTGACTGAAAGAAAGGGAGGGATGATGGAGAGCTAACCGCAAAGGCGTCCATCTTATATACCCCTCGACACCTCTACTTCCATAAACGTCTTCAGCCTATCGAAGATCTAGAGCCCGCTGGACTGACAGCTCGGACGACCATCTTACCTGAGCGTATGTAACCGTCCGTACATTCGTTTCAACGCCAAGGCGTAATGGCACGGCGCGCGAGCCAGGTCACCCGGAATTCGACTGAGACGCAGTCATTGTTGTACGCGAAGTTTGACTGTTCGCCCTGGGCCGAGCGAGACGGGTGTCGGTTGGCATGGCTAAGCGAGCTGAGTATGTAAGATTTCTTCATGCTCTAGGGCGGTCTTTCGGGTGAACGGGACGAGCGGGAAAGGGTTTCTTGGACGGCGCGACTGCAATTTCGTTGTGGAAGGACGAGGTTGAGACTTCGCGCAGCGCAACCCCTGTCCCAAATTACAAGCATAGTATACATAGTACTATTAATGTTAGTTTAAATGCTCTACAGCCCGTAACACGTCCAATTCATTGGTTTCCGGCCCTATCTCGTTCTCCCGAAGCCCATCCATCCTTACTTCAACTCCTTGGGAAAGGCGTCAAACCCGACTCCAAAATGCAATTTTCGCTGTCAAGATACGTATGATGCATCAGTATACTCGGGTCCGCGCTGGCCGATCGTCAAGCAAACGCTTGGAAATGCGTAATCTTGCTGAAAGGGATGAGGAGACGTGGGTCCCGAGATCTCTATGATTTTCGCGAGATGAAGAAGTTGGAGTGCGGCAGCCGGGTATTTCTGAGAGCATGTCCTACCCCCTAAGTTGAATGGTGGACGAATAACGACTATCGGTTTGCATATGAGTGCAGATCGGCCGTTCACAAAAGCGCGTCTAAATAAGCGCCCGTCTAATTCTGACTTTCGACGGCCGATCCCGCGCGCTCCGCCAAGACTTGGGGTTGCTTGTCACTGAGGACATGCTGGATAACCCTAGTGGCACTTTAAATGCCATATCCTATAATCTTCTCGAAATGAGCTCCGGGTTAGAGATCCATTTCTGCAGCAAACTTTGGCATGCAAGTTCGCCGGGTGTGACTTCGTGTGTTCCCCGGCCCATGGCCCGTCGAGCTAATCAATCACCTCGGGAGTCTCACAGAATTCCGTAGCAGATACGTTTTGATTAGATGTGTGCAACTGGGCTAAAGTTCCGAGCAAGAAATGCGCACGCCGTTGCATTATGCCATTTTGCCCAATCGGCGCGCATGCCTCGGCGTGTGTGCATCCGGCTAGCCATGAGATATGTTTAGATGTGTCACAGCAGTAGCCTTTCGCCCATACTACCTATGGAGAGGTGGGCGATCGTGTGCCTGGGAGGCCGTTTGTCGTGACTTGTCGTTGCGCGCGCGGCGCACTCACCAAATATCCAGAATAGCTAGAGCCTGTCTGATCGTCACCAGTCTCATAATCGTTTGGCCTCCTGCCGTATATACTTCACCTTACCCTGGTACTTCCTTTTCTCCCGTCACGGGAAACTAAAATCAAATCTTTGCTTCACAACCGTTTGCACAACACAAGATCATACGTATCTGTTCTAATTCCTCTAATCTATGGTAACCTCAGTCAAAGCTGTATCGCGGCCGTACAGTGGTGTATCGTAGTCCGTCACCGCCGATCCGTCCTCAGGCCAATGCTGATGGGTCGACATATGTGTGAGAGAAGCCCGGGCTTCGGCTCCTGGCGTTACGAGGGTCACGGTGAAGGGCGGCAAACCGTAACCGAGCCTGGGGATATTGGTCTGTAGTGGCGAGCCTGAGGTGTCGACAGTAGGCAACTTGTGTCGGCGTTGCATGCCGGTAGCCCTTGGTTTTGGGTGCGCACTTCATTGAGGGTTAGGCATGGTGCCGGCGTACGGGAAAGGATCTAGACTTACCGATCGGCGACGGCTCACTACTCCTGAGAACCTAACAATCAAAAACACTATATAAATCGTTCCGGAAAACATAGCTACTGGCTATAGGATTTCAATATGTAAGTAAGAGCCTGTGACAAGAAAGAAGGTCTAAACTGACCTTAGGCATTCCCAAACTACGTTGACAATCGAATACATGATAGAATTTCTTCCAGCAACGGACCTATAACCCACGGGCGATTGGCGATTGGGGAGTAAAGGTGAGATCTGCGATGGGCCCCGGCGAGAGGCTCTTCTGGTCCGGCTCCCAAGCTGTATACACAATCCATTGCGTTAGAATCGGCTCAGCCACGGACGTGTACTCGGACGTACGTATCATTTTGTGAAGTCACGGTGTCGAGCCAAGCCTTGGGAGCTGGAGGGGATTTTTGAGTAAAGTCGCATTGGGCTGGGGGAATAAGCATACCGTGGGGTGATATTGAACTGTCCGCCGACGAAGGCACGGGCCTTGAGGGCTAGTTGGAGTTGCGGAAGCCAAAAGCTATGTGATTGACCTGCAGGCTTCTGATGAACGTGAGGTGGACCTCAGCCAGCTACGAGCCCTATGAAATTGTCAGACAGTCAAAAGAGGGGTTAATCCTGGTGACATACCGCGTACATGGGTGCCACAAGGTGGTGGTGCCGACGAGCAAATAGCCTGTGGAGAGCGCAGAAATGAGCTGTGATTAGCTGAGTTACACAAAAGGAAGTGTTGTTCTAACGCACCGAGCGAATGCATGAGAGCATATCCATCTCTATCCCCTGCGAGACGATTCCCTGCAAAGACCCGATGATGTCAAGCACTGTCGAAATGCAGGCGCGACGGTGGACGTACAAGTACACGGACTCTCAGGGGGACTGAAATTTGATTTCTGGGCTTCCGGAAAACGGCGCACGCGAGGTACAAGCTGAGGCTCACTGGACGTCGACAGTGGAAGTATAGATGAGGCAGTCTCTCAGCGTCATGAGCGATGGACGCTGAGAGTGGGAGCTGAGACGAAGTGGACCGCGAGCAAGATGGACGGAAGTATTCTAGCGGCGATTAACCATTTGGAGATTCAGCAAAAAAAGTCGAGAACGCGGGAGCGAAAAAGTTATTTTCCGCGGCAACTGAAATGACAGCCGCGAACTCGGAGAATGGAAACGTGCAGCGAGCATAGCGTAAATGATTTCCGTATGTACGTACAGCATTGTACCCCTAATATGCAAAGTAGATTTTGGTTGGTTCATCGTCGAGAGCCTTCAACGTCGACGTATACCTGTATGTTGCCAAATAATGTACACCGAGACCTAAAGGTAAGGGATGAGTGGAAGTTTGAGGAGAAGAAAGGAGACCACACGCAGCGGGCGGGACCTATCCGAAGCCGGAGCTAGAGATCAAGTTACGGGAGTCAGGGATGGCCTATAGCCGGAACGAATGTCAGGGTTTCATTCCTGGGCTGAAAACCTTTCAAGTGGTGAGTGGAATGCCTCAGCACATCCTTGTGGATTCTACTAGTTTCAACTGGAACTTGAAGCTAGAAAAATCCGCAAAGATGGGCAGAGGGAGGACAGGAGGAGGGGCTTACCAGACAGAACAAAAGAGACAGCGGGTATGGAAACACACACAAAACATAAGCCCGAAGACATGCAGAATGCGTAACCAGGGACACGTTGCGCTGACGCGGTGACACGCAAATGTTTGCTGAATGCCACGTCTGAGGTTAGACAGGTATATATACCCTGGTGCTAAACGGTGTCAGACATCCCATCCCTATGCTCGCAAGTCACACAGTACGTCACCCATCCAGTATCGTTGTAGACCGTAGTAATCCTGTAGTAGACACGCTTGCTCAATAATAAGAAGGACCGCTGAATACCGAACCTACGCACCTGCACCCGACGCTTGAAAGCAAAAAACTTGCGATTTTTTTTTCACCTTTTTGTCTCCATTAGGAAGGTCTCTGCCTTCAAAAGGAAATTCAGGGTCGAAACACCCACGAACGCACCGCCTAAAGCTTACCGAGGTCGCACGCACGGCCCCCTCCTTCACCCTCTTGGGCGTCTCCCCCCACACCTTCCACATCTTGATAGTCTCCTCCTTCGGCGACGCCGTGAACACATCCTGACCATTCGGCCCCAAGCACGCAGCTGTGATGCAATGCCGGTGCGCCCGGCCCATGGTGAGCAGGCGCTTGCCACTGGGATAGTCGTGCACCACCATCGAATGGGTCAACGGACCCAGCACCACCGTCGGTTTGCTCTTCGTTGCGGCGGCAGGTCTACCCGCGGTCGACGATACCCTGCGCTGCCGGTGCGTCGGTGGCTCGTGTTTGAACTGGACGCCGTGCGTGCTGAGGAGCTCTTTGCATTGGGGAGACCAGATGAGCGAGTGCACTGCGGCGTTGAGGGCGAAGGTCTTCTCGGGCTCGATGGGCCCGCTGGTGAGTTTGTTCGTGCTCCAGACTTGGACCGTGCCTTCGGGGAAGTAGCTCCCCGTGGCCAGGAGCTCGGGCTGCCAACTGCACCATGCAAGCGCCTGCTCAAGAGTCAGCATGAAGTCAAAATGAAATGAGGAGACTCACCTTCGCCACCGCCTGGTGCTTGATCTTGCTGCTCTGCTTCACCTCGGTGAGTGACTTGCGCGCACGAACGTCCCAGACGTGCACATTCCCATCAACGTCCCCACTCGCCAAGGAATTCCCCGTCGAGTCGTACGCCATCGACACCACGCTCCGCCGGTGCCCACCCGCCCCCCGGCCCCCAACCGTGAAGCACTTGCCCGCATCCCGCAGGTCGTGGAACCGAATCTCCCCATTGCTCAGCCCGTACGTCACCGTGTCGCCGTTCCAGCAGAGCGACTTGGCAGGGTTGTCCCATTCGGATCCTTCGCGCCCGTACAGCGCGAGCCCGACGGTCTTTTCCTCCGTGCACACAACCTCGCACGCACCGGCGTCGTTGATGCACGCGAGCTTGGTCTTGTGCTTCGCGTCGCCCCATGCGATGGATAGCGCCTCTTGCACGGGCCGCGAGAGCCCCGAGGTGAAGAAGAAGGTCACTTTGCGCGTGTCGATGTCTTGGTAGTAGATGTCCTTGCCGCAGGCTACGGCGATCTGGTTGTTCAGCGACCAGGAGAGTGGTGTTGAGTACAGCGAGGTCGTGAGCCCCGGGCTGTCCAGGACGAGGGTGGCCTGCGAGTTCCGGGCGAGGTTCTGGCTTACGGACCGCCCGTTGGTGGTCTTGTGGGTGGACACGAGGGAGGAGGCGCTCTTGCGGAGCAGAGAGAAGGCGCTGTTCTCGGGTTGGGGGTTCGTGTTCTCGTCCCGGTAGTTTAAGCGCTGGTTGGTCAACAGCCCAAAAGATTTGTACATCCGGTTCGTTCGCGGGCTGATCGTCAACGGCACGATGCTCTGTGGTCTAAGAGGTATGAATCGGTCGAGCTGCGGGATATCAGTTCTAATTCTACCCTTCTAAGCCTGGAAACATACCGAAGTTGTCGAGATATTCTCACATTGGAAGAGTGGCGAGGGCCCAACAGGTGATTCGGTCGACACATCCAAAGTGTTTGTCGATAGTCTCCTTTTCTTGTGCGACCGAAAGTTGAAGGTAGAGGCAGGCGTATACACCCTCTTCTGGGTACTGCTCCCAGCCCCTGGTGTCTGGAATACCGAATCACTCGGGTTTCGTGATCTAGGCACAGTAGTAGGGATGTCCAGGGGATGTCATTAGCATTGCGACTTCAGTGGTATCCGTAGTCCGCACTCACGACATTGTACTAGGTCCTCCTGGTCTCAAGCCTCTGTACTGCTTGACAATATCGCGAATCGCGATGGTGGTTGAAGTTTCAAGAGTTGAAGACGAACTTACGAGAACTGGTTGGAGCGGCGAGCGCTGCCGGAGCCAACTTTGATGGCGGTCATGGCGCGCAAACAGTCTCGTGATCGTGGCTGTCAATTTGCACGGTCACATGAAATGTGCGTGACCGAATATTGCGCGTCTCCTTGGCCCGGAAAGTCGAAACCTTTTGTTTTAGAACCACCACCAGCAACTATGAAACAGTGGTATTTATGCACGAAAAACGTATAGAAATGCTCAGAAGTTGCTCAGAAGGACCTTTCGGGGGATGAAGCGATAAACCGCCACTGCCGCCGAGGGCTTTCAGAAGCCCTGAGTAATTGATAATACCATGGTACGGTACACTGTCCTCCAATCACTATCTTTAAAGGTTTCAAGGCTATGTATATCAACTGTCACCAAGAGAACAATGCTGTTTAGACCAGTGGAGGATGACATGAGCACACCGTTCACGGCGACGATACCGGCGCCAGATCTGATCCTTTAACTCCGGCAATTTGCCATCTTGGACATCTTGTTCTTCTCCCACCACCATCGCTCCGTCTGGCACGACTGCGTCGACACAAAACCACGCAAACGCAGCCCAAAGACGCGTTAAAGCACAAAATTTAAGTCCCAAAATGTCCTCGGTAGATAGAATCGCGACGCCAGCGAGTCCCGAGAAGCGGGACAAGGTTAGGAAGCGTTCAGCGTCGATTGGTGAGGAAGGCGGCTCTGGGCGAGCGACGCCTCCGAAGAAGGCACGGACGGGGGAGGTCGTCGAGGCCGTGGCTGGCCCGATTTCCGCAGCGGGGTCGGCGGCCGTGTCAACCTCATCTACCCCTTCGACGCGCCACGAATTGTCGTCACTCGAATCAGTGAGTAACGTGTGCTTTACATCGTATGTTGGGCTCAATTTCGTGTCTAGATCTCTACTGCAGCGACGTCAGCCGCTCCCTCACCTCTCCGGCTCGATTTGGACAAGTTACCGCCAAGGTTCACGGGCTCATATAGCGGTTCATTGAGCAGGCGCTCATCCATGAACTCGCTCTCGCGTGCCCACAGCCCCCTCGTCCGAACACCCTCGAGCACCTTCGGAAGTCTAGGCGACGACGGGCCATGGCCCAGTGACATTTTACGCTCCAGAATCATAAGAAGAAGCGCGTCCTCTGCGTCTCTTCGATCCATGTCTCCTTCCACGCCCTCCGCCCCCGTCGAGCCCGTTTACGCGACGGAATCTGCGCGTAACTTTATGCGTAACCCAAAGTTTGTAGTGGACTACACGCAACCGAGCATCATCAGGCCACAACCGCCTGCTGCAGCCGCACCTGCAGATACAGGTGCAACGGGTGGAGAGGCTACAACGGATGCTGCGGCGACGGTCCCAGCTGCCCCGGCAACCGTCGCCCCTCCCCCTCCCGTGCCAGGTTTCATCCCCCCGCCACCTGCACCGGAACGGCATCCCCGCGACCTCCCTCCGACCGTCCGGGCACACACCCTCGCGTGCTCTGGGAGCGGGATTCTCTTCTTCACACGCGCCAACAGGCTTCACTTCAAGAACCTCACCGCGAACGAGGAGGTCGGCCAAATCTGCAAGATCCAAGAAATCCATGGGGTCTTTACGGCGATCGCGTGTGGCGGCTCGGGCGAGACTGGGGGATACGTCGTCGCGGTGGGCACGTCCAAGGGAGTGGTCGCGATCTACGACGTGCAGACGAAGAAGCGCGTCTTGAGCTGGACACTGAAGCCGGGTGTCGCATCTTTGGCGTGGAACGGCAAGATTCTCACTATCGGGGCGGCGTCGGGGACGATCGTGCACTATGACACTAGGATCAGCCCGGTTGAGAAGATGAAGGAGCAGGCGGTGACGGTGACGAGGCATCAGGCGCCCATCACGCGTATGGAGTGGAACGCGGAGGGCGACATGCTCGCCAGCGCTGATAAAAAAGGCAATGTGTATTGTTGGAAGACGGGCGAGAAGGTTCCTCTTGACGTTGGAGAGTTCGTGCTGCGCAGGAAGAAGATTAAGCATTGCGCTGCCATCTCGGTACGTCACTGCCCTGCTTCCAGGCTTATGTTCTCAAAGCTCATTACCTCACATAGGCGGTTTCTTGGTGTCCATGGCAGCCTAAGAATCTGGTCACTGCAGACATCAAGGGTGTCGTGCAGTTCTGGACTATCGATCCGAAGAATAAAGATACCAACGCAATGACACCTGCAAGGCTCGATACGGGATCCTCCATCACTGGCCTCCATTGGTCCTCCCAATGCAAAGAATTTATGACTACTCACGGGTACAAGGTCCCCGAACATCTCGCGCCTCCACCACCTCCACCTCCACCATCTTCATCTGGCCCCCTCTTCCCTTACCCGCCTCCCCCGGGACCGAACGTCGAGAACACCCTGGCGGTGTGGCAGTTCCCCTCGCTGCGGTTTGTGACGAACATGAGGATGAATACGACCGATGTGCCCATTGGGAACAGCATCGTCTTTGCAAAGGGCATGAAGGTCGTGTTTGGGGTGCCCGAGCAGGGCAAGATTCATGCCTGCGATGTGTGGGGGAAGAAGAAGCCTGATGTCAAGATCAGGAGACAGTCGAGCTTGGATTATGTTGGGTGTATCCGGTGAGGCCTGGTGAGGGTAATTTGTTATGCCAGTGGTCTATCTTGACTTTTGGTGTTTGGATCTGGTTTGGATCTGGTTCAAGTGGTGCTTCGTTTTGGGAGTGTTTTACAAGTACCTTGCCTACCTCCTCGGCGCGCCACCTGCTTCTTCGTCTCCCCCTCTTTTTTTATTTCTATCTATCATTATACACGTCCCCGACCCTCCCTATCTCTCATATTGGGCCTTTGATTATGTTTGTCGACCTGGCAATCTCCTGCCAGCCCAGCATTGCGTCGAGTGGGTCTCAAGGACCACCCTCGCGCAATGTCACTCTGACCTCGCTCTTGAAACCTAATGTACTTTTACGAACCCCACGAACGACGAACGAACGAGTGAACAGCTCTAGCTATTTATCTACATCATACCGTACCCTCTTTAGTGTCCTTCCTTCTTTCTTCCCTTCCCCATCTACCGCTTGGCCTGTCTTGTTTTTCTTTCTCTTCTTGATCTCCGACTCCCGCGACCCTCCCTCTTCTCTTTACGTTGAAGATCACCTGGTCTTCCCTCTGTACGAACGTGATGGCCTCTCGACAATGACTAATGAAACTACGACTACGACCTAATCTTTCCCCCTCTCACTGCAGGCCTACCCAATCTGCGTCGTGGCTATTGCGCGGGAACGGTGTGCTGTGGTCGGGCGTTCAAGCTCAAGGGTAAAACAAGGGCATCGGCTTCAGACGCTTCCATGCTCCTGGTTTGTCGATCTTTCTGAGCCATCGCCGTTTCAACTTCGAAAGCGCCCGTCGATGAAGAGTGCCGGCCAGCGCTAATTCCAAACACGAAGCCTGCTGCCTGATCGCCAGTGTTCTAGGGATTTTCCCCTGTCCACAGATTCAGATCTAGAAATACATAGTTACTACAAGGGTGAGGTATCTTACAAGCTATACCGTGTACCGACTCGAAGCAAATCACTACTACTCATCGGCGTAAGTACAAATACCGGTATAATAGACGCTACCATGGTCCCGTTCCAATCCCGAATGGTATCACAGCATCTGTTTCGCGTTGAGACCCGGAATGCATGCCAAATCTCCCGGCAGTCAGACCGACACAGCGCCCCCATGAACCATTACCGTTCCAAGTTTACTTCTGCAGCCCCACCCGCCACTCCGAGCTCGGTGGGTTGGTCGTCGCCGCTTCCTTCAGCTTCAGCGCTGCCTGCAGCAGATTGAGGCCCATTTGGGTCTGCTGAAACTTCCTTCGCAGCCTCTTCCGCGAGGTATTGCTCGTAGTGGAGGGTGTCGCAGTAGACCCTCCAGGCCCAATTGAGAACGCGGCGCTCGGCGGGTGGGACGCGCTCGCGCGCCTCCTCGAATGTAAGGAGATGGGAGACGTAGTCTACCTCGTCTGGCATACCAGTTCCTGTTTCACGAACCTACAAGTATAGCACTCTCAATTGAATACAGGCCGTTGTGCAATATTCAAAAGATTCACGCACCGCGTTCTCAGGGATAGATCCTAGGTACCAGGTGATGAGGTACTCCCCGCCATGGTCAACACAGACCATCTTGCCGTCCGCCTGCTTTTTGTATTTTGGGGGCCAGTACATCGTAGTCAAAAAGATGGGCTCGCATGTTGGTGAATCGTATGCGTTCGGGCGCTGGTCTGGTTGCTGATTGATACCCCAGTGCGGCATGAACTGTGCTCTATAGCCAGACTAGTCATCCACACGGCGAAATCAGGCGATTAGATGCCAGGTTCACAAGTCTCTATAAAGGATGATCGGTGTACCTCTTCGTGCCCCTCGCGTAGTGCGGCGGTCTCTAGAGACTCGCCGACGTCCTTCCGCCCTCGAGGGAAGAACCACCTCCGGCGCTTGTCGTGTACCACGACGATCTTGTGCGTACCCTGCTGAATGATGACCATCGCCGCGCCGAGCATGAAGTCCGCACTGCACCAGCCCACGTCCTCCCTCGCCCTCGTGGAGTACTGCGATAGCTGAGGGTCTCGAGGTGGGGGAGGTGGAAGTGGTGCGGGGCGTGGAATGGATGCACTTTGGTGGGCGCGACTTGTTCCTGTGAGCCGACTGCTTGCATTGCTCACGCTTTGGGCGACCCTTTGAGAGAGTGGTAGCTTTTGTGTGGAACTTTCACGGTGGTTGGACATGGTGGTTAATGTATGAGGGAAGGAAGAGAGAGATCATGGTCGTCGATGAGCCGTTTGTGGCTCCCTTCTCGATAAGTGCTGAAATGGGTGTGTGTGAACTTTTGGAGCTGACATATCTGGGGAAGATAGGGGCAGATGGGGAGCCTTTAACTGGTAACCGATATACTTGGGTATTTGCGAGATACATTGAAAAATACATTGGAAGATACAGGTTAGGTGTACATCGTTGTCGTTAAACGTTAGATCATCAAAGGTCGTAATCGTAAATGTCGTGAAGGGTACAAATGAATGATAGTGTGGTGAAAGATGAGGTTTCGCGACGGTCCCAGAGGTTACAGAATTGCAAGGGCAGATAGCGCAAGGGCAAGGGCGATAGGTATTGGCAGGAAAGAAACATTGTCCATGCGTACCGACACGGCTCCAGCGGAAGCAGGAGGCGCGTTTGCCGTCGCATTGTTGGTTTCGGTTACATTTCCTAACAGAGTGCTAGCCAGTGCACATACTTTGCGAATGCCCTCCACGACGGCGGGAAGGTTGTGTCCCATTATGATATCCTCTTGGCCGGTCTCGATGAAGCTGGTAGCAAGGTATGAGATTGGGCCCTGCGAAATAGCAAGCAAACGTACCAATCTACGCATTGTGGAAACACGGCCTTGAATGTGTCTGCGCAAGCGCACCGTATGGTATCCACAAATGCACCTGGATTGAATATAACCTGAAAGTACGGGTCGATAACGGTAATTGAGCCAACGTATGCCTCTGGAAATCGCATAAAGTACACACATTCGTGAAGTTTTCGAATACTGGTGCCGCTTCAGCGCAACCCTGAATGCTGGCATAGTCCTAAGATGCAGGGAGTCAGATCCAAATTAAATGGCTCTCGTGCGATCGCCACCTGCGAATGGCAATACATAGTCATAAGTAATCGACGTTCAAGCGCTCACTCACCTTAGCACAGATTGGACATGAGTCCGGCTTATCAGGGAAATTGGGGTATGTCCGCCGCTGAAGCTGGTCGCTGTCTAGTCCAGGCAAACACCAAGCATACGTGGCCACCCAGAAGCACAGAACAAGCGTAAGTAATCTGCTAGCGTAGGTTACAGACGTCATTTCTGCCAGTCGACCCTGCTAAGTGACAATGTCGGTTCTGCTGCTGGAAATTCTTGAGAGCGTCAGCTGTAATTCGCGCGAAGCGAGCTAGCTTCAGCACCAGGGACGAGAACCGACAAAGGAAAGGGAGACTGAGGGAGATGGAAGTAGGGAAAGGGTCCGCCGCGGGAAGCGCCGCTCTTGCGGCCCCTGATCACGAGCTTGCTTGCTGAGTTCTAAACACAGATGATCGGCATGTCGGCTTGTCCAAGTTCCGGCGCTTGCAAGGCGCTTAGTGTGGCGCAAGCGCCGATGCTCCCTTCTGCTTTCTCTAGCACGACCGCATGACAATCAATCGGCCAGGCAACTCCTCCTATGGTGTATTCCCTATCTCCACGAGCGAAACGCTGTTTACACGTGTTAACAGGAACGTCCTGATACGGCGCCAACTCAAATTGCCTCAAATTTGGCGCCTCATAAGCCGGTTGGCAGGAGGACGCAAATGGAAAAGATACTAGTCCTCGGCTCGGTAGCATTGGTAGCTGCTGATTAGCCTGGTGGAGTCAGGGTAGTGACTCGTGCTGCTGGTGAGTCAACGGAAGAGCTCAGAGATACCGAGACACTCAATAATGGAGTTCGCTGTAGTATGTAGGCAATCCTCCTCATCAAGCGCCCATGCACACGAGTCACTGGTCGTCATGCATTTTGAAGATAGGGCCGAGAGCTTTGGAGACTATTCCAGATAATAGTATACACACAACGCTTTTCAATGGAAGTTTTGTGAAGTCGAGCGCCGGTGACAAGCTGGCTAAAGTTGTGAACTAAAATGTTAGTTTGATATGTGTGAGTGCAAGCACCACTGCTTACTGTGCATTAAAAAATGCGGGAGACGAGGAGGTCCACGGTCCAGCATAAATAGACATTCGAGGCGATGAGGACCATGTCTGGCGGCGACGAGATCGGCATCGGAAGTCCGCCCCGGAAAAGCACCGCCGAAGGGACGAGCACAGAGGGCAACAACCCTCGGCTCCAAGACCCGAGATATGCATCGTCCGGTCTCCGCCGCTGCCGCCGTACGTGCACGAGGACTATGTGGCGTAGGTATCCGCATGTCGAGAATTCTGCCTAGCAACAGCCAAGTTTGGGCTGGCGCTTGCCATATGTTACTTCGGCGACAGAACGTCGCCTACTGTCGTTGAATGGTTTCTGGTCACCTGCGGAGCGTGAGGAATCCTCGCCTGGGAGTGCGGGAGTAAGGTTCCAAAGGGTTTGTAGACGCAAGCACACATCAGGAAAAGGCCAGACGCGTGGGAGCCGTGGGTCACGGCCATCACGCGTCCACGATCACCGTGGGCCCACGAGGAATAGCGTTGATCACGATGGAACGTGGCATCACGCTTCGCCGTGGGCAGCGTGGGCCACGCTCTCCACGATGCCCCCCACGGCGCTCACCACGCCTTCCACGCTACCCACCACGCCTTCCACGCCGTCGCTCAATTGTCCGGATCCATTCAAAATCGACATATGGCATGAATGGGGGTTACTATTCGAGTGTATAAAGCATGTACATGTTCTACTCGTCGTCGGAATCAGATATTACTACAACATCTCCTCCACCAGTTCCCGCTTCGCGCTCGGTCGTCTCGTCGTCATCGGCATCCGGGACTTCGATGGTAGGTAAGTCGGGAATGTACGCCTTCGTAGCTACCTCAATCTTCTGCCAGTGCTGGTCCTTGAGCTTCGTGATTTGAGAAGCATGGAAGTTGACACGAGCGCCCCACGGCTTGGCCTCGAGTTTTGATTTGGTACCGAGCTCCATACCGCCCTTCCAAAATGACAGTGCCCGCTCGAGCTGCAAGGAGAAAATGTTATCAATGCACAATGAAGTGAACGGTGGGCTTACGGCGGTAGCAGCGAAAGCGAGAGCACCAACGGGGTGATTGAAGAAGAGCTCGCAACCCGCAATCGAGCTTTGGTGATATGCGTGGATGCGAAGGAGTAGTGGAGCACGGTAGCCGCCTTTCTGGGAAGCCGTTACAGGTGGGCAATAAGTAAAACTGAATAAGAATAAGAGAAGTTGGTGCTCACCTTTGCGACGGGATCCTCGTAAACGTAACGGATTTCGCTCAGTTGCTCGGTGACGAATTTCGCTCGAGCTTCTTGGCGCTCAAATCCGGGCTCGGAACTGAAATGGGCGCTCACAACTTCAAGCGCTTCCTTCCCTATTTCGCTCCTCCATGTCCGAATAGCTGCTGCAGTCTACATCGTAGTCTGTTAGCTGATGTGACGTCTCGACGGTCTCGTGCATGTGAATGAAACTCACCACCTGCGAAAATAGCTTACTGAATGCGACGTCAGGTAGCGCGCGCTCCAATGCCTGGTGGATAACACCATCAAAATCTTCGTCGCTGTTGATGCTGAAGGCGTCGGGAAGGGTACCTGCCCAGGAATAGATCTCAGGCAGGACCTTGGCCTTCCAAACTCTCAGCTCCGACCCTGAAAAGGGCAAGTCCTTCGTTGAGTAGTTCGCCTTCTTCGGAACTGCAGCAGGGATAGCTGATGCCTTGACCTGATCAGGGATTGTAACCCTGTTCAACGTGACCCCCATCTCCACATCGCGCATGGCGTTGTCAGGCTCGTACTATAACATGATACACAGCGTACTAACCTTTTTCGTTCCCTCCTTCTGCGATAGGGCGACCGCCTTCGACTGCCTCAGCACTGGCGCGGGTGGCTTCGGTTTCTCGGCGCTCGCATTCTGGAGCACTGGCTCCGACTTCACATTTTGGGCGACGGCGGCGAGCTGAACTTGTTTGGCATCTTTCAACTTCTTGTAGCCCTTCTTAAACCCTTCGAGTGGCGCCGAGGCCTTCTTGCTATTGATGAACGTCAACGATAACGTTACGATGTCAATTGCACATGGTTCAACGGCGACTCACCGGGAACGTCCATCGTCGGACTCTGAATCGCTCTTGCTCTCGTATTCCACCATCGCCTTCACACTGGAGTGGGTGGTGGGCTTAATTCTCCTCTTCTCGTTCACGGCCGACCGAAGAGCCCCCCTCGCTTTCTGCAAGTGGACAGTGAGTATGAGTTCATCTTGCGCAAAGATCCATACTCACCTTTTCTTTCTTCTTCGCTGCAGCCACCTTCTTCATCTCGCTGAACTGGGCGCGGAGGTCGGCATCACTGAGGTACGCAGCGCTGTCGTCCTCGGATTCCTCGCCAGCGGGTCCCTCACCAGACTGCTTCTTGGGCTTATAGGTGTCACCGTCCAAGTCAGACTCCGCATTGAGATCGGCGTCACCGAGCCCTAGCCCATCCGAGTCCGATGTATCAGGTCCTATGAACTCGAAACCACCCGAGCTTGAAAAGCCCATATCAACGTCGGACGGTGGCGGAGCGGCTGGAGAAGCAGGCTCGTAGGATCTGTACGAAGCAATATCTGGGCGCTCAGCATTTCTCTGTTCAAGCTGGTGTTGGCGTTTCACCTCGTCCTCGATGGCGGCGATGGTGCTGATGTCCTGCTGCATTCTGTCCTCCTCATCCTGGTCCGCCTGCTCTGCTTTTCGCCTTTTCGCTAACTGCTTCTCTTTTGTAGTCTGGGATGGACGCTTGGCGGATGGTCTTGGGGCAGGAGGGACTTTGGAGTCGTGAAGGGTCGGGTTCAGGGCTGAGCGCGTCTGGCGGGGCTTCGACACGTCGATGGGCTCCGGGTCAGGGACAAACTCGGTCACCATCGTCCATGAAGGCTTGGCGCGGGGTTGCGGAGCCTTCCGAGTCGCCATGTCAAGCAAGGGCAACGGGGAAGGGAGCGGTGATGGTGGAGAGGAGCAAGTCGGGGAGGGCTTGTCCGCGTCAGCGACGCCCCGATAATTTTCGCGGCAATTTCCGTACGCACGATTTCGTTCGAGTGTTCGACTCCCCTTGTTCCATACATTACTTCCAATCAATTTACTCTACGCTCACGCCTCTTCTTTCGCGCCCAAAATGCCACCTCGTTCTCGAAACTCCCGTCAGCCCATCGCCAGCCGACTGCCTTGCACGGTTACTGGCTGTCATCAGACCTTCGCCTCACAACAGGGCCGCACGAAGCACGTCAGAAGTCTGCATCGAAGCATGGACGGCCACATACGTGCACCAATTCCAAGACCATTAGTGAACGTACCTGCAGAGGAGAATATGGAGCTGGGCGGTGGATTTGAGGATGGCCAAGGAGCTCAGGGTGCACCGTTTGGGCCAGAGCAGACGCCTGAGCCTGAAGCGCCGGGTTCCCCTTCCACGGAAGAACGACCAAAGGGTGTAACGAGACACCCCCATCCTTATCTTACTGGTGAGCTTCCTAAACGCTTTTGAAATGATCAGCGTTTCTGAGATACCACAGGTAGCATCTATGATGAACGCGGACGCCCACTTCCGAAAGGATCAGCACCACCTCCTCTCACAAATCGCAAACCCGACGACTGGACACCCTTTGAAGATAGCCTACAGTTCTGTATCGCCGACTTTCTCTACCGACGCGAAGAAATGTCACAGGAGAACATCAACACTCTCCTCAACCTTTGGGGACTCTCGGTGATGCAGCACGGCGCGACGTTTGGGCCATTCGATAATTACAAGCACATTTTCGACACTATCGACGATATCGAGCAGGGAGACGCACCGTGGATGTGCATGAAGGTTTCGATCAACGAGCAGCTCGACGAAACGGCGCAGAGCTGGAAGAAGAAGGAATACGAACTTTGGTTCCGAGACCCAGACGTCGTCCTATCGAACATGCTCAGTAACCCCGATTTCGATGGTCAATTCGACTATCAGCCGTATGTCGAAGTTGACGAGAACAACAAGCGTCGATGGAGTGATTATATGTCCGGAAACTACTCCTGGAGGCAGGCGGTACGTCCATGACACACTTAACTCAGAGACTGGGACCTGACGGCATTGCCTTCAGGATGCAATCTACGAGGCTGACAAGAGTACACGGGGTGCTACATATGTTTCCATTGTACTTGGTGCCGACAAGACGACGGTTTCGGTCAGGACTGGAGATACCGAGTACCACCCCCTTTATCTCACCATCGGGAATGTCCACAACAACGTCCGGCGTGGGCATCGAAGTGCCGTAGTTCCAATCGCGTTCCTCGCGATTCCTAAAGGTATGTATTACCAGCATTCTCATGGTGGCCTACTGATCTCAAAGAGGCTTTAGGAGACCGTCAGCACGATAACGACGCCGATTTCCGTCGATTTAAGAGCCAGCTATACCATTCGTCAATAGCCGCCATTTTCGAGACCGTCAAGAAATATATGACCACCCCCGTTCTGCGTCGATGCCCAGATGGCCATTTCCGCCGTATCATCTTCGATTTTGGCGCGTTCATCGCAGACTACCCCGAGCAAGTGATGCTTGCTGGCGTGGTACAAAACTGGTGCTGCCGGTACGTGTTGGAGATGTCAGTAACATTCGGCGTTCGCAACTTACACTATCCTTTTCAGTTGCACTGCTCTACCATCTGATATCGACGGTATCGGTGATCCGCGTACAAATGAACTGCTCGACCGCTTGCTTGAAGTTCCATCCATGACACACCAGAAGATATGGGACGAATACGGCTTTAACACCAGCGTTATTGTGAGTGCTATATATTCTAGTGACGAAGTACGTACTGACTGCGGCATCGACCGTCATTCACATAGCCTTTCACTCGTGATTACCCACGCGCTGAGATATACAAGATTCTTTCCTCGGACCTGCTTCACCAAGTGATCAAAGGAACGTTCAAGGATCACCTCGTCACCTGGGTAGAAGAGTATCTGAACATAGCCCACGAGAAAGCAGATGCGAACACGATCATGGACGAGATTGACCGACGGTACGTACCATTCATTTTGCTTCACGAGACTTCCCTGGTTATTGAAACGGAGCGTTAGACTTGCAGCCGTTCCCCCATTCTCAGGCCTTCGACGCTTTAAGCAAGGTCGAAGGTTCAAGCAATGGACTGGAGACGATTCTAAGGCACTGATGAAGGTATGTACGGTGGCGCTGTCCCGGCGCCTCACGCACTAATGTTTTCGTTCCAAAGATCTATATTGCTGCTATCAAGGGCTTGGTACCACCGGAGGTCGTGAAGTGCTTCACCGCATTCATGGATTTCTGCTACATCGTCCGCCGCAACGACCTCGACACCGACGCTCTTGCCATGCTCAAGGACGCCCTTAAGCGGTTCCACCAGTATCGAGAGTTCTTTCGCACCTACGGAGTTCGTGGTGACGGCTTCTCCTTACCACGCCAACACTCCCTCGTTCATTACGCCGACCATATTCGAAACTTCGGTGCGCCAAATGGACTGTGCTCGTCAATAACAGAGTCCCGCCATATCACTGCTGTCAAAAAGCCATGGCGTCGATCGAACCGGTATCAAGCTCTCGGCCAGATGCTTCTGATTAACCAGAGGCTCGACAAACTGGCACTTGCTCGTACGCACTACACAGCGCGAGGGATGCTCCGCCCAGAGCACTCTAGATTCCTGGCCCCAATAGCCCCGGTGAAAGTCTCAAAGCCTGGCAATGAGGACGACGAAGATGAGGACGATGAGGCCGGAGGAGCAGTGGATGGGGAGCGTGTGCTGGCAGACGTGAAGCTTGCCCGTACTCGATGTGCGTTCCACCAGTGTCTCTATTCTGCGAAGCATTCTAACCTGTAATAATAGATAAGCTGTTCTCGACCCCAGCGGAGCTTGGTGAAAAGCTTGGGATAGACGATTTCCCTTCCATGCTTGAGACTTTCCTTCGTGGTCAGCTGGGCTACAACGACTCGGATGACGAGTACTCTGACGACGAGGACGACAGGAAGATCGACTATATCTCCTCAATATCCACCTACCGTTCCGCCGTCGCCACGTTCTACGCACCCAGCGACATATGCGGAATCCGAGGTATGCGACGCGAGTGGATTCGATGCACGCCGTCATGGAGGAAAGGTGGTCCCCGACGCGACTGCGTCTACCTCGTTGAGGATGACTCAAAGCCGGGGTTCCGGGGACTCAATGTTGTGCGTGTGAAGGCGTTCATGTCATTCAATTACGAGGGGACGGAGTACCCGTGTGCTGCTGTGGAATGGTTCAAGAAGGTTGGTCGGCGTCCGGATGACGAAACGGGGATGTGGATTGTCAAGCCTGACATGTCGAGTGGCGAGCGGGATGTAACCGTGGTTCATATTGACTCGATTCTCCGTTCTGCACACCTTATTCCTGTTTACGGCTCTTACTACCCTACGATACCCCCAGACTACGACCACAACGACTCCTTAGACGACTTCCAAGCCTATCACGTTAATAAGTACATAGACCACCATGCGAATGAGATAGCTTTCTGAATACGTACCATTTTGCGCCCTCCAACTTCGTATCCTCATAATCCCGCCCGAAGTGTTGAGCGAACGAACCAGCGACGAGATTTCGAACAGCGGGGAACGGTGATACCAGCAAAGGAGTAGAGTGAGCAGCATCAAGCCCAGCCAGATGTTCCGCTCAACGGTGAGACCAAGGAAAGCGGTTTACATCTGGGTGCATGTGCCTGGCGCTGCTCAGAGTCGGAGGGTTGAGGGGGCGGTGGTGGTGGAACGAACGGTCGCTGGCAGGGCGTGGGCGCGTGGAACGGGAACAAAATCGTGGGACCGTGGCGAACCATTTCGATCCGTGGCCGACCGTGGCGGTGTTGGCCCCACGGATCGCTGTTCCCATCACGGTCCCCACGCTCCTCACGCGTCTGGCCTTTTCCTGATTGGCAAGGTATAATCGAGAGCCTGATCTCATAGACTTTGTCTACTCTCGGAGGTTTCCGTACGCCCCGAATGGCAGCACGTTGAACTTCATCTTTTCTTTATGAGATACTAGGCCCGTGTCTCCGCAGACAGGCGGGTACCATAGAAAGATTTCGACTAGTAGTAGTTACCAGAAAGATTGCTACTGGTGAAATAGGCGCCTGTGGACGCTTCTGGGGTACTATTCATATGAAGCACAAGGCTGAGCTTTGTTCCAGTAGTAATACATGACCGACAAGATTATCAATATGTTACAGGGGATATGGTCAAGGTAAAGTTAAGCGAAGATAGAGAAGTTGGCCCCCTAACACTACATCAGAAAATTTCTTCGAAACGACTTGACTGTCCACTTTCAGAGGTACAGTCACTATCGGCGTAAACGGGATGTCGTGAGGGTGGAGGGCGAGTACTGGCATTTCTGCGATACGGGTGCGAAAGGGTAATGCTTGGATTCCGGGATCGGCGATTCTTGTTGCGAGGCTGGATGACGAGGGGTGCGGTGTAGGGGAGAGCACGGTCGCGCTCTTCAAATGGCTTGGCCTTGAAGCCATTCTGGATCCCTAGATAGTATACAGTGCTGAGGAGTTGGAACGGATCGGAGTTGTCGGTTTCCCAACAGTGGTACTCCTCCTCTCCGTGGTCATTGGGTACGAGGACTAAGTAGGTCGCCAGAAGGGGTAGCGGCCTGTGAGGAGCTTCGGGATATACGAGGGTTATAGGCTCAGCTTTGAAGAAATGGAAGTGTATCATCGGTGTAAGACCTTCCTCCAGCTCGGAGAAGAATATCTCCAGATAATCCCAATGCAATCTGTCGGCCTTTTCCTCGAAGTCTTGCCTTTGACCCGGTGGATAGTAGGTGATGTAGCTGAGGTCGGCGAACCGAACCTTTCCCTCCGATATCAAGACGAATCCTGCTTTGAAGGCTGGAAATAGACAGAAGTGACGTTGGAGCTTGGCGACCGCCTCGTATACGATCGCGCGGTCCTCCAGCCGCACTGCTCTTCCCTTCGTAGCCTCAACGACAAGGCCAATAATCTCCCCTTCGCTGTTTACCAAGTGTCCGTAGACCTCCTGGGTAACATCGAGGCCACGAAGAGCGCGCGCTGCAATCATGGCCTTGTTAACTTGCTTCGTGTGATCTTCGTCCCACCCGTAGTATATTACTTGGGTACAAAGATATCAGTCTGGTGCGGGACCTTATTTTGTTTCAGCTTACCGACGGGTTCTTCCCTCCAGAAACCTGAGGCATGGCCAACACAGTTCCATTCGGTGATTTCGACTTCGTCCTCGCTGATGCACGGTGCCCATCGCTCGCACGTTATCAGGTGTTTAAAGGACTTCCGGCGCTGAATGGGTTGAAACCCTTCGACCGTCTGATTAACATATGCCCAGTTCTGGTCACTAAACCTCAGAGAGTTTAGGGAAGAATGCTATACGTTCAAATCAGATACATCAGTATAGGAATATAACGACTCCCAACTCGAGCAGCTTACTATCATCTCCAGCGTCTCATACTTAGCTTTCTCATAGGCTTGGTCGTAGTTTTCCTCGTATCCCTGGGGTAGTAGCCGAGTTGGGTCTAGATACTTCGTTTGCACGACCACAGTCCGATTATTCTTCGCAAAACAGTGCAGAGTATAGTCGGGCATGATGATCGAGCCAACCAAGGTTACGACATCACGAGGGATGCGTTTGGGCGGTTTCATGCTCGCGTTCACACCAGCGCGTCGTTAGCGAGTGAAGTTCTGCAGTGTGGGTCCAGTGGTGGGAGTTACCGTGACGGTCTGTGTTGGAAGACCCCGCTGAATCTATTGCTCTAGTGAGGCGCAACCCGGCGTCGGCCCTTGCCGAATGATCTGGCCGTGATTCATCATTGTGATCGGCTTCAGGCTCCAGGTCGGTTTCGCAGTTAGGTTTTGCCTCTTCCACAGTGGGGTATCGACAATGGACCACTCAATGGCAACCCGACGGCGGCTGTACAGTATCTGTGTTGCTGTTTGTCTGTTCTGAGTATGACTAAATAGGCAGTATTCCCTCCGCCGACTTAGGATGCACGCATTCGGAAACTAAGCGCGCATGGTGCGACTGCTCGAGATCCCTTGTGCATTTCTGTGGGTGCGCCAACTATGTGTGGTATCAATGGCCAGATACCCACCCGAAGATCTGACCTGGAGAAGAGACTTTTGGTTAATTCTGCTATGATAGACAATAGCTTTAAACCCTGTCCTGAAGGTATGGATTCAATACCGCCCCATCTTCAGAGATGTGTAGCTTCCGTCAGGTTCCTTGCTCAAGGTGCAACCAGCCTATCTACCAGCTGGCCAGTGCTTGCCCTATTCGTCCTAAGGGTGACACCAATTGCCCCAACAAGAGCATAACTGCCGGGACCCCAGGCCAAGTCGCATACTGTCCATTATGTGCGAAGGGTATGTCGATACTTCGAGTGTTTATACGACAAAACGTTCTAATGCCCTCCATAGCATAGCTCAAACCTATCATTGGGCGGCCATCAGTGCGCTTTCTTACTGCGCCCGCCCGCCTCCCCTGCATAGATGACCCGGACTCAGCACCCACGAACACGATCTACTTGCTACATCATCACTGCTATCTACCATATTTCCCCTCGTCACACCCCTTGCATCAGACGAGTTTTTCTGTCGCATATTTCCGTTCATTGCATACTTAGATAGATATCCGCACGCATCAGTGACACTCGCAGCACGGTCTCTTAGCATCTGGCATGGTCATTATTCTGTAGCATTAGCACTAGCATTCCCGCCTCTCGGGCATTATCTGTATTATTTATTCTTCGACCTTCGCATTTTAATACTATCGTCTTCTCAGAGAGTACCTTACTGTCTCTGTGATACTCGGAGGGTCAGAAGGACTCAAAGCCACAGCCAACCCATAGAGGATTGCACAACGTGGTGACTCGCAGCAGAGCATCTCTGTCTTCATCGAGTTGCGCATAATCCCAAACCTCGGTGTCCCGGCAACTTAACTCTATGGAGTGCCCCGAGTAACCAGTAGGTCCACTATTCTCCGACATGTGTAGTAGTACGAGCCGGCGCCTAAAAACCTGTGCTGTGACTGGCACTGCTTCCTTGAGCGGCACCGAAGGGCTTCGGATCGAGCCACCTACTGGCACACGGAACGGATTCATCTTAACTTCTTCGCTGATCCGATATGGGAAGACATCTATACGCCTCGCCTGGATTGCCACAACTTTGTGATAGCGCCTAGTCAAGTAGGGGATACTGTACAGGTAGGTAGGTGAGTAGGTATTAAGGTAACTTGTAATCCCTGTTTCGATAGGTGACTTCCATTGATGCCTTGAGTCATGAAGCATGGAAGGGTTTGCACTTCCATTGCTAAACACTTGTACTACGATATTTCACAGTCTAGCCCGGATGCGCAGCCTCTACTGTTGGTTTACGTAGGTCCAACCATGGCTCCATCTCTGACTCAAATCCAGATGCGCATCTTCAATTAAACTGTTGGTTCACGCGCGCGAAAGAAAGAAGTTACAAGTACCTTTACGTCGGTACCTAACGAGTCATTCCACTTAGAGCTCCCAGGTACATGACTTGGATCTACCTCTAAGTTACCGAGTCCTCGAAGATGAAACATATCGACGGATCGAAGCTGTACTGGACAGCAATGAATTTCGGTAGTGAGAGGCATCCAGCATCCAGGTCCCCGAAAGCTCCCTAGATCTAAGACTTACAGCGCATCATGTAGGCCTCTTTACACTGCATTGGCCTTGAGAGTTAGATACCAGATATACAAGGAGATTTACTACATCGATGACGTTGGTTAGCAAGGCGCTTTCGACGCTCGGTGAACCAAGGTTATCAACACGGCGCTGTGTCAAGTTACAGCGCAATTGAAACAACAAAGGCCATAATTTACAGTAATTCTACAGCTGAGTTACTTCGCTTTTCCCTGATTTCTACTGCTCCCGCCATTCTTGGGCAAAACAACCAGCGCCTATTGCTATTGTCATGCTTAAGCGCCCACAATGCACTTCGTACCCCATATGGTCTCCGACAAGCCCCTTCGGTCAACATTCAAACCACCGATCATCTCGTAGGTGATCTCATCCCGCAATGAGCGGGGCTTTGGCTGGCACTATGCCAGTATGATGTCAATGGAGGGCTGAACGATGCGCTTCAGAATGCACACCAGGGGCGACGAGTGGACACTACTTTTGACGAGAGGCCGTCTGCTCAGAAGATGATGTAGAATTTACTTCAAGCAAGTCCCGAGTACTATGCGAAAAGGCTGGACGGTCGGTCGGCACAGACATCGAAGACCGGGACGCGCGTCTCTTCGGGATCAAGACGAATCTGGAGCGCCCATCAAAATGGGTTACGCACTCCTCCGGAGTCGGCCTGGGATGCATCGGAGTAGCGGCTGGGCCAGATCAGCGATCTTCTGGAGGGGATCGCCTTCTGGATCCGCATGTAACGATTACAGCGCTAACAAGATCCCCAGAAAATCCGCCAGAGTAGCCAAGCCAATGAGACATGAAGGCGACTCCGGCAAACTCTATCTGCATCACAGAACAACTGGACGCCGTGGCGCGGCCGGTGCGCTGGAGACTTCAGTTCCCAAATATATGCCCATCCGTGAAGAGCCCGTATCGTGTCGATCAGTAGCACGGGCATTGACGTACATGTCTTTCTGAGGAGAAGGCATTTGACGCTGTTTTTCAGTCTTCTTCAAACTAGCTTCAATGGATCGACGTCGGATTATCCGTGTCCATTCATACCAGACCATATCAAGCTAGTCTTTCAGATCATTGCCAAAGGTGCTCCCCGTGTTTCTCAGTTCGTGGCTTCGGTTCTTTACCCACACCAAAGTTAAAGAAACAGGCTCTGGGACATTTGTGGTCGATCACCGGTACCCACCCGTCACTGGGGTAACTTCAAGAGGCTAACGTACCTGGATTCCAGGGGAAGGCATCTGACTTCTCAGTGCCTCTGCTACAGCTTGCGCATAGATATGGGGCTTGCCTGGGCAGACGGTGTCCAGTAAATGATGAGTGTCAATAACCTGCTAAGAATGAGATATGTATCTTCAGTTGAGGTTGCTACAGGGTCTCGGAAAACTCCGCTGGCTCTTACATAACTGAGCGGAACTCCTAGACCCACGAAGCATGGCGCCTTAAACGCCGTTTCCCATACTTCATGGCAGAGAGGTCTCGACCTACCAGCTTTCAAACTCAAATGCTACGACGTCATCTCCCGGCTGCAATGCGAAGGGCTGAAGATGCTGCTTGCCACAACCCACTCACAAATATATTGCCGAATTGGACAAGTCCAAGTAAGCGTATCAGTCGTCGGGCCCTGGATCCGGATCCAGAGACTGAAATACAATGCGAGATATGTCTGAACGAGCCCGAAAGGCGTGGCACAAGCACCGTCGGAAGATGTCGAACCCATGGAGATAATAAGCGCCCGCCGGATCCTAAAAGACCATTGCCTCGGTCCTCCCTATTGCGCCCATCCCCAGATGTACTCCGCCAGTATTTATGAAGGGAAGCAAGGCGGAGGAGAGATAGCCTTTAATCTCCGTTTCTTCCTCCCATTCTGAGATGCATGCACTCCCTGGACACCCTGCAGCCGGGAAAGAACGAGGCCGGCATGACCTGAGTTTGAACGTAATGCTCTCCTGCAGCGAACTTCTCTCCTTTCGAGACCCTGGTTCCCGGCCTTATCTTTGCACACGAGGAGGACAACCCGCACCTCCAGCTCCCAGGATCTTGGCCTTCGGGGGCATCGTATCGTACCCAATCGCCCAAAAGTGTTACACAGACTCCGGAGATTCGCGTTTCGTCGAGAATCATTCAACAAGAACGACGTCAACGTTTCAACTGGGGAAAGGGTATTGCCTTCTGGCCCAAACCAAAAACTCGCGAGTGGCACGACATGTTAATCTTTAACAAACCGCAGCCCTCCGCGCGAATCGAGAAAGGATTGTTTAGCCTCGCCTTACAGAAACACCGACCCTCCTTTCGGAGAGCTAATATCGCGACTGGCGAACCTACCGCTTGCTTCCCTGACCTGCCTCTCAAATTAGGCCCAGTCACCAAGGGTGCAGCGATCCGGAGCCCAGGGGTCCAGGGCCGGCGCTTACTACAATCTGATGATCCTCCCGACCGGCGTCGTCTGGGGCTCGCTCCTTGCCCTTACCTCTCGTTATTTTGTCTGATTCTCAAGGTCGTGTCGAGCTCCAGCTCGGCCTCTCTCGGGATTTTGGCAATCGAAAATCCCACAATGAAAAATACCCACCGTGGTAGAGTGTTGGCTGCAATACCTCCCCAGCTACTATTTTTCCGTATTTGTGTCAAAGCGGGGCAAAGGAGAAAACAGAAAGAGGTTAATTAGCGATAGCCAGACGCGCCGACGCGATAGATTGAAGCAATAAGTATAGAAGTTGACCAAGCGCACCGCACATAGCAACCTAGACCATCCAAGTGGTATCAGAAACTGGATTTGAGAAGGGTATAACTATGGAACGAAGACTTTTAGAAAATAGCCGCAAGGGTCATGAAGCCAACGAAGGCAGCGGCCGCAGTGGAAAATTCGGCACCAGCGAGGGCGCCGTTGGATCCACCGATGATGCTGTTGCCAGTGGACAGACCACCAGCAGCCTTGACCTCGCCACTCATGAAGTTTGCCCCGCACTTCTCTTGGACAGCCTTGTAGAGATCCGACTGGGTCTTGAGGAGCTGGCTGTTGCCGAGACCCGGGGCGTAAGGGAGGTCGGATTCGTGGGTGATGAACGCGTTCAAGACGTTCTTGGTGCAGGTCTTGCAGAGATCGGCGGTATCGGGGTTAAGGAAGAGGAAGGGGAGGTTGTAAGTGGTGAAGGTGCTGGTGTTAGGGACGACGTTGTCACCGGATTTGGTGTAGAGGGCGGCTTGAACGGCATCCGCGGATGTACCGGCTGCTGGCGTCGCGGCCGTCACACACCATGATCCATCATCAGCCTTCGAGCAGATGGCCTGACGCATGGGCGACACAATGTAGAGGACATCGTAGATCCTGACCACGTCGGCATTGGATTTGGTAGTCAACTCCTCGGAGCAAGCGCTGTAGAACGCGGTAATCTTGGAGGCAAAGACGCTGGTGGGGCATTGGGTGTTCACATCAGATCCGCAAAGGGTTGTGAGAGCCGTAGAGACAGCTGTCGCCGATGCAGAGCTGGTTCCAGGCGCGAAGGCGGCCAATGCTTGGCTGAGGGTCCCTGTGCACTTCGAAAGCGCGGTATCGGTGTTGAGTTCGGTCAAGAATGACGAGCACTTGTCGCTGATACCTGAAGGCACCAGGCTTGAGGTCTGGTTCCAAAATTAGGGCGCTGCCGCTTCTACGAATGCCGTGCACTAACCTGGGCCAGAGCGACGGTGGCGACGAGGGAAACGACTGTCAAGGACTTGAACATTGTGGTGAAGTTAAAGTTGCAAAGAATGGACGGGTCTTTTATTGTCTGCGACGACAAAGTCAGAGAAAGGGGGATCGTACAGGCGTGAAAGGAAGAGATGCACTGGTGATCTCGCCCTGGGAGAGTGCAACGATGTGCTTGCCTGAATCCCTGATATCAAACATCACATGACCACAGGGACAGCAGGCTGACTCGGAATTTTCGACGTTCAACATCTTTAACCTTGCAACTTGCAAGTTACCCTCCAAGAAGGCCCTCTTCCTCACTTCACAGAACAGACTACGGACAGGCTATACGGCGCGATGGCTAAAGGGTTGGACATCCAGTTCAACCCCCTTTCTAACGAAAGTTTCCTTTCTGTCACAGGTAAACTGAACCGAGGTTCCAGAGCAGGTGACAGGGAGTCCATACTTCTGCTACTTGGGTTCGTTCCACTTCGTTTCTGAGGGGGCGGACTCTCCGAAAAAAAGGAAAGGCTGACCGGCTTGTGGAATGGATTGCATTCACTGTCCTGCTAGGGACATCACCCTATTCAGTACAAGGCCCTCCCATGAGGACCGGAGCTCGTCTAGATCCCGCCACCTCTCTCGTGCACACTAACAGATGTTCAAACATCAATGACTTTCTTCTCACTCGAAATACAGTGCCCTCATGACGTTACAGAGGACGAAAGAAGGGAGTCCCTGCAGACTTGCTGTTTTAATCTCCGTCTCGTTCATCGGCAACCATTCTATGTGTTTTGACGAGATAGGTATCGAAACTCGAGATGCATACTATACATGCACATCGGCCAAGTTTTTCTCATGGGCTGTGGGCGCCCATCTAACTATTCGAACGACCAACCCCTGCACAACCAACCCCTGCACGAATCAGGTGCGACCACACCGGGCTGCCCTGTGGTAATCTAGAGCCTTTGACCACTCGGAACTACTCACTGCCTTGCCCGATCTCAACCTTCCTACGCCAGCCTGCACCGTGACCCGACGATCAGCTTCTAGGATTCTCATCTCCTCCTGGCGCCGTCTTACACAGTCAAGTGTCTTGCCCAATCTGAACGAGCACTCTACGCTACGGGTGTCCATGTTCGCGTGCTCGCTGTGCCGCTCTCGTGGCGTTCAGGACAGTGTTTCACTCCCTCGCAATCTCTTCGCCAATACGGCCATTCCTTCTCATGGTACTTCTGGCACTCGGAATTCCTTGGACGGGGGTCGGCAACTTACCAGATCACCGTACCTCGCATGGCACTAATTCGAGCACCGATTTACCCAGACCGTCCCTATCGATACTCCGACTTAATTTCCTGCTCGAACTTCTTTACAGGAATCCTAGAGAATCGCAACCCAATTTCCAACAAAAAGGCTGCGGTTTCCTTTGCACAGGCCGGGAATCTCTATGGCGTTCATCTTTTGATGAAGATAAAACGGTGGCCTCAGTGGCAAGGCAAACCCATTTATCGATTTCCTACATTGCATCATCGAGGAGGGCCTCATTGTTCAGTGTTTGCAGGGTCCGATGGAAGGAACGACCTCTATTAAGCAAGTACAGTTCTGGACGAGGCCGACGCTGTGCCTTATGACATCTCCTATATCCGACTCCACGGCCTCGTTTCTCTCGTGTTCGTGATCGGGCTGCATGGGCTGTCTCTCAAAGGCAGGAGGCTTATGACACTCATCAGAGTCTACACTGCGCTAGCCTCTGTAGTCAGGTTTTACCGAACGATGTCCGTGTTTTCAGAACACAATCACGCTCATGAATCACTTCATCCTACATAGATACTCTCGTACTGATATCGTACTCGAGCGGTTTCGTCGTGACGCAGTTGATCCTCAATAGCCCCGGACATCATGAAATACTCGTTGCTTGCTACGAACCCAAGACGAGGCACTTAATTCCGGGAATATCAGCTATCAAATAGATTATCAAGAGATTTCAAGTCAAGAAGATCAGCGGACAAGTTAGTGCAGGCATAATTAGTCGCAGTATGACAAACCAATTATCAGAGGGGAAACGGTATAGACTAAGACTACAGTATAACTCGGTACCCAACAGTCCTATCGTGTATGGCAAAGATAATAATAGAGTAGCAAAGGTATAGTTCAATAGTTCCCGGGAGCGAAATGAAATGAGAATGTAGTCCCCGAGACCATTTAATGCCCGGCGACATGAGGTTCAGTCCGTTCCGAAGTATCGACCTTCGTCAAGCTAAAGATCCCTTTCACACCAGTCCCCTCCGTCGAATTAAGAGCGTGCCAGAAGCCCACGACTACACCCCCATACCGTAACCTCCCCTCAAATACCCATGTCCCGAGGTACGCTTCTGAAGGATTTTTCTGTGAAATCAACGAGAGGTAAGCGCGCAGATAAGGACGGCAATCTAGGTCCAAAGAGAAGTCGCGGGAGAGGGACTCAATCCACGAAGCAACATAATGTGAAGAGACAACGCGCGATGTGATATGCATCTCGAATCTCCTGGCGTTCGACGATAGGCAGAAAGGCTAAACACGAAGCATGATCGCGTACTCACCGGCTCGCGCTTGAGTATCACCATCCTGTCTTCGCGGATGCGACCAACGTACCGGAACCCTTTCCACGCTGAGTCGTGATCAGCTGTCGTCTGCGCACAAGTCCAAAGAGAGAGAAAGAATAAGTCAATACCCGTCCTTGACAGATGTGCGATTGACAGACGGGGACTCCCCAACTTACCTCTCCGAACAAGATGGTATCCAAAACCTCAGCAGTGGAACAGGCACCACCAGCATCATGCCCGCCGTCAGACTTCGAACTCGAACTCTGCTCAGCTACTGGTCCGGAGAATTGAGAAACTGCGTATGTGGATGGTGGTGTCGGTTCCTGTTCCACAGAAGTTCCTGGAGATGTTTCGGCGCTGTCGAGTCTTTCATATCGGTGTCTCTGTGCCTGTCGGGGTCAATCAAACCGGTCAGTAGGTGAGGGGAGAATGTATTGGATGGAGCGATGCAAAGGAAATAAGAAGGTCGGTCGTAGGAAAGGAGGAGGAACGGAGTGGATGGAAGGAGGAAAGAAACGCTGAGGGCGACATATATAGGTAAGGTTCAAAGGGAGCTTGAACGCGCATAGAAAGTGTCATTGCAAGCGAGTAAAGTGGAAAGAACTAAGAGATTTGATTCCACGGAGACACATACTCACCGGATGATCGAAATCCCATGGCCGTGTTGGAAGCGCGGCCATCTCGCTCGAATCTTGTGGCGAAGGAAGTGGAACGTTCGGGCTCAAGCAGTGGTACTCTGTGAATGCAACCTGAAGTGGGTTTCGATTGGTGTAGTATTCCGCCCCCGTTTCATCGGCTGTGTGTGTCTGATTCAGAGTCGGGAAACATGTATTAGTATAGTGCTTCTTAAACTAAAATAAAATAGAATAAGGGATCAGACTAACCATGTACGATCCCTGCCATAAACCTGAGAACCTCCCCACTCGCGGATGGCTAGAATCAGTGATCTGATACATCGTTGAGAACTCGGGGTGGTGAGACCAACATAGGTCCCGGTGCATTCTGCAAGGCGGTCCACCCCGACCGGCAGCCACCTGGGACGCTTCACGTGCAACACCAGATGTTTCCCTAGATCGCACATCTCGAAGGCGCCTATCCGCAAATAGCGGCGTCTGATAGTTTTGGAAGACGCGGAAGTCTTCCTTCGTGGGTCCGCTCACCCGGCGCAGTGTCGCGGCTGCGCGGTCTTCTGGAAGGTGTGGGGGGATCACAAGGGGGCTGCTTTCCCTCAACGCTAAAAACACATTCACCGCTGCGAATGCGGGGTTCAGCTCGGATTCGACAGGGATCTCCTGTCGGGCGTAGAGAGTTGATTCGACAGGCTCTTCAGCATGATCGCGGTGATGTTGCTGATCATCTCGTCCTTGCCCTCCACTTGCGGAAGTGATGATGCCTCCCCAGGAAGGAGGTGCTTTGTATCGAAGATCGAAGAACGAGGTTACGGAAGAGGGGCCGACATTCTTGATTGACTGGTGTGAGAGAACGCGGCGTAGAGGCACGCACGAGGTCATTAGGGAGGTGAAGCAGCAGCGAAGGGGACGAGATCCTCACCGTGGACATATAGAAGAATAGCAACTTGCACATGTTATCTCGCACTGCCGGGGCTAAATTGGCGATGTCCGCTGCCATGGCACGATGATCAGGGGTCAGAGACGCGTGCAAGACCGGTCAATATATCGGCGTACATTTGGATAGTGACAAGCATAGCAGCCAGATGATAATCCATTTCAACCCCCGCGAGTCATATCCCTCGCCAAGGCTATCGTCGCTTGGTCGAATGTGGACGCGTGCCAGCTCGAGGAGTTCGCGCGAGAAGTTGGCCGATGCGAGTTGCTGGTCGTTCAAACCGCAACTTTCTAACAGCATGCGCAGCGCGACCAACATGTCTGACGCGAGAGTTCTTGGCGTCCATGCCGACGTGCGGGAGCGCGCCAGGAATTGCTGTCGGAGCACATACTCGTTGGCCAGGGTAGCGTCGTTCACACTTGTCACAGGGGAGTTCGACAGAAGTGGCGCCAGGTCAAAGTGACAACGGAATAAGCGAGCGTAGAGATGTGCGCTGGTCCTGACGTCGAGGTATCGGTGAAGGGTCTTGCACGTCAGCCGGAGGTTCAGCAGCTCGGTGGGCGCGCGACAAACGGCATCGGAAGCGCTTAGAAAGGTGATGTTGAGCAGGATATCGTAGGGGATCCGTTCGAAGAGGGGAGTCATTGCGAGGTAAGGAACAAATAGCAATCGGCTCTGCTTTAAATCTATCCCAGCGCGGTGCAACGGCAGGGTTTGCGCCGCCAAATAGGGCTCAAGTTTGATGGCCGTCACCCGTTTCTGCCGTGTATTGAAACTGAGGGCCCCTGGCATCGACATACCATAGTACTCTTCAAGGATTGACGCATTGGTATTCAATAGATCTGGGCATCAAGATTCAAAGATTGTGAGTGACTACAGCATTAACATTTCAGGAAACGAAGAAGTCACCGTTCGCATAGGATTAGGCCTTATGATGAGCGCCCAAAATAGCTTGACTAACCCCCATTAACTCCGAGATTCCGGTTTGCGAGCTGGATTCGTCCGACCTCGTTTCCATCAAGGCTGCGAAACCCATAAGATCTTGGATGCGCAATAAAAGGACCACAATCTGACCCAGATTCGGGCCAGGCGGCGTCGCTGCCCGATGTAGACCCTGCAAACTGGGAAGGTGCTTTCCCCGGTTGCAGCGCAAGTCATGCCCGTGCAATTTTGGGCCAAGCGCCTTGGCCAAGCTTTTCAGCAAGTTAAAAGTTTGGATTCTCGCCTACCAGACTGACCTTTTGGAACGAATCAGAAATCCTTCGCTCGAAAAAGTGATCCCATACCGGCGACTCATATTGACGCAGATTTGTAGCAAGTATTTTACAAATGGAGCTAGCTAGCTTCAACTTCTCGGCGATCCCTTCTACAACTCTGCAGTATGACGTTAGATACATTTCTGTAAGAAACAGCGATCGACTTACTTTGCATGGCAGCAATGTCAGAGCTCTGGACGAAGTCCTCGAACTCGGCAACCTTCTCCTGGAGCTCATCGAGAGAAACCTTCTCGTCCTCAATGACGATGGTGATCTGGAGCTTCTTGATACCGTAGCCGATGGGGACGAGCTTGCTGGAACCCCAGACGAGACCGTCCCACTCGATGGAACGAACAGCCTTCTCGAGCTCGGCCATGTCGGTCTCATCGTCCCAGGGCTTGACCTCGAAGGTCACGACAGACTAAAACATGAATTGAATCAACACAAGTCATGGTTTAAGAGACTGACTACGCACCTTGGCGATGGTCTTAGGCTTGTTGGCCTTCTTAGCATTGTAGGCAGCAACACGCTCAGCCTTGATCCTCTCAGCCTCAGCATCGTCCTCCTCATCGTCAGAGCCGAAGAGATCGACTTCATCATCGTCCTCCTCAGCAGCAGCAGCGGGAGCGGCCTCCACACCACCGATGAGGGCCTCACCGGCAGCGCTGGATCCGGGGAGATCGGCGTGCTCAGCAGCGTAGGACTTGATGTGCTTGTACCACCTGGCGACGTTGGGGTTCTTGGCAGCGTCGGGGGCAGACTCGACGGCCTTGAAGACGACGACATCAGCCTGCGATGGGGTATAACTGGTGGAATTGAAGTCAGAACTTTGCAGCCTCCACGACGATTTCTCTTTAAACTGACCCCTCGACGTAGGAGCGGGTAGCGAGGTGCTGTTCGAGCTTTCCGAGGTTGGCAGACATTTTGAGGGAGATGGTGGTTAGAGCGAAAGGTAGATAACACATTCCCTTCAAATTTAATGATCGCGATAATCATACAGCATCACGTGGCCACTTTATTAGGCAGGAAGCCCCTATACCTCGTCTATAGTCTTTAGAAAAAACGGGCCCTACCAAGCGATCTAAGCCAGGTTCTTTCTAAATCGCTGGTCTTAACGCATTTCGAGGCCATGCTGCGAGCGCAGGCGTGCTGGGCGCTATTCTGGTAGACGCTAAACCGGGAAGGGTAAATTAGCCGGATCCGGCGGCGCTCCATGTCATAAACGGCCGTTGGCTTTCCCCACATTCGTCACGGTGCATTCCCACCACGTTCCACCATGTCGCTCGACCTTGTACCCCAGGAAATCCTCGAACACATTGCCTTCTTCCTTTCCACCGAAGAAATATGTGGACCTCCAGCACATCTGGTGTCTCTGCTGCTTACAAATCGCAAAATAAACGCCCGTCTATCGACCAGAGATAACCCACACTTCTATGCCGTTGTGTTTGCCCACAAGTTTGACTACCGGACAGCAAAAGCTCGACTTGGTGAAGAAAGAATCGACTCGGAGGCTCTAACGGAAGAGTTGAAGCGTCGGTTTACTGTTCTCAAACGATTCCGGTCCAAGAAAGACTGCCTCGCGGGAACGGCCCCATCGGACGGCTGCTTGGATGAATTACTGGCTACAGCATATCTCATGATGCTCGAGGACGAGGGGAGGAATAAAATGCAGCTGCTCTTCTATTCCGAAATGGATCAGTGGATCAAAGACTACATGCTTCATAAGGATGGGGCATCCCTTACACGCCAGAGACTGGAGAACGGGGGGTATCCTCTCCCGACAACGAGGGCTTCGCTGGCTATGTGGTTGTTTTGGTTTTTCATAAGACCAGGTGTGCTTGGTGTCTATACGACTAGTGGTCAGACTCTGATATACTTCATACAGACGAATACGCGAGGAGCCGAGAAACTTTGGATACATCTGTCACCGTATTCAAGACGCTATCGTTTTCGGCACACCTAGTGGGTATCCGTGTTCCTCTCTTTCGGATAATTCTCTAAACGTATCATAGTATAACCTCACTAACACACCCTGGCATGAGCACTCTCCGGATAAGCCGAGCAAACCCGGAATCATAGTGACATGGTACTCCCAACCCCTACCAATAACTCCACCACCCCTGGCCATCCCCGCCATTCTATCTTTCTTGGCTCTTGTAAACAGACGGAAGGCACTCCCAATCGCCCCTTCCGATTCAACTATCGTATCAACTCCTTTGGACGAATGGAGAGCAGAGTGGGGGAGGGCTGTTTCTTCCGGAACGGACGAAATATCTGATTGTTTCAACCTAGGAAGGTACGTACATCCCTTGGTACGCTTTATCCACATGCTTTATGTAGGCCCTTCTAGTACCGAAGGTGTTTGGGAAGGCTTCTTCACTTACACCGAATTCACGGCGTACGCGGCCATGTTGGGTGGAGGGTCCCCACAACAACTACAGAACAGCATGATAGGCCGGCACCAGCAAACGTGGAAACTGGCCGAGTGGCACCTAGTCGAATCGGATGAGCCCGAACGAAGCGAACCTCTACCATGGGGCGACCCGCTCCGTTCGTACTTCCCTGCCGGGGTGAAACTTACGATCTCAGATAACAGTCTCGTCGTCCAAGGGCCAGGCTCGGATGAGCCGCTGTTATACCACAAAGCTGGGTCGACGAAGGGGAAGGTCGTCGATGTGATTATCACGGGCGAAGGCCACTCTGCCTGGGGCCAATTTGGCCTCACCGGCCGGGTGCGTCCATGCGATGGCTTCGTGAGTTTATCGAAGGATTATGTGAGTCCCGCTTCATCTTCACCCATCCGAAGCATGTTCCATTCTTGAACCTAACAATGACTGGTGTACCTCTGTCTCAGGTCGACGATGATAGAGGAAAGTGGCTTTATCGAGGTTATCTTGTAGGCAACAAGCACGGCAATTTCGTTGGGCGGTGGAGAGATACTCTGAGTGCCGTATCTTACCATGGCTATGAGGGGTGTTTTGCGATGGGACGGAGGCGATGATGATGACTCCAATTTCAATTAATCTATGTTCCTGTACTTCGACAATCTATGCGCTTATAGTATACTTTTCTTCCGCTGATGCTCAACCTCGAACCCATCCTCAGTCGCAGTAGGACCTAAGCCTATGCTGCGCTCGCCTGGAAGCCCCTATCGATATACGTCACATCAAGCCATCCCCATTGGCCGCGAGTTGGCCGGTCTTCTCATCACTGCAGTTTGGTTGTTGAACTGCAACCATCGTGTTCTCGTCCAAAGTCTTCTTAGATATGGCAGATTGCTGTTGGGAGCCCTACTTGGCTGCAGTGACCGTACGGCCAAGAAAGGACACAGCGCACACAGCCTCAAAAAATTCACAACTAACAAGCTATGATCATGCGTCTGGCGCTCCACCATTCTTGAACCCAGACCGTCACTTCGACTTTCTATCTAACCCCAACTACAACTCAAACGCGAACCTTACAACAACTAGAGTCCTCAGACCGACGTAGGGGATCTGGAACATGTCGGCGATCACTACGACAGAAGATATAGTTCAAAATGCGGACTATCACGCCAAGCTGCTCCGGGAGAACTCAGATCTAGAGTATTCGTCCTCGGCCCTTCGGCAGCATCTTAGTTATCTGGAAGATCTGGAGGCGCAGCTGGCGGCGAGCGAGAAGAAGGTTGCCGAGCTAGTGAAGGCTACGAACAAGGAGAGGAAGGAACATGAACGGTTGAGGGACTCAACAGCGCGCAGGTTCACAGCGAAATTGACTGGAAAGAAGGAACAATTCGAGGCCAACCAGGCCAAGGAAGAGAGGTGAGTGGATATAGGTAAACCACCTGGGTCTCTTAGAATCTGATACGCGATGTTTGTTCTTAGGGAGTACATGGAGGCGCTGCAGAAGGAGATGGTAGAAAGGGATCAGAACGCTGTAATCCAGCAACTCCTGAAAGAGGCACGCTCAGTGGTAATTATCTTTGGAAGAGACTACCCTTCGAAGCGCTCGAGCTTACGTGCCTATAGAAGGAGGAGCTGACTGCGAAAACGAAGAGATACGAGTCTATAAAGACAGAGATTGAGTCTCTCTACGCCCGCGTTTTTGAAGGCCCATCTGAATGTAAGTACTTAATACAGCGCGGGATATATTCGCTGATATATGTCAATCAAAGCATTCCCTGAGGAGGACAGACTGGAGTACGATGTGCATGAAGCGCACAAGGAACATGAGCGGGCGCAGACGACGCTCAATACAGAAACCCAAGCTGCAGAGCTCCTCGCTCGCGCAGTCGTCTCGATGGACAAATGTCAGGCCAGCGTGAAAGAAGCACTGAGCTACTCTCGATATGGTATGTGATATCATCTACATCCCTCAATCCTGTATTGCAGCTAATTGACCCGACCTAGATATGTGGAGCAGTGGTGGAGGGTGCGCACAACTTTGGATGCATTCGAGGGGTACAGATGCTTACCTTCCAGCAAAGTGTTGCTGATATGATGGAACGGAACGCCCTGACGAATGCCACAGCACAGGCGGACCAGGCCCAGAACTTTGTCGAACAAGCAAGGCGAATCAATCCTGTGGTCCAATCAGTCGGGCATGTCAACATCGCATCTGGGTGAGTCGTTTTACCATCTTAATCTCCTACTTTGGGCCAGTATCTCACTCCCGACAGATCACTAATGTCTGACGTTTTCTTCGACAATATATTCACGGATATGGCCTTCCACGGTCAGTCTAGTCCCCCTCCTGACGCCAAGTTCCCGTGAATGTTGCAAGCCTAACTTCATCGAACTCTAACTCTATAGATAAGATAAAGAAGTCGGCGGCGCAGGTGCTGTTGACCAACAATAGGGTGAGCGCGTCTTCCCCCCTTAATACCCTGATAAGAGGAGTTACTCACCATTCACTCCAATCCGTATTCATACTAGCTCAAACAAGAACGGGACGCCGCATTGCAACGTGCAGATGTCGCGGGAAGGACACTCGTCCAAGCGTCCCAGAAACTGGAAGATCGGCGGAAGGAGCTATTCTATCTGCGAAAGGCACTTTTCGAGAGCGTTGCATCGCACGTCCCTCAACCGCCGAGCTACGACAATGTCACAATGATGCCACAGCCGTCAATCGCTCCACCTGTTCCTGGTAAGAATGGCCCGAATGCGTATCCGCCTCCTTCTGGCCCGCCACCCGGGGCTGGCGCGAATACGGGCCCACATCCGGCAAACGCATCTCCTGGTGCGAGTTTGTACCCTCCGCCCACAGGTCCACCTCCTGCTTTCCAATCGAGTGAGTCTGTGCACAAAACCGGGCAGAGCGGCGAGCACGGTAGTGGCTCGCGCATCCCACAGATCGATGGAGCTTCGACCTCGGGAGGAACACCAAGCAGACCACAATCGCCGCCCAGGCGCAATTGGGGAACTCGTAAGGCCCTTTTGACTTTCGATTTTGACACTTTCGTGCTCAAACCTCCTCCCTTTTCGTAAGGAAATCCATATGCTGCTCTCTTAGCTGAGAGATCAAGGTCGATGTCGGATTCGTAGGGATACTTTCGGTCGACCTTCGTGTATCGAAGCGAATCCCAAGTCCCAAATCGAATGGTAATCTGTTAGGGTTTTCTGACTTCTCTGACTGCAGTGGCGCCGCTGTCACTGTTTGCTTTGATTTCAATTACGCGAGCCCTCTTATCCTCATTCACTCATTCGACCCGCCGTGTCTCCACACTTTTGTCTCCACCCATTTGGGGTTCCGGGAACACGGCGATCGTTTAGCTTTCGATGCTATGATGATACCCGACAGTGGGGATATTACGGGACCACTTTGTCCATCCTCTGTGTCGTCTTTACTATCTTAACGCTTGACTCCGAATATATCATGCAGGGTCCAAATCTACATGGAAAGGTGCAAGCTGAATTGGAACAGGTCTAGGCTAAGTCCTTGCTCGGCGTAAAGCTATTTATTATCGTGTACTGCTCCAAGTAATCTCGGACTCGGGTACGCAATCTCTTTCGAATTGCTGCATTCGATCCCGTTGCCGCCTTGATTCCGAGCTTCCTATCCAAGGAGCCCAAAGTTCTCCGCCAATTGCTTCTACGCGACATGCGCGTGACGACCCACACCAGAATGCGAACTTAATCGCACAGGGTATAGGGCTTTTTTCTGAAATCCTTGACGAGCGGGCAGGTGTAATTCAGATCACTGGGCAGATCTGATGGCACAGGTGTATGATTGCAAGTGGCGCTTATTCAAATTGTGTAATCCCAGCGCAGTCCCTGTAGTCTGGTGCATATAGAAAGGTAATCCCAGTCCTGGCAAGTGTTGGCTGGTAGGTAGTTTACCCTTTGACTCCCGGGTGCCAAGGATTAACGCCATTGGTGATCGGGAGGGAGGTACTTTTTTGCTGTGAATTCGAGAACTCTAAATGTATGGACTTGCCGTTCGACCGCCGGACTCGCGACACGTTTAACTAAGGTTCTGTAAGGAGGCTCAGAATAAAGCTAGTTGGATGTGTGCAGGAATACCATGGCACGCCACTATAAGGTTAGGTAGGTGACTGACTGTAGAGGCAGTTTCGACGTCTCTGGGGCCAACCGAGTGGAGCTCGAGCGACGGGCGCCTGTTTGTTTTGCTCGCTTGTTGGCCCTTCATTTGGTCGATTTTCCCGTCAATCTCAAAATGGATAAATAAACCTCTTCATTATAAGCTAAGGATGACGTTATCAGCGTCCTATTAATCCAGTCAATTTACCCGGAAATGAGGAGGTGGATATAAGAATCTAAGCCTTCGGAATCTCGAAGCCACATTGCTATAGTGGATTCAGAGTCGGCCGCCGACGTGCACCGCGTGCTGAGACGGGGAGGTTCAAATCCAAGGTCTTTTTTAGACTATACTGGTCATTAGTCTCACACACTACGATTAGATCGCGCAGCATATCATGCCCCAACGAGTACGGCCACGGAGTTTTATTGACGAGCTAATTAGACCTCACAGGTACATTTGCGTAAGCTTCTCTCGGATGAGGGATACCGTCGATTTCTGATTGTCTACCCAATGGTTGTCAGTTGCGTTGGTAGATGAGATATACACGGTTGGATCGTGCTGCTCACCTACTTCTGCGTGGCCCCATCTAACCAACGTTGGCCCAATGCTACTGGGAGCACAGCTCTTTGACAAAGTAATTAAACCTCACATACATGCACCCATGGCAAGTCAAGCCATTGAGAATATCGATGACACACACGCACGATGAGACCGCGTTACTCCCCAAACTAAGTATTCCTGCATTATGTTAGGACTGAGGCGAGATGGCCATTGGCTATGAAGTCGGCGTATCTCACCCCGAGCGTCGGCAGTGCCTTTCCGGAGGTCTTCCTAGATTACAACAGTCCTTCCTCTCATAGTGATAGATGTTTTGCGCGGCACGGTTAGGTCATCGCCTAAGCGCGGGCTTCTGGGTAGTAATTGCCTTCGCAGAAACCCAGGCTCGGCCTCCGTCCTGTCTGCAAGCAAACTACTGCCACCCTCGTAACTCGTTGCCTCCCGTTGAATCTCTCACACCGAGTCTCTACGTACATAAGTCACAGATAGGTATATAACGAGCGTGTATAGGCAGAAGACTGACACGGTCTGCGTGCGGTAAACGTGCCCCGGGCACGTTCAGTTTCCAAAGCATACCTATCGTGCTTCAAACATAAACTGTTGCTCATGTCTCCCTCTTGCACGCATCGATGAGGTCGCCGTTTCCTACGCCTCCATCGGATCCGGATCAGCAGGCCATGGACGGGGACCTTCAACGTGGGAGCCGTTGTAACAATGACACACTCGTAGCTAACCAACCCAGTGAAAGTCTGATATATCATCTGCTACTCAATGCTTTTCGGAATAAACGAGGCCGATCCAATGCACTAGCTTACACCGTCGACTGAATGGCTACGTTAGCCCCAATACACTTGTCGCTTGGGTGCACGATCCACCCGCCTGTTTGGCATCAGGATCGACGGACGGCAATGTCACTGTCTTGTACACGTAGTTATGGCATGATTCGTATCCAGAGTCTGGTCCCCTTGTTGTCACGATGTAGATCCGATCCACTCAATTGAATATAGTGCTTATATATGTTTGCTGGCTTCCAGCTATTCAGCTTCTGAGTAGAATATACAACAGGTTTTCATGGGGGAAAGGTCGGCTAACCAGTATATCTGTCCTCTTTAGCTATCCAAGTAGATAACGCGGAGAAAAAATGCAACTGGACGTTGGGCGCTTACGAGAAGCTGGGGAAGAGAACACTTAGTACCACCAAATGTCAAGATCACATGGGTGGGGCACCCGGGGGCCATGAACTCTTACCTCTACAAAAGGATGATGTAGGAAAAGGGGCTTACCAAGAAACACGGCCGCTAGGAATCTTCTGATAGCGGGCGTGCGAGGCGCGGCGCGCGCCTATTTTATATCAACTCCGTGCAAGCGTTTGGTTGAGTATAACTGCGTCCATCATGGCAAGACGGCATAACCGAGCGGTCAATTTACGGAGAACAGAGTCAATATTTGGCAGACGAGATGTCCTAAATTTCTTGCAGGTGGCAGAGGGCGGGCGCGGGCGGGGTTGCAGTCCACGTACCTTCAGTCCCCACCCCGCACCCATTGATCAATGTGCGAGGAAACGGGAGATTCAAAAAAGTTGTTTGCAGCTTGTTACTTCCGTCCTACCGTCCCGCCGCCGCACAACTTGATCCTGACTCCTGCTCGTTCAAAAAGGTAAAAAAAGGGGTAAAGGTACTACCAGGGTTCGAACCTGGGTTACGGGAAAGCTGACGTAATCAAAATCCCGAGTGATAACCACTACACTATAGTACCACTACCGCTCCTAGCGGCTGGTGCCACCATATCGCGCAGCGCAAAGTGTACAGGCAAATTCGCAGGTCCATCCATTGCTTTCACCGACCGAGGGCATCGTTGCTCGCACGTCTGCGCTTAGAAGTCCAACTGGCAACAAGGAAGGTTGGAGGTTTGCACGTTTAATAATCTCACGAGGCCAGACCTGTGAATTACAGCGACATAGGAGTAGTAAGGGGAGAGAGAGGAGTCCGTCCAAGTTCATTACATTCACACCGAGCTTCCATGATCCAGGTGATTAATCTTTACGCTTGTTCGAAACTTGACCCGTCTTTTGGTTGAGCTCCGTGGCGAGTCTGTCATACTCCTTCGCGTTTTGAGCTGCCTGCAGCTTCAGAGTCTCAAAGTCGCGCTCCCTGGCCTCGAGTTCTTGGACGCGCTTCTTCAATGCCACCGCGTCTCCGGAGCTGGAGGATTCAGCCTAGAGGGAGAGCCGATCTCAGGGTGTGCCAGACAATATAGATAGGGATACATACAGCCTTCTTGAGCTTGGCGTATTCTTCTTGCGTGTGGATGAGGTCGAGAGTGATGTAGAACGTTCTGGTCAGGACGAGAGAAAGGAAGAGGGTAAAGCCTGTGAGATAGGTATTGCGTTGGGAACTACAAGACTGATAGTTAGGATGGTGTAGACAGTAAGGATAGAATATTTACGCACTAGAACTTTCGTGCCGCGATGTTGGTATCCGTTCGGACATCCTGCACTAGACCTCCCTTTCCTTGCTTCGCGAGGTCGGATTCCGCGCCTACGCGGAACATTCTTTGGAGAGCATCGACGAAAAGGATTGCTACGAATCTGCAGGGATGCGATAGGTGGTAAGTGGTAAGTATTGAGTCGAGAAATGGATTGTCGTACATGAACGCGATCTTGAGACCGTATGCGAGTTTGGCGATAATGGGGGACGTCGAGAGGAACGTGAAGAATCTCTTGCGGAAGCTGAAGGGGAGGGGTGCTACTAGCACACAGAATGTACCCATCTGTATTGTCGGTTCGTTAGATGTGCAAAAACTTCGAGTGCCTCCTGAGGAACTTGCCTCCGCTGCGAGCAGCATGAACGTTAATGTGTAGCTATTACAGAGATGTCAGTTCAGTTCAACCGTAGCATAGGAAATGAATTTGGGCTTACTATACAGTCATCGTTAAGGATTTGAGATTGAGGGCAATATGAAGGGGGAAGACGATGAGCTCCAAGTACACGCCCACCTTTTATCGTTCCCCGCAGAGCACCGGTTCAGCTCGACTGACGTCAGAGCCACGTCGCCGAGGCGCAGTCTGCAGATGGGCATGGTTCGCGCCCAGTCAGACTCCGAATTCCGAACCGAGCCGAGCCGGTGACCGACGTGACGCAAGCGCGTTACGCGTTCGTCATATTTAAACATTTAACGATCATATTGATTGAATTTCCTTTCATCTCTACGACCATGGCCCCGATACAAGTGAACGTGAAGAACGCGGGCAAGGTGCATGAAGTGCAGCTCGACACCGATCTGCCTCCAAGTGTCTTCAAGGAGGCTGTATATCAGGTCACAGGCGTCCCTGTGGATCGGATGAAGGTGATGGTAAAGGGCGGGGTCCTCAAGGTACGTGCGCAGAATCTCTGGTTTGGGAACTTTGGCTGAGCTGCAAGACTGTAGGATGACTCCAACTGGAAGAAGATCGCACCCAAAGCTGTGAGCAGTGAATTTCCAGCGTTGTTGAACAGCGAGGACTGAATATTCTTAGGGGCAAACATTTATGGTGATCGGAGCAGCGGGTGAGCTTCCAAAGGCACCAGAGAAACCGATCGTCTTCTTGGAAGGTAAGTAGGATATATGAGCTTAACAGCTCAACTGTATTCTGAACATACACGACAGATATGGACGACAGCGAGCTCGCAGAAGCTCTCGCCAAGCCAGTTGGTCTTCGCAAGTCAGTCGTTATCCGATACCTATATGAAAACCACTCTGACTGGCCAATAGCTTGGGCAACACATGCTATATGAATGCCACGGTCCAAGCCCTTCGCGCCGTACCCGAACTTCAGACCGCACTGAGCGCGTAAGTCTCGATAATTCAGAGGTTTCATCCCCAGAATTCACGCCCTTTTCAGGCCCTCATTACATTCAGCAACTCCTCTGCCAGGAGCTCTTCGAGACATGTACCACAACATGTCGCGTACCACGGACAGCGTTACGCCAGTAGGGTTCCTCCAAGTTCTTCGCCAGGTCAACCCCCAATTCGGCGAAGTTGACCGAAGCGAGAAGAAGTCCGGGATGGGCATGGCAATGGGCTACGCCCAACAAGGCAAGTACAATTTTCGCTTTTCACAGCTCACTGACTAATGTCGACTCGGGTATGAAGATGCGGAGGAGTGTTATTCCGCCATCGTTAACTCCCTGCGCAACGTTCCCGGATTAAACTCTGAGGGCAAGGTTGTGTCAACAAGCGCCCAGGCTAGCCTTGGCGAAGGGCGATTCGTCGACCAGTACATGATGGGTGTTATGCGCAGGGAACTTTCTTGCGACGAGGCTCCTGAGGAGCCTCATGCGGTGTCTGAAGAGGCCGTCCTGAAAATCGAGTGCAACATCAACGGTCAAACAAACTTCATGGCCTCGGGTATCCTGAGCGTAAGTGGCGCTCTTCCTGCCAAATTTATGCTTTTTCGGCTGTCTTTTGACTCTTGATTTAGTCATTGGACACCAAAATTGAGAAGAACTCGTCTTCTCTGGGCCGCCAGGCGGTGTACAGCCAGAAGTCGCGTCTTGCAAGGTTGCCTGCCTACCTAAGCGTGCATATGGTTCGTTTCGCTTGGAGACAGGACATTGGCAAAAAAGCGAAGATTATGGTACGTACGCACGTTCGCGCCCCTCTGGCGGCTCCCAGGTGCCCTAACTGACATTTTTCTGTCCTCTAATAGCGCCGGGTGAAATTCCCTCTCGAATTCGACGCCCTAGACCTGGCAACCGACGAACTGCAGAAGAAGCTTATTCCAGTCAGCCGAAAACTCAAAGAAGTCGAGCGTGAACGCGCTGAGCGCCGCAAAATTCGCAAGAAGACCAAGGTTGTCCAGCCCGCTGCCCCCGCTGCCTCGACCTCCACTTCGACACCTGCTACCCCCGCAGCGGAGGGCGAGGCGGATGTGGAGATGGCTGACGCTGATAAGGGCGGAGAGCTCGAGCCTGAGAGCGTCTACCATGCGAAGGAGGTTGCCGAGCTGGATGCCTTGGTTAGCCCGGACCTGAAGACGGATGTTGGGTCGAGCGCGGCTGGGCTCTATGAGCTCGTTGGTGCGTTGTTTCTCTTTCTCATCGCTCTTCATCTCCGTTTCTCATGGGTTCAATTGTTGTAGCTATCATCACGCACAAGGGAGCTGCGGCGGATGCTGGGCACTACATCGGCTTTGTCAAGAAGAATGTTTTCCACCCCGTGAAAGGCACTTCCGCTGCTGCTGCTGCCGCCGCCGCCGCGTCGTCGTCTGCCGAGACGCAGGGCCAGGTGGTTGGTGATGCGGCGTCGTCTGGGGGTGCGGCGATTGCTGTGGCCGAGATTGAGGAGGACGACGAGGATTGGTATAAGTTTGATGATGATAAGGTGTCGGTGTTCCCTGTTGAGAAGATTCCGACGCTTGAGGGAGGTGGAGAGGACTCCAGTGCTTATGTGCTTTTGTATAGGAGCAAGAGCATCCGTTAGGTTGGACTGGGTATGATTTGGATTTTCGAGTCCGTTCTTGGTGTCTGATGGAATGTGCAGGTGTAGGTATTCTTGCTATATGCAATGTACAAAAGAAACTGGCCCCAATTTAACGCTGTCTCAAAGTTGTTCCTCTTCGTTCTCCATAGAGTTGGGGGAGTATTCACCAGGTAGGTGGCCTGTATTGGACGGACCAGAGAAGCATTCGCTTTCGTCATCCGTGTCTCGGAACTGTCGCACGACACTCTCAAGCCAAGTAGCTTGCTTGAAAGTCTTCCCTTTCTCTAGGCAATTTCTCCTAATCGCGCTCCTCAGAACCTGCAGAGACTCTTGGTACTCCTCATCCAACATGTGTCCTTTCCCCCCACCCTTCACTGCCTTTCCCCTCGTTGAGACAACGCACGCGACTTCCTCGAATCTCATCTTGTTCCTCTCAAATTCCACCCTATGTGTTGCCCACCAATCGTCCATACGACCGGTCTCATTCTCTAACCCATTCACTACGAGAATGATAGGAACGCGTTTATACCAGCAAGTTCTCCGATAGATCAAGTCGTAGTGGTGCCGCAAAATGGCACGGAAGCGCCGGCCGCGGATGCAGAACACGAGTAGGCTCACGCCGCCGCCTACGGTTGCCAACAGTCTGGCGAGGTTCTCTTCTGCCTGGCGAGAGACGACGCTGCCTGATTTGCCCTCGACGAGGCCGGCGGTGTCCCACAGAGTGTACTGCACGCTGGGGGCTGGCTCGAAGTTTCCTGGGTCTGGCGTTGGTGGATCAGAAAGGTAGATTGTGTAGGAGGTGTTGGCTACTGTGCATCCCAGGGCACCATTGGATATGGCGGCCTTTTCTGGTGGTGCTGCGGTCTCTTCGGGGAAAGAGTTTGCGGGAGGAGAGGGGGGCGAGTCGCTGACTTCCCGCAGCATGTTGATGATGGAGCTTTTGCCTACGCCTGTCTCTCCGAAGAATACGACGTTGCGGGGCCCTAGCGGAGATCGCAATGGCTTCAGGGGGCCCGGGTCGGTTGTCCTGATATCTCGATCGTTGGGTGGGGTGGGGGGAGCAGGGTGGTCGTAGGCCGCTTGGATTTCACGTCGAGCGTCATCTCGCTCGAGCTGGCTTCGGAGGAGACCCTCTGCGTCGATGCCTGGGAGGGCTTGGGCGTCGGCTGGGAAGACTCTGCCACTGAAATTGGAGGTAATCATCTTTGAAAGCTTGAGCCTGGACTCGGAATGAGTGCAAGCAATATCAAGGGCTCGCGGTTATCTCTATCGGCCACTTTCACAGAAGCCTTCACGTCATCTGCAATGAACATCGCCGCAGCAAGTCAGGTGGCCTGCGCATCCTCTGGGCGCTTATCTAGAGGTGTGGTGACCGGTCAGCTGGCAAAGGTTGTGTGCGCTTCGACCGCCTCGTGTCTGCCTCATGGTCTTATCTCCTCCGGATGAAGCTTCCTTGCTTCACTCGAAGCAAGATTTGAACTTACACGTGTCGAGCTCGTCTTCTTGTCATATTTGCGTGGGCCAACGCTGCCCCCCTGCATCCTCATGGCCTAACGTCGTCTGTTACCCGGGCGTAAACATGCTTCATACGAGCAAGGGAAGGAGCTGGACTATGGGGGATGCGTCGAGGGAAAGGCGGGAGAAGTGCGTGTTACATAACTTTTAAGCGCCCGTCCCAGGATCCCCACGAAATCGCCACCTGATGCCACCAGAACCTTCCGCAGTCTTCTATTTTACCCACTTGGTAAGGGCCCTTATCAGAGTAGGCATAATCAAGCTGGAAGGTCGTTCCTCCCGGACTCGTCACTCTATCGCCACTTCAAGCTTCAACCCCCAACACAATGCAACTCGAAACCAATGACCAGGTGCCAGTGTATGTCGTCCTGCCGACTCTCTTCATGAACTTTACACAGGCCTCATCTTGTCTATATACAGAGTATCGCCAGCCCCAGTTCGCCACAATATCGTGGTGTTCGGGGAGAGCGGCACCGGAAAGAGCTCTATCGTCAACATGCTCTGCGGGCATGACCAAGCCCCCGTCGCTGGTGCTGCCGTCGGCTGCACCCTGGAAAGCAAAGGCTACGAAGGCGAGATAAACGGCCAGCCCTACATGTTCTGGGACACCTGTGGCCTCAACGAGGGTGAGGGCGGCAAGATCCCCGATATGAAAGCCGCAGCAGCGCTCTACCACCTCTTATGCAACCTCGAAGACGGTGTGAGCCTGCTGGTGTTTTGTATGCGGGGCCCCAGGATCACAGAAATCAAGTACAGCAACTGGGAGCTCTTCAGAGAGGTGATATGCCAAAAGGAGGTTCCGACCGTCTTGGCGGTTACGCACCTCGAGCAGGAGGAGCTAGATGGATGGTGGAGTGAGAACCAGGCGGCATTCAAGCGCGCGAAGATCAGGCCCGACAAGGCGAGGCATCGGGAGTTCCAGCAGGAGGAGTGGGACGAGATTCACTCTGACCCTGGCGTCGCTTGCATCACTGCCACAAAGGGGAAGGTCAAGCGAAACCAGTACTTATATCAGGAGGAGTACGACGCGTCTTGTGCGAAGATTAGGAAGCTGGTTTTTGAGGCTCACCTTCCGGAGCCATGGAAGCTGGAGCGCGTTGAATGGTTTCAGAGAGTGACCAGAGAGGTGAAGACGGGGTGCTGGCCTTGGTCCAAGTCAGTTGAGGAGCACAGTTACCTTCCAGGGGACGGAGTCTATGCTCTAATGCGTAGGTGGGGTATAAAAGATAAGCAGGAAGCATCGAGGCTGGCAAGGATACTGGAAGGGGCCTATCGCAACGAAGGTTCAGGATAGAGGGGTTTGACGAGTGTTGTATGCCATCGTGCTTCTAGAAGACCCATACGTATACATATTTATCTACGCTTTTAGCGAGTGCTCAAACGCTTCCCATACACCCTGCGGCTTTCACAGATGCTGAGCGTTGATCGGCGGACCGCTTTCGCCACAACAGGCTGGCAATACTGAACGGTCCGAACCCACACCTCTTTTTCTTCGAGTCTTGATGAAAGAGTGGCTTTGTCTCCGGCAGCGATACCAGCTGAGACCGCTGAGTGCCTTCGCCTTTGTCAAATAGCCCTTGACGGATCGCGGTTTGCACCATCTCGATTGACTCCTCGTATTCTCTGTCAAATACGCACCGTCTAGGTACGCTGTCCTCCTGAATCACCCTTCCCCTAGTCGCAGTGATACACGCATGTGCCTTGAACGTCATATTGTTCCGCCTGAAATCCATTTGGTTGTCATCCCACCAAATCTCCCTCTCCATCGCGTTCTCCAACCCAGTGACGACCAGAATAATCGGAGCATTTCGTTGACACGTCTTGTTGAACACTTCATCGTAAAGCTGCTTGATGATTGGGCGGAACGGCCTCCCCTTGATACAAAACACCAACAAACCCACCCTCCCCTTTAACGTCTCCTTCAAGAGCTTGGACATATTCTGGGAAGCATGAGCTGCCGTGACATTCCCGGTGTCACTTTCCGCGAATCCAGACGTATCCCAGAGATTGAGCTTCAATCTAGGGGTCCCTTCGAGGACGGAGGGGTATTCGGCGTTCTCCAACGTTCCACCCGTGGCATTTCCAGAGACTAAGGCTTCCCTCGAACTCTGAGGGTTGCCATTTCCCGCGAGCAACATGTTGATTATGGAGCTCTTCCCCACACCTGTTTCCCCGAAGAAAACTATGTTTTTTGGGTCAGCCTCTGGGCTCGACTCTGGATCCTTTGTGGTGAGAATTAGAGGGCCTATAGAGTAGTAGGAGAATTTTGTTGTGGCTTACTACATCAACAAGAGTGGATCTTTCTTCTGCATTCATGTCTGTCGTAGCGGAATTGGGGTGTGACAGTGGGCACTAGCAGTTCCATAATAATGGTCGACTGTGAGGCTCTCAGAGTCCTCGTGTTTCGTGTGTGTTCAGTTAAGATGCTCGATGCATTTCATTTCCTTTCTTCCTCGTGTTAAACACGCTTAGTGGGTCCCATTTGCTATCGATTATACCATTTTAGGCCTCTCTGGGCCTCTGGCCGCACGACGAACCAAAGCTCGCACGAAACCCTCAACGCCACACTTTTGCTCCGACCCTTGGATGGACCCGAGAGAGGAGATGTCGGAGGCCGGTTCGGAGACAGAGGACATGGGTGGGGGGGAGGATAGACTTGGGATAGATCCCCACCATCACGACCAATATAGATGCCCCCGATAACCAGCTTTCGCGCTGGTCGGAACAGCACTGCTATGCATTGCCATTGGAGCTCAACATCAGGCTGCTGTCGGTTTTGCTGTTGAAACGATTCCGGCATTTTTAAGAGCAGTCTTCAGCGTTTCTGATTCCTCTACTAGCCCAGGAGACAGGGATGAAATGTGAGATGAGTGAGGTTAGAGGTTGTGAGCAAACGGGTTCATGCAGCCACAGCAATGTTTTCCAGGACCCTGGTATATCCCCCAAAAGGTTCGATCCCAAACCTCCCTTTTTGCCAAAATTTGCCCCTCCATTTTTGGTCCAATACCGTCAGCATCTGGATCGGCTGCTCACTTCTTGGCCTGTTTCCGTCCGCATACGGATGAGACATCGTTTTGCGAGAAGGTATGAAGATTTTGAGGGAAAGCCGAGTTCACCCTCTTTAAAGTGCTCTTATCCTCTGTGGTTGTATATTTCAGGGAGCCAAATAGACGAGACAAGGCATCTTAGACAGTTCTTTCACTTAGCCCCTTCAGCGCGCTTCGTCCATCCCCCAAGTTTGCAGTCCCGTCCGCATGAGAATTGGACTTTCTCCCCACCAAGGCAACTATGTACGGACAAATAATCGGACCTCAGCCAAAATTTCGCCACATCTGTACGCATAAAAATTAGACATGGAGGGTCAAATTAGGCCGATTTCCGTCCGCATCCGGATCGAACCTTTTGGGGGGTATACCAGGGTCCTTGTGTTTCCGGGCTCGCTGTCCATGTATGTAGCGGATACCGAGATACTGAGTTTGAATTTCCCATCAGCACATGACTTTCCATATTCAGTAAGGCTTTCTCAGGATGCTTTGCGCAACGAGCCTCCAAACCAACTCCAAATTTGACCCTTCCTCAGTCGGTTCCTCTCACCAGCTTCAGTGATATAAAAACTGGGCCCAAATCAAAAGAGAATGTGAGCCCAGCTCGTTTTGTGATTCCGCTGCACTTTGGTGCTTACTCACAGACACTTTGACAGGGCGCCAAACCGCCGGATTCTGTGCCAGTGCGAACAGAGGTGAGCACTGACCCGGGGCATGAAGGCTTGGAGGTGGGAGTTAGAGCGTAGTCATGAGGATATGTAGACCTTATAGACTGTCTACATGGTTTTTCCCATGTACAGGGCAACTGCCTGTAGAATAGAACTTAATGCAACAACGAAACTAGATAGTCATTGATCCTGCGCGCGCATATCTACCGACGGACCTAACGGAATCAGCGCCGGGTATCCGTTGGGTATCCAGACGAATTCGGCAATAATCCACCATATTTTCCTCATCCAGACGCAAGACAGGTCAAATCGTGTTGATGTGATAGCATTAGCACCGGGATTCCCGTCTACTTCAGGGCAAAAGCAGGTAAACTCGTCCCAATATAGAATTTGTGGCTGTTTCTATCTTGTCCGGTGTGTGCCGTCTTCTGTTTCATCTCAAAGTCCTGGGATACCCTTCTCTTCCCTCCTCTTTCCCTTCCTCCCTTTCTTCTTCTTTCCTTTTTTGGAAAGGAATTTCCTTTTTAATTTTCACCTACACACACCAGTATCGAGCCTTTCCGGGCTCGCTGTCCATGTATGTAGCGGATACCGAGATACTGAGTTTGAATTTCCCATCAGCACATGACTTTCCATATTCAGTAAGGCTTTCTCAGGATGCTTTGCGCAACGAGCCTCCAAACCAACTCCAAATTTGACCCTTCCTCAGTCGGTTCCTCTCACCAGCTTCAGTGATATAAAAATCTATGGCCCTCTGGGCATTCCTGGACACTGACCATTGAACTTCAAGAAGGGTCTGTTTTCATTCCTAAAGTAAAATACAACAAAGAATCTATTGAATCCAGAACCTCTCCGATTCGTAATCTGAAGGAGGGATCATTTGTAGCGAAAGACTTGGGTTACCCACTGAACGAAGGCGTCGCCCAAGTATTGATTCGGTGATTCGAGGTTCCTCGGCGTAAGAAACTGTGATTAGACATGGGGTCGGATTTCGACGCGATCGAAGAAATGCCATTTCGCACGAAAGGCTCTCGAAGTAAGAATGAAGGTTAAGAAGATTCAGGCGCACGAGCGATGGGAAAATGTTCTGGTCGGAATCCTGAATATCATGGCAATTCATGAATCGATATGTGCAGACCCACGAGCTGTCCAACTCTAGGACGCGCAACGATGTGATTACCGGGAGTGAGAGGGTTACAATCCCTCCTGTACCGATCAAACCACAGAGGCGTATCTTCTTGATTGTTCCCAGCAAGTTGGAAGAAGTGAGGAATGAACCAAGAACGCCCGAGGCCGTAATCGTTTCCTCACCGTCAACATCCAACTCCATGTCGAGTACGGAGAGCGCAGGAAGACGGATAAATTCCAATATTCTGAAGCTCCCATCTCGGAGATAAAACTCTTGCAGTGATGACATCGCAAGAGGCGTCACCCTGAGCCTAGAAAGCGTATGCGTGGAATCGTCTGTCTGGAATGGATCGCCGTTTCCGAGGTCGACGGAGAGAATTTCCAAGTGGGTGCAGACCGCGAGTAGCTTGAAGAGTGAACTTCCTGCCCAATCCCATTTGACACTCAGGACGGTCAAGCCTGCGAGAATAGCGTTTGGGATGTGAATGGGGCGGACGAGGAGAACTGGGAGACTTGTTGGGAGGCACAGCCCCAGGGAAGTGACTGGTGGAAGAAGTGCGAAAACGCTTCGGGCGGGGTCGTTCGCGTCGTTCCAGAACTGCACGTTTCCTTCGGTAATGTCCAATTTTAGGGAACGAAGGGTGAGCCAAGAGGAAGGTGGGGATTCTTCTTCCGTAATAAGGGAATCTATCCAAGACCGAAAGCATGCAGCGGTGGGCATCGTGAGGGATACGTGATCGAGACGGGGACCATGTTTTAATAGCTTTTCCAGAGTCGGAGATCGTGCGATACATTCCTCTCCTGCAGCGCAAGAACAGGTTCGTGTAACGCAGTATCCAACCGATTTTGGTAGCGATGCTGCTCGGTTTAACCATGAAGTGATTTTTTTGAATTCAACTTCGTGATAAGGGTCCTCGACGGATGGTTCCTTGTCAATGAGGGTCGTATGTCCAGGGTTGCTGTGGGGCGCAGACGATACGATGGCTTCTGTCCATAGTCCGTGCGTTCTGAGGGCGATGTCGCGCCACCGGCGACATACCCCTTGCAAAGACCCGACTGTTTCTCTGCTCGCTGTATTTCCCCCGGCGAAGGCGGCCAGCAGGAAGATTTCGCTCAGCAGCTCCAACGGCATCACTCGCAGGGAGGATACCACTGCACGTAATTTATCCCTCTCAAACTGCAGTAATTCCACTTCCTTCATCAATGCGCCGATTTGACTTGAAATGTCGTCGATGACGGAATGAACTAAGGTTCGAGCTTCATGATGAGGAGGATTATTCGAGTTGACGAAGTCATAAAGGGTGTTCATAGCGTCCATATGAGCAGCATGTGAAGGCGTGCGATGTGGTGGCATAGGGTTGAGGGTTTTGATCGGCGCAAGGAAATTGGGCGGGTAAAGCGTGTGGCTTTGTTACCAGAGTAGATCGTAGGCGGTTTATAAAGCGGCCAACTCAAACTATATGGGTGAGATCTAGATGGGCCTATAGGCTATGAACGGTATAATCTCTACAAGAAAACAAGACACTGAACAAGACAGCGCTACGGCAGAACCCTAAGAACTCAGGAACTGCTCTAAAACCATGACCTTTCCAACTCGTAGTCTGAGGAGGGGAACATCCTGAATGAGAGGCCTTGATAGTCTTGTGCATGAAGTTGATGCATGATGTCCTTCTCGGTAAGGCGGGGTTCGTCACGATACGAGACTGTGATGATACACGGACCAGTGCGGTAATGGGATCGAAGGTATCCTAATTCGTTGGAGAGACTTTCCCGAAAGCGTCGCAGATTGAGGATGTTCAGGCGCTGAATCGAAGGGAATATCATCCGCCGAGGGGTGCGGTCTCCAGAATCGCAAGTATCCCTGAAACGATACATGCTGACCCAAGAACTGTCCAACTCCAGGACGCGTAGTGAAGTGAGAACTGGAAGCGACAGAGTTACGACCCCTGAAGTACCGATAAGCCCGCAAAGGCGATGATGCGCCTTCAGCGCGTCTACCCACTAAAAATCGCGATTTACCTTAATAAATACGCGATTCCCACTGCATATCATCCATCAAAAGACCTGCACCAATGTAAAGGGGAACAAGAGTCAGAGCCGAGCCCAGAGCTGCTGACTTAGCCTCTCTGACCTACGCGCGGGACTACGAGAAGTGACGAGTAGCCTCAAGCAGGTAAGACCTACCTTCGCGAGACACTTGCTACTTTGAGGAGACACGCGCGGGACAACTATGGGATCGACTTGGCAAGTAACGGACATAGGCAGAGTAGTGCGTATCAATGGGAAGCCCCCTACCCATCCCTTCGTATCTCGCGAGAACACTCTCGCCACACCCAGAGTCGAGAGATCACCGTGACATCAGTAGTCGAGAGGGATTGCACCCGAGCCCCTGATAAGCGCCGGAGTATAGCTCCCGCGCGACTTGATCTTCACGAGAGGTGGCACGTCGAGAGGTCGATCACACCTCGAGATGTTCGCAATCAGACCACCTCTCGGGAAAGTTCTGGGATCGCCGTCGGCTGAGGGGAGAACTCGGTACAGGCACCCGCGTGTAACACAGGGAAAGCGGAACCGGCACAACTTAAGCGCCCCATGATTCCCTGGCCCGGATATCGGATGGATCATCCGCGGCTCCACTCTATCAGAGAGGAACCACAATCAGAGATAAGAATAGGTCGTCCCACACGAGACTGGTGGCGCGGCGTGTACGAAGAAGTCGGTTGGTGGCAACGGCACAGTCTTGGGTATTTACCCGGGCGCTAATTGGCCTTGAGTTCAACCTCGAGAGGTCTTTCCTCCTATCTCTATGTTTCACTTGGACTGTTTTGGAATGTATCGCGATCGCATGTGTTTTTCATCTGTTTGTCTTTGAGCTTGTTTGTAAATATTCGGCATGTACTTAAGTCTCGCGAGTAGTTTAGAGAAAATCAGTTACCCCCCAGTTTTCATCTTTCAAGTCTCTAAGTCAAAGTCTAAAGTCTAGCCGTCGCGCTATCTGTCTGTCTGTCTGTCTGTCTGGTCGTCGTGCCAATTGTCTTTAAGTTTTCTGTTCCTTTTGCGAAGCTCTCGAGCCTAGTGAAAGCCCTCTCGTGGTAGCGACCTCGTCCTCCCGAGACCCCACCCTCTCATCGAGAACCTATATCACCCCGAAGCGCGGTCGAGTCTAGAACTCCCCTTCAAACTTGCTAGTTGCGAGTACCTTAGAGTCGACCTAGTCCTCTAGTCCAATACATTACTTTGCCCGCTCTACCTCGAGCGAGTTGCCCCTCAGCTACCCTAGTGTGGTTGTGTGTGTGTTGTGTGTTGTGTTTGTTGTTTTGGTTAGAGGCGTGTTTGGCTCTTAGCCCCGTAGCCGCACATCATCTGGAGCCCACCGCGAGGGGGAGTCAGAATCGATCAAAGCTTCATTCGTGATCAAGCTCTCGAGCGAGATCCGTTTGTCCGTTTCAGATAGTAAACGAGTTCTATCAACATAGCGTCGAGAAGACCTGTGCTTGATAAAGGAAAAGGAGTAGAGCGACCCAGGAAGAACCCAGTTCTCCCTAGTCAACCCGTTGGAACCCAACCTTCCGTTCGCGCGCGAACGAGAACAGCTGTTGCCGAAGCAGGAACAGAACTAGTTGCCTTTGATAACTATCCCAGACCAGGGACAAGTTTCCAAGCACCTACGAACGCGAAAGCGAGAAGCAGCAGAGTCGTACCACCGGCTGTACCTCCTACCAGAACCCGCCAAGTCGCCCCGTTCACGAGAGGAAAACCTCGAACTACCGCACTCGCGCTAGCTTCGAAATCCAATCGCGTAGAACCCGCGCGCAATCCGAGACCAGAGAGTAGAGAAAGTTCGCAATCCACGAACTCCAGTCGCAGACGCCGTAGAAACCGCAGACATTCGAGTAGCAGTCAATTATCAACGACCCCTACCATGGCTGGCGAACAAGCGCGAATCCGAGCCCTCGATCCTGATGCCACTGGCGAAGGATTCCCTGGGCTCCCTATGTCGAATAAAAACTTCCCGAATAGTTATTCCGCGAATCGTCCTAAGTACGATTCTACGAAACCAGAAGAGTTCCTAGAGTATGTGAGACAAGTAGAGGATGTGATCAGCGCATGCGAAATCATCCCGGATCGCTTGAAGAAGAAGGCATTGGTTCACTTCCGAGATGTGTCGGAACAGAGTCTCTGGACAACGCTACCTGAATATAAAACGGGTACCTACGCGGAGTTCAAAGAGAAACTGTTCTTGTACCATCCTACAGCAGCACTGCAGAACCGTGGCAGTTTAGCCAGGATCCAGTTGTTGTGCGCGAGGCACCAAGGGATAGGTCTAGACGCGAGTCATACCTTATTGCAGTTCGCACTGAAGTTCAGGGCCGAGGCAGCGAAACTCGAGAAGCATCTCATGAGCAACAATGAATTGGTTAACCTTTTCTTGGGCGCGTTAGATGAGCCTTTCCGTACGAAAGCATGGGAGGTACTCTCGAAGGAAGCCGAAACGGATGACACCCTGGAAGTCGTTGCAGGAGAGAAGATCATTCCGTTTGACCGATGGATCTCGTGTGCTGAAAAGTTGGCGGTTCAGAGAGAACGCTTTGGAGAAAGGTTCGGAGGAAAGAAGGGAGGTATCTTGGCTAAACCCTCGGTCGTCTCTGCCACCCCGAGCACTCCAGCAGTGACTCCCGCGGCCCCATCTAAGTTGTACGAGCCCGGTTGGAACGACGAGCCCACTGTGAAAGTCGAGTACGAGGACCTCGAACACCGAGTTCTGCAAGGAGTGAGTTCTTTGCTAGACCAGAAATTGAGTGCCATCGATAAAAAGATGATCTCTCGGGATGCCTACATGGAGACTCAACTCGAGGAGTTGCGCGCTGGTCAAGGACGCGCTGACAAGTTCATGCGCCAGCCCAACAACTTCGCGGTTGCAACTCAGCAGAACAATCCAGGCTCGAGAGGGGGCTTTGGATTCGGAAACAATACGAGAGGACCACCTCCCAGCGCGGGGTCGATTTGCTACTACTGTAATGGACAGGGTCACTTCGCGAACGACTGTCAAGCCAAGCAGAAACATATCAGCGAAGGCAAGATTGTATCGGGACCGGATGGGACCTTCGACAAGCATGGTAATCGCCTGCGCAATATGCCCGGCACCTCCTTGAAAGAGGTAGTAGACAAACTGCCCATGCCCACGGCTAGCCAGAACGTCCAGCACTACTATGATGACAGTGCGGACTATGTGCGCGATCAGTTCCATCAAGCGCCGTACCAGGAATCAGAAATGATTACTCGGGACGAAATGAACATTCTGCGAGACGAGATTTATCATCTGAGTTCCTTAAGGGAACAAGGATCGTCCGCGCGAGCCAAGAACATGCAGCCACAGGCCCAGTTCGTACAGAAACCAGTGGTCGAGCCTTGGAAGGAGCTCCAGCAGGAGCAGAAGCGGAGCAATCAATTGATGTCCCAATTAGTCGCGGCACTTACCCCGATGGTTGGGAGGAATCAATTCCCTTTGCAGACGCGGTCGGGAGCGAACCAAGGTGGCGAGGATGATGAGGGTTTTCTCAGCGACCAGTGAAGGACACTGCCGTCGCGAAAAGAACCGTTGGTCGCGACAAGGCAAGCCCGGAGGTGCGTAACAACAAACCCAGCAGAAAAGCCACGGTAGAGGATGAGGAAGACGATGAGGATGAGGAGCCAATAAAGAGAGGGCCGCCGTCAGGAGTAAAGAAGGTCTTTAATCCGCGAGCACCTCGAGGAGTGCGGTTCGAAACGGTAGAAGTTGGGGGGACGAGTCAAGCGGCGCCTAAGTTGAAAGACCGGCCCTTTGTACTAGTACCACCACTCAAAACGACTCCGTTGAAAACACCAACCCGCGAGGATGTCCAGCAAGGGAGAGAAGGTCGTCCCGATCCTAAAACAGCGTTGCCTCGCCTAGAGAAGAAGGGACCAGCGTATCAGCATAAGGCGCCTATTGAGGAAGCCGAGTCGCTGAGCCGCATCATGGAGGAGTTACTGAGTACGAGGTTCACTACGAGTCTTAAGGATTTGGCAAGCATTTCGGCACCTGCCCGCGAGTACTTGAAAAAGATGATAACCAAGAAGAAGATTGCGATTGATAATAAGGAAAAAGCCTCAGATCTCGAGTACCAAATCATCGCTCTCATTGACTTGATGTCTACTGAGTACAAAGCTCGCGCGGTACAAATGTGCAACATCTTAGAGGCAGAAGAGGAGTTGGGCGAAATGGAGATCCCCGATCCGGAAAGAGAAGAAGAGGAAGAACCCGGGACTGTAAGAGTTGAACAAGTCTTCATGCAGTTGGAAGAGCTGCCTCCCGCGCAAGTCTTTCTGGCACAAGGAATTCCATCGGTACCCGACGGAGCCTTCGTAGTTAGTGACCCCGTGGAGCAGTATCTAAATTCATTGGAAGATGGGGAAGAGCCGCGGCCAATTCTGGTAGCGCGCGAATCCGTGTCTCTGAGAACTGTCTACCCGAGTATCAATAAATCGGGTAAGGTAGAAGTCCTCTTGGATACGGGCTCCCAGATCTGTTCCATGGATGCAGATGTGGCGAGACGGCTGGGAATCTCATTCGATCCAGATATCGTCATTCACCTCCAGTCCGCAAACCGAACGACAGAAAAGACTCTAGGTCTAGCTAGAAACATCGAGTTCGACTTCGATGGAGTAACGGCGTACATCCAGCTTCACATCATTCGCCGTCCAGCGTATGATGTTCTTCTCGGGAGACCTTTCGACGTTGCGATGTCAAGCGAGGTCAAGAACAATACCCGCGGCGAGCAGCAGATCACACTCTGCGACCCCAACACGGGCAAGAGGATTACCATTGCCACCAGCCCTCGAGGCAAACCACCCCCACACGTTAGAAAAGAGATGCTTGACGCTCAAGAAGTAAATTTTCGAGCCTCGAGGATCTGATCAACGGTGATCAGGGGGAAGTGGGTCTAATCCTCGAGAGAGATGACAGGACTGGCGAAATTAGCCTAACCCAAGTCGTGAGACCCACAGAGAGCGTATTCAGCCAAGAAGAGTTACAGAGAGCATATCTGCAGTCGTACTTCGAGGGAACCCCAGAAGGCGACGAGGATGACAGAAAAGGACGAGAGGTATTTCAAAACTACCTCTCGACCATAGAAAACCCAGATAGTGAAAAGAGAGTACAGTTAGTCGTGGAGACGCAACCAGCGATGACCTCCCAAGATCAGAAAGCGAAAGCCAAAGTCAAGGGAGTCTCGAAGGGCACGAAATACAAGAAGGTGGCTGATAAAGTCAAACCGGTTATGGGGCACTTAGACGAGAGGTTTCGTATCATTAGGGACATTAAAGGTGACCCGCTCGCGAACCTCCCTGAGCTACCGACTAGACCTTCGGAGTTCAAACCCACTGGGCGCTACACACAAGAGAGGAAGGAGGACATGGACAAGCTGCATAAAGGGGACTTCTTGTGGGACGAAGAAAGGAAACTACTACATAACTTCGTCTCGATACATGAAGAAGGCTTCGCTTGGGATGATTCCGAAAGGGGGAGCTTTAAACCAGAGTTCTTCCCGCCAGTCGAGATACCCACGACCCCTCACACCCCTTGGGCGCTTAGAAACATTCCTATTCCCCCAGGCTTGTATGATCGCGTGTGTGCCATGATCAAGAGCAAAATAGATGCCGGCGTGTACGAGCCTTCGAACTCATCGTACAGGTCGAGGTGGTTTTGCGTATTGAAGAAAGATGGAGAGAGTCTGAGGATTGTACACAGCTTAGAGCCGCTGAACGCAGTTACAATCGCTCACTCGGGAGTGCCCCCAGCAACGGAAGAGTTGGCGAGTAAGTTCGCAGGAAGGTCGTGTGGAGGCTGTCTGGATCTATATGTAGGATACGACGAGAGGTTATTATCACCTTCCTCGCGAGACCTCACCACATTCCAAACACCCTTCGGTGCGATGAGATTGGTAACCCTACCCATGGGATGGACCAATTCCGTGCCCATCTTCCACGACGATGTCACCCATATCTTACAAGAGGAAATACCAGAAGTCACTTGGCCGTTTTTGGATGATGTGCCCGTAGGTGGACCTCGTACTAGGTACGAGAAAGCCGACGGTACGTGCGAGACTATACCCGAGAACCCTGGTATCCGAAGATTTGTATGGGAGCATTTCCAGAATCTCAACCGTGTAGTGGAGAGAATGAAGTACAGTGGCGGCACATTCTCAGGAAAGAAGTCCGTACTGTGCGCAGACGAGTTTGTGGTGGTTGGCCATTTATGCACCTATGAAGGTCGGAAGCCACTGCCAGAGAGAGTAGGCGTCATCGAGAGGTGGGGACCTTGTCAGTCTGTCAGCGATGTCCGCGCCTTCCTAGGAACAGTGGGGACGATGAGGATATTCATCCGCGACTATGCTAAACGTGCAGACGCGATCCAGAAGCTGACAAGGATTGACCAACCCTTCGAGTGGGGAGAAGCTCAGGACGCCGCGATGCGAGACTTAAAGGATGCAGTCCGAGACGCACCATGCCTAAGATCCCTGGACTACGATGTCAACACCGAGATCAAGCTCTCAGTCGACACGTCCTACAAAGCGATCGGCTGGTACATAAGTCAACAAGACGTTGCAGACCTTAAGAAGTGGTGGTACGCGCGGTTTGGCTCGACTACCATGACTCCGCGCGAGGCTCGCTACTCCCAACCAAAACGAGAGTTATTCGGATTGATGAGAGCATTGCAGGAGAACAAATACTGGCTCATTGGCTGCAGACGTCTAGTGGTAGAAACCGATGCTCAATACATTAAAGGAATGCTCAACAATCCGGAAATGGGTCCTAACGCTACCATTAACCGATGGATTGAGAACATTCTGATGTATCACTTCGAGCTACGGCACGTAGCAGGCAAGACCTTTGCCGCGGATGGACTTTCCAGGCGTGATCGCATGCCCGAGGATCCGCCGCACCAGCCCTACGACCACCAAGGAGAATCGGGCGACGGACTGAGAGGATACTCGAAACCTAACCCAGAGGATCCGGACCCGCTCGACTTCGAGGACTTCAAACATGAGATTGACACGCGAGGAGGATATCTCCTCAATGTCACGATCCCTGAAGCCGATTTCGAGGATGACAGAGTTCTGACTGGTGTCTCGCGACATGTCCGAACGGCGACGCGAGCACAGTTGGTCAACGTCGAGATGTTGCCAGATGCAGAATTGAAAATGGATGAAGAAGAGATAGAGGCGTACGATGACGCGAGACGATCCCAACAAGCGCGGGACACAGACGAGCGCCTACCCAAAATAGCTAAGTGGCTAAAGGGGCCGCTACAAGCGCCCGAGGGATTGAAGCCGGCAGATGTGGGCAAGTGGGTCCGAGAGTGCAGCCATTACTTCGAAAAAGAAGGAAAGCTGTATCGAAGACAAACTGGTCACCCACAGCTAGTTGTGCCTAAGGAGAACCGTATGTACATGATGAGGGCCGCACACGACGCACTTGGACACCGAGGCGCGTGGGCCACCACTCAGGTTCTACTGAAGCGCTTCTGGTGGCCTGAACTCGAAGGAGATGTGAACTGGTATGTAAAGACTTGTCACGTTTGCCAGCTGAGGACAAAGCTACTGTTGAAGATCCCACCACAAGTCACGGATACTCCGTCGATCTTCCAAGTGTTGCACGCGGATGTGTTGCAAATGACTCCCGCGAGCAACGGCTGCAAGTACATTGTGCATGGTCGGTGTGCGCTGTCTTCTTGGATGGAGGGCAAGCCCTTGAAAGAAGAAACAGGCGCACAGATCGGCGCGTGGTTATTGGAGATCATCACGAGATGGGGATGCATGAGGGAGATTGTTACGGACAATGGAGGCGCGTTCGTGAAGGCTACGAAATGGCTAGAGGATAAGTATGGCATTAAGGGAATTAAGATCTCGCCGTACAACTCTAAGGCCAATGGTCGGATCGAGCGTCCCCACTACGACGTCCGCGACATGCTGTTCAAGGCAACCAATGGTGTCGCGAAGCAATGGTACTGGTACTTCCAACACATTATGTGGGCGGACCGCGTTACGGTACGACGTCGATTCGGAGTCTCTCCGTTCTTCATGGTCACCGGCGCGGAACCAGTTCTGCCATTAGACATCCAGGAAGCAACTTGGCTAGTCGAGCCTCCAAGCGGCCCTATGACCACAGAGGAGCTTCTGGCGCAGCGCGCGAAGGGCTTAGCTAAGCATAGGGACTTAGTCGAGAATATGAGGAGTCGAGTTGATAAGGAGAAGAGAGAACGCGTCGTGAAATACGAAAAGGAGTATGCACGGACAATCCGAGACTTCAAATTCAAACGCGGAGACTTAGTATTAATGCGCAATACGAGTATTGAGAAAAGTCTCGACAAGAAAATGAAGCCGAGGTATTTGGGCCCTTTGGTGGTGATTGCACGTAATAAGGGAGGAGCGTACATTCTCGCAGAAATGGATGGTGCCGTCCTACAGAGCGCCGTTGGTGCCTTCAGGGTCATCCCATATCACGCGAGGAAACGCATTCCTCTCCCTGCGTCAATTCATGACTTCATCGACATAGAGCCGTCCACGCTGGAAGAGATGGAAGAAGAGTCGGAAACAGGGTACATTGAGGACTTAGCATTTAAAGGAATGCCGAGAGGTGACCCTGACGAAGACGACGATTAGGTCGAGCGGTTCGCAGAGTCATCGAGGACGATGATTTTTTAGTTGGGGGGAGAGAGAGGGTACTACCCGAACTCAATACTTAACATAAAGATTATCTTACTCCGAAATTTTGCGATTTTAGAGAAAGGTCCAAACGAGAATCATATTGACATCGAAAGCGGAAAACTAGAGAGCAAAAACCGTTCGAAGGGACTACGCGATTAGACTAAAGCTGGTTCAGCGGATCCAAGACTACTAAAGCGAACCTAAGTAGAGGTAGAAGGAGCAGAAGAAGAAGCAGCAGAGTTGTCGTTGAGAGAAAGAAGAGAAGCCTTCAAAGTGGTGTACTCCTCGTTGAGGATCTGCCAGAAACCAGTGTAGATCTGAAGCTTGTGAATAACCTGCAACATGACGCCGCGGGTCTCGCCAATAATAACACGGAGGTTCTCCTCGTTCTGAGTCTGGTTGGCGAAGTCGCGAACCAACTTGAGCGAGTTGGAGACCACTCCCTGAACGTACTGGTTAGAGATCGCGCGATCATCGACTACAAGAGAGAGTAAGCCCGAGGACATAAGGAAATCGAAGGGAGAAGGCGCACTGTACTCGACGAGGTTACCGTCAGGGAAAAGACGGTTCCCAGAGCCTCGAGAACCAGAAGCCTGAGCCTCGCGATGAACCTCTCCCTGGCGAGACCTCTTGTTGTTAACTTGCTGGGCCTTCATAAACATAGGAGAACCGGTGTCCATGTTAGGAACCTGAGAGTGGTCCAACATGCGGACTCCGCCGGACGAGTTGGTGCTACCACCACGAGTGGGACGAGTACGAGAGCCCTAGGAACGAAGTCAGAAGGAGAAAGTGGGAAGAAAGAAAGATGCATACCCCAGCAGCACCGCCGCGAGCAGAACGGCCGCGACGAGCATTGTTGGCAGAGGCATCGGCCATGACCACATCCTGAGGTTCCAAGAAGGTGATCTCCTAGAGAACGCGAGAGTAAGCAACGGGCTACAGGAGAGAAACATAGGATACGTACCTCAATGTCCTCAGGGGCAGGAGCACTAGCCTTAGCTTTACCCTTAGAGGGAGCACTCTCCTCAGCCGGAGTAACAGACTCAGCGACAGGGAACAAGACGCCTAGGGAGAGGATGAATCAGAGAAGAGAAGATAAGACGAGGAAGGAGAGTACGCACGAGCCAAGGAAGACGCGGTAGACTTCGCGGCACGAACAGTGGCATCGCCATCGGCCGCGGTAGCCGCAGAAGCAGCGGTAGGCATCGGGGTATCCTGACGCGGACCGTAACTTTCGCGGCACTCGCCCAGGTACTTGAGAACCAGCTCGAGCTTCTCGTTATCCGGAGGCGTGACCTCGCGAGAGGAGAACGCGGCCTGGTGAGCAGTCAACGCGGCATGGAGTTTCCCAACGATGCGACGGTGACGAGAGTTGTGCTTAAGAACGGCTTCGACCGCAGGTGGCTCCTATGAGAAGGGTCAGTCGCGGGGTAAGGAGATCTGTAAGAACCGAACGTACAACGAGGTCAAACAAGCCCTCTTGGGCGCGACTAACCGCGTTGGCGGCACGAGGGTTCAAGGTCTTGGAACCAGGAAGGATGTGCTTGAGGCAATCGTTGCGAACTTGGGTGAGGGACGTAATGCTGGTCCCTAAGAGGTGGTCTTCAAGGTCATTCGCACCTTCATTGAAAGTGCGAAGGATAGACCTGGGAGACGCCGGAGCAGCAGCCTCAGGAGGAGGAGAAGGAGAAGGGGAAGGAACGACAGGCATTGAGAGAGAGAAGGTCGAGTAAATCGATGCTGAAAAGGAGAGAAAACTCCCCAGTATTTATACTCGAGAGAGAACTGGAGCGGGAACAGGGGTCTAAGTCATAATCTAGCATTGGGTCTCGGAGTCCGGCACCCAGAGATGGCGACATGTGAGGTAGCGCGTGGAATAGGATGCCAGAATAGCTCGGCGCGAGGAATATCGCGCGGTAGCGAAGCTGAGAGGAATTGCACGCGTGAAACGCTATGGAAGGGGAGCGTAATTGCACCCGCGCGCCATCAAACAGGGGGGCGCTTAACGGCTAAACCGAGATCTCGAGGACCGTGACTACGACGAAGGTTCCAGGCGAGAGGTGCGATCGACAAGGTCGAGCCCCTGTCGATCCTCCGCCATGATACCAAGAAGTGAAGCCGAGAGATAGAGAAATCTTACCTCGAGAGGTGAACCTCAGCCGTTCACACGGGCGCTTAAACGCGCGAGTCAGATCAACCGTTCTGAATGCCAAGATACGAAGTACGATGCATTGGAGACGGCGGTAAATACGGTACATGAAGAGTCCAGGGTGATAGGGAGTATGTAATATGTACGGGAGTCAGTGTCTGTTTGGGAGCAAAGAGTCCAAGAAAAGAGGTCCAAGAAAAGAAGAAGCCGAGCGCCTAAGCGACGGGGGGAGCGTCCTGCGCGTCCACCGGGGCCTCGCCTTCGCCCTCCTCCTCGTCGATGGGAACATCCCCGTCACGAACCTCGCCTCCCTGCTCCTGTTCGACCGAGAGGTCGTCCTCGACCTGCGAAGACGAACCTGACGAAGGGAGAACCGCGATTTGAGGAACGGCGGACGACGACGACGAAGGAAGGGGACCGAGATCAGGACTGATGAAGTTGGAAGGGTTGACGACGGGGAAGGCGATGGTGCCCTCGCTGGTGCCTCGGTCCTGAGCGGCGGCATACCAAGCCGGGGGAGCGATGTTATTGATGAGCTCGTCGGAACCACAGTCGCGAGTGCTGTTCAAGATGTTCGCCAGGAACGATTGAACAGCATCGACCTTGAGGGCCTGGAACTCGCAGGTCTTGCGCATTTCCTCATACAACGCGTGGTCGGCGACGAGCATCTGGTAGACGCGATTGGTATCTAGAGACCAAGAGATATGAGTAACCACCAAGCCAAGATAAGGAACGGGTTAGACGTACTGTTGACGCTCGGCGCCTGACTCGTGATGAACTCCATCTCTCGGACTTGAGCCAACGTGACGCGGGGAGGGCGCGACGAGGGCGCCCACGAGCACGACTGGCTAGAAGTCTTACAGGCCAAGCACTTCCCGTTGGGGTCTTTCGGGTCCACGACGCACTCTTGGAGTGCACCTCGAGCGATGCAGCGACCGCAAGGAAGAGGTGGCTAGGGTCCGGCGCGTGAGTAAGAAAGAGACGAAGCAAGGAAGAGAAAACGAACCCTGGGAGCAGGCGTGGTGACGCGCTTGAGGAGCTTGACGTCGGCGCGAGACGAGAGGAGTTCGGAGGGCGGCAACAGGTGTTGAAGGACTTCGGCCATGGCGATCTGATGCGCTTGAAAGGCGGCGGCCTGCCTCGCAGCAGTAAGTTGCCTGCGGCTTTGCGCCTCGTCGACCTCACCCTCGCCGTCGCCCCCAGCATCCTCAGCGTCGCCCCCAGCATCTCCAACGAAGTCTCCGGTAATGCTGGAGGAGCCGCTAGACGAGTCGGAATCGTCGGACTGTTCAGGATCATAGGCCTCGACGTCGACCACGGTCTTGGCGGATTTGGGAACGGGAGGGCGAAGTTGATGGGCAGCGTACAGAGAGGGTGGAGGCTGCGCGGCACGGCCCTTGCCTTTCGAAGACGAAGTTTTGGCAGACGACGAGGGACCAGCACCGCGGGATGACGAAGTCGGCTCGACTTTGATCTTCTTGAGGGGAGGCGGCTGCACGCCCAAGAACTGTTCAGATAAGTCGACCGAGACGAGTGGAGAAAACGAGACGTACCCCAGTGTCACCGGAGGACTTGCGCTTGGACGGAACCTCGGCAGGACGAGGAGAACTGGGATCGGCCACTTGGCGTCGCCGACCGACGTCCTTGGTCTCACCGAGCGAAATAGGCGCCGGTTGCGTCGCAATCCGCTCTCGGGTGCCTGGAGCTTTCGGACGCGAAGTGGAGGGTTTGGAACTGGAGATGTGCGCGTTGACGCTGGAGAAGGATGTGAGTACACCGCCAAAACGGGCATCGAGGCTACGCACCGGGCAAGGGGCGCGGACACCGTGCCTTGAGCTTTCCGAGAGGAACCCGAGGAAGGGGCCTTGGACGAAGGAGGTGTAGCGGGAGTAGGCCAGTCGGAGGGCGGAGGATTAGGTGGAAAGAGGGGCGCGGCCCACTGAGCTTTGGGATCGAGCGCCGACGAAAGGGAGCGTTTGGTTTTCTTATCAGAAGTGGCCTGGCCGAGGTAGTACGCTATGTAGTTGCGAAAAGCAGGGAAGTTGGGATGCTGAGTTAGCAGAGGGTTGGTATGAATGAGTTGCTGTGGATCGAGAAAGAGAAGAACTCTGAGCGTCCGATCGTAGAGCAGACGAGAGGCGGCTTACCACTACGCGGATCCACTGGTCGTAGAAGGCGTTTAGCTTTTGAGGACTCCAGTCCGGGGACGCCGTCGCCGCCTGAAGCGCAGCCACCATCTCGGCGGCCATACCAAGGGAAGGATCGGCCATCTGTGTAGAAAGAGAAGAGAGGAGAGAGTACAAAGAGAGGCGAAGCGCGAGTGAGAAAGTCCCCAAGAAGACCGGGCTATATGTGAAGACAAATGTGACATTTGTGACATGAGCCCGGGAATGGATAACGCAGAAGAATCCTGGGAGAACATTCAGAGCGCGCTTCGAATGACATGACATGTCGAGAACTACGCGAGAAGGATGTGACGCGGGCTAAACCTGCAAGCACCGGGAAAAACTTAGAATCAATAGAGTCGAGGGTACAGGGTTGTTAAGACGTCTCGGGATCAGAATGAACCGGGGACCTCGCGGCAAAGGACTGAGGCGAGGCAGACAGGTCGGTGAACTCGCGAGAGGACAAGAACGAAGTTGGGTAGCGGTATCAAAAGGACTGAGGACAGTCTAGATTTCAGTTGGGGGGAGATGATGCGCCTTCAGCGCGTCTACCCACTAAAAATCGCGATTTACCTTAATAAATACGCGATTCCCACTGCATATCATCCATCAAAAGACCTGCACCAATGTAAAGGGGAACAAGAGTCAGAGCCGAGCCCAGAGCTGCTGACTTAGCCTCTCTGACCTACGCGCGGGACTACGAGAAGTGACGAGTAGCCTCAAGCAGGTAAGACCTACCTTCGCGAGACACTTGCTACTTTGAGGAGACACGCGCGGGACAACTATGGGATCGACTTGGCAAGTAACGGACATAGGCAGAGTAGTGCGTATCAATGGGAAGCCCCCTACCCATCCCTTCGTATCTCGCGAGAACACTCTCGCCACACCCAGAGTCGAGAGATCACCGTGACATCAGTAGTCGAGAGGGATTGCACCCGAGCCCCTGATAAGCGCCGGAGTATAGCTCCCGCGCGACTTGATCTTCACGAGAGGTGGCACGTCGAGAGGTCGATCACACCTCGAGATGTTCGCAATCAGACCACCTCTCGGGAAAGTTCTGGGATCGCCGTCGGCTGAGGGGAGAACTCGGTACAGGCACCCGCGTGTAACACAGGGAAAGCGGAACCGGCACAACTTAAGCGCCCCATGATTCCCTGGCCCGGATATCGGATGGATCATCCGCGGCTCCACTCTATCAGAGAGGAACCACAATCAGAGATAAGAATAGGTCGTCCCACACGAGACTGGTGGCGCGGCGTGTACGAAGAAGTCGGTTGGTGGCAACGGCACAGTCTTGGGTATTTACCCGGGCGCTAATTGGCCTTGAGTTCAACCTCGAGAGGTCTTTCCTCCTATCTCTATGTTTCACTTGGACTGTTTTGGAATGTATCGCGATCGCATGTGTTTTTCATCTGTTTGTCTTTGAGCTTGTTTGTAAATATTCGGCATGTACTTAAGTCTCGCGAGTAGTTTAGAGAAAATCAGTTACCCCCCAGTTTTCATCTTTCAAGTCTCTAAGTCAAAGTCTAAAGTCTAGCCGTCGCGCTATCTGTCTGTCTGTCTGTCTGTCTGGTCGTCGTGCCAATTGTCTTTAAGTTTTCTGTTCCTTTTGCGAAGCTCTCGAGCCTAGTGAAAGCCCTCTCGTGGTAGCGACCTCGTCCTCCCGAGACCCCACCCTCTCATCGAGAACCTATATCACCCCGAAGCGCGGTCGAGTCTAGAACTCCCCTTCAAACTTGCTAGTTGCGAGTACCTTAGAGTCGACCTAGTCCTCTAGTCCAATACATTACTTTGCCCGCTCTACCTCGAGCGAGTTGCCCCTCAGCTACCCTAGTGTGGTTGTGTGTGTGTTGTGTGTTGTGTTTGTTGTTTTGGTTAGAGGCGTGTTTGGCTCTTAGCCCCGTAGCCGCACATCAGCGAATGGTCTCGATCGAATTTACTATGTTGGAGGAGGTGAGAAAGGATGTGAGCGCGGATGACGCCAACTGTGTCTCCTCCCGATCGAGATTCAATTCCATGTTGAGACTAATCAACTCCGGAACACGGATGAATTCAAGGATCTTGAAACTCCCATCTCGAAGACGAAATTCCCGGAGATGGACGATTTCGAGAGGAGTGAGTTTGAGATTGGCTAGGGTTCCTGCGTTATCGTCGAGATCGAAAGGTTCGGTATTTCCGAGATCGACGGTGAGACTCTCCAAGAAATCGCATTGCGAAATCAGTTTAAAGAGAGCGCTCCCACCCCAATCCCATCTGATACTGAAGGTGGATAGACGCGCCAAAGTAGTGGTCGGGACGTTAAGAGGTGGGGAAAATGGTATTTCGTATCCACGGCCGCGGGCGGGAAGGCACAATCCGAATGAGGAGAGAGGCGGTAGCAGACTGAATACAGATCTGGAAGGGTCTTCGGCATTATTCAAAAGGCGTGAATCGCCTTCGAAGAGGATCAGGGTTAACGAGCGAAGAGATAGCCAGGGCATCGAGGTCCGTGGAGTCACCTTCTCGGCATCGAGGGATTCTACCCAAGACCGAAAACATGCAGCGCTTGGAAGACAAAGGGCGAAATGGTCGACAGGCGGTCCATGCGTGAGGAGCTTCACAACGGTTGGATGAACTGCAACACACTTCCCCCCGATAGAGCAGGGGCAGGGCCTGGGATTTCTGTATCCCAACCTCCTTGGTAATGACCCAGCGCGGCTAAGCCACGAAGTGATCATTTCGTACTCGTATTCGTGATAATGCTCGTCGTTACATGCGTCTTGGTCCAAGTGGTGGCATGAGCGAGAAAAGTCGAGGGCCTTGGGACGAGAATGAGACCAACATGGAGCTATGACAAGTTCTGCCCATAACCCATGCGTGATGAGCGCAACGTCGCGCCATCGGCGACATACGAGCTGGAGAGTGATGACCGTTTTCCTCAGCATCGAGTTCCTCGTGGCTGGGGCAGTGAGCAGAAATATTTCGCTCAGGAGCTCCATCGGTATTCGGCGAACTGAGGATACAACCGAAAGGTATTTTATCCTTTCTGCTTCCAGGGCCTTAACTTCCAGCATAAGGGCGTCGATTCGGGATGAGAGATGACCGATAATACCGTTGGCTGAAGATGCATCAGCTGTGGAAGGGAAATCGTTGGAGTTGAGGACGCCAGAGAGAGCCTTCGAAGTGACTGAAAGTCTAGCTCGGAGGGAGGGGAGAAGTAGCGACATTTTCGAGACAACGCACGTATGAGAAAAGCTGTGGAAGAGCAAATAGCGATGCGGAGACGAAAAGTCACGGAGTATTTATAAGCTTGATCTTCTACCAGAACACTTAAGCGCCGACGCTTGATCTTCCTTACCCTCACGGCACTGTGTCCTTTCATGCGATAGCGGCCGATTTCACTCGTTAGCCAGTAAGAACTTTCTATTCTTCATTGCCGCATCGTAGATTCCTTGACAAGCATGGAACATCGAAATGCGAACGAAAGGGAAAGATGTCTTCACCACCGTATCGTAGGCAGAGCTCTACCGAGTAATCTCAAGTGGTCTGACTCAAAGGCTCTAAATATACATGATGACTCATTTTCTTGCAGTAGGGCAGGGTTGGGGCACAGGGGTGGAAGGTTCAGTAGAGCATAGTTGGGGCATAGGGGTGGAAGGTTCGTGTAAAAACTTTTTTTTTTGGTCTGCTCGAGTCAGAATGATTCACGTCGTCTCTCTGTCACTGCCAGGGTATTTCAGAAACGTCCACTGTTTAGAGGCGAACCATTCCTTTCAACTTGACTGGAGCTATACGTCTTGACTCATTGATTCAAATCCATCCTCACCGACTCCCATCCCAAATCCCAATGGACACTCCATCCACCAACGAATGTTTCGAGCGCTTCCGTTCTAGCTTTGCTGTAGCGAACCACCACGATATCAACATGGCACAGGAAACCTTGAAGGAGCTAGACGACCTCCGGAGGTGTCTCGCTACTCAACTCGCGCAAATTGACGAAAAGCGCCTTGCTGTCCAGGGCGTCATTTCGGTTATCAGGAGCATCCCTTTGGAGATTTTAGGTGAAATATTCGTGGTGCTCCTCCCATTCATAATGGATCACGGTGCCCGAGGAGAGTTGATTGCGCTTACGCTCGTATGCAAGCGGTGGCGGGAGGCGTGTTTTCTTACACGACGGTTGTGGAGTGGCATCTCGATAAAGTCCTGCTGGTGCCGCAGGGATCGCGCGTCGTTCACTTGGATGCACGACCATCAGGAGCTCAGATACGAGAAGATGTCGGCTTGGCTCCAACGCGCTGGAACAGTACCGAAGGTCGTGCGCTATGCCGCATCCGATTTCTACTGCGCATGCGGTGATGGGCGCCGACCATGTCATACCAGTCTTCCCGCCCTGCAGAAACTCTTGAAGGAGGGCCCCATTCTCGATCACTTTACGTTAACCGTCTCGGCTACGAGATGCTACAGGAAGTGGTATGCTTCCATGGCAGACGCAGCTCCGACCTCATCATGGGCTTCCCTTAAATCCTTCTCCCTATCCTTCGTCGAAAATAGCGCTTTCACCTGGGACGATTTCGGGGAGCGGCCCCATTCCGTGTTCACATTATTGCCCGCCGTGGAGAAGCTACGAATCTACCTTCCTGATCGCGACGAAGCCTTTGTGACAGAGCAGGTTGCGATGAATACCCCCATCAACATTCCTACAGCGATCTTGAACCGTCTGCGCGAATTGCACCTTCGATGGGATTGGGGCGGAGGTAGCCTTTTCAGCGTTCTGCGACAATCTTCACTCGTAGAGAACCTCACTATCGACTTCAACTATGGAGAACCTCGGTGGGACGACCAGATGCTTATGGACTTCTCGAAAGAATCTCCCCTGCGCATGGATAAAGTGACGCGCTTCTCTCTACGTCGTGCGGGCAGTGATATTCTCGACTTCATGTGTCTCCCAATGCTCACGCACCTGGATATGGAGCTCAACGTTGACGGAGCAGAATCAGACCGCCTGTCTGATAGGTTGGCGGGTTTTCTGCACCGTTCAGGAATCATCGACTCTCTTCAATCTCTCCGCGTATGCGATCTCGTCAGGACCAGCGCTTATACCAATATTACCCTTCCTAACCTCAAATCCCTCCGACGCCTAACCCTTGATTGCAACACATTTGGATACCTGATCAGGTCCATGAAAGCATCTCGAACTACGTTCCTCACTCAGCCGTTCCTCCCCGCACTGGAGTACCTCGACCTGCACAACCTCGAGCGCGGGTTTAACCTTGATGCGGAATTACCGTTCTTGGATGAAAGGGCGGGCTGTTCTCCCTGTCTTATTACGGTTTCTCGTGTTGCCGATCCTATGGTGAGGGAGGATGAACTGCAGAAGCGGTTGCTCACGAAGACCCGCGCTGGACATTTCTTACGTTGTATCCCGTTTCAAGAATACGAGGTAGATAAGATTTGGGATTATTGATTCGCGTTTAAGCCCTTTTTCATGTATTTCTTTTAGTATATATTCCGTAGAAAAGTTCTGAATATTACAGAGGATGTCTGATATGAAACTGGTAACACGAGCTGGACAACTCTATTCTTTTTACGGAAAGGCTGAATGCTCTTGAATCCAAACAGGCCTTTCATCGTCATTGATGTTCGGCTCGAATTTCTTTACCCAGTTGAAGACACGAACTAAGTCGTCTTCATTGGTGTACATCAACGATCCAACGTCGCAATCCAACATCACTTGCGCTTCGAAGCATTCCCCCCAGTGCACTTTTGAAATATCTTGGTACCCAAGGCGCCAAGAGGCCGTTGGGCCAAGACCAGGAGAACGGTCAGGCATGTATTCGATGCGTAAACAATGATCATCTTGTGTCGTCCGCTTTGCGCGCTGGCACTGACCAGGATAAGAGATGCTCGGTAAGTTGGACTCCTCCCGTCCATCGTGGTTGTGTAAATTCTGGCAGTGTCGAAAATGAGTGAAGTCAGGGTACATGAGAGACGCGCGCTCCAGGTGCGTTAGTTCGTCATCCTCCATTCTGTTGAACATTCCTAATTTCAAATCAAGATGGAGTGTGATCTTTCTGACTACAGGATACAATGCAGGTTCATGACACACCTTTCAGATCGAATGTTAGCTCCGGATACAGGCAAGTAATTTCTCGAGCCGAGCAATAGTTCATGACGACTGTAGTATGAAAGAATAGGATGGGGACCACCGGAGATCTTGAAATGGATTCGACTACCGTTACTTGGGTGCCCCACGTTCTGTGTTTCAAGCGCGAGATCCTCCGAACACCGTAATTCGCGTTGGAGAAGTGAGTTTTTGACATCCTAATCGGGTAGGTTTTGTCCGCCGAGCGTCCATATGCAGCGTACTTCTGGGTCTTGAGAAACGTTTCTATAACGTCCAAAGTTCCATAGGAACAGTAGAAGTTGAGATCTTTGGGACGCAGCGTTCCCGGAAGAATGAGTTCCAGCACTGCTGAACCAGAGATGATTGTGCGATTGGAATCCATCATGCTCAGAGTCTGGTCTCCTGGCAGGTGGAACGAATCAAGAGTCTGAACAACTCGTTCGTGAAGGTGTTCGCTGACGACCAGCTTCAAGTCGGGTAGTATCGAGCTGAGAGAGGATAGGTCGTTCAGAGAGAGATATTGCATAATCTCACCCTGAATTTCAGGTGGAGTGTGTTGCTCGTGAGTGCCTGGAAACGTAGATCAGCGTTCTTCCTCATTTTTGCTTGTGGTCACCGTACCTATGAGGGGATGCATGTTTTCCTTGTTGAGATGACTTGTGAGGGTAAGAGTGGGCCCTATCTCAAGTTTTAAGTACAAAAGAAAAAAAAAAAAAAAAAACTCGTGGCCGAGATCTAGATGAAAGCGCCCCTCACCATCTCTGTACCACCTAAGGGATACATGGGACTGCAGGTAAAGCGTTCGTCTCATTTCTTGTGGAAAACACCGATAGATTTATGTGGATCTCCAGATTTCTAGATCGACAGTACCAGATCTCGAGTACCCTATCGAGTTCTGAATATTTGTGGAGGACTATTCTGGCCGCTGAGATCCCAATCGAGGCTTCACCACACGCGTCCTCCTCGGTGGGGGTCCCGCACGCTTGACACCCCTGGCCGTTCCTCGTCCTGTAGACGACAGGTCGTCGATCGCTTCTGGAAGGTATTGTTGCGATAGAGGTGGTTCGTTTCGTTCGTTTATCGTACTATCGACTTCTGAAAGTATCTTCCTGTCGTCTTCTGAAACCTCCTTGTCGGTATCGTAAGTTGGATCAGGAGAAGGCTCCTCCGACCTGGAGCGGACTGACGCAGGAGTGAGCGACCCCCACGAGACGCTTTCCCGTTCGTGACGGTCGGCATCCACATCTGGTAAGGTTTCCTCGCCAGAAGTCTCCTCGGCGGCTAGAGCACAAGGTTTTGCCTGCCTATCCTCATTCGAATTGTCGCGAGCTTTCCCTTTCCCTGTCTGTGGCAAAGCCTTTTCGGGCTCTGAAAAAGGCGGAATCAGTTTAAAGGTGGCTGTTTTTTGAGGGATTCGTACCTTGGTAGGGCGTAAGCTTTTGTCCAACCTTTAGGAGGGATAACCTGGAGTGATCCTCTGCGTCTCCCGACCTCCCTAGACCTGATTCGTCAAACTGGCCCATCCTGATAACCTGAATGGGAACAAACGACATCGACCAGAATGCGCCGATGGTGCTGAAGACTATCTTGAAGGTTGCTACCACAACATCTCCTTGTACTAACTTTGGGTTGGGGGATTTCACGATATCCATTAGAACGTCATTTTTCCTCCGGTGCATGATACGGACGACATTCGGATTCGGAATCCACGAGGGGTTATGCGGTACACAAGCCATTTCCACCCAATGGGGGACCTCGTAATCGACTGTGTACCGGTCGTTCTTGACATTGAAACCTGTTCGTTTCTGAAATAAGTTCGAAGTTACGGAGAATCGCTGCTGGGCCGAAACTGAGGAGGGTGAATTCCATTGATTGCGTGTGGTGCCGTCGGTAGGGAAGCCGTTTGCTTTACCCCATTCTTCGATAATCTAGTGGAATGGGAATGAATATGCTGGAAGTTTGAATTTATGATCATGATTTACCTCCAATTGCTTGTACAAACCTGGATCAGCCCTGCAATCGAACGACATGGAAATTTGGCAGGTGAGGCTTGGCTCGATTTTCCTGTATTCCATATTAGTCGGATGGGTGTGGAGATCGTACGGAGAATACTGTACCTTGTAAGGCCTCGAAGTTCCGGGGGAGGTGCGGCACCGTCAGGACAGAAATTTCCTGTGTCCACTGGAGAAGCATAGCGGATGACGAAAGCGTGGGTGCCTACTACGTAGGAGTCTCTAGCACTATCCCAAATCTAAGTCGTTTTGGTAAGCTTATCCTCGTATTAAAACCAGTATATCTCACCAGAAAATTGCTTGGATATTGTGTTGAGCGTCTCAAAGTAAACCCCTTCGAACCGGACTCCAATTTGACTACCAGATCGCTTAATGCAATTTGGTCTGAGGAAAAACGTGTGAGGGAAAGCTTTCTGAGCTCTTCAAGGGAGATTCCTGAAGTGGAGCTAACTGGCTGCATGACGAATATGAGAACTGTGAATACCAAGGACCACTAAAGCCTCACCTCTTATATATGGAAGACAGAACAAGTGTACTCAAGATCGGGATCGACTTGCAGAGGGATAGATGCATAGTAGGTAGTCAGGAACGTGAATCAGAGGTTATACAGGATAGGGACATGTTTGTCCACTCGACGACGCTATCGTTGAGATGCAGAGATTCCGAGTCCAGACATGACTGTAAGAGGCCAAAATCGGAGATCTCTGAATCGTCATCGAGTCCACGTGCAGTATCGCCAATCACCGAGTAGTTTCGTGGGAAAATAAATATATTTTCGGAAAGCGCTCATCATGACAAGTGGGCGCTTAATCCCTCGCAATAGTATAAATATCCCAGTAAACCGGCCGAAATTGAAAGCTGCAACAATGCCGCATACTTCCCCATCGTTTCTAGTCAGTACTCTTGGCAAAAGGTACTCTCCCCTCGAGCTATTCCTCTCACGACTCGATCCAGACGATCGGATGTCCCTGATATTCAATCTCATGCCTGCACCGGATCTCGCCAGTCTAGCCTCCACCTCGACTCTACTTAGGGAGATAGTGGCGGTATACTCAAGACGCGCGTGGAATATTCACAGCTTCCTAAGCTTCTGGTTTTTCGGTTCCCGCGACTTCCGTGCAAGGCTGGCATTCACTGGTGCGGTAGTTACCGGCTCTCAAGTACTCCGCTTCTTCGACCGGCAAGAGCCCCTCCCCAGTTCTGACCTCGATATCGTAACAAGAGTAGGAGGGGTTATTGCTCTGGCAGCCTTCCTCGAGAACCAAGGCTATAAGCGGGTACCCAGATCCACTTTTTGGACCGGCGAAGAGTATCCATTGGTCGCGGATATCATGGGTATGACCTCGACATCAAGGTTCAACACTAGAGGAGGGAAGCATGGAATAGTGTCCATATTCGATTTTATAAAACATCGGTTCAGAGAACCCGAAACCCAGCCGGCGAGGGTTCAATTGATAGCTGTCACGCAGCATCCAGTCCGGCACATCCTTCAAACTTTCCACTCCAGTAAGTTCCAGAAATAAAGTCATACTTGTGGATCTGGGCTGACTGTAATGCCTCGAAGCTGCCGTAATGAACTTCATTACCCACAACGAAGCAGTCTCCGTTTTTCCGCGATCCACTTTCATAGATCGTATTTCTTACCCGTCAAGTAGGACGCCGCTTGGCCCTACGTGGAATCCTCCTTGGAAAACCAAATACGAGGACAGGGGATTTAGGATTGACACAAGTACCTTCCACCCCCCAATTCGGCTGGCTGGGAGATCGGCCAAAGATAAATTTTCTTGGTCCATCTCTTTCAAGACAGGTACGTCTTCAAGTAGAAGCGAATCATTACATCCATACTCAGTCAAGCTCAAGATCCCTTTTGGAATCCTTCCGCCATACATTCATGCGCAGAGATTCAGGAGAAGATTGACCTTATTATCAATCGAGAGGTGGAAAGATGCATGTATCCTCCTGAGTCCCTCGAAGAGATAGATTTTGAGCTTTGTTGGCTCGTTGAAGACGATCCGCCAACAAGGAAGCGGAGATATCGGCTGGGAGTCTACGAGTCGGAAGTGTGGTCATATATGTATCCATGGCACATCCTTCATTGAAAATTCAATAACGATTGCCCCTTATTTCGTGCGTCTCTGAATTTTTGGACTTATAACCTTAATTTTGGTCACGCAGATTGGGCGAAAAAAAGAGGTGATGTACTATTTGGACATCAACCTCCCCCTCCCAATTCGTCAATGGTATGAGCCATTTCGGGGATGACGAATGCGAGTGAATTACTAGGCAAAGGCGTGTTCTTCCCATTTGGAGACGTTACGCTCTCTCTCTCTCTCTCTCTCTCTCTCTCTTTCTGACCGCCTCTCTCTCTCTGACTTTTTATTTTATTTTTTTGCCCTCAAAGTCGAAATGGCACTCGTTGAAATCAGAGAGTGGCATTGGACGCCGCAACTGTACGTTCGTAGGCGATTTACACGTACAACTACTGATAGACAACGCTTCCATTAGGGACCTAGCTCTTGCTGACGGTAGGGCGCCAGTTCTTCGTGGCCGTATACATCTTATTTTCTTCACGAAGGCCTGACGGCATACGAGCGAGAAATCTTGAAAAGCCCACCATTACTGCAGCTCGATTCTCACCGAAGAACTAAGATGACATGGGTAGCAAGATATATCAGGGCCGTCACTGGAACCGTTATGTCCTGGAGTGACGCCGATGACAGGCGAAAGTATCTCATTCGCCTGTATGCGCGGTATGTTTCCTGTAGGTTGAAAACCCATCGCGGGAACACTACCTTTCCACTGCTAATTCGCATTCTCAGCCGGATTACTTGGCGTGCACAACGGCTGACGTAGCGCGGAGGGCACTACCTTGTACGAGGCGCGATACTTAGGGACGCAGTTTTGGAAACCGTCTGAGCCAGCACCAGCGATTCTACACCGGGTGACCGTTCATATCGAGGGGGAGTACTGGACGATGAATCATGCCAAAGACGCAGTCTTCGGGAGGCTGGAAGGAGGGTCTATGTGTTTTGAAACAACAGTCGAACTCCCTCTGGAGAGACAATCGCTGTTCTGGATCGAAAAGGACGGTGATACTGTTGTAAGGGCAGCCATCGATTTATACGTTCAAAGCGGAGAACCGGGCGTCGAAAGAAACACATGGACATACCGCTGGTGCATACCTCAGACATGTTTCGATTTGAGATGCATGCAAGGTATGTTGGTCAAGCCTTTTTAAAGTGATATTCCAAATGACAGCACCAGACGGCACAGAAACGTGCTTCCAAAAGCTTTCCGTCTCACTCAAACCGTTTGAAATCGAGCAATCAGTACTGCACTCGCTCGGTCTCGACCCACCTTCAAGAGAGCTCATTATTCAGTTTCATGTCGAATAGGCGGTCGAGGACTATTGTATGATGTATCAGAATATATTAGCATTGAGAAAGCCATGAACATATCTCGAAGTAATCCTCCTTATCGAATTCGGTAGGTGCGCGCGTCTTCGAGCGAGGCAGGGGCGGGCTATCGACCAACAAAGTATCATCCCCTCTCGAGCTCGTCGTTCCAGTCACGACAACAATGCTTAAACCTCACAATTCGCATTTGAAAACACTAATCCGTAACCTATGGTTGTACTAGTAAGCGCGCTATATCAGAAATACCTTTAAAGAATTCGAAACGTACTACAAGTGCAAAATCCGAGTGAATCAGGGTGGTCGAAGAGGGCGAATTCGCAAAAGTGCTCGAGGAATGGATCGTTGACGTCCGGAACCCGGTCCTTTGCAGATGGGCATCCAAACAAGTCGAAGACTTCATCGCGGCGAATGTCACCAACAAGCTGGCTATCGGTTGACGCGCGACACCCTCCATCTATTGGGGGAAAGGGCACTGGTGAAGCTTCGGGCGAGGGTAGCGCACGGCGTTTGGCTATGACCGCCCCCGTTTCAGAGGGGGTGCGAGGTCTAGTCGGATATTCGCTAACGCTAGCAGTAGCTAGAGGAGGTCCCTCGCTAATTCCACCAGACGCCTGAGGAAGACCTTCGCCGAAGCCAGAAATCGCCTGAGAAAGCCTCTCGCCGATGCTATTGGATTCCAGAGGAGGTCCCTCGTCGGCCCTACCAGACGCTGGAGGCACCGACAGTGCAATAAGTTTCGGATCCAAATCCAGCAGGAAAGTTATGACGATCGATGAGATGCACGGAAGCTCAGGGAATACGACGTTTGCGACATTGAGAAGGAAGAGTCCGTAATCGTTGAGAGTTACGACTTGTTCTAGAGTTGATCCTACAGGAATGGAAACACCATTCGACAGATGAGCGAAAGGTTAATAGCCTTAATAGCCCTTAAACACGCACCTGATAACATAGAAGGCTCGAAATCTTCGAAGATATTGGGCGGAATCGGGAATTTTGTGATGCGGCCATACTTACCGCCGTATGTTTTCATCTTCGACTCGGCCATTCTGAATTGATTCCCGTTCTGGTCAAGAAGTCGGAAGGTACAGATATTCCTGAATCTCCAAGGTGCTTCGATGTCGACGCTTCCTCCGTTAAGGAGCTCTCCGTTAATAGATACAGTTAGAAGCCAAGGAGGAAATCCAGTTAACGATGACCTGCCGGAAAGGTCCAAAGACGATTGGTCGACCGTAGGAGGTAATCCAGTTGGCGTTGACCCGCCGGAAAGGTCCAAAGGCGACTGGTCGACCGTGCTTTCAAGATTGTACGCGCGTCGCTGTGTGTCGAATGTGACGGTGATGGAGAGAAGGCTACGTAGATCCTCGGGATTGCTGGCAATTCTCGCTATCTCTTCCGATGAAAGGATGAACTGGGGGGGACGTTCCGAACGACGCTTTATCTTGACCAGTCCTCGCTCTTTTGTCTTCGAAATCCGACTTGCTACGGTGCCCCGTTTGATGTCGTCTTGATATTTCATGTTGAGGTAGAGCCAGACGAAGGTGGTACGCATGTCAGAATTTACACGACATCGGTGAATCCACTTGGCAGGTTTCGAATCCAGCAGGTACTGCTTCGCATACTTGTAGACGTTCATAGCTAGTGACGAATGTTCAGCTCAGCCCAATGAATAAAATACGTCTGGAATACTCTTACCTTCGATGGTTCGCTCCATTTCGGGCTTCAATGGTCGTGGAATATGAGGAAACCACTTCGAAGCATGCGCCAAGCGAGTTACGGTGAGGTAGGGACCAGGAGACAGTAGGGAAGCCGAAGAGGTGGATATGGAAGGGAAGAACGAGCAGGCAGTCTAAATATGAATTGGGGCGTGCCATATCTTCGTATCAATCACAACCATTTTTTTTGATCCACTTTCGGTACAATCTAGCCAAAACGGACAATCGACAGAAGATCCCGCCACGTCCTCTTCATCCGCCAAAAAGTCCTATGCAGGAGGTTGTTCACGAGCCGTGAACCTTTCATATACCCTGACTCGCCGACTTCCGAGGTAAGACCCGCTGTATCCTAGGCGAGTAAGCATTCGTTTGCAGTATTTATTCAGTTATTGGTCACTGACTTGAAATGTCGAAGAGCCTGTACCGATGTGCTGATCAAGGCCGCGTCCTTCGAAGCTGCAATACGGATGCTGTCCTCTGGGTATGACGGTGGTTCTCACCCGCCATTGAACGAAGTAACCGCTCAGGCACGTTCATGGGGTGTCTCCCCGCCGGGGTCTGGGCAAAAGGATGGTCTGCCTTGCGAACGACCTTCTTCGTGCCCAAATCGCGAATACGTTCGGGCACGCCTCAAATTATGCGCACCGAAGCTGAACTCCCGAACGCCCCTCGGCTTAGAGCTCCTTGTCGACGAAACCGCGAGCCCTTTTCCGAGTTCCGGGTTAGACTCTCCAAGCTGATTCGGCCAGAAATCCCTGACGAGATGCCGAGCCTTTAGTTATTCTGGGCGACAGAAACCCTCTCTATCCTGCCGCCATCCAGGGAGTGGTGGCATTAGTCTCGTTTCAGCATGAACGGGGCGCAAATTTCGTTCCATTCGGTGAAATAAGCGCCCAACCATCTGTTATCGGAGATAGAGGTTCGAAGAAATAGCATCGTGGGGGGGGGGTCTGCCGGACCAGAGTTCGTTGAGGGAGTCGAAAAGACTAGGACTGTCGAGAAGATAGCGGGTCGAAAAGACCTGATTTGGCGAGGAAGCCAGAGCGGCCGGTAGATTTCAGAAACGATAATTCCTGATACCGAGGATGGGGACGAGGCATAACTGGCCACAGCTATCCACGATCGACCGCATGGAATCCGCCCTATAAAGCATCGTATATCTTCACCTGGCGACAAACTCTTGGTTGCGCAACAAGTGTTGACTGGGCGAATCTCCATAAGCGAACGAGCGCCGGAGCAGGTTCTTTGGGCCGGACTCTGGTATTGCTGGAGGGATGGCGACAGAATACTCCCAAGATGACCAGGGAGAAAGATCTCGAAGTATCTCTCACGACCTAGAGGCTTGTTACTGCTGGTATTCAATACTGGGAAGGAACATGAGCCTTACGGATTTCCTGGTGACGAGCCTTACTACGGGTGCTCTTGACACGTTATTCCAAGTTAATTGCGGTTTCAGGTCTGTGGAAAACTCAGTCAAGAGTCCGTTTACCAGCTTCGTGGCGGAAAATGCTTACGACGAAATAGAAAGAGACAGGAAGAGCCAGGAAGACGTTTCGATCATGCGAGGCGAACACCGAAAGACTCCACATAGAGGTATATCGCTCAGAATGCGAAACCCGTGGCGTTCTCTTCCCGCCCTCCCCCAACCCAACCCCCAGGAGAGATGTTTGGAAATACATCGAGGAAAAAAATGGCGCCAACTGGTTGGATTCCTAGATCGAGGTAACAGACATGGCGTCTACAGATCCAAATTGAGGTCAGCAACTCCCCTCCCCAGGAGATCGAACTTTCAGACCAAAACACTCACGAAGTCTGTATGCTCGCGACTTTCCTCCATGCGCGTCCGATTCCCTCTTGGCACGACGCCAAACGGTTGTTGAGAAGGGGCCGCCCGGCGGACTGTTAAAGAGGATGAAACACGCTTCGCAGGTCCGAGAATGCCTCTACGCATGGTCCGCAATCGCCGCGCTGGGGCTGGGGAATATCGTGAGTACAATCTCGCTTGAACGGAGACACACCACTGACCTGTTGTGACCTTCCCAACCCAATGTATCCGCCCGCCGTCAAAGGCTCGGTGTGTTTGAGGTCGTCGAGGCCTGGGGTGGTCGCCTTCGAAGCCGCACCCGATTCCCGCATGTCACCGTAGCGTAAGTTTTGCTGTCGTCCAGGGAATATCGTCGCCTTCCCGTCGCCTTGGGGTTACTTGCCTCGGGTCTGTTCAAACAAGTGAGTACAATCATGCACAAGATTCGATCATATGGAAAATGACCTGTTGAATAAACAGACTGCATACGCAGTTCTGTGTCCCTTCAACACTCGGTAGCCGTCGGGGCCTTGTTGCATTCTCATTCGTCTTGGCGTAAATGAGGGCGGCGGCGTGTCGTTCGGTCCAGGGCAGACGACTGAGGGTGTGGAATGTCGGGTGCAGGGTAAGCCATAGTCTTGTCCACCAGAACGAATTGTCGTTGACCCGCGACCATCGATATCCAGTCGTATTGCTGTGTGTGGAAGGAATGGCCAAGTCTCGTGTCTGTTCAAACCGGTGAGTACTATCGTGTCGCAGGTTTCATTCGAGCGTATGAGACTGACCTGATTCAAGACCAGACTGCCTACGCTGTTCCCGCAAATCCTGGACCATTCCTCTGACAACTGGCGACCATCGTTTGCGACGAATCCGAGTCGACGAGCTAAATACGGGTGCGTTGACGTTGCGTTTGGATTTTGGATGTAACATCGATTTCCTTGTTTCGCACAGTCGAGGTGCGGGCGTCGAAATTTGACCGGTAGGTCTTGTTGGTGGTGAGGACGGCGCTCGAGACTTGGGTGCTGCGCTGCTTCTTGGGGGACTGTTGAGAAAGGTGAGTACATTCCGTCCAAGTTGAACGATATGCGTCTGACAGTGACATACCGAAGCCTGCGAATTTTGGTCACCACCCAAGCATCCCTACACCTCAATCCCAGTCATCGTCGAGCCCGGCCGTCGTCGTCTGTCATGTCCAAGACGAAGGTTTGTGGTGGCGGTGGGAGAAGGCGACTTGGCAAGCCTGGACAAGTCGATTAGGAGGGAGGTAAGTGGATCTTCGATCATATAGCCGAGACAATCTTCAGCTGACCTTTTGTGTATTGCAAGGTATGATTGAACCGAGCGTCCCAGCGTGAAGGGCCCAAGAGATGCTTTAATCGCGTGAGTTGGATATTTTCGTGCCGGCCGCAACGTGCGACTGACCTCGACTCGCGCGTAGGTCAATGAGCTCGTCTCCTTGTCTCGATGTAGACCCATGGCTCAAGACTGTCCAGATTTTGCAATTTGGGGTGTTGGAGTACCCGGCTACTCCCAGGTCGAGCCGCGTGCGCGTCTGCCGAGTGCATACAGGCTGGGGTCGAGAGAAGTCATCGCGTACGTGTCCCGTCGAGATGTTACTAGAGGAGGAGAGAGGGGAGGCGGGGGAAGCGACGAGAGCGGTCCGGTCGACTGACTGGCAAAGGAGCGATGGAGGGGACCTTGCGCAGCAACTATTGGGATTGAATGAGTCTATTATTCGAAAGAAGGGGGGCCACCCTCGCACTCACCTCTTCGAACAAAAAGTAACAACTCCTTTCCAGCCCATCCCGATCCTCGGTCTTCCAGATCAAGGCTCCCGTTCAACCTATTCCGCTTCCCTTACCGCTCTCACTACCACTTTCATACGACCTCTCTACGTATTTCTGCCGTCTTCCTCCAATCCTAGCTCGAATCGGCCCACCAGGATGTGCCGTGTCGTATTCGGACGTCAAAGTTCGGCGATTGGCAGTGCAAGGCGGATGCTCGACGTCTTGCGCAATCCGATTCGATATTGGGACCACTAGTCAGAATCCTCTTCTTCGCGGAATTTGGCGATCGTTCAAGTCGAAGATAAGTTCATATTTGTCTGAAGGTAGAAGAGGAAGGTTTATTCCATGGTCCGATATGGACTTGGATGTTGAGAGAGGGGCGCAACGAACTTGATGCCGCCGACATCGATCACGTCAGAAGGTCAGAAATGATCTTTCCCCACTGTCCAGCTCCTCGATTTTTTCACCCTCCGATTCTCTTGCAACTACGTAGTCAGCTATCTCATACTGCACTGAGGGGCTTATTAGCGAGTGTTCTATGTCAAGATCCCGTCGACACCTGAACAATTCGCGATACTTGGACAACTTTTTGTTTCCTTCAACAAATTTCATTCGACATGGTTAGGGATTTCAACGATATGTTTACAACTCTCTACACAGGATGCCTTTATTCTACGCTCACTATTCCTCATGCTGACCTATTACATTTAGGCCCACACCATACCGAATCCCACAACTCTCCGCTGCATTACGCGCATTGCGTCTGAGTTTCTCAATTTCCATGTCCAGACTGAGAGGTATTGCCTTCCATAACTTGCTCGGCTGAGGACACTAGGGAGAGACCGCTACTTTCTCCTCGAGTCCTTCTATTCGCGAAGGAGCTCTTTGGAAGCAAACGCGGGTGTCGACCATTGATATACCCTCGTCGAAAGTGCCTCGAAGTAAACGGGTTAGGTGCGATAGCGTTGAAGAATCTCTCAGCTGAAAAAGTAACAATATCTTTAGGCACTATTCTCAAGAAAAGCTCTGGGCCCTCTCACCGTTCATAGTGCTCGGCAAAGTCCTAGCCAGTAGAGAAGATGCCGAGGTGTCTTCCACCCGCAACAAAATCCCTTCACCCTCCTGAACAGGATGAACAGGCAGATAAGCCACGCGTTGCTCTTTGCGGCTGAATCCTATAGGCTCAAGTAGCTCGTAAGGATCGCTGGTGTCGCTAGCCGAAGATTTAGCGTCCGAGGCTGTAGAGGACGTTTCGGATTCATATCCACTTCCCCCATCGTCGCTTTCTCCGTCGGTTTCATCATCGCTGCTTTCTATATCTTCGTCGCCATCCTCGGACATAGCACTCTCGCTGGGAGAGTAGGACGATTGGGAGTCGCTGTCGGTTTGGATGTCCGACCCCTCAGAAGAGTTGTCGTCCTCAATGAGATCAGGAGCGTCAGATCCTGTGTGGACGTGAAAAGGTAAGACATCGGTTGCATCCATTGCGGAAGTTAACTCACCTTCGTGATCTTCCAGTTCGAGCACCTCTCCCTCTTCCAATCCTACACCGCCCGACATTACCCCACACATACCGTCAATTTCTGCTTCCATTTCCTGCTCTTTACCAAGAGAAAGGCAGCCACGCCTGGTCCGCCCCATAGTTCTAGAGGGAACATGTCAATAAAGCGTTGTTTGCTTGCCTCTCCAATACTATGCGACTTACCGAGACGCCTTCGTCACGATATTGTCCGATTCATGTCCAACACTGGTGACCAAGTGAGAAAGTTCGGCGTTCGATTCAAGCATTGTAAAATCTTCATTCGCCATATTCTTAGGAGTTGGATGATTCGCTGGTAAGCGATGAGCATTTACCAAGAGATAATTTTGTCTGACAATTTATAGGTCGAGCATGTAGTGTACTCGCAGGATGGGGGCACATCTGATGAGCTCAACGGCACACTGCAGACGGCAAAGACCGAAGGAAGATGAGCGACACCAGCCCCAGAAAGGAATGGAGGACTCATCTATGTGTGCTCTCCAATGGACCCCTCCCCACCCTTGCTGCGTAAGTTCGCCACGTCGTAAGCGCTCAACTGTGTTTGGACCAAGATCTCCTCTACGATTGGATCTCAGTGTCACCATCGAAATCTTTGTGCTCTAGGAGCTCGCCCTCTGCTCTCACTCAGGTCGGCGGGTAGAACTCCAGGCCTACACAACGATGGACGCTCTTGAAAACGACTATTGCAAACTATAGATGCAGCGAATGATTCAGCAGATAAGCGCCCGTTCAATAGCTTATATTTCTGCCGCGACTAATGCCAAAACCTCCCCGGAAAACCTTCACCATGCCCTCCCGCTACCTCCCGATATTCTGTCCTCGTCGATCTGGCCTCGCTGGTCCGACCCTGACTTCCTTGGCGACGGAAACACTTGAAGCAGTAGCAAGACATTTTGCCGAAGAGCCTAGCACCCTCACGTCATTCATGCTGGCCTGTCGACAGACGGCTCATGCGGCGGAATACATCCGCTACACCGCCATATTCATAGATGGCTCACGAGGACGTCGCCTTATCACCACATTGCATTCAGGCACGCGTACAGCATCTCGATATCGGTCCAGAGTCAAACGCTTTTGGTATCGGGGCTGCCGAAATACCGAACTCTTCCTGATTTCGACCATGGTGTGCGACATCCTCCCGCTCCTAGAAAATCTTTCGGCACTGTGGATCGAAACGGACGCAATCGACTCTATACACCTCAGCAATCGGTTGAAGAGGACTGGGATAGTGAGAGAGAGCATCCACCCAGCGTATTTTGCCAGGAATCCGCCGGCGAAGGTGGCTTACTCTCTTCACGCGCTGCCTAATCTACGATACCTCCGTGTCACAGGGGATCCGATTCTAGCGAATATTTCGGCGCATAGATCCATCGCAGAGCTCGACCTAAACCACGTCTTGGACTTCGATCAATTTGCCCAATTTGTGTCCTCTTCCGACAATACGGATTTCAGCCGAAACCTTACTATACTCAGTCTGAAGATCCAATCGACTATCGACACCAACATGGCGCTTCCATTGCTTTCGGAGGTCTTTCAGAGTCTCACAAGCTTCTCGCTAGAACAAACGTCAATGTTACCTGAGGTGCTGGCACGATTCTCATCTTTGACAGAGACTTCCCTAACAACAATCATAGAAACTTTTGGAACTGTGCACCCCCAAGCCACCTTTGTTCCCTGTTCTACGGCGACTTCTCCTCAATCATCGCTACAGTTATCGTTCCCCACATTTGGGATCGTATGAAGGGGAATCCAAAACGAAGATAGAAGCCCACCTGGACAAAATCTCGTCCCACCACCTATATCTAACTTGCATAGGGGTGGGGAGAAACGTGTTCACCCTGGACCATTACGGATTCTTTCGCCATCAGACGCTCACCGCAGCAGACCGCGATAGCGCTTGGCACAACATATTCGGAGAGCAATTTGATATCCATCTGTACAATCATGGGAGGATCCTCTCAAAGCCGTTTTACCCATACGAGCGTTGGGGTGTTCACCCATGGGAGTTGGATTGATACTCTCCCACGTCAAAGCCAAATAATTAGACCTCGAGTAGCACGACACTCTCGTTATGACAGGGAAAATAATCATTGTGATATCCCCATCCTTTTGCCAACGCCCTCGAAACCTTACTTCCGACTGTGACAAATCTGAAAAGTTGAGATCCGAGGGCGCTGCGAGCACAAGTAAGTTACCGTATTGACAGTACCGCGGAATTAAGCGCCGATAAAGGTGGAAGGCGCCTATTTACCTGGCTAAGGGTCTCGGGAATACTGATGGATCCTCAGTCATGCAGTCATCGATACCAGGGATCGGAGTAGGGCACGCCGTCAAATCAATCTAAATGACATTCACACAATTTATATGTAAGAGGAGCGGACGTATGTAACCTGAAAAAAAAAATGATTTCCTTCTCCTAGCATATCCCTCCCACTCCACCGAAGCTTTCCTTCAATCGATCTCAGATGACAGAGTGGAACTGCGACTTTCATCGTCTTGGTCAGAGCTGCATTCGCTCATCCCGTCGTCAGTCGCTGAGGCGAAATACGCACTCGGTTCCGGGAGGAGAGCATCTCGTTGACCATAGAAATGATATCTGGAGGAGCCTTCAGGGATGGGAAGTGGCATTCCTGGTATATGAGGGAGAGGTGGCAGGTTCTTGGCTCGGGAATTCGAGCCTCTCCACAGCTTTTGGCGTGCGCGATCGAAGCGGCTGACAGTTGGAACTCCAAGATCTTTAATGATATTTTGCACAATATCGGGAACTGGATTGGTGCTTCCTTCGTCTTCAATTTCCCTGAGCACGGACCTCGGGACATAGGCATATGCCCTAATGTGTTGAGGAAGCGCAGGACTACCTGGGGGAAGACCGCCTGGAACGTGAACAACTAGGGTTGTACCCCCAGTGAGCTGATCCAAAGCGGCCGCCTAACGTTGATTTCAGCTTCCAATCCACCAAAAATAGGAATGCCAAAGCGCGTCGGCCCACCTGATCGAAGATGGCGCGCCTCATCTTGAGTTTGAGGACGTCCCGAACGCTGGGATCCCTTGTCCCCTTTCTAAATGCTTCGAAACTTGGATGGAATTCATCGTTCTTGGAAGGTACATCCTTCAGGGACGCGTTATACGAGAGAAACGCGAGGTCGGCGGCGATCAGCTGTTCCCGATGGAGGTCGATGAAATTGGGATGTCTCTTGATGTTATTTAGGACGCTCCTGAGTTTGAGCAGTCCATCTGCAGAAACGGGCTCGGAAAGGATGGAGGGTTGGTCGATTGGGGGCATTTCAGGGGTTTGGTGAATTCAGAGAAACGCACCTTCCTGCATTCACTTATACAAATCTGCAGCGCTCCAACCCTACCGTCTCCATCGACTGTAGTCTCCATCGACTGTAATCTCCATGTACTGACTGTTCGTGAGGATCAACTCCTCCACTGACCAGCCGCGCGTAAACGCAGACAGGCTCCTTGTAGATCTGTCTCAGAGCTTAAATCCATGTAGAAGGATGACGGCCTGGAAAGTTCTATCTAATTATATTAGACTTGCAAGACACGAGGCGGGCGTCTAAAATTCAGCGGAATTCAAATTCATACTTACGTAATTTGGGGTTCGGCTTGTGGCTCACAAAGTATGTACGCCACTCTGTCCCTCGTCTTGATAGATTTCGAGCTTCGATAGAGGTTCTAGTCCCACCGATTCTGATTACAGACTGAGTCAGTTATGATTCGGCCTGAATGTCTACAGAATATCGTGGAACTTTTGAACTTGGACGAGCGAATCGAAGTGGCCCACGACAGCTTAATCGTGCGGCCCCGTTTTTTTTGGGGGGTTATATAACCCATCGGAGTGATATAGCAAAAAGCATCTTCTTTGAAGAGTCCTTCCTTCACTTCCCGACGATCTACGCTCTACGCGCATTTCCTTTTCTCAACCTCTTCTGCGTCCTGTGCCTCGACAGCCATGTCCGCCAAAGTTCGAAGCCTCCTCAGGTATGCCATGTCGTATGCCATGCTCCAATGTCCGCCAGACTCACGAATGACCAGCCTTGAATTGTCGCCCCTTCCCCTACCCCTACTCCAGAAGCTCCAGACTCAAGACGAACAGATCTCAGAGCGACTCAAGGCCAACGCGAGCAAATCATTCCACGCCTTCTGCGACCACTGTAAGGACCATACTCTACCCGTAAGCTTCGCTATCACTATCTCGTCCTCGGATATCTAATGAATACCATCTCAGTGCCCTGGAAGTGTCTCTCCTAGCGGTTGTCCATTTTGCCACAAGTCCAACGAACCGGTCAGTATATTTTACTCGCCGTGGGCACATTGTCCCCATACTCACGTTCTGCTAGTGCTTCTGGACCAAAACGCGCATTCGATATCTATCCCTACCACCGATTGAGGTTATAGATCCCTCCGAACTTTCCTCTGACAGCGAAGAGCGAAGTGTTGAGGTCGAGGAGCAGCGCGAAGTCGAGGAAGGTTTGTTATTAACCAGCTCCCCTTCGTGTGCCTCCACTTTATCCTCTGGGAGCGAGTGTGACCAGCTCGACACTCTCGAACAAGAGGGTTTCTTCTCTCTCAACTTTCCCTTCACTGACGAAGCTTCAGCAACACTCCCTCTCGAGCAGGAAACCGATATACCAAAGGTCAGCGAGGTCCGTTTCGATGCGCTCGACTACACTCTCGGCGAGACTATTTTCGACGATAATTTGGGATCCGGCTACGGAAACATCGTCCCTCTTCCAACTGAGTTCGCCTACTCCAATCAAGACTCCGGATCGACTGCTCAATATCTCAATAGTAGCGACGACGAGTTGAACTCATGGGTGTATGTAGCTGCCATTTGTATCGACTCAGACGTTCAACGATGCTAACAAATTTCTAGTAACGACTTCCTCGCGATTGCCGCTGGCTCGGCGACTTCCGACATGGGGCTGTACTACCCCGCCGGAATCGCGCAAGATGATAAGTAAGCTCGACGTTGGGATAATCGTCGAGGCCTGGCTAACATATGCCTTCTCATCTCCTCAGCCTCAGTGGGTTTGTTGATGAAGCTGGAGACTTGTTTCCCATGTGAGGACCTTCGCTCGACTGATATTTCCCAATCTAACGTGTACTCTCTTCGGTTTTCAGGACGGGTTCTATTGATAACACCAATGGTTGGGAAGATCTGGGACTTGGAGAGGGTGCCACTTTTGGCTACTACGAAGGAGCTTATGCGCTTTGAAATCTCAGATCCGAGTAGTCCTGTGGATATCAGAAAGGACCGATAATGCTGTAACTAGTTCTAACCTCGTGTAAAATATTATTTTCCGATACTCTTGGCCATCCAATCCTTCCCAGAAGTCGAGCTATGAGCCTGAAAACTTCGGTTCTCCGAGTACGCGCGGGAATATGATGATGTCTTATCGCAGAATATTGACTCTCAATGACTCGTCTCGATAGCGCACAGAATTGTCTGGCCTTGCCAGCTCAGGGTAGACGGGGTGTATCTCGCGTGTTTGGTTATATATTATACACTAAGGGGGGAACTACTTCCCCGTTTCCACTATCCTGCAACCGAATATTTCTGCGGAGAATGACGTCGAGGTCTTGTCATTCGTATATACTCGGTAAGAGGTTTCCTGTTGCGTTGTGCCGCATATCCCACTCATGACCTCTAAAGGAACGAAGAAGGCTCCATGTCCTTCAGAGCTCGAAGACGTTATACTTGGTCTACTCTCCCTTGAAGATCTTCAAGCTCTATCCTTACAACCCGAGCTCGAATCGGCAGCAATCGAGCACTTGAAGAGTCGCATCATCACGAAGCTCACAGAATTCGATTTGCACGCCCTTGATACTTTGGGCATGATGACAGCATCGGGTACTTTGATTTCCGGGTCTGTCGCATTGGAGGTTGTCAATCCGGGATCTTGCGCCCCGAGGGACTTGAACTTCTATACTCCCCTTGGGGGGACAATCGTCGTCGAGAAACACATTCTGTCCAGTGGAAAATACGACATTCTGACTCCCACTATCGACGCTTTCCTCATCGAAAAACGCCGATTCGACATGTTCTCCGTGAACCAAGGCGTGAAGGAAATCAAGCGCTACATTCACCGCACTTCTTCGAAGATCGTAACCCTTGTCGAATCCATTACGAGTTCGCCATTTGCCCCCATCCTTCATTTCCACAACACGTCTCTCATGAACTACATCAGTGGCTGGGACGCAGCGTGCTTGTACCCTGAATTGACGCACAAATTCCGCGGTATGTATTCCTTTTGTTCAATCCTCTAAACAAGTTGACTTAACTCTTGGATCTGGCGCCGCTACCGATTTCAATCTTCTTCAGGACTTCATAACCGCGCCGTCGAATTCGAGAAGAGACATCGCCCTGAGATAGGCTCCAAATGGGAGACCCTTGGCTTCACCCTTTCGCAACACTGCGAAGATTGGCATAAAGATCATGTCTACTGGGTCCCTCACAGCGGTCGAACGTGCCAGCGTGAGTATCGCCGCACCGACGATAAGATTCCTTCGCGCCTGCAATTCGGCTCGCTGCCCGACAAACGGGTGTTAGGCCCAACATTGTGTTGGAGGCTTGGATACGAGTCTCGAGGGTCAACGTCGTCGATTATCCACAATCCTATGGTAACTCTTGTGTCGGATGAGTGGGAAAAGGAGCGCCTCAGTCCCGAAGTAAATATCTCCGGGATGGTGTGGACGAGATATCGTGCACCGTTTCTCGCAAAAGACAGTGAATTCGACCCTGCGCTTTGGAAGAGAAGTTATCCTTGAGGACAGAGGTAGATACTATGATGAAATTATGTATCATTGTACGTTGATATGTTCACTGGCCGATTTCAATTACACAACTAGGCATTTCCGGATCATACTTTGGAAAACAAGCCCTGTAGGGGATCGCTAAGTCAGACAGTTTGACGTCCTATCACTCGTGAAGACGTATGGGCTGGAATCATGAATAAGCCTAGTCGAAACAGCAAATAAGATCACTATAGTTGGCGCATTTGTTCAGGGCGCTTATATGGGCGCTTAGAGTAGACCCTTTTAGGTAAGCCCTTTTCCGGCCATTTCTTGGGAGACTTACTTGTGAGCAAGGTGTTGTAACCTGGACCTGAGTCTCGTAGAGCGATTTGAGCAATTATCTTATAGTATACTAGGCTTTTACTCTCACCATAAGTCCAGATGTCTGAACCCTTTCCAATATACTAATAGAGATTCGGCTGACGTTTCCGTGCATGGGCGACGATCCCCCGTATGAAATAAGGGGCGATCTCTTGGCAACCCGGCGGTAATGCCTTACCACATATATCAATCAGGACAACCACGTCAGTGCGGGGTGGCTTTCTTCTTCCTGAAGCCGGCGGGAAGCAAGCTAGTAAAATAGGCTATCTAATGCCGTAGAGATGAATCTCATGAGCTGCCTTCGAACCAGGAGATTTCGGCTGTTTATGTAAAGGGATTGAAGGCAAAGAAGCGTCGGGTTAGCCATGCGAAGTTGTAATCTCAGATTTCGACACCTCGGCAGGAACTGAATCTTCATTAGTTACCGTACAGGCTACGAGATGCCCCCAGGATCGAATCTTGTATACAAACTGGGCTGTGGTATATCACATACCGAAATCTCGCGAGATCGAATCTTCGCAAAAGGGTAAAGGCCTCTTTTGTTGTCCAGGAATTTCACCTAGAACTCCCCTACTATATATAGAAGCATGGCTTCCCAATGGGGAGTTTGCTTTCGAGCCATTCGAGCGTGGCGCTAGCCACCATTCCAACCACGATTCTCTTGTCTTCTCTCCAAGCCATGTTTCCTTCTCCAAAGGGGTTATAGGACGACTTTCCACAGTGCCGTTTGCCCGTGGTCGGCACCAAGAGCCCTTCTCTTTTGTGCCGGAGCGCTTCTCTCGGGATGTCCTCGGTTATCTCTCAAGCCGTCCTAAGGCCGGCCGTCTACGTTCTAGAAAGGTACTAGAAAGGTACTATCTGTCACCAGCCTACCCATAAAGCGCCCCACGTCTTCCGTCTGGCATTCATCCCCATCTTTCGCACCTTGCCTCAGCCTTTCATTGCTAGCGTGAATCTCAACATGCAGAATTACGGAAAGGGGAAGGGTGTGGAATGGGATGGTGAGAGGTTCGCATATACTATTACCCAGCATCCGAAAGTATACTAACGCGTCCCTCAGCGAGCATGCATTTTATGCGGGCAAGTCGCACATGATAGTCTCCCAGAATTGCTCAATACTTATATTCGGATCAGGATTCGTTGCCATGGGTGAAGTGATCAACCTCAGAGAGATCTACTCACCACAATCCCAGTATCGTGACAAAGTACTGAGTGGATTCGTCTATCGTAAAACCTCCATTTTCAAATCCTCGAAAGAAGTTGAAGAAAAATACAAATCAACATTTGGATTCTTTGACCTTCCTGGTGAGCATCAACGTGACATTTTCCACTTGGCCTGTCGGTAATCCCTCCCCTAGTACACGAGACTGTAATTCCTGCTTGGGCAAAACCTGTCAACGCTCCCGTAGCGCGCTTTACTCTCCCTATTTGCAGGTACACAAAACTCGCTCACTATGTCCACCTAGTGGCCGTAGAGACGCATCCGCCGCGCATTATCCCGACACCTTTGTTTCATATACCAGACATCACATGCGGTGTATTTCCTGTATCATCGGGCATATATATCAGCGTCGATACGCTGCTAGGAAAGGACGACTTGCCCATCGTGGTAACCTCTCGCTGGGAGCTGAGGCATGCAGCTAACGTGCTGGTTCCTCGAAAAGACAGCCACCGAGGGTGCTTAGTGACTGTAGCGGTCAACCGCGCTCCGACCCAAAGACACGATGGCTCAATCATGTACAACGTGATCATCCCTAAAGAATGTTTCAGCGTTCGATGCGTAGGTGAGCAAATGAAATCCCCTCCTATCGTCTTCAACTACATTGGTAGCGAATTACAGATGGCTCTATATCTACGCCCTCGGAGGTTATAATTACTCTTCGTCTCGAGGATATTGCGTATGCCTCGCTAGCCATTCTCGACGCTGCGATGGGTTACTGGGATGAACCCCCCGCTGGATACGACATCTCTCTCAAGATCGACAGCAGACAAGCGACTCAATATCGAGGCTACTCCGAATTCAATCCCATATTCGGTGACTCCGGTGGCACAAATTACCTATGATCTTCCTCGCACGTTCCCACCAACCCAAGCATCCGAATTATAATTTCCCTGCCTCTGTTATGTATGATTTACTATCATAGACCACAAATCGGATCGCGATGACAGCGAATTTGCCCATATACAAGCCCTTGAAGTCGCATTAGCCACAATTGCGAACGTTGCTCACTGCTTTCGACCTGTCGGAAACACGATTATGTGGCAATCTGTACGAAGTCAGACCTCTACGGAAACCCAACTGTTGATTCTGGGGCGGATCCCAAACTTCAAGTCAGAGCTATGCGGCATATGGGCATGTCTGAGACTTGCGCTTCGCGGATGGGGCGTACGAGTCTCAGGGGCTTAAAGGGAGAAGCCGGAATGTGTTAGGCTGGTGAGTCTGTTCGGTGTAGTCTCAAGATACTCACGTTTGGCCTCGTGCGTCGCAGATTTTTTTTTTTTTTGGGGGGGTATGCGACGATGGCAATCTGAGGATGGGGTTACACGCGCCGTTTCCCGCGATCCGATCCTCGTCGCTGCTGCAGGTCGAGCCCATCAGCAGGTCTGTGTATGATGAATAGGCCATGAGGCGCACCTTATCGAATACGCCAGAGGCGTCTGCGGGACAATTCGACGCGTCGAATCGAGGCTCAAGTGCATCCGCAGGTCTGTGTTCCGGCCATTTAGTCGGCACCTCGCATGTCCACCTTCGGCACAGACAATCCCAGCGCCAAACAATCGATCGGGGTCTAAGAGGGGATTCTGCGTGAGAGCGTCGAAGGAAAGGTGAATCTCGAGGCTTCAGTCTCAACATAACGGGCCACTTACATAGAGTCGACACGCGCGGCCCCCTACGACAAGTCGTCCCGACTTGACACAATCACCAGGAAATGCCGACGGCCTAGCATGCGACCTGAATCGTCGAGGAGCGAAGGAAGATGGGTGAGAGACATCCGCAGATGGTCTGGAGCGGAAGAAACAAATCTGACTCGCGAAACTTCAGTCAAACACGACGAGCCACTCACCGGACATGCTCAGTTTCAACCCACAGTTCCCAAGACTCGCAGTGCCCCGCTCTCTGGTCGTGCAGGCGCTGCTACAAACCGCGCGAAATGAAAGTGGCTGGAAGGTCTCGTCAACACCGTCGACAAATGCGCACTGACACTTCGACATGCCTCACGAATTGAGAACCCCGAACGGATTGGGGGAGTGTTGGGTGCAGGTGTGTGCGCCATTTCGGAGCTGTGGCTGCGAAGCCACCACCCACAGTGTTCGTTACACCAGCAGCCGATAGGACTCCAAAGTAGACGCCATCGGTCCCGAGCACAACTGCAATCCGCCGACAACCGACTTGCGATGATCCGGGGATTTTGCAACATAACTTCGCGCCCTGGAACGAGAGGTCGAATGTGAAATTGGCATTGAGGCACTTGGACCTGGCGTGCTCTGCTGCGGGTCTATACAAGAGATGGAAGGAGAATAGTAACGCATGTAGCATAGATGTAAAGTAACGAGCCTTAATGCACCTGATAATCCAGAGCTCGTTGGCGGTATATCGGTATTGGAGACTGTGAAACAAGTAAGCACTCTGACGCTCTTTTCTGCACAAGATGGGCGTCCGTACCCTCTGCGAAAACGACAGTCGCACTCGCAGCAGCCCCCCCTTCCAGCTCTCCTCCTGCTCCGCTTCCTCCAGTGCTCCGGCTCGAGTTCCGACTCCGGACATCGACAGAGGCGTTGTAGCTCCACTCTTTCCCTCCTCTGAGCGAAGCGTGGTTCGGAGCGAGCGAAGTCGACGCAGAGCCTGATGCCGAGGTGGAGGACTTGGAGAGTCAGCGGTATGTCCTTGAAGTGCAGCAAAGGTAAGTCTCCTTGCTTCGGAAGCCGTGCAGGACATACTGGCCATGATCTAGTCTGTCCAACGAGGACCGTAGATGTTCCTCTTGCATAAAGTTTTGTTGAGTTGCCGCCCGAGCTTATTGCCGTCGAATGCTGCCTCGAGGAAGCCCGAGGTTTTTCCAGTCTCGCCTGCTCCACGAATGCCCCATCCACCGCGCTCGCCGTTCTGGCAATGGCGCAGCTGCCGTCGTCGTTGGCGTTGAATCTACGGCTGAGCCTGAGGAGTCAGTCCTGCGCTATCAAGGGTGGCGGGGGGGTATGGCCTGAGGCAATGTGGCGACGCGGTGGGAGGAAGAGATAATCGTGCAGAGATGCCAGGGGTCGTGCGTGCTGTGGTTAGGCGATTAATGACGTCGTTCTTCTCCCGCATTTCCGAATACTCTACCTACCTTGTTTACAGCTCCTCTCATACCACTATCGACACAGCCGACAACGAACTTGGATGTTAATTCATTCAAATGCAAACCTCTAGGTCCGACGGCGACGATGAAGACAATGAGCGAAGCTAGGTCGCTTTGACCTACGATGACGACGCCGAAAACCGTGAGTGTGTGACGCCGAGGCCCGTTGATGGCCTGGGCGTGGCCCATTCCGCCGCGTGGAAGGGTGCGAATCGATCACGGCATCCACCGTGGAGGTCTGAGAGTCTGGATGGCGACAACGCGAAACGACGAAGACAGAAGTTTGGCTTCGTTATTGGGCCGATAGTTGTACAATAGGAAATCAGCCATAAACCCCACCAGTTAGCCTCGGAGGTGAACCCCAACTACCGGGCTAGTTAGCCGGCTGATATGGAAGGTTCAGGATATGGAAGGAGCAGGTCTGGACAAGTATATAGCAAGAATCTCGCGAGTATCGCGCCGACGGTGGAGGCTGGATAACTTACAAAGGGTCATCATATAATTGTGCAGCAGTCGTACCGACCTGTGGGATGCCTCTGCTTGGTAACGATCACGGGCTGAGAGTAATTACAGCCCGCTAAAGATGTGCAGATATGATATAGGTCTTCGGTAGATGGCGAAGAAAATGAGGCAATCTAGAGTCGAGGCCATAAATTAGTACTTGAAACTAGCAGACGAGAATACTGAAAGGACGGATGAGAACTCCTAATATTATTGCGGTTGGAGGAAAAAAGGAGAACCGCGGTGTTCGCCGTGGTGGCGTCATACCGCGCCCAGTGCGGCCTACACCGCGGGCAGCTCTGAATCCAAGTTAGCACGAACAACTGAACCATGGAAAACCAAGATGGAACTCTCAAATTGCAATAATAACTGCATCTGACATTTAGGTGAAAAATATGGACGGATCATGCCAAAATGTTGCATATTGTTCAGAATCTAGCATAGCTCTCATACATATCCTTCGAGGATGCGAACTCAGAACTCCACTCTCCCAAAGGCGTCGACCCATATTTTATCCAACCATCTGCGGAAATGAGGTATTTCAGCGACTTGCAACGGTGCAAAGCGGATAGATAACTTACTCGCCTAGCAGTGAGGCAACTACCTCTGATTCGTGCCTTTGGACATTGCAGAGACACATACGATCGCTACCATTGTTTCGAGAGTATCGAACGAGAACAACTGACCCCATCCATGGGCGACCGAACGTCTTCTCAATGCATCGGTTAATCGGTGGTATGACTTCGCACGAGTCGACGTAGATTCGATATGCAAACGGAAGAGGCGATCCTGAGGCTGGGTTTGTGCAGAACAGAACACTCAAGGATCCATTGGGGAAAAAGGGATCTCTCAGATCCACTTCATCGGTGACGACACCGTTGTCCGAGGAGGTATAGGTCGGAACGTGCCAAATATCTGATACGGGAGAGTCATATCGCAAGGCCAGAACTTCAATATCTTTGGCCTAATCGTGCAATATTAATATTTCTTTTCCAAGAGAGTTCAAGCTTAAGGCACCTTAACCGATCCTGCGGGCACAGTTTCGCCTGGAGGATGCTAAGAACAGGACCAGATATCAGTCCGATAGAAGGGAGGGGTTTTGCAAGTCGAACTAACCTCGCGAAGGAGAGGCAAAGCTGCTAGATGAAGGGGATGCATGGTAGGTTGAAATTTGACTGAGGCACAAGTTGAGAGCTGATATTTCTTGTCTTTCTTGACACGACGTTATATATATAGAAAGGGGTCCCCGAGCTAAGAAGTAATGGAGTCATTTCCAGTCATCGTTCCTAGGCCGAGTCATGTACCGAGTCAGATCCGTGCTAGAAGTGGACTCGGGAATAATCGAGACAATTTCTAAAGAAGAATCGGGAACTGAAATTCCACCGTTATTTCATGACTCAAAACCTCATAGGAATTTGTCCCTTACCTCCACACGAAAGGCTCTCCAATCTTCAAGTAGGTCCCTTCTTCATCGTGTATCATGAGCCATTCTAGAACTTCAAAACACGAACCCCGAGGAATGGTGGATGGGCACATTGGATCTGCATTAGAAGGGAAAATTCATAAGTACCGAGAATATTGGGGTAACGTGGATGAATTGGCTCGGGAGAGCTATGACTACTGTGGTACATACCTTTTCGAGATCTTGGAATGACCCAGCAGTGTTTATCCCCAAGGAATCGCGGACCAACCTCGGCGGTTGGATAGGTCTTAAAAGAGTATGGGGGGCCCAATACGACGCGAAAAATGTGTTTTCTTCCCCGGTCTTCTACAACACAGCGTTCGCCCTTGAATTGCTCGGATAAAAGTCTACGGTTTCGAAGCGCGAAGGCGAGTCCATCACAGAAGGTGGACCGAGCAAACGGCGCTATCGCGCTGCTCCCTGTCAGAGAGCAAGTCAAAGGCGCTGGAGGATATATCAGCTCGTCGATGCGTGGAAGGAATCTGATGCATGCTTACTTATTGTAGAGGCTAGCACATGTCTATAAGGCTCGCATCGAATAAGACGCAGATTGATTCGGGTGGTACATCCGAATAGGACCTTCTTCATCTCGAACAAATAGCCAACATGTTCTTCGGATGACCAGCTTCGATCGCCATCCAGAGACCACGGTTCATGAGCGAGTTTGGTTCGCTGAAGGAGCATGCCGATCGTATCACGGGTAGACTTGCGTGCAGTATATCGAGGGGAAACGACCTTGTAGCCTTCGTCTAAGAGGAACCGCTGCATGTCGTGGAACCCTCCAATGGTCGTACAGATATCCATGGTGCATCGTGGTGTAGGGCATCGGAGAAAAAACCGCAGGACCGATTCCCCGTAGATCATAGCTTTCTTGCCGTCGACCAAAGCCAGCAACGAGGAGGGCCTCCGAACATACATTCTAGCAAATCCTTCTATATCCCAGGTCCGAAGCGCATATGCGTGATACCAGTTGCGTAGTCGTGTTCCTAGACTTCCGATGACTACGACTTCCCTAGAACCCATGAATCCCGCAACGTAGTCCACGAGGCAGTTGCTAGCGCCAAGGATGAACCTCTCGAAAGGTTTTAGGAGGGAGATGGTAGGCAAGTAGCAGTCGCTCATCCTGTACGGCTGTATTCGAGTCTAGTCAAGCGAATATTGGTAGTTTTTATAACCTGCAATGGTCCCAATCGTCCACCGCAACTGCACCAGTCGTCCAACAATGGCTAGAGCTAGCGTCGTTCCTCCCTGAGCGTAAGATGTCTCTAGCTGTACGGACGTTCACTGAAACCTCCTTTTCAATAGGCACCCTACATCTCGCTCTCCAATCGAGCACTAATTAGGCGCCAAGATCTGCAAAGATTAACCCCGATTTCCGGTTACAAAGTTACAACGGACTCACACACCACTCGGCACATCCTTTTTTGAACTCGATTAGAGATCCCCTACATGGATCGAGGGAGCCAGTATAGGCCGTTTCACCAGCCTACCTATCGCACAGCAGTCATAGCTGAGGCTTCTGCCTTTCGCGCTTGTGCATCCAAATACAGTAGAGGCATTTGCGTCCTCTAGATTGGATCGGTCAAACCATGAATGCTATTTATTCAATGTTAGAAGGCTACATCTTCTCAACACCAGATTCCCACTTACTTCTCGAACAAGGTCACAAGAAACCTGCATGGAAGCTGCTCAGAAGGAAGATTTTGGCTGCTTTGTGACGAAGCGAGGTATGCCAAATATTTCACGTGAAAGGCGTGTGAAGACTTACGTACACACTTGCAACGCGTCTGGATCTTGAAGACGAGTAAGTAGCCTCCAGTCCACCGCCATGAGCCCCTTGATTCTGATGCATTTTACTGTTGGACGTTGCCTAGGTCGATAGAAGAATTTGATAAGAACAAAGTAAGGGATGAGTTTTTAACGCGCTATCCTTCTAAAGTCCTCTACATTCAGGTGGTTCAAAGGGTCATAAATGTCGGTATTCGTCCCTCAGTCGCCTTCGCTCCGCTTGACATTCACGGACTATCTAGGCTATCAGATCTACCGACTCGGAGAGAGCGCGACTTCATGAAGTAGAAATAGCGCAAAGGTGATGATGCATTTCTCTCGAATACCCTTATCCAGGTTGTCCTAACCGACGACGCCACTGCAGGATAGCAGACAGGGTTCAGGAAAAAGTCGGAGAAGCAGTCGACAGCAAAAACATAGACGTAAGAAACCATTCTGTACAAATTGGAAGCAGTACTGAAGATGTCTTTCACAGTCGATAATCGCGGAGACTGCAGATTCCCTCCAATCGATCGACACCACCTATAGTCTCGTCGCCACTCGCGTGGGATGCGATGATATCTACTCGAAGACGTTACCAACGTTCAGCTTAGCCATGTTTCGTGCCTACGAACTAGGACGCGTCTCGAAAGAATTCAGAGATATCGTAGCCCGAAACATGGACATCCTTGATGCTATGATCTCTGAAGAAAGAGACGGGCATTTTTCCTAGTACGTCCATCCTCCACCTTTTGAAGTAGTGGTTTTCATGCTCATCCACTCGGACCTATCCCGTAGCTTCGCTTTACAGACATTGCGGCAGACTTACCTCATACGAAATGGATCCGAACTTATCGAACGCCCTCAGCATATCTGGCTCAGGTCCTCCCTCCAGATGCACCAATGCGACTTAGAAAAGGTCGCCGCATCCTACGAGATGATGTCCACCCTCAAATTTATGCCAGGATCTCCGGTTCTGTTCAACAGTGGCGCCGTCCGCCCCGGGATAAGCTCCTGTTATCTGCTGCCAGCAAACGAAGATCCCGATGAGATCTTTGAAACTCTCGACAAAGTGGCGAGAATCAGTAGGAATGGAGGAGGAGTTGGTCTAGGCGTGCAATGCGTCCCTTCCAAAGGGTTAGTTGACAACCGCCTGCATACAAAAGAGACGACTCACACACACACACACACAGATCGAAAGTGAAAGGTATCGAAAGAACCGGAGTCGTCCCTATTCTGAAGATGCTGGACGCCGCCCTAGACGTGATTGATCAAGGTTCGAACAAGCGCCCTGGTGCAATTACTGTGTACATGGAGCCGTGGCACGCGGATATCCTGTCGTTTGTGCGTATGAAGCGAAATTCGGGACCTGAAGAGGAGAGGGCTCGCAAGCTCTTTTATGGTCTAATGATTAACGACCTCTTGTAAGTTATTATTCTTCGACCTCGAGCGTGTCGTTTGCTAACTTTGATCGGAAAGTATGAGGAGGGTAGAGGAGGATGAAGATTGGACTCTATTTTGCCCTTCAGTCGCTCCCCAGCTGGTCTCTTCTTACGGAGTAACGTTCGAAGTGGAATACGAGAAATTGGAGAAGGCCGAAAGGGGAACCGAGCGTATCAAAGCTCGTCATCTATGGACTGAAATAATGGAGTCGCAGATGGAGACGGGAGGACCGTTCATCCTTTATAAGGATTCTATCAATAGTAAGTCTCTCTGAACGGTTTGAAGCTTCAGATCCCAAGATCTGACCACCTTTTTCCTTTCAAGGAAAGAGCAACCAGCGCCATCTGGGCGTCATCACCCACTCCAACCTCTGCACTGAGATAGTTCAGCTTTCAAATCAGCAGGAGACCTCCGTCTGCAATTTGGCTTCAATTGTTTTGCCTTCTTTCGTTTCCCTCGAGCGGACCTTCCTCTTCGACGAGCTCGACCGTGTTGTTCGCCACGTCGTCATTTCTCTGAACCAGGCTTTGGTTCATTCGTTCTTCCCGTTGCATTCAGTCAGGGCGTCAGCATTCAACCATCGTGCGATAGGCATTGGTATCCAGGGCCTAGCCGACACCTTCACCTTGTTGGGAATAGCTTTCGATTCCCCCGAGGCCAAGCAGCTCAACAGCGACATTGCGGCCGCCATTTACTACAGCTCTGTCGACGAAAGTTGCGAACTCATCAAGGTTCACGGCGCATATCCCACATTTGGCAATAGTCCCGCCTCCAAAGGCTGGCTGCAACCGAACCTTTGGCCCGGATTCGCTCCATCAGCTAAATACGACTGGGACGGCTTGCGCAAGAAGGCGGCCAGAGGGATGTGCAATTCCCTCTTAACAGCCTATATGCCTACTGCCGGGACTTCCCAATTGACAGGATGCTCAGAGGGTTTCGAACCGTTGCCGTGGTGAGTTTTATTTTTTATTTATATTGTTTATTCCGTGTATATTGATTAGGGCTCATTACATGTCCTAGCCTCATCTCGACTCGGAAGGTTCTTAACGGGCTGTTCACGATAATACCCAAGCATTTCATGGCGACGATGGAGGATCTACACCTTTGGAGCGAAGATCTTAGGGACCAAATCGTTGGTGCAAACGGTTCGTATTCGCCGCCCAGATCCAAAACCATACCGACTCTAATTCGTCTATCAGGCTCGGTTCAAAACATCGAATCTATCCCCAGCAACGTCCGTGCTATGTTCAAGACTGCATGGGAAATTGATCCAGCTACTGTCGTCGAAATGGCCATCGATCGAGCCCCTTACATCTGTCAGAGCCAGAGCTTATCGCTCCATCTAGCCCGCCCTTCAATCCAAACCTTGGTATGCTTAGAGTGACTTAAGATTCTCTCGCGAACTGACGATTGATCCATAGACGAAACTCACGTTCATGGGTTGGAAAGGAGGCCTCAAAACTGGCTTATATTATCTTCGAAGCCAGCCGAGCATCCGCCCCATTCCTATTACCCTCCCTGTTAAGTATTGGAAGGGCGTTGAGAAGTGCGCCAATGATTTGGAAGAGGGGTCCAAGGAACATCCTATTTGTTTGGCCTGCGAGTAGCTCAGAGACTTACACGTTCAGCAAATCTGCATATGGTCGACGTACGTTTCTCGCTCTTCCATTTATATGCTCCTACAAACGTTTTGACAGAACACGTTCAGTATCATGCCTTTTTTATCTTCGACGTATTGGTTCGGGTCGTAGTACACAAATATAGCAGTTTCAGATTTACGGACGTTTGAAGTTCTACCGATAATCAAGCCTTTATCGAGTTTGTCGCAACAAAGAGCGCAAGGCTTTCACTATTCCCACCCCCGAATCGAGTAGACCGCAAACCTCATCTGGCCCCTTTGCGTTGCAGCTGCTCATTTGAACATCTCCTCGACCCCATCTGTCTCCCCTGGTCAGACTCGACTTATTTTGACCATCTCTTCGATAACATCCATCTCTCCTGGCCAGACCATCTCATCAACCACGCATTACTTCCGAAGAAGTTGGAAGTCCTTCGTGTACGAGCCAGATAAGAATCTTCAGCACGCCTCCTAGACGCCCAATCAGTTCTTCCCTGCCTCATCCCTGCGACCAGTAGCCGCGCAACCAAGGTGGGTAATCACAAACCCAAAATTCATCAATCTGACCAAAGTTTACCTCTCAGCATTCAACTTCGAGTACCACTCAGCATCGAGCACCTCTTCCCTCCCCGCTCACCACCAAGGGCCCAGTCACCTTTCATCATCCTTGTCCGGGTGCGACAAGTACGTCGCGCCCCACATCTCCATTCCGGTTAAGCGCCCAACCTGGAGGCGCAAAAGGGGGCAAGGGCCATAGATTCAAACACTGCACAACAGAGTCCAGCTGGCGGATCAGCTGTGCTCGCTGCCAACAGCTCCTCGTCGTCCGATAATTGTACGCGCGCACCGCCGTTGGCCAGCCCAACTCGAAGATGCGGGCCAAATCCCTACTCTCCTTAACGACTCTCCCTTTTCGCAATGGATACGCCTTCGCCGTCCTCGTCGCCCTCGTCTTCATGCAGGCCGGGTTTCACTCAGGGCGGCGTGACAAGAGGGAGCTTCTCCTCGTAACACCCGAGATCCAAGAAGCCCTGAAGCAGCCGCTTCAGGCGCTGAGCGGCGCACGCGGGCGAGGCGTCGTGGAAGAACACCCCATCCCCAAGTTGATGGAGCAGGCGGAGGCGCGCTACCGGAAGAAGCTTGCACGGCAGTCGAGGACATTCAAGAGCGCGGTAGCCGAGTACAAGAGGAGATACTGCCGCCCGCCGCCGATGGGCTTCTATGAATGGTGGACGTTCGCGCAGAAGCACGGGGTGAAGATGGTCGATGAATACGACGGCATGATGAGCGATTTGGACCCGTTCTGGAGCCTGAGTGGGGTGGAGCTGAGGCGAACCACTGGAAACTGTTCCTACCTCTCTGGGAGTTCTGTCTGTGCACCCGAGGTGGGTAATCACAAACCCAATATCATCAATCTTACCAATAAAGTTGCAGTTTTCATCTAGTAAAACTCCGTCGAGAACATCCCTAAAAAAAGTTGGCCCCACGAGCTCGGTTGGAAGATTCAGGGACGTTTTAAGGCGTCTCTAGCTCACGACTTTGCCACCCTGCCTTTACCAGGCCTTGAACTTTTGAGAGACGAAGTGTTGGACCGTCTGACCGTCTCGTGAACCACTTCATGCGTCTTCGAGGCTAGCGTTGGATCGGCTGACCGTCTCGTGAACCACTTCAGACGTCAGTCACATCTATTTTCCTTATCCATCCGTCTTATGAACCACTTTTGCGTAGGTTCACCGGCCCTGCTCACCTCCCTGCTCACCTCCGAGACGCCCAAACACACGAAAACTTGACTGACTCATCCATGCGACGAGAAGCCTAGCCTACGTCCCTGCGTGTTTTGTATGTGCACCCAAGAAGGTGGGTTATCACAAACCCAATATCATCAATCTTACCAAAATTCGCAGTTATCCTCTCATCAGAACGACATTTGCGAGGAGCATGCCCACCCAAGTTGGCCCCACTCGTCTCTAGCTCGACTTTGCCACCCTGCCTTTACCAGACATTTCACCTATCCAACAGTATTATGAACCACCTCTGCGTTGGTTCGCCGGCCCTGCTCACCTCCGAGACGCCCAAAACATATGAGAACTTGTCTGACTCATCCCCTGCGACGAGAAGCCTCCTACGACCCTGCGAGTTCTGTATGTGCACCCAAGAAGGCGGGTAATCACAAACCCAATATCATCAATCTTACCCAAATTCGCAGATTACCTCTCAGCAAAACGACATTTGCGAGCAGCATAACCACCCCAAGTTGGCCCCACACGTCTCTAGGTCACGACTTTGCCACCCTGCCTTTTACCAGGCCTTGAACTTTTGAGAGACGAAGTGTAGGACCGTCTGACCGTCTCGTGAACCACTTCTGACGTCAGTCACATCGATTTTCCTTATCCAACCGTCTTATGAACCACTTTTTCGTAGGTTCACCGGCCCTGCTCACCTCCGAGACGCCCAAACACACCAGATCTTGACTGACTCATTCATGCGACGAGAAGCCTAGCCTTAGTCCCTGCGAGTTCTGTATGTGCAACCAAGGTGGGTAATCACAAACCCAATATCATCAATCTTACCAAAAATTCGCAGATTACCTCTCAGCAAAACGACATTTGCGAGCAGCATGCCCACCCAAGTTGGGCTCGATAGGGCATATACGAGGACGTGTCCGGGCGCATATCGAGCTAATGCAGACCTCTTACCGTTGAGGGGCGTAGCCTTGAATTGTCCAACAGTCACAAGACCACCCATCCGTCTACTTCACCTCTCTTCGCTCACCGGCTCTTCTCACCCAACCGTCCACTTCACCACTTCTTCCTTGCGACCGCGAATACGAGCCTCTCACCCAACCAAAGCCTTATCCCTGCGACCGTGAACACACGAACTTCTGCTTATCGTCTCCTCACAAGTATTACATTGCCTCATCCTTGCGACCGTGAAGGTGATCCTACGAGGTGGCTAATCACAAACCCAATATCAACAATCTTACCAAAAAAAAAAAAAAAAAAAAAAAACTCGCGTCCCATCTCTCAGCAATCCGACATTAAAGAGCAGCCTGCCAACCAATAGGGAATATACGAAGACGATTCCGTGTCTATCTAGCTCGCGCAGGCCGTTACTAGCGTGGATCGTCCAATCGTCTCATGAACCACTTTCTGGCGTCAGACATGTCGATTTTCCTCATCCAACTGACTTATTGACCAATTCTGCCTACACTCCCCGGCCGTCAACTCGCAAGAACTTCTCTACCTCATCCCTACGACCATGAAGCCGCACCCAAGGTGGAATAATTCATAGACCCAATATCATCAATCTTACTAAAAAATGAATGCAGGTTTCATCTCAGCAAAGTTCTGGGATGGCCCTACGAGCTCGGATGGGACAAATATGAGGACATTTCAATACTATCCGAATTGCGACTTGCGCGCCAGGAGTTCCTCCGAGTCCTCGAATCCGCGTCGCTTGTGCGAGCCGGTTTCGTTAGCGTGCCGCTTGCGTCCCAGGAGATCCTCCGAGTCATCGGAACCGCGTCACTTGTGTGAGCTGGTTTTGTTAGCGTGCCGTTTGCGCCCCAGGAGTTCCTCCGAGTCCTCGAATCCGCGTCGCTTGTGCGAACCGGTTTCGTTAGCGTGCCACTTGCGCCCCAGGAGTTCCTCCGAGTCCTCGACTCCGCGTCCCTGGTTGCTCCCTACGCTCTTGCCGAAGAAACGGGCTTTCAGCATCTCGAGCATGTCGCACAGTCCGAGCTCCACGAACTCCAACTCGAGTTCGCGCCGCTGGACCTCGTTCCCTCTTCGCCCGCCTCCAAGTCGCTCAAACACATTTACGAGACTTTGACTGGCTCATCCCATGCGACCGGGAAGCCGAGCTTTTGCTCCTGCATGCGCACACAAGGTGGGTGTTCACAAACCCAATATCATCAATCTCTTACCAAGATTCGCAGTGTGCCTCTCAGCAAAACGACATTTGCGAGCAGCTTGCCAACCCAAATTTTACCCCACGAGCATGCAGGAACAGATACGAGGACGTTTCCGGGCATCTCGAACTCGCGCAGGCCTTATACCATTGAGCGCCGTAGCATTGAATCGTCCAACAGTCTCAATAACCATGTCTGCCGTCAGCCATCGTCAAACTTACCTGATGACAGACAACAATGGTGCCATCCACCAGGGATGTGATGATCGTATCATGAACCACTACTTTAGCTAGCCAGCTCTAACCACCTCGTCTCTTCGTGTCATCTACCAGGGAAGTCTGGGAACGGCTGATCGTCTCAACCACTTCTAGCGTCAGGCGCATTGAATTTCTTCAACCAACCGTCTCGTGAACCACTTCTGCCTTCACTCTCCAGCTGTGCGTGCTTTCTTATCACGGCGTCTGTGATGACCGTCCTATGGACTGCTACTGGCGTCAGTCACATCGATTTTCCTCATCATGAACCACGGTCCACTGATGTCTTCGCTCACCACCTCTGCTCACCCGACCGTCACCTTCTACCAACTACCAGGGACGTGTCAGAACGTCCGACTGTCACATAAACCATCTTCTGCTTTCGATCGCCAGCTCTGTTCAGCCGGTCTCCTCATGCCATCTAAGGGATGTCTGGGAACAACCGACCGTCTCATGAACCACTTCTGACTTCCGCCGAAACGGGGGGTCGTCTCACAGGGCAAGTATTCTTAATTTTCTTGAGCCCAATATCATCAATCTTACCTTTCTTTCCTCCGCCCCCCCGTTCTGTCGACCAGACCCTCAACAGTTCAATATCACACGCGCTTCCACGTCAACATTCTACGAAACTCATTATATATCATCTCGACATCTACAATCAAATTTATCAGCTCATAACCAGTCCTACTCGAGTAATGACACGGAATGTCGACATCATCATTGGCAACATTTCTGCACTACCCATCTTCCCCTCTCAAAACATTCGCTTCTAGCCAAAGACGCCTTGAGGACTGAACCATTGGAGCAAGTCAGATATTGCAACGGCACCAGCAGACTTTTAGACTCACTATGCTCCATCTTCATCCTCGGATCTTTCGATAAGGGGCAGCCGGTATTCAGTACTACGCTTCTCAAATATGTTTGTCCTTGAAGGCAAGCCTATTAAGAGCATCTGAGGCAACTGACCCACCCACTGTTGTCAGCGTCTACCCGTAGCATGAAAATAAGGTACTCACAGGATTCTGAACACGAAACATAGGAAGATATCCCATATTTTCCAGAAGCCGATCGGCTGCGTAACGTATGTAGCCGTGCATATCCCTGACAGGCAATCCGAGGAGATGAGTCGACAAGCTATCTGCAATGAAAGGTAACTAAGCTAATATATCCTGCAGATGATGTTAACACGCACCCGTCACAAAATCGGATTCTATTTTCACAGCTTCGGCCACGATTGACTGAACGGTGTACTCGGATGGTCTATCACGTAGCTCACGAAGGAGTGAACACGCGAAATCCGTGTGCATCCCTTCGTCACGCGAGATGAGGTCGTTAGACTGACAAAGTCCAGGCATGACTCCTTTTTCCTTAAACCAGAATATCACTGCGAAACTGGATGAAAAGAATATGCCTTCAACACAGGCAAAAGCCACCAGTCGCTCGGCAAACGATCGTCGAGCATCGGTAATCCATTTAGCGGCCCATTGGTTCTTGGCTGAGATACTCGGAAGATCCACAGACCATTTCAAGACAGACTGTTTCTCTTTCTCGTCTTGAATTAACGCGTCGATGAGGCGCGCATATGTTTCCGCGTGGATATTTTCCCTAAAATGTCGTTAGCCCCTCGAGCTACTGAGAGGGAAATGCGAGAACACCCACATCATGATTTGAAATCCGTAAAAGTATTTGGCCTCGAATATGGCCACATCTTGAGAAAATCGTTCCACCAAATTTTCCGCAACCAGTCCATCTGCCGTAGCAAAGAAAGCCAACACACGGGTTAGGACAAACCTCTCCCCTTCAGTCAAGTGCGTTGACCATTGCCGAATGTCTACACTCAAATCAATTTCAGCCGGTCTCCAGAACGCGTCCCTGGCGTCGGTGTACATTTGCCATAGCTAGAGTAAAATAAGATTACTATTGACGACGATTATGTGAACTGAAATTACTGAATCGACGCACCGAGGGGTAACGTATCGGGAAAACAATTTTCACGTCTCCGCTTTGAGCCAGGATAGGGTCTCCATGCATTTCAGCACCTTCTCCTGGGTGTCGTTGGACAACTTTCCCGCCTTCTTCTGCCAAACCTGAAATCCCTTGAGCGATATCTCTGTCCTCTTCTTCCACCCCCGAGTCTACTTGCGTGGAGCTCTCTCCGTTTTGAACCAGGGAAGGGTCTCCCGACGGTTCAGCGTTTTCTGGTCCTTGGACAACATTCCTGGCTCCTTCTTCCAAACTTATAGGTCCTTGAGCAATATCTCGGTCCCCTTCTTCAACCTCTGAAGCGGCTCCTCGCGCGGCGCTGCCTCCATTTTGAACCAGGGTAGGGTCTCCAGGCGGTTCTACATCGTCTCCTGGAGGTCGTCGGATATCCTTCCCGACTTCTTCTTCCATACTTGTAGGTCCTTGGATGACGTATCCGACTTCTTCCACCTCCGAGGCACCTTGTCTGGCGCTCTCAGCGCCATTTACCAGATCCGAAGGTTGCTTCATGACCGATGAAGTAGGGTTGTTACTCGAGGGTGATGTATAACGAGCACATAAGAAAAATCCACACACATTTATATTCGGACATTTCAACACGATCTCTGATTCTCATGAATCTCTATTGAGGGATCATTGAAGAAGACTCGCCGAACGAAGTCACCAGAATGGTGCCCCTCCTAAGCATGAAGCGGTGACTAGGCAGCATTACGCACCACCCTCTGGTCATGGTAGCGGTAGAGTTACAATCGTAAGCCACAGATCTTGAAAGCCGTAATAAGCGGACCTGATCCTTCCACAAGATTAGATCGGAGATCTAATCTGTCACAGCACAGCCAGCATCGCTCATGATCTTGATGCATAGCCGCTTTTCGTTCAGATTCACGCTCTCCAGGACGTCGCCTCTACACTCTCAAGCAGTCACTTCCTCCATGGATGGGGTAGGGGTGGAGAGTGTGCGCATTTCTCCTTCGAGAGACCTGAGAGTGACGCAAACTTCAAAGTATGCCCAATGCCGAATCAGGCCTTCAAATAATCGTGTAAAGACATAACTTCGGTTTTCAAATACTCATCTGACTCTCTAAGCTCTAAGGTAACCTTCTCTTTCTTCTCTATTTCGACCATGTCTTCCGATTTTCGCGTCGTAAGAAGAAGAAGTCGCGACACCGACATCCTTGACTTCCATAACATAGATGCCGAAACGCTCTGCTGTGGATACGCTTTCCTAGGAGTCGCACAACAGATAAGTCCTCAGGACCCCCGTTTCACTGACCCGATGCTGCTCATTGTTTCCTGTCCGGTTAGCATTCTCGTAACGACCTTCCCCCACCTTCGGCATGCGGATTTGACTGTGCTAGGAAGGATACACGGCCTAAGTTTCAACAAACGGTCCAAGATCCCCGAACTACTGTCGAGACTAGGCAATCACGTTTGCCAACCCTCTTGCCAGTCAACTGTTATGATTTTCAGAGAATTAGCCAAAAAGAGACGATACGAGCCGTGGAAAACTCTATCCTCCGTCATGCCCTGGACTGCGGCAATCTCTAAACCTAATGGCGAATCTTCCACACTCTCGGACCTCGCAACTACTGGAGTTTTCTCAGGCAACAACCCCAGCGTTTGCGTGGGTCATAACGGATTCAGCTTTCAGACCTTGGGAATACCAGGCACCTCTGTGGATCGACCTCGCCGTGCATACATTGACGACCACCCTGCCCCGTCTCTGGTTTATCAACCAACGGGCCCCATAGTTTCTGCTGGCTCCCAATCAAATCAACAAGAAAGTTTGAATCCGTATATCCCACCCTTTCCAACACTTCCCAAACCGTTGCCGTTCTCGTCTATCTCAAAAATCATCAAACAATGGCAAGATGAAATGGGGTTGGAGAAGTTCCTCAGACGACCATGCGCAATCTGTAGCTCACTTACGACTCGAAGCGAACTCCAACGGACGGACTCGTACTCCCTCGACTTATCGGTCCTCAAAAACGATGACCTCCCGGAACACCTACAGCCCCGCTCGTATAACTTTGCAGCATACGACAGAGCTATTCTTGATCCTCACGGCATGGAAGATCTAACTCGCCGAGGCTGGATAAACGTGTGCTGTCAATGCTACTCAGAGGTTTCAAAATCTCAGATGCCCAAGTTCGCCCTTTGCAATTGGTTATACTATGCAAGAGAGCACCTACCTATGGATATCAACGAAGCCTTTAACGCAATGTCGGTCTTCGAGAAAGCACTCATTTGTCGAGTACGGACGAACAGCCTCCTATGTCGTTTTACCGGTATTGACGAAGAACCGGGCGATAACCCCTTCTCTCGAACAAAACGGCATATCCGAGGCAATATCATATCTACCCCGCTGGAACTCCACCAAACCAACGAAGTCCTCCCGCCTTCTCCGAGAGTTATCGCCGACACAATCTGCGCTATTATTATCTCAAAGACGCTCCCCTCGAAGGAGACGCTCGAATCGCTCAAACCAATCCTGGTCCGCAAGTCTCGTCTCAAGTTGCTTATCGAGTTTCTCATAGCCAACAACCCACATTACCGAAAATGTGAATCTTTTGGAGGATTCAGCTCAGAATATCTGGAGGGACTGTTCAGCGGTGAGGATGATGTAGGAATTCCAGCTGCCGCGAAGATAGGATACCTCCCTGTCAACAAAGCTGTCGATTCGCTGACCGAAGACTACACTGGCAGACTTGACGGGGCCGAGGGTCTATTCATGGAGAACGTCTCCTATACTACCGGCGACCACTCTTCTCGAAGCTACAAGCAAATGACGATACGAGCCATCGAACATTGCATGGGAGGCAGACCATATCTGCTCGCGCAATCTGGCTCTGAGCCCGTACCCGACATCAGGAACCCAGCATGGCTCAGCTGGGCTCACCCAACGGCAGACCCTTTCGGAATTGGAGGTTTCCACGACCCTCGAAGGCGGAAGCCCATAGGGATGGAACAGCAGCTGAAACACCTCCTGAATGTGCACGATCCATTTTTCGAAAACGATCCTGAGCTGGCTTTCGACATTTACAACATAATCCGGAAGGGAGCCGTCAACACAGCCATGAACTTTACTGTGCCACTTTCCGCGTATTCGAAAGTCGTGACGCAAATCGGAGCGCTACAAACTCTTCACATCACGGCCTTGCGGGAACAGTATCGAAGAAACCCTGCATACACACCTACAACCCTCACCGAACAGAACGTCTTGAAGGTGATGTCTTCGATAGCGCCGATGGCTCGAAATATCCCAGGATCCGTATCTCAGAAGATAAAAATGAGAAACGAGATTAGGGCGATCATCAGCCAACGAGGATCCCCTACCCTCTTCATCACAATCAATCCTGATGACTACAACCATCCCATTGTCTCCACTCTTGCCACTCGCTCTTCAAAGCGTTCCCAGCTCCCAGCCATCCGATCCATGGATTCGACGTCCCGGACCGATCTAGCCCTTAGTCACCCAGTGGCCTGTGCCCAATTTTTTGACGCTGTGATGAATGCTTTCGCCAAAATCATCTTGCGTTGCGGTGGACGAGCTTCAGGGCCAGGCATATTTGGGACCTGCGACGCTTACTACGGAACGGTCGAAACTCAAGGACGTGGAACGCTTCACTGTCACATGCTCGTATGGCTACGAAATCACCTCCCACCAGAAAGACTCACCCAAATACTGAAGACTTCTCCCGAATACGGTGCCGCTTTAAAGGTCTGGATAGATTCAATAATGGATTCAGGCTTTGTTGGCGTACGCACGCACTCCACAGATTATGGGCCCGATGAACATCCGAGGCAGCCGGGATCACAACATCCAGCATCTGCTCCCGAACCTCGAATAGGCGAGATGACCAAGGAGAACTTTCTCCTGGAGATGAACGAACAAGTCGACGAGCTGTTAACCAGGTTCAATTGGCATAAACATAATGGTGCCTGTTGGAAATATCTTAGGCCTTCGGAAGCCCGTTCTCCCGCAAACTGCAGATTCGGCATGGATGGAACTCTCTACGCGGACACCACTATTGACACAGTTGAAGGAACAATACAACCGCGACGACGCCACCCACGGATGACCCACTACAACCCAGTCATAACGTTTCTCCTCAAGTGCAATACTGATATCAAATTTATAGGCTCAGGGTCCGACGCTAAAGCCTTTATGTACTACGTGACCGACTACATCACCAAAGCCCCATTATCAATGCACGCGGGGCTGGCGGCACTCTCATACGCTATACGCCAGGGAGAAGCTAAAGGAGTATTGGGAAAAGGGGAACAAAGGGACGCTGAAAATCGAAGAGCGATGACAATTGCCATCAACAGCATGTTGGGACACCAAGAAATTTCTCATCCTCAAGTCATGAGTTACATTCTTGGCGGCGGAGAGTGTTACACCAACGAGAAATTTCAGGCATACAATTGGGCTGAAACCGTCCGATATGTCGAGAAATTTTGTTCTGTCGAGCTCCCAGAAGAAAGCGACATTGCTGAAGTACCAACAACTCCGGGTCACGACATCGGTGGGCTAAGCGTGGCCGTTTCGACGTCGCGCAATAACATTTCCGCATGCAACCAGCTCCTCGACTACATTTTCCGCCCTTCAGGAGAACCTTTTGCGTCGATGGGTTTATACAACCATATTGCTCTCACAAGACGGGTCTCTCAGGGCAAGAGACGGGACGTAAATGTGCAAAATGGGCCAGGAACGCCCCAAGCTTTCTCATCCATCGAGCATCCACAATTTCACACTCATAAGCTGGGTGTGAGATTAATCGCTGTTGTACCTGTGCTCTTGGGCCCTAAGATCGCCCGTCGAGATGGCACATCCCAGGAGAGAGAATCATGGGCCCGCGATATATGCATTCTCTTCAAACCGTGGAGGCACCCGAACGAACTCAAGACCGCTCTGGAAACCTGGATCGACGCTTCCGAGAAGCTTCTCCCAACGCTTTCGCCCAACGATCTGGCTATTGCAACGAATATGTCACTGATTTCGGAAAGCAAGCAAGAACGCGACGCGAAACCAAGACGTAAAAAGCGGGGGCCAACAGATGCCTCGTTACTATCAACTGAAGGCCTACCCGACTTAGACGAACTGCCCGAAGTCTCGCCTCCCAGCACATACGAAATTGTTGCCGCAGCAAGGTCTGGTCAAAACAATACGACCCTCACAACAGCATACCTGGAAGGCATTCTAGGTGCAGACCGCGTACGCGCCATACAACAGTGCTATGCCCCGTCGAGCACATCTGAAGCCCCGAATCATGAGGTCGACATCGAAGCCGCTGAGGGTGAGCCCAGCAATAGAGGGGATTCATGGGACCGGGACCTCCTCACTGCTCAGAAACAGTACATGCTCGAGTGTCGTCGACGACCCCACAATGGCGGCGAAGGGAGGACCCGAAAGAAAAAGAGCTCACCCTCGAAACGCCCTCCCGACGCCCGAATCACATCGATCAACGAGCCAAAGGTAGCACCACCTCGAAAGGCCGCCGCCTTTGGAATGGAAGACGCGCTGATGTTAGCAAAATCAAGGCAGATGGAAGATAACTTCGAACAGATGCGCGCCTATATAACCGTGGCCAAGCATATACTCGAAGGTGGTTCCCAGCTCCTCATGTTTATTGGTGGTCAGGGAGGTTCAGGAAAATCATATCTGATAGACACGATCGTGATGCTCTTTGAAAACATGGGGCGCCTTGACGAAGTGCGGTTGGGTGCATTCACAGGGATAGCAGCATCTCTGATCGGAGGAAACACATTGCATTCGCTGCTGTCGATAGGCTCTAACTCAAGGACCAACTTGGCGTCAGCAAAGAGACTTTCCGAAGAATGGAAGTACGTCAAATACCTGATCGTGGACGAAATCTCGATGGTCAGCGCTCAGTTTATGGCTACCATCTCTTCAAGGCTCAAAGTCGCTAAAGGAGACGATGTAGCTAACAGCCTCAAGAACTTTGGTGGCCTACATGTCATATTCCTTGGAGACTTCCATCAGCTTTCCCCCCCTACCCAACCCAGCCTCTTCTCCCACCGACTTGTGCGCAACCCGTCTTTTCTCGAAACACGAAATAACAACAGCATCGATGGCTTCGCAGGAGCCTATCTATGGAGACAGGTAGAAAACGTAGTCCTCCTCAAGCAATCGAAACGTCAAGAAGGAGACCCCGTTTTCGCAAGACTGCTGGAGCTGATCCGTCATAGAAAATGTTTGGGTCCCGACCAAAGACAAGTTCTCGTTAACGGAAAATCGGTCGTCGAGCATATCAGAGATCGAGACCTCGCATACGTTTCCGCTACAAACCCCAACAGCCTCACCAGCTTCGTGGACGCACCTGTGATAGTGGGCACAAGAGAGATGAGAGATTCTATCAACATAACTCTCCTGACCGCGCACGCAAGGAGGGTTTCTGCACCTTTGCACGTCTATCATGCTCAAGACACGATCAAAGGAGAAAAGGTTTCTGATCGAGCATCCACCTTACTCTGGAGATTACCCTCTCGTCTGACAAAGGACAGTATCGCTCTGCTACCCATGTTCATTGGCATGAAGGTCATGATCACGGAAAACGTGTCTGTAGCCTTCAAGGTGGTAAATGGGACGGAAGGAACGATAACCGACATCCAATTTTCCGAGGACGCGGCAGGAAAGCGCTACGCGGAGGTAGTCTACGTCAAACTGGCATCCGCAGCTCAAACCATCCATGCTCCTGGTCTCCCGGCAGGCGTTGTACCCATATTCCCAACGAACGTCAACGTACCGTACCCCCTCAGGATAGGTAGCATCGTATCCAAATCATTCTCCCGCCGACAAGTTCCTCTTATCCCAGCATACTCGTACACGGACTACAAAAGTCAAGGGCGGACATTATCGAGAGCTGTTCTTGACCTCGCGTCATCCCAAGGGCAGGGAATCTACGTCATGCTTTCTCGGGTTAGATCACTGGATGGCCTACTCATCTTACGGTGGTTTCCTCAGAGCAAAATAATCCAAGAGATGTCCGGGGAGCTACGCGAGGAAATAGCAAGGCTGGAGAGACTAGATCAGGCATCTAGGGTCCTGTTTTATACATCCAACCCGGACGAAGCCTTGCGAGCTGGTCGCGCAACCCTCCTCGCACACCCGATAGAAGATGCTTAATTAAATACTTTCATAAGCCTCGTTATCTCCTTCTTACCATCATTATTATCCTCTCCACCCTCCAACTCTTCCCCTCCTCCGTCTTCAAGTTCCCATCCTCCTGTCCCCTACTCCCCTCCTCCTGACTAATTCCTGACTAATCCTGACTAATACAACTCCGTTATCCCCTTATAGTACCAAATTTCCTTTCTCAGTAGCCGTTGATTTTCTCCCCTCGTTTTTTTGCCCAAGTGTGCGTTAAACCTTTCCACTTAACAGTGTCCAGGAACTGGGCCCAAATCAAAAGAGAATGTGAGCCCAGCTCGTTTTGTGATTCCGCTGCACTTTGGTGCTTACTCACAGACACTTTGACAGGGCGCCAAACCGCCGGATTCTGTGCCAGTGCGAACAGAGGTGAGCACTGACCCGGGGCATGAAGGCTTGGAGGTGGGAGTTAGAGCGTAGTCATGAGGATATGTAGACCTTATAGACTGTCTACATGGTTTTTCCCATGTACAGGGCAACTGCCTGTAGAATAGAACTTAATGCAACAACGAAACTAGATAGTCATTGATCCTGCGCGCGCATATCTACCGACGGACCTAACGGAATCAGCGCCGGGTATCCGTTGGGTATCCAGACGAATTCGGCAATAATCCACCATATTTTCCTCATCCAGACGCAAGACAGGTCAAATCGTGTTGATGTGATAGCATTAGCACCGGGATTCCCGTCTACTTCAGGGCAAAAGCAGGTAAACTCGTCCCAATATAGAATTTGTGGCTGTTTCTATCTTGTCCGGTGTGTGCCGTCTTCTGTTTCATCTCAAAGTCCTGGGATACCCTTCTCTTCCCTCCTCTTTCCCTTCCTCCCTTTCTTCTTCTTTCCTTTTTTGGAAAGGAATTTCCTTTTTAATTTTCACCTACACACACCAGTATCGAGCCTTTCCGGGCTCGCTGTCCATGTATGTAGCGGATACCGAGATACTGAGTTTGAATTTCCCATCAGCACATGACTTTCCATATTCAGTAAGGCTTTCTCAGGATGCTTTGCGCAACGAGCCTCCAAACCAACTCCAAATTTGACCCTTCCTCAGTCGGTTCCTCTCACCAGCTTCAGTGATATAAAAACTGGGCCCAAATCAAAAGAGAATGTGAGCCCAGCTCGTTTTGTGATTCCGCTGCACTTTGGTGCTTACTCACAGACACTTTGACAGGGCGCCAAACCGCCGGATTCTGTGCCAGTGCGAACAGAGGTGAGCACTGACCCGGGGCATGAAGGCTTGGAGGTGGGAGTTAGAGCGTAGTCATGAGGATATGTAGACCTTATAGACTGTCTACATGGTTTTTCCCATGTACAGGGCAACTGCCTGTAGAATAGAACTTAATGCAACAACGAAACTAGATAGTCATTGATCCTGCGCGCGCATATCTACCGACGGACCTAACGGAATCAGCGCCGGGTATCCGTTGGGTATCCAGACGAATTCGGCAATAATCCACCATATTTTCCTCATCCAGACGCAAGACAGGTCAAATCGTGTTGATGTGATAGCATTAGCACCGGGATTCCCGTCTACTTCAGGGCAAAAGCAGGTAAACTCGTCCCAATATAGAATTTGTGGCTGTTTCTATCTTGTCCGGTGTGTGCCGTCTTCTGTTTCATCTCAAAGTCCTGGGATACCCTTCTCTTCCCTCCTCTTTCCCTTCCTCCCTTTCTTCTTCTTTCCTTTTTTGGAAAGGAATTTCCTTTTTAATTTTCACCTACACACACCAGTATCGAGCCGTTTTCCGGTCAGGTCGTGGGAACCAGTGACAAATGGCACGGCCTTCGGTCAAGGCCATCAAGCAAACGTCGCCATGACCTGCTCTTTGCCATCTACACCTGAAGCATCTATCTCTGTCAGTCTTACTACACCCAGAGGCTCAGGATCGACGAGCCAACAATCTACTCTGATCAGCGCAGACATATCGACAAGCCCAAGAATCAGAAGAGTTCTGGGCCGACGAGATCTTCGCAAGGCCATGGCTAGTTTGGCAACAGAAGTGGCGCAGTACGACGAGAACCGAAGGCTTGAATCTTTGAATATTGCGGATACCATTCAACTAGCTAAGGACGAGCTACACGACCTTTCTACCTTTCTTCGTCTTCGAAACCAGGCGACGGAATCAGCCGATGTCTCTGTGCCAGAATCTTTCCAGGAACCTGGGCTGGCAGAGGGTGCTATGCACCAGGATGGAGGACTCCGAGATGGTAGAAATAAGATTGCAAATCTACAGTCGGACAGCCTGATAGACTTTCGTGGTGCGTCACTCAGTCGAGCTCAAGGAGCGAGCGTCGGTAGCTCTGCTTCAGACCTATCATCGTACCACTCCGACGACGAGCTCTGGGAGAACTATGAGCTGGGTCGTTCTGAGATGGGAACAAAGACGTGGGCTTCAACTACGAATCCTTGGTTCCATTCTTTCGGTACCGGTAAATTTGCCAATCGTGCATCGCCTTCTGTTTCTGCCTCCCCTGCTTCCGGCTCTACGGCCCTCTGTGGAAAGGAAAGACAGGAGGCCTATCGTATCTCCCCTTCCCCCACTCCACTTTCGAGCAACCCTTCGGCCAAACATGATGAGCGTGCGCCTACTCCGATCAACCTTATGCACATGCTTCAGATCAACGAAATCCAGAACCAGCTAAGCGACCTCAGCGACAGTCAACTCACTATCGTACATCTTCTTGAAGATGAGACCCTCAAAATGGTGGATCAGCTTAAACAATACCCTAGCCAAGGCCAACTCGTCGCTCGATTAGCTCAGGTTGAGGAGTCTATACAATCCCTGACTGACGTCTCTCTTCTTGGTCATCGAAGGGCTCCTCCACAGATACAGCAGTTCTTTAACACACCTTCCAGAAAGGCGCTGTAGTGCCATAATTTCCGCGCGTGAGTATCATAGATATGCTGTACTCCTCATATATACATTCAACGAAAGCATCGTATATCTCTGGTCCGATTTCCAAGCAATGGCACCGATGTTTATAGTCTCTCAAGGCGCTTCGACTGGGTTCCAGCTAATCGCACCCTTCGCGCCCTTGTCCAGCCCATCAAGCTTCTCTACGTCCTCCTGAGAGAGCTCAAAGTCATAAAGGTCGGCATTCGACTTGATCCTCGACGGGGTCGCGCTCTTCGGCAGAGGGACGAATCTAATGTTAAAATGTGTCGTCGGTCAATAGGCGCCCTGGACCGATTGTGACTCTGATGTCATCACGTACCCTTTCTGGAGAGACCATCGAATGAGAACTTGCGCGGGGTCGCGTTTATGCTGAAGGTGGATAGGCGATGGTTAGTGGTCTAGAAGAACCAATAGTATTCAGGCTCATACCTTGGCTGCGATCTCTTGAATAACGGGATTGTCCATCTGGCCGCGGATAATGGGGCAGTAGGCCTCAACGACGATTCCGTTCTCCTCGCAGTATTTCACAATGGGCTTTTGCTGGCACAGTGGGTGAAGCTGTAGGCAATACGAGTAGCATTAGGCCCTGATGTGTGGCAGAAAATGGCAGGAAGGTTTCTTACCTCGATCTGGTTCACTGTGGGTACCTCGTACCCAGCTTCTTTGATCTCCTCAAGGTGCCGCACTCCGCTATAGAGAAAGACAGATTGCATCTGGTCAGCCTGGAGATATGTGCATGTCTTTGTTTTGAGACGCACTAGTTGGAAACACCGATGGATCGAATCTTTCCTGCTTCCTTGGCCTCCAGGAGCGCCTTGTACGTCTCCAAGCGCTTAGTCTTTCCGGAGAGAGGGTCATGAATGAGGAAGAGGTCCACATAGTCTACGTGCCAGTTACGGTTTTCCTTTAGCGTCTACGCATAAAGAGAGAAGAAGTACACATACCCAACTTGAACCTCTTTAAAGATTCGTCGATGCCCTTGACTGCATTTGCATACCCATGGTTGGCGGACATGATCTTCGTAGCTATATGGAAGCTCAGCCATACTTATCTTGGTATACGGCGGCGGGATTAACATACTAATGAACAACTCCTCCCGCGGGATACCGCTCTCCCTCACAGCAACGCCGACATCGGCTTCGTTCTTGTAATACTGCGCCGAATCCACATGCCTGTACCCAGCACGGAAGGCTTCGAGGATAATATCCTTCGCATTCTGTGTGGTTTCGAACACTCCAAAGCCCAGGAGGGGTAGGAGGTAGCCTGTATCCCAAGGTTATCAGCTACCGCCGCTTTGAATCTTATCGATTTGATCTGTACCCACCTGAGGACAAGCGGACGGTGGAGTTAATGGTGAGGGGTGAAGCAGCCATAGTGCGGTTTCCTGAATGGTGGGATTCAAGCAGTTGTCGTGAGGCTTATATAGTGTAGAGAGCAATCGCGGCTCCGAGTCCGAGAGGCTGTAACCTGCATTCTTGTCAGTCAGCAGATGGCGATATGTGTAGAGCAATTTCAAAGCCGTCTCCAGAGTGACGGAGTCTGGTTCCGAGCAGGCTCAGTCAGCAAACGCCGGCACGCCATAGAGCTAGGTACGCGTCAGATTCCATCAGAAGGATGACAACATTAGTAGCGACTGAAATTTGAAATCTTCGTTCTTGGCATGCTCCTAAACTAATTAGGCAGAGGCTTAGTTGAGCATAGGAGGATAGGTTCGACGAAGCCCGCTCTCACAGAAGGTGAGATAGGAGGGTGGGATCTCAAAGCTCGATACGAGCGGCTGGTTTAGGAGCCTGCATTCTTGGATCTAAGAGTATAAGATACTAAGTCAAATTGCTTCCTCTGGATCAATCGGATTCGACTCACCTCTGTGGTAACTTGTGCGAAAATTGGGAGGGCGCGCCGGGGCATACGGTCACCGAGGTCATCACCTTGGAGTGCGACGAGCGTGCAATGGGAACGGCTTCTGGAAAAGGTATTGGTAAAAAGGGGGCAGGGAAAAGGAGAAAATAAGTGGGCGCTAATCGTGCGCTCCCATTAGCGCGCGTGTACCATGGGTTTCGCACCGTATTTAGACAGCCTGAGTACATTGTCGGGACGTGGTTGTATAAGTGGAGTGGTAGTCAGTGTCGTATACACGAGTCTCGACAGCGGAGAGCAAATATTAGAAGGAAAGCTAGGATATGTAAGTAGTCTAAGAGATATGTGAAGTCTATCTTCGATCGCCTTCAGCGATTTTTGCCCACCAACGCCACACCGAATGACAGATGCTTGTACACACCGCCCTACTTCGCATTCGCATTCGCATTCTTCTGCGCCTCCGCAATCTTCTCACGGGCAAACTTGATACTCTCCATGAAGCTCGGCAGCTTCGCATTTCCTCCCTCGGGCAACTGGGGGATGTTCAACGCCCTCCTGAAGCCAGGGTGCCTCAGCAACAAGCTCTGTGCCGTCGTCAGCGCGCTGGTCGTGATCAGACCCACAAAGAGACCGGCCGGGAATGAGGACATAAACCACATGCCCAGAATGGAGAACGCTCGGAAGAGGTTCATAAGATGGCCACTTCCGGGGTTGGTCGAGGTGTCGATGTCGCGGCTGCCAACGCTGATCTGGATGTTCACCATGGCGGCGAAGATGGCAGGGAGGATGTACGTCGGGTCCATCATCGTGAGGTCGTTGGCCCAGAACCAGCTGCCGACGCCCGCATCGTGCCACTGTGGTACAGGAAGGTCGCCCATGCGCTTGAGCGCGAAGAACATGCCGATGGTGATAGGCAGCTGTGCGAAGTTGGGCAGGATCATGCCCGTGATGGGGTTCACCCCAGCCTCCTTATACAGCGCCTTGAGCTCGAGTCCGGCGCGCTGCATCGCGATGGTGTCGCGCCTGGCCTGCGCCTCGCTCACGCGTGCCTGTATCTGCGCAATCCTGCCCTGAATGGGGCGCAGCTTGGCGGAGGAGCGGACCGTCGTGAGCGCGAAGGGCACGCAGACGAAGCGCCAGAACGCGGAGCCGACGACGATGGTCCAGAACCAAGGCATGCCCGTGGAGACCTGCAGGAGCTCGTACGACCAGGTCATGAGTCCGATGGGTGACCACGAAGTGAGCCCGAGTACTGTCATGTCGCCGTATGCCATTGGGGGGATGGATTGGACTATGGTGTCGGTGAGAGATAGAGGGTCGGAGGTTGCTTCGAGTAGGGCGGTGGATTCAGATTCAGGAAGTGTGGTCGTAGGGATGCTTGAGGTGGATACGGCGGAGGTGACGGGCTCGTCAACGGGAACTTTCGAGGCGTAGGTCCGCCGTGACAGGTAGAGAGGTGCGACGGCCTTCGTTCTCAGTAGTGACGTGGTGTTCGGACGCGTAGAAAACGACCTAGAGGCAAGACACATCCTATAAAAGAGTCGTATCGAGCATTCATTGGCCTATATATCTTGAAGAACGTACCGTTGGGGGCCAGACCGGAATGCGAGGCCTGCCAATCCAGCACGGAGGCCCAGCGATGTGAAGGCCATTATGGAATGTCGGTGTCGAGTACTTCACGCGACTCTTTGAGACTGTCGCTTCGACTCGGCAGAGCAATGTGCAGAATACGGTCGCTCGCTGGCAACGGGGATGGTCAACGTTTGCACAGGAGACAGCAGGAGACCCGGCGGCACCGGCGGAAAATATGTTGGCTATCCCACGACTTTGATGGCCGGATTCCAAGCTTCCAAGCTTCCAGTTTTCTTGCCCTTCTACTTCAATATTCCTCTACCTCTCTACAAGATTGCGACCTTTCACCCGGACCAAGAGCGCAATTGAACTCCTGAAGGGCTGCAGGGCTACGCAGTAATTCAAAGATTTCACCCCGTCAACCCACAGGCTCCTTAGCCCAGCCAAGACGACCCATGGTCTCCCCCAAGTCTCCCCATCAGAACCCGCCTCGGATACTGCGTCTATTGCTTCCACTTTCGCGTAAACTCAGGCAGTATGCTCAATTACGGCGATGATAATGTAACTAAGGATAGAAGACCTGGCATTCCTCGTCTACCCTCATCCTCCCTTCGAGAAATGGACCCGAGCCCGAATGACACGAAGCAAGAAAGAGCCCATCAAGCTACCGTGAACCTTGTAGCATCAACACGATCCTCATCGTCTGACCTATCGTATCCACCCCATGGGGCGAACGCAAACTTCGCGCTGGTTGGAATTCCCGCCCCAGGATTATTACTCAGATTCACGAGCTGTGCATGGCACTCTGCGAGCCTGTCGGTGAGGTCCTTGACGCGCTGCTCGTACTGCCGCAGCAGTGCTTCTACGTCGTCTGAATCCTCGTCTGGATTGAGGACGGATCGGTCGGAAAAGGAAGGAAATTGTGCAAGGTGGGAGAATTTTTTTAGTGATCTGGGCTGCGACCGAATTGAGCTTGGAGTTGGAGGTGGCGAGAGGGGCGAGGGAGGGGGTAGAAGGGGGTTCCGATGAGGAAAGAGAATTGAGGGAGGGGTGAGAGTGCTAGAGGGTGTGGTCGAGGGTGTTGCTGGTAAAGGTCTCGGAGGGCCGACGCGAGAGGGGGATGAGCGGGCCGTGTCCAGCTCAACGATACGAACATGCGGGGTGCTTTGAAATTGAAGATCGGTTTTCAGCGTGGCTGTGATAATTGCCTCCTTCTCCAGGATGACTTTGTTCATCGAAACCACGGTCTCTTCGCTCTTCCGGTACGCCTTCTCAAGCTCCTGAAGCTGTGCATCCTTATCGCGAGCTGCTGCCTCCAGACGCGCCGTCTTCTGTCGCTCATGCGCGAGAGCTTCCGCGTCTCGCTTGCTCGCCTCGGTCAAATGACTGATTTGTTGGTTCTTGACCCCGTGCTCTCCTTCGTGTCGTGCTAACGCCACGCTGAGGCGGAGGATCTTTGCATCGCGCTTCGCTAGGGCATCGGCATTTGCGACGATCGAACTCATTGCGGCTCTCGAGTCGTCCGTGAGTGCTGTGATGGATTCTTGCTGCTGTGAGACTATGGCTCGAAGGTTGGCGATCGTGGCACGGAGGTCGGTGATTGTTTTGTTCCCTTCTTCGCCCCAAGGTTTTGGCGGGGTATGCGTGGCCTGCCTAGGGGCTCTACCTTGAGGCTTGGGCAATCGAGTGTCCTTTGCTGGGAGAGCTGGCCGTTCAACGGTAGCTTCGCTGTCATCTGAATGCTGTGCAATCGACGTGAGGCATGCAAGCGGCGTAGGTTCTGCGGAATTTGCTGAAAGAGGTGTCTGGTATTCGTTTGCCAACTCGTGCAATGACGCAGGCTGGGCAAGAGTAGTGGTGCTGGCCAAAGGTGATTGCTGTGTCTTCCAAGGAATGCTAAGACCAGACCAGCGACGCCTTGCTTTAGGCTTTCCCGTTCCAGTGCCATCTGTGTCGTGCATCGGATGCATAAAGAATGATAGAATACTCAGGGAGACGAGGACGAGCGGTGCGTGACTGGTATGGGAGACTAGTATCGTCTAGGCCAGAGTTGGAAGGGAAGTTCCGGGGGAGGGTGGAGGGAAAGAACTGAAAGTTTCGTTGTATCTGCTTCCCGGAGAGTCGATCATTATATACCCACTGGACACTGGTGTAGTTCGTCTCGAAGCTGCACCGGTCTAAGGTATCTGGCCTTGCGTCCGATCCTTCTGCCCCGCCACCGTGCCTCGTGTATCTTGGTATCCTTAACGATCGGGCGCTTAAAAGGTGTGAGTCCCCGTCCCGAGGGTTTCAAACTGTAGAAGGCTCTGATACCTGAGGCCCTTGGACCCCCCTGCATAACAGTGGAGAATGTTGGGCAAATAAGTTCGTGTTATTGTGGTTGCGCTTTGCTCGACGTATTCACTGGAATTTAGGCGCCAGGGCAGTGTGCGGGCCGGATTTCATTTCGGCAGCACGAAGTTCGGGAACAGGAACAGCACACAGCGCAACGATTACAGGCCATCCCGAGAGGGGGAACCGCTTCTATGTGAATTGGATGCCCGGTACTCAAACCGTCCATGTAGCCAGCGTCGACAGCTAGCCTTGGGTATGACAGAGCAGTGCACACGACGGTAGGCATGCACAGCCCGGGTTCCGAGAAATATTAGAGCAGAGGAAATATATCTTCAGAGGAACGCGGTGCCGCACAGCCCAGTACCTCTATAACCATGCTCGGAGACAAGCTGGCAGCCTCCACTGCATCTAAAACTGACAGCTAGCACCAATATAACCTGCCCTTGGGGTACATCCCGTCGGGACTCGGCGACCAAGTACACCTACGTCAGATCTGCCCTGCGCAAATGCTCCCTTAAAATGCTCTCCTCAACTACGCACCCGCACCATGCCATGTTAATTAGGCGCCCAATCAGGAATCCAAGATCATCCCCAAGAGCGGTTAAGGTTTGAGGGGGTTGATGTGAGCACCGGTCCAGAAAAGGAGGGGAGACGGAAGTAAGAGAAATGGGTGCTCGGTTGAGTTGTAGACTAAACAAATCAGATGAACCTGACGTACCAGCACCCATTATCACAGCCTTGGATTTCGCATCCTGCACGGTCGGAGAAAAATAAGGACGGTAAGCGATGCACCCATCTTTACAATTGAGGAGTCACCACAAGGAGGCAGAAAGGAAGAAGCTATCGAAGGAAAGCAGAAGGTACGTACTATCTCGGATGTAAGATGCGCGTAGAACGGCCTTTGCACGGGTGATTTCCTTCGTGCGATCTCCTTGAAGTGCTGCAGAAAGTCTGTGTGTGGATCGTCAGTCATACATATCCCGGCTAGGATGGCACCTCCTCAAATTCTCGACGATAGGTGAAACGTACATTTGGTCGCATCCGGCAAGTCATTTGTATTAGTGCCATAGCTCGGCACTGAGTCTCGTATTTGGATTCCTCTCTTTAGCTTTGCATCCAACAGATGACACTTATTTAAGACTAATGATATTTGCGTTAATCAATACTCATCATACAAACATCCAGTCATCACTCGCTATCACGCTATTCATGGCGGAGAGGAGGGGGCGACGAGGGGAAAGAGCACGTACGGAGAATAAGTTGTGTCCTGGCGAGCAGACCACACGAACACAAGTCGCCCCAGAGGAGGTAGCTCTCCTCCAACCTGTTCACCCTGGGGTCGTCTGGAACCTTCTCGTCGAAGACGGACACTAGAAGTCAAGCCAGTATTGTCAGATAGGCATTTGAGTTATATAGGAAAGATGCGTACAGGGTCTGTAATGGCGGGGAATAGTAAGAAACACGGACGTCTGTTAGCACAGTGGTTTATCCCTAAAAGAGAAATCAGGCAGCACATACGCGAGGAATACCACAGCATCAGCTGAGATCGGTTTGTCAGCTTTGAGAAATAGATACTGGAATGCGTCACGGACCATCGTCGAAGTAGGAATACCACACTGCTCGCTAGATGCAACTCCGCATCAGCAAGTTGGCGCGTTACGGCTGGCGAAGTTGACACATACACTACTTCGCTTGATTGCGACCTCGTAAATGAACCAGGGTTGAACGAAAGTGCGGCCTGTGAGGTATCGCAGGTAAGGGTACTACTACGCCATCGGGATTTCTGTGAAAAGCGACCATACCATCCTCATCAGGAGCCGACTCAATGGTGAACTTGAGTTCTTGGATTCCGACCGTGCGTATATGTGCGCGTAGGACGTCTTCGTCTGTCGGCCGATAATATCTTGAGGCTATTCTGACCGAGTCATCAAGAAAGCTACGTCCAAAGAGAAGCCAGGAGCCCATTAGTGAATGGGGAGGCGTATTGCCAAAACGATTGGCCGACTTACAATCCAGGCATATTCTGTACCCACACACTTTTCCTTTTCAATACCTCTTGCACCGTCGAGTCCTGCCAGAGCAACTTGATGTCTTCAGACAAGCTGTTCAGTGTCCCAGCAATATCGTCTTCCCAGTCCCGCGAACCAACGGGACGGGCAAAGAGCGGTTTTGAATCCGAGCCTCCACTGTTCTCGGCATCCGTCAACGACGCGCTGCAACTACTTTCCTCCCTCGGCGTGGGTGTCTGAAGCCTGCCGAGTGCGGCTTTCCACCCATCTTTCCAATGATTGAATGACTCCTCCTCCCGCTTTTCCGACACGAGTATCCCCGGCTCTGCCACTTCGGGTTCAAGTGGTGCTGCGTCGGCGGCGGTATAAATTATCTCGGGGGGCGCGAGGCCGAGACGGCGCTCGAGATCGAGCTGCAAGCTGATGAGGTCCTGGAGGCGCGTGCACAGGCGCTCATGCTCGTCAGTGAATTTGAACCTTGGCAAAGGGTCCTCGGATGGAGAGCTCGTATCTTTCGGCGAACCATCAGTTGCAGTGGCAGCCAGTTTGTCATTTAGCATTGCGGCACTCAGGTGCTTGACGACGAGGTTGATGTTGCGCACGAGGTTGAGGAAGACGACTGGGCGCCATGCTGCACGCTCTTCGGCCCATTCGTCTCTATGGGCGTAGGTGATTTTGAAGTCTTCCGGTTTGTCATTAGATGTTGTGCACGATGCAAATTGTAAAGCTAGAACGGCGTACGCTTTAGGGTAGTAGTTTTGCCACTCCCGCTCTGACCTTTCAAGCAGTTCCAAGGTTAGCTCAAAGGCAGGATGCAGAGGATGTGGACGCCAGACCTACCTAGAAGTAGCAGCTTCACGGGCGTCCTCGTTATCCTGGTATGTTGCGATTTGTGCGTGGTTGCGCCATCAGAGGGCTTGTTGCGCTGTATTGCGCTGGTGGTGATGACCATTAGGCAACGCGAGCAGAAAAGCTGTGGTGCGTGCAAGGACAGTATAAAAGGAGGATGACGTGGCGAGCGAGGCCCAAACTCGGATACCTCTCCCGTACATCATCCTCCCAGGGGCCAGGACGTGATTGCGGAAAGAAATTATATTGCACTGCCCCGGCGCTTATTCGGACGTGGCCAAGAGATTGGCTGGTATGTGCAGCCTGCTTACAGAAACATGACATCCTTCATAGCCCCTTTTTAGCCCATATACTTGGTAGTATGTGTTTAAAAGGCACGGAGGTCAAACCTGTAGAAAGATCTGTTCCAGGGTAAGCGCCGAAGAAATATGCCGCGACAATGATGCTTTGATCACTCAAATTCGCCTCTTCCCTTCCCTACGGCTCACCTTTTAATCTTAAGAGGGGTAGTGGTGGTGAAGAAACCGCTTTCCGCAAGTTTGTTGGACGGTCGAGGTCGAGAGTTATAGAGAGCTAGAGAGAGCGCAGCAAGTTCGCTGCGAAAGCGCTGGCTCTTTGGATGACGTCAGTGAATTCCCACGAACTAGCTTTTGCGCATCGAGATTCGACAGGGACTTGGGCCAAGCTTGGGCGGTGACCTCGACGACGATGACCTCAACGTTGGCGGCTTTTTCCAGGCTCAAGTGGGCTCGTGTCCAGCCGTGACCGGTTGACCAGACCCGGTGGCTTCCTAGTACGTTCCATTTGTGTACCTTGCGCATGATGTTTGCACTCTAACGTCAACACACTCTTACCTAGTCGGACTCCTCTTCGCGAACCACGGCGCCCTGCTTTTCCTCCTCGCCTTCTTACGCGCACTCTTCTCGGGGCGCGCCTTCGCCGACCGGCACAGGAAGGGCTCTTGCCTCGACTCCACTATGAAGACCATTGGCCAGGAAGTATGGAAGATCGTTCGCGACAGCAGGGCTGGAGCATCGACAGGGGCATCGTAGGATGCCTACTCCCAGCTCGAAAGTCGGATCCAGCTTGTACCAAACTCTCCGAAAAAGGTGATTGCGTCGCCACCCTACAAACATATTCGTGTCCGTATAATACACTGCATATAGGTTATTCTTGGAGCATCCTGTGCAATCCTACAAACTCAAAGCTAACACTGCGAGCGTATATGTGAGCGTTCTAAACCAAGTTGGCAGCCCAGCGAACAGTCTTATCAACCGCCCACTGCCCACCAGAGAACGCAAAAGTATCGGTGAGCTTCTGAACAGACCCAAAATTCCCATTCCCATCGTTGTATGACACCCAAACCGAGTTCTCCCCAAACCCAATGATATCAGCCGAGCCGTCCCCGGTGAGGTCAGCGAGGTACCTCGGATGCTTGTCCACGCGCCACCCCTGATCAAAGCCAAAGTCCTTGAGCACAAGGACCGTAGGCTGGAAGGTGCCATCTCCATTGTTGCGCGACACATACACACCCGCTCCTCCAAATCCGACAATGTCACCACGCCCATCACGGTTGAGGTCGGCGACGAATCGAGGATGCTGATCGACCCTCCACCCTTGGTTGAAGCCGAAGTCGTTTATGGCGAGCCTGGGGGCTTGGAAAGAGCCACCTCCATTGTTGAGAGCGACATAGACGCCGGCATCTCCAAATCCTATGACATCGGCGCGACCGTCGCCAGTGAGGTCAGCGACGGTGCGAGGATGCTTCTCCACCCTCCATCCTCCAGAACTGTAGGTGAGATCGTTGATGACGGATTTTCCAGGCAGGAAGGTCCCGTCTCCTCTGTTGACAGCGACTATGACGGATGATTCCCCAAACCCGACGATGTCAGGAAGACCATCCCCAGTGGTGTCGGCGAGGAAGCGAAGGTGGCGCTCGAGCCTCCACCCCCCGGCGTTATACCCGAAGTCTCCTAGGGCAAGGCGGGTCGCGGCATAAGTACCATTGCCGTTGTTGAGCGAGACCAGGACGCCTGCATCGCCGAACCCGATGATATCAACCAAACCCTTCTTGCGAAGGTCGGCGACATAGCGAATGTGCTTGGTGTTGGTCCACCCACTCGCCTCGCCGAAGTCGTTGATGGCGAGGAACTGGGGTCCGAACGTGTTGTTTCCGTTGTTGCGCGAAATGAGGACGCCAGCACCACCGAAACCGATAATATCCGCCCGGTTATTGCCAGTGGTGTCGCCGACAAGGCGAACATGCTTCTCGACACGCCAGCCGCCTGCATTGTAGCCATAGTCGCTGATGACCAGTCGGATATCAGGACGAACAGAATTTCGCAGTATGACGACTCCGTCCTGCCCGAATCCAACGATGTCGGCAGTACCAACTCGATCGACGGGAACTATCGATAATAGTGTCGTTAGACATGTCCGACTTGGCCTATCGAGACAGCTTACCAGGTAGGGCCTGAGTGACGACAGATTCGCTAGCCATGGTCAAGAATGGTGGGTTTATCAGAGTATGCTTGGTACGTTTCAGAGAAGAAGATAACAACTGAGGTTGCTGAGAAGTAGGCGAAGAACATGGCTCCTATTTAAGTGGTGTCTCTTCTTAGTGTTGAATCCAATTTTGGTTGGAGAAAGCTGCAAGGCCGGCAGTCTTCTAGCTCCTACATCCACAGTCAATTATGTGCGGTGAAAGGAAGGCAGGGAGATAGCACCGGGCATCTTTATCCCCCGAGTTCGTGGCACCCAGCTCACCTTTATGAGGTTCATCCGAAGTAGACGAAGGGGCTAGCTTGAGCTAAAGCGATAGACAACGGATTCTTCAACTCACCTGTTTGGTAACTTGCGCGATTCAGAAGGGTCATGAGCAAACCTTTGACCAGCGCCGCATAGGACCCATGACAAGGACGGTCGGCGGGTAGACAGATGGAAATGCCGTTTTCTATGGGCCAGGGACTTCTAGAATGTACGTTTGACTCTCTGCACCGCCTGCGCACGGCTTCAATGTAAATAAGCGCTCATGTAACATTGCTGGCTCTGGTTGTATGACACACTTCGACTTGGGGTGTTAGTTCTCTCTGGGCTTAGTGAGGGTAAGAACGATGGATAGAATAGCTGTGCAAACGAAAACCCAAGGGCTCATATTGCAAGAACTTCGCCGTGCAGGCCCATCTCCAGGAATAGGCACCACGACGAGGTCACCTGCCACAATCTTCGAATCCCGCCACCGATGGCAAAGTTCTAGATGTAGATAAGAATCGACACCAAGTATTCAGCACTTCATCCGTTGATACCTTCCACGACCATGTCCCTCGGCGTTCCAGGAACCTCAAATGAAGAGAAAGTCTTCGCATCCGATCGGGTCATCCGCGTAGGAATCATTGGAGCTGGTGAAGTCGCGCAAACGACGCATGTAAGATTGCAACCCTAATCTTCAGGCATTGCTCTTACACATCACTTTACCAGCTACCGACACTTGGTCTACTCTCACATCTCTACAAAGTTATAGCACTGTGCGACGTATCTCAGAAATTGCTTGACCACTGCGCAGACAAGTTTCACATCGCAAAGGAAAACCTCTACTTAAACTCGTGAGCCATCCACAATACTCATGAATGCATGAGAGTAATCTTCTTGAATGGGCAGATCTGAGCTGGTGAAGCGACCTGATATCGATCTCGTATTGGTTATAGCGGCGGATGAATACCATGTCAGGTTCATACTCTGCGCACTGAACGGACATCACTAAATCGTGTGTATCTCCAGGCTAGTGCTGCAGTTCAAGCAGCCGATGCAGGAAAACACGTTTTCATCGAGAAGCCGATGACCTTGACCACCTCCGACGCCGAATCAATTATAAGCGCCCAAAAGCGCAACAGCGTCAGTCTTCCGATTTTGAGGTTTGGGTCAACATTCATTATATTGCTTATTAAACAGGTCATTATCTGGGTTGGATATATGAGACGATATGCGGCGGCGTTTATCGAGGCCACCAAAATCGTCCGTTCGATGAAGAAAATCGAATACGCCAGGGTTCGAGATATCATCGGCTATGTGAGTGCCCACGAGTGAAGGATGGATTGAATCTAAACGATTTCCTCCAGAATCACCTCTTCGTGAACCAGAGTGGCTCCTTCCCAGTCCGCTTCTCCGATATTCCGGATGTAGCCAAGGATGACATGAAGTTGCGTGCAACGGCTGCAGCCGTCGCCAGCATCGGTGAAGACAGGGCCAGGAATCCTACCGCCGTCAGCACTTGGCGTTTGCTCTGCAGCCTTGGTTCCCATGACCTCTCTGCAATGAGAGAGCTTCTAGGACCTCCCAAAGGCGTCATTGGTGCAGCAGCCCATGGGACTTGGATCACAGCTCTTTTTGACTACGGAGGGTTTGTGGCGACTTACGAGACCGGCCACGACCCTGTCGGCTCTTTCGATGCTCGTAAGTCATACCAGAGCCGTGAGTTAGAGTAGAGGCTCAGCACCAACATTTTATTCTCCCATAGACCTTGAGGTATACGGAGATGGCAAGCGAGTGAGAGTGGACTACGACACCCGTGAGCACGAATTTAATTTTCATCCACTAGGACTGATGCCTCTTAAATCTGTCTCATAGCATATATCAAAGTTTGCCGCTAGTTCTCGTTTCGGCGTCGCAACATGAGGGCTTACGTTTGTTATTCGACAGGGACTTCCTATCACTCTTACCATTGCTGAGAACGATGTATCCGGCGCCTTTGTCGAGCGCATCATCCGCCCAACATATGAAGATTGCTGTAAGCGCATGAACTTCGCACAGATACTCTACAGTTCCAGGCGCTTCATGACGCTATTGTGGGGCAGGGAGCTGTAAAGTGTACTCCCGAAGACGCTATCCAAGAGCTGCGAACCATTGAGTTGGTTATGAAAGCACTATACTAGGTTTGCGTATCTGTGAATAAAGTGAACTGCCACTACAGGAATCTCTTTAAGTAGCAGGAGTTGGAGCTCCCGGGAACCTTCATTCATTGGACAAAATGCGACAGCATTACCTCCCTCCCAACGTCGGATCGGGTATCACCGAATCTAACTCAGAATTATGTAAAGAAAGAGTAGCATTATAAAAACTCTTACGGGGCGACATAATAGCCAGAATCAAGCGAGGCGGGGCAACGATGCAAAGTGTAAAGCAAAAGACAGAAAGGTGTCCATACTAAAGAATCATTCAGAAACGATTCCCACCCTGATGCTGCTGATTCATCCCGCCACCACCCCCAGCATTTCCAGCACCTCCCCACTGTCCCATATTCATAGAGTTTAGAGGCAAATTCATCCCTTGCATCTGGTTCATGCCACCCATCATCCCATTGGGCATGCCCATACCTCCCATACCTCCCATATTGCCTCCCATATTACCTCCCATATTGCTTCCCATATTGCCTCCCATATTGCCTCCCATACCGCCTCCCATCCCCCCTTCACCATCCCAGCCCACTCCGTCCATCCCTCCAAACTGACCCTGATCTGCACCCCAATTGTTCACACCCATTGCAGCAGCCGCAGGGTTGAACATGCCAGTCATCCCCTGACCAAGACCAACTCCACCAGCGTTCATACCCATCTGCCCCATTGGACCTCCACCCGCCATTTGCCCGCCCATCTGACCACCCATTTGGTTGGACAGCGGATTGCCTCCCCCTCTCATCTGTCCTCCAGCCATATGTTGGTCCATCATGTTCATGGCCATCCCAGACCCCATATTTCCTCCAGGGATCATGCCTCCTCCCATACCTCCGCCTTGATTCATCATGTTAGGCATGCCTATTCCCATGCCCATACCCGCATTCATACCACCCCCCATGCCTCCCATTGGGTTCCATGCACCTCCTCCGCCCCCTCCCGCCCCCGCAGCCATCATCTCCTCCATCCCCACCCCACCAGGACCCATCATCTGTGGCAGCATGCCCATCATGCCCGACTGTATTCCCATCTGCCCCTGACCCATCATAGGTACCCCGCCAGCCATCATGTTCATATTTGCATTCCCGAAGGCTCCTCCCCTCGGCCCCATCCCTCCTGCAATGCCCAAACCTACCCCACCCGAGACAAGACCTGGCGTCCCCCCTCCTCCCACACCACCACCAAATCTATTCATCCCTCCTCCTCCAGGGTTGTTGGGGAGATTTCCTCGGTCGCCACCCCCTCCTCCGCCTCCCCTTTCACCACGAACGGGAGATTTGGGTCTCAACGCGTCGATCTCCGAAGTCATAGGTACAACCGCCTTTCCGCCATTCGCCATTTCCTTGACCCCTTCCTCCCATGATTCACGGTTCCAGAGCGTCCCCATTCCCCCTTCCTCCCCGGGCACATGTACAGAACCGTCGTTTAACGCGTGTAGAAGCTCTGACCCTTCTTGGCCCGGGGAAAGCGTTGTGACCCAACCACGCCGTAGTGAAGAAGGTCGCCCAAATATCTCCAGCCTGCGGATACCAAGACAGAAGTTCTCTATAAGCGTGTACATCTCTGGTGGTTTCCGTGTCGGGTCGGCGGGGTCGCCTTCCCAGATGATCACATCTGTATCTGTGTAGTCGTTAGCATTCGTGATATGCACCCATGTTCTAGGATGCACTCACCGACGTTGCAATGGACAAACCAGCTGTCCGTTGAACGCCTCACCGTGCCCCGAATGCCTATAAGACAGTGTTGCTTCGTCCGCGTCAATAGAGACGTTGTCGGTGGGTCAGTGCCAGGTCCTTGGTTGGTCGTCTTGTTCGTCTTCACCCAAACCACGTCCTCGCACCGCCGGTACCCCCACTTCGCCAGGATCTCACGGCCTCGTTCAAGCCCCTCGCCCGCGCCACTTCCGACCCATAGGAAGACGAAACTTGGGTCAGCTGCGAGGGATGGTATTGGGAGTTCCTGTAGGTTATTCCAGGTGAATGAGGACGAGAATGGCGGATCTATGAGGATGACGTCGAATTTGCATGGGTGGAGAGTCGAGAGCTGGGAGTGGTGCAGGTAAGATGGTGGAAGGGAATGGTTGTTTACGGAGACCTTCTTAAGATTGAGAAGGCGCTGCTGCTTGGGATACCTGCAAGTTTCAATTTAAACCAGGAAGAGAACACTGTTCGCTATACGCACTCTTCAAATCGATGCTCCGGTTCGGCCCCTAGGACCCAGTTCTGGGGCCATTCCCCACCGTCAACATATCGTTGCGAGTAGTCGTTTCTGATTGTCTCTTCCTCCGGGACATAGTTAAGGTATCTCGTCGCCCGCGCATGCTTGATGGCGGAGAGGTCCCCCCTGTTGAGACGAGGATTTCGAGCTGGGGATGGAGGGGGGGATTCGTCTTCTTCGGGTGGCGGGGATTGGGGCGGCGTTGAGATTAAGGGTAACCTCAGCAACTCGTTCGGCGTAGGGTATATGGTATGCAATGCTCTTCTATGTTGGTTCTGGCTAGTCCGAACCTTTGAAATGAGAGCATCGTGCTTTGCTAAAAGCTCATTAGCGGAAGCTAGCACATCTGAAGTTGTCATTAATGTTGTCGTCATTTTCGCTTCGATGGTCTACAGGATAACTAGGTTCAATATTGAGCGCCCTGTGAGCATACAAAGCCGGTGTGTACATACCATGTCAAGTGAGAAACCAGTGCTTGCATTTCTCAACCTTGGGGTATGTGGCGGTGATGTGGACAGTACTTGCAAGTTGCACGAAGTGGTACTGGAAGAAGAAACGTTGGCGCTCAATGCCATCAAATGTTCATGACCAGACCCGACACCTGCTAAGTCCGAGTCGGCGCGCTCAGGATTGAGCTCAGCCCTTCATTCATAATTTGTCCTGGTACTGGTAGTACCAGGCCAGTGGAAAAAGGATTGAAAAAGGTCGAGCTCAGTTGGATACCTGTGCCTGAAAGCTAGAAATATTCAATTCTATTCAGCGCCATGCATCGTGGAACATCCTGAATTGGGAGTCGGTTAAGGCAGGAAAGGCCTTTCACCTGCGCTCGGGCACGGGCATAGGTACGAGTACGAAGGATGAAGGTGAGCCAGCGAAGGGCCAGCCCTCATCCTTGTCTAAATTCCGGTAAATTGCCCATTGAACAGGGACGAGTACTACAAAGAGTGGCGCTTGGAGCGCATAGGCCCATCTGAGGGTGATAACCATGGCCTTTAATAAAGCAATCTGAAGGTCTAGCCTGACAGTTTCGAAGGAGCATGAGAGCATTAGCGATACCCGTTCAGACATCGACAAGTCTGTCGCTTGTACTATCTCAGGAAGGGTAGGTAGTAAACTTAGTGAGGGTATCGTCTACCACAATGGTCTACATCGCAGGAGTGGCTCAAAAGCCTGTCTAGAGAATAAGCGGGAAGTTGGAGTTGAGAAAGTTGGTGCCTTCGACGCATGAGCTCCGATCCGCAGGGACGGTGTAACCAGGTTGGCATGATCCTAGAAAGCGATGAGTCGATGTGAACACAGATGGGAAGGATAAATCACTGACCAACATCGCATCTACCTGCATTGCACGAGACCTCATTGGCAAAGGGGATGATGCTGCAATCACGCCCCCCACCCAAATGTGCCCTTTCATCGGTAAACGAGCGACAGTCACCACAGGACCTAGTATCAAGAGGGTGTCAGCGAGGGAAACAGAGGCCCACTCGGGCAATTGACCCACTCTAAGTTGCTCATGACGTCCATACAGACATAACGCGTGAGCAATAGACCGCTGTACACAGGACAGGCCTTCTCATTGGGTTTGCATCGCGGCTTAGGCATAACGTTCCTTTTGCCCGGGGACGAACTGGAAATCGGGGGCGAAGCGGCTACATTATTTCTAAAGTGAGCTGGTGAGGTGAATATGTCGAGGGGTATCAACTTACGACAATCGCCGCTGGATGACTGCCCGCATGTTTTGGAGGGTGCGTGTGATCCGGGTCTCGTTGAGCATGAGCTACGGGACGTAGCACCAGGACTACAATAAGGAGACGTTGCAGGACATCTAATTCAATATCGTCAGTAAGCTTAGAAAACTCGAGCCAGTGGATAAATTGGTCGTACTGTGTACATGAGGTAGAACCTGTGGTTGACTGGGAAGCCAGTTTATATAGGTCCCATTAGCCATCTTCCGAGCACAATAAAATGGAAGATGCGTACAGTGTACCACCCAGCGGGACAGGCACAACATCCGGCTGTCCCAGCCAACGCCTGGAAATAACCCACAGCGCATGCGGTACAGGCCTTCGAGCCAGCTGCAGAGTATGTGCCGGCAGGGCAGATCTGCGGGGCGCTCGTCCCAGCACTCGGGCACTTATATCCAGCAGGACACGAAAGACACTTCTTTGAGCCCGTGGTGCTGGTGTACGTTCCCGCCGGGCAGATAGTCTGACTAGTTTGACCTGATGTTGGGACGTAATACCCTGCGCTAGCTGCTATGCAACTAGTCTTCCCTTGACCTGAAAATCGTTCGGAATGATTAGCAGTTTATCAAAGCAACAGACAGAGGAACGGCGAGCTAACCTGGCTGATATGCCCCGGCGGGACAGCTGGTGCAAGGTTCCACTCCCGAGCCCGCTCCGAAGGTGCCTGGCTTGCAAGGTGATTTGCTGCTCCCTCTCGAGAATAAGATGGAATCAACACCACGGTCGATTTTCTGTTTATTAGATAGGGCCGCGGGTACGCATGTCGAAAGGACGAGAAGAATGGCACCAATACTCGAAAATCGAGGCATGACGGTTGATCGAAGGGGGCAGATACACAGGCTGTATCAACTGGGATCTTATGCATCCACGAAAGTCCCCCGTCCTATTGAGGGACCATGGAAGAGTATGACCCACCATCAGGCACGACAATAGCCATAGAACATGGTCACTAGTGAGTTCGCTTGGGCCGAAATAACTTACCTAGCTTGCGGTTGTTGCTAGGGCAATCCAAGAGCAACGTGCCTGACCGCGTCCTCGCAAAATGGGCCAATTCGAAACGCCATGCGACCAAGCATTCTGAGTGAGCTTCATGCCGTCGATCGAGTCCCATCGGCAAATGTAAGTCAAGTAAAAATGGAGGGGAAGGAGCAAAAACAAAGTACGTATCACGCTTTTGTCGTTGAATCGCAGCATTCCTTACCTAACACTTGGACATGGGCCTGGCGGGCGCACGGTACAGCTGCGTGTATCGATGCGAACAAATAGAGAGGTATCTCGGCGAGACGAATAGGCCGTTGAAGGTATAATCTCGCTCTATAATTGTTAGGACCACGATAGTTGGATTTAGAGGGCAATGACGCAGGAAGTTCTATCGAAGGAGATGGTATACCCAGGTTGGCACGATCCTAGAGAGAGCAATGAGCACCAACAGCTCGTGCAGACTGTAGTAAATAACGCTCACCGATATCACAATTGCCTCCACGACATGAAACCTCGTTGACGCCAGGAATTGCGCTGCAATCGCGCCCGCCCTCATCGCTCGCTTTGCCGTCAGCGCCATACAACATACATCCTCCACAGGACCTATTTAGGATATCCGTGAGCATCTAGAGGGTGCAGCTTCCACGACCAATACGCACTCCAAATTGCTTTTTACGTCCATACAGACATAACGGGGGGGTAGGAGCCCACTGTAAACAGGGCAAGCCTCCTCGTTCGGTTTACATCTGGGCATGTGTTTGAGGCCTCTGCGGGAAGGTACACCGCTGGCAAATGCATAAGATATGCCGGCGTTCAATGTCCCGTAGCCCGCTGTCGAAAAGGTATTACTGAGCTAGACAGTTGCCTGTATAGGACTGGTTCACTCACGGCACTCGCCATTGGGCCCTTGGACGGATGTTGAGGTCGGTTTCCATATCCCAGGTGTCGCCGAGCAGTCGGCTGGCGTTCGGGACCCTGGATTAGAGTACGGGGTTCTGTCAGAACACCTGGAGAACAGCATATTAGTGAAGCGGAGGAGGAGGAAGAGATAAAAGGAGAGCGCACTTTCGGCAAGCGGCAGACGCCCCAGTCGCCTGACAATCGAATTAGTCGTGCTTTTCATCTGAGAAATAAGAAGATATCGCACACTGTACCACCCAGGATTGCATATGCAGCAGTCAGACTGTCCAGCGAGACCTTGAAAATTCCCTTCAGGACATTTCTCACAGTCCGAAGCCCCCGAAGCAGCGTATCTCCCAGGAGGACAAATCTCTGGTGTCGTCGTCTTCGGGGTGGGACATTGGTATCCAGCTGGGCACGCAAGGCACTTGGCGGACCCCTTCACGCTTGAGTAGGTCCCAGACACACACGCAGACTGCGATGTCTGTGCAGTCCCCGCGGCATAGTATCCAGGACTGGCTGCTATGCAGCTGGTCTTTCCTTGATCTAGGGCACGCACAGAGCGAATCAGCTTCTCTCTGAAACCGAAGTAGACGACATATGAGCAACTAACCTGGCTGGTAGGTCCCTGGAGCGCAACTAGTACAGGGTTCTGCTCCAGATACACCATAAGTTCCTGGGGCACAAAGAAGGCTCGCGCTGACGCCTGAGCCCTTGCCAGGGGTTCTCGCCAATAGAATGCCGTCGAAATGGCGATTAAGTTTCTGCTTGTGGGAAACAACTGTGCGTGTGCTCGTTGAAAGCACAAGGAAGACGGTGCCTAAACCGGAGTAAAACATGGTTCGGGACGGGTCACCAATAGAGGAGACTGGAGAGGAGGGAGCCTCGCGGGAGAGAGGAGAGATTGGGCTTCAGGGATTGGAGCCAACACGGTATGAATCTCTCTCCCAGATATTTGTATTTGTTTCAGCGACGGGTCCGACGTGGAGACTAAGCCTTGTCGTCCTGTGCAACGTGAATTACCACCTGGCGTTGTGGCTTTCAGACACAATGCATAGTTCCACAAAGTGGATCGGCTCCGGGGAAATCCGAATGCTGAGAAGTGTAGGCGGTTATGCCGTGGATCGCCACAGAGCGGCAAATGGACATTAAAAGAGTATGGAGAGCAGAAGGAAGAATGGTCTGAATTGCCATCAGCCCTCAGGCTCCTTGTCCATCTCAAAAGTGATTGACAAACACAAGCAAGCAACCCCAATCATGTTTAGGCGCCAGCAGCTCTCCTTGGACGCCACTTGAATGTGAGTTTGCCATTTTCTGCTGTATTTGAACAGGGGAATATACGACACTACTATTGAATATCGAGGTAGCAACTGAAGCGCGCAGCATCTCTCCTGAAACCAACTAAATGGAAGTACTATCAGCAAACCAGCCTTCAAACCCCAGTCGAACATTGGTCTTACCGCACTGCCAACAGTCCAATAAATGGTCCGGGTCGCTGAAACCACAAGCTTAGCTCGTGTCCTATCGCAGGAAAAAAGACGACTCACTATTTCCTCTTGATTCCGAGCAACCTAGGGTAATTATCGCCCCAGAATGTATCTGCAGACCGAGTAAGCACTTCAGGTATCCCTGAATGGGTTGTATGGTACTGACCTTCAAAGTCATCCTCGTACACATCCGCCTCGTTGACGTACGCCGCCCCCTTCTTCAACTCGGAATTGGTTAGAGAGGACAGGAGTTCCTTCAGCGGTCCGAGGCTCTCCCGCACCTTTCTATAGGCGCCCTTCATGTCCTCCGGAGTGGCATTCCACGCCCAAGGCTCGATGACGGTGACGTGGTACAAACTTTCGCGCCACGCCGGGTGCACGCTCGTCGTCCGTTCATAACTCTCATCTGCCGCCACTGGAAGCTCCTCTTGAACTACGAATGGCACTTTGCTCGGAGACCTCGCCATCGCTGGGATGAGGGCACCATCGGGCGTTGATGCAGGAGCGGTGAAGAGTATGATGAGTCCAGGTGTCGTTGTAATCGTGTTCGCGTCCATCAACGCGTCCACCAATGCGCTCCGACTCTCCGCCTTCTCAAACGCTTGCCTGGGAACGAGCCGCGAAGCCAACGCCAAGTTCTTCCCAACGCTCGCTACGAAGCGGCTCGTGAACACCTCAAAGAACGCCAACCAACTCTCAAACACCTTCTCAACCACCACAACCCTCCCCCCATTCTCACCATCCTGCTCTTTGACTCTCCTGACCCAATCCACGAGCTCCTTCACCACACTTCCACCCTCACCGTCCCTCGAAGGAGACAAATCAGGCCTGGGGTTAACAAGCACCATAACGTCCTTAGTCACATACCCACCCCACCCCTCCCCCGCCAACCTCACCGAAACATCCACAAAGCGTCTCCAAGCCTCCCTCGTCCTCACCACAGAAACATTAACGTCAGGGCTCCCCCAGGACAGAATAACGGTGCGGAGTGCAACGGCGGGCGATGCAAGCACCGTCGCCTCAAGCACGACGCCAAACGTCCCCGCGCCTCCGCCGCGCAAAGCCCAGAAAAGGTTGGGGTTCTGGCAGGCGTTGGCGATGCGCGCGTGGCCGTCGGGGGTTACGAGTTTGAATTGGAGGACGCGGTCCGCGCCGAGGCCCATGGTGTTGGAGAGGGCGCTGTGGCCTCCGCCCTGTATGTACGTATACGTGTGAGTGAGTTGTATGACGCCGGCACGGTATGGGGATGGGGTACCTGGAGCCAACCTCCGACTGCGCCTACGGATTTATCGCTTCCTGTAGGCGAAAAGGGAGTTAGATGGGCTATGGGGTGGTCGGGATGGGGTGTACCTCCGACTAGGGTGATGTTGTGCTTGTCTGCGAATTGGTGCGCTTCGTTCCAGCGCACACCGGCCTAATAGAGGTTTGGAAAATGGGTCAATACAAGCGAGCGAATTTCAATTTCCTTGCTTACACCCATCGTAACAGCTGCATAAGATGTGGTTTCAGCGCTACATCCCTCGGGATGAACTCTGGACTGTAGGATATCTGTAATGCCTTGTCAAATCTATGCGGTTAAACTCTCACGTTTTGTTCTTACCTCCTGCAGGCTATGCAACTGGTTATTCCAATACCCCAAAATCAAATACTCTCAATCAGCCGGCCGTTCTCGCCCATCGAATTGACGAAGTACACGTACCCATACTCCGAGAGATCCAGGTGCACTGCTCCGCCCTTTATAATCATGCTTTGATAGGGAAGGTGATGGTGATACGAGTGAGTCGAGGTAAGACTTCAGCAATCCAAAATAACAGAAAACAAGAGAACAAGAACCCCATAGGACCATATAATCCAGCACGCAGAAAACTCACCCCGGTGTTTCGAATGGTAAGTGGGATCCCCGTGTTCCTCGAGAAATCGAAGGCAGCAGTTACGTCGCGTGGGGTGTGGACATCAATCTAGGGACCGTCCATTTAGGCAGACAATGTACCAAGTACACCAACCATATATGGGCAAGTGGCGGATATCAGTGCTCATATTAGCTTCGAGTTCTAGTGCACACACAAACACAAGAGGGAAAGAAACGTACGTAGTACTGGGGTAGACTGCCCATCTTGCACTGCGAGCGTGTAGGCTGCTCGTTGTGCGGGTCTTTCCAGTCGAGCAGACAGTGCTCGTTGGTAGCCTGGCAGGTCTCCCACTGGCTCTGGATAAAGGCAGTAGGGGTGCTTGTCCGGGTGACTGGAGGACCGGGGTTGTCAGCGGCTATAGGAGGGAGAAGCTTGAGGCTCACCTTCGTCGAGGTAGGCGCTTCTGACAGCGAGGCATTCCGGCGAAGAAAAATCTTGGTAGCAGGGCTGAGCAAATGGGATGCTCTGGTAAAGACGCCCATCAACCGCACTTTGGAGCGCCGCCCAGCTTCTCGCGAGAGATGAGTTCATAGACGATGGAGCTAGTAGTAGAGAGAGATAATCCATTGCGAATGAGGACCGGTCAGGTGGACATTTCGAGCTTATATACCTTCTGAATATGCTTGAGTTTATCCAATCAAAAGCGATTATAGTCGAAACTATACCAGGGTAGGCCAAGCTTGGTAAGGACCCGGACTTTGGTAGGCAGCGAGGGTGTGCTTCCTGCCGAAGTGGCGACAGACATCCTGTAGACAACATCTGGCACAAAACCCGGCCAGGCAGTTGGCCGGTTCCGAGTCAGGTCATCAGCTCATTACGCTCGCCAATAGTACAAGGATTCCTGAAAGGATTAATCTGAGCGTACGAACCCCGCGGCGTGGCTCCCATTTCGAGACGAAGAGAGGGAGGCCTAAAGGTTGCGCCAAACAAATACACACTTAGGCTGTCAAAGCAAAGGATGGCGCGCGCCGACATGGTCTGTGCGCGAATTTCATCAGACATAAATAGTGCTACTCCCTCTCCTCTCTCATTCCTTTCCCTCCTTCCCCCTTCTTTCTTCCATACTACTCGCCTTGTGTCCCGCTCAGCACTGCCTTGAACGTCCCTATCTTAGATAGGGGTATAATGGCCGAATGAAGGGAAGCTCGACGACGTCAGCTTTCGAACAAAGCACCACTACCACAAGTACCTTGAAAGAGATTCTGTACAGGGCGATGCGTAAGATAGCTACGTACACTGTTTACTGGTGTGTATTAGCATTGTCCACTCCCCTTTTCCAGTTTCAGAACCTGTGAGCGCCAGCCCTTGTCCAGCGGCTCTTTCTAACTACTTTTCATAGTATAACGCGCATATAACCTGCCTGGCGAGCGTATTGAGCAATGGAGCAGGCCGCAGTCGAGCGGGCGATTTCTGGGCGAAGCGCGCGCCTAAGGGGTGACGTCAAACGGGGATATGGTATGTGATCGCCGAGTGCCGGGAAGAGTGATGTGGGCGATAAAGTGAATCGATGGTCTCCACAGTGCGCTCACCGCTAAGTGCCAACATGTCCAGCTCGCGCCCCCTGCACTCCAAGCGCTCCTTTGGCAAACACCACACCATGCACTCGTCCCTCGACTCTCCCGCATACGATGCGTGAGTCCCGCCCGCCACGTCGCGTTTCTTCGCTGATTTTGACACCTCAGCTCCGAGGAGGACAACGACCCCCTCACCGACGATTCCGTATCAGCCCCGATCGCCCGCCAGCATCCGTCGGCCCCGCCACCTTCCACGTCGGCCGGGAAATCGGGCAAGCCTAGCGGTGGCGCCGTGAACCGGCACACCCACAGCCATCTCGCCCACTCGCACGTCGTACAGAGCGACTCGGACGGCGTCGACTCCCCCACCTACGACGGCGACGTCGAGAGCACCACAACCCGAGCGGCTACAGCCACCCCCGACCAACTTTACCGACCACCCCTCCCCGCGAGCGGGCTCTACCAGACGACGACTTCGAGCACCAGCACAATGAGTATACCCACGAAAAGCCCAAGTGGTGCCATGTTCGGGATTAACACCGAGCAGACAACGCCCAACCGAGAGGTGGAGGTTGAACCGCCCTCCTCGCTGTCACCTTCTCCGGTCTATACACCCCTGTCTCCCCCGTCACCGACCTTTTCCAGCACCAGCGCGACCCACCCGACCGAGCCCCGCGTCGCAGCCATCTCCGCCTCGAGCTTCAACCCCGCCGCTCTCACACCAGAAGACATCCAGGCTTTCGTGCGGAAAGCAATCGAGGATGGGCCGGACGGCGAGGTTGAGCTGTTGGAAAGCACGGGCAACATTGTCATCAAGGCTGGAGACGATGCGGTCCACGAAGTAAAGAGCAAGACGACGCGGAAGAGGGGATACAGGATCAATCCTCCGCCCAAGGATCGGCCTGTGAGGATCTACGCGGATGGCGTCTACGATCTCTTTCATTTTGGGTGCGCACACTGATAAGATCTCATGCTTGGCGTGACTGACGCAGACCCTTGTTAGACACGCACTGCAGCTGCGACAAGCGAAGTTGGCCTTCCCCGATGTGCATTTGCTTGTTGGTGTTAGCTCGGATGAGCAGGTTTCGCAACACAAGGCGCGGACTGTCATGAACCATGCTGAACGGTACGCACGACGACCCTCGCACGTTCGTCAAAACGCTGAACCGAATTAGGCTAGAAGCTGTACGGCACTGTCGGTGGGTAGACGAAGTCGTTGAGGACGCGCCGTGGGTCGTCGACGCTGCCTTTATCGAGAAGCACCAGATCGACTACATTGCGCACGATGAAGAGGCGTACCAGAGCGCCGGATACGGAGATGTATACCAGTTTGCCAAGGATTCCGGTGCGCGTTTCTTCCTCCTGTCTAACAAAAACATGGGTTTAAAACTTTGTATCTAGGCAAATTCCTCCCGACTCGCCGAACGCCAGGTGTTTCAACCTCTGAGCTTATCGAACGCTTGGTGTATGGATACCGCAATCGCGTATTTGACCCTAAGCTGTCCAAGATGGGCCGCGACGACCTCAAGGCTGAGGGTAGCGACTATGACGATGTCAGTAGGATCAACAGCGGGATCAACAGCAGGATCAACAGTAGGATTGGAAGTCGGGCAGGGAGCAGACGCGGCAGTATCGGTGCACACAGCCATAGTGGACTCATGCCTGGCGGCTTGTCCGAGTTCCCTCCCAAAGAGGATTCGCCGAAGGAGGAGAAGAATGAGGAGGTCTCGCTGGCGGCGTGATGAGGATTTGGGGAGTTGCTTGTGCTCTGCTTTTTTTCTCAACCATTTACCTTACATTAGGAACAAAGTAGTAATTCGGATAGGAAGTCTCAAAATATGTAAGTGGATTGAAGCATAGATTTCTGTGTTGGAGATACATGGAAGAACAGGAACGGAAAGCAATAGGTGTGCATGGTGCATAATGTGCATAGGTGGAGTCAACGGGCTCGACGAGGAGAAGAGAATAAAAGAGACACAAGGACGCCTAGAACCAGCCCGAACGGGGACTCTTTTGGTGACCAGAGCGAGAGCGAGAGCCAGAACCTGTAGAACGAGAACCAGTAGGACCAGAGCCAGAAACATCATCGGCCGAGTCCACAACAGTGTTAGAGCCACTAGATGACTCTATGGTCCCCGTCGTCCAGGAAAGCCACGTCCATGCTATGAGTTTCCTCGTTAACAGGCACAAAAGCACGGTTAGCCTCAGATCTCGCAACCATAGACGGTCCCGCCGCCGCATTGAGCCTAGATAGTCCAGCACTGGCATTCGCATTCCTAGAAGGTGCAGACGCAATCGCGCCACCAGCAGACTCACCATCCTCCACACCACCGACCCTCAGAAGCCCTCCAAAATCAAGCTTCCTCGGGCCCTGAAATCCAAGCGCCCCCGCCTTCGCCCGCCTCCCCGCGCCCTTGATCGCCGCCTTCCTCCCCTCCGCCCCCTCCGACACCTTCACCTTCTTCCTAGGGGACCGTGGCACTCTCTTCCCAGGGGACGCCAGCAGCTCGATCGCCTGCGCGGTCACCGTGTACGGGCGCAAATTCGCTGCGGAGCGCTTGCGCTTGGGGCGGTCGGGGGCGAACTCGGGGAGGATGGTGGGTGGGGGGAGGTCGCTGCGCTTGGAGGGGCTTTTGGGTGTGGTGGGGAGGCGGAGGATGGAGTATTGGGGGAAGCGTTTGGAGGGGGAGGGAGGTGGAGGGAGGGGGAGGGGGAGGTTGGGTGGGCGGCCGGGGGTGGTTGGACCGGGGGGATTCGGAATGTGGGGAGCGGTTGGGGGGATGGGGGAGTCGAGGTCCATGCTCGCTGTCCCGCTAATATTTATGGATAGGGTAGGAGGGACGGGGGCGGCGGCAGGGCTTAACTCGCCTCGGAGGGGGATACCGAAGTTGCCAATACAGGGAAGGGAGGACGGCATGGACGATGAGGAGCCAGGGGCATGTGCGGAGCCGACGCTCATGCGCATCCCTTGGTTGGAGAGCCTAGACGGGAGCGGGGGGACAAGGTTTCCATTGGCGGTCAGAAGGCCAAGGGTGGGGAGAAGACCTGAGCTGGAGGCCATGCTGGACGGGGCGCGACCATTCCGAACGGCCGTGACGGTGTTGGGGATTGCCTTTGGCTCGCGACGCGCTGCAGCCTGCCTCGTAGGCTGGGGCATCGGCTCAACTTGGGCATTGCCGGGAGTGTTGGAGGTGGGGACAGTGTCGTGCATCTCCCAATCTGAGGACTGGGTGAGCAGGGGACGTGAAACGGAGTCCGGCCATGGGGGGGAGCTCATTTTATAAGCTGCCAGGGACAAAGCCAGCGGTAGTCTGATCTGTTGGCTGTCTTAGAGAAACGGCCTGCGCTGGGAACTTGGACAATGCATGAGATAAGGTTTGGCGGGAGATGAGTGTAGGGTTGCCCAGTGGAAGTGCAGGGCATTGTAGTGGTCAGGGACCAAAGCGACGCAAGACTTGACAAAGCGCGTCACGCTTCTCCCGCGCTCTTTCAGCCTTCATCAAGATCAGCGCCTGTCAGCGCTTATTGGGCGCTTCTCGCGATAAGAAATTATGGAATAGCAGATGATGGTACATCGGCTAGGACGATCTGGCAATGGGGCGAAGGGTCCATTTTAACGTTCGGAAAGGGTGAAACTGAGATGAACCGTTGAGGAGGAGGACACATTGAGCCCTCCGATTCCGGCTTTAACGGTAGTCTGCCAAACCGCTTATTGTTCACCAAAAAATGAATACCGGAGAGGCGTTGCGAATGCGACACTGTGCGTATCCGAGTCTGTTGCTCTCCTGATGGCGGGGAGTCTCCCGCCCTGATGGCGGCAGGCAACCGGCACCATGCATGGACCCGCCCTCGCAGTAGAGGGATGGTCAATACCCGTTTTCCTGGAAACAACCTCTCTTGTTCCAATCGACGTTTAATTATCTCCCTGTACCCTTCAATAAGACCGGTCTTCCCGGCTCTTGCAACACAAGTACCGCAACCGTCGCGAACGTCTGCAATCCTGAAGCACATAAAATGAGGCACATCTCGTCGAAGATTCTCCATCTCACACTCCGAGGTCACCACACTCTAACACACTACTACCACCAGCTACTACCAACACTTTCAAGTTTCTCTACTACACCAACCCTCTCAAACCTCTCACTCAACTCAACCATCAACACACACACCAAGATGATGGCATCCGGAAACACTTTCAAGACTCCTTCATTCGATACGGAACGAAGGAAGGTCATGACCCGCCACAGGCGAGCGGTCTCCGTTGGAGACTTCGAGTCCATGGCGTACACTCACTACAGGAGCATCTGCCTCTCATGCCGTATCTCGGATGAGGAGGGCAGGCCCATCCAGCAGTGCAGTGAAGGCTGCAAGAACCAGACAGCAAGAAGCAGGCAAGAGGCGACGGACCTGGCGATCTCACGCGTGTACAAATTGGCAAACGATTTGGTGGCAGCTTGCAAGGCCTGTATGGCTGACCATTCCAAGGGCAAGACTGCCAGGAACGAGCTCTTGATTAAGTTCCGTCTCCTCGTCCTCGAGGCTCTCCACACTCCTAAAGAGAACCGAACTCCCATGCATAATGTCACTCTTGCCGCAGCAGGAACCATGCCGTCCCTTTGGAATGCCCAAATTCCTACATTCCTGCTGACGCCAGGCAGCTTGCCCATTGAGATTTTCGTCGATGCCTCTGTCAAAGGCATCGGGTACACCAACGGAAACCAATGGGCTGCATGGGAGCTGACCAGGGGATGGAGGTCTGAGGGCCGCAACATCCCATGGGCCGAGTTCGTGGCAGTTGAGCTGGGCCTGCGAATGCTTGCCGCCGATAAGACAGGAGGGAGGATCGTCCGCGTGCGGTCGGACTCGACTTCTGTGGTTGAGGCGCTGAGCATGAAAAGCATGCGCGAAACCCGGTGGCAAGACAACGCCATTCTCAAGAAGATCCTGGCCCTTTGTGATGAACATAGATTCGCCATGGCCATAGAATGGGTGCCGACTAAGGAAAACCCTGCCGACGACCCATCGCGAGGAGTCTATGGAAACTGGGACAACCGTGCTGGGCCCAAGATTGCTATTCCAGTTCATCTGGAACATCTCGTCATGGACATCGAAGAACCTGGTTTCGAAAGGTTTGTTCGCCGCGCAGAGCCTCAGCGTCACCGCCGCACGAGGTCGATGTATGTCTAGAGGACTAGCATCTGATCTCCTGTTGCTTCCAGGAGTGAGGGATTTGAGAGGGAAACGTAGACACACACTTGAAGATTTGTAGAATGATTTCCACATGTTACAGTATACTATTCAGCGATCGCCTAGTAGCACTAGTTTTGTTGAATAAAGTTTCTGTTATTTGCGAATTACCTCTGGCCTGCAGCTGTGAACCGAGTGGCCGAGTTCCAGGCCCCGACCGGGGGGGTTCAAGTTACAGGCACGACCATGTCTTCAGGTTCCAGTGAAGCAACCAAGTGAACAGGATGAACTCGTGGGCGCGTCCTAAGTAGTAAGTGAGTTATAGGGCGAGGAAGAACTTTTGACATTGGGTGGCTGGTTGTCGTAGGCGGCCCCTGACGGTCGGCTCAGTGGGCGAAGCCGTGAAAAATAAACAGTCGCAAGCAAAAGAAGCCCGCAAGTCACGGACTTTGGGGGCCTGAGGCGGTTCCTGAGCTCCAGCACCACATTCCAGTCGATTCCAGTCCCATTGCTTCCCCTCGGGTCAAGTCGTAAAAAACTACACTGTTGCGATAAGCATGGGGGCTTAAAGTTACAGGCCCCGTACATAACATTATCAGCGTCGAGGTCGACCTAGCGGCCGTGCTACTAGACCTCGTGCGTTGTGGGTACTAGGCTCCTGTTGGCTGCGCAGCCGGGTAAACAGACCAAGGTGATTCGACTGCGACGCTTGGCCTCACTTGGCTAGCTTAGCGCCGTCGTTCTGGTCGTTTCCAAAGACCCCAGCGACTCTCCATAATGGGGCACCGGCCGACGGCGATTGGCTGATGGGACCAGGATGCTGAAGCGATGACTGATCTGTGGTCATCGATAAGTTTCGCCCAAATGGGTCCGTGGATAAAAGGCCAGGGCTTCGAATATTTCGAGCTTCCTCATCTCTCCTTTGAACCCCTCATACCATTTCTCTGAACCCAACTTCTTCCAAAATGGTGAGCACGGCCGTCGTCGTAGGCGCTACCTTGGACTAACCGTCTCCCAGGTCAAAGTCGGAATCAACGGGTAAGGGTCCTCGTCGGCGTCAGTGATCGAGTGTTCAGGACTGATCTTGCATGCCTCACTTCTCTTAGTTTCGGTGAGCATATATCTCGACGAACCAGTACCCAGAATCTGACCATCTACCAGGTCGTATCGGCCGTATTGTCTTCCGTAATGCCCTCGAGGCTCAGGATATCGAGGTCGTCGCTGTCAACGAGTAAGTTCGAGCACTGTATCTGTCCTATTCTTGCGCTAAAGTCACCTCCCAAAGCCCTTTCATCGACCTTGAGTACATGGTACGTGGTGTCGTCGGACCCCAAGTAACCAGGAAGATGCTGATTTTCTACCTAGGTCTACATGTTCAAGTACGATTCCGTCCACGGACGCTTCAAGGGTACCGTTGAGGCCAAGGATGGCAAGCTCATCATCAACGGCAAGCCCGTCACTGTCTTCGCCGAGCGCGACCCTGCCAACATCGCCTGGTCCAGCGCCGGTGCTGACTACGTTGTTGAGGCTACTGTAAGTCCAGTTCGCCCTGCCTAAAGACTGAGATCCATTTATTGATTATTGCATCATAGGGTGTCTTCACCACCATCGACAAGTTCGTATCTCAATCAGCCTGCAAATTTACAGTTTCTTATCGCTCGCGCAATCTTTTAGGGCCTCTGCTCACTTGAAGGGCGGTGCCAAGAAGGTCATCATCTCCGCCCCTTCGGCCGATGCGCCCATGTACGTTTGTGGCGTCAACCTCGAGAAGTACGAGACCAGCCAGACTGTCGTGAGTATCTCCCGGCCGACGCACTCATCCGAGATATGTTGCTAACAATAACGCCTTCCTGCGCCTCACGCTGCGGATTAGATCTCCAACGCCTCTTGCACCACCAACTGCCTCGCCCCCCTCGCCAAGGTCATCAACGACAACTTCGGCATCGCCGAGGGTCTCATGACCACCGTCCACGCTACCACCGCCACCCAGAAGACCGTCGATGGTCCCTCTGCTAAGGACTGGCGTGGTGGACGTTCCGTCAACAACAACATCATCCCCTCCTCCACCGGTGCCGCCAAGGCTGTCGGAAAGGTCATCCCTGCCCTCAACGGCAAGCTGACGTGAGTTTATCCACTAGCCTAACCAATATGCCAGTCCGAGACTAATTATGTATGTAGCGGTCTTGCTTTCCGTGTCCCCACCCTCGACGTCTCCGTCGTCGATCTCGTCGCCCGCCTCGAGAAGCCCGCCTCCTACGACCAGATCAAGGCCGTCGTCAAGGCCGCTGCTGAGGGTGAGTACAAGGGTATCATCGAGTACACCGAGGAGCAGGTCGTCTCCACCGACTTCATCGGCAACACCCACTCCTCCATCTTCGACGCCAAGGCCGGTATCGCCCTCAGCGAGACCTTCGTCAAGCTCATTGCCTGGTACGACAACGAGTGGGGTTACTCCCGCCGTGTCTGCGACCTCCTTGTCTACGTCGCCAAGAAGGACGCCGAGGCCGGTCTCTGAATACATGGACCCAATGTTCAGAAGCCGTTGCTGTAAACGGTCGATGAGAGTCGGGTGTGTAGTCTAACAAACGGACGATCACAGGAAGAAGTATCAATCTAAAAAATCGTAGTCCATGTTGCTTCGGTTTGTGTAATTCAACGAATGTATTTTTTCTGCTATAGACATTCCTACCCAAATGTTCGGATTCTAAGGACATCGCGTTGGGTTGCACGTTGGTGTCTGGGTGTGCATGCGCTGTTCAGTAGTAGTTTGTTCTCGTGGCGGTATGCGGCGGCGGCGAAGCATGAGCCTAGCCTACAGCGAGCAAACGCACATGCGTGTGCAGATAAAACTAGACCAAGTCTTCGCAGTAATCTTAGGACAATGACGGTCATTCAGCGTCATCCAGCTCTCGTAACGCGGAACAGACGAGCCCCTCTTCTTATCAGGCGTTCCGTTTCACGATAAGCGGGATTTGTGAGGATTTGCGCAGCGAATATTCCTTGGGGTTCAGTACGAGTGCATTCCACTGAGTCAGAGTCATAGCTGCAGTTTTACCGAACCAAGAATAGCCTTGTAGATATGGCCGAAGACCTCGAAATATTCCAAATATACGACTCATGTGGCGAGTGCGTAGATATGAATCAGCTTCTTGCCTGCACACTACTCCCAGCTGGGCTTAGGGAGGCACAAAGAAAGCAAAAATAACTAACCGTCCGGTCTCGAGGTCGGTTGTGTATGTCTTCCTTGGGTAAGTATGTTTAAGTTCGGAAGGACCTCAGAAGAACCTAGGCTAATTGGGTCCCTCAGGGAAAAGTAGCAGTAAGCTTGAAGATAGCAAAAGAAACTGGGGTCCTCGAGAGGTTGGAGGAGAAGTTCTAGCACTCTGGAACAAAAGCAAATGCCGACTATCTCCATCGACATTCACTCCCTTCACCTGGCGTGTGCTGCACAGGATCAGTACATCGGGTCTCGGCTTCGAACTATGTCATATAGATCGCGACTAGCGTCTCCACGTATGGTCATCAAATCTCGCGGTCTGCGCGGTTCGAACTCGGCGGTTCCAGAAACATATGCATCAAATATGCATAACAGCATGAATAACCACTGCGCCACTCTTGGGCGGACTAGACAATGCGTTACCTGGCTTATATACCCCTACTTGTTGTGCATTTAGCGTTCATTTTCGAGATAGAACCGTCGAATATCGTTGAAAATGGCCAACGGGAATCTCGTTAAGCAGAAACGATGCTGGAAGATGCCTTCGTGGGCTTCTCTGAGTAGGGAAGATATTTTGCGGCTCATAAGGCTGGGCGCGCCAGCGCTGGTCAACAATACATTGATCTGAAACTTGCAAGCGTATCGCTCGATAACAGATGCTCTCAATTTCCGCACAGACCTTCGACGCCAAGCACAGCCAATTCCCCCAAAAAGCCATGCCAATGCCCAACCGAGGCCGATTCAAGTTCTGAGCAACGAAAACATGTATAGCAGCTTCCTCGATCCAAGTTAATAGTACAATTTGCTTGATATATCTGACATGTCTAGGGCGTCAATTCAAGTCTAGCATTTCCTTCACGATTTAGATCCTAAAGACGGGGCTCCTCGGCGGCCTTGTAAGCCTCAGCAACGAAGTTGACACCCTAATATCATCAGCATTTACATTCAGACGCATTCGTGATTCGCGATCCACTCACCGTTTCGATGTTCTTGACAAGTTCAGGGATAGCAGCCTTGACGAGCTCAGCCTCCTTCTCGGTGATCTTACCGAGAGGGTTGATCTTGGTAATACCACCAGGGCCGAGTTCGACGTTCGATGAGAAGTACGCGAGCTCCTGGCCGAGCTCCTTGGTCAGAGCGGCACCACCCTCAGCGTCGGCGGAGAGGTTAACGTAAGTAGGAGCGATGATGCCCTTCTCGCCGTTGAGAGCGCGAATGACCTTGCCGGCGAACTCAGCGCCAGCGTAAGCCATGGAAAGAGTCGCGGAGCCCGCGCCGTTCTTGGCCTTGACGACTTCGTCACCGCCGAACTGAATTCGGTTGACAAGCGCGTCGTAGGCGGAGCCGTCAACGCTTGAGGGGAGGGAATGCGAGGATTGGGAGAGGAGGGGGACAATCTAGTCGGGCTCGAATTCAGATATCGAGCAGACGGGGATCGAGGAACTCACGGTGACGCCAGAGTGTCCACCAACGACGGGGACAACCACATCCTTAGAGAGCGCAAGATCTCCAATGATCTCGGAGACGAAGGTCGAGGAACGGACGACATCGAGGGTGGTGACACCGAAAAGGCTGATGGCGACTCGCTTAGCGCAGGCAAAACCGGGGGGAGAAGACCTACCGCTTGGGGTCGAAGGTGCCGAACTTCTTGAAGACTTCAGCGACGATGGGGACGGTGGAGTTGACAGGATTGGAGATGACGAGGACGAGTGCCTTGGGGGCGGCCTTCGCAATTCCCGTTGCCAAATCCTTGATGATACCAGCGTTGATCTGCACGTCTGTCGTTTAAAACCCTGACACTACAGCTATAGCATGATGCGCACCTTGAACAAGTCGTCGCTGTCGACAACGAATGGGAACAAAACCGAATGAGTACTTCCGCAACGGCCGTGGGGTTGCGCGCTTAGGCTTACCGAGTCATCTGAATTAGATTAGATTAGCGACGTGCTGATGAGGATGCAGGGAGACGTACTCCAGGTTTCCTGGGCACACCAGCGGGGATGACAACGACATCCGCACCCTTCAAGGCCTTCAAAAGACCATCGTCAGGGGGCAAGAAGCCCTCAACCTTGGCAGGGGTGGCGATGTGCGATAGATCGGCGGCGACTCCAGGGGTATTGACGATATCGAAGAGACCGAGCTGGTGTTTCGTGTTATCTCTCGTACTTGGCACCCATATCAAGTCAACGTACCTCAGTAACAAGCGGGTTGGCCTTGAGCAGAAGAGCCAAAGGTTGGCCGATACCACCTGTCGATCGCGATGAGTTCGACCGCGATCTAGCAGAGATTTGGGCATACCTGCAGCACCGAGGACGACAGCCTTGACCATGATTGTTAAGAGAAGAGTTTGGGGGTGGTGGTGGGAGGGAGAGAGGTTGAATCGATGAATTCACGGGAGCGAAGTAATCTTAGCGCGATTACTTACCCCGTAACACGTGATTGGGGGCAATAGGCGGAACGACGGCGGACGCGTTCGCCGTTCGCCTCTTGTCCCGAACGGCCAACAACACAGAGCATGGCACCATGGCACTCCGGAATCCGCCCTCTAGAGCTCCATGAACCGGTGGTGCTCAGCGGACAAATGGTCCTAGGATCAACTCGGAAGCTGCACAAGCTGGTCACTGCGGATAGACCGTCAGAGGAGCATGATTCCGCACTCCTTGACCGGGGGGTAAGCCTGTAAACACAGGGACGCGTCAAACGAGTAGATGGAAAACGCACTGGGCACACTTACACCAGGTACTCTTTATGTCCTGGGACTATTGGGCAGACCTGAAGGTGTCCCTGCTTTCTTACTCCCGAATTCTGGGGACCAGCTTAGCACACCTCCGCAGCGGGTACTGGCTGGAAGAGGGCTTGTTCAAAGCCTAGCCCTTCTCGTATATGATGGTTCTAGGGAAACTTGGCGTAGTGACTAGTCTCAGACCTCAGACCAAAGCTTACCGTCTGGCCTGCGGCCCCCCGTGATGGCCTGCAGCCTGAGACGACGAGGCGTTCTGGTGCTGCCGTCGTTCTACGGTGTGCATTTCTATGTTACCTGTCTTCAATGTGTAGTACACACCAACTTTCCAGCTGGCGCCGGAAAACCTAGTTTCATCATGGGGCTTGAGCAGCGTAGTAGGGGAACGTCTGACTCCTACCAGTTGGGGCCCTCGATCCTACATCCTTGAGTCCTCTCGATATCCACCCCAAATTCCAACAGCCAGGCTATGCTCATCTCGTCTGTTCCGACCTAAGGTCATCCGCTGGCCTTGCTTGCTCTGTGGCAACTCATTGTGGCAGATGTCAGGTGCAACGCAGAATTTATGCTGGGCATACCTCATCGCTACCTCCTCCACCATGCGACACCTCCCAGTCCGCCGGCACGAAGTCGCAAGGGTCTAGATTCTCATCTGATCGTTGCAATTGACATGGCCTGCTTAATTCATTTTTATCCCTCTACCAATTCGAAGTTCTGAAGAACACAAAAATAGCACGCTGCTGACCGCCTCGTCTTCGCACTCTCTCAATGCCATGATGTCGTTGGGGACACCGGCCTTCTTGACATCGTCTCCAGGATGGGTTCTGTTGACTGCCCCAGTGCGGCTCTGAGCTGCTCTGAGTCGAAGGCCGTTCTATATCGTTCCTCCCACCGCCTCGAAAATTTCACTTCGGTACAGAGGACCGGAAGCCACGTTGGTCAAAATCTCAGAATGCGCGTTGATCCTCGCGATCAACAACTTGAAAGGTCAGCTGCAATAATCCCTCTTCTAATCTCCATCTGTACTTAATTGATATGATGTTCCAGCATCTCTACCTCCATCTCTCCCCGCGTGCCTTGCGTCCGAGACGGAGCAGTGCTTTAGTATGGTGCGAATCGCCTAAACACCACCAAACAATGACAGGCGCCAATTGGGCAAAGAATTCTGGAATTTTTTTGAAATCTTATTTTTTAGGGAGGAGAAGGTCCAGATTGACATTGTACAGCGAGATATGCTCAAAAAACATGTTTTCAAAGTAGTACAGGGCCACAGGGGCTGAGTAGGGCGTTTGAAGCACCTTCCATATAAGGAAATGCGCCAATTTTATCAGGTCAAAAAAGAATAACTTCATCAATTCGCAATATTTTCCTAAATCCTCTTGAGGAATGGTTCAGTTTATCAAAAGAAACGTTTTTACAAGAGGAATTAGCGACTGGACTTTTTCCCACACCCCAATACCTGGTGTCCAAAAGTAGCGGTGACTAGGTGATTCGCACCATAGGTGCAAAATGTGACAAGTCCGATGGAATAGGTATCCTCCCTTCTCCCTTGCTTGATCAATTCTGCTAAGTGTTTTCTGTGATGGAATTCCCTCCCCCAAAGCCCGCGACAAGATGTGCGCATTTCAGCGCATGCGCCCCTGGCGGCCTTTGAGCCCAGAGTCCATAGCCTCAATAACGATAAATTGGATCGACAACGACGTCAGCCCTTGTATGCTGCGTACTGATTGACCTGGCCCCAGCCACGAGCCCACGACACGCCCTCGCACACTTCACGCGCATCACTGTTTAAGATATTGCATTTCTCCGACTCTTCACTCACAGCCTACGTCAAGCCTACGTATCGACGATCTTACTGCCCCGTCACATAGGTAGAATTCATACGTGATGCACGCCACATTCAAAGGCTCGCGGGAGGCAAGGATGGGCAAGCATCCGTAGAAGGCAAGATGTAGGTACGATACAGACTCGATCGTCGAGGTCATGGGTTGGGATGGGCATGTCCCCGGTCGATGGCGCTTGGCCAGCTGCGCTCACATGGCAGACCCAGCTCTTCGGGCAGGAAGGCGCGTCAGCTGTGCATGTGGTGAGGTGACAGATGGTTGAAGAGAAGTTTTGGAACAGGGCGGTAAATATTTGTATTCCCTTAGCTTAATCCTGTGGTTGATGTGAGGGATGGGGGTGCGCCTGGGTGCGCACGAGCGCAAACCTTCTTGATGGTTGACCGAGCTAACCTTTGTTGAACGTGGAAAGGACAGGGGCGGCGACCGACGGCATGGAGGCCGGATGCGCACCGTAGGCACCACATGCGATGCGTACCTTTGGTTAGCCGCCATTTGATCACTAGTCGGGGCTCGGTCATACTATACAAGGACTTCCCACCAATCTACTTATCTGTGCAGCATCGTGACAGAGGTTAACAGAGGTTAGCCCATCGGACGTGATAAATTATTTGATTTGTCTAGAGACATAGCTCAGCTATACCTCCCGGCCATGAGCATATGTGTCTCGCCTCGTACACATCGGACACACCCTCAGATCTACGAGCACCGGAATGGCCATAGGGCCGAATAGTTCTGCTCTGTTCTCTCGGGTTCTTCGAAGACATCATCGCCACCTCACAGAAATCGAGGGGAAGAAATGTTGTCAATCACGAAGGGATCTGAGTGTTGCGGTACTCAGACTTCTGTTACACCGCGTGGCCTACTATATGTGAGCATGATTTAGGCTTACCATCGATTCTCTCCGTGCAGAAACCCAGGACCGTCCAAGGAAAGGTTGTTGCCAAACTATCAGTCTTGTATCAGTTGCTCTTGAAGCTTGACCCCTAAATTCGAGATATCCAAGAAATCAGACATGGTCCCTCTTCAAGCCAGGTAAGACAGCTAAGCTGAGAGTGCAACCCGTTCCAAATGGCGCTTGTCTTTACAGTGGAATTTGCAGGGCGGGATAAAGGCTCGGGAATATTTTCTCACGCCCTTAAGCGCTTGACGTCATCCCGTCGTGCGTCGATCAAGCGGTTGGCGCCCTCTTTCGAGACTGTCAGGAATAAGCGCTGGTACAAAAATAAATCCACCCACTCCACGTCGAGTGGCTTCTGCGCATGGCGAACTCTCCCACTCCGAGGACGTTGACATCGCCAAGCTATCAAAGCAACCTATGTCCGCACCCTCGAATTGCCAGGCTGGTTCCAACATACGGGGTACGTCCACATCCGAGGAAATGTCGGTGATGTAGCTTGAGATGTTCCGGGCTCCGCGCAGGATTCGGAAGAGGTAGGAACACGAGAAGTTGCTGCTGTGAGAGAGCATATGCTTACCAGTGCGTCAGAATGATGTTAAGAGCCTTGTTTAGCAGCGTCGATGGAGTTGACTCGTTATGAAGTCACCCTAACCAGTGGATAGGCGCAGCTATCGATGTCAGCGCCAATGTAGTAAGAAATGGTGCACTGCAGCAAACATCGAGGACTATCTCCTCACTGGTACAATAGCTGCATGCTTTTTCACCCCAGTAGCTGACAGGGTGGCAATGGCAGCTCATGGAGCTCGTCCCGCGTGTAGCGTGCATCTCTTCAGTTATAATATTCAATGGAATACGAGGGTGATGACGACAGTTGGCCTAGACTGCGGCTTGCACTACCATAGTGCACGGGCATAGCATCGGTACTCGGAGCGGTACTCATGACGCAGTTTCATGGTATGGGAGGTCGCTGGAGATAGTCGTGAGGTGGAGAGGAACCTCATACAACCATTCAATTCTCAATGAAACACGTCCCGAGGTGTTCCTCTTGCTAACCCACATGTCCTGTGACAGTACTGCGTATTTCATAATCTGCGACGAAGTTAACAGATCTATGGGACCCGACCCGCGACATCATATACCATCTCAGGAAAAACCGAACACATACCCATTCGAGGCGGCGGGAGAAGATTAATGGAAAAGGAAGAACGAGACATTCGAAATCAAGCCAAGAGAAACGCAGCTGCCCTTCTGCGTTGCAATGTAACTCAGTGGGTCCTCAGCATCAGTACCTGGGCGTCTGAAATCAAAGATGCATGGCTGTCGAAGTATATAGTTCGCCGTTCGACCTGATGGCTTAAGTACCTCTGACCACCGGACAATGGGCACACGACGCTCATTTGACATTAATTAACGCATGCACGGCAAGGTATATCCTCTGAGTAGTGCAAAACCAACCTTCAGGCCTCCTCATCAGCGCCTCCTTCAGTCTCCCAATCACGAGATATTTTCTGGGCGTTATCGAGCAGGCTCCGGAGGACCTCGCTGATAACGAGCAAATATCCTGAATCTGTATCTAATCCCTCACCCTTAGATCAGCACATCTGAAGGCGGCGGACTCCAACGGAAGCTTCTGGCACCCTCGTTGTGTGATCCCGTTGTTTGAGCCTCGCATGCCCAATTATGGGCATAGAGACTGATCAAGCGCCTCCCACCACCCCAAGGAGTGCGCGCCAGGTGACTCGGCGACCTGACCCCTGCTTGGGAAGTAAATGGATACGCGTGGGCGGGAAATAGACTTAAACTACGCTTTGGTGCCCACTTTCCCGATATAGGCTCAATTGAGTTAATCCTCCCTTATGTTAAGCATGGCCGAGTCTATCTCTATGAAATAAGATGGTAGAGATTCCGGTGCGGGGTGGGTACGAAGGACGCTGTCGCCCTATGTCCCAGTTAGGAAGGTTCGTAGCGACTCAGCGGAATCCGCCCTTGGATTGATGCTAAGGGCGTCGGAATGCACGTTGATAAGGCAAGTCGCTAAGTCTGTTAGATTTTAGGCCTGACAGGATGAGAGCTTTTCGCTATGTATCGTGATACTGGCCCCGATACTCTATAAGCAATGCGGGGTGGATCCGCATATGGGCTCCCTCCCTTATCGAGGTAAAGAAGGGGTTGTACCTTCTCGGTAGGAGGAACCCAGACGATAGGCGCGCTCTCCCTTTTGAGTAACGATCCTCCTTTTAACTCGGAATTGCTCTTTAATAATGTCCCTCTGGACGTTGGCGGTCGCTTAACATCATCAGCAGGCTACGGGATATCGTACTCGTACGTTGCTACCCCGCATATCGTGGGCGCGAGGCACTCATATACGAGGGCGAGAAGACGCCGCTCGGCATATCGTGTCATATATGATGTCGACGCCTATACATCTCAGCTGGCGGTAGGAACCGTCGAGACACTGCGGCGTGAATAGAAGGGTTTCGGGAAGACAGATTGGGAAGGCATGGGCCAGGATACTACGAGATGCGCTTTTTTGGACTTATCAGTATTCGCGTTGGAGCGAGTCGACACACAGTGCGAAGATCCCTTGGAGCGTTAGATAAAGAAATTGGAGAGGCGATAACACTCCCGTGCTGCCCTTCCACCCACTGCGGCGTTTCAGCGACAGTCCGGTCCTCAATGTGCTTTTGAATTACGACTGTTGACCCGTATACCTTCCACGAAGCTCCAAGAGCTGCAGGAGATGGCGAGGCTTGCCGTTGGGGAGGGATCTTATCAGCGGTCGGTAACCAATCTAGCCGGTGCCACCGATCTCAAAGACCTCTCCGTATGCATATACGGCGTACGGTAACACATCCATACCGACGCCAAAAGCTTTGTTAGCCAGCGCAGCGCTCGGAGTCGGACCAACCGCCGGAGTCTTACAATTCCAAGCCACCTGACAAGCAGTGCCCTCGAATGATGCCCACCCAGCGTTCTCCCATTACTCAAGGCGCTAAAATTGTCAACAGGGGAGCGCGCGTCCCTCATACCCCGTGCACGACTCTGTCAGCACGCCTATTCATGATCCTGGAACCTGGAAGTAACGTGGATGTTCCGAAAATTTGCTAGTCCGCACAATCAAACCCTCCGTCGTCGGAGAGAAAGCCGCACAGGCAAGTCCCCCATACAACCGCCGAAGATAAGTACGGGCGAGCTTCTCGGGCGACGAGAAAAAGGAAGGAATTCGAAACATAAAGCATCTTACGCGACGCTCACATACGTGCACACTCGGATAAGAGGCTATAAGAGGGGCGGAGTCGGTTGTAGACAAAGGAACGTTGTACTCTGAGGAACGACACGTTCGCCAGCGATGGCCCACAAACTTTGTCATGGCTCGTGCGGGTGTTATCGCTTGATAGAAACCTCATGGCACCAGCGGATGGCGAAAGTGCAACCGTGCGCCGCCTTGCTATGTTCTGTGTCGACCCACGGTGTGCCTGATTCATGTCAAAGGTGGTGCCATACAGCGGCCAGGGCCACTGGGGCGTAGTCCAAACGGACTTGAACACTGCGAGGCCGCTGTACCATGCCTACCTAGGCCGCTCGCTCCCATTGGGTCAAGGTGAAGTGTCCAATTAGGGCTACCTCTACCCAACTACACAAAACGAGGCTACCCAGACCATATTGATGGTGTTCTGTGATATGTCGTCCCTTGTCACTATCACAAGAAGCGCCAGCGAACAAGGCATAGAGAGACGCGAAGGCGGAGACTTAGCGGAAGAGAATTGTGCGCAAAAGGTATGTGCTAACGTGTTGTGAGTCAGGTTTCGAGTAGCACAATCGTGTATCCATCGTTTAGCTGTGAAAGTAACGGTCCAGGAAGCGCAGGAAGATGTATCACAGATAACTCGTCCCAGCACAGGAGAGAGATGAACAGTTAAGTTCCCATTCCACGTTCGTGTCAAGGAGAAACACGGAACGGACAATACCAAACGCCAAAGGCACCGACACCATACAGTCCCAATGAATTAGATGTCCAATAGCAAAGCAACGCGTACCGCTGAATGAAGACTCCCAAGTTGATCGCAGAGTCCCATCTCCCATCTGAATTGAAACCAATCCGCTCTGATAGCTGTCAGCCAGTTGCACAGCACATGCTATCCTGAATGCCAAAAAGGTAAATCAGGGCCGACAGTCTGGCGTATTCATCGGTGAAGGCAATAGCACGCGTCGACGCGTCGACGAGAACGCGCGGGAGGGACGTCATAGTCAGCAACGAGCGCTGGTGTTATCACCGCTATCGCGTTCAACAAGAGATACCCAAGACACCGAGCCCAAGCCCACAGAGATGTGGGGCATGTACGGGGAACCAACCAGCGCCAAGTTTGAAAAATTTGCACAGCCAGAGGAAGCACTGACGAAGAAGGAAACGATCGCATTCGAGGATTCGACCCATTCAACAAGAACAGGACAGAACCCGGTCCTCCCATCCCCCAGAGCCACGCTGCATTTTCAGAAAGGAAACGCGCCAATGCAAATCTGCAAAAGCCAGCGCGAAGAACGCGATGACGATGTCGTTTCCCCGTGCTGCGCAGGGGAGGTTTTATCGATCGCGCGGGGGGCGTGCCCCTAAGTAAGCGAGATGGCGATACGGCGACTCAGAGGGAGGAGGGAATGGAATTTGGATGGCCGTAACCGTTCACATCGTCCCACAGGCTACAGCGCAGCGAGATGAAGCGAGAGAAGACATGCGCCGGAGAATAGGAAGAACCAGGGACAAGGACCCATAGGGTCAGGTAAGTTAATGAAATTTTCTTGGCATAGCGGACACCCCACAGTCATTCTGTTGCATGTATGGGCTAGAACGTGGCCAGGAAGGGGAGGAGGGGACGTCGGTTACCTTCCTTCCTCCTTCAGCATACCTGCGAAAGATGGAAGGCGACGATGACTATCTCGAGCACGCGCCTAGGGCTAGATCGACCGGTCAGCCAGGTGGGACCCAACCAGAAGCGAGTAGAAGCAGTCACCAGCACGAGTCAAAGCACCGACCGTCGTCCCAATCCGCGCAAAATCCCTCAAAACACCTCAAGTTGTCAATGACAGCCCAACCGCCAAGTAAAGGAAGAAAAGCCAAACGACGGGAGAACTTCGAGACAGCCAACCAGCCATCTAGCTTCGAACCTATTCAAAAGACGCAGGCAGTATGTGTCGGACGGGGTAGCTTCTGTTGATCATAGTCTTGGACGCTAGAAAAGGGGCCACGAGGCTCTTCCGCGCGTATACCAAGCCCTTCTTTTGCGTTGTCGCGTTCCAGGAGAGTGAGGACGTACGTCAGACTGAGATGGAGCCTTGCCGCGACGAACTGCCGAGGAAAATGGGATCGAGGGGTGTGACGAGGTTCGCGGGTCAACGAGGGGAGTGCTCGCGGGTAAGAGAAGGTATGAGGTGGAACATCCTCGCGCTGGACAGACGTCGCACGCATCCCTTGTTTTTTACCACTCTGGGCATCGCCTTGGCCTTCGAGAACACAGTAGAACGCGTCGAGTTTGGACTGAACCTTCCAGGAGACTCCAACTACCCCATTAACCGGGTTCCTATGTGACCTGCCAACTGGTAAATCACCGAAGATGAGCTACCATACCAGATAAACTCTACCTCTGACATATCATGTTCAAATTACCTCTCAACCCAAATCATAAACTCACACCGGCCGACTTGTCAGGAGCAGCCATCCATACGCAGATAGAGGGGACGTACCATACACACTTCCAGCAAGCCATTCATCCCGCGTCATCCCAAGCCCGACCCAAAGCGCAAGCCAGGCCTATCGATCTTTCGTTCGGCCTAAGCAGGGACCCCCAGCTCCCCAAACATAGGATTAGAGTTCAATTGTACGACGTCGAAGAAAGGTGGCGAATCACAGCCCAAAGTTGTGTCGTGTCAGCTTTCATCGGAGTGGGCTGAACGGAGGTGCTGTGCCGGATCCTTGGAACCCTGCCTGCCTGCATGCAGTCGCTCGTGTTGTGTCCTGTCGTAGCGCCCAGGAAGTATGAAACACGACACGACCTACTAGTACTACATATGACTTGCAGAACGATGCCGTAAGAGATGAGGGATTTGAGCTCTCGAACGCGAGGTCGCAAGGAAGGGGAAGAGGAAGAGGAAGAGGAAGACAAGACGCGGTGGGTGGTGGTGGTGGTTGTACATAAGAAACCCACAGCATCGTGTGGCGATAACCTTCCCGCCACGCAGCCCAGCTATCCCCATCAATCCACGCGCGCCAAACCGCCGGCACAACCAACGCCCCCACTTAAGCGCTCAAGGCCCAGAGGTCTAGGGTTCCTCTCCTCCCAGCACTCTGGCGGTACCAAGGCACTTCGCCAATGCACATCGGCCGCAGTCATGTTCCTTCCCCGCATCGCTATAAGTATGCCCTTCGCGATCGTTATTATTGACAGGGATTTCATAAAGATGTGTCGTAAGAAACCCAAGAGCATGGATTTATCGATGTTATCTACCGACCGTAGGTGCAGGCAGTCTGGTCACGGTCATGCGACACCGCTCGTGTACGTGCGTTCAACTCTCCCATCTTATCCTACCCCGTCTCTCGAAGTCGAAGCTCCCGAACATTGCGATAATAGCTGTATGCTATTAATGATGATAAGGCGGCTATCTGCTATCCTGCGTCGACCTGAGAAGATTAGATTCCTACTCCGTCTCCCGTGCACTTGGCTCCCCCCGTCGTGTCGCCACATAGCAGAATATACTTAGTCCATGAAATTTCCGACCCGACATCCGATGTCCGTATGACAGTCAGAAGTCATTTTTCGTTTGCAGACTGTCGATTCTGCTTCTCCTCGAGAATCATTGACGGATTATGGATGCGCATTACAAGATGATACTCGTTGTACACTATACATCTCATGACCTTCCTCCTCGGTGGAATTGGCTGCGATGTACACGGCGCTTGCCTGAGCGCCCCTTCGGCGTCCAAGGACAGCTTCCCACCCAACACAATTCAGTTGAGAACAGGTCGTCATCGCCTGAAACCTCTGTTCGGTGGTAGTACCAGCCAGTTTCAACTTGTCCAAGGAGATGGATTGAAAAGCACTGCTTCTAACCCTCGCGTGCACTGGTATGGAGGAGTCCACCTGCCGAAAGCCTCGGGACCAAACCACGACCCTTAAATATTCCCGTCCTCCGCAGAACGTGGAAGTGGAGCCCACAATCCCATCCAGAGCGCACAGACCTGAACCACACGCAACATACAGTACCTAAGTACCATTTCTCATACATATGCATATCAGCTGAGGTGAATGCCATAGCAGAAGATCGTCGCCTAGCTACCCCACGCCTCGAGGCGGACCAATCCCACCACTCCACCCAACTCCAACTTCCCTCAATTATCTAACCATACAACCAATCATCTCCCGTAAATTACGAGTATCTCAGTACCACCCCATCCCATGACACCGATAACGAAAACCAAAACCGCCTCGACATCCGGTCGGATAGCTCTCCCGCATCTATCGTATCTAACGCGGCACACACCCTACCCCGCACCCTCACCCACACCCGCACCGCGACCTGGGGCGGGTCACAAGAACACCCAACCACGAAACGATATATTAACATCTATGTATAACCCAAGTTACATACCCAACAGACGGTCATGGCATCCTTCTCGCAAACGTGAGCAACATACCCATAAAGCCCCCCCTCGCGCTTATCCCTCTCACCTGCCTTCCACGGCCTGCTTCTCATCTTCCCCAACTTCAATCATCCATCGGTCGGTCAGATGTCGTGCACATCCAACTATAATTCGCTGAACTTCGTATTCCCCGGAGCCTCTTGGCAAAACACCCTCGTCTTAAAATAAAGACAGGGCCGCAGGTCGATTCACTTGATCTAACATCTAGCATCTAGCACAGAGCCACTTTGACATACGATCGAGCTTCGTCGGCGTATTTTTGGAATCCAGGGGGCTGGTTATGTCGTACGCTAGACACGGGGACAACGGAGGAGTCAACTCGCGACGCGCCTACATACAACACACATACGCCTCACTAGCCCTACCACAGAGTCAAAGAAAGTTCAAACGTTCAGAACCTGAACAGCATGTATGTACTCATCTGTGGCACGTCGCATTCCAGACCCAATCCATTCCATGTAATATAACGCAGAGCAGCGCACAATAACTCGTCCCTGAACACCACACACACAATAACCATACAACAGCAAGTGGAGCCCACCCAACCGACAAAGTCCAGACCACACCCAACATGCACCCTGCACGCCAACCATCCATCCATACCCCATCCATACCACAGAGCGAATTCCGCGCGCGCAAGCCCAAGATAATAACCAGATAATAACATTCACCAGCAAGCTCCGAGGAATGGAGCGGAGAGCACGAGAGTCCTGGACCGCCGGACCACAAGCCGGATGTGACAGTGTTGCCAAGATGTCTGGACGCGCGAGATAGCGAGTGGATGGATCGTCGCCTTGTTGTTGTCGTCGTAGAGCAAATGCATGCATGTCCAGAGTCCCAGAGAGAGAGAGAGAGAGAGGGCCCAAAGATCGAAGTTGACGTCAGAGAGCAGAGCGCAGCCAGTAGACCAAGACAGAGTCACAGGCAGCCAGATAGAGAGTCGAAGCGCGTCAGAGAAAGAAAACACTTGCCCAAGCACAGACACAACTTAATTCGCACAGAGATGAGATGATGCAGTGTGGTTGTGATATGTGTGGCAATGCGTAGTGAAACAACAAGGCAGGAGGCAGGTATGTGTTGAGCCCAGGCAACGTCAATGAATGAATGAATGAATGAGAGCTAGCAAAGGATGAACGAAGAGGGGTGAACGAAGAAGGGCAAAGTGATAAAATAATCAAACCAAGGGCGCGAGTGGGTATGCCTCCGAACTGATTGGAGGTGCAGCTAGAGATAGAGAGAAAGAACGGGCATGGCGAATAGAATAATAGGGTCGGCATGAAGAGGAAGGTCGGGAGAAGGACGGACGGCCGGTTGTGCATGTGTAGGGTACGGATTGATGATGGTGATAATGGTTAAATGCAGGAGACTGATAGGTTAATGTGTCGTGTGAGGTCGTCAGGGGAGAGTAAGAGTACAAGTTGTTGATTTGGTTTCGTTGTTCGATGCAGTGTGAAGGGTGGGTTGGGTGGTCGTCGGTAGTGTGATAGAGAGGGAGTTCGGAGCGGAGGCGGCGGCGTAATAGAGGGTCGATCCTTGATAGGGGGGGTGTCCAAGCAGTCGCGCAAGGCAGACAGGCTCAGGTGGGCCCCCGCGGGCGTCGCAAGAGGTTGTCGCGCCCGACCGGACCGTCCGTGCAGCAGTGCACGACGGGCCCGCGGTCGGCGGATCCTCAGGGCGAGAGTGTGAGGCGCCCAAGGTGATTGGTTCAATCGCAAAGTGCGATGATACAGTTCATCGTTCGTCCATCCATCCATCCATCCTCCATACCCCATCGCAAGCGTATCCCTCAGAATCCGCCAAGACAGCCGTCGTCCCGCGCGCCGAAGCCGCTGTACTGGGAGGCCAGGTACTCGCGTCTGCGGCTGGAGGTGGGTATCCGGTCGGGCTCCGAGGCGCCGTCGTGTCTCCGCCTGCTCTCGCTGCGCTTCTTCCTGGGCTTGGACGCCTGGGACTCGTCGCTGCTGCAGTTGTAGTTGGCGGGGGGCGAGGGCGGGTAGGGCAGGAAGGCGAGGGCGTTGATGCCGTCCTTGGCGTTGGACGGCGGGTAGTCGAAGTAGCTGCTGTTGCCCGAGTCGTATTTCGCGGGCAGCCCGTGTGCGCCGTAGCTGTAGAGGTGCGGGGGCATCTGCGGGCTGGGCACGAAGCCGTCGCTCTCGTCGCTCTCGGAGGAGAGGTCCGGCACGAGCTGGGGGAGGTCGGCCAGCGACCGGTGCTCGCTGTCGACCGGGCGATAGCTGCTGGTGGAGGTGTTGATGGGGCGGGGGTGGTACGAGCGGAAGGCGGCGGTGCGCTGGGAGTGCTCCTCGAGGACGTAGGTGCGCCCCGGGCAGCCGCGTTCTGGGAGGGCACAGCTGTTTTTGGAGACGACGATGGGGGTGCGGTCGTAGATGGTGGGTGGGTGGGCCGCGAATGTGCGGCAGAGGGAGGGCGAGGGCGGGAAGTGGACTGCGTGTGTCTGGGAGCCCTGCGAGGGCGTCGAGCGCTTGAGGATGGAGCGGGGAGACATGGTGCTCGAGATGTCCGGCGAGGGGGAGTGAGGATCTCTCCGCTCGACAACCAGCCCGTATAAATCTCAACACAGCAAGCACAACAAATCTCCCCCATTCATTTATTTTATTATTTATTTATTTTCGCTATCCCTATCCCCGATCGTCAGATCTCGAAATCCCTTTGTGACCGTCACGCGTAACACAGATCTGCCATCAGCTGCTGGATCTCCGACCCGGCTCCCGTCCAGCCCACCATTGGTCGAGTGTTGCCTGCTTTGTCGCTGCCTTGCCTTGTCTGCTGATACAAAGATATGATAACACCTTTGGGCGCTTCCCGCCGCACAGGGCGCTTCGCGCACTCGCTGCACCCTCGTCGGGCCCAAGGCTGGCGCTGGTGCCGCACCGATGCCTCCACCAGCCGCTGCATGCCGCCTACCAATCTGATCGCGGGTCCAAGTCCCCCCGCCGCTCTTATTATCTAAGTAGCGATCGATTCGACTTATCCCAATCGCTCGTGCGCGGCGGCGCCTGGACCAGCCAACGTTCGCCAACGTCCCTCGCAACTCACAGTTGCTGTTGCCTTGGGCATTGCTCCAACGGTGCTTGCACAACACCCGCTGCCCGCCCCATCTCAGCCCATCTCCAGTTGCCTCATGATCATGCATTCACCATACGCAGCAGGAGAACTTGTTTCTTCGCTAAGGTACGTCGCACTCACCGCGTGGCGTCAAACCGCAACGACCCCTAGCGCCCCTGCTTCCAGAATCCAAGGGTAGGCTCTTACAGGGGAAGTGAATGCGTAGTCGTACTTAGTCCCCCCTCTATTCCTCCCCCTCAACCAAATTAGTTCGGCCTCCTGCCATACACGACCTAGTCAACGCCCATAGTCCTTCTATCTACTCCACCCAACGTGTGTCTTCCAACCTCCCCGCTCGAAACGCAAGGCACCCTCTGTCACGCTTCCCTAACCGACGGTTGGTTAATCGTCGACCGCCGCCCTTGAGCGCTTATTGCTTGCTTGGATACGACATACCGCTTCGAGCACTCTGCTAACCCTCCAATCGACCATTCACATGAACTTCGAAGAACGCCACGTTCCAAGCTGGGACTGCTAACACGCGTTTCCTGCATCATCATACCGCCCACCCCCAAGATACGCTGATAACATACGCGACGGAGCGCCTCAGAGCCCCCGACAAGGCAACTCTCGCAATACAATCCACAACTTAATACCAAGCCTTAATGTGACGAACGAGCTTATTTTTAACGCCCTCGAGTCGACACATTGAGCTGCGACCATCGTGTGTCGCGCACCCTTATGGTAGGTGTCGCTGTTATCAGTGTGCCTACTGATCAGGTGCGCCCGCGCGCCCCGACCGATATGTCGATGCGGAACCGGCGGTAGGGCAGCGCTTATTTTTAACTCACTTCATTTAAAGTTTTCGATTCGATGGATGGTTGGGAGTGACGAGCTCAAGTAAGTATAAGGCCAAGGAAAGGCTAGTCTCCTCACTCGAGGAGTTTAAGTGTGTTAGATGTCAGGTGAGTGCATATCGAGTCTCTATATGTCGATGTGCATCCGAGGCACCATGTCGGGGCGTGCGCGAAGTTGGGGCGCGATGTATTTTTGAGGTGGCGGCTGCGCGCTGCGTCTCACAGCAAGCAGTAGTGCGTCTTGGCGCGTACTATGTCTCTTGGCGCGTCGCAGCCTGTTTGGAGCCTGTGAGGAGATGCGCGTTCGTATATGTCGATGTGTATCCAAGGTACAACTTTGCGAGCTGTGGTGAGTTAGGTCGTAAAGTATTTTTGAAGTGGCGGCTTCTTTGCATGTCGTTTGCAACGTTTAGTGGGTCTTGGCGCGTAGGATGTTGCACTATATTTCTTGGCGCTTGTTATCTGGGTGAGGCGGTGTAGATGATCTAGTGAAAGCCGCTTTAGCGCCTATCGCAGGCTGAAGGGGTGATGAGCGCTTATCAGTTGGTGCTTGATCTGGACAGCGTCGAATTGTCTTAGAGTTGTAGAGTATGACTCACGCTCAAGGTGGGACTGTGCTGTGTGTGTGTTGGAGATTGTGTTTTGCCCGTAATCTGCTGCTGCGCTGTGGCTAGTGTTATTGAAACTTGTGTGCCTTTAGTTGCCTTGCTGCGCGCTACATGGCTCGAAACACTTTGATTACCACAAGGAGGAGCGTCTTGCCCAAAAATGGCAGTGGCCAAAAGCGCGGTATGTATTAGACCCTTCGTCAGTATGGATAGTATCACCACTAACCACTCTTAGTGATCGCATTTAACCCTACTCAACTATGCGTCCCACCGACCTACCATATTCGCGTTCGCGATTTCTTGGCAAGACCAATTCTGTCTGCTTTAGATGCACGTTTGCGTTCTATCTCTACCTCGAAATAACTTTGAATACCACAACGAGGAGTGCATGGCCAAAAGAAGGTAAAGGCCACGAGCGTGATGTGTGTTAGATCCTTCGTTGGAGAGCGTAGCATTTCCGCTAACCACTCTTTGGCCCTACATATCTATGTTTCCCACCCACCTACCATATTCTCCTCTCCAGTATCCATAGCAGGCAAGCGCTAAGCACCGTCGTTTCAGCTATAGCACCTCTTGGCATCAAAATCTGAAAGCCTACTGCGTAAGTCTTTCCTGAATCCTAACCACTCTAAGCACCGTATATCTCGCCTAGACCAGAACGAGCTTCGAAGGACCCATAGATGGTAAGCGCCGACGTTTCATATGATCCATGAACACGCCTCGCTACCCGCCCTGAGTCACACAATTAAGTCGAAGAGCCTCCGTCAAAGCAGCCCGTCCAGGATTCCACATACAGTATACACCATTGCACATAATTAAACCTTGAATCGGGCATGTATTTTAATAGGCCATATCCCCGTATCCTCGAATTGTATTGGGTTCACTTTCCAGGAACGTAGCGCGCCTCCAGTCCTATCCTCATCCATATGTTGCAACTCAAACTTTAGCTTCCGGGGGGACGAACTCTACCATATAATTCGCAGCAGCTATTTCCGCTGTGGCGTCTAAAGCTGAGACCATGTCGCGCCTTGCTGAGAGCCGTAACAATTCCTCCTTCCGTCGCCCTTCTGTCCCAAACAAACTCCAATATACTCACTCACCTGAATCCCAACGAATCAGCCTGCGCTCCACCCACCCCGTTCCTTTCGTGGATCTTTCAAGAGAGATGATACCAATCAAAAGCATATGTACTATCGCATTATTCTTAGAACAAGGGTGCAGAAATCAAAGGCGCTCTAGCGCCTATCATACCTCAATCATACTTCTTACATATTCCTACCGCTCACCCTCGTCCGACCTCCTGCTATACCAAGCCTCCCATACACAAGCGAGTGTGGGGTCACGATAACAAATTTCCATAACGAAAACTACTGACCGTATATAATATCATCTAATACCGACCGACCGACCGTCTATTATCGTCTATGAAGTTCACGCGCGACATTCGATCGCGGAATGTTGGGTGCGCGATATTCGCGACTCGACCGTGCCTCGCGGAGGGGCAGGCACAGCGGGAAGGTAGGCAGGCTGGCAGACAGGCAGGCAGGCAGAAAGTGAGCAGGTGCATAGAATCCCGGGCCCGTCTAGTATCGCTTTAGGTATGTCTTGCAATGATCGCACAGAGTATCATGTCGCTTGCCAATCCAAGCAACCACCAGAACGACTGGGCACGCTCGATCCTCGATCACTCTGCGTTCCTGGGCCTAACATACCAAACCACTCTGTCTGCGTTCTTCCATGGGGTCAGTCGCTTAGCAGGACGGTCACCGGTCAAAGCTTAATGAAATGTGACCCGGAGAGAGAGTTCGTAGTCGAAGCAGGTGTTGTGGGTGTGCTTGAGTCAGGAGGGGAGGCTTCAGAGTGCGAGTGACCTGCCTCGCCGGCGCTTAAGTGGTGGATGGAGGCCACGTTGTTGGGTGTGGTCATGTGTGGTCATCCGGTGCAGGTGCAGTGCCACTGCCTGGAGGCATGAGGCACGCGCGCTTAAGTTGCTGCGGATGCGTTCTGTCAATGGCAGCGCTCCGTGGACCTCGTCGTTGTTGCTCGACGGAGGCCACATACCCAGGAGCGACTTGTTAACTTTTCTGAATCCCCAACCTGGAGAAGTAGACAGCTCTGTGTTACGTTAGAGATTTATGGCAAATATCTTATTTCGGCGACTGCGGTGCAGAGCTTCGTACGTCCTTACGATACATTTGCACAAACTCTGTTCCGACGGTAACTTACAGCAAACTTCTCATATCGATTCGATGTGCTTGCGTGAAAGGTAGTGATATTCCCGGATAACGAGAGCTTACATACCACAAACTGCAGTGCGTCTCGACCTGAAGCTAATATCCAGCCAACCACACGAAATATGAAACAGTCTATTCCAGCGTTGAGCTAATGTTGTTTAGCGATTAGGGCCTCTCGTTACCTTCATTTCCGAGTGCAACCTGTTATCTCAATCAGATTCAGGCAGAAAGAGGTACACGGCCCGTCTCTCCAGGGTCCTCATATTAATGAGCACGAAGCTCAGGCTATGTTTATATCACTCATGGCAGGGTACACTGGCGCCCTGTGCTCGGCTCCGATCCCGTACCGCCGGCCTGTCTCCCCGTCACAAAGCCAAACCCTTCCATGCACAATCGTACTACTCTCACATACCATTTTAATCCCATTTCTTCCGAAAGGGCAAGGCACACTCCATACACAGACTCACGCCGGCGTGCCATCGAAGATCTGCCCACCTGTCACGCTCGGCAGATACTACTTGGGATGGGCGAAGGATAACCGCATAGCAGGATAAGCCTAAGCTACTTTTCTACACCTAGCATTGGAACCTACTCCAGTCAAAAGCGGTCGCGCTAGAAATTTCTGGACGGGCGGATGTTGATGCTATGAAATCACAGCGTTCGATGATGCAACAGTTAGATCTCACCTCAAGCTCCCGCCCGTAGATTCACCCGTCCTCCTCGCGAGGCTAATCTGCGTCGAAACCAAGTGCTCACCCCAACAGTAACTACAACTGGTTGATTGATGAATCAAGTGCAAGTCGCCTTCTCCAGCGCCAAGTCCTTCTAACTTCTCGACGTCGCGCCCAGAGCCTCCCAGAGCCCACTCAAAGCTGCTGATGGTGCATGCGCCACCATAGCGACGTTCTAGAGAAGAAGGCCCTATTTTCGAATCTGGACTCTTTGGCTTGAGTTACCGAGGTACGACTGAAAAGACCAGGGACTTCTTAATGCGCTGCGCCAAGCCATGCGAGTACACCTTCCCCAGCCACACTGCTCGTGTGCCCACCATCGCCAAAGCAGGCCGTCCGCGTGCGGTGGACGATTATATGACGCTAGCCAAGGACACCCAAGCGCCGGGACGACCATGACGACGCCCAGCGACGCGCGAGTCCAAAGGCGAAAGTCCTATTCGGGGGACATTCTTTCCTAATCGAACCAGAGGCCTGTCGTGAGTTGTCACCCTGCACGTCTTCCTCAGAGTCAAAGCGCGTGCGGTATTTGGTCCATGGACTCGGGCGTAGGCGGGGGCTTCGAATGGAATAATGATGCTGGTGATACCATCCACCCGTCAGTCCGTCAACCAAGGGGAGACCCGATGCAGAATGGAATCGTGGCTGGATAGACGCGAGTCAGTCTGGCAGACAAACAGTCAGTCACTATCCAAGCTATTACTTACCGGAGGCTTCGACTACTGGGAAGTCCTTTACATTACGAGGCAGCGGGTGTTGCGCCATTTCAGCGTTATGCCCTGTTACAGTCAGTATTCGGCACAGTTAGCTAACTGGCTCTAACCCACGCGCTGCGCGAACGTTGTGCGCCTTGGCACTGGGAACCCGAGAAGGGAGGGGAGGGACTTAGCAGCGCGCTGGCAGAGAAGGGTTACACGTTACTTAATTGTACTTAGCGGGCGCATGTCCATAGAAGGAGGCGAGCGAACATGGATGTGTGACATTAAGGTTAGCGCTACTTAGCCGTGGACGACGTGCCAAGCCAGCGTGCAGATCGAGGCTTCGAGGGACGATGTTTAATGGCTAGCGGCGCTAGTTCTTGCCAAGGCCCATCGAAAGCCCTCTACTCGCTTGATGCCGTGCAGGTAGGCTCGCCGAGGGACTTATCTCCTTTGCGGAACTCTCCTTTTTGAACATATCAGATTCGCGGGAGTTGGACTCGGACTTGCCTTTACTGTAGCGAATAGCGTCCATGCGTGGGCTTGGCGAGGCGCGAGGCGCTTAATGATGCGCCTTGGCGCTCGGTTTAGCGCGCAGTCTGCTTGGCAAGGGCGGTGTACCAAGACCCACTAATAATAACATCGCGAGCTTCTTCGTTTCCGACCCCACTTTGTTCACAGCACCCAGAAAATTTCATAACTTCCATGCTGCACGTTGCTCACTGCATGTCCAAGCCAAGAGTGCAGCCATTGTCCCAAGCCTATTATGTACGGGAGTCGCAGAGCGTAAACCGAAACGCGACTACCGCCCCAGCTTCTTCCCTCAAAGAAGTCTTGGCAACGACTCTACCTCCTCGGTACGTGCTATTTGTGCTCTATCATTTTAAGGCAGGCCTTCCAAAAGGATGAGCGAGAAGCGCTGGTCTCTTGGCGCTCTTGATCAACTCTAGTGATTGGCTCTGTGGATGGGCCGACCATTCCACAGGGAAGCACCAGGATAGCTAGTAAATACTAGCCGGCTGGTGGTTCCTTCCTTCGACGATTCCTGCTCGTGCTTCCACAGCCTTCCTTCACGGAGTCATACCAACCTGCCTAAGCCTTCGATTGATATTGTGAGTCTGTGATTGTTGCCTTCTGGACGAGGGATCAGCGTGATATGGGTTGCTTGGATAAGAGACCCAACGGGTAGGACGGAACTTTGACGAGATGAGATACGTGCCCCTTTTTCATACTTGGGAAGGTTAGAGCTTTCCGTTCGGTCGGGAGGGAGCAGAGTGAGTACCTTTGCCAAGGGCAAACGGGGTCCGTTCGCCAACAGTTTGACAACACAACTTTAATGAGACTACCGATAGCTATCTCGCGATGCCCGTTGATGATAGGTAAAGCAATTGTGTGCGTCCGTCGGCCTCTGGAGCACTTTATTAACCCCACCCCACGCGCTCGAGGTACGAATGTCCTTGAACAAATGAGTATCTTAGCAGCACGGCTAGCTAGCTAACTTCAAGCGAGCCCCGCAGACACGAGTCCCGGGATGCTGGATATGGAGCGGAACGGGTTATCATTAACACGGCGAGGCAACGTTTGAGGGTAACTCCAACCCCCAACAATTGCCTCATTGCTCGCAACACCCGACGGGTCACTAGGAAGGCACGAATGCACGCGTGGTAGCATCATCTCATGATCAGAGGCATCCGTCTCCACTACTCTCGCGGGTCTTGAATTTTAAGGGAGGTCGGTCTAGACTCTGCAAGATTGGGGCTCCTCAAGCGTAGAGGTAGACTCGTGAATCTCTCCCTCAAGAACTTTAGCTCCAGGGTGTGAATTGCGCAGCTTGATTGGGACGGACGTCAGTGCTTGGTGGAGCTCGAAGCCATCGGCACTGCCTAAGTGAGTATCCTGCCACGTTTTTCTGTACGATAGTCGCTGATTATTCGCATGATAAGATCTTATCCAAGCGTTCGTCGTCAGTTGACTTCACCTTTTTTCTTCTCCAATGATGTGATGCGTACCTTGTTCATTGAGCTGGGAGGGGGACGGGCATCTGGAATTAACCCTATCCCTTCACCTAAGCCAATATGTCATTGGGACTTAGCTATCTCGGAGTTAATTAACCCGACTAGCAACCTAGCCGCTGAGCACAGTGCCCAGCACCACACTCTTCACAGTACGAAAGCAGGATCCCGAGGGCAAGGCGCCCCATGATGTCATTGGGCGCTAATAGCCCTGGCTCAAGAACTCGGAGAGTCGGGATCACTCCTGATCACTCCCATGCTCCGTTCGCCCAGTGAGCTGTGACGGCGAAGATCACCCCATACGGAAACCACAAGGGCCTCAGGGTCGGGCCGCCTTAGCATGAATGACGCCCTTTCCAATCACTATTGTCTAAAGCCTCGAATTTAAGCCTGCAAATCACATTAAATATTCCGCGAGAGGTCCGCTCGAGAATGGTGTCGTAAGTGAAATGCAGAAAGCTTAGGGTTTTGTTCCGGGCTACACTGTTCTTTATGTTGTCAAGAGACGAGGATCCGCTGTGATATGCCGCTCGGCACACCGGATGTGATCTCGAGGAGGGCCCGTGGCGTCGGCGCGACTCTGGTCGCACTGACGTCATAGGGCGCTCCGGGTGCTATTCCGTCGATTCCGAGTCGTGCCCCGAGGTTCCTTTATCTCTTTATCGGCGCTTGTTTCTTCTTTCTTCCTTATATCTTTCACTTGCTCCTTTGAAGGAGAGATAAGAAGTTATCAGCTGTTGCCAACTTGTCAGAGACATAGGTATCTAGCGGCCGCAGCCAGTTCGCCCTCTTCTTCAGCAATGAGGCGCGCTCCGATTTGGCTCGAAGCACAGCGGCTATGTCCAAGGAAGAGTTCAGCGACCGCCAATCGTTTTCAATAGTGGATAAATTCACAGGTTCGTTCAGATCGATCATAGCCATGAGGCGAAGGTTCCTAGTTCTCCTGAGGCACGTCTTGACTGTGCGCAGGTACTGTGTTGGCATCACCCGTCTACTAGCTGGTATCATTATACACGGAGACCCAAGCCCAGACTTAGCGCGCAGGCGGTCCTGACTTATCATAAACAAGGATTTGCCCAATCCGTACGATCAGGTATTGCCATTCATGTAGCTAAGTTGGGCCAACCTCATGACCAACCTTGCATTGAGGAATCCTTGCAGTGCATGTCGGACGTGCCTAGATCAAACGCCGTTCTGGTATGCCCATATTAAGTCCCTACCTACGCATCGCGCAGCCTCCGTCCCTTCGTTCGCCGACATTCGGAAACCGTCCTGGTACCGACGTCAGGCCACTAGCCTGCGTACGAGGTCATAGTCGTCGCGTTCCAGCAACTGGAATTTGGCTCGTACCCGTGATCAATGGCGATCGCGACGTTACCTGACTATCGGCTTCAGAACTCCTCCCGCGAGCACGGTCAAGTTTCAACTCACCTACCGACATTGTGGGATGACGGTACTTCCCATCTCCTCCACCTGCCAGACTCGGCATCCTCGTCTCGACCAGGGCTTCGACTTCCCGGGTTTCGGCTGCCCGCAAGGCTTCTCCCTCGAACCTTTCAAATGCCTCCAATTCACAATCCCGGATTGTGATCAGGTATATCGTGCCTCTTGGTCGTAGTGCGGTCCAATTCGAGGGGACATACCCAATTCCATATGCTCAAAGATGTATTCTTCCACCCACGTTAGCCTTCTTCTGTTGTTCGAGCGTTAAGATCTATGTGACTGGTGAAGAGAGTGGAGGTGTACTTAGCAGTCGTCGCGGGAGAAGGTGGGAAATACCATACATAGGCACCGCTTGGATAGGAACGCCATAGCTAAGTCGATGTCACGCTCGAAAGCATGTCAGAACGGGAAAAGCTTGCTATTAGCCTCGAGGTCGCGAAAGAGCCTGTGCACGGGCGTGGCCATGCAGCGGGATGATCACTGTCAGCATTGGGGAGCGCTGGTGCTATCATTCCATGAACCAATGGCAAACTAGTCTTATATTCATTTCGTTAAGTAGTTATCCGACATGTAACATGCTCAAATGTAACGTACCGTTGGGCACCTCCAACGAGTAGGCACGTTTTGGGGTGATTGGCATTTAGCCGCTGCCACATTCCCATCCAAGGGCTGCTATATCATCGGAGGTCGCGAATTTGTTGTTGCGAAAGGTTCGCACATCGGAAGTTGGGTAACGGACACCCAACGGAATAGAAGTTACACACCTGGGAGCACTAATCATTCCCTCTTCGCAAGAGCTCCATGCTTCGTTCGAAAACATCATACTCACCTCTATGTTCATAGGGAGACAGAAGCATATTATCTCCGGTGATGGAGGCAAACTGCGACATCTGTGAAGAGACTTCAGTGACATACGGAAGTATACTGATCCTCATTGAACGCGATGTGGTTTCCATTGGTCCAGGATAGAAATGGGGTGATGGTACGATACCCAGTGAGTCATGGTAAGCGCGGCCTACACCGTCGGGCGACGAGAGTTTCATAGTGTACGTATCCCGCTGTCTGCAAATTTCTCGGTAAGCCTCATGCATCTGCACCGAGGTCTAGGAACAGGGTCGTCAAATGCTGTTCACCGAGGCGCTTCACATAGCACAACGGCATCAACTGCATGCCGCACTACTCATGCTCTCGCCTCTGTATTGACCTCTAGCTGCTCGTGTCCGAGTGTCGAACGTTCGAAGGAATGCCGGAAATACAACACGCGTTGGAAGTTGATGGTGGGGATTCATCAGCGTCAACCATACACTGAGTGTAGTTCACACAATGCGGATGGGGCTGCCCAGAATATGATATGCCCATGCCAGTCTGTCAAGAAAGATAAGTGGATAACTCATTGGAGCATCTCGGAGTCAGCGGAACGATTGCCTCGCACCTGTGAATCCCATCGCCAAATATCCAGGAAGTCGTATTGGCCAATTTCGCTCCCCGGAATCCCACTCGTTGTTTTCTCTGGGTAGAAAATTCTTGAAACATCCGAGCTTCGTTGGAAGGGTCAGGTTCCAGGGTCTGAATCGTGGTTGTTCTGGAGATACACAGTTCTGGGGTGCTTGTTGGCGAATAGTTCTCAATTGACAGGCCGAACGCGCCGTTTGCCTCGTTTTCCGTTATGTTAGATACGTGGGGTTTTCATATCCTGGCGTCGTTCAATTCTCCCTTCCTGGAATGTCCGAGGTGAGCGTTAAAGTGAAAGACAGACTAAGTGGTCAGCGGCCAAGCCCTAGCGCGTCGGAATGGGCACGATGCCGACGGCTGGGCTGCACCGGCGCGCCTTGCCGAACTCTCACGGTTGGCGCTTGGTCCCAGAACGCGCTCCTTGCGCCCGAACTACTTCCTGGGTCCCGCCAAATGCGCCGCCGAGCCTTGAGTTCGGGCCTATCCTCAAAAATGCAGCAACCGCAATACTACTTGGAGGAAATCGCCTTATCTCTCGGGTCGTCACAGCGCTACATGCGCGATTTTCTCTGCGGTGACGCGTTTGACAAGTTTGTGGCAAGGTATGCTGGCCGAGCTCTAACATTCACCCTCAGGTATGTCTGTATTATTTCACGCCTTCACTAGCTGTACATGCGCGATGCTGTGGACTAGAGGTGAATGGGGACCTTCTACCCTGGGTGCGGCGTTCATAGAACGCATAGCTTCATGGCGCCAATCCCATGGGGTGGGCCGAGCATCCGGATTGGGGCGTCACTGAGATGAATTGCGCGACATGGCGTAGCCCATTTACTCAACGTGATTGCTGTTCAAGTCAAATCCTATAATTGAAGAACTACTTCGTCACCCTCATGTTTCGGTAGGCGGGCAGCTGATCCTAGCGTTCCAAGAGCTGGGTCGCGGAAAGGTGCGTCGTTCACAGCTATTCTTGCCCCTCTACGTGCTTATGCAAATACTTAGCAAGAACCGTCTCTCCAAACCTTACCATGACTGCCTTAACTCGAGGCGTGTATCGACGTCTCGGCGCGTAACCGGCATCTACGTGCAGCGGTCCCAGACCAATGGATTCGGGGAAGAAACTCCTAAAGCGCTTCTCGACCGCCCCTCTAACAGTCGGGTGGGCGAGTTTGCGGGTCCTTCTTTCCAAAAAATCTCTCTTGTAGATTTGATACTATCAAACTTAGATGTCTGGGTACGCAGTCCATGTGTCCAAGGATGGAAGGACAGGAGGGAAATGATGGATACAGGAGTCCAAGAATCAAAAGATACAGATGCATCAACTGCTATGTGTCTAAGAACGACCATAGGTTTGTCAAATAATTTTGCTTCCGTTCATTTGGCGCTGATTACAACGCCATATAGGATAACACGAATCTCATAGATTGCGAGCGACGAATGGCCGAGCCCTTTCCTTGCCCTTACTTGTATGTGAGTCTACCTTGCTCAGAAGTAAACCGTCGGTACCCCTCTATTGAAAAGGGATCAGAGATGCGCTCCGAATCCAGGAATCTTCCACTCGAGATCCTGCCTCTGTCAGTCAAGTCTAACACTAGAACGTTACCTTGGTGTGGGTGAGTGATTTCCATCTGGGAATATAGAAGCAACTCGGAGGCGCAACGCAAATATCGGGCGTTGTATCTCCCAATCGGACGCAAATACTCAACGTTGGAGTCCGTCCTCTTCCATCGGCAGTATGTTTTACTTTTCCTGCTTATCTGCCTTAGGATCGCTTTGACGCTTCGACAGGCACGTTGGCTCCTTACTCCTGCTCAGGTTCGTTTTTGTACAGAGCGTCACTGAACACTATCAGTATGGCCATTCAGATGAAGCCCTTGCCTCGGTAAGCGGTACGGCACATCTGCAATCTCATGTCTTCCCATCCAATGACCCACTATCATCACATCCGAATAGCTCTTTGCTCAATGAATAGCGAAACCCTTAGCCCTTAGCCTCGACCTGGGTCTTCTGCCCAGAGGAGCCTACTTCGGCTATATTTGGATCGCTCTGTCGGTCCTCTGTTATATCTGGATGTGGACCTCAGGGTACACGTTTGCTCTCAGTGCCAGTCTTCGTAAATGCTGTGGGTATGAACTACCACCCCATACGACGCGTTGAAGAAACCGTGACCTCGTTCCCAGCATATTTTTGAACGAGCGAGAAGTCTCGTTATGGGAGCATATGACGCTCTCTGTCTTCGATTTGGTGGCTCCAGAGTTTAACGGATGCCGTAACAACTTTCTTCGTCGATCCTCAAAACGGAATGACACCACTAATGGTCGCCCAAGTGGCCGGCGGGCTCATCGAAGGTATGAAATTTTACTTCTCGTTGGTTCCTGCATTCAGCGGTGAACGCGGTGTACGGCCACTCTAGTCGCTTCCAGTGATTCTGCAATACAGACAGTCCCATCCTCGCGATATTTATTACCATTCTCGTTACTCTTCTACGTAAGTCGCTCGAACGTTCCTATCTTATCTACATCAATCTCTTCATGGCTATCTTCCTCCCTAGAATCTCGCACTGCTCTCCCTGGACTAGAATGCTCTACGGAGGATTACAGGCCCGACAAAACGCCACAGATGACATCCTCAAGCTTGAGGCCGTGACCGCGTATATGAATGTATTTGCAAGGATCTCACATATCCCGTACAGGTGAATGTATTGTTTCATTGCATCTAACAATTGTACTTATTGGTGCCCGCAATGCGAAACAGGTATGTACCCTTTCTCCCCTTCCTTGGGACGGGCGCCTCTTTTCTCACACCAACGCAAACTCTAAAGGTCGCGATATTCCCGCAGGACACGAGGCTCGCCTCAAGGCCTTGCGCTATCTATCCCCTCGCTTACGCCAAACACGTTCTTTCGCTTGTCGGTCCTGTGCATTCAATTTGCCAAATGCATTCAATAGTCCAGCGATATCTTCGTATCTTGCACCTATGTATGGCCAGACGTTACTTACACACCACAGTCCATGAACGGCCAATGTGTACGGTGAGTTTGATAGCCTGCTTGTTATTCTTTTGTCTTACTATTCACCTGGTGGTTTGGTACCAATGGTAGGCGCTCGTCCGAGCTGAACCCCGTCACACCTCAGGACAATCACGAATAAGCTGGGCCCAATTGGAACGAGAGGGGCGAAGCCGGGGGGGCCTGTGTCGGCATCCGCCATCAGCGCATAAAATGACACATTACAACGTGACTGGCCGCCCTACGGCTTCGTCTCGATCTTGTGTAATCTCGAGCGTCCGCAGCCAGCGCCTGAGGCCTGAACCCATGACGAATTCTGACGGTCGGTCCCACTCGGAATAGACTTCTACTGTATCCGACATCAATGAAGCGTTCCTGGTGTGCACACGGCGAAGGCCCGAGCCAGAATCGTCTCAAGTATGGCTGTTTCAACTTTCATGCACGTTTCACGCCTCCATCGCGCTGCTCGAAGGCTCAATCGCCCAAGATACTTACGAAAATGTCCAAGCGTTTATCCTGGTACTTCGCTGTCTCCAGGCTGGCGCCTGGAAATGCACCCTTTCCTTTCAAAACACTACCTCCCCCGTCGTTTCTCTAATCCACTCTAATCCCCAACGCTTCCCCGCAACACGATCGCAATTGCACCCACTGCGATCGGGCATGAATTCGAAATTGGAGAATCAACGTTGTTTTGCGGGGTGATGGGCGCCAAAAATGCGGTTCGTACTTTCCTTTCCTTTGTACCCCGCATGCCCGTTGATAACGACTGGTTGGTTTCTGTAGATTAAAAGGAGTTGGAGATCGCCTTGTTTCGGACAAATGCATACCAAAGGAAGGTGCGTGATCTGTTTGTCGTTGGTCGGGAGAAGTTCACGCTAACGCGACGGTTGCAGTCGTTCCACGTTACTTGCACCGTCGAATGAGTCCTTTGACAATGGCTATCAGCAAGGGATCGCTGCCCCGAGTCTAAGTACCTCAGAGCATCTCACTCCACCCAAACCCCACCACATGGCAGCATGCCCGAGATCTTACGGACTCTAAAGCCTGCGTAACGCGTCCTGCACAAGCTTCTTTGCAGGGTTGGGCAAGGCACTCCCTCCATCAGACCTTTGTTATGAGGCGCTCGCTGTGTGGAAGTCTCGCATTTGTCCTTAATCTCAGCCAAGGGCTTCACGTTCTCGAGAGCCTCGAAAATAATCTCAGCCTCAGAGCATCAAGCTGCAACCACCGTTAAGCAAGGCCTGGCTCCGACCCCGAGTGTCGCCTCTCGAGATGCATTCTGTGGAAGGAGCTTTTGCTGGTCTCAGTCTAGGGATTCGTTCCGTCGCTTGGCTGATATCGCGCACACCGGAGCATAATACTCCCAGTATCGTCGGTAAGCCCATTCTTACACTCTGTCGTCATCTACGTGATATCGCTGAGTCGACTTACTTCAGCTTTTGCACCGCACCGACGTGAAGAGAAGGGATCGACTTGGAAGAATGAACGTTTCCTGTCAAAGGTGATTTAGGACAATTAGCGGAGAATCCTGAAGCTCTGGGTGAGATGCCCAGGGACCACCTTACGTTAGTACCACAACGAGAAGGACGATGACCAGACAATGTCCTTCACTGTATCACATCACACAGCTGACACACTCGCGTATTGCTCACCGTGGGTGATCTTGGCGCCCATGGCTGCCTTTACAGGCGCTATAGGCAATCGATGGGCGAAACGATGCGCAATTATCCATAAACGCGAACCACGGTGCTCCGTCACTTGTACTCACTGACATCGAATGTTGAACCCAAGCCCCATCCTTCTGTGATTGTATGACAGTTGACACCAAGGACTTCCTTCTACTGCTGTAAAGCACTCTCGCCCTTTCCTTTGAATTCCGTATACTTCACATTTGCTGGGCAGCCTGAGCAGGATAACGGTACGCATCTTATCTTCAGAACAAGAATAGCCGCTCACATGTGGACTAGTAACGACACAAGATGCTCCGTCCATTCTACAACGCCTCCAATAGCACCTTTGAAGGTAACTTACAATTGATCTTGAAGCAACACCTTAGCCGACGTCGTCGCCTTCGCCCTTGTGCCACCACGCAGCCGCACACAATACTCAACGAGGCCAGGAGTGAATGGGGAGTCGAGAACAACCCCGGTTTTCCTCTTGGATACCGACTGCTATAACCAGCCCGTGACGTCAACGAATTCACGGTTCAGACTTTCCTTCCTCGATCATACCATGCCGTACATTCGACAGCCCTGCACAATTGCTGATATGCTTTATGAAGCTCCGTGAATCGTACAGCACTTGAGCGCTCGCCAATTCCCCGTTAATGTGGTGCACCTGATGCGACTCTCCCGACATTGGGGTAATTCGAAACTGATATCGATGTGGCTTTCTCGGACGGCGCTTTCGAAGAGCGGATTAGATGAGGTGAGGATTGACAGTATCGATGAATTTGAAGCACTCACCCTGGACCCTTGGCCGCTCGTAGAGCTCCGTCGGAAGAAGCGGGGCCAAGCTTTAGGATTGCAGCTGCTAAGTGCCCTCGGCCAGACACGGCTATCCCAATCCAATATGGTGAAAGCAGAGGTTAATCTTAGCCTAACCATCGTCCCCAAACGCGAGCGTGACTGAACTTGACTTTCCTCGGCTGTGCACAGTCGCAAAGCAGCCTACTAGTATCATCCTTGATCTGATAACCTAAAGCCTGGGGTGTGTAGTGCCACACCAGGTTGCTGTTTGCAAATGATACAGTTTGCCGCCGCCGCCCGCGGGGGTTGAAGTCAAGAGTTTACTTCAACGCTCAGGCATTCGGGCCTCGTCGGACTCGGAGCCTGACCTGCTAAGTTTCTCTCCACAACAAACATCAGACATAGCTAACTCTGACAACCATCTACTCAGCTTCTCGTACCTTGGGCAGCGGCGTCTACGTCCTCCAGCAACCTCCAATAGTCAATCTATCCCGCACTGGTATCTAGAGCCACACGGAATCACACACCTGAGGCTCACATACCCCACACTCGTCCTTTTTCAGCGTGACTTCTCCCATCTATCATGCGCATGTGCCTTGCCCGTCCCGCTTGTCCACAGGGCATGCTGCTCTGGATCCCTAAATGGCGCCGAAAGCGAACCCGGTCTCACCTAGAATCACCCGCCACCCTCCACTGGTGCACAATGCCCAAGTATAGCATATTCCCTCAAAGAGGCAGGTCACACTCAGGGCAGCGGGTGGCTTCCAGTCCTTTCTCAATGTCATCTGCCGCCCGCCCGCATGTTCTGACGTCGGCTCGCCGGTGTCGCTGTCTCCTCTGTAATACCGAGCATACAGTAACTAAGCGAGATGAATTAATGCGGGGTAAACAGGCTCGCTTTGTCGTCAGGAACCCCAGAACGTGCCGGTCCGTGGTCGTAAGCTTTCAATCCAGCGATTCCCATATGACTTCTATGTATCGATCTTACCGGGCCTGGTAGTTTGTAAATTGACGGGGAAGTCGACGATCGCCCACATGAATGCCGTTGACAAGAGGAATTTGCCTCTTCCTAACCCGATCCTCACCCCGAGTCCATGTATTAAGGCCACGGCTATCATGGATTCAAATGAACCCCGTGCCACCTCAGCCCGATATCCTTACCAAGCTGAACCGTGACAATCGTCTAACCCACACCAAATGAGCCTCTGTTCCCGCACAAAGGAAGTGCATATCAGAAAGCCCAGTGTCATGAAGTAGGCAGCTTAACTGCTGATAGACGATGAAAGAGGACCGCCAGACGTTCGACAGGAGGTTGGTGGCTGAGCCACGCTGGCGCTAAAGTGTTAAGCGCCCAGCCAACGCGGAGCAACATTCGAAGCACCGGCTTGTACTCAAGACGAGGGGAGCTTAGCAGACTGTGACACACAAAGCTCAGATCTTATATGAAAGTATCGAAAAAATTACTCATTAGAAGTCGAAAGCATCAATACATATGCTACGCAGATATAAAAGAGGTGAAGTTTTTACTATCAAGCATCTCCACCGGCCCCCCTTCCTCACGCCGCGGCCCCACCCACTACCATCTCTTCTGACCCAAAGTTCAGAAGAAAAGCAGCAGCTTGAAAGGCACACAGGCACACAGGCAATCGAGAAAGTATGCCAAACCCCCTACGTAACCTGTACAAAATAAGCAAGCGTACAAGATAAGCTGGTATAAAAATGTGGTTATTAGTGTCCGTGTTGAAACGTCATAAAGTGAAGCAAAGCGTGAGCCCCCTCTGCAGGCAATCGATCAGCCGAGGCGCGACCGTTTGAGTTGAAGGAGGGAGGGGGTGGGTAGCACATGGTGGGCATGTCGGGTCGTAAGATGCGGAGGTTAGGATATGTGGTAAGTTGTATATGTGGGCGAAGTGTCGGATAGGAGGGAGGATAGGGAGCAATGGTAGGCGTGAGGAGTGAACGAGAGGAATCGCCCGGCGAGATAGCATTCAGTATTCACGTTGAGATGAATATCATGAATGATCCTCTGGGTTGGCCTTTTTGTTTTCATAGTCTTGTGTGACCGCCTCCACTTTTGAATCGTGGAGGTTGGACTGAGGTCCAGTATAGTGGTTATGAGCAGCGGCGAAATACCACAGGTATGCGAGGACGATGACACCGACGGTGATAACCTATTAAAAGAACATATAAGCTTCTGCTCCATTTACTTGGCACAGTCACTCACTGAAGAATAGTTCATAGTATTCGCAGTGACCGGCCTGACGAAGGGAAGGGAGAAGATAATCGTAATGAACACCGTCCACGAGATACAGGTGATATTACACGCGAGTCCCAGCCATCCATGGCCCATGAAGAAAGGTCCAGGCTTGAAATTAACGTCGGGATGGTTGGCGAAGATTCGTCGGCAGAAAATGGGGACGATGTAGCTCATGTCAAGGGCCATGGCGGTGAGCGAGAAGATGGCATTGGCAGCAATCGGGGACGCGAGGTCAAGTAAGCCGGGCAGAATGGAGACGAAGGTGGTGAACCAAATGGCGCGAAGAGGAGTGAGAGTTCGCTTGTTGTTCTTTCCGAAGTATCCAGCGTCAGGAAGACCTGTGTAGACGTGCGTGTTAGTTGGACGATGTTCAACCCATGGTAAATATAGGTTTAAAATTACTGACCATGGTCTCGACTGAACGCATATACCGTTCGGGATGCGGCTTGAAGAGCGGTTTGCACGACAAAGAAGGCAGTCAAACAAACAAATGCCCAGATAGCAAGAGCGCCATTTTTGCCGACTCGGAGAACAAGAATCTAAAACCAGATATCAGCGACGAGGGATAGGATCGACAGCTGATAACTGCTCTTACATCCAGGAACGCCGAGCCAGATGCGCTGACTTGAAGGGCTTCGCTACAAGTCGAGTTAGAACTAGGCTAACGCAAGGATTACGACTAAACCCACAGAGGTCCAGAGCAAAGGATGACAACGATGTTGAGGAGCCAGCCAATCAGACCAGTTCCAATTACTGAGAAGTATTCTTAGTGCTTTGACTAGACTCAAAGGCCCAAGAAGCTTACCGGCGATGAAGATAGCAGAAGGAGCTACGAATCGAGGATTAGCAGAGCTTCTTGGAGAGAGACTCTATCCACCTACCAGCATATGCGGCCCTCTTGACTTCCTCAGAAATATGGGCCGTGGCATCGTAGTCCGTCATCTACAGGTCAATTGAGTTTAGCTATCAGAATGGGGATGAAGACAGACAGAACTCACCGTCCATTGAACAGAAAGCAAGCCAAACAGGAAGGCGAGTCCAGTCGGCCAACCTGTGGTCTGGTTGACCACACCGTCCGATCCGAAGACGTACTTGGCAGGGTGCATCTCAGCCCGAGGTGTCTTCGCGAGCAGGGTTATAATGATGGCTTAACGAAGAACGCGTTTAGACCATCACCTTCGGAAGCGTGTAATGTTACTGACCGAATGTAGTCCCAAGGTTGACGAAAACGAAGCCCTGGGTGAGCTTCGCGAGCCATCGAGTAGCCAAGGAGTTCTAGAGTGGTGTTAGCGGGAGTAGAAGCCAACACGATCGTGTAAACGAACCAGAAGGCCATGGACGACGAGGAGGCCTGCGAAAAGCCCGACAACCTTGCCCTTTGAAATGGTTAGTATAACCCAAGCTGATCCACCTGGGTGTGCGTACAGGTGTAATAACGAATTCACCATCCTGTTCATTGTGTCATGAGTGCGTTGCGGGATAGTCTGGTGCGCTGGAAACTCACCCGCCCCACATTGGCTGCAGCCATAATCATGTTCGCAAGGCCGAACTCCGTGGAGGAGATACCAGCGATTTGGCCTAATAAGACTCGGGGTTAATGCGGCTTCGCAAGACGAAAATGTAGTACACACCGAGAATGTTCAGCCATCCAACGAGCCATCCCACCTACGAGATAAAATCAGCGACCTCAGTTCGTGCAGACATAACAGATTCTCGTACAGTAGCACGGTAATTCTTGGGAACGAGTTGTGCAGAGGCGGTGTATCTAGGCAAGAGATAAGCATTCAGTAAAGGCGAGAAAGATCAGAATGTAACGTACAGTCCACCACATGTCGGATAAGCGCTAACAATCTCAGCGATACTTGCGCCGAGAGTGAAGCACATGCAAGCTCCCAAGATCCAACACCAAACCACCTACGACAACATTATCGTTACACGGTGTCACTCGCGTTCGAGCTCTGGGCCATGGACGTACACTAGCAGGCCCACCAAGCGTCAAGGGCGTGTTGAAGGTCGTCGCGATACTGGAGCACAGGCCCTACATAGAAAATCGTCAGCGCGTTCCCTCCTTGTAAATTCAAGGAAACTCACCATGATACTAAACGCAAAGCTGATCTAAAGGCGGGAATAGTAGTCCAGTAAGCCTTCCGACGCAAACCCCAGTCGCCAACACGCTTAAAAACGAATTCGTACCGTAGCCAAGTTGGTGAACTCGCGCTTGAAGGAAGGCTTGTACCCCAGTGCGACGAGCTCCTTATCGTCATCGTCGGACAGGTTGAAGACCGAGGCATCTGACTCCTCGACAACGACTTTCTTGTCGTCTTTTTCTTCCGACGACATTGCGGGAAACGGTGGGCGGTGGGGTTGTGGGGAATCCTATTAATCCTGGCTAAACCAAGAAAAGCCCGCGTACACGGGGGTCGTAGCGGGGTGAAGGATGTGGTGGTTGCGGGGGCGGGTCCTTCTGGGTCGTGGTCGTGGTCTCGTGCAAATGGACGGAGGACGGAGGAGGAGAGGGGTTCGTGGGCTCCAATGGAGTTTGATGATAGTCAAAAGCACATGCTTTACATCACTATATCTCGCATCGGAAAACTTTCAATATCATCAAACATCTACAGTGGCCGCCGTGAGACGCCTCCGACGATAAGATTGCGAATTCCTTCGGTCCCACCTCACTTCCAAGTTTTATGTCGTTAGGCCCTGAGTCCTGGGGGTCGGGCCATCTTATGCACCTAAGCAAGTGGTCCACTTTGAAGGCAGACTGAGGCACCCAGGGCTTCTGGGGAAAGTTCAAATCTATGTAAGTTCCAAGCACACCGCGTTTCGAATAGCACCCGGACCCCAACTCCAGGCACAAGACTGAAACGCTCAATACTATCCTATACTATCCTGGTATCGCCAATGGAGTAGGTGTCCGCAGGGTGCGAGGTCGTGAAGCTCGGGCTCAGACCGTAAGTATACCAGTTGGGATTGGATTGGGCAGCGCGCATCGCTAGAAACCATATGCTCCAGCACACTGTACAGCACCTTGGCCTAATACCTTGGCCCGAGTCTCCCGAGCCCCACCTGCAACATCCTGCAACCTCATCATTGTCTAGGCACAGAGGGCCGCTGCCTGCCGCTGCCAATTGCAGGAACATTGCAATTGTCGTGGTCCTTGGTGCACAGTGACCTACATTGGCTCAGAAGATATGGAGGCATACCCACATTTGGGGATTCGATGTAAAAGCCAATAAATGCCTTCATTATCTTTTGGCTGCCTATTCGGAGAGATGGCTCGAACCAATGGCCGCCCGTCCGCTCTACTTCTAATCAGCTTCAAAGGAAACCCGCCTTCGCAAGCTGTAAGTGCTCATCGGGCTTTGATCCTATGTTATAATCGCTCGTGCTATGTCGTGCCTTAAAGAACAGACGAAGCTATCCAAGAAGTTCCGGGCGCGAACGGCGCTTGTCAAAATTTGTTGGGCGCTTGATGCCCTCACATGACCGTGTTCATACCGTGACTTCAGTAACACCTGTAGGGGACTAGCGGCACAGCCTGTCCATGTAAAGGCTGGTGCAGTATCTCAATCCACTTCCTCAGTAGATATCATTCATCTCCGCCACCAAGCACCCAACACACCCGCAGGTCCCTTTCTGGTCCGAGGGAACCGCCAGCCCAAAAACACAGGCTCAAGAAAGAAACGCGATCATATTGGTATCATCATACTTATAGCGACGACATAACAAGGACACAGATGCATGGGAGATCGATAAGTAAAAACCAAGTTAAGTATAAAAAAAAAGTTGCGAGGTTCAGAACTTGGCTGACCGGCTTCCTTTACCGAAAGCCGGAAACGCAGCCAAGGGGTTGAAGACGATCCAAGGGGGAGAATGAAAATGAAATGGGGAGGGGGAAGGCGGGGGGTAGGGCTGTAAGGGATCAGCGAAAGAAAGCGAGTATAGAGCAACAAGAACGCAAAACACAAAACAAACAAAGCGAGAAACGAGGTGGATAAACTACACAGCGATTGGAAAGCGATAACAAGAGCGAAAAAAACTAACAAACAAACACAGAAAAGGAAAGGAAAGTAGAAGGGGGCTGGCTAACGACTCCAAGGAGCCATCGAAGTCCATAGTATGTAATCGTAGGGAGAAAGGGGGAAGAGGGCAATACGTTTGGTTCGCTACATAAAAATCTCGTAGACCATATCATAAATAAAAGATGCGATGTGATGAGTAGTAACACAAATGGATGGATGCAAAACAAAACCGATGCAAGACGAGGAGGCAAAAAATGGTGTCCCGAGCAGGAGGTTCAGGCTCAGATGGCCGGACGAATGACCTACGACGGCACAAGCACCCGTTTCCGAGCACTAACAACCATCCCAACCGCCTCCCCCACATTCTCCTTCTCCTCCAACTCAACAACCTTCTGCACAGGACTCGTCATTCTCGACAGTTTCCCAACCGGAGGCCTGCCAGATGCCCCCGCCGACGCCGACGACGACCGCTGCTCCAGCGCACTAATCGCACTCGACACCCTCCTGTGCGGGAGCGGCGTCCCCGTCGGCGACACAGCACTACTCCTCGCAATACCCGACCGTTTCGCAGTAGGCGTCGGCGTGTTGCCCGTAACCCCAGTCTGCGTTGAAGCCCTCGGCTTGGTAGGGTTGGAAGGTGGACCCATGGATCCTACACCCTTCCCAGATGAAACCGAGTTGGCGCGGGAGCTCTTGGCTAACGCCTGTGCAGGGCGGATGGCAGAGGCAGACGACGGAGGGCGTTCAGCAGGCTGCCGGCGCTCCACCGTCTTCTTCGACGTCGATATGCTCTCGTTGTCGGAGATGGCGGAGGGCGGGCGGGAGAGCGAGATGGGCGTGCTGTTGAACACGGCACTGTCCCGCCGGCTCGCAATCTTCGAGTTCGGAGCAGGGGTCATCCCAGCCGTACCGCGAACGCCCAATTGTCGCTTCATCTAAAGCTCAGTTAGCCAAACGAAATTCAGGAGCGGAAGACAGGGGCTCACCAAGTCGAGTTCTTGCTGCTTCGCATCCAAGGCAATATTCATCCCATTCATATCCTCCTTGAGAACCTGCTTCTGCTTTTCCAGGTTAGCAACGCGGACCTCCTTATCCGCGCTCTCCTGCTGCAACCCATGCACATGACGACGCAGCCGCTCCACCTCATCCTTAAGCGCCGCCACCTGGTCACGCGAACTCTTCAACTCAACATCACTCTCTGCCTTCTCCTTGATAACCTTTTCAAAGTTACTCTTCAGCTCCGTATCCTGCGAGAACGAGTCGCGCTCCAAGCGGGACTGCTCGTCCAAGAGCCGGTTGTACTCGCGCTTGAGACTGGCGATCTCCTCGCGGAGAGCCTCAGCTTCGCCTTCGGACCTGACGACACGGGTCCTGTACTCCTCGACCTCATCGTCCCGCCTGCGGTTGTTCTCTTGCAAGCGAGCGTTCGACTCGTTGTTGAACTGGAGTTCCTCCTCAAGTTGGGCAATGCGGCCGTCACGTTCATGAACCATGGTGTCAGCGCGTTCTTGCTCTTGCTGAAGGTCATACTCAATCTAAGTGAATGGTCAGCTTCGAAACGATAAAGCGTTAGAAGAGAAACATACCTGATCACGATCCTTCTCCAGCGCCTGGCGGAGGGCCAAAAGGTTCTCAATCTCAGTCTCGAGATCATTCTTCCTGTTCTCGTTCTCATTCCACTCGAGTTCCATCTGGTTAATCCGGTTCTCGAGGTCATCAACGTGATTCCTCAGCTCGTCCCTCTCCTGCTCGACCTCGATCCTAGCCCTCTCCAACTCCTGTATCTTCGACGTCATGCCTTCAGTATGAGCCCATTGCGCCTCCAACTCGCCCTTGAGCATATCGTACTCCTCTTCGCGGTTCTTCAACTGCTGCCTGGCCTTCTCCAAATCCTCCACCATCGACGTCTTCTCCGCTTGCAAGCCTTCGAGCTTCACCATGAACTCTTCCTTCTCCTGCTGCCACGTCGCCTCAATGACCCGATGACGACTCCTCTCCTCCTCCGCCGCATGCTCCTTCTCCTCCTTCAACCTTCTCAACTCATCCTCGTCGATATACGCCATGCTCACATTGCCCATCTCGTCCACCTGGGCCTTCACATCCCGCAGCCCCTGACTGAACTCGCGCACACTCTCATCCCGATTCCACAATATCTGCTTCAACTCCACCACATCCTCCGACTTCTCCTTCACCATCACCTCCAGCGTCTCAATCTCCTCCTTCATAACCTGCTCCCTCTTAACCTGATCCGACTTATCCCTCTCCAAAGCCGCAATCTGCCTATGTAGCATGCGCAACGCCTCCCCACTCGCCTCATCCATGATACTCCTCTCCATGCTCATCTGCCTCGAGCTATCCACCTCCTCCTCAAGGTGCCGACACATCCGCTGCAGCTCATTCACCCTTTTCTTCCACGTCCGAATAGCAGCCTGCCTCTTACTCTCCTCCTTCGAAGCATCCGACAACTTCTTCCCCAGAATCTCCACAAGCTCATCCCGAGCCCGCAAGTCCGCTTCGTACTGCTGACAGAGCTCGGTCTGCAGCGCAAGCTGCGCCTGAAGCGAGTAGATGAGATTCTCCTCCTTCGACGTCTTTCTCGCATGGTTGACGTTCCTGGGCGGCGTCGGGGGGATGTTCACCTGAGGCGTGTAGTACGTCCCGGCATGGGCGCTGAATGGATCAGGTTCCGGGACCACCGGAGCTGAATACACCTGAACGTCCTCACTGCGGTCATCGTTGATGTCGTCTTCGGGAGGAGCGACTTTCGGGGTTCCACGAAGCATGGTTTGCAACATGGAGTCGCTGATCGCCCTTGCTCTACTCTTGGTCGACGACGCGCCTGACCGTACGGAAGACGAGTCTGACACGTTGCTATCTCTCTGGCTGTTGGAGAGAGGGGCAGGAGAGTCATTCGCCTTCTGGTCGCCCATAGAATAAAAGACGGTGTGCCCCAACGTGAACGACTGGCTGCGTTCGTGAAGAGTGGTGGGAAGGCGCTGGGGGATCTCGTCCGCGTGGAAGATGGTTTCGTCGATGGCGGCTGATGGAGGAAGCGGGATTTGCAGCACGTCGCGAGAGTTCCGCTCTGCGTCTTCCTTCCTCTTGGGAGGGGGCGTCGAGGTGAACTGTGCGCCTTTCGTATACGCCAAGCTGCTCTTGCTGTCCGTACATTGGTTGAAGGAAGAGTCCAGGTCCAAGGATTGGTCGAAGATTTGGCCGTCCACGTCGAAGCCCAGGCCAGGAGGGTCGAAATGCAAGTCTAATGGTTGGGAGATATTGAAGATGGAGGAAGCGTTGCCGCCAGCTGGGCTGGCTAGCGACATATCTGAGTTTTCGGGTTCCTTGACTGGTGTACCAGGGAGGGAGTCAGGGGTCATGAGGGGTGAGAACACTTCGGCGACACTGGGGCGGGAAGATTTGGAGTTTGATTTACTGTGACGCATGAAAGCGGGGGCGGGTGTGCTCGTGCTTTTAGGGCCCGCTTGTTGAAGGCTATCCATAAACGAAGTCGTCGTGTCCTTGGGCGGCGGGACTGGCGCGAACATACTGCCCTCTGCCTCCATCGACGCAGACTGGTCGGGGCTAATGACCTTGTACGCGTCGCGGGAGAAGAACCGTACATTTTGACCGGTACCCGGGGTGTTTGGCTCGCGAAGAATGGATCTGACGGAACCCATGCGGTCATTGAAACCGGGAGTCGGTGGCATTTGGGGGTCAACATGGAGAGTGGGGCGCTGAGTCTCTTGAGAGGAACGAGCGTGTTGTTCATTCCGGAGCATGTCGAGAGATGGGCGGCGAAGAACGTCGATTGAGGCTCTTGAAGGCGACCGCGAAGAGCCCTTAGAGGATCCCAGCATATCCATTGAATTTGACCTTGCTAGTCCGGGGGAAGGCATCGAGGGGTTCGAACTAGGTGTCGACGACAGTTGCGAACCTAGAGCCAACGCATAAGAGACACTGTTGGTATGGCTTCTTTGATTCTGAAGACGTACCACTTCCCAACGTGTTGAACTTTGCCTCCGACCTGACCTTCTTGGGGAGACCAGGCATCCTGAGGGACGCAGCTTTGGAGCTTTCGCCCTCGTCCTTCAGCGCTTGCCTCGAGAGAAGCTTCAATACATTCTTCTTGCTGGTACTTCTTGTGGGAGATGGCGGCGGACTCGGTTGTGCTGGGGTTACAGCCCTCGATTCGCTTGGGTGGAATACTGATAGATTCGGGTGCTGCTCGTAGACCTTGTGAAGGACCTCGCCCTGTGGTTCTTCCTGGGGTTGTCGCGATTTCAAGGCATTGGTGATCTTGGACCACATTCCGGTCAGTGTACCAGCGCTGGCTCGAGCGTCGAGGGCGATAGGAAGGGCGGTGACGCTTGTTGATGATCGTAGTACAAGGCCAATCCTCCACGCCCAACATTTTCAACGAGACGCGATAGTCACGTGCTCGCGTCAACTTGTTTGTTCGAGAAGCCTTCGGCCTTCGATAGCCGAGGAATCGTCGTCGGGCGCTTATAATAATACTCGGCTATTCACTCCAAGTTCACTCTATCTCACTTCACGCGAAGAATGAAAGGCCGTATAGATTGTATTACAAGAGGGGTAGTGAAGGAATACGTAAAACAGAGCCTCAGAAATGGAAAAGGTATGGATAACGATTTTAATACCACCATTGCACAGACCCGTGTATGATGATTTTATTGAGACGTATATGGTTATAGTAGTTGTGAAAGTTGTTTGACAAGTTATGGTAGAGAGACAGAGGAAAAAGAAAACGAGATAGTAAAAGAAAAATCTCTTTCAAAAAAGTCAGAAACTGGGGAGACGTGAGGACAGGAATTGAACTCACAATCTATAGAGCACGATGGCGCTACGGGAGAGGACTGTGGGCTGACTGCTTGCGGCGAGAAGCTCGGTTCGAACTAGGCATGTCTGTCGAGAGTGCGTCAGCAATGAAAACTAATCATATGCTCAACGTACCTTTTCAGTGGCCGACTAAAGCACAGTGCTAGAAGCGTCAATACCAATGCATCCAAAGAAGGATAAGAACTCATACAGGGATAACAGTGGCGGCGAGAAAGGGCCCTGTGACACGCCTGATCCATTGCACGACGCCAGAAACACATCCCACCATCCCGTTTTACCACACGCGAAGCAACGCTGCAAACATCCTTGCTCAGGTATGTAGCTGGTGCTTAAGCTCGTCAAAGACGAGACCAGCTGCGTCCCTGTGCTAACAGAGCGACTGACACTGGCCGTGCGACATCCGGCTCCGCGATCCTTTCCTACGGGACCCGTTGATTAGACGAGATCCCGCCTCCAGGGCGCTGGTGGTGCCCCCGGCGCTCGATGGAAGTATCCAAATCGAGCGAGCGCCGAGACCACGCTGGTTGAGTGATCACCGCTACTGCCCGCACGTTCCCTACACGGGGCTCCCCCTGGGGGGAACCCCCCACCCGCGAAGGTGTTATCAGCCCGAGGTCTCGCGAGGAGTCCGGTCGAGAGAAAGTGTAGAAATAGATGCTCGGGATGATAGTGTGGGATGTGTACGTCTGAAGTGCAACGGGGGCGTGTCAGGCCGCCGAGGTCGTCCATGTGCTGGAGCTGAGGATGCGTGAATCCTCAGAAGGTCAGTTTGCGCTGTGGATGCGGGAGGTTAGCGTCGTTGAAAATAGGAGATGCAGCGACGACGTACCCCAGCCCCAGAACATGGACGTGGTCCTCCTGAAAGCTTGCGGATTGGCGTTCCGATTGGCGACTATGTTGAAGGTGACGCAGGTTGGCTAGGGCTGGAGACAATTACGAGGTGACTCTGAGTATTAATTCGCGCTGTAGGGCGTCAGAATAAAGGACGAGCTCAGCGTAAAACAGAGACGTACCCAAGCGAGAGCATGAGAGATGCGCTTCGGAAAGCACAGAGGTCGTTGGCGATAATCCTGACTGTGTCGGTGATGCGGCGGGTGGCAGGGAGCCGTCGAAGTCTGGAGGTGGTATCAACAAGGATGACCAGCAGTCAGAAATAGAGATCACCCACGAGGTAGATAGGCTTTTCCGCTGGGCACTGCGAATGGCGAACAGTGCAAGGAGGAGCGAGCTCGTCTCGAGGAAGCAAGAGAGACGCAGATGAAGATCATGCTCTTCGACGAGGGCAGATTTAGAGGAGACGGCGGTAAAGTTGATGACGATGATGCACCTCGAGGGAAGTAGGAGAAGAGGCTGCTGATGAGCGAGAGAAGCTCAACCTCCCAGCCTTATATACGCCTCTATAACCCCCTTTCCAGCCTCCCGTCAGCCTCCCAAGTTGTCCGCCACCGCGCTGCCGGGCGGAACGACTCAGCGCAATCGATCGAGTAGCAGCAAAAATAGCTGGGCGAGATTGTCTGCGGGCTGCGACGAAGTCGAAAGGGTGCAGGAGTGAATCAGGAGTAGGCGTCGTCCAATGGAATTTGAGGGAGGAGGTGACTCGGAAAGCGGCTCAGGTGGTTTTTTCGATACATGGTTCGCGGACATTGTCATCTGGTCATCTCAAACACGAGATCGGAGATCGGGGTAGAGACAAAGGGAAGATATATTGCGTTTACTCAGTTTAGAACCGGGGTAGCGGTCGTCGTCGTCGTGGCGGGGAGGCGGACCAGAGTGCCCAAAGACACGGCAGCATAGGCTTTGAATGGCTAAGGTCAGGAAGCGCGAGGAAAATCTTTGAAATCTCAATCTCGAGTGTCACATCTGGTTCCTTGAATGGGGGGCCACGTGTAGGCCAATACACCTATAGCTAAGATGTCGCGGTCAAGGGGAGAGAAGAGATGGATCACCTGCCACCACAGTGCCCGATCCGTCGTCGTTCCCACGCTCGTCCACACCCAATCGTCGCAGCAGACAGTGCCCAAGCGCTCCTTCTGCACACCGTCGTATAGGCCAACACACCTTGTACACAACACATCATGTTTATACCGTGACACGATGTCGAACCGTTCCGTACATTTCGTTCAGCCCACATCTGCTGAAAACAAGCGCCAAGAACCGGGGCACAAACCACAACAGCGCTCCAAGCAAAATCGCTACACAGAACAGCACGGAAGTAGAAGATAGCTAAAGCGACAGAGATCCAACCCAAACCAAAGGAATGCGACCAAGAAATGCGCAGAAACTGAACTAGAAAAAGACAAGATGGGAGTGACATGTACTATAGTCGCAAACAAGTGAATAAGATGGGTAGATATATGGATGGGGAGTACACAGGATGGATGGATAATGTGTGGATAAGATACGTATTGTTGATACAGCATGGGTGCATTAAGTAGCAGAAGAGATGGATCCAAGGTGTAGATGTGAGCACAGCACAAGAGAAAAGCGCAGCTGGAGAGGAAGAAAATGAAGACGATTATGAGAAGAAAAGCAAGAAAGCAAAACGGTCCATCACCGGGCAAACACAAAGCAAAGAAACCAAAAGGTCGAAGGTAAAGACAAAAATAAACCAAACCCCTCAAAACCCCGACACCCTACATCAAATCCGCCCTCCTCAAATGCTCCCTCAAAATGCTCTCCTCAACTACACGCGCATAAGATGGTGGCAATGTTCCAGATGAAAAGAGATAGATAGCCGACACGACGCGTGCCATGATTCATTACCGCATTCCCCAGCGATCGCACGCGACGTGCAGGGTCCAGCGGTGACGCGGGGTCCGGGGATCAGATACGATGATAAGCGCCGGGCGAGGAGAATTTGGATTTCCGAGTTGCCGGGATTCGTTCAAGCGTGGGCGGTCGTGGGTGGGGTGGCAAATTAAGGGGTGAAAGGAAGGGGTGAAAGGAAGGAATGAACGAGGGGAAACGGGGCGGAGGGGCAAGAAGAAGTTGTGGAAAGTTCATCAGTGGGGGCTCGGAGAATGAGAGGAAAGCGGAAGACGTACCGGCACCTAGCGTCACAGCCGTTGATTTCGTGTCCTACATAGCCAAGGGAAAGAAGAGAGTCAGCATATGCAATCGTCGTGGGTGGTGCGAATCAAGAAGCGAGCGGCGGACGTAAGGCTCGGGAAAGGGCGAAGGCGAAATGCAAAGGAAGGAAAGGGCGAACAAAAGGAAGGGGGGACGAGAAGAAAGAAGTAAGGAAGTAGACTTTGTGATATGATATGAGTGATATATGATATATGACTCTCGGGAAGGAAACCTCTAAGAGCCTCGAGCTGTTGGTTGCCACCCCCGAGCTGGCACAGAAGCGGCTCACAGCGCCCCGCTTCGAGAAGCAGACTGTTATCACAGTAGCAGCACGCGAGCAAGCTCAGGAACTCGAGCCAAAACGAGGCCGAGACCGGGAGGATGCCGTTGGTGAACGCAGATGCAGGGAAAGCATACGCGACAGAACCAGAGTACCGAGGAAATATCAATGGGGCAAGAGAACGAGGACACAAGGAGGAGGCAGGAACCAGGCACCGGAGACGGACGGAGAGGAGAGAAAAGAAGAGTATGTACGCACGATGACGGACGTGAGGTGCACGTAAAACGGTCTTTGCACAGGCGAGTTTCTCCGCGCGATCTCTTTGAAGTGCTGTTGAAAGTCTGGTGGAGCACAAGCAAGCATCAGTTATGCGGATTCCCGAGTACACCACTTCCCCCTCTTATTCTCGACTCTCGGCTCGGAGGGAGAGAAAGCCAAAGACAAAGATAGAAGGCAATGGGTGGAAGAGTGACGTACACTTGGTCGCCGTAGGCAAGTCGTTTATCCGCGTCCCATAACTCGTCACCGAATCCCGTATCCGGATACCTCTCTGCAGCTTCGCCTGTAGCAGATCACACTTGTTCAAGACTACACGCGCGTAGATACGTCAGCTATCACCACATTAAGAATAAAAGGGAAGTACCCACAGAGGATAAGTTGTGCCTTGACAAGGAGCTTGCAAGAGCATACTGAGGCCCAGAGGAGGTAGCTATCTTCCAATCTGTTCACCTTACGGTCTTCCGCGAGCTTCTCGTCGAAGGGCGATACTGGGGACACGCGAAGTCAGTACGTGGCCTTGACAGGAAAGCGAAGGTCCGAGGATAGCCAAGGGAGCGATAACGAGTGAAATGATATGAATGGATGAGTAACAATAAAACAAAGCTTACTTGGTCTGTGGGTCGGGAAAAGGTCAATGTGATCATTAGCTTAGGCTGAGCATAGGAAAGCAGTGCTTAGCACGTACGCGAGGAAGATCAGAGCGTCGACTGTGGGATGGGTGTCAGCGTCGGCAAAATGGGACAACAACAGCATGGGACATACCATCGTCGAAATAGGGATACCACGCTGCTCGCTACGGTGACAAAGAACGTTGATTAGCGAACGAGATTACAGAAATATCAGAAGAGAATGAAGGTGAAGGTACGTACACTGCTTCGTGTGCCTCCGACGTCGTATATCCGCCATTCCTGCCCGACCGTGCGGCCTGTGAGAACCCGTGTGCGTCAGAATCTGTTTGTATGTGGGGGAGGGGTGTGGGCTCACCGTGGTCGAAGATGAATTTGTATTCTTGGACACCAAGTGTGCGTAGACGCGCACGTACGACGTCGTCGTCTGTCGGCTGGTAGTTTCGTGAAGCTATTCTGTCCGCGTCGTTTATAAAGCTGCAGTCGCCAGGAATGTAGTCAGCATGAGCAGGTCGACGATCAACAAGTGAGACAGAAGCACGCACAATCCAGGCATATCCTCCAACCGAACCTTCCTCCTTGTCAAAACCTCCTGCACTGTCGAGTCTTCCCATACCAACTTAATCTCATCCCTAAACGTCCCCAGCGTCTCCCCAATATCGTCTTCCCATTCCCTCGAGCCCGGAAGGCCACCCGACGGCGAAGTCGCCACGGGGCTCCCATTACTGTCCCCATCCGTCAACTCAGCCTTGCTACTCCCCTGCCCGGGCGTCCGCATCTTGAACTTTCCAAGTGCAGTCTTCCACCCATTGCTCGAATGTATACTAAACTCCCCCGCACGCTTCCCCGTGCTCGTACCGGCGGCTTCTGGGTCGAACGGTGCGGCATTTCCAACGGTAGTCGACCACATCTCGAGAGATGCAGAGCCGAGGCGGCGCTCGAGGTCGAGCTGCACCCCAATGAGGCCCTGGAGGCTCGTGCGTAGGCGGCGGTGCTCGTCGGTGAACTTGAGTCGCGGAAGGGTGCGAGCGTGCCGCGACGAGAGGTCCTCCTGCGAGTCGTCATGGTTGACGACGGGGTAGTCCGACATCTCGGCGTTGAGGTGCTCGACGACGAGGTTGACGTTGCGCACGAAGTTGAGAAAGATGACGGATCGCCATGCGGCGCGTTCTTCCGCCCATTCGCGTCGGGCATAGGTGAGTTGGAAATCTGCGGATTTGTGGGTGATAAGAAGCCTTCAGCTGGATAGGATACGTGCTACGTACTCTTGAGGGTGGCGGTTTTCCCGCTTTCACTCTGGCCTAGGATACGAGACCATGTCAGCTCGCGGAACGGAGAAATGGGTTGGAGACGCACCTAGGAGCAGCAGTTTCACGGGCCTTTTCTTCTTCCTGTCGTTCTCCCGCTCGCGCCTGAGCCTCTCGTCGATTTCGTCGCTGATCTTTTTGGCCTCTGCCTCTGCGGCCTCGCGGATTTGGCGCTCTTCAGGGGTCTCGTTGCGTGGCGGTGCGGTCATTGCCGCGAGAGGATCATCTTCGAGGACGATAGGGGACGGCCGAGGCCCGCCATTTGAGTTTGTAGGATCTGAAATGCAGCAGGACATATCAGGGATGCGGGGCAGAGAGCGAGTCGGTGGTGGTGGTGGTGGGGGACGGGGATGGCGGCGGGGCACGGGTGGACGGCGACAGACAGTGGCTGTTCGTCGTCGGGTAGCGACTGGGAGGCTCAGTATGGGTTCGTCGTGGATGATCGTAAGGTACCGTACGCCTCCATGTCAAACAATTTTGCCTAAAGTGACTGGGATTGGTATATAGCTTATGTCCACGTCGGTGCCAATCGCGGGTGATGGGGACCTGCCTGCACGAATTCGGTTGCTCCCTTCCCACAGCCTAAGCGATCTTCCGTGCCACGCCCCTTCCCACTCCCTTTCCCAGAGCCAGCAGCTGTAGTGGAATCTTCCATGGATCCTTCGTGCATTTTCTTGCCCAGCGTATCACTTATCACGATAGTCCAATTGCGAGCTTTGTGGGTTCTGGGCCGCCGTCCACCAGCGGCGCGTGGTCTCCATGGAACCTCCATATCCTATTACCGTCTGCCACGGGAAGCTAATACCCAACCTGCAAGGTGCCATGACTACAATAACGGAATCCCCAGTCCTCTCAAAGTACATAAATCGGTACGCTTGACTCACACCATCGTGCTTCTCCATCTACTGACTAACACATACGGTCCTTGGATGCAGATTTTCCTCCAGTTCTTCAGACTTATAAATCGATAGGCTTCTGTCTCCCAGGCTGATTAGCTGACGGGAATGGACACCTCGCCGCGCCCCAACCGCAGCTCCGTCCACGGCCTGTCCAGCGAGGTCCTCACAGGCGCGATAAGCACAAATGGTAAGCTACGGGAGCTTTGGCCGGGCTTGCCTCTCGGAGCACGTCCAGGAAGGTCCAGGATCTTACTGCTTCCAGCTAAGTAGTTCCAGCTGCGTCCCCGGCTGGACGGATTCCGCCAGCCCCACCGGAACATGGACGGGGATAACTCTCAAATCAATTTAGCTAGCACCTCCGTTGCTCCGACCCCTCTCGGAGGAGAGAGAGTGTGTGTGTAGAGGTCTTCGGAGGTCCAGCAATGAAATTGTGAATCACCTCTGATTCCTCCATGGCAGGCGTATGCACCTCTCAAGCGCCGAAGCCCACCGAGCTCCCTGCCCGATGTCAATTGGATCATCTCCCGCGGCCGGCATTGATCACAGGCTGATTCACGGATAATGCTATTCAGCAACCCCCCTTGTTCCCGACAACCGGGTTTAGTAAATGAGCAACCCTGGTTGTTGCCGGCGAGGGATGTTCCGCCCCGGTGATGCATCCAATGATGGCGCGGTTTGCCAGCATGTCGTCCCGCCTACCCCAAGGCTACCTAGGCTACCTTGCCTCTGCTGGCGCCTGAGGCAGCCCCAACGCGCCAGGAAAATCATTGTATCGTAGAAGAAGGGTAGTCCACCAACCACCAAAAGGCAAACTCACGTCCAAACGCGTGATTTGGCGACCAGTGGGCGGGAAACCCAATCCCAATCATCCCGCGGCCAGTGAGCTTCGACATGCCCACTCCGGTCGCAGAGGAGTTCGTCAAAGTGACGAACTCCTCTGCGACTGCCATTCACGTAAGATTCCTGTTTATTTACTCCTAGAGGTTTGAGAGCCTCCACTGGAGAGTCGGGAACAGGAGGCGGAGGTCAAAGCAAGATCAAAAGGCCCCAGCCAGATGGCCGATAGTCCGGGAGCTCACCGGGCGTGCTCGGGGTTGCTCAATAGCAGAATCATTAATTTGTCAAAACAACCCGGTTGTTTGACCAAAAGGGGGGTTGCTGAATAGCATTATCCCTGATTCACAGCACATCAGAGAGGCATCAGCTGGCATCAGTCGGATGGAAAATCTCTGGAGATTAGAGCTTTTTTTAGCCTCTTGGCTTCCGTTTCTAGGAAGAGCCCTGGAATTGCAAACGGTGTGAATACCGAATAAACAAGAGGTGCATATGAGATCATAAGTACCATGCTGAAACCAACCACAGTGCACACCCTTCCGAATCCCATTTTAACAGCAACGGAGCGGAAGCAAACGGGACTCAGCGCGCATCTATCTCCACGTTCCCTCCGCCCGCCCAGGCGAAATTTCGAGGCACACTCCCGTATTGATCGCCAGCGCCGTCAAGTTCTAAAGGAAACCACGGTCCACAGTACCTGCCTTTCTTATTCAAGTAAAGAGGTGCTGAGATTCTTCTCTACAGCATCCTAGTTATGTTCGCTCGAGCGGTGAACAAAAGCCCGGAGTCGGTATTCGTGCGAGTTTAAGCGCCGGACGCCGAGGTCTCAGCGGGGCGCACTGAGGGGCGTAACCTATCGAGCTAAATAATACGGTTGTCCGCGCATGCAAAAAGCGGCCGGTATATCTTGTGTAGTGTACTGACCGGTCCGCCCACGCGTACGACCCGGGTTGGACGGAACCGAAGGCTGCATGACACCGACGATGTCCACGGGCTATTAGCACTAAATTCCAGCCTAAGGTATGTATACGCGTCATTGAAGGTCGCCCTCATTTCTGGGCCACTGCGCAAACGTACAGAGCTTGTGCTTTGACTGGATGCCTCTACACGTGCAGCTAGCTGGGCTATTTCCAGCATCGAACCATTCCTATTAACTTGGGCTTAAGCCCCGGCTCCACTTCGGTGTCCCTCGGGGGCCACTCTTGCGCGATACGCTTAGCAGACTGGCACTATGCAAAGGTGGATATCTTCATGCAGATCCCCGTTCTGGTCATCATTTAAATACGTTCTGCCACACCCATCTACTCCAATGAAAATTGCCAGGACGGTGGGAGTGGAAGTGTGGTGGGGGAAATCGTGCGGCACTGTCATTTCGATTATACTCTACTACTATACCTATGACGACTGTAGTCTTGGGATGAGACCAGTGAATCAGAGGCCCGCCTCGTAATGGGCCACGCGTTCCCGGTATCGGAGTCGGGGGTTGGGTTTTGCTGCTCCTTCCTTTGGAAATGATATGACAGGTATGTTGTATCTGGAATACAGAGGGAATAGAGTCAAATGGAGAATGAGGAACTTGTAGGGAGCAGGGGCGCTAACGAACGCGCCTACAGCGCCTATATATGCACCATTGATGCTCATGGCAAATCGTTTGGTCGAGCTCAAGAGAGATGGCACCCTTTGTTCAAGATAAAGCTGTTTAGAGCAAGGAATAGCGAGACACCCGATAGAAGCCAGGAGGTTTATTATAAGAGCCGACCTCACCAGGCAATGAACACGTCACTATGAAGCGACGGCTTCGGACGGCAAGCTGAAGGGTTTACGGCCACTCTCAGATGAGGGATATGCACCCTGCATCTTGGTGTACACAATAGGCGACTGCCTGTAGCTAGCACAGAAGGCTCGTGGAGACACGAAGAAGTGGAACCAAGTACAAGGGAAGTTCACGCCGTATCCCTGAATAGCTCTCGTTGAGGGTTTCGCGGTCAGTGAGCATCACATGTATTTCCATAGATGGTCGCTTGCGGTACACAACGGATAATAATTTCCGATACGTCGAGTCATAGATGCGAGGATCCAAGCATCAGTCCAAAGACAACAGTCAATTCATGGCTTTCATTGGTCGATGGCTTGACAATGAATAGGCCCTGTCATCCGCATTGCGTCATCATTAATAAGCCCAATTGTTAGGCGCCCATGATTCATCCAAACATGGACTTCTGCCGGTGCCGTGAGGCGTCGCGTCCTGAGATACTCGCAAGTATCGCAACCACGCACTTTACTTTCGACACCTCGTCGTTGTCGCGGAGTACTGACGGCAACCCGTCGGCTGCGCACTGAGTCGCGTATATAAGGTCTACACAGTGTGGCTACAAGCTCACACAACAACTTTCATCTAATCTCACACAACAAGACAAATCGAAACAATATGGTTTCAGCTACTACCAAGCTTGGGGGAACCGCGGCAGACGTTACCGTCGGGAGGGTTGCGGTGAGCAGCATCTGTCTGTACCTTCGACGATGAGCTCTTTGGCTGAAGCAACCTCAGCATGGCTTGATGCAGATGACGTGAGGACCTACTAGTAGCGCTTGAAGGCGCTTGAACTAGCTGTGTTGAAGCTGCAGTAAACTAACATATATGGCAGCTGGGTGCCCACCCCCGTCCCAGACGAGCAGTGCTTTGAGGCGATCAAGGCTGGCATCGATGCGCTTCCCGCTGGCACCAAGGGTATCATCAACAGCGGTGAGACTGCCAGCAGGGTCCTTCTGGCGTACTGCTACAGGAGAGCTCAGACTTGATATTATTCTTCGTTCTGCAGGTGAATTCTATGCAATGGACTGGGGAACAGGAAACTTGGAGATGCTGTCCCGCTTCTTCGCCAAGTACCCCGAATACGCGGACAAGACGTTCCTCTCCGTGAAGGGTGCGATTAACCCCAAGATCCAAGGCCCCGACTGCTCGTACGTGACATTCCACCTTAGTATCCTGCTTCCCCCAAATTCTGCATACCAAATCTACTATATCTAACTCGCTCAATGCGCTAGTATCGAATATCTGCGTGCCGGGCTGGATAACATCGAACGCGCACTGGGGCCCATCAAGAAAGTCGACCTTTTCCAGCCCGCGCGAATCGACTCGAACCTCCCGATCGAGAAGATCATGGAGAACCTCGTCACGCTCCTCAATGAGGGCAAGTTCTCGCACATTGGGCTTTCCGAGTGCAATCACAACACACTCAGACGTGCGCATGCCGTGCGTCCACCCATATTCCCCTACTCAACCGGTACTTACAATGGGTTGGTGCACAGGTGCACCCTGTTACGGCCGTCGAGATCGAAGTTAGCCCCTGGGCGTACGAAGAGAACCAGAAGAAAGTTATCGAAGCCGCCAAAGAGCTCGGAATCTCCGTCATGGCCTACTCGTAAGCTTCCAACTCGCCTGGGGTTGGAAGTGCAACGGGTTAACGAACTTGACTATCCTCCACAATTGCACAGTCCCCTTGGGAAAGGCTTCATTACTGGCCAGATCAAGAGCGCCGCAGATCTTCCAGGTCGGGTCCCATACCCCCTTCAATATACAGCAATCTCTGATTCCAAGGTCCATGAATAGCTGGCGATCACCGCAAGGGAATGACGCGTTTCCGCGACCAGGAGATCCTTAACCACAACTTCGCGATCGTCGACGCGCTCACCGAGGTTGCGAAGCGTGTGGGGTCCACCCCCGCCCAGCTCTCCATTGCTTGGGTCGCGCACCTCGGGCCTAACGTCATTCCCCTTCCAGGATCTTCGTGCGTGCCCAAGCTCTTCCTTACTTCTAGGTTCGTTGTTTGTGCTAAACATAGCATTTCTGAATTTACAGCAAGGCCTCGCGGACTTTGGAAAATCTGGAGGCTGGAGACATCAAGCTTTCGGACAAGGACTTCGAGGAGATTACGAAGCTTATTGACGAGTTTGAAGTTAAGGGAGATAGGTACTTTGGCCAGGATGATAAGGCGGCACATCTGTGGGGATAGAGGGCTGGCAGATTGGACTATTCGTGTACTTGTGTTAAGTATAGGTTGAACTTGGTGTTGAAGAATCAAGTGATCTCACATCGCGATTGAGATGCACAAGGGGCAAATAACATAAGATGGGGGACTTGCAAAGAGTACCGAATCTCCGAGATGTTCTGGAGTGGCTTTTGGGAGGACTGTAACGAGGACGCCGCTCCGATTAAAATAGCTGTAGAGCTTGTTGAAACGAGGCGAGATGCATCTGTAGAGACATGCAAAGTGGATAGTACCGCATCCAACTTAAGGAATCTGCGCATCTGCGGCCAGGAACACCAGGAAGTTTTCAGGACACAAGTGGTAATGAGGAAACATGACGCTCATTTCTGATTACCCGGTGTCTCGAGCTCCACGGGATGCGGTACGGAGGCTCTGGCGCACCGCACGTACACGTACACTACGCTAAGAAATTCTGGTGGTGTAGCTTGCCCGTGGAACCCGACGCCCGTTCGAAGGTTGGAGCATGCTACATAATAAGCGCCCAAAGAACTTAGGGGGAGTTGCCATAAATGGGAGCGCCCCTAACTACTAATGGACCTCTCCTCGAATTCTGCGAACTCATAAGACCCATGTCTGTCTGACGTGGCCTGGGCTCTCCCTTTTGTTATTGAAAAGAGCCTCCGCCGAGGCCAGGAGGGTTGCGTGTCGTCTTTCCCTTTGTCCCCATAAGCCAACATTCTGCCTGCGCTCAGTGGATTCGGCTGACTCTGTCTGTAGGGCGGGACTCGAACCCCTCACGGATGAACAGTGCTTTGAGTCTACCAAGGCGGGTATCGATGCGCTCCCTGTCGGTGCCAAGGCCTTCCTGAACAGCGGTGAGTTAGACGCGGCCACCGCTCAAGCTATCCCCTGGACCGCTTCCATGTCTTGATTTTGCTCATTATCGTTATCATTTTGTAGGCGAATTCTACGCAAGGGACTGGGGCACTGCTAACTTAGAGTTGCTGTCCCGATTCTTCGCGAAGTATCCTGAATATGCCGACAGGACCTTTCTCTCAGTAAAGGGAGCGGTAAACGCGAAGATCAAGGGCCCTGATTTCTCGTAAGTGCAATCCTAAAAGTTAATTCCCTCATCGACTCAAGCGGTATGGTCTCTAGTATGGAGAACGAGTCTCGACAACATCCAGCGCGCCCTCGGCCCCATTAAGAAAGTCGATCTATTCGAGCCTGCTCGAACTCGAGGTTCCCCATCGAGAAGACAATGGAGAACCTCGTGATACTCTTCCAGTTGGCTTGCGAAGCTTAGTGATGGTGTTTAAATGGCCAGGTGTATCCTGTCACCGCGGTCGAGATCGAAGTCAGCCCTTGGGCCTATGAGAAAACCAGAAGAAGGTTCTCTAGGCAGCGAGGGAGCTCGGCGTCTCTGTCAAAGCATACTCGTAAGCCCTCTCTTCAAGTTCCTTCTTTGGCGCTACGTTGACAAGATCATCACTAGTACTATGTCTTGCAGCCCCCTCGGGAAAGGCTTTATCACTGGCCAAATCAAGAAGGCTGCAGGCATCCCTGGTCAGTCCATATTTCCCCATCTTACGAGTACCTCTTCTCATAACACACCTTCGTACAGAGGGTGACGGTCGAAAAGGCCTGACGCGTTTCCGCGATCAGGAGGCGCTGAAGCACAACTTCGCGATCGTCGACTCCCATACTGAAATTGCCAAACGAGTCGGCGCTACCCTTGCACAGCTCGCTCTCGCCTTGGGTCGCCCACCTCGGACCGAATGTTATCCCCTGCCAGGGTCCTCGTGGGTTCTTCGTTTCTCGTGCTTCCGTCTGCTCGTTGGACTCAATATACCTCTCGCGTTACAGGAAGGCGTCGCGGGCTTTGGAAAACTTGGAGGCGGGAGATATCAAGCTCTCGGACAAAGACTTTGCGGAGACCACGAGGATTATTGATGAATTTGAGGTCAAAGGAGACAGGTATTATGGGGATGATAAGGCGGCTCACCTTTGGGGTTAGGGACCAGAACATACTCAGTACTGTTCTTAGGATGTCCTTCGAATACAGAAGATGCGCTATGTTGATCAAGATTGTGATACGTTGGAGAAGCACGAGGCACAGCACATTATTGCACACGGAGGGCATCGGTCTGCTGAATCGCCAAGACGCTGTCTCGGGCGTTTCGCATACTCAGCCTGGGCGCTAAGCTTCGCGTGCCCTTACCACTATCTGCCTCGCTTATTGTCTCCCAGATGTTGGTAGCAAGACTAGCACACATACACATACGCACACTGGTACCGGGTATACGTCCAGGTATGCATCTCGATGTAAGACGCTTCCATTATCAATTAAAGGAAGGTGTGCGAACAACGCACACTAAAGTTTGAAAGATGGAGATCGCACTCTTGAACTCTATCTATGCTCTGTGCTGAACTTAGCCCATTCAAATATAGCGCTCGGGCACCAGGTTCGGTACGGCAGAAACTGCGTATTGCTCCCATTGGTAAGTGCACTCCACCACTGCGGGAGACGATAAAGCCATACATACAGCCGTAGATTGCCCGGGGCTCCGCACATCCGAGCCAATTGATCACAGTCTTCTGCAGACTTCAAGGCTGCTTTGAGGTATCGCTGTATTGATGTAACTAGCCGCAGTGCGAATGGCATCTTGTTTACCGAGCATTGCTTTGATTTTTTCGGCTGCTCAAGGAATACTCGGCCATTGTGGGTCCCTTTTATTTTCCTTTTCGGGGAAGTCGGCGACGAAGATCAGCAGCCACAATCTGTCGGTTTGTCGGTCGAGTGAGTCAGGAATAGCTAGTGCCAAACCTTGACTGACAGGAGCACATGCCAGTGGGCTGACATACCCACGACTCAGTAAAGAATGCATTCCCAAGCGTTACGAAGAGATACTAGTGAGCCATTTTTTTCGGTGTCCAGAAGCGAGACCCGTAAGGGAGGTAGGTGGCTTAGAGCGGCCTGGAGGTGCTGCGCCGGATGGAACGTAGAAAGAAGGAGGCTCCAGACGCGTTTGGTTGGAGCTCTCCAGCGGAAAATGCGGCCCCCTTTCTCGACTGACTGGCCCGTATTCCCTCTCGAAACGAGGTGAATCACTAAAAGCATATGGGGTCCTTTCAATACAGATTTATTCATCCCGAGCCGAAGGTGGATGGAACAGGCAAGAACGCTGCCTCGAGTCATCCCGGCGGTCTCGAGTTGGCAGCACCCCAAATGAACATCCGACTCGGCAAAAAGAGGGTAGTGGAGACTAGCTTACTACACACATGCACACCTCTTCCGCACCATAGCTATAACCGTCCCAAGACCCATGGTAACCTAACATACTCCGAGGGTTCAGAATCTGACCCCCAAAAAGTGCAAACCGGGAAGCCCACTAACCAATTTACCACGTCCAGGCTCATGTTAACCCGCGCCGGAAAGGCATGCCACACGAGAAGCCCAAGTGAAAGATAACAGCAGAACGCACTAGCCTCTCTCGACCCGTCGCAGCGGTACAGGCGTCCCATACCTCCCGAACCCTAATTCTCGACGTCACACCGCAGACAGTACGATGGATCGCCCCAGACGTATGGGGGGACGTCCAGACCCCAAGTTCCATCCTTTCACTGCCCACCCCATTTCCCCTTGCCCAGCGTCACCCACTGCGATCCAGCTGAGCACACAGAAAGCATACGACGGTACTAGAGGCTGCACGCACCCTCGGGGAAGAGCACGTATTTGTACCTCATGACGACGTGTATGCGTTCCTGGACTTCATTAGCGTTCTCCTCGGCGGTACGTGTTCGACGTGCCCCCTTGCTCCTCGACGAGCCGGTAGAACACCCATGCCGGGGTTGCATAGATTCCAGACTGGATTCTGACCTCAAACCTCCCGTACCTACGATTCCATTCCGGCTATGCAACCACACTCGATCTGGATCCTGGAGAACCTGTGCAAAACCCAAGATGGAGCCGGAGGGGATTGGTCACCGAGGGTTCTGTCGGGTGTCAATGTCTGCAGAATCTCATCGACGTGTGTTCAATTGAATTGCAGTTTTTTCCAGTTTGTCGCGAAAGTGGCACAAAATTGCCCCAATGATGTGGACAAGCGCCCAAAGATTCTAGGCCCCGACAGCGTGCAGGCGCCTGCCGTCACGCGTATTGAATGGATAGCATTGTGCACGACAAGATTCAGAGTGATGAAGATGTTCCCCGTCGCTTCAGCAAAGCTCTGACCGTGAAACTAACCCACAACCCGGCGGGGGTTTCGGCACCTCTTCCCATTGTGTGCCGTTGGTGGGCCGTGCGCTTCACTAGAGGGCAGAGGAGATTAGCACGCATAAAAACCCCACCGGCGCACTCGAATCTCCTTGAAAGTCCACCTTTTCTCATATCCAGCTTGCGTTCAAAGGTGGTAAGGCGCACGAGAGCCAGACCACTCAGTACATCATTCAAGACAGGGTTCAAAAAGAGGATTGAGACAGTAAGTCATCATACAAAGACAGTTGATTGTTCATGGGAGAGGAAGATAAGGGAGACCGAGGCGCTTACAGTACAGAGTCAGATATCGAATATAAACACAAGAGTCTGAAGGGGCGCTCAGAGAGCAGGAATAAGCCTAATGAAATGGATATAGTACACGGATTCAAGGATGGATGAATGCAACATGAGAAGAAATGGAACAAGAAAGATGCGAAGGGTGGCAAAGGTGGCAAGAAACCGACCAAAAGAGTGGGCTGCATCGGATTTCACAAGGAGGAAGTGAGGAAGGTGGAAATGCAATAAAAGGCGGGCGTTCATAACTTAATCGGTTCTCTGGCGCTTGCCATCGCGTTCAGCACCCCCTTCGGCAGCGATCTCCTCCTCACTTCGCCGCTTAGCCCCAGCAGCTCCCTCTTCCTTGGCACCACGAAGAAGCTCCAACTCTGTCTCGAGCCTGGCCCGGGCATTGCGCTCCTCGTCCCACAGACGCTTGACCTCCTCGAGTTGAGCCTGGAGATCACCCATCGCTTGGTCCATGAGAAGCTTCTCGAGAGTCCACTTCTCGATGTTGCGAGCCTCGTTCTCCTTCAGATGGTGGATATACTGAACAGCGCGTGCAAGGATGGCCCCCTTCGCCTTCTCCCCCGTGCCGTTGGGCACAATGCGGCCAAGCTCATTGATGCCCTCGTTGATGTTGCCTCGACGACGGCGCTCAACTTCTTTCTGTGGAATATATAAGTAACGGCAAAGGACCATAACGATAAAGATGCACTGACATGGTTATCCTTTCTCTGCCTTGTCCACTCCTCGCTGCCGATTGTGGGGTTGCGGCCTCGACGACCTCCAGCAGAACCTCCAGCAGCTGGGGTTCCAGGTTGTGAGCCGCCCGCCGTAGAAGTTGAAGCATTGCCATTGTCTTGCCCACCAGCGGTAGGCGAGCCAGGAACTATGGGTTTAGGACCATCGGCCTGAGGCTGCTGGGGAACAGGCGCTGCCTGCATGGCAACAGTGCTCAAATGTCCGAGATTTGGGGGGCCACGGGGGTGCGAAGATGGGCCAGGATCGTTGATCCCGGGAGCACCAGGGGGATATGGAACGGGGATACCTGGCTGATTGGGGAAGGGATTCTGGGCGAGGTTGGAGAGTGCCTGTGCTGCGTCCTGCTTCTGACCGGGATTTTGCTCAACCTGCAAAAGTAGATGGATTAGCCGGGCTGCGAAGAGAGCTGACTCTGCAGAGGTCATAGCAGGGGAGGCTGAAGAGTGGGAAGGGCGATGTGCGGGTTATTTATACGGGTTGGCTTTGACAAGAGGTGTCATGCCACCCCTTTCTCGTGACCGCGCGTGTCTTTCTCGTGCTCCCTCAAACGCGTTAATTAACCATCACGTGGGGATCCACCCTTTAGATGATTGCCTCAAAGTCGAGGAAGAAGAGGCGTAAAAGGCGACGAAACACCTTTCAACCGCCGGGGAGGACGAACGATGCTTAAGATTAGATAGCGAAAGTGATACACACCTGCTGGAAGACGCCGGGGATGGAGCGAAGGATCTTGAGCAACGCCGCTGGCTCGAGATTGTTAAGACTGTTGAAGGCGCTGTAGTCGGCAGGATTGGTCCCAAGGTTCGGTACTGCCATAGCTGCCTGAGTGGGTTGGGCTGGAGCGGCGGCAGGTGCTCCTTGATTGACATTGGGATCAGGGGCAGTGGACGACATTTCGATTTGCGGTTCTTGGATAGAGGCTTATCCGTTATTCTCGCGAGGATGCCCGACGTCGTTGGTTGGATTGGTCTGTGCGCTTATTCGATTGTCTGAGCTCGCTGCAGGCGATAACGAGCACAGCAAATGAAATCCCTCTTCGTCGTTGGTCAAAGGGTGTATATAATGGTTCCCGGCGTGCAAAGTGCGTGGTCAATGCGCTGCACAGCGAGGGGACGACGATGAGCTCGACGGGTGAGATCAGTGGGAGGGCAGAGAGGGGTGGTGATATGGGGCGTGAAGGTCACGGACAACCGTGATCTGAAAACCCTGTGACCTGGCAGTCACCAAACGAGACATTCGCACGCCACAAAGGTCACCTGCCGCCCATTTTCAAACCCAGACGGTCATGCGGCATGGCGCACGGACCATTTCTGCCGCTAAATTCGTCGAACTCCGGGCCTCCTCTCGGTGACAGATAGGGCAACTTCGCTGCTTCGTTTGAAGGGAAGGTGGTGACGACTATGTTAGGTATCACTGAGAAGGTCTATCAGCCCAGTTCAGTTGATAGAATACCAATGGAAGACAATGTACACATCAGTAAATCGCTGCGGGCGCTTCGTCACCTGCGAGCCTCGCACATATCTTTGCCTACCAATGCATTGACTTCATGGTAAGCCACTGGATTGCGAGATGTTGAACCAGTTACAAAGAAGGGAAGATTGTGTATGTCGTCGTCGGAAGAAAAGCCTTCGAGATACGCCCGAACGCTCGCAAATTGCAGCTTCAACCTGCTGATCGTGGGTATCTGAACATCTGACTGCCCAGTGTGTGACCAGCTGCAGGACAGCGCACGCGAGGGTAGAAGACAAGTTCACATTGCAGGGTATACACTAAAGTTGAAAACCTTGAAACACATTAAAAGTATTACACACATGCCCGTATTATACGGTAACGAAAGTACATGATCCACGAAGAAAACCTTGAGAGTTCGAGAACGACGAAAGAAAACGAGTGTATTCTAAAGAGCGGACGAGTCCCAAAGGTACCAGAGTCAGTATTTATCCTTTCAGCACTCAGGATAGCCAGGGCATCAACTAACAGGTAAGGATAGCAGCAGCGGCCTTCTCAGCAATGAGGTAAGTCGGGCCTTGGGTATGGGCGTTCGGAATGGTGGGCTGCGATAAACATCAGGACAAAGCACCAAACTGCAAAAGATCTCGAAAACTCACCAAGATCGAAGCATCCACAATACGGAGTCCATCAGTGCCCTTGACCTTAAGATCAGGATCAACGACACCGTACTTCGCGCCCTTCGCGGTCATAGAAGAAGTTCCAATGGGGTGGAAGACGGTCGTCGACTGTCCTCTGACATACGCATCAATGTCGGCGTCTGAGGTTGCGGACAGGCCACCCCATGGGCTCGTGATATAGTCCTTCCATGCGCTTCCAGCGGCGAAGCGCTTCGTTGCTCTCACAGCTTCGCGCAACGCGAACTTGTCGAACTCCGTCGTCACCATGTTGGGGTCAATGATGGGCGCCTGGAAGGGGTCGGCAGATGCCAACTTAACGAAGCCGCCTGCATAGCGCGAAACAGTTAGTCCCATGTCCGATTTGTATCAGGAGACTTGAACGTACGAGAAGTGGGCGAGATCAGAGCGGAAATAAAGGTGACAAAGTCTCCAGCGGGAGGCTGAGGGACACCAGGATTGATCCAGAAGTTCTAAGCAAGTCCACCAATATTAGTATAGAACGACAAAGAGTAGACCTGGAGGAACGCACCAGCGCGATGAGCTCCCAGTGAGACGCCTTCGGACCTGTAGCAGGGTCTTTTTGGGTCTTGAAGATGGTCGCGTTGCTAGGGAGCCGGAGGAAGCCCAAGTTGTTGGTGACACCGTTGGCCAATGCACCAGTGCGCGTCGTGTTCCATTGGTCGATAGCAGGGCCGATCAATGCAGGATCCCTGAGGAGGTTGTCCAAGCTCTCTCCGGACTTGACGTTGTAGATGTTGGGGAGGAGAACGTGGTCAGAAAGGTTACGGCCGACGGAGGGGTTGTCGATGATGGTCTTAATTCCCAAAGCCTGGAGGTCTGCCTTGGGCCCGATTCCAGATAGAAGAAGGATTTGAGGGGTGTTAATGGATCCAGCCGAAAGGATAATTTCCTTCCTGGCCTTTACGGTGGTAACTGGGGCTATTGGAGATGTATCAGTATCAGAGGACACCTTCGAAACATGGATATAAATCTACCTCCGGGACCCTTGGAGAATTGAAGGGAACGGAATGCGGGAACGCTAGGCCCGAAAGGAGGGAGGAAAGTGGTTCCCGTCTGGACGAGCTTCGTGACCTGAGCGTTAAGCAGCAGGTCAACGTTGGGTCGCTTAAGCGCCTCAGCGAGATATGTCGTCGAGGAGCTGCTACGCTCGCCATTGCCAATCGAGTTCTGAGTCCAGCCGACGCCCAAGACATCTCCCCCACCCATATCCTGGTTGAAGGGGAACTCGGCAGCCTGCTCCTTGGTGGTGGCAATCACGCGGGCATCGATGCCTTGTGAGTTACCAGGCAAGCTGACGGGGAGAGTGCCAGTCGTGCCATGGTTAGCCGGAGTGTACTGTCCTGCGGTCTTGTGTCCATCAGCGGGAGCCACAATACGCTCGTGCTGCGATGATGACAGAGTGAGAAGTGGCGCTTGAAGGCAAAGCAAAACACCTTCGTACCTTGAAGATATATTGACGAATGTTCTTCCAGCTCCAGCTCGAGTCCCCGGTGTCTTTGGCCAACTTATCATAGTCCTCAGATGAACCGAACTGATGGACCATGTAGTCTTTCAGTGTGGTCAGCACATGCATTTTTGATACGCAGCAGCGTGAGATGGGTACTCACTAACGGAGGAGCAGCCACCGAGTAGCTTCCCTCGAGGGTAGGGGAAGGAACGGCCATCGAGGCCTGCCTGTGCGGCGACAGTGTAGTTCCAGTCGTAAGGAGTACCTGGGGTCAAGGAAGGACCCAAGAAGGGGACGTGGGCAGCCAGCACGCCGTCGTCGCTAAGGGAGAAAGTGAGGCACTGCCGTGTGCTGACCGTGTGGTAGATGCATACCTAACGCCTGCTTCCAGAACGAGCACTTTGTAGCTGCCATTGGCCGAGAGACGGTTCGCAATAACGTTTCCCGCAGTTCCAGCTATTGTAGAAGTTAGATACGAGTCAAATAACGCGTCCTATAATTAGCGACGCACCGCCGACGACGATGTAGTCGTATGTCAGGTCCTTGGGCAAATTGGAGACATCGGCCAGAAGACCACCAAGTGCTGGTACAATTAGAAGGGATGCGAGGACCGCCCGCAGGCCAGTAGAGAACTGCATGGTGATGGGGTAAGGGGAGGAAGGGGAGGAGGGTAGAGGACTCAGGAGTGCAAGTCTGGATGTACGACTTAAATACCAGTCACAACGAAAGCGCGTTGGTCGGTCTGTCAGGGCATATCAGAAGTCGGCTTGCACATCCTTTGACAGCTTCGCGAAAGCCGTTGATGCCATCCGTCTTGTGATAGAGACATCAGTTATTCCTCGTGCTTTGCGACCCTGGCTAGAGAGTCCGGGTCAGACTGAAGTGACCCGCCTTCACCGGCACCACCAGACCGGTAGCCTAGATCGACCCGATAGTACTATCAGAGCTTAGACAAAGGTGAGGGAGAGCACTGGGTCAGAATAGCCCGAGCAATCAATCTGAGGGAGAAAAGCAAGACCTCTCACCAGCGACAGACCCTGCGAGACCGTGGATGCCTACCGATTCAATAGAAGTTGACAAAGTAGCTTCACCTGCACCAGAAATGGGCACATAGATCGTGCATGTAAATCGCTATGTTGAAGGTTCCCAATGGGACAAGAAGCAGGCAAGCACACGTTCGACAGGGCTATAGTGGCGGTTTGTGGGGATTTTGTCGCCAAAAATTGCCATGACAAGACTTCTTCTTTGATCTCGTTGAAACCATGAGTATATCCTGCTTCCCCATGGCCGGCATCCGAGAAGAACGAGCGCTCAGTATCAAGGTTAGAAAGCATGGTCGTCGGGGCAATTGGATGCGCGCTGCTGCTCGGAGCACGAGCGGGCGGTGATCCTTGTAGACGCTGCGCCCACATAAAATTCTCCGTCTAGTCGGGCCTCGATTGCACGAGTTACAGCGCCAAAAAATCCCTCCGATTCCAAGGTGAAGAACGTGTTTGTTTGTAGCATGAAAGGAAAAGACAACGGTTCTTTCATATCGGTACAATCGACACTCTCTGAGCTCGCCTGAGGTAGCCTTGAAGGTTTCCGAGTTCATGTCGGTTCAACGTCCCGAGAGTCAGCTTCAGGAACAGGAGCAATCTGACCATAAGGTCTGGTGGAGCCCAGTGAGAAAGATGTTGTTGTACTAAGAGTAGTGTTGCCGTCGAACTGAACTGTTCGCGAACTTCAATTCGCGAACTGTAAAAAAATGACAGTTCAATGCCAGTTCGTGATGGCGAACTGTGATTTAGTTCGTGATGGGAAACGCGAACTGAAGTTGGGAGTTCGCTGACAACGACCCCATAAGAGGAAATATGACGTAGATCGGCGACGCGCCAAATGAGAGCAGCGCGTTGGGCGCGCGTCCTCGCAGTGCGAGTCCCTCCTTGCCCTCCTCCTCCCTCCCTCCCCTCTTAAAAATAGATGCGTGCCTTGGACCCTTAATCCTGTACCTGAATAAGGCACCAAATCAGTTATTTTTCTAAGGCACATCGTATGATAAATATTTGAGTTTCATCGCATTTTTGAGCATAAAAGGGTGAGTTGAGTGGGCTATACTAGCATTCTGCCCTCCCTTTCGCCTCTTCACCCTCAAACGTCTCTACACCAAAGCCCTCTTGCACCATCTGTACCTCTACGCCGTCGTAATGAGCGCGTACCACCACACCATGCCGTATGGCTCACCCTCTGATCAGCATCACAATCCCCACTCCAACACACTCTGGAGCGATACCAACAACCATAATCTCCAGCAGACACAACTATCCAGCAGTTATTTAGCAAATCCCCAGGCGCCCTATCCCTCCCAGGGCTATGGTGGTCCCACTAGGCCGGCGACACCTCAGACATACCATTGGGCTCAGCCTGTCCACCCATCTCCCCCATATCCTCACCATCCGTCCCACCAGCCAACGGGTTCTCACCCATACTATGGTCACACGACCATCGCTTCTCCCTCGCCTCTCGGAAACGCACCCTCCACAGTACTCAACTCAGTTCAGATCCCTCCCGAGAAGATTACGAGCGCTAGTAATAAGCGCGCGCGTGCGCCTGAGTCAGCGGCTGCAAAGGGTAAGAAGGCGGCGGCCAAACCTGGGACAAAGCGAAAGCGTACTGGACCTGCAGCATCTGTGTCACAGGAGCTCGAGAACATTCCTCCACGTACCTGCGGAGTTGGACCAGTAAATCCACTCGCATTGAACCTCACGATTGATGACTCAGATGATGAGCTCTTCGTTGCACCCCCACCCACTGCCACCTCGGAGCCAGAACCGTTTGTCTCCGACAACCCAGCTATAGAAGAAATGGTAAAGGAAATGCATAAGTCACTTGTCGAGCATGGTGAGCACTTACCATCAGCATCTAGCTGGAGTGAGCTAACAAACAGTCTATAGGGACCAAAAAAGCCACAGAAGGTTCCAGTGCTGACGCCGCGACTGATGTCTGGATCTTCATGACAGCCCGTGAGTCGGATATAGCACCAGCGGGCTGGACACCCGAGTCAGAGGATAACTCCAAGTTCATCTTTACTCGGCCAAAAACTGGGTATGTCAATTGCAAGCTCTGTGCAAAGGTTCACAAGTACGAAGTTTCCTCTATCCAAGTGTGCTACCAGCTAATTTATCCCATGGCTTGATAGAAAGTGGCAAAGCTATACGCTCAAAAAATCGTCCGGAATGACGACTGCATTACGGGCCCACCTCGTTACGAAGCACCGTGATGACTACGAGGAAATTGTCCGAGCTTTCAAGCTCAAGGGACACGAGAAAATCGGCAAGTCCGAGAGCTCTACATCACCGTTCTCGGTCGATGTGCTCAACAACCTTATCATTGATTGGCTTGTTACGGATGACCAGGTATGTCAACCCCAACCTTCCCTCTGGTACAGATGTTTTGATAGTAATACCCTTTATCTAGGCCGGGAATGTACTCGACAACTCCTTCTTTCGCCGGGTTGTGCTCTATCTGGGCGAGGGGAAGATCACGGACTCAGATTTACTCCATCGCACGCAAGCATCCAACCTTATTCTGAAGAGGTATGACGAGGAGATAGAGCGCACTAAAGCAGAACTGAAAGGTTCTCCCGGGCGGATATCATTCTCGACGGACTTGTGGTCAGACCCGCGGCTGAGGTCATTTATGGCAGTGACGGCGCATTATATTGTACGCGACCCTGATGACGGTGGTCGCCTCAAAATGCGTTGCGGCTTAATTGCATTTCGTCACATATCAGGGCAACATACTGGGGTAAACCTCGCAAAAGAGTTTTTCTCTATACTTCAAGGTCTTGGGATATCACACAAGGTGAGTTCTTGTGAACAGTCATGCCCCGTGCGAGCGCTAACCAGGTTTATTTATCAACTATTTACGCAGATCGGGATCATAACCATGGACAATGCGTCTAATAATGATACCTTTATGAAAGGGTTGCAGGATTTGCTCGAAGTTGAAGGGTACGCCTTTGACGAAAAGGGAAACCGCGTCCGGTCCGTGCCAATTCTGCAAACTGAGATTAGAGATAATTACTAAAGTCCTTGTCCTTCCTAGGTGCTTCCCTCATGTTATCAATATAGCCTGCCAGGCCATAATTGTTGCACTTGAGGGCTCTCTACCAGAGTACACCGCACCCCCGCATTATATGGCATCTCCGAAGTGGGGAGCGTTTGTGGCGATCCTGCAGAGTGGACTTCTCGCCCGCGCTCGAGGTGTCATCAACGGGTCACGTAGTTCTGGTCAGCGCCGCGAAGCTCTCGCAAACCTGATAAAGGAGGGTAATCAACGGATTTTGGACCGGCAGGGCGACGAAAGAAAGACTCAGGAGGATCTCAAAGCAGGATGGTGGGAGATACCCATACCACTTCTCGAGTTGTGCAGGGACTGTGCGACGCGCTGGTCTTCGACGTTTTTGATGCTTGACCGTTTCTTAATGCTACTTCCGGTAAGCATTGCAATTGAATACGCATGCCGTTTCTGACTATTTCAAAATGTCTAGGCTGTACAGAAGCTTTGCAAGGAGTATAAAATTGAGAAGTCGGACTTCTCTTTGGAGGAAGTACACCTGCTTCACCAGTACCGTGATATCCTTTCAATCCCCCACCATGCCCAGGAGCTGCTGTGCTCCGAGCGCACTCCCACTCTCTCTATGGCCCTTCCAGCATATGAGGCACTGATCAAGAGTTGGACCGATCACAAGGAGGTCGTTCCCGAGCTCTCCCATATTATTGACATTGGGCTCGCGAAGCTCGAGGACTACCTTGGCCGTACTCGGGACTCGCGGATATACTCATTATCTATGGGTAAATAGTTTGCGCACTAATCACCTGCACATCGGAGAGCTAATTTTGCTTTCCTAAACAGTTGTAAACCCGGCGCTAAAGCTTTCCTGGACGGACCCGAGTCCACCGCGGTTCGATTCGGACGGATTTGAGATCCCCAAGTCAGCGTTCGGTGATGAAGGCTCGACAAAATTTAAGGAAGCTAAGGAATGGGTACTGGAAGAGGTATAGTCCTTTTTCTTGGCTTCTCGGTTAGTAACTAATTATGCATCTTATACTCAGATGCTCAAATACCAGACGGATCGTCGTCGAAAAGCTGAAGCCTCACGGCACCAGCCACGCCCCGCCACCACCGCCACCACCATTGCCTTGGCTATTCCGATGCGAAGGACATCCTCTGAAAGCGCCGCTCAGGCTCAATCACGGGGATTCGCATTTTTTCAGCAGCCCACAGCCCCCGTTCGACGAGCTGGGTCCATGTTTGAGGCCCCGTTCACAACCGCAGATGTTGTTCAAGCAGCGGTTGATGAAGCGGGCCCCTCTCCTGCTGCTAGACCGAGGCAGCGCAGTAGCATCGAAGAAAAGCGTGAGGAAGAAGCCAGACGGCTTGAAGAAGATCGCCATATTGTTCAAAGGGAGTTCACGCAGTACTTGGAGCAAGGTATAACGGTTGAAATGACCTCGATTGGCCAACTCTGCTACTGGGAGGTGAGCACCATTCTAATCTAGTAAGGTATCGGCGCTGATGTAGTTTCAGAGAAGCGAATTTGCTTTCCCAAATCTATTCTGTGTCGCACTTGACATACTGCCAGCCCAGGCATCAGCAGTCGCATGCGAGAGAATGTTCTCGTCTAGCAAGGAAACATGTACGCTGCGCCGCAATCGGCTCTCACCCCGGACTATTGAGGCACTGCAAGTGCTCAAGTACTCGATCAAACAAAGCAGGCTCAATTTTACAGACCACCTGGTGGCGAAAGAGGAGCACTATCGCCTTTATGGTCCTGTTTCTGACCAGACCATTGAAGAATTAGTGGCGACTGATCAACTGGAAGAGCTTGCAAGTCTTTTTGATAATTCTGAATTAACGGCCTGACCTTTCGTGGCTACACTGCAATATTTCTACTCTTCCTTACTTACATACTGGTCTCTCTAATTCCAAACAATACACCTCCAGCACTCTGCATACAGCCCTATTACGACGAGGGGGGATCTCGAGTGTGCGCGTTGAGCCTTCCACCAGGCGTTGTGCTCGAAATGGTAAGACATCACTGATATTGACCATGCCGACCCGCCGAGTTCGCGAACTGTTGATCTTTTGCGCAGTTCGCGAATTGAACTGTCCACGAACTGTCGCCCATCAGCAGTTCACCGAATTGAACTTCAGTTCGCCGGCAACACTAACTAAGAGGCGCCCGAGTGGGAAGGATGCACAAGTTGGGAGCTGTTGGGAGATGATGACGCGAACTTGAAGCAGGTGCACAGTCATGCGCCTGCTTAATTCCAATTCAAGGCACGTTTCCCACGCTGTCGGCATACCCCGATCCCCCTGGGGTTTCTCCTTAACCCCTATGTCCGTCGCGCAACAAATTCCTGGATATCTCTGTAAGGGCTGGAACCGGTATAAGTAGTGCTAGTCTAACTGTACCTGGATGACGGCATCTTGCAGCAGGCACCAGGTCGTGACTACTTAATAGCAACTCCCTGGACGCGCTGAAATGGAGTGAAATGGTATGTGTTGCACACCATCACCCATATGCAGTCAGAACAGCCTTTGACTTGACACAGTCATCTTGAACTCGACCCAGTTCCCCGCCGCATATCTTCCAAGAATTATGTCGCAATACTTTGACAACGCTCACGAATTCTCGATCGGAGAAATCACAATCAATCACTCGTCGCAGCACAACCATGGGCTGCAAAGTGGTACACGTGGAATAGTTGGGTGCATTGCGATAGCCCTAGCAGTCTGACCCAAAGCGAAGGTATCCAGAAGCTGGCGGAGCATATCGCTGCAGGAGCCAGTTACGACTCACGGGAGCGTTATCCACCTCCTAAATGCTACCCAGGCACCCAGGACGTCATCCTCGAATCCGTTACGTCCTGGTTTCGACAACGAGCAGAAGGAAAACCGATATTGTGGCTACACGGTCCTACTGGGATGGGAAAAACAACAGTTGCCCAGACCATCGCTGAGCAAATTGAGACTGAAAGGCAGCTGGCAGCTGCATTCTTCTTCTCGAGGTCGTCAGCAGCTCTTACGAAGAAGCGATAGTTCTTCTTCTGGACCAAGAGACCCTGAAAAACTCGGATGATTGTCTCGAACGAATGCTAGATGCGTGCTTCTCTGAAGACCTCAGAGACCTCGGGATTGTCGCTGCTCCAGACAAAGGCGGGTCTTACTATGCCTCTATCACCTTCATGGGTGAGATTCCGCATGCGGCTTTGTGCGATAGCTACATTGGTTATTGGAGCTTCAACGCTGCTCCGAACCTCGTACCTGCCCATACTCTGTACAACACTCTCCGATACCTGGAGGATGGGAATGAATGAATGGCGAGGGAGACGTCAGGGCCATGCCAACAAGGCCATGGAACTGCTTCCCATTCGAAGGGTGAACTACGGGGTGCACTTCCACGTCTTTCTTCCTGCTTTCCTCGGATTTATCGCGGACACAAAACGCTCGAAGCACCACTGTTATGTCACACAAGATCGAATTCGATGGATAATACGAAGGATGCTTGAGCATCCCACTGGACTTTCTGAAGTCGTATTAACAGTGGATAAGCATCAGGACGTACGGACTTTGGAATACCCCTTTGCGCAGTGGTACGCTTCTTATTAAATTTTGTTCTCCTCAGTTAACGTCGCTGATGGTCTTCATCTCTTGATGTGTCGATATGCGCTTTATCTAGGTTTAGCGTACTGTGTCTATTCATCGAGCTTGCCTGGGCTGGTCCTTGGGTGATTGGGGAGATGATGAAGCAGCATGGACACAAGGTCCTTGGGGCACTGGAAAAACTAGGGTACCGACACATGGAGAAAAGATATAGGAAGGCAGCGGGAAGACACTTGCCCGAGGTGCGTATATCGAGTGCTAAACACGGTTAGGTCATTCGAACTGAATGAGTTGCGGACAGGGTTGGGTCCTACCTGTCAGACCCCTTTAACCTCTTAACAGTATTAGTTCGGCTCGCGTTATTGATCCATTATATTGTATATCTACCCACAGGTATACTATTAAGCTAAGCCTTCCCGCAAACTTATACTGAGAGCCTGGTTGTGCCCGGGTGGGGTCGACAGGGGAGATGGTGCCAAATTTGGATAAATAAATTATGGGCGCTTAAGCGCTGGATTTCAAGCTCGTCATCGCCCTGGAGGCTGTGCCTAAACGGAACTTTCCGCCGCCGCAACTGTCTCGACTTGGTCTCGAAAGTCAGAGCTTTGACAAGGTTAAGCATTTCCGAGTCCCCCTTGACCCTCAACAGCACCCCCAGTGTATGAGAGCACTCTGAAACCCACGACTGCCAGTGGTGCAAACCACAGTCGACCGAACTGGTCACTTATAGTCTCCAGAGTCCAGAACGATCATGTCGCAATTCTTCGACAACGCCCATGGGTTCTCCATTGGTGAAGTGACGATCAATTCATCGCAGCACACCCACGGTCTGCAGAGTGGTACGTAGGCAACTTGTGTGTAATTTATGAGATAGTACGCTTGTGGGCTAATACGAGCACCAGCGCTCCAGAAACTATCGGAGTACGTAGCCGCAGGCGCCAGTCATGATTCCCGGGAGCGATACCCACCCCCAAGATGCTATTCAGGCACCCAGAATCACATCCTTGAATCTTTCACATCCTGGTTTCAAGAGCGAGCAAAGGAGAAGCCAATATTATGGCTACACGGCCCTACCGGGATGGGAAAGACGACCATTGCTCAGACCATCGCCGAACAAGTCGAAAAGGAAGGTCGATTAGCAGCTGCGTTCTTCTTCTCTCGGGATTCGGACGGTCCCGTCACGCTGATGTGACATCAACCGTCCGTCTGTGACGCGCGACCGTCCGCTTCCCGATTTGGAAGGCGGCACGTGACTTCGCCGCGGGCGCCTGTGGCTGGGGGGCTTGGGGCATTTCTCGGATGGGCCTCCCGGGCCTCCCACTGGACGGATTGGGCTGGCGTTTTTTGCGTTTTGGATGTACCGTAGCACCCTAAATATATTTGCCTACTCAGAATTTCTTGAAACGCCCACTGGGGGCCATAAAAACGCGTTTCGCACCAAATCAGCTGGGGATTTGTCTGACAGCTGGCCTGGTTTCACCGGAATTGGGGCAGGCAATCAGACCTGATCCCCCCCAGACATTCTTTCTTCCCTTTCCCCACCATCCTCCTCTCAAATGGCCTCGTCTCCCATGGTTGTGGATGCTACTGAGTTCATTGCCCTCCCTGGTCCTACCTATGCTGAGGGAAACCTGGAGGATGTACAGCACATTGAACTGTGTGTATATCTGCCTTTAGGGGGGGCTTGTCTGACTAACTCTTCATTTGTGCAGCCTTTCCTTGAAGAAGGACGCCCTTTCCAAGCTGTGTAAAGACGTCCGTCTTCCGTACAGTGGCACGAAAGGTGTTTTGCATGACCGGCTCCGTGAATACAGCAAGGATAGGAGCAGATGGACAATGTGAGTACTGTTCTTTATTCTTCGGTACAGCTCTGTGCTCATATACTGCATAGGCTCCTTTCACGGCCTTCGAATATGCATCTAGGGCCTAGCGAAGGGCGTGTTATTAAGCACAAAAAGCAGTCGCACAAGCGCTGGGAAGGTATCCAGCTTGCTGATGCGGCTGCTTCGTCTTCGGTGACATTGGCCAATGCTGCCCTGGTTACACATGTGGATAAGCATGAGGCAACATTGGCATGGGCAGAGCGTGTTGAGGCGAGGCTTCCCTATAAGCCTCGTGCTGAGCGTCTGGCACAGGATGGTCCTGCACCACCTCTTTCCAACCTCGTGGATGGATCTTCGCTCATTTTACCATCCTTCCCAATCCCGTCTTCGCTTTCTCCCCCACTTCCCATTTCTGTCAGTGCTCCTGTGATCTCTTCATCGGCAAAGGCACCAGTCGAAAAGCCAGCTATGCGTAAGCTGATGCTGGCATCCGGGCAGCAGCTCATCTTCACCTCTGCTGATATCCCCCCACCTTTTTCTGCCACATTCTTCAACGACATTCCCAACCTCGCTGCTATGTGGGATGACCACTGGTCCGAGTGGAAGGGAGAATCCTACCTTCGCATCCGTGGAGTCGCTATTCCCTTGGTGTACTGCAAGGAAATCTACACCGCTCGTCAAAAGGGAGGTGACACTGCTCATTGGAAGTCAATGAAAGCTCGCTGGTGCGAATGGAAGGTGCGTGGCAGTAAACCTTCTGTTGTTTATGCTTTGAAGCTCATTTAGCTCTCATGATAGCAAATTGCTGTGCGGTTCCACCAGGACACCCCTCAACAATTCTGGTCGACATTTTTGAAGGCCGATGGCTCACACATGGACTGGACTCAAATTTTGGGTGTCATGCGTAAGCAGAAGGCTGCTGATGATAAACGGGTTGCTGATCGAGCAAGGAGGGAGTACGGTGCATCCTTTCCTGACCATTTTGCATACAAGAAGAATAGTGTCCAATATGTGTTCCAGAAGGATGCTGATATAGCTAAGCGCTACAAAGACATCCAGGGACAGGGTAGCCAGAATAGGGATGAGTCTGATTGAACATTGGGTATCATGTAGTTACATAGCTACATTATTCATGCACAGTTGCATGTGCGCCCGCATACGAAGCACTTCTGGGTGACCTGTCGATTAGGGTGGAAAAAGTCTTCGCGCCTCTCGGTTGGAGTATCATTCCAGTTGATGAGGTATTTGACGATAGTCATATTGGAGAACTCAACGCTCCATCCACCCCATTCACACAGTCGTCGCAAGCTCCAACGACGATGGGAAGACAGATATTGGCATCCACCACGCCGAAATGAGTGCGTGCCATAGCAGTTGGGGTCAAGGCCAATGTCAACAAGGTTGTTTCGGAACATCTCGAGGAAGTTCTCCGATGTCTGCAAGAATAAGAAGGTGAGTTTGAAAATCATAAATATCCAAAAGCACATACCAAAGCCACGTCGTTTGCAGAAAGCTTGTCACCAGAGCCTGTTTGGCGGAACAGATAGCCTGATGTAATCTTCGAAGCCTTGATGTATGCTGCAAATGCACGAACTGGGCATATGTGTGCCTCGGATTCGTGCAACTCCCAGATAACGAAAGGCTTGATGTCTAGGTGAACAAGTCAGCAAAGGATGAAGTCAGAACTATTGAACAATATACCTCCAAACTTGTGGGTCTTTCGGAATGGAAGTGTCAACGACAGATACGATACCTCCTTTTCTTCGCCCAGTGTGATATTCTCGAACCTGAGTTTGAGGACCTCATCTGAGCGAAGAAGACAAAGAAACGCAAGGCAATAGATAAGATGAAGTTCTTTCCCCTTCAATGAACCTCCCCAGTTATCTTTGCCATCTGTAGCCCAATGTGAGGGATTGTTGTTGTAGTCGTATAAGTCCATGAGGACCTCCTACGTAAGGATAGTAAGAAAAAAGCAGAGAGCGAAAGTTTAAAAAAAACTCGCACCCAGGTTACAGCTCTTGCGCTCTGCGGGGTTTCCCCTGCTGCTACCTTGCGCCTGCGCAGGGACATCATATATGTTGAAACATTGTTCGAGATCGAGGGATTGCCACGCATGACAACACCATCTCCAGTAGCATTCCACGCGGTCATACCAAGCTCAAAGACAATGCCAAACATGTACGTCATTGATGCTCGCATTTTCTGAGCCCACGCGTACGAGGCTGGCTTACTGTGAACGGGCCGTGTGCTTCCATCCAAGAGGATGTAGTCGGCACTGAAGTTAAAAATAGGTCAGAAAAGATGGCTGAGAGGTAGAGGCCATAACTTACGCGTTCATAATCCACGCACATATGAATTTGTCGGCATCCTTAGGAGGCGTAGTGCAGAAAAACTTGTCGGCATCAGCGATGAGACCCTTTCCCACCAGAAAGGTGGCACACTGCTTAGCCAGGCTAAATGTAAATTAGAAGAAAAGCCTTAGTGAGTACCTAAACTGTCGATACGTACTTTAAATACTCCTGGTGTGTTCGGTCAGTTACCCCGCGGGACGCCTGTGACAGGACATCCTTCCAGTGCGGGGCTACGTTCTCCAACTCTCCTTCACTGTCTGACTCATCCTCATCATACTCCTTGATGTCGTGCTTCTGCACAGCATCCATTTCCAAGAACTGTGCCTCGATATCCTCATGGACATCTTTATCTGTGCCTGATGGCTTATCACTAAAGCTGATAGCCTTTTCAAGGCCTTTAAAGGGTGCACTGGTCAGGGTGGTGGTCAGGGTGGCCATTGTAGAGGTGAGGAAGTGCTGGGATGGTGGTGGTAAGTGGTAAAGAGGAGCAGGAGTGACGAGCACTGCCCCGGCTGATGCAACCAGCCAGGATTGATGGCTGGTGTCTCAGGTGACGGATGCCACATCCCTTGCCAATCCAGGGAGCCCAGAGCCTCAATTTTTGTGCAAAAGCATTTGAATTTAAAAACGCTACACGGTGTGCTTTATTTCGTAAAAATCGGCCTGGAATTGGCTACATGAAGTTGACAGTGGGGCTCTTTCATTTTCCGGGCATTGCGAGGCATCGCATTTCATCTATTCCGCGTCTTTCGGCGCGGTTTTGGTATCGAAATGTAGCTATGTTCAGTCGCTGCTCGGATCACCTCACATTTTCGCCCTACGCTCAGAATTGGGCTCACAATATGCCATATATTCTCTGGCACAGTGCGCTTTCTCGATTTTTGATGAGAAAACCCACCCAGATACTCACCAAAACATTACCATTCGAAAGCCAACGTAAGCGCGTTTCCAACGCGCTTTTAAGCGTAGAAATCGGAGCAGTAAGGCCCGAGCAACGAAGGTATCTATTCCAGGTACAAGCAGGAGCAGGTTCCCGGCCTGCCGGCAACTGCTCGGGACCATCAAAAGGCCAGTCCGGCACATGCCAAAACTCCCGGGACTGTCATTTTGGCATGGGACCGTCCGTTTTCTCATGGGGACTGTCCGTTTGATGGATTGGACCGTCCGTTTTCACGGTTGGACTGTCCGTTTGGGGCCTCACCTAAATTTCTGAGGCCCCATCAATCTGTCATTGATGGCCTAACCCGGCATCCTGTCTGCCAATGCCAAAGGCGATGGGAACACAGACTGGAGTCCCCTTAGTGTTGCCGTCGAACTGAACTGTTCGCGAACTTCAATTCGCGAACTGTAAAAAAATGACAGTTCAATGCCAGTTCGTGATGGCGAACTGTGATTTAGTTCGTGATGGGAAACGCGAACTGAAGTTGGGAGTTCGCTGACAACGACCCCATAAGAGGAAATATGACGTAGATCGGCGACGCGCCAAATGAGAGCAGCGCGTTGGGCGCGCGTCCTCGCAGTGCGAGTCCCTCCTTGCCCTCCTCCTCCCTCCCTCCCCTCTTAAAAATAGATGCGTGCCTTGGACCCTTAATCCTGTACCTGAATAAGGCACCAAATCAGTTATTTTTCTAAGGCACATCGTATGATAAATATTTGAGTTTCATCGCATTTTTGAGCATAAAAGGGTGAGTTGAGTGGGCTATACTAGCATTCTGCCCTCCCTTTCGCCTCTTCACCCTCAAACGTCTCTACACCAAAGCCCTCTTGCACCATCTGTACCTCTACGCCGTCGTAATGAGCGCGTACCACCACACCATGCCGTATGGCTCACCCTCTGATCAGCATCACAATCCCCACTCCAACACACTCTGGAGCGATACCAACAACCATAATCTCCAGCAGACACAACTATCCAGCAGTTATTTAGCAAATCCCCAGGCGCCCTATCCCTCCCAGGGCTATGGTGGTCCCACTAGGCCGGCGACACCTCAGACATACCATTGGGCTCAGCCTGTCCACCCATCTCCCCCATATCCTCACCATCCGTCCCACCAGCCAACGGGTTCTCACCCATACTATGGTCACACGACCATCGCTTCTCCCTCGCCTCTCGGAAACGCACCCTCCACAGTACTCAACTCAGTTCAGATCCCTCCCGAGAAGATTACGAGCGCTAGTAATAAGCGCGCGCGTGCGCCTGAGTCAGCGGCTGCAAAGGGTAAGAAGGCGGCGGCCAAACCTGGGACAAAGCGAAAGCGTACTGGACCTGCAGCATCTGTGTCACAGGAGCTCGAGAACATTCCTCCACGTACCTGCGGAGTTGGACCAGTAAATCCACTCGCATTGAACCTCACGATTGATGACTCAGATGATGAGCTCTTCGTTGCACCCCCACCCACTGCCACCTCGGAGCCAGAACCGTTTGTCTCCGACAACCCAGCTATAGAAGAAATGGTAAAGGAAATGCATAAGTCACTTGTCGAGCATGGTGAGCACTTACCATCAGCATCTAGCTGGAGTGAGCTAACAAACAGTCTATAGGGACCAAAAAAGCCACAGAAGGTTCCAGTGCTGACGCCGCGACTGATGTCTGGATCTTCATGACAGCCCGTGAGTCGGATATAGCACCAGCGGGCTGGACACCCGAGTCAGAGGATAACTCCAAGTTCATCTTTACTCGGCCAAAAACTGGGTATGTCAATTGCAAGCTCTGTGCAAAGGTTCACAAGTACGAAGTTTCCTCTATCCAAGTGTGCTACCAGCTAATTTATCCCATGGCTTGATAGAAAGTGGCAAAGCTATACGCTCAAAAAATCGTCCGGAATGACGACTGCATTACGGGCCCACCTCGTTACGAAGCACCGTGATGACTACGAGGAAATTGTCCGAGCTTTCAAGCTCAAGGGACACGAGAAAATCGGCAAGTCCGAGAGCTCTACATCACCGTTCTCGGTCGATGTGCTCAACAACCTTATCATTGATTGGCTTGTTACGGATGACCAGGTATGTCAACCCCAACCTTCCCTCTGGTACAGATGTTTTGATAGTAATACCCTTTATCTAGGCCGGGAATGTACTCGACAACTCCTTCTTTCGCCGGGTTGTGCTCTATCTGGGCGAGGGGAAGATCACGGACTCAGATTTACTCCATCGCACGCAAGCATCCAACCTTATTCTGAAGAGGTATGACGAGGAGATAGAGCGCACTAAAGCAGAACTGAAAGGTTCTCCCGGGCGGATATCATTCTCGACGGACTTGTGGTCAGACCCGCGGCTGAGGTCATTTATGGCAGTGACGGCGCATTATATTGTACGCGACCCTGATGACGGTGGTCGCCTCAAAATGCGTTGCGGCTTAATTGCATTTCGTCACATATCAGGGCAACATACTGGGGTAAACCTCGCAAAAGAGTTTTTCTCTATACTTCAAGGTCTTGGGATATCACACAAGGTGAGTTCTTGTGAACAGTCATGCCCCGTGCGAGCGCTAACCAGGTTTATTTATCAACTATTTACGCAGATCGGGATCATAACCATGGACAATGCGTCTAATAATGATACCTTTATGAAAGGGTTGCAGGATTTGCTCGAAGTTGAAGGGTACGCCTTTGACGAAAAGGGAAACCGCGTCCGGTCCGTGCCAATTCTGCAAACTGAGATTAGAGATAATTACTAAAGTCCTTGTCCTTCCTAGGTGCTTCCCTCATGTTATCAATATAGCCTGCCAGGCCATAATTGTTGCACTTGAGGGCTCTCTACCAGAGTACACCGCACCCCCGCATTATATGGCATCTCCGAAGTGGGGAGCGTTTGTGGCGATCCTGCAGAGTGGACTTCTCGCCCGCGCTCGAGGTGTCATCAACGGGTCATGTAGTTCTGGTCAGCGCCGCGAAGCTCTCGCAAACCTGATAAAGGAGGGTAATCAACGGATTTTGGACCGGCAGGGCGACGAAAGAAAGACTCAGGAGGATCTCAAAGCAGGATGGTGGGAGATACCCATACCACTTCTCGAGTTGTGCAGGGACTGTGCGACGCGCTGGTCTTCGACGTTTTTGATGCTTGACCGTTTCTTAATGCTACTTCCGGTAAGCATTGCAATTGAATACGCATGCCGTTTCTGACTATTTCAAAATGTCTAGGCTGTACAGAAGCTTTGCAAGGAGTATAAAATTGAGAAGTCGGACTTCTCTTTGGAGGAAGTACACCTGCTTCACCAGTACCGTGATATCCTTTCAATCCCCCACCATGCCCAGGAGCTGCTGTGCTCCGAGCGCACTCCCACTCTCTCTATGGCCCTTCCAGCATATGAGGCACTGATCAAGAGTTGGACCGATCACAAGGAGGTCGTTCCCGAGCTCTCCCATATTATTGACATTGGGCTCGCGAAGCTCGAGGACTACCTTGGCCGTACTCGGGACTCGCGGATATACTCATTATCTATGGGTAAATAGTTTGCGCACTAATCACCTGCACATCGGAGAGCTAATTTTGCTTTCCTAAACAGTTGTAAACCCGCACCTACTGACACAGGCCATCACATCACCTAAGGCTCATCCGGGTTGACTAAAGCCCCATCAAGATGGGTGATCTGGGCCTAACTGGGCCCAGTCCTGTGTCAAACCTTGATGGCCCAGTTGGGCTACCAGATGCTGTCATCCGCCGTAGGCCCCGGTCCTGTGTCAAAATCCGTCGGACTCAAATCCGACGGTGGTCGGAAAGGGACAAAGTGGGCATCGGATTTGGACAGATCCAACAGATTAGGAGGGTTTGGACAGGCATATGCCATCTTCTCAACAGGCAGCCCACAGAATGTAGCCACTATATGTGCAACTATTCTAACTAGACTGACATATTGTAGATAGATAGGATTTGAATATATTATGCATGGGCCAATGGATTCTGGAAATCAGGGGAGATCTTGAAATATAGATTATCCTGAATAAATATGTCTTTGTAATGAGCCCTGAATCATGTAAATATGATACCGTTTGGGGTAGTTATGCATTGGTTTCTGTCCGGATGTAGTCATTCCGGACATCGGACAGTGTCCGAGTTTTACCGCGGAAATGGTCCGCGGACTAACCCGGATAATTTTTCCTGCAAATTCGCCTTTCAAACAAACCTGGTTTCATAGAAAACGGATAGGATTTGGGGTAGTTGTGCATTGATTTCTGTCCGGATGTAGTCATTCCGGACATCGGACAGTGTCCGCTTTTTACCGCCGGAATGGTCCGCGGACTAACTCGGACTATTTCCGCTGCAAATGTGCCTTCTAAACGAGCCCGGTTTCATAGAAAACGGATAGGATTTGGGGTAGTTATGCATTGGTTTCTGTCTGGCTGTAGTCATTCCAGATCCGATGTTTACCGCGGAAATGGTCCGCGGACTAACTCGGACAATTTCCGCTGCAAATTTGCCTTTTAAATGAGTCCGGTTTTATAGAAAACGGATAGGATTTGGGTAAGTTACGAGTCCTTTCACTCCCTGGACTCATCAGACTATCCATGGATTCCGTCGACCCGTCGGGACTCGGACTGTATCCGTCGGACCCGTCAGGTCTCGGACTGTATCCGTCGGACCCGTCAGGTCTCGGACTGTATCCGTCGGACTGTACCTGTCGGGCCGGTCGGACTGTATCCATCGGACTGTACCCGTCGGACCCGTCAGACTGTATCCGTCGGACCCATCAGACTGTGACCCATCGGACTGTATCCGTCGGACTGTGTGTGACCCGTCGGACTGTATCTGTCGGACTGTACCCAAACTGTACCTGTCGGACCCGTCGGACATATCCGTCGGACCCATTGGACTGTGACCCATTGGACTGTATCCGTTGGACTGTGACCCGTCAGACTCTATCTCTGGACTCTATCCGTCGGACTCATCGGATACTGTCAGACTCATCGGAGTCCAGGAGACTCCATGTATTGGATGCATTAGAAACTCAGACTCATCAGACTGAGTCTCATTATTGTCTCATTAAAACTTAAATAATATGCCACAGAGACTTAGTAGCATTAATGTAATTTGGATAACTGGTATATCGGTAGGCCTAACTCTTACTCTAGGGTTTATCTCTTGGCTCTGTAAAGCTCTCAAGAACGTGTACTACAACTGCTTGTAGGGATAGACTCAGCTGAATTAATGCAAGCAATTAACAAGCAAGGCTAAGGAAAAAACTGTAAGTAAAATGAAGCATTCATTGTGATAATATTAGGAGATTAAAGCTAGTGTTGCTTAACCCTAACCCTTTTTGAGCATTTTGGTCTATAACCTTCTCTCAAATGCATTTTACACTTAAAAAAGTGCCCTAATACATCAAGAGCAATGGATGTAAAATACTGAAAAAGACCGGAAAGAAAACGGACCATGGAACATGACGATACTTGTAATTTTCTGTTAATGAGACCTGGATGTTGTTGTATGCATTCTCTTTCTGTTGGCACTAGACATCAAACTCACTTTCCTTGTGCTCTTCCTATTTACACACTTCAAATGCTTGGATTTGGATGCTGTTTTTTGCTCCCTCTGAATAGATTAAAGGGGCATTCAACAGCCACGTCAGAATATAGTGTTTCCAAATTTCGGTTCCTGTATTGTACAAATATATGAAGAAGTAAGAAACATATGAACATACATTACCTGCATCCATATGGTAGCAGTCTGGCTATGGAGTATATCTAAGTGATGTTCTGCAACCTCTGTAGAAAATGAATGCCCAAGGCACACTTATAGGCCAAGCATTTATATGTTGACTACAATTTGCATACAACATTACTTGCGACTTAGTATTTCTCTCCTTCTAATCAAGTTTCTCTTCTTTTTTGCCTATTGTGGTTTGATATCAAAATTTAGATGTTATAGTACATGGTAATAAATATTCTGGTCAACACTGTTTGAACAGTATACGGTGTGTGTAGCGAGGGCAAAAACTGAAACAATATTTGCACAGTATCAGGCAGATCCCATGGTCCAAGTTCAATAGATTCCACGAATCATGGATAGTGTTCAATGCATTCCAAGAGTCCAATGCATTCCATGGATCCAATGAATGGGGTCAAACACATCCCATGGATGGAGTCTGACAGGTCCAACAGATACAGTCCGACAGGTCCGACAGGTACAGTTTGGGTACAGTCTGACAGATACAGTCCGACGGGTCACAGTCCGACGGATACAGTCCAATGGGTCACAGTCCGATGGGTCCGACGGATACTGTCCGACGGGTCCGACGGGTAGAGTCAGACGGATACGTCCGACGGGTCCGATAGGTACAGTTTGGGTACAGTCCGACAGATACAGTCCGACGGGTCACAGTCCGATAGATACAGTCCGATGGGTCACAGTCTGATGGGTCCGACGGATACAGTCTGACGGGTCCGACGGGTACAGTCCGATGGATACAGTCCGACGGGTCCGACAGGTACAGTCCGATGGATACAGTCCGACGGGTCCGACAGGTACAGTCCGATGGATACAGTCCGACGGGTCCGACAGGTACAGTCCGACGGATACAGTCTGAGTCCTGACGGGTCCGACGGATACAGTCCGAGTCCCGACGGGTCGACGGAATCCATGGATAGTCTGATGAGTCCAGGGAGTGAAAGGACTCGTAACTTACCCAAATCCTATCCGTTTTCTATAAAACCGGACTCATTTAAAAGGCGAATTTGCAGCGGAAATTGTCCGAGTTAGTCCGCGGACCATTTCCGCGGTAAACATCGGATCTGGAATGACTACAGCCAGACAGAAACCAATGCATAACTACCCCAAATCCTATCCGTTTTCTATGAAACCGGGCTCGTTTAGAAGGCACATTTGCAGCGGAAATAGTCCGAGTTAGTCCGCGGACCATTCCGGCGGTAAAAAGCGGACACTGTCCGATGTCCGGAATGACTACATCCAGGCAGAAACCAATGCACAACTACCCCAAATCCTATCCGTTTTCTATGAAAACGGGCTCGTTTGGAAGGCGAATTTGCAGCGAAAATTGCCCGGTATAGTCCGCGGACCATTTCCGCGGTAAACATCGGACACTGTCCAATGTCCGGAATGACTACATCAGGACAGAAACCAGTGCACATATGGTGGTCACATTTTACCAGCGAAAGGATAGCACTGTCCTTCTAAACCTGCACTGCTGGAAGCCGCCTAATCTGCCAGAAACCACCTAATTCACCGGAACCCGCCTAATCCGTCGGATTCAGATGAATCCTAATTCCCGCTTTGTCCGTCTAATCCGTGTTCAGGCCAAACAGGCCACGGCATCCGGTAGCCCCAGCTGGGCCATCAGTAATGGATTTTGGAAGACTCCCAGGGCAGCCCAGGGCCCAACTGGGCCCAGATCACCCATCTTGATGGGGCTTTTGTGAACCCGGATCGCGCATCATCAATCTGTCATGTTGCTGAATGGGGTGAAACCCGGCGCTAAAGCTTTCCTGGACGGACCCGAGTCCACCGCGGTTCGATTCGGACGGATTTGAGATCCCCAAGTCAGCGTTCGGTGATGAAGGCTCGACAAAATTTAAGGAAGCTAAGGAATGGGTACTGGAAGAGGTATAGTCCTTTTTCTTGGCTTCTCGGTTAGTAACTAATTATGCATCTTATACTCAGATGCTCAAATACCAGACGGATCGTCGTCGAAAAGCTGAAGCCTCACGGCACCAGCCACGCCCCGCCACCACCGCCACCACCATTGCCTTGGCTATTCCGATGCGAAGGACATCCTCTGAAAGCGCCGCTCAGGCTCAATCACGGGGATTCGCATTTTTTCAGCAGCCCACAGCCCCCGTTCGACGAGCTGGGTCCATGTTTGAGGCCCCGTTCACAACCGCAGATGTTGTTCAAGCAGCGGTTGATGAAGCGGGCCCCTCTCCTGCTGCTAGACCGAGGCAGCGCAGTAGCATCGAAGAAAAGCGTGAGGAAGAAGCCAGACGGCTTGAAGAAGATCGCCATATTGTTCAAAGGGAGTTCACGCAGTACTTGGAGCAAGGTATAACGGTTGAAATGACCTCGATTGGCCAACTCTGCTACTGGGAGGTGAGCACCATTCTAATCTAGTAAGGTATCGGCGCTGATGTAGTTTCAGAGAAGCGAATTTGCTTTCCCAAATCTATTCTGTGTCGCACTTGACATACTGCCAGCCCAGGCATCAGCAGTCGCATGCGAGAGAATGTTCTCGTCTAGCAAGGAAACATGTACGCTGCGCCGCAATCGGCTCTCACCCCGGACTATTGAGGCACTGCAAGTGCTCAAGTACTCGATCAAACAAAGCAGGCTCAATTTTACAGACCACCTGGTGGCGAAAGAGGAGCACTATCGCCTTTATGGTCCTGTTTCTGACCAGACCATTGAAGAATTAGTGGCGACTGATCAACTGGAAGAGCTTGCAAGTCTTTTTGATAATTCTGAATTAACGGCCTGACCTTTCGTGGCTACACTGCAATATTTCTACTCTTCCTTACTTACATACTGGTCTCTCTAATTCCAAACAATACACCTCCAGCACTCTGCATACAGCCCTATTACGACGAGGGGGGATCTCGAGTGTGCGCGTTGAGCCTTCCACCAGGCGTTGTGCTCGAAATGGTAAGACATCACTGATATTGACCATGCCGACCCGCCGAGTTCGCGAACTGTTGATCTTTTGCGCAGTTCGCGAATTGAACTGTCCACGAACTGTCGCCCATCAGCAGTTCGCCGAATTGAACTTCAGTTCGCCGGCAACACTAAGTCCCCTTGCATGGGACCTCTGGTATAGATCCTCCCCCCTTGCCCCTCCTCCTCCTCCCTCTCCCTCCCACCTTTGGCCTGCCTTCACATGTATTAGTGTACACATTAGATCCACTGTAATGTACTATCCTAATATATGCTTTCTATAAGCTCCCTTCCCTTAAGATGGCTCAAAGGCAGCCAAGATTTCAATCTCCCTGAATATTTTCGACGATTTTCGCCCGATTTTCGCTGATTTTCCGCCCTCCTAGGGCTCAGGGAACTTCAAAAAACTTATAATACTATTTATTGGAGCTATATACACTCATTCTGCGCAAAAATCCGCGCATTCCTGGCTTTCCCTGGCTGCTGGGGGGCCCGGGAGGTCCCAGTGGGAGGTTCCCTGGGCCCAAACCGGCAATCGCCGTGTCACAGGGCGCTCGGCACGCGGCACGTGACACGGCAGCGACCGTCCGGTTACGGGGGCGCAGCTACACTTCTCAAGGTCCTCGATAGATCGGAGCGACTCGTCCAAGTTGGTAGACTCGTGACCAGTGCCGCTCTATGAGGCAAACCTCGATAGAGGGACTGGCGGATTTAATATTTTTTTTGGCAGGAGCGATTTTCGGCGTTTGCCGCCACCCAAAAAAGGAAATGGCACACCCTCTATAAAATGCGATTCCCTCTGCGTAGCTCTCCATCCTTCCCGTTTAATCTTTAGAGGCTCTCAGAGTACACTATAGTATGCATGTAACGCTTTGAAGACTGTTTTTTCAATAGAAATGAACAGAACCCTTTCTCAAGGTACAAGGTCTCGGCTTCGTTGGCCTGCACACCCAGGAAGCCTGTGTTTCATCCGTTGGTTGTCTGAGAATGTGTTTCTTGAGCCTGTTGGGGACATAGACACTTTTAAAGGTAATATATTCTCTTTTACCTGTGCATTGGGCTCTGAATGCTCAAATGCAAAGAAAACTGAATTCATGAGCAGGTGCCATTTCCTTTTATGGACGCCGGAAATCGTTCCAGCCAAATTTATAATCAAATCCGCAGGTCCCTCTATCGAGGTCGGCACGCCTCATAGAGCGGCACCGGTCACAGGTCTACCAAGTTGGTTGCATCACTCGCATGGCAAATGGCTCCAAGGATACCAGGAATGCTTCCTCGCATCGAACAAGCAATCCGGAGGAACCCGTTGATCTTCACGAAAGCCCCAGAGGTGCAGCTCGATCAGCTCATCGTCAGTCCATGTCGTTCGCTGGACCTTCAAGGCCTACCCCACCAGCTCATCATCATCGATGGCTTGGACGAGTGCATCGGGACAGCTGACTCAGACAGAGAGCAAGAACAAGAGATTGTCCTCACCCTTCTATTGTCACTGGTCTCCTCCAACCTTCCCCTCACAGTACTCCTCTGCAGCCGTGCTGAAGAATGGCTGAAAGCCGCATTTCAGGGCGAACCTTTGTCACCGATGACAGAGCTTCTTTCCCTAGGTTGGACAGCAAAGGCGGATGAAGACATTTGGCACTACCTTAACAAAGAATTTGAGCGGATCTGCGCACGTCCGCGCAATAGAGACTCCATGCGGTATTTCGACAAGCCATGGCCCCCTTTTCATGTATACGAAGTCATCGTCGGGAAAGCATCCGGGCAGTATGTCTTCGTCACCACTGCCATTCGCTTCATCGATGATCGTTGGTCAGTACCATGGAAGCAGCTCGAAATTCTTATGTCATCGTTGAAGCGCCCAAGTGCTGGACCAGCCCTTTTCTCCAGCATCGACAACCTTTATCTCGACATTTTAAAGTCATGCCCCAATGCAAACCTAATGCTTGAGGTTCTCGGTGAAGTCATATGTTTTGACTACACCGTCAAGTCTGTCTCCGACCGCTGGGATGTGCTGGACACCCTTTCTCAGAGATCTCCTGGCGAGTCGTATCAAGCACTTCGAGGCCTCCATTCAGTTGTAGATGTCGAAAACCTGAATTGGTCGGAGAAGCAACCTCTGTTCCATGCCTCGTTCTTTGACTTCATCACATCTGAAAGTCGGGCAGGGACATATTTTATAGATCTCCGCTTGTCCCATGCCCAAATGCTTTGCAAATGCATTGACAGACTCCATTTGATAATGCACCCAACTGCCGACATAATCCTCCAAGGTCTGTGCTTGTATTAGAGATGTTTTGGACCACTGACAAATTCTACTTAGACCCTTCAATCTACGCATTTTATGCCTGGAGACACCACCATCTCCCTGAAGCAGCGATCACTGAACCCCTCCTCAATCGACTCTCATGCTTCGATTTCAAGCAATGGTTTTCGATCAAGTCCCCTCAGCTCCCTCAACGCATCACTGCCTTGCTACAGTGGGTGTGGGGCCATGGTCTTTTTAGCTTTCAGCAACTCGAGTCCTCACCAGAATCGCAACGGGAGAGAGCACGCAGTTGTACCGCGTCATTTCGGTCTTCGTACGATGAGGCTATGCTTGTCTTTTTGGATCAGGAAGCTTCCCACACTTCCAACATCCTCAAACGCCTCCTCGACGCCTGTTTCTCGGAGAGCTTCGAAAGTCTTTCGGTTGTCGCCGTTCCGGATGGAGGCAGCGCTTATTATCCATCACTCAGCCTCGCAGGAGAAATCATACCAGTTTCTCTGAACGATTCCTACCTCATGTATTGGAGCGAAAATGCAACTCCGGATATCATTCCGCCCACCGGTTCTTTATCAGCAGGAGCTCTCGAAGCTCACAAACGCTTCGACGAGGAGACAAAACCACACGTTTTCACAAAAGATACCTTACCGATGGTACCCATTGTCCAACAAAACTTCGGCATACATCTCCACGTCTTTTTCCCGTCATTTCTTGAGTTTCTAGCGGATCCACAGCGCTCGAAACACCATTGCTACATCACCCAAGATAGAATCCGATGGTTGTTGAGGAACATGCTCGAGAATCCCACTGGACTTCCGGCTATCCTTTCCGTCTCCGTCTCCTGGAGCCAAGGTCACCAGGAACCAGCTAAAGCGGGCGGGCAGTACATGTATGCTCAATGGTAAGGCCTATTCTTGTGTTAAAGGTTTTGAGCGTGCTAATTGGGGATTGCTTTCTTCAGGTTCCGCGTACTGTGTATCTTCACCGAACTCGCAGTGCCAGGGTCGCATGAGTTGGGAGATATCCTGAAGCACCACGGGAGCGCCGTTCTTTTGGCCCTGAAGAACTTGGGCTACACTCATATGACGAAACGTTTCAAAGTCGCAGCTGGGAGACATTTACCGGACGGATACTTGTTGACTTGTAATTTGTAAATATTAATCGGTTCATGCGCTACAGCGATATTCTGTATATGCTCCGAGATTTTGTGCGCGTGAGCATATATCAGCGCGTATTTCAGGTGGGGTAACATCTGCTGGTGTGTTTCCAGGCGATGCCAAACATCCTGTGCATCAAGCCACGAGCGCCTAATGTAGCGCTGGGGGCTGTGCACTGAACAGCACCCGTGACAATCCTGGCAGTCGACGGCTGGGCTTACTTAGGCAGCTTGCGTGCGGTACATGTCACTTCTTACCCCCCAACCACCATGTCCTTCCCTCAGCGCGATCCCTTTGCGGGGATGTACGCTCGCGATGCGCATTATGCCTTGAACGCAGCAGCGGGTTAGTTGCGCCTTTCCCAGATCACCTACAGAACAAGGCTGATTGAGGTGATCGAAGCCCCACAGCTCTTTACGGGCGCCAATGGCTTTTCCATCGATACTCTGAACATCCGTATGGGGGCGGATGGAGGGAGGGACAGGATTGCCTGTGAGTAATACACATTCCCCAATAGCCGGCAAGTTGTTGAAGATCTCAAGGAAACAGCAATCCAGCGCGTCGCCCGATGGCTGAGCCCCATGGACGCTCGAAGCATCCAGCATGATGTATTTTCGAAGCGGACGATCGGGACTGGATCCTGGTTCGTAGAAGGCGCCGAATACAAACGCTGGCTGAGAGGAGAGCAGAAGGTGCTCTGGGTTACAGGGATGCGTGCGTACTTCCGACATCTGATTCTGTCAATAGTGTTAAAGCTCAAAATGTCCGGAACTGTTTACAGCTGGGGCAGGAAAGTCCATGTTGACGTGCGTTCTTTTGAAGTTATGAGGAGTCCAGTGCATACTGACTGTGCGTTCGATACAGGACAATTGCAGTAAACGACCTGCAAGGCTTTTGCGTTCAATCGAGCGGCGAGGACGTCGTCCTCTTCTTCATGTGCCAATACAAGACACAGCCCTCACCTCACGAAATCCTTGCCACATTCCTCCGGCAGCTCTACGAACAAGACCGTCCCGACGTCTCTGGGATCATACACCCCATCTTTTCAGACTACCAGACCAAGTCGACCGCGCTCCAGCCCGAGCACGTCCCCGACATCCTACAGCGCGTCCTTAGCCTCTACAGACGCGTCTTCATCGTTGTCGACGCTTTAGATGAGCTGCAAAAAGATACCCGCGACAAGCTCGTGCGCTTGCTCTGGCCGATGGCGAATGTGAATATCCTATTAACGTCGCGCCCGAACGTCACTCCGAATCCGAGTACGGGTGCAGGGAGCATCCTGTTGGAGAGGGAGGTCATCCGGCTGCAGATCGTAGAGCAGAATCGGGCGGATATCGATCTGTTCGTGACGACTGCGTTGCAGAGCACGGATCGACTTTCGGAAATCTTGGAGGAAACGCAGTCGCTGAGCGATCAAATTGTTTCGAAGATCAACCTTAAAGCCAGTGGCATGTAAGTGACCTCCCCATACGCTCGTTCAAGATGCCGAAGTGACCGTTCCCAGGTTCCTCCTGGCATCCTTGCAAGTCGAGTCGCTCAAGAAATGCATCACCCGGCGAGACCTCCTCGAAAAGGTGGAGCAGCTGCCCTCCGGTGCTGCCCCACTGTACCAACTGACGATGGAACGGATTGAGGGCCAGGGCGATCGCGAAATCTCCCTGGCTAAGCGTGCTCTGGTCTGGGTTACATACGCACAATCTTATATCACGATGGACGCCCTCCGCACGGCGCTGGCAAACGTCTCCCCCAAGTACGGCATCGACGCGCTTGACCGTCCCCCCGAATCGGTGATTCTGTCGTGCTGTTGTGGGCTGCTCGTGGTGGATCAGAGCACTCGAATTGTCCGACTTGTCCGTGAGTCTTTCCGACAGAAGTCAGCGGTTTCTTGGGCACGCCGCTAACGATGTTGGTAGACTTGACTGCCGACGAGTTCATTCAGAACCTCCCTGAACCGATATTCAAAGCCCCACACAGTTTCATCGCAAAACACTGCATCATCTACCTCTCTTCATTTTCTGCCCTGGAACCAGACCCATCCACTCTCTATGAAGAAGCATTTGTTCCGCAAGGCCGTAGTCCTTCCAATCCAGAGGTCCAGTTCTCTTATGCATATGGCAGCTGGGCGGTCCACGCCAAGCAAGCGCTCTCCGAGGAGCTTGACCCCGAAGGCCTGAAAGGCGTTGTCAGACACTTCGTGCTGAGTCGGAAAAACTATGCGTGCCAGATCACCGTCGCATCGGGGTGGCAGCGGCCGATGAAGTCCTCATCGTCAAATTCTCCGTCTGTCCCAGTGGGGGAAATCATCCAGCCCGCCCACCTTGTCGCTGTACACGGCTTCACCTACCTGCTCTCGTTCATCAAAGCGAACCTGGACGAGCGTACCTCAACGGGGTCCACTCCTCTGCACCTCGCAGCCTATCGTGGGCACCAGAAGATCGCGGAAGCCATCTTCTTCGACATGCCCAGCAGGGTGAACGCACTTGACGATTACGGGTACACGCCTCTCATGCTCGCATGTCAGCAAGGCCACAACGCACTTGTCGAGCGCTTCCTCTCCTCCGATGAACCACTCGATATCAACGCACGCTCCAAGCACCACGACGCCACAGCACTGATCCTCGCCACGACCTGGGGGCGCACGTCGACTGTGGAACTCCTCCTCACGTACAACAACACACGTACCGGACCCACCTCGGCGCTCATCGACCTCCACGCGCAGGACGACCAGGGACGCACGGCGCTCATGATCGCCTGTGCCTTTGGCTTCGAGGACATCGTGCGCACCTTCCTGCGGTGCTGTGGTCCTGACGCCATCAACGTGAACCAGAGCACAGCGTTCGGGTTCACTGCATTTACAGAGGCCGCCCTCCACGGCTCGGTGCCCATCTTCCAACTCCTCCTCGCCCACCCGCGGCAGGCATTCGATCCAACAACCGATACGGCACTAGTGCGCGCTGTGAAGTTTGGGAGGGAAGAGATGGTGAGGTATCTTCTTTCCTTGGGGAGCGAGATCGATGTGAATGTGAGGTGCAGTGCGGGTGTGACACCCTTGTTGGCTGCGGTGGGTGACGGGCAGGAGGTTATATGCCGACATCTTCTGGGACACCCTGCCATCGATGTTAACGTCCAGGACAACAGAGGATACACTCCTCTGCTGTACGCCGCCGAGGCTGGAGCCGAGTGGCTAGTCGAATTGCTGCTGAATCGCAAAGACACCAAAGTTAATGTCTGTGCGATCAGGGGTAAGAAGACAGCGCTTATGTTGGCGTGTTCGAAGGGTCATATGGGCGTCGTCGGGATGCTACTTCAACACCCAGAGATTGACGTGAATGCGAGGGACGAGAAGAGGCAGACAGCGCTGACGCTCACTGGCGGCGATAATCGAAAAGCTATTAGTGCGATGCTGTTGCGCTCGATGAGTTGGAACCTAGGAAGTAGAGCTAGATAATTCAAACCCGATTGCTTGTCATACAGACAGACTTTGAAGCTTGCAATTAGTTTCATCTTTGCGACTAGCCTTCAGCAATGAGCAAGATTTAGGGTGCGCGAAAAGGTTTGGATTATAATGTAGTGTAGAGAGAGATACATGTGAAGTACAATTTGAAAGACCTGGGAGGTAAGAAGGTATTTTAGTATGATGTTGCACGTAAGTTGGCACGAAGAAGTCAGAGAAACGATGAATCAACAGCTCCCCTTCCCAATCCCCGGTTTGTACGGTGGGGACTTTGGTATAGGTCAGGGATTTGTGTCCGCCCATCGAAAATTTTCATCAAACGAGGCGGAAATGAATGTTCCAGGGGAGTAATCGGGTACTCACTGTATGGAAAGTAAGAGCAATAGCCATTAGATATCGAAGAGTAGAGGACCTAAGAAGGATAGGTTAGAATCTGTGGAAGACTGCAAAGTTTGCACAGGATGAATGCTCAGACAAGGCTGAAATCGATAAAAGTATTCCCCAAAATTGTGGTCGGAATGTGGTAAAGTATGGTTAAAGTTTGAATCATCACCGCATTCGTGGTGTTGACGAAAAATGCATAGAGAAGCTGATGCTCACCATTGGCAGAATGGAACGGGGAGGGGAACAAGGAGAGAAAACTTTTAGGTGCGCTGACTATATAGTTTGTGTTCGAACTCCGATGATGGCGGATGTGGAATGTCAAGCGATAAGATTAAATCTCGCTTATCTCTGATCTCGTTCTAGCGCCTTCGAGCATCTTCGAGCGTCTCATCTCAGCTGAATAAAACTCAATTTACGTCCTGCTCTCCAATCCTTCCTTCTAACAAACCTACACGACACCAGAAAACCGAGAAATTTCCTCCTAAATGCAGTCCCTCCTACGATGGTCAATCGAAAACTCCACACCGTTGGACAGTGCGCCGACCGATGGACCTTTGCCCCGACGAGAGGATCTCAATCCCGAGATGATTCATATGCTACTCGGAAAGCCGGATGCTGAGCGCATGAAAGATGATGTTGCCATTGCTGTGGATACATCCAAGACTGAAGTTGAGCGGATCATTGCCCTAGACGATCTGGAGTTGGTACGAATGGTTTTCAGCCCTATGCTTTGAACGCCGCACTAATCAGACCTTCAGTTAATTGAACATATTGATAATGCCAACAGTGAGTCTGAAGGCCGCCTTTCCTAACCGAGGTTCTGATCTCCAAATAGACCTCGAAAGCATGAAGCTATGGGAACCTATCCAATCTTTGTTGACTTCAGAGGAAGCTTCAACGGACATCAAAGTCCACGCACTCTGGGTTATCGGAACTGCACTGCAGAACAACCCTTCGGCACAGGATGCAGTTCGTCATAACTTCTTTGTCAACCTATTTCGATTACTGACTTTCGATCCTGGATTAAAGTACCTAAAATACAACCCCATTCCTACCCTACTCTCATTCCTCACGCCTTCCCCCACATCTACGGTATCTGCCCGCGCAAAAGCAATATACACTCTCTCAGGCCTGCTAAAGCACAACTCTCCCGCAGTCAAAATCCTCTCCCAGCCCGGAGTTAACGGCTGGGAGAAGCTCCGAGACGCCCTGCAAGACCCCAACATCGGCGTCCGCCGCAAAACCATCTTTCTCCTCGCAGCGCTCCTCGTACCCACCGACCCAGGACCACGTTCCTCTTCAACCCCCGCCCGAAATCAACCCCAACCCCCGCCACTCCTCCTCGGGGCTCCCCAGCCTCAGCCCCAGCCCCAGATCGAAACGCACGCCCAGTCGTCAGAAGGCCTTAGCCTGCGCTTCATTCCCGCTGCAGACCCATCGTCCACTCCTTCCGCTTCAACGGTCGCGTTCCATAACACCGACCCCGCCGCCGAAACCCAAGCTGTACCCGCCCCGGTGAACATTCATACCCCGGACGACGCCCCCGCTGGCGACGTCGTGCACGACAACTCGCACGCAGCTAATCTGCGCGACGCATCGCGCTCGCAGACCTCCGAGTTGACGTTGGAGGCTCTGAGCAAGCATGGCATTCTGGACGCTGTGATCGCGTCTGTGGTTTCACCTCTACCCCACGGTGAGGACGGGGAGAACATCGAAGCCGATCAGGACTACGAAGAGAAAGCGCTGAGGTGAGCATTCCTATAATTCTGTTCAGTGGCTTGATTGCTGACCTTCTCTTCGTGTTAGACTCCTACACACCTACGTTGTAGCGTGCCGTGGATCGTTCACACCTTCACAGAGGGAGAGCTTGAAGAAATGGGTCGAGGCTCAAAAGGCCGCAGCTGGCGGCGCTCAGCAACTTGAAGAAAAGTGGAATTTGACAAGCGCCGAACTGTCAGAGTTCACCTCGGCTTTGTAGAATCTAGACTGTATGTTCTTGAGCTGGAAATCCTCTACCTTACGCACACCTGTTGGCTAATGGTGATGGTGCTTCGTGTAGAAATGAGAGGTTAATTTCTTTAAATTTCCTCGAGTATCAAATAGATATAGATAAGTATGCACAGTCATGGACTGACAGATCAGACGATCTTGCTCTCGGGAGGACCAAGATAGCTCTCCATGATTCCTCCGGCGTCTAAACATCGCTACAGAAGTCAGTTACATCCTTCAACGTATGGAAACTTCACGCACCGATAACAATCTTTTGCAACACAACCGCAGGCTCCATCATCGAAACCTTAAGGGTATGCTTCCCAGGCGCGATGCCAGTAAACAGTACTGTCTGCTTGTTGATCGCATTCGCGACCCATCCGTTGATGGTTCCCCAGCCAGGAGGGTCGCTCTTCCTGCTGCTCGCCGGCACGGGCTGAATCCGGATGGGCGCCGCACCGTCCAGCGAAACGCTGAACGCGAGCGGCTTCTCGTCAGTCGCAGCGTTGAGCGAGGGGGAGAGGAGGAAGGTCGCGGTGAGATTGCCTGAGCCCCCAATGGTGTTGAAGTTGAGGAAGTCGTATTCACTAAGAATTTGGAGGTTAGTATGAATGAAATACGAAGAAAGTGGATGGTACATACACCGAAGGGCCGGCGCCTATTTCGAAGCTCAGGGCGGACCGAGGGAGGGGAGTGAGACCGGAGAGTGTCTTTCCGAGCCCAGGAAGCTCCGTCCACGCGATATCGCTAACAGGGGTGTTGCGCTGGTGGTGAGCCGCTTCAATGGAGACGACGCCCTGGCTCTCAACAAAGCCTAGAGAAACCTGTCAGAATCATTTCTCACTAGAGTAGGAGTCGGCGGAACTCACCCTTGAATCCAGCAGGTACGGCGTTCTTCGTCGCCACAAAGTTCACATTCACAACCGATACGGGGAACTTGGAAGATGTGGCCGTGAAGGTGACAAGCGCGGCGTTCACACCGTCGTTCAGCTGGTTCCAGTCTGCAACACTCAGGAACACCCTCTGCTCCGTGTTCTTGGTCGAGATGCTGCCCTTGGACGTGGAAAGGTGGACCCAGGATGCGTTGGCAGCAACAGTGAAGGTGAAGGGGTTAGGACCCGCGGCGCCGACGTCGACGTATCGGTTATTGAAATTGTCGAAGTTGTTGAGGCTCAGGGTGGGGTCAGGGCAGTTGTAACCATCCTTGCAGTTGTTGCGGTTGTCTCCGGGCCTAAGCAGGATGCAGTCAAGACGTTGCCTTAAAGAGATAAAGGCGGCGGAGCGTACCAAGCTCCCAAGGTGTACTCGGGCGCGATCCTCATCACACCGGGCAAAGCCTGCTTGCGGGCCTGCACCTTCGTGATGGGCGGCATTGAGTTCTGCATAGGTTGCTGCCAGTAATCGTAGCTGATGTCTACGCCGACTTAGTTTCGGGCCTGAACTACGATGGACTGGGACTTACGGGTCTGGTCCATGATGCTGAGGGAATCCGAACATCAGCTTACGCAGGAAAGTAACAAGACAGTCCCAAACTTACTGATTCCATTTGCCTTTGGAAAGAAATTAAGATCCAACTGAACAGAGGAAGGGGGACTCTGACGCACCATTGAGCAATTGATGATACTGGGTCTCGATATCGTAGTCGACTTCGAAAAGTTTCTCAACCGTCTGTGCCAATTCATTCGTGCTCAACCTCGCCTGGACAGCTCGCAAGTTGTTCAATCCAGCGTTGACATACTGTTCCTTCATAAGCCAGACACCCGAACATGAAGAGATGACATGTGCTTACGATGGCTTGCAGGTTCGCACTGGCGATAACGGGGTGGTGAACAAGCTGGAAGAACGCGGCCTTGTAGCTCTGTGGCAAAGAGTTATAGATCTTGGTCGAGGCCGCTTCCAACGCCTTCCACGCAGCGAGAACAGTCTCAGCCCTGCGAATCACATTGTTAGGCGCGCGCTTAAGTAACCACGCATTGCGCTCACTCTCGATAATTGACTAGACTGTATGTCGTGGCGTTCCACAACTCGGGATGACGGCGAGAATTGTAGCGGGTAAGGTTGGCGACGATAGAGTTGATGGTTCCAGCGGTGGGCGCGTCGACGTCGAACTCGCGTTGCGCCCAGGAGGTCACGTATTCGTCGATGTTGTTGGGCGTCCAGCGGGTGGCGTTGTATCCATAGCCGAGGAAGAACTCGATCTCGCGCTCATAGGGCTTGAGATCACCGACGTTGACGATCCAGAGGCGGGTGGAGGCACGTTCGACTGCGATGGAGAGCTGCTCGTGAACTTTCTGGAGTTGGGTGCTCTATGAACTCCGTCAGTAAAGTACTGATGAGGGCAAATGCTGAGGGCTTACGATGATCCACTTAAAGTTACGCGGGTCTCCGACATAATCGAACTAAAAGGGTAGTTAGCATAAGTGCACGGTGACAAGGAGCGAAAGAGGCCCGACGTACATGATAGTAGACACCAGCACCACCGGTCCTGTTTCGTTTGTCAGGAGGAAGGAAGCCCCGAATATTTCCCCAGCTTTAAGCAGAATATATCAGCAACCATCGTCTAAGAGGAAGGGCAAAGCAAACCTACTTGTCGTCGGACCAGAGAAGGGTAACATAATCGGGAACCGTCAAGCCGTGAACGTAGTAATCTTCAACTTCCTTGTCTACGAAACCCGAAAGAGGAGAAGTCAGAGAAGGCACCCTAGAAGACCAAAGACATACACAGAGCCCAGACCTGGGGAATCCCAGAGACGTCCTCGACCTGGAAAACATCCTTCAGGATTTGAGTTTGATCGGCGATGACGCCCTCCATAAGCTGGATGTTGGTATCCTCAGAGAGCGGCAAGTCTCCGAACCCACGCATGCCCATGGTATATATGGACTCAAAGGTCTTGGAGCGCTCAACACCCTCCTTAAGATATTTCTTGATGGCTTCCTTGTTGGTCGTGTAGTCCCACTTGCCGAGGCCGGTGAATTCGTTGGGGGTCGAACGCATCATAGGCTCCTGATGACTGGAATTCGATAACTTCAGTAACTGTACAAAAAGTTAACACAAAACAGAAAGAGGCTTACCTGGTGCCCATAGCAACGCCATAGTAGTCGGCAGTGAACTGGTTGAGGAGGTCATCGACACCGAATTTACTGAACCATCATTAGCTTGGTTGCTTTGACAAGATCGACAGATTTGCATACCCAGCCCACATAGCTACAAGAAGCAGGCGTCAGAACTTGGGGCGATACAACGGAGGAAACATAGAAACGTACCAGGCCACAAGTAGTTCCCGCGAAGGCGGAGAATAAGCTCAAACCTAATCACCCGAAGAGTTGAGCCAGCGCTCCAGCGCCAAGGGTGCAGACTTACACATTGGAGTAGAAGAAATGGTTGAAGGGGGCGCCAGTGCCGTTGGTGAACTTCTCCTGAGCCCAGTTTTGCAGAGCTGGCTGTTCGTCGTTGATGAAAATTCCTCGGTACTTGACAGTTGGTTCGCCATGGGAGCATCCCGAAGCAGACACGAAGAGGTTCGACTGAGTGGTCACTGGGACATCCGCCCACCTGAAATCGAATTCAGCAACGAATCGACGTGTATAGGTGCTTAAACCACTCACCAATACCAAGGAGAAACACCTAAGTTTCGGATTAAAGTTGGTTAATGACCAAACACGGAAGAACTGAAGCGACACCCACCGAATTGCTCAGAGTGGTCATAGAGCGCGTAGATACTGCCGCGCTTGTCCGATCCAATGATCACGTACGCGCTGGACACGCCCGGCAGAGGGTTCTCCACGCGTTTCGACAGATACGACTCCCACTTCCCAGTGAGAGAAGACACGTCCAGCTTCGTAGCGTTCACGACCTGGTCGATGAGCGACGACTTGCCGAGCGTTCCAATGATGATAGGAAGGGACCCGGATCCGCTCCCCTGCGCGGCGTTGGCGGATGTAGCGTTCTTGAACGTCGGTTTGACGCCCGTGACGCGTTGGATGTCGGCGACGAAGTCGGCTGCAGCGCGCTGGACGCCTGGCCAATCATCCTCCGAGATGAGGACGGAGGCAGCCCTCCTCCCAGAGACGACAGCGAAGCCAGAAGGGTCGGACTTGAAAGAGACACAGGACTGTTGCCCGATGCCAAAAGCATGGGGAACGAGGAGAGCGAGCGCGGTGAACACTGAAAGGCGCTTCATGCTGCTAGCGTCATGCAAGCGGCGCTTCCTAGCGAAGAAACCAGAAGTCGGCTGAGAATCGCGTCGTACTTATACGGCGCGTGTGTAGACTTTCCCGGGGCCTCCAGGCTTCTACATACCCGTGAAAATCAAACAGCATTCCGGGGTAGGAGGGGGGAACGCGAGTCACGCGCACCAGAGCGTCTTCCCCCCGCCCCGATCTGGATAATCCTCGGAGTGAGAAACAGGCTTGGAGGGATGGAGGAGGCCCGGCCACGCGGGATTCGGGAGTTGCTATAAACGATGGGGACGTGAAGGGCCCCTTGGAGTGAGAATATCGAGGTCAAGTACGGGGGATTTCGCCCTGGATTCTCCGCCTTCGCCAAACTTTAGCCTGCTTCTTTCTGATGGCGCGAAAGAGGATTGGCAAAGCTTGAGAATTGAGAACGCGATGGCGATATACAGGTCCTCTCCGCGACGCACTAACATCGACCGACATTGAGAGCGAGATCGTGGAATTAATGGGTGGATCGTGCACGAGAAGCTGTATGAGCGTCTATTATTTCTTCTCACTCTAAGTTGGCGTCGCAAGGGGGCCTGAGAGGGGCATCCGAGAACCTTCAAGGATCATCGTCCAAGAACGATCTTCTTCTCACATAGAGGCTGGTTCACGAGACTAGGGCCGGACCTCTTCAGCCACCACAGTCATAGATCGATAGAAAGACTCGCCAAGAGTCCCCAACCCCTTCGCCAGTCCTATTGACCCCTTCAGCATTGTCATCCTTAAAACGCCGGCATCCAACGCGCCCAGGAACAGAAGGCGCGACCTTCGAATCGTCGACAAGAACCACTGCTGCATAGGATGGGTGCTTTTGAAAGCCCACATCGACCACCGTTAACGCGGGGTAGAGGTGATTGGCGAAGGATAGCGGCCCGTTCTTCGTGAGCTCATGATTGTCGCATGGTGAGATGCTTTGATGAGGTGCACAAGCTGCGCCTGGCCACTGCTCATCGGCGATGAATGTTTGCTGCTGAGCTCATGGAGGTTGCGGTTCAACGGATCGTCGGTCCCGCCCACCCGACAGTGGGAACGGTACAGTACTTACTAGCCGACCGGCGACCATTCTCACCCCTAACTGGATGCCGGCCGAGTGCTTTGACATCTCTGTAGACTGTACAAGGGATATATTAGAACTACTGCGAAAACGATATGGTATTCTCTATACGACCAATGCATCTAGCATGGACTAGAAGCAACAATGTCCTCATCAAAAGTCCATAAAGATCTCCTTCCTCACCGCCCCTCACCTTCGCCCCCCTTCCCAAAACTCCGCAGAACAGGACTCCCCAGCCCCCGCTCATCCCTACTATCATCCAACGACGCCAGCCTCGACACCCCCGGTCTCGCACCGAGCGAAACCACATCCCCCCTCGACCTCGCCCCATTCCCTCCCATAGGCGCCATAGACGACAAATCGCTCTCCAGCTCATCCTCCTCCGGCTCCCGACTCAGCCCCCTCACATCCACCCCAAGCCCACTCCCACTCGCAGACCCCCCTCCCGAGCCCGTGTTCGTATTCGCAGCCGCCACCGCCGCGCGCCTCGACGCCCTCCTCGCATTAAACGACCGGCTCGCCGTCGCATTCGAGAACAGCGGCAACAAGTATCTCTCATCAATCGCCTGGAACCACTTCCCATCCTCCACACTCGCCGTCTCCGCCAACCCCGTATTCCTAAACAGCTCCGCAAACGACGACGTGCTCTCCGATCTACTAAGCCCGGGCTCCGCACCCGCACCACCATCGTGCTCGCGCTGCTGCAGCGCCGTGGGCGCCAGCGGCAGCACCTCCCCATCCGAGTCATACGAATCCGACGAGGCGGCTGAGAAGACTGTCGCGTTCGGCGGCGCGTGCCCCGGCGCGACGGGGCTCTGTGGCAGGCTTCCCCTGTATTGATCGGCTTGCGACAGCACGTGGTGGTTGTAAGCCCTGTTCCCGTAGTGCGAGCCCACCCTCGAGGCGTTCTGCTGATAATCTCTTGAAGACCTTGTCGGACCCCGCACGCCCCGGCCGTTCAGAATCCCGCTTCCATTCCGCGACACTGGTGCATACTCGTTATAGTACGGCTCCTCGTCCTCCGTATCACTTCCTCCATCTTCATCCGGCACACCCGTCCTGATCTTCATCACCTCCAGCATCCGCGCTGTCGTGCCGCCGAAGAACAGTACGGTGATAACAACCACCAGGAGGACCGTCATCCGCAGGACCTTGGCGTTGGCCCCGTTGAAGCCAGTAGCGAGCGCTACACCGACAGCCCCACGCAGACCTGCCCAGAACAGCATCATCTGATAGCTATGCGGCAGTTCGTCCTGCCGCTGGCCCCGGATATTTCGATGGAAGAAATTGATAGCCTCTGCAAGGGGGAATACGGCGGCATAGCGCGTGAAGACCACCGCAACAGTGGTGATAAGGATGAAAAGTGGCTTGACGTAGCTGAACACGGGCTCGGAGATGGGAGCCGAGGTGAACAGCGCCATTCCGAGGTAGATGAAGATAAAGTTCTCGCTGAGCTGTGCGAGGACGCTAAACAGACTTTTGCTCGCGCGTTGCGTTTTTCGGCTCATCGTGTGGTAGGCGTAGTGTTTGAGTGTGATGCCGCAGAAGAGGAGGGAGACGATTCCGGAGAGGCTGAGACCGGTGGAGAGGAAGTAGCAGGTGTAGGCGCAGAGGGCGACGAGGCAGCTCTCGATTTGAGGGAAGTAGTGGAGATGGGAGTGCTTGAGGAGAAGGGACATAAGAAGGCCGAAGGTCACTCCAAGTAGAGTGCTAAGAGCGAAGGATATCAAAAAGATGCCAATTCCGTGGAAGATGGAGCCCAGGTAGACCTCTTCGCCGTGGAACTTGCTCAGGGTCCTGTTACAGTTTGTGGTAAGTATATAAGAGACAGGACAGAGTGAAACAGCACTTACTCATACATGACGATACTAACTGCGTCGTTCAGTAAACTCTCGCCAAAAATGACGGTATAAAGCTTGGGATCGACTTTGTACTGGTTGAAGATGGCGAGAATGGTAACAGGATCCGTGGCGGACAGGGTCGAGCCGAATGCCAGACACTCAACGAGTGAAAGGTCCATTCCTTCAATTCCAAGGAACGAGTATATGTGAACAAGGACGCTGTATATCATGAGTAACGCAAACTCCACCCCGGGATCGACCAAACTCACCCAACACCCACAGCTGAGATAAATGTTCCCCCGAAAGCAAACACGATTATCGACCCGAAGTTACGGAAGAAGTTTTCCTGCCATTGCGTTAGTCTCGAGCTGTGAAAGTGGTTGGCCGCTACACACCTGCTTCAGCTCGAAGCCAGAATTTAGGATGATAGGTGGAAGCAGGAGGTTGAAGAACAGGGTGTGCTTGAATGTCTACGGGTTGTATAAAGGATACCTCAATACCATTATTCAGGGAAAGTAGAAATAGAACTCACTAGCATCTCCCTAATCATCGTGCCTGGCGCCAATCGCACGACCAACCCCACAAACATCCCAGCGAATATGGAAACTAGAGTTTCGTGAACTGCTCGTATCCGTTTGATTTGCAAGTAGTACGAGGTCCATAAGCTCAGAATTAGGAGCATGCAGACCAGGAACAGGGACCACGATGAATAGAACTCTTCATCCTCCGCGGGTGCTGGTGTGGGTGTCGACGCGTAGGAGTTGTATGGCGAGGAGACATGGAACGACATGCCCGATATCGTCATGGTAGTCGTGTAGGCGCGGTCAGTCTTCAGAGGTATATAATCGTCTTGTGAGTCCGCAGTCCACTCCTCCGTCTCGTTCCTGTGCGCTGAACACGATACCGCCGGTATGTCTATGGGACTGCGGATTCACGTCAATAATCCCTCGCCCAATACGCGTCGGGATACTGACCTCTGGCAGAGCTATGTGTTCTGTCCAGGCGGCTTCTGGGGTAGATATGTATATCGGCCGTGTTCTAGTTGAGGAGATCTCAGAGGCAAAGGTCGACTGTCATGACGGACGTCAAAACCGTTTGGCACTGCGCACCATGCCCAGGGGTCCGATGCATTACGTCAGCCAACTTTGCACCCCTATTCTCCTTATTTGGGTCGATGCGGATCATTCATCGCGTCGGACCGGCGGCCGTTACCTCTCTGCTCTCCACCACTCTCTCCTCCTGGTCGTACTCTGCTAGTTTCCTCGAGAGAAGGACTGGGGTAAGGACATAGAGAATCCGGGCTTGCCCAAAGCGTCTTCCATGCGGCGATGCAGCTCAGGCTTCCTGTGCACAGCCTTTACCTTCTCCTCTTCCTGCGGGTCCGATTCCAGAGCGCTGAATGAAAGGAGTGCCTCTTTTCTTGGGTTTTCAACCCCTAGCATGAACTGTGTCTAGACTTCCCAAGTAAATGCAAGGCTTAAACAGCACGTCCAGAGCGGCGAGGAGCAAACTCGACTTAAGCGCCCAAACCCTGCATCAAGTCCTGTGACCAAACGAGGCAGTGGCTGCCAACCATGGGCCTGTGCGTATCTTAATTAGCGTTTCCTAGTCGATATTGATCTCTCTGCTCTTTCCTTCACTCAGCCATGTCCCCTCCATCGGAATACCCTTCAGATACACTCGAGTTTGTCGTGCCTAGCGCACCGAAACGAACGGATTCCGACGACACCGCCTACAAGAGCAGGAAGGCATGGCATCGACTATCCTCCCTTATCACTCCTACCAGGCACCACAGATCCTTTACCGAATCTTCAGTCGATCCCCCCAAACTCGCTGACGAAAAGATGGCTGCTACGAACACCTCGGGCGCCGCCTTCAAGTTCAAGTTCCCACCTCCAAGCTACGATAAGGTGCCCCAGGAAGCGTTGACCGAGAGCTCCGAGCATGGAATACCACAAGTTACCGGGGAAACGACAGAGGGAAAGGCTATCATCGACCTCCAGGCTCGAGCGTTTGTGATGGAAGCTGCCATTAACGAGCTCAGGGCAACAATTTTGAAGCAGGAAGAGGTGATGAAGCGACGGACAGAAATACCGTTCCCCTCAATAAACGATCCTACCCCCACACTGAGCCGCGATGCAACTATAACCCGTCTCAGCGAATCATTGGCCAGACGCGAAGCCGAATTGGATTCCAAGGAGAACCAAATCCAGGCGCTAACTGAAGCGTTCGAGCAGCTGGCAAAGGCAAAGTACCAGCTGGATGAGGAGCGAGAGCTCACATCCCGCCTTAAACGTGGGTTCGAAGATGTTTCACGGAAGACAAAGGACATGGAAGCCGAAATCCGGGAGCTGACAGACGCCAACACGAAGCACGGTGACCTAGTCATCTCATTGAAGGACGCTATTGCCGAGAAGGACGCGATGATTGCAGAGCTGCAGGATGGCACACCGGGACGTGGGTTCAGAGTCATCGCGCAGAAGGCGAACGAAATGGAAGCCCAGATCGAAGAACTGACCAGCGCCAAAATGAAGCAGGAGGAAACCATTGCGTCGTTGAAGGAGGACATTGCGGAGAAGGACGCGACGATAGCAGAGCTGAAGGTCGCCACTCCCCGTGGCAGCCATGATTTGACGTCCTACAATGCCCCCTCTCCCTACCCCACGCCCTCCCCCAGCTCCTACTATCGTCCTCCAACCCCTCGTCCTTTTCATCCGTCGCCAGTCCCAGGCACCTACCCAAGAGCTCAGGGAGTCCTAGATCGACTCAGAAAGGAGCCCTTAAACAAGTCCCGGGACCTCGAAATCGAAGCACTCAAGGAGCAATACGAGCAGCGAATAGTAGACCTAACCGACAGGCTCGCGGAATGCCATACCCTGTTGATGAACCGGAGTGGTGGGCCTCTCCCCCTACGCACCTTTGGCTTAGCCTCCAACTATCTCGACAGGGGAGAGAGAGATGACTCATACCGGCGAGTCAGATACTCTCACGAATAGGGTGGGTTGAATTGCCAAAGTTACACTATGGGCAGCTAGGCGCCTCTCTCGTACATTATCATACCATGCCTTCGAGCCGTAATCACAAGTTTCGCCCCTATCTCCTTTAGCGCCCAAGCTACCATGGAAGATGGCGGTGCAAAGGTTTGTAAATGCCCCAAATGCACTGTCAAAAACAAACAGAGGCTATACATACAATTCAGAGAGCTTCACCTTCAGCTCTCTAACATACCTCGGTCTCTGTTCCCAACCACGACCAGGTACAACTTGATTTCCAGACGCCATCATACCGCCCCTCCACCGCCCAAGAAAGACGACGCCATCTGAAGCCATTATGTCCAATAAAGGGTGGTCCAGGCTATCTCTAACTCAGAGGAAAAAGCTGCCTTCCGAGTCGCAAGACCAGCCAACGGCTTCCCACACGCTGCCGAAGCTCGTGGAAACGCCAGCAAAGCCAGACGTGTTCCCGCCTGAGATTCGCAGTTCAAGCTCATGCCGGGATTCCGAACCGAGGCGCCAATCTCAGGATCTCGAGCATAAAGGAGCGCCCGTGTACAACGAGCGCTTAGGGAGTAGTGCGGTGGAGGCTATTTCTGAACGGGATATGACAATCAGCCGGCTTGTAAAGCTGCTGGAGCGCAGGGACGCGGAAGTGGAAGCAAGGGACGCCCAAATCGCCTCGATGTCACAGCGCCTCGAGGGTGCACTAGCCGAGAAGGATCAGACAATCCTGGAACTTACTCGGCGCTTGGAAGAGGCATCTCGGCAGGTGGAGACGATGGAAGCCGAATACAGGGAAAGGCTCGAGGAGCAGGAGGGGAGGCTTGCCTCCCTTGAAGCGAGGGTCGTGGAGAAGGACGCGATCATCACGGATATGCAAGCCAAGCAGCTCGCTGCGAAGGTTGCGTCCCGTGTCGAAAGATACCCGGCGCACGCTGGAGGCATTGGCATTCCATCGCAGCGCCGACTCCAAAAATGGCCGTCACGGAGGCCCATACACAGTGGTACCAGCAGTACCCACATTCAGCCGCACCTGGGAGCCAGACTCAGCGGGATCGCAACGGGCAGTGAGGAGTTTGATGCACTCAGGGCACAATACGAGCTCCGCATCGCAGACCTCGCTGACAGGCTTGCAGAGTGCCATGCACAGCTCATGGCTAGTCGCAACCCCTTGGCTAGTCGTAGCCTGAAGGGAAGACCAGAGTTATCTTCTACGCGTTCATTGTCCATGGTCGAGGAAGAAACCGACGAAGAGTTGGAGGGGGCAGACAAAGGCGGGTCGAGGAGACGGACTGCATCACACCAGTAATTCCTAGGCAATTGCTAAATAATACAGGATATGTTTAGCAGTGTGCACTAGTATATTTCTCCCTCAGAGTGAGGATGAACTTGAGAGCCCAGTGGGCCCGGCAGATTATCCCAGGGCTGGTACGCCAACGCTCCAAACGCAGACCCCAGTTGAAAGTTGAGGGGCGCACGAGCATTCGAGTAAGCCATGAGTTGTGCATGGCACTAAGATAATTTATCGGTCAGGACGGCGATTTGATGCTCATATCTCCTGGCGACGTCTTCCGAGTCTGGATCCTCAGCCTCGCTATCCAAGCCCCTAGTTAGAGTGGGCTTGGAAACTCCCTGCCCTTTCAAACTTGACGGGTAACCTCCCCGCAGACGACGAGCTGATGATGCTACAGTGGCAGTTCGGCCTTGCCCGTCCTGTTCGCATGTAACATGCTTGGCCCCTTTGACCGAGTTCGCAGTTTGGGTTGCCGGTGCTTCTGGACTGGGATTCTCCAGTCTCCCTGGTTTGCAGAATCATTGATTTGGTTCGTCTAGGAGCTCGAGGTTGGTCTTGAGGGTGCGACGCTGAGGCCGGTTTGGATTGACCTGGTGCTGGGACGTCCTCCGCCAAAACCTTCTTCTCGCCAGCCAAGTCAGCTTGGAGAGGAGCAGGTTCACCCACAAAACACCAAGTCTTGATGAAGGCTTCGTAAAGCGGATCCTTGGTTGAGAAAGGGACAGGTGAATTCGGGATCGAAGAGTCTACAGAGCGACATGATAGAGTGTCAGATCCCTCTATGCGATGAATGCATTGTCCTCACCATTATTGTCACCCTTTGGCGAACTGGGAGCTTCCTTCTCTCCTCCCTGCGATGTAGCATTCTCCAAGGTCCGGCGCAAAGCTGAAGTCTTGCCCTCCTCTTCCCTAAGCATCTCCCTGAGCCTCCCAATCTGTTCGAATGCTTCAAGGATTGCTATCCTTGGCTTCTAATTTCGCTTCCTGCTTGGCTATAAGAGATTCGAAGATGCGGTGTGCTGCCGTATCTTTGGCGGCCATGGTATCGACCTTCGTCGTGAGCTCTGACACGAGCTTTCTATTGAGCTCTACGATCGATTCCTGTTGCCTTTCAACTGTCGCTCTGATTTGAGAAATAGCGGCCTCCATCTTCAGATATCGAGCTTCATGTTCACCAAACATGGCCCTTCCATCATCCAGGAGGTTCTTCGAAGCCCCGTTGCATCTTGGACAAAGTGCCGGTGACGGGAAGTCCCTAAATGACGCATCTCCACCTCCTGCGGGGATCTCTTGACTGGGCTTTACGTAGATAGTCAGCACAAGCATCGGGGCCAAGGATAAGACATTAGTGGAATACTGTTGGCGCACCTTCAAGGATCTGACATCACTCTTTCCATCATGTAGCCTTTACCTTGGTCTGTATTGCTGGAACTCCGGAGCCTGGTATTTGAAAGGCGCTCCGGTGTCGAGGCCATGGTATGTAGGGATGGAACGAGCGTCAAGACGAAGGGTGAATCGAGAGCTAAGGAAGCCACTTATATCTGGATGGGTGTGCATTGCCAAAGTGGAGGTCTCCACTGCCTCAAATGATGCTCTAGCACGTCACTGGCCAAACATGGCTAGGCGCCTAACCACCTTTCACAGGAGGCTAGTAAATGGAATGGGAATGAACTAGACATTGTTGTTAGGCCAATGCGACACATAAGCGCTCATATCGCCACCGCGTGCTGAAGAGAAGGGAAGAGCGATACTTTACTGTATCAATTTGTAGTGGATGGTCCCAGCTACTTTTAGGCGCCCGGGCTCCGGTCATTTCGACCGGACCATACTCAGAGCCAAAAAGTCATAGAAGAACGCTCTGGCGCGTCTTAAAGTCAGTGCAGTATAATTCCACGATATGCCGGAGCCAGAAGATTGCCTTCTGCACGACTTGGGTTGAAGTGGGGGACACGACTGTGCCCAGAGAATCACGATACAATCGATCGATAAGTCTTTTTTAGCTGATTGAGCGGCTTGAGCTTTGGCTATGAACATCGAATGAAAATGAACGAACTTGATACACACCCTCTCAATATGCGTCATTCAAGATTGCAATCCATGAAAAGGCAACATACTGTCGGAAACTTGGCGCTCCGAGAATACCTGAGACTGGGGTAATTGCTGTTGTCTACATTAGGCAGTTCAGAAAACGTTTCGGTAGTAGGGTCTGAGCGGGAAGCACAGGAAACCCGAAAACAAGGCAACCGTGTTTCAAGACTTTACCCTTCGTTGGCTTCCAGTTCCCTCCACGAACAAACACCAGCTACCCGAGCCAGGGTAGAGTGGTAGAGGCCATATTTTATCCGAGCTTGACCTTTTGAACTATGCTCGGTGTCGATGTGGTGGCCAGGTGGCAGGAGACTCGAGGGCAAGCTGGCATGAACGCCGAAGGCCGAGAGAGGCCGAGAGGCCGCGGTCGGATCAGGTTCGGACCGGTTTGGTTCGAAAATTAAACAGGCGCTTACCGCGAGGCATCGTTCTTGACGTTCATCTCCCTTAAACCGCCCCCGGATCCAACTTGCTCTGACACACTATGGTGCCCTTGGAATCTTAATCTCAAGATCACTATGCGTAAAAACAGACATCTTCTTCTGCAGGACATATCCGAACTTTCCTTGCCTTGAAGCGATTCAAGTATCTACATCGCGCCCATATTACAATCGCAGAGGCTTTCGCGAATCGTGCCACTAGCTTGGTATGATCATACCTGTGATATGAGATATGAAACGACGACATTATCTACAAAATGCACGTTCCCAGCTTTGAGGCGATGAACGCGCGCCTCGAAACATGTGTGCATGCCCTGGCTTGACGCCTCAAGGCGTCGCCAGGCTGCAGTCACCTGCGCTCCTTGTTCAACCACGAGTTTGGCGACACGCAGCAACCGTTCGCTCAAAAAGGCTGCTACCTCGAGGTTCATCGATCCCACTATATCTTCTGGTTTGTCTCCAACGGAACACACCACTTCCCCTTGCCTAGGGCGACACCTGTCTTCTGCGAACGACACCTCTGTCTATATTATTTCATCTCTTCTATGTCTCCTACTCTCATGAGCCGTGACTCCTCTGCTACCGTCGTTGCTGCAGCTGGCGCAGCATCTGACGGGAAAGACGGCAGGGTGCGCCGTTGGTCGACATTCATCCGGCCGCAGAAAGCGAAACGAACCCCCAGCAAGGGGTTATTCAGCTCTAACTCCGTCGACAAGGAGACCGCCAAGGCAGGCGACTCGCCGGTCTCCTCTCCTACGAAAAAGACGCACGATGCCGTCGAGGCTGCGGAGTCCGATGGGCCCGCTTGGATGGGCAAAGTCAAGGGCCTCGTCGGCAGCAAGAAAGACCGCGCCCTCGAAGAGAGCTTGAACCGGGAGAAGGAGGCCTACGAGCAGACACTGTCGAACTTGAAGAACGACCTTGGTGCTGCGAAGGAAGAGGCCACTCGCTTGCGGGGCGACGGCGCCAACAAGGATGCTCAGATCAAGGCCTTGGAGGGGAAGTATCAGGAACTATCCTCGTCGACGGAGGAAACCATCGCAGAGAAGGACACGAGGATCGAGGAGCTGATCGCCAGGACATCGGAGCTGGACGCCGAAGTCGAGGCCAAGGAACGTACCATCCTCTCGTTGACCGAGGAGTATGAAGCCTCTTCCGCCGCCCTGGGATCTACCATCACGACACTGGAGGAAGCTGTCTCCAAGCTCAAGGAGGAGCTCTCGGCGAGCGCAGCTGAGGTGGAGGTGAAGGATCACGTCATCGCCACCCTCAGTGAGGAGCACCAAAAGCTTTCCCGTTCGTTGAAGGCGACCATCGCTCAGCAAGAAGGTTCGATCGCTGAACTGACTAGCGACCTTGCAGGCAAGGGAGCTGATGTGGAGAGGCTGGAACTCGAGGTTGCATCGCTGTCTGCTTCTCTCAAGCATCACCAAGAGCTCGCCGCGTCTCTGAACGAGACCGTTGGTCAACGGGATGAGACCATCGCCACCCTTACTGATGCGGTCGCCGAGCGCGAGGCCGAAGTCAAGTTCAAGGACAGTCTGGTCCTTTCTTTCTCGGAGACCACCAAGCAGCAGGAAGATGTTACAGCCTCGCTGCAGGCCACTATCTCCCAGAAGGACGAATTCATCGCCGATCTCGAAGCGCGCTTGGATGACCAGGAGGGCATTTTGGAAATGAGGGAGGCTGAGATTCGTCAGGCGTCTGAGGCGAATAAGGAGCACGAGGAGCAGATTGGTTCGATGAAGGATGTGATCGCGCGACATGAGGCTACGATCGCCGACCTCAACGGGAGGCTGGCGGAGACGGAGGGAGAGGGCGACGTGAAGGACATGGAGATTCAATCGTTGGCGGAAGCGAGCAAGGACCACGAACAGCTGCGCACCTCACTGGCAGACACCATCGCCGAAAAGGACGCCCTGATCGCCCAACTCACTGCCGCGGTCAAGGATAAGGAGATCGAGGCGCGTGCCCAGGATCTCGAGATCTCCAATCTTACCGAGACGAACGCGGAGAACAAGGACACCCTTTCCGCGAAGGAGAAGACCATCACGGAGCAGAAGACCACCATCTCCCGGCTGAACGACAAGCTCGGCGAGAAAGAGAAGCGCATCACCCAGCTGACTGCTGCGATTACGGCCAATAACAACACTCCTCCTCGTAACGTCTCCTCCCCTGGACCCGGCCGTCAGCTCAACGGTACCACCTACTACACCCCGACCGTCGTTCGCCCCATCGCCAACGACTGGGCCGCCGCTTCGTACACCCAGACCCCTCCCGCCGACCCTGCTTGGGCAGCTGGATCGCCTCCGGTCCTCGATCAGACCCCCGCTCAGACATGGCAGTGGGGAACTCCCTCAATGATCAACCAACCTCCTGCAACTGGCTACAACACCTGGGCGAACACCCCCGCACTTCCTCCCGCGAACGGGTACGCGTCTGGCGCTTGGCCCACCCCTCCAGCATCGCAGCCGGCCCCGTTGAACGGCGCTTTCTATGGATGGTCGACACCGCCCGCTTCGCCCCCTCTCCCCGCTGCGACACGCAGGTACCCCCAGCAGCAGCAGTCGACGGAATTTAACAACGGCATGAATGGGGCCCCGAACGGTGTCCCGGGAACGCCTAGCCCCAGGAGACGAGCTATCGGCTACAACGGAAACAGGTTCAGCAGGATCGTCGATTCGACTGGAACCGAGGGATCGCCAAACATGATGCAGAATGGCTATCCCACGGAGATGGTTCGCTGAGGAGAGGGGTGAATTTGTTATATCAGTTCGCAGGCGTCATCGATATAATTCCACTTTCATTTTAATTTTCCGGACTCTTATGCTTTCGTATGCCCTATGCCTTATGCTATGCAATTTGACAGCCGACTTCTTTGTCGCCCCAGCGTTGTCTGTGAACTCCCTCTCGTCGTTGAACTACAAGACTGCCCGGAGAGGACTCATTGATCACACTAAAGAGGCAAGACGCTGGCCCCTCGTGTACATCCGTTCGGATATCGCCATGATCTCGTCACATCTTATCGAGCATTCAACCCAAGATTAATTGCTGGAACCATATTAATCTCGGATAGTAATGGCTCGATTCTGAGTAGAGTCCCGCCGGCTCTCTGGACAATGGTTCCAGCACCTGATGGAAGGCCGCTTATCTCAAGCACCGCAAGATATCACCGACTCCCAGTGGTACATGTACCTCGAGGACTGTGGTTCGTGCCCACCCGCACACCCAGAGGAATACGTGCCGCCATCTCTCGCTAAGACGCAACTAGCCAAGGCATCTCGTGGGAAGTCGTCGTAGGGGCCAACGACTCGGACACAAGGATATTACATTCGTTCGGTCTTGCCTCAAATTCTCAGAGGGGGCTAAGAGAAGCGGCGGAGTAATAGGTGCACCCTTCTTCCTGATAGCCAAGGTCGGGCATGGGGATAGGGTGTTGTTTACGGTTGTAAGTTGTAAGTTGTAAGTTGTAACTCTTGCCCGGAGTCCGATGTCGACGGTCCTGGCGTTCCGTGCAAAAATTTGAAAAAAGTAGATACACCGAACGGGAATCGAACCCGTGCCGCTTGCTTACCTAAGCTAATCGCCCCTGGAATGGAAGGCAAGCATGATAACCTCTTCACCATCGGTGTTCATATCTTCTTCTCTTGAATATATGCTTGACAGTACCAGCCTAGGGTAAAAGCCCGAAATCGAGGTAGGTGCAAGCTACAGGAATCATGACCCCCTTCGCTCTGCGCCCTTTGTTTGGTGAACACGACATAAACCCATCCACGTTAACAGTGAGGTGACACAGCCCGTTCGAACTTTTATGTACCGCCCAAGTACCACCCCCCAGCGATTCAGGGTAACCCAAAGAAGATACAGACATGATGGGGGGCCCACAACCTGCCGATATAGACTGGAATGCTGTGGGCAACTTGAAGACGAGCGTTATCTATTCGCCCGCCTACTATCGGACCTCTCAGGTGAGCCTCAGAGCTATAGTACTACCCATTGTGACCCCCAGTTTACGATTGATTGTCGCCGTAGCACATACACCGCTCATATGGTACTCCTGCTGGCACGCCTGGGTCTGCTCACAAACCTGGGATGGACATCAGATAGATCTTTGGCGCAGAAGCCAAAGGCATTGTCGCTGCCAGAAGCCACTCCCTCCCTGTTCGACACATGGTCAAAGACGATTGACAATTCTTTGCCCCTGCCGAGCCCACCAGCCTCGCCAGTGATTGCCGCTCTTGCTCAATCCCTCAAATCCTGGGAGCACCCCGACTCTCCTGGCCCAACGCATCCTTTGCCATCGAGGAATACCCTTGATTCATCCAGCACCAAAATTCGTAAAGCAAAGAAACAGAAGAAGATTGAGAGCGTAACGCAGCCTGGCATCGAGCCCACGCGAAGTACTCCCTCCCTCCCTCCTCTTTCCCTCGACGGTCGAGGGGACTGCTTATCTCCAGATGCCGACACACCAGCCCTACACCTTGATACGAGTAGCAAGGCTACGACATCAGCCGAGATGGTGTTCGAACTGCGCCAACACCTGGGGGAGATGCTGCAAAGCATTCGGCGGGAAGCGCGGGACGAGTTTAGCCAACAGTGCTGGGCAATGCAAACCAGACTGCACGATTGCGAGATAACCATCCAACAAATGACCTCAGCAGCGAAACAGCTCGAAGACGAAAGAGCGGAAAGGGACCAGTATATAAGTTACTTGAAGGAAGAATTGAATCGGAAGGAGAAGGAGAACAGACAGCTGATCTTTGAGAGGGATAACAAGATTGGGGAGATGAATGCGGCGATGGAGTACCAAACCACGAAGCAGAACCGAAGGGCAGAATTGCTATTGGGGGACATCGAGCAGCTTCGGAGTTGCAAGAGCCATTTGGAGGATGTAATCGACCAGAAGAATATCGAAATCCGAAACCTCAGGCGAAACGACCCTAACGCCCAAACCTTCGAGTCCATGGTAGCAACCCAGAGCAAGGTCATAGCGAAGAAGGAAGAAACCATCGCTGTCCTCAACGACAAGCTGTCGGAGTGCTATAGCCGTTTGACTCAAAACAACGCCCAGGCCAACGGGCTAGGCTTATATGCGTATCCACCTCCAGGACCACCATACCAACGAGGAGGTACTTGGCCGTATATGCAACAATGGACCCCGCCAGAATCCACTCCTCAACATCATACGATGCCAGGCAGTTGTCCAACTCGCCCTGTCCGGTTTGTATAACTCCTGTAACACCGAGAGTTTGAATGTTAGCAATGGTTGATCCAGCAGCCAACCGTTAGCGACGCTATGTAAGGGCAGTTTAACACGTCCTGGAGAGCTTGTTCGGCGAGATTTCAATATCCTGCCACTCATAATGAACGAGGCAAGTTGCACAGTAGATATGATATGCAATGCCCAATGCCCGTCGAAAAAGCCAGATGACCAAGAGAAGTGCGTCGAAGAATTGCGCCGAGCACTCAAGCCGACGTATAGAGACGGAGGTACAGCTCGAAGCAGAGACATGCCAGGCTGAGTTCCAGGAAAGTGCGCCAGGAATACTGGCTCCACTCTCTCTTCAATCGTCCGACGCATATTGTGAGAAACGAACTCGTCGTAAGGACTCTCGTCTTGCTCGAGACTATCCGCTCGTATTACGACGAGTTCATTCAGATGTCTCTGCAGAGCCAGCACTTGCATTACCCTTGTTGGTCGAGATTCCAACCTTTGATTGGAAAGACGAGTGCGCACCCAAGACGATCCCATACTGGAGCGAGGAGTGATGTTCTTGTGGACTTGCGGCAGTAGTTGAGTCCCAAGATTCGTCCATTTGCATCGATTCCAGCCTTTGTGATCATAGCTGACCGTGCTAAACCGTCTTGAAGATTGTGGGCAAAGTTATTGAGTATAGAGGGTCAGTGGTGAATGGTGGTGTAGGAGAAAGTGGCCAATGCCTGCTTTCCAGCGTGGGGACGCCCGGATCAGGCGTCACCGCGTCACCGGTTCACCGGTTGCACCGGGACTAGCGCTGAGCAAGCACGACTGAACGGAATCTTGCATCAAGGCGCCATTCTGTGTGCGGGAAGGATTTGGGGTATCGTCCGTCGGAGATCGGCCGCTTCTTCTCCTTCATCATGTACTGGATCCAGCCTTTCACCTAGAGTCAAAGAGTTGTCATTGCCGCATTTCTTGTCGTACCTACCATCTTCTTCTCCTTTCTTGCGCATAACCTCCTCCGCTTCACCTTCATCTTAGTTTTATTATTTGGTCCTTTCTCTTTGCCTATAAAGAGCTAGCGGGGCTTTTGCCTGAGTTACTTATGTAATGTAGCTAGCCAATCGATTCTTCTTCTTCTTCCCAGGTCTTTCCTCAACTACATACCTTGGACAGAACCACGATGAGGCCGGCATCTCCCTCCAAGAACTAGGCGCTTATCATGAAACTCAATTCTGATTGTCTTGAATCGATATGATAGACTTGCCCTACTGGGCTTCGTCTAAGTAAGGAATGTTCTCTTTTGGCGCAAAGCTGGGTTATCACTCTCCTCGCAACCAAGCTCATCGTCAGACGATCAGCCACGGAAAATGGCTGCGAGGTACGCTTATACTTACCATTGGTTACCGCAGCCCGAGAACTGACGTTAGGGGCAGCTCTCCGAATCTGCACGCCTTGATCATCGGGATCGATGACTATTCCTTCCCGCGGACGGGGTTTTGGCCATTGAAGTCAGCCGTCGCAGATGCAAACAACTTTCGGGATTGGGTAGTCAATGAGCTCGGTGTTCCGCCATCGCGCATCCGAGACCTTCGAAACGAAGGAGCAACTCGCCAGGCCATTATAAAAGGGCTCCAAGACTTAGCAACCAAAGCAACGATTAAACAGGGCGATCCTATACTGATCTACTACGCGGGCCACGGAAGCGAGGCTTCCGCCCCTGCGGAATGGCATTGGGACTCTCCCAATGGCAAGATCCAGATGATCATTCCTTGGGACCACAAGCCAGCTGATGTGCATGGTATCCCCGATCGTACACTTGGCCAACTGCTGACGGACATCGCAGACAAGAAAGGCGACAACATCGTATGTCCATTCTTCGAATACCCTCTGTCGTCACTATCTGAATCCTTATCGCCTTTAGACCGTTGTTTTCGATTCTTGTCACTCTGGATCTGGTACTCGATCCGGTGACGGTGACTCCCGGACCAGAGGAGGTTACTACACAGGTGAAATACCAGCAGGCCTGGACAAGGACCTTTTCTCCAACTCTGGCACTCGAGGGGCACGCGTCGCTGCTAGGTTTAGACACCATGGCCTTCGATCGCATGTCCTCTTAGCCGCTTGCGCTCAGGACGAAGAGGCGAAGGAGGAGAATACCTCTGGAGACTTTACGCGGGTTCTTCTTAAGGCATTGACAGGCGTTCCCACAACCGAAATCACCTACGAGGATCTAATGCAGCGAATGGAAAAGCTGACCAAGTACGCATTTGAGCACTTCTCTAAGGGGGTTTAATATTTATGCATGCGTCCTTAGGCAAACCCCCCAGTGCGAAGGGTTCTTCCGCTCTAGGATTCTCTTCAACAAGAGGGTTCCCAACACCAAAGCCATTTATGATGTCGTTCTCGGTGCAGGACGAGTCACCATCGGCGCTGGGGCCATCCACGGTGTGGAACTTGAGACCAAGTTCGGCCTGTGGAAATCCCGGGCCGACATCCAAAGTAAACCCTATGCGACCCTCACCGTCAATTCCAGCAGTACTATCCGGGCATACGAAACTGATATCCCAACGTCTGCCGTCGCCGGACCTATGGTTGCACAAATGCTGGGGAACCCAAAGTCGAGGTTGCCTATCTACGTTCCCCCCAACATCAAAGACTTGGACTGCTACAAAACAGTCTTTTCTACCGAGGGTGGGAGAGTTCTGCCTCCGGTAACTGTTGTCGACAAGGAGGCCCTGGCCACCATTGGTTTGAAGTACTTCGAGGGGAACGACCCTGCGATTGGCTTTGAAATGTTGAATCCTCAAGAGGCGAAACAGAAAATACGTCATGTCGTCGGTCCCACTGCCGACGAACTTCAGCAGGCCATGTCGCATCTCGCCGCCTACTACCACCATAAGGATCGCAAAAATCCTAACCCTCCTATCATAACTGACAACAGTGGTCGCAATGGGGAGCTTTTCTCCTCGAAGTTTACCCTTGATGTATTCATCCTGGAGAACAAAGAGGGCAATACGTCCAAGAAGACGCTGGTACCCAAGGGACCAAGTAAGAATATCGACGCTTCGGGTGTCAAGATCACTATCTGCGAGGAAACCAGACAGGACAACTATGGCTTCTGCATCAAAAACCACACCGATATCGATGTCTTTCCTTACCTCTTCTACTTCGACAGTTCTAACTTCAGTATCTGTAAGTATATCTACTCTACTTTCTGGTATGGACTTGGGAGCTTATGTCGTCCTGGTCTGAATATAGCCCTGATATCCCAGCCAGAGGTCGTAGGCCAGTCCGACGAGAAACACATCGCGCCCCTGAAGAAAAAAAGCTCGCTTACCATTGGGTACGGTTCTTCTGTAGTCACCGGCACCGCACAGAACCTTTACATTTGGGACGAAGCCGACTTCGAAATGGGCTACTTCCGACTTTATTTGTCCACGAAATATGTCGATCTTTCTTTCATGGTTCAAAAGGAGATATCAGAGTCTACCAGAGGATCTCGCCCTGCTCCTGTGTCCTCCGACCCGTCGCCATTCTGGGATTCCATTACTGTCCCTGTCGTCCTGGAACGAGGTCCGTGGGTCGCTCCTAAACACATGATTGGGTGAGTCCGTTCACGAATCGGTTGCATGGAAGAAGTCTTAATGCTTTCTGAAGAATCATCGGTTCGAAATGGAACGGAAAACATACAGTATGCCTATCTTCCTTTGAACCTCACTTATATCCTTCTGATCGGACCTCTGTTTCAAGTTTTTGGCGGAGCTCTCTAAATCGCTTGATCAGTCTCCTGCCTTGGAGCCGTTCTTTCAGAACGCGTACGTCAAGGAATACAGCATCACTGTCCCGGGATGTCAGACTTTCTCTCTCGTGGAGTTGCCTGGCTTTGAAGATCCCGGGAAAGTCGACAACCACATCGCTGCTTTGCGAGCCACGCTCTCTTACTTGACTAAAGAGTGAGGACATCGTTTAGAAGCTTTGGACGTCGGTGCTGACCCCATTCTGCAGATATCAGGAAGGCCGTCGCTTCATATCGTTCATCTGGTGCTACAACATCTCGACCTACTTGTCCGAAGTCGACAGTTTAAACCTCAAGCTCGTCATGGATCTCTGTGGCGAGGAGATGTTCAAGAACATCGTCGTCCTCACAACGAACTGGAACAAAGGTGCGACGGTGAAGTTGAAAGGACCGACCAGTAGAGGGTCGGTAGTCGGCGCCGTCCCCTCTTTGGAAAAGTACGAGAATAGCGAGCAGCAAATGATGGAGAACCCCCGTGTCTGGAAACCCCTCAAAGACGGCAACGCCCGGTTCGAAAGGTTCGGCGTGTTTCGAGATTCAGCCAACCAAGACAGGAACCCCGCTACGGCAGGCATCAAAGACCCCTTGGACGTCCTTAAGTCGATGCTGAAAAACGCCCCCGGGGTGCTTCAAGCTCAAAAGGAGGCGTCAACGACCAGGATTGTGACAGAGACCACCGTTGGGAAGACTCTGTCGGGCAGGATTGAGGAGAAGATCAAGAAGAAGGCGGACGACATCCAAAAGCTCGAGAAAGAGTTGAAGACGATGAACGAGGACCACAAGTACTGGGTGGATGTGCAGAGGGAGAAGAAGGACGCTGCGGAAGATATCGTTCGATGGAAGCAGATGCTCAAGGAGATAGGTAGGGTGAATAGCGTCTTTATGTGATGAGATTAAGGATGTGCCCTATCAAAGACGTGTTAATGTAATACATATTGCGAATGCTCTGAGCACTGATTAATGATTCTCCATCCTCAAGCTCAACCAGAGACGTGGGTCCTGGATCTGCATCATTCGGTGATGAGAGGTATCGATAGGAAAGCGATCTTTCTCAACACGATGTGGGCGCCTAATATCTAACATTCACTCGCCGCCTCAATTGCTGGCTCGCTCTGCCTCATGGCAAGTTTCAATCTGCGCCTAATGAGGTCATTCAGATCGATAAAGATTACAAGGAGATAACGGATTTTGCGACAGGCTTTTTCATCCCCTCATTCGTGACCTCGCACTGGAAGATTCACATAGCAAGTTATCCTTTACTACCGCCTATAATCAGTACATGATGCCGAACGTATCTGCCCTCGTCATGTCGGTGGCTCTCGTGCTCACATGAACGCAAAGCTCTAACGAACTGTGAAAAACGATAGCTGCATTGGCAAGACGGGAGCTGGCAAATCCACTGTAAGCCCTACATGCTAATTATCCAATCGGGGAGCTCATGAATGGCCCCGCCCTCGTAGTTCATCAACAATTTGCTTCGAAAAAATGTCGCAGAAGTCCAAGGACATTCAGGATCGTGCACCCGGGCTACTGCACAGTACAACTATTCCCTTCGGGATGGTCAGCACATAGGACTCGTCGACACTCCTAGCTTGGATTGCTTTAACCCAGACTTCGACATGCCGACACGCGATACGATACTCGACGATATCCAAGAGGTCATCAAAGAGGCCAGGTGAGGGTCGTACGGTCGAGAAGGGTCCAGGAAATGTATGGGACTGACAGTTGGTACCCCAGGGCACGACAACCGGACACTGTTTGTTATATTCTCGTCTTTCAACGTGCGGGGGACGAGCAGCCAATGCTTGCTCTTGCAGGATCCCATCGTAGGAAGTTCGCAGATCTCATAAGCACTGCTAAGGTCGCGGTCGTCACAACTCAATGGGATCTGCTCACTGCGGATCGCCCTAATAACCATCTTAGCGAAGAGGAGGCCACTGCGGAGGAAGATGAGCTATATACTGCCAGAAGCTTCTTGAAATCCCTTCGAGACAACCACAAGGACCTCTCCTACTATCGTTCGGGCAGAGCCAGGGAATATGCACCCGTTGCCGGATATATGTCTCCAGAAGACCTCATCCACCAAGTCCTAGGAATCTCCAACCCTTCGCCTGCCTCCACAGTCGAGCCTGCATTCGCCACGGTGACTACATTTTATCCTTCTCGTCGACCGTGTAGCTAAATGCTTTGCCGCCTTCCAAAGGTCGACATCATCAATGAGCTTCGATCCCGGGCTTGTCAATTGGAAAGGATGATATCTACGCTCCTGCCTCTCATGTCGACTCCGTCACCTGAAGCAGTCTCGGATGAATTGGCCGATGCAAAGAAAGAATGCGCCCGTCTAAAGGAAGACATGGCTCGCCTCCGCCAAGACAAGCTCGATCTGGCTCTCCAGCTCGCCGATGCTCATGAAAAGTCGGCCAAGAAGTCCGAGGAGGTCATAAAGCTCACAAAGGAGCGGGACGTGCTGAATGAGCGTGTTAAACACCTGGAGAGCGAAGCGCCTAAGCCTTTCGACTTCACTGGTGAAAAAGCCAAACCCCAATCGAAACCCGACGCTGCCAGTCCGGGCCTCTCCTCCAAGCAGAGTTCTGAGACTTTGGAGAACTTACGGAAGGAGTGCGAGGACCTTCGGAGTCAAACCTGGTGGGTCAACCCCCAAAATTCAGCCTCGAAGGAGCCATTCAGCGTGCTTCCGACCCGAGAGAAAGCGTCGCTCCCCATTCCTGGTCAACTTGTTTACTATTCAACCAAGGCTGGCACTGGCGCCAACCCCGAAACCAGCGAGATTCGGAACCACTCGTCGTCTGCGATCCACGCATCGATTTCTGGGAAGCTGGAGGGCAAAGAGGGTGAAGAGAAGGGCATCCAGCAGATTGTCCTTCAGAACGGTTCCCATATCTGGACTCATCCCGCAGACCGAAGCGTCCACGTCTCGATACCGGGCAGCGCTGGTGGTCAGACCGCTTACATCTTACCGGCATTGTGTGGAAAGATTCTCCATGTTCTTAGTCTTCCCTTCGAATCCAGCTGGCAAGGTGGGTGAACCTCCTATAGTTTATATCAATTGCATTCGCCGACCTTATACAACCAGGTGTCAAATCAATTCGCGTTGAAGACACGAGATACGTTGCGGCCCCAGCTGTCTTGGAAAAGATTCGAGTTAGCAATAACCTACCTTTCCATATCTTCGTGACCATCCTCAGCAGCGAGTATACTGATTCGGAGGAAAGGTGGCAGCACCGGATAGCCCCTGGTTACTGGGCCACCCGAGATGTTTGGAAGAGGAAGTACCCAGAGACCGTCCTCGTAAGTGTTGGGGGTGCGACTGGCGCAGTCCGTGCTTATTTGGGACGGCCTGGCTTTACTCTGTACGTTGACCCATGGCAGTGGTCGTGATTTTGTATGATTAGCCGGAGGGTTATGATACGATCTAAAGTGTGTAAGTAGTAGTGATACAGAGCAGATGCATGTTCGACAATGAGATATGTGGTTGGTCCCGGATTGTACAGATCATGGCAGTGGTGGACGAAAGCAAGTGATAGAAAATACATTTGGTATGGGTGCACATATTGGTTGAAAGGGAGGAACCGATGCTTTTTATGCGTCGTCGAGGACAAGGCGAGGGATGACGTTCATGGCCATCAACTACGAGACCAACGTCAGCATCGCACACCACACAGATTAGCGCACAGAACAACGCACCTCCTGGAACAGCAGTTTCGCGGCATACGGAATCGTCAACGTCGCCATCTTTTTGGAGCTCTTGCAATACGTGCACCAGCCGTTGTATCCCATGAGCCCGCACTGCTCGCAAGCTGACACCTCGAACTTATCCGAGGAAATCATCAACCGCTCGAGGAGCAGTTGTGTGGCACCGTAACCGATGAGACAGTCACGTTCCATCTCACCGAGACGCAGACCACCTTCTCGAGACCTACCCTCAGTGGGCTGGCGGGTTAGAGTCGCTCGAGGGCCTCGTGCTCGGGCGTGCATCTTGTCCATCACCATGTGCTCTGAACCGAAAGTTAGAAGATTCCAGAGGAAATAAGGCGCGGTATCACGTACTCAGTTTCTAAGAAATTCGTTCAGTGAAATGAAAGCGACGAAGGTAAGGAGAGAACATACCTGGTAATAGATAGGTCCGAAGTACACATATGCCTCCAGCGGTTCTCCAGTGATACCACTCGTGAGCATATCCTTTCCACCGTAACTGAACCCTTTCTCGATCAATATTCGGCTCATGTCCTCAACCTGAAGGGAGGCTAGTGTCAATCAAACAATCAGCAAGTCGTAAACGGTGGTTGCTCACCTTGGAACCACCGAATGCTGTACCATACTGGAGCTTCCCAGACAACACACCCGCCTTACCAGCCAGCAACTCAATCATCTTTCCAACAGTCATACGAGAGGGGAAACCGTGAGGGTTCATGATAGTGTCTGCGTTGCCCATCCATCAGCGACACAATCCACCAAGAAAATGTGCTAAACATACCAGGGTTAATTCCATCATCGTTGAACGGCATGTCCTCCTGGTTCACGATCAGCCCACAAACACCCTTCTGCCCGTGACGAGACGAGAATTTATCTCCCAACTCCGGTCTTCTCGTCTGTCTAATCAACACCTTGATCAACGTCTGGTCGTTATCCGTGTCACTGATCAACACTTTGTCGATCATACCAGACACGGGCGACTTGTAGCTGAGTGGGGCGTTCTTGTACGGGACGGACGCAGCTTGACCAGTGAAGGTGTTGTCAGAAGAGTTCGTGGGCGTCTGTTTGTTGACGTAGACGTCCTGGGGGTCGACACGCTCGCCAACACCTGGCAGACCATCGGCTTGGATAATGTCGTAGCGCTTGGAGACTCCGCCAGTCTCGTCGACGGGCGCATCGGCAAGACGATCGAAGGTTCCGTTGGGATATTTCCGGATAAGCGTTGCGTTCTTCCTGAGGACTTGGCACCGTCCATAACCACGGTCAAGACTCGCCTAGGTTTTCCCCTATTAGCAAGATGGCTTATCACAGCGCGTTGGTACGTACCTTGTTGAGAATCAACGCATCCTCAATATCATAGCCAGAGTAACTCATGACCGCGACAGTGGCATTCTGACCGGCCGGAAGCTTATCATAGCCAATCAACTCGATTGTCCGTGTCTTCACCATGGGCTGTTGTGGGTAGACACTCAGATAGAGAAGGGTATCAATCCGGTTGAACTGGTTGTAGCCAATCGCACCAATGGCTTGTTTACCCATAGCACATTGGTACGTGTTTCGGGGAGACTGGTTGTGATGGGGGTAAGGAATGAGACCGGCGACAGCACCGAGGATGGTGAAGGGTTCGATCTCGAGATGAGTTGTGGCGGGCTCGATGTCGGTTTCATAGAGTGCGATCAACGCGTCGTTCTCTTCGTTGACGTCGAGGTACTCGACCAGACCTTTGCGAAGGAAGTCCTCGAAGGTTACTTTGCCCTTCTTGAGTTGCTAGAGGGAAATTTTAGTCGAAATAATTCTAACCAGGCGCGATATTGTGACATACCAGTATGTGATCCGAGTTCACTTTTGGATGGCCATTCTCGACAATGAGCATAGGTCGGCAGATACGCCCTCCATCGCAGGCAATGTGAACCGCCCGTTGATGGTGATTGGTATATACACTGACGAATTCATTGAACCGTCCAGCGCGGCGAAGCTTGCGGAATTGAGTCACGAATTTGAGGGGAGAGCGACAGACACCGATGATGGTTCCGTTAACGTAGACAACGTAGGTGTTGTGGCCATAGATCTCCGTACCAGTGGTCAAGCTGATATCTAAAGGACTGTCAACGACAGGAAATTAATCCCGAATTTTGATACGTACCTTCGACCCCGAGCATGAACGCCAGACGAATGATAGGCTCCTCTTCGAAATCGGTCGTGATATGCGTCATGAGCGCCAAGTTCTTGACCAGACCGCACGCCTCTCCTTCAGGCGTATCACTGGGACACAGGACACCCCATTGAGATGGTTGCAGCGCACGGGGACCACTGACTTTCCTCGTCTTCTCGAACTGCGACGATATACGGGTCATCATTCCCAAGGCGGAAATGAAACTGAGGCGACTGAGCACATGGGTAACACCTGCCCTCTCCATCTTGAAACGCTTCAGTGACCAGTTTCCAGTAGAAATGGCGCGCACGAAGCCTGAAGTGAGATGGTCGCCTTGCATTTGCATGGTATTGTGGGCGTCGAACTCGCTCGTACGCGATGGTTTCTTGAGCACTTTGTCGATGGCCATTTTCAAGTTGGAGTTGTAGGTTTTGAAGAGATCTTCGAAGAGGAGTGCGAGCAGCTGGCCAGCCAATTCCAGACGCTTGTTTCCGACATAATCTCTGTCGTCGACCATCTTTTCGTCGTCGATAGCCATCAGGACACGTCGAGTCATAGTCGCGACGAAGATGGCCTTGGATCGGAGGTCGAGTCCCTTGACCGGGACGTGGGCCAACACGATAGTTGCCAGAGCTTCCAGGGCCTCTTCCCATGCTGGCCGTCGAGGGCCCATCATCTTGCGGTTGACCTTGACTCTGGAGCCGATGTACTCGAGCGCTTGGTGTCGCGTGAAGACTCCAAGTTTCGCAGAGTCCTCCAAGCTCGCAGAAAAAGCGATCTTGTACGCCTCGGTGTTTCCGGCAGTGAGAAGGAGGATCTCCTTGTCGGATTGGATGCCGAGAGCCTTGAGGGCGATGCAAATGGGCACGTCTTCGTGAATTGAGTTGTGTCGGAGGTAAATCTTGCCTTTCTTCGTGATAACGTAGGTTTTGGACTTTAGCCCACCGTGCGTCGACCTGAAGGCTGTCAATGGAAGCCAAGAGAAGAAATATTGCACACGCACGAAGTACAGGATGCCTGGACGACGCCCTTCACTGGGTCGGTCTCCACGATAATACGATTCTTGCTCAACTGCTCCTGCACCAAAATGACCTTCTCCGTCCCTTTCACCACAAAGTACCCTCCTGGATCCAGTGGACACTCCTTCATCCTCGCCAATTCCGCCTCTTTCTTCCCAGTCAACACACACTTGTTGCTCCTCAGCATGATAGGAAGTCGGCCAATGTTCACATTCCGCTGCACAATGTTCTTCCCCCTCGTATACTGAATGGTCACAATGATGGAAGCGCCGTACGTCGTGTCCCTCAGCCTGCATTCGTGCGGGGTCACCGGCCTGTCGACCGTCTCGATCTCATTCCTGCTGGGGAAGCCGACGTTGATGTCGGTGTACTTGAGCCAGAAGCGTGGATCGACGTCGGACGTGACTTTGTTGTTGGCCTTGACGATATTTTTTATGTCCGTGTCAACAAAGTAATTGAACGAGTCGATATGCTGCTTCACAAGGCCCTTGACCTTGAGAAACGCGGGGAGGAGGAGCCATTTGTCCTGCAAAGCAGACGTTGGTCGGATGCGGCACCACGGTGCAATTGGCACTCACCTCGACTGTTTTTACAGGATCAGACAGCCCCAAACCCTTCCATTGAGGTTTATTGAGCTGATCCCATTCGCTCTCCTCGTCTGCGTGGGCGACCATAACCAACGGTGGTGAACGAGGACAACTTTTACGCCCAAGGCAGATTCTATCTCCGGCTGATTTGTCAGGTGCGGTTAACACCATATGGCAACACGCCCCTAACTCAAGTGCTCGCTCTCGGTGCTCGCACAGGGAAGGCATTCGATTATGGAAACGAGGGACGTAGGATGAGTATACATGGTACATAGAAAAGCGACAAAAGTACAGGATGTATGATATAAATGTATGGCTTTAATCGAATGCTTCCTCTGCGCTTCTGCGGACCAGACGCCGGACCTTCTTCCTATACCCTATTTCCTGAAGTGAGTCTCGAGCGGAATAAAGATGGAATCAGTACCCACCGGCGATGTCTGTGCGAACCTCCTTCGCAGCGTCGACGTTTGCGGGGCTGTCCAAGTTGGGCGTGTCGGACGATAACAAGGAGATAACACTCAAAAGCTGGGATAAAAGTGAGTAGCTTGCTTGTGGCTTAAGATCGAGGGACGCACGATAGATTCCACAGTGTGGACAGGCAACCATCGCTCTCCTGCTTGCTCGTATCCGTACTCGTCTTCACCCGGGGCGTGCTGTAAAGAGGTAAGCAGACCGCTAACTTCGCCGGTGAGAATCAACGCACCAGGATGGAGATGCAGACGGTTCCATCGGCATAGACTAAACAAGCGATCAGCCTGGATTCAAGAAAAGACTTGAAGTGCATACTATTCGGATGCCACATCGGTGTGACGAACTTCATCTTGGGGGGAAGCAGGGGGAACTCCGGGGGGAAAGTCAACCGTGCCTTGAAAAAGCCACCCTCACTGCAATGCTGTTAGCCGGTTCCTCGTGTGCCTGCGGACTGTTTTGCTCACTAGAGAGTATCAGGAGGGCTTAAGAGGCATGAGTGTCCGGAATTCTTATCAACCATGACTGAAACTCACCCAATGATCATGATATCCCATTCATAGATGTTGTTCTCGTCCACCAGGCCTTGAGAGGGTCGTTAATGAGGTGGGGGCCTTGTGGCAGGAATGGAGGCAGCTCACCTGCTGAAAAGCCTTCAATTGGGCGCTTCGTCAATTCTGCAAGTTGGCGCCGCAACAACAGGGTGTTGGAGGCGGTCTGCGACGATGGTTTGGACATTTCGTAGTCCCGGATGAGTTGCGATGGTAAGGGTAGGTAATGGTACAAGACAGAGCCGTATCCGGTCCATGGCAGCAAGATTGATGGCTTATATGAGTCCCAACACGTGCGCCTCATGGATCAGGTCAACCTTTTTCATCTCCAGTGAGCCTTTTATACTTATTTGTATCATTCTTACATAGTTCAGGGATGACGGGAAGGAGCAGTAAAAGTTTAAATGGGAGCAGGATTCCCCAGGGGAAGGTTTGGCTGAGGAAGCGGACGAGTCCCTGGACTTCAGGGACCATGACTAAGCGGCTTAGTAATCTCCCGGGACCTGGCTTGAAATCTCTTTTCCCATTCCCCTGTGTCATTAATTTGCAGCCACGACACGACATCCCACCCCCGACAATGAACAAATCTTCGTTCACGATGGCGCGAACTTCGTCGGGTGGCTGAATGGTTCGAGGCAGAAGTCTTCTCACCACGGTCCAACAAATACCAAACAGTCTCCATGATCACGATGCTGACTCCACCCAATTCAAGTTGAGGCTATTCCAGCATCCACAGCAACTCTCTTCTTCACTGCACTACGCCTCTTGATCATGTCGTCCGAGCAACAGACAACTGAAAGCCAGCTCAAGGATTACTCGGTCTCCGAGGTGTACGATATGAACCAGGTAGATCGCTGGGATCGCGTCCGCCTTTGCCTCTGAATAGGAAGCTGAGGTTGGTCCTTCAGAGGCTACTCAACGAGTCGATTCCAGATGTGGCACCGGTATCTGAAGTCGCGCCGATATCAGTTCTGCGAGAAGAATATGAGCGAGGATCCCAAACCTTTCTTAGCCAAATCGACTGGTTGTCGAAGCAAGGGTATACTGCTTTCAGGAAGGCAAAGGGTGCGTTATGATTGTGTATGGTTCTGGTCCAAAGGACTAACCATCGCCTAATGACTAGGGGATGGCGACTGCTTCTACAGATGTGTGTTCTTACAAGACGCTTAATGACGAACCCCCATCTAATGAGCGCGTGCAGCCATCGCGTTTGCCTACCTTGAGCAACTTATCCAGACCCCGCCACAAGAACAGGAGTTGACAGTCTCCACGAGCCTCTCCTTACTGGCTTCCACCAAGGAAAACATTATCAATGCCGGTACGCAGGCAATTGTGGTGGACGACGCCTTCGAGGAGTTCGAAGCCCTCATCAAGAACGTCATCGTTCCTGATGCCCAAGGCCGCATCCTGACATCAGAGAGGTTGCTTGAAATCTTTCAAGCAAGGAGCTCCGGAAACAACTACGCTATTGAAGATGGTGCGTTCAATGCTCCTCCATGGATTCGGTGACTGATCGATGTGACTATGCAGCCTCCATACCCCCCAACATTGTCTTCTACTTGCGACTCTTGACACGAGCCCAGCTGAAAGGAAACGCCAGTAACTACGATGGCTTTCTTTACGATGCGGAAACGGGCGACCCTATGGATGCCGAGAGTTTCTGCAACAGATATGTTGACCCCGTCGGTATTGAAGCTGGTAGGCGCTATACCAGTCTTTTGTCTCTACCATGCTCATACGTTCCCAAGACCATATGCAAATGACCGCCCTGTGCCGCGAGCTCAAACTCAACCTGGACGTTGCGTACCTGGATGGTAGGCAAGCCGACAATGTCGATTTCGTCCAGTTCCGTGAGGGCCCAGAAACGCAGAAACCGCTCACCCTTCTGTATCGGTGCGTCGAAAAATTCTGCACAGGAGTGTGTGTCCTAACCACTTTTTCTAGCCCGGGCCATTACGATATCTTGGTTAAAGAAACGAAAGTCTAATTATGCGATGTTCAATGGTATGTTGTGAATCGAAATGCGTTTCTAAAGAGATGAAGAAGATCTGTTGTTCTACATCTCCGATTTCGAATCACTCAAATGGCCCATCTGGTACTTGTCGTACCCGATCTCCTTGTTGATTCTCGCCATGCGTGCCTTGTCCTCCTCGGATGAGTTGCTCGTGTCTCCAAAAGCAGCGTCCATGTCCTGTCTAAGGTCAGCTCGTGAACCGTGGATGTAGAAAGGCAAGTACGAACCTCCAAGCGGCGCCCGGCGGTTTCTGGGATGGTGCAGCAGTAGGCCGCTCCAATGAAACACCAAGCAGCGAAGCTGTAAAGCCATGGTGTTAGACACTGCTCGTCTAAAGCGAAGCTCAGCGAGGTACTGACAAGATGTAAGTGCCGTATCTCATGTTGTCAAGCATCGTCGGCGTAGCCATCCCCACTGGAAGTCAATTTATTGGGCGTCAGTCGTGCGCCATCGATTAAAAGCCCTAAACAGCGTACCGATGAATGCATTAATCCAGCTTACCGAAACCGACACTGCGAGTCCTTTGGTACGTGCACGCAACGGGAATATTTCTGAGCATAGGACCCAAACGACTGGGCCGAAGGTAGCTGCAAAGCCCACGGTGAAAATCCACACGAAGACACACGATACCCATCCAGCCGCTTTGTGTGTTGCCCAGGAGTCTTCATATTTCCCGCTCAGGCCTGCGATCACGGCGTGGCATGTACCCTGGAGGTATAGAGGTGAGCTCCAGTTTCAAGCTTTAGAGTTGCGCCTAATGTTACCATGAACAGAGCACCATAAATGAGCACTGGCTTGCGTCCAACCCCTTTACAGTAGTGAGTGCGCTGTACGTGAAGAATGGTCGACTGGGCTTACTGTCTAGATAAAGGACGGTCGGGACAGTGGCGATAAGCATCACGATTCCGATAACGCCTGTGGCTAAGAGAGACACGGTCGTTCCGGATAGACCAAGACCCTGGAAGATTTGCGGCGCGTAGAACATAATTGCGTTGATTCCTTGCATTCGAGGTCAGCTTCTGAAATCGATATTATTAGGAATGATCGAGACTTACCACACCACTGTCTAGATTGATTCGAATGCGTTAGCACACAAATGAACGTGAAAGGTCGTACATGAAAAGGCGCACTGGAAAATCATGATCATCACTATAAAGCAATGGTTAACCGCGTTCGTGAAAGTAAAGCAACCTCTCTCTCTCACCTCCAACAAGCAACCTCTTCCGGTTCGCCGCGCTCCCAAAAAGATAGGCCCACTGTCTCCAAGATGTTCGTAACGAAGCCATCCAACCCGTAGCCTTCTCATTCGGGTCCTTCTCTAGCGCTGCAATCTCAGACTCGAACTTGTGTTGGCCCACTATCTCGAGGTATTCGAGTTGGATCTCGTCCGAATCTTCTGGGCGCTGGCGGAGAGATACTAGCGCACGGAGGGCTTCAGCGTCCCTGGACTTACTCACAAGCCAGCGTGGGGACTCGGGGGCGAAGAGGATGCCAACTGCCAAAATGAAGCAGGGTACGAGCTGCAGAGCTAGCTACATGGTTCAGACATGTCAGCCTGATTCCTCAGAGGATGCAATGTTGAATGGGTGTGTGACTGACCGGGATGCGCCATGCAGCTTCGGTCTGCGTTTCACCAGTCCCTCCGATACTGTGGCAAAATCGAAGTTGAGACCTCATGATCTCTCGCCTTTGGTATGGTCTACGCACTAGTTGCAGCCGAAATCGCTGTGTCCCCATGGTCAGTGAAGGAAACTAGGCATTTTGGGTGTAATGCTTACATCCAGAAGGCGATGAGGGTGCCGACCTCGATTGAGAACTGGAACAAGCTGCCCACAGCCCCACGAATCGAGGTTGGGGATATCTCTGTTACCACCGGGCTTGTCAGTGGGGTCAACAGTACGTCTGAGTTTCGCCAATATACCTGAGTTATAAAGTGGCGTCGCAGAGGACAGCGCTCCCACTGCAATTCCTGTGAAAAAGCGGCTGGATTCTCCAAATGTCAGACATAACGTTGATGAAGCACACTGTTACTAAGAACTGACCCAACGTAGAAATAAGCTGGACTTCTTGCTCCAGTCTGAAGTGCAGTTCCAAGAATAAGCCATACACATGACAGTGTTATACTTCTTCTCCGTCCGAACTTGTCGGCTGACCATCCGGTCGCCAAAGCTTGCTTCGAGTTAGCTCAACGTAAACTAACCGAAATGAAATGCAGCATACTTCCAAGCAAGGCACCTAGGTTGATCATCTGCAATGTGTTTTCAGAAGCGAGTTTCGGGATTTTCGGGGGGTAAGGGTTTGATTTGAGGGACTTACCGATGTAGCCAATCCTTTTAGCGTCGAGTCGGTAAATGAAGGAAATGCCCTTTGGAAGCTGGGCATGACGAGGATACCACCGAAGCAACCTACATCATAGGGGTATATAGGTTACGCTTGAGGGTGAGTTGTAGCAGTACATACCGAGGTTATCTGTTAACAGAAGCATTGGTGTTTAGGTTGTCATTTCCGACGAGATATGGGAAGAAACTTACAACCGTAAAGAAAGCCTCCTAGGGCAGAAACTGCGTGAAAGAAAAAATTGTCGCTGTTTTAAGCACACCAGAATAGCGGGTTAGAAAAATCAAAAGAACGGCTTACAGACTGCCCAGCCAAAGGTTCGCTTTTCATTCCATATTGCCCTTATGGCACCAGTGGCAGCTGGCTTTTTGATGGACGCAGCGTCGTCTGAGCTCGGTGTTGAGGATTTCATGGGGGATGGATGGCCTGAGGAGATCCTGCCCCCAATGCACCCTCTATTTATGTCTTTTTTCGCCCTCGACCCTCTTCATTACATACGCTCCCGGTCGGATCCATGACAGGCTTTCAAGCGATGCCACGCCCCTTGATTTGGACTCTAGAGAACGTTTGGCCAACATTTGGCGATTGGAATGTTCGGGGGTCCGGGGGTCCGAAGGTCCGTCACAGGTCCGCGGTGATGTTGAATTGGATTTGCTTGGAGTCATATTGAAGTCACCATTGGTTAGCGATGCAGGGGGACAAGGGAGGGCCTCAAGAGAACCTGGTATTTGGCATGATACTTTTAGTACATGCAACCCTAAGAGCTTCTATGTTATCAGGATTACCACATTTCTCGACTTTTTCAGAGCTCTAAGTGCCGGCCGAGGATTCTCCGCAGTCAGGTTCTTAGGGGTGCAGGGAGATAACACATACGCGAAGGCCACGAGGCTTTGTGAAGAGAGTGACGAGGATTTCTGAGCGCCCCGCGCAGGCCATATATGTGTGTACGGCCCTTCACGCCGAAGCGAATATGAAAGCGGTTACCGACTTACCGATGAGCAGTTTGCCTAAGCAGAGTCATGACCTCACATATACTGTAAACAGGGTAGTATGTACGAGCTCTACGGGCAAAGTCAAAAGGAATATTTTGGTTGGATAAAGAGAAGGCACGTTGAGGTGTAGTCACGGGCGTATAACCTGCACGGAGCCATCTTCTTCCCACTCCTGAGCAAATCTCTCTGCCCGTCCTGCTGAGCACGACCGATTGAATTTTGGGCAGAATTTGGACTTATCAGTACAAACCTGCTTGAGTATATCTCTTTTGGCACATTAAGACCTAGTGAAAAGGTTGTAAGCTCTCCCTCCCTGCCAGTTCCCGTCCAGCGCCAATTCAGGAGACCCCGATTCGGCGCTTATTTGTAGTCACGTGCGTATTTCGGTCCCGAGACCCCGATCTGAACAATGGGTTCCGGCATCTTCGGCATGCGCGCGCATGCGGTAATTATGATGGCGCGTTAATGAGCTGTCAGAAAGTTCAACGCTTCAACCTCAACCACGACCATCGTCAGTGGTCCCGCTCCCTTTGGCCTCTAGTAGGCTCTTACACTGGCGCAATACATTGTATATCTTTAGGTGCTCCATATCTGCCATTCTGAACCAGGAAGATGCCGGAACCCGTGAAGAAGAAGGGGTATGCCCATCGTAGGTTCTCTATGAAGCTGGTCATGATACATCGCTGACGCTTGAACAATAGGCACCTCCATGACTATATCTGCTCCACCAGGTAGCTAAACTTCCCATACCTTTGCATAATTGATATGTGACTCTGACTGTTGCGTCCATTTAAAGAGGTCGACCCGGACTCTGATTTTGTTGCTGGGGCGTATATCGAAGAACCCAAGACGAAGCCCAAGGCGAAGAAGCTTACGAAAAAGCGAGGAAGTGCTCCAGCCAAAGCAGTTGCACTGTCAGATGACGAGTATGCACCTGTGAAGAAGACCTCATCGCACAAGGCCAAAGCTAAACGTACGTCAATGAATACCACCTTTCAAGTATATGAAAGGAGGCTGACGTTGTCTTCCAATAGAGCCACGCCCTTATAAAATTCACACCAATGTTCTTCGAGATTTATTCGGTTAGTCTACCTTGCCTCGAAGAAAATGTTTCATATGCTCACATTTCCTGTGCAGCTGGCGAACTCGTTGATGGTGAAATCATTAGTTTCACATCTTCGGAGGAAGAAAGTGAAGACGAGGTCGAAGAAGAGCAACCTGAGCCTCTCGCAACCTCATCTAATGTTCCTCTTGTGCAGGGAGGTCCTTCCGTGAGCGATGAGGTTGAACCTGGTTCACTCAAGCGCAAGGCCTCTCCAGTCCTTGCTGATGATCCAAGCACCAAGCGACTGAAACTTTCTGGGCAGGGAGGCTCATCGCTTCAGGCAGGGCATAAACCTAGCCAATCATCTGGGGTTATCTCCGATGGAGGCTCAGTGACAGAACCAGAGTCGGAGCCAGAAACATCAAAAGCAGTGGTAAAGCCTTTCCTGGCGTATGAGAGCGGCTCAACAGAGGATGAGACTGAGCCTGAGGCAAAGCCAAACCCTCCCGCAAAAGAGTTTACCTGGGAATCAGGATCGACTGAGCCCGAGTCAGACGTAGAGCCGGTGCAGAAGGCGAACCCGCCTGCTAAAGAGTTCACCTGGGAATCAGGGTCTACAGAGCCTGAGTCAGACGAAGCGCAAACGCAGAAGCCGAAGCTACCCGCCCACGGTTTTGTCTATGAATCAGGGTCGACAGAACCAGAGTCTGATGAAGAACAGACACAGAAGAAGAGGAAGTCGCTATCTGCTAACGCAAAGGTAAGTGTCATGACTCTTCTTCTCCTTTCGGTCCTGACATTATGATAGGCGCGCATACCTAAACCGAACTTCCCTCTCAAACCTGGGCAAACGCGGCAGCCGGCACTTGTTCTCGATGAAAAGAAGAAAGTACAGGTTCCTGCCTCAATCAACACTTACCTTCGAGGGTATCAGCGCGAAGGCGTCCAGTTTCTATACAATCGCTATGCTGCGAATGAGGGCGGCCTTCTAGGCGACGATATGGGCCTGGGAAAGACTGTTCAGATTGCCGCTTTTCTTTCGGCTATCATGGGCAAGGAAGGCGTTTCGACAGATATTGGACGGAGAAGGAAATGGGTCTCTGACCTACAGGACACGGAACCATTGTGGAAGACGCATAGGAGGCTACCTAGCGACACTCCAAACAAGAAATGGCCCACCGCTCTTATCATAGCGCCAAAGACGGTGTGTCTTAACTGGGAGAAGGAGCTTGAAACGGTAGGTCGTCTCGTATGCTTGCGCTGTGACCCCGTTCTGACGACACGTTTTAGTGGGGGTATTTCGATGTCGGTGTATACATGAATGGGCAGAAGCAGAAAGATCAAACGCTGCGCGATTTTGAGCTAGGAAGGCTCGATGTTGGTACGTTCATCAGTTGCACTCCGTGCATTCGATTCCCTCATTACTCATCATGCGAAACAGTCATCACCACCCCACAGATGGCTACACGGGACGCCGGAATGCTTTACGACTTGGCTTGGAGTTGTATAATCTTCGACGAAGTACACGGTGTCAAAGACCCAAAGGCTCAACTCACTCGTGCCTTGGAGTCCTATACATGCCCGGTGCGCATCGGCATGACTGGGACTGCCATCCAGAACTCGTACATGGAGATGTGGACCATTCTGAACTGGACAAACCCAGGTAAAGTTGGCGACCAGAAGCAGTGGAGACAATACATCGAGAGGCCGTTGACCCGTGGGCAATCGGCTTCTGCTTCTGAAGAGGAGAGGGCAAAGGCCATGGTACGTCCCACACAGATTGGTAGTCTAAGGAAAAGGGTCTCAAACTATCTTCTAGGTTGTTGCGAGGGTACTCAAAACGAAGTTACTCCCTCAGTACTTCCTGCGACGTTCGAAGAGTATCATCGCAGACCAACTGCCGAAGAAATATGATCAAGTCGTCTTCTGCCCCTTGACCAGGTCACAGATTCTGGTGTATAAGAAGATCCTGGACATGGAGGCCATCCAGAATCTGATGAATCGAGACAAGCCGTGCCCTTGTGGCTCGAAAAAGAGGTACAGGGCTCAGATCTACGTTTCTTCATTGGTATCTGACCCATTATCCTTAGTCTGAAAGCTTGTTGTCACCCTTATGTTACTGGCGACCTCTTTAAGTTCATGTCGATCCTGATCAAGCTTTCGAATCATCTTGGACTCATCGTCCCCGGGCCTAACGATCCTCCAGAGCAGCTGAAGCGCAGTCGCGAAATCACCGACGCGATTTTCCCAAGTGGGAATGCTCCAACCTGGGCAGAGGCGGTCATGAATCCAGACCACTGCGGAAAATGGAAGGTGTGTATACTTCGCGTTCAAACTCGTAGCTAGTCTGCTTACAATGTCACGACTAGACCCTGGAATCCTTGCTGAGTCAATGGAGGAAAGACAAGACGAACAAAGTGCTCATCTTTACCAAATCTGTGAAGTTGTTGGAAATGCTCGACTTCCACCTCAACTACAAAAGTGCGCGCGTTTTCGCTCGCACCTCAACATTCGCTGATCACTGTATTCATAGGCTATCCGTTCGTCAAGCTCGATGGCAGCACGAAGCAATCCGACCGTAAGAAATATGCCCTGTTCTCATCCAACTTTCGCTGACCACGCGTTAAACATCAGGAATGCCGCTCATTGATCAATTCAATTCGGACCCGGATCTCTTTATCTTCCTCATCTCGACCCTGGCAGGAGGGACGGGCCTCAACCTTACCGCTGCGAACAAAGTCGTCATATTCGACCCCAACTGGAGTGAGCCCTTTGCATTTCACCTCTCCGAATGACAACGCTAATGATCTTGTTTCCTAGATCCTGCGCAAGACTTGCAAGCCAAGGACAGGGCCTTCCGAATTGGACAGACCAGAGATGTCACCGTGTGCCGACTACTGGCGGCAGGTACAATTGAGGAACTCATTTATGCCCGCCAAATCTACAAGCAGCAGCAAATGGCCATTGGTTACGATGCCAGCGTCCAGACCAGGTACTTTAAAGGAGTGCAGGGCGATAGTTCCAAGCGGGGAGAGTTGTTTGGAATGGAGAACATATTCAAGCTGCAGGAGAAGGAGCTTGCCACCAAAATGGCGATCGAGAAGGCCAATTTGGCCGAACTTGACTGGGCAATGGCTAACTTGGAAGCGAAGGGGAGGAAGGGGAAGAAGAATGCCGACGTCGATGTTTTCGAGACTGCTGCGAAGAAAGGGAAGGAAGATGTGGGTACATTCGTTGACGATACTGGGATTGAGAGCTAATCGAGATTCTATCAGGACTTACGTGGACTTGGCGCTCTGCTTTTGGACGATGGTGAGCTTCTTTGACCGCTACTTCCATTGGCATGTATTAATATCACATCCCTTCGTAGCTGTGCCTACCACTGCTCCCACTGAGAAAGATGTCCTGAAGAAACTGTTCGACACGATCGGTGTGAAATATACCCATGACAACGATGACCTCTTCAAGGCAAGTAACGTCGAAAGGGAGAGGGCCAAGCAGACCATCCAGGTGAGCTTCCTTCACTGTTATTGGCGGGGACGACGATGCTCACGAATATTGTTTATAGAAAGTCAGTGGGAAGAGGAAGAAGGCCGATCCGAAGGGGAAGAAGGCCTCTTCTTCAAAAGCACCGGCTGAGTCTAAGCCTGCACCTGCCCCTTGGCCTCCTCTTCGAGGGGCTGCCAAGCGGCGCGCGCAGCAAGAGGCCGCAACCCACCCCGTGGCCAGGCCCGCTCCACCGCCACCCGCGCCTGCCCCCAGACCCAAACCGAAGGCGAGCACGACAGAGATGGAAGCGCGGCTTGCGGCGAGGTATAGCGCTGCTGTCAAACTGGGCATTATAAACTCGCCTGCTGACCTCCCCAGGCTTGCGGCGGAGTTGTGAGTACTGTCCAATGATTTTGCACGTAGCGAACCAAACTAACATGCCTTGCTTTAGTGTGAAAATGGATCCTGCGAAACAGGAGAAGCTGCTGGCAGAGTTCGATGAGTATATGTCTACGTCGGAGGATGAAGACGAGGAAGACGATGAGGATGAGGATGAGGAGGATGATTAGGAGGAGGCCACTGGTCCTCGAGTTTGAGAATCGTACTGTTCCGACTGTTGTATGTGCATTTGCTTTCCTGTTGTCATGTCTACTCTGGATGTATCCTACCCGATTTGAGTCGACTCCCTGAGCCTGAGATAGGCAACTTGCTTCCTTTCTAGTAGTCTAGGTAGGACCCGGAGAGAGCGGTAATATCTGTGTGGCGGCCAAGTGGGGTAGAGATCGATCCCTGGCACGACCTCATCGCTGACTCCTCCAACAAGCCTACGCGGACTTCCGGATCTGGAGCGAGCTCTACATCTCCCTGAAGAAAAGCGAGAAGGCATAAAAGTGCAGAAGACCACCGAAATGAAATACAAGAGCGGCAGCCACGGCACCTCTGGGAGGCTGCACTCGACATTACACGGCTACTTAGTACCCATGCCCTCTTCATGACTCCCCACGCTCGCGGCGGCGGCCATCCCGTCGAGCGAAGATGCGTATGCGTACAACGGGAATAACACGCTTGTACGACAGGCCCGCGTACATCGTTAGCCTCCTGCCTGTAATAACTTCCACCTCACTAATGTTGCGGTTACTTTGCGAAGGATAAGGACGATGCTGTCAGAACCGTTTCAGCGATGAAGAAGTCTGTGTACAGCCCTCACATGCGTGTTGTTAGTGTAGTGGGCCTGAAGGACGTGCTCGATGATGCCACTCTACAGATTTTACATGCTACTGCCTCTTGGTGGAAAGTATTCAAAATGAGTTAGATTTATCGGCATGTCTAAAATCCTGTAAACTTTCAAGGCCCAGGGTCTAGGGACATACAATTTGGATCTGAGCGTAGTCGTACGCAGACGTGATGACTGTCAGGAGCGGCGCTACACTTCTTCCCGACCAAGCGCCCAAGCGCTAAAGGGGAAACGACATTCGTCGTTCGAGTCATTAGCTAATCCCCATAAGGAAGGTAATTTCCTTATAAAGCGGCGCTTCCCAGCGCCTGCGTCCTTGCTTCAAAGGGGCCGGGCCAAGCCCACTGATTCTAATTAGGATCCTTTTCTTGTCTTAAATTGTCGCATGCTAGGCTATGCTAGGGTCTCCAATAAATTTCCTCGGTGTCTTCTTGAAGTCTTCGGTGCTTGGGCATTTGGTGCATTGTAGGACTTCTTTCACTGCTGCTCTTAGATAATAGATGCAATTCAACCCGGCTAATCCAAGGGTGGTCCGGTCTTTAAATAGCCGACCGGACGTTGGGTGGTTGGTCGAGCCGCCAGGCTCGAAAAAAAATTGTTGGACCCCCTCCTCAAAACCCTAAAATGGGGCTCTGGGATGAGGTTTCTAGTTTTTCTGGGAGTTTAAATTATTTAAAACACTTAATATATCACTTACATGCTCAAGAGAGGTCAGTATATGAGTGTGTGGGGTGTATATTGGGTGTAGAGACGCCAACCGGCAGTGCGCCCAAATGGGAATTGGATCACCGGTCACTCGGATTTTGCCGAAATTTGGCGCCGGGAACCAAAATTGATGGAAATTACCCGATTTGGAAGGTCTTGGCGCTTACGTGGGTGGTTGGTTGGACCCCCGAGCCTCATTTCAGATTTTCCGACCCCAGGTCTCTTTTTTAAAGACCGGACCACCCTTGGGCTAATCGATTTCTCAATGTGTTACTTGCATGCGCAGAGACCCTTAAATCTTTAGATTGTGACCATTGCAATACATATTGAATACATAGACGCAGATACTCGCTCGCTGGCGCGCCCCTTTGGGGCGCTCGCGCTCGCGAGTGGAGGTAGTAGGCCGCTACACCTGTAATTTACAGATTCTTTACACTCGCTCGCTGGGGGCGCGCCAGCGAGCGAGCATGTGTGTCTATAATTGCATTAGTGGCCACAACCTACTAAGGGTCTCAGCTATGCGAAAGCCATTGGCCGGTTTGAATTGGGGCTGTTATCTGAAAAGCAGCGGCGAGGGAGTCTTACATGGCACCACACGCCCAAGCACTGTAGCTGAAGCCTGCAAGAAGACACTGAGGCGATCTTTATTCAAGACCACTCCAGCATGCGCGAAATTAAGGCAAGAAAAGGAGTGTGCCAACACTAGGGTAGTCTCCGTTGCTGACCTTACGAACACAAGATCTGATGAGTCGATCGGCCTGAGGTGCGCTCGCGCTCGCGAGTGGAGGGATACCATTGACAGCAATCCAGGGAAGTCCACCAGCGAGATAGTCGGTGATGAGGATTTCCAAATTCAATGTTAGGCATGAGTTAGAGGGCATCTCAAATGAGAGACATAGAACAGGCATCGTTGGTGTGCAGGTCGAGATGCATCGGACAAGCGAAACCAAGTGGACAGGGAGGTGCCAAAACGAGCAGCGACCTGGCGAGTTACGCCGAGTCTGAGGTGATGGGCCACGGTGACCGGACGATGTCATGCTCCCACTGGACGGGCATGGCAATGTCCGAGTCATGGAAGAGAGTGGAGACGAGTACATACGACGTGGAGAGATGGTCATGGTGAGATGGCGATGGTCGTCGTTGAAAGAGAAAAGAGGGGGAAGGAACCTGGCCGAGCCCGAAGGTGATGTTGAAAACATCTCGCGTTGGAACGGCGTGAAGCAGGATTTCAAGTTCTCTACAGATATCCGGAGGTAAGGGCGGATGGGCAGACGTGTAAACTCCATCATAACGAGTCATGCAGAGGACATACTGGCCATCATTACAGGGTAGATAACGCGCAAAATACTGGGGAGTAATAAGTAGGGTGTAGCTTGAGGGGAGAGATGGAAGGTGGAAGGGACAATCAGCGCAGGCCAAAGAAGCGCCAAGGGTGGTCCGGTCTTTAAATAGCCGACCGGACGTTGGGTGGTTGGTCGAGCCGCCAGGCTCGAAAAAAAATTGTTGGACCCCCTCCTTAAAACCCTAAAATGGGGCTCTGGGACGAGGTTTCTGGTTTTTCTGAGGGTTTAAATTATTTAAAGCACTTAATATATCACTTACATGCTCAAGAGAGGTCAGTATATGAGTGTGTGGGGTGTATATTGGGTTTGTATTGGGTGTAGAGGCGCCAACCGGCAGTGCGCCCAAACGGGAATTGGATCACCGGTCACTCGGATTTTGCCGAAATTTGGCGCCGGGAACCAAAATTGATGGAAATTACCCGATTTGGAAGGTCTTGGCGCTTACGTGGGTGGTTGGTCGGACCCCCGAGCCTCAGGCGTGATAAATATGGTAGTGCCCTGATACTCGGCAGATACTCGGGATCTCGGCACAGAGATTACGTAAGCCATCAAAGCGCGCCCAAAGGTCCCCGCCAACCAAATCTCACCCTGTGCATGGCGAACACGCCATTCTGTGTTGTGTAAATGTGAGATTATATAAATTTAGATATATAGATACATAAACCCTCCACTCCCGTGCCAAAATGGTGGGTGTACGATTGAAAAATAGGTTAAAAGCAGGTTAGCAAAACAAAACCGGGTGCACGCTCGCTGCGCAACCCAGCGAGCAGTTAGGCTGTATTTTTGGCCCAAATAGTGAGCTCGATGATCCCAGAATACATTTCTCTCAGTTTGCTCATGAGCCCAAGAGGCGGACAGTCCTGCGACTTCACCGTGCCTCAAACCTGCCTCCCCTCCTCCAAGTCGCACCCCGGCACCCAATCTTATCAGTCCGAGTATCAGACGTGCTCCCCGCAATCTCACCGAGTATCAGATTCTCTGAGCCAATCAAAATGCTCTCATAAATGGTGGAAATCAGGCTGTCAACGGACAACCGCCGAGTATCAGGGAGAAAATCAACAACAAATAGCGAGAATTCACCATCACTGCTGTCATCGGGTGACCGGCCACATCGAATACCGACACTGAAGTGAGCCCAACGGTGAGCAACCAAAAGTGTATAGAGCTTCCCTTTCTCCCCTTCCCCTTTCCTCCTTTTTCTTTTCTTTTCTTTTTCCCTTTTCTGGGGTAGGCACAAGCACCATTAACGCGCCGAGCCTCATTTCAGATTTTCTGACCCCAGGCAAGGGGCTGTCGGAATGGAAATTTTGGACCAGAGGTCGAAATTCTCGGTTTGGGCACCTGGGGTACCCCTACCTACCTACCCGCGGGAATATATTACTTAAATAGGCAATTATATGACATCATTAGGGTTGCTTTGATTGCTTTGACGTTGCAAAAGTTGTGTTAAGAATAACGGATGCTTCAATATATATGTTAGAAGTCATATATCTACAGTAGTGATACGTAGTAGGGCAGTATATATGTCAAAAAAATGCATAACAGATATCTGCCACCCAAACGCAACCCCAAATAAGGTACATACACACTAATGCACCTCTCATGTCACTGTTTTCTCCCTAGCTGACATGATTATATGGCTATAACAGCCATTCTACCCTCAAACTGACCCGTAAAATGTGTTTTCTATGCCAAAAATTTCCTTTTTTGGCCAGGTCAAAATTCTCTGGGGCCCTGCCCCAGACCCCCCTACCTACCTAGACCCCGGGTCCGGGATTTCTATTCCGACAGCCCCTTGACCCCAGGTCTCTTTTTTAAAGACCGGACCACCCTTGAGAAGCGCCGGAGGAGGGAGTCATCGGGCAGAAGATAGCATAACAGGTGATGACAGGTGCAGTCATCAGGATGCGCGTACTACAGGCAGAAAACGAGGACCTCCAGTGTAAGAGGTCGAACTTACAGTTGCACGGACAGGGGTAGGAAGCACTTAGTAAGCAGTCGAAGCCGCAGCCAAACAGGAGCATACGCACATTTCACCTTCTATAAGAGGAAGGAGATATGAGCATGGGAGCCTTGCTTGGAAGCAAGGAACCACTTTCAGTGTCAGGAAATCAAAGCATCCTCCTGTTGTTGTTCCTGTACCACAACGTCCAGTACCGGCACTTCAGATGACTTCATCTGTTAGCAGGACCTTGCTTCATAAACTGCGCCCTGCAAGAACGTCACTTTGCCATTTGCCTGTGCGCCTCTTCTCAACATCCCACCCTTCGCAGTCGACCTATCGAGACATGGACACCCCTCGCTACCGCCCTCTATCCCTGTGTGAGGTGGAAGATCTCCAAGAATATCGCCCCGGCGGCTTTCACCCTTGCTCAATTGGCGATACACTTGGAAATGGGCGCTATACAATACTCCACAAACTCGGACATGGAGGAGCCTCGACTGTGTGGCTTGCGCAGGATTCGACTTCCGCCAATGGACTTGTGACATTGAAGGTCTTAGCTTCTGACAGCTCCCAGCGTCCCCCACGGGAGCTCCTAATCAATAGAAAACTTCAGGAAGTCTTCGCCCATTCCGAACATTCCCAGCACGTCCAGCTTATCGACACCAACTTTGTGGAGAAAGGGCCTAATGGCACACACCTATGCTTCGTCTCGAAGCTTCGTGGTCCCAGCGTGCGCTCTGTCAACGAGTTTTATTCCTACCACCGAAAGTCCAAGCTTCGTGGCAGTATTGCTCGAAAAATCGCTGGGCAGGTCGCTCGTGTTGTCCAGCAACTCCATGACGCGAACATTGTCCACGGAGGTGTGTTTTGGCATGTAAATGATATGCGTATCTCGTCTGACGTATAACTAGACCTCACAACTTCAAATATGCTTTTCATGCTCGACAATTCTGCTGGGCACCTCTCAGGCAGGGCAGTGTATGACCTACTGGGAAGTCCTGTCCAGGAAGAGGTTGTTCCTTTACCAGGGTTCAATGTGCATCCATCCGCGCCTGCACAAGCCACTGAAGCCGCCGACATCACTGGACTCATGCTTCATCTTGCTGATGAGGTCGTCCTGTCTGACTTTGGTCAGTCCATGGATATCCGAGAGGCAGCAAGGGACTACAATCCCGCCACAGTTCTCCACTACACCCCTCCCGAAGTCCGTTTCGCTTCAAAACACGGACCGATTGGGCCTGCATCTGACATCTGGATGCTTGCCTGTGCGATATATGAAATACGGGCCGGACATTCTCTCTTTGATTCTTTCCTCCATAGCGACAGCCTCATATGGATGGAGATAATCGAGACATTTGGGAAGCTCCCCCAGCCATGGTGGGATGCTTTTGAGCCGCGTCATCGATGGTTTGAAGAAGATGGGACCCCGAAAGCTGCTTCAGTGCAGAGGGGGCTAGGGAACAGCATTATCTCGGAAGAAAGCTCACTTCGATCCAAGGTCGAGCAGATTGGGGATGATGAAGAAACGGCAGGAGGCGAAATCCTGGACGCTTTGACAGAGCCAGCGCATGTCAGGCCATCAGCTGCAGAAGTGGACCTGCTCACCGACTTACTTCAGCAAATGCTCCGATACAAGCCCGAGGACCGTATCACAATTCATGAAGTTGTTAGACATCCCTGGTTCACCTACGGTGTGCAATAAATAGAATGAGTCGCACGCAGGTGTCGAGCATTGGCGGCATAGGTGGCTTGGAGGTGGCGTCGGTAAATGGTAAGAACGACGATGCTCACAAATGTTGTTTATAGAAAGTCAGTGGGAAGAGGAAGCAGGCCAAGCCTAAGGCGAAGGAAGCGTCCTCCTCAAAAGCGCTGGCCGAGTCTAAGCCTGCCCCCCCGCGCCTTGGCCTCCTCTTAGAGGGGCTGCCAAGCGTCGCGCGCAGCAAGAGGCAGCAACCCGCCGTGGCCAGGCCCGCTTCACCTCCAGCCGCGCCTGCCCCAAACCCAAACCGAAGGCGAGCACCGCAGAGATGGAAGTGCGGCTTGCTGCGAGGTATAGCGCTGCTGTCAAGCTGGGGATTATAAACTCGCCTGCTGACCTCCCCAGGCTCGCAGCGGAGCTGTGAGTACCGTTTGCCTTGAATGACAATGCCTTCGCACGTAGTGAACCAAACTCATGCCTTGCTTTAGTGTGAAAATGGATCCTGCGAAACAGAATTCGATGAGCATATGTCTCCATCGGAAGATGAAGAGGAGGAAGCCGTTGAGGATGAGGAGGACGATTAGGAGGAGGCCACTGCTTCCTCGAGTTTGAGAATTGTATGTACTGTCCTGATTGTTGTATGTGCATTTGCTTTCTTGTTGTCATATCTAGTTTGGATGTATCCCGTTTTGAGCCATCTCCCCAAGCCTGAGATACATCCGTAGCTTGCTTCCTTGTCCATGACCACGCCTCATGAGTGTCGATGGGCGCTTCAAGGGCGCTTGCGAGCCCGGCGACCGAATGATAAGATCAGTGTGACTCCACGTAAGCGCCGGCCCTGCGGGAATATTTGGTCATTGCTGCTGCGGCGCCGCGCCCCTTTCTGACCCTAACCATCACCATCGTCCCAGCTATCTACTTCTCCATCCACTCACAAAGGTACGGGCATATCCTACCATCGATGTCTTCGAAACAGCCATCCTGGAGCGGGAGGACGCTGCGTCGTCTGTCGACCGAGTACTACGAGGCCGCTGGGGGTGAGCTGCTCTGTGTGTGTGTCGCTGCAGAGCGCCCAGTTCTAATGAAGATCGCCATCACTCCCTTCCTCCAATCTGTTTACTGACTCGCCGATCACTGAAGGTCCGAGTACTGTTATGGCTTCAAGACAACCGCAGAGCGCGACGGCGTTGCGTCGTTTGATGACTGAGTACAAGCAGCTCACCGCTGGAGGTGCGTAGCACAAAATCTATTGAAGTGGGGTCAAGGTTGAAGGTTGATTTCTGTCGCTAGGGTCACCAGATGGGATGTTTACTGCAGGTGCGTTCCCTCATTATTCGAGACTCGCAAGGGTCCACTTACACTGCATCGCATTTCTAGGCCCTATCTCTGAGGACGACTTCTTTACCTGGGAGGCGCTGATCAGTGGACCGAAGGATACACCATTCGTGAGTATAGTAACTGGCCTTCACTCGCTTCCACTAGGCTGACAGGGAGCGAATGCAGGAAGGAGGGGTGTTCGCAGCTAAACTTACCTTCGTGCGTCGTTCAAGCCTTCCGTTACCTCTCTTGACGCATGTTAATGCCGATTTCCTCAACCCTTCAATAGCCTATCGACTACCCACTATCCCCGTTCAAGATGAAGTTCGACCCTCCCCTCCTCCATCCCAACAGTACGTCGCAAGAGAAACCATCCCAGGCGACTCCCTAACGTCTGTGCCTCCCATATAGTCTACCCCGACGGAAACGTCTGCATTTCCATCCTCCACACTCCAGGAGACGACCCAACGATGTACGAACAAGCCTCTGAGCGATGGAGCCCCGTCCAAAGCGTGGAGAAGGTTATCCTTAGTGTGATATCCATGTTGGCAGGTCAGTGACTGATGTTTATTTGGATGGATGGCATGACCTGTTGTTTCTCACTCTGGGCTGCGATGAACAGAACCCAATCTCGAGAGTGGAGCGAACATCGACTGCTGTAAGCTTTACCGCGACAACAAGCCCGAGTATGAGCGGTTGGTTAGAGAGTCGATCAGGGAGCAGCTGGGGTTGTAAAGATAAGTAATAGGTGGGGGGACGTGGAGACGTTGATATGATATGTTATAAGATAACCGCGCTACAGATAGTCATAGGAAGAGCAGTAAATTCAAGCAAGCTTTCTCGCAACTCCAATTCCAGCATCATTTCCCTTCTTTCTGGTCATGGCAACTTCGTCGGCTTGAACACCCTCAGATCAATGTCCTCTCCTAGGATATGTCTCCGCACATATTCATTCCTAAACATGCCCTTCGGATCCACCTTCTCCAGGACACCCCTGAAATCGTCAAACCGAGGATACAGTCTGCGCAGGTCGTCGGGCTTCATCTCGTGTGCCTTCGCCCAGTGTGGCCGGCCCCCGTGTTTGAAGACGACCTGTTCGAAATGGGTGAAATACTTGTGGTATGGGATGTTGAAGCCGTATGGCCTGCAGAGAAGTGAGGTTTGGTAAGGGATTGCAAGAGGGCGGGGCGGTACTCACTTGAACTGCACGATGCCAATCCAACAGGTCTCTTCTGAATGGCTGGGGCTCATCCACAAGTCGTCCCCTGCAGAGAAGCGTATTTCGATAGGGAAGTGGGGCCGTATACCGCTAGGATCTGAAATCTCGCCCTCGATCCACGTTCTGAACTCGCGGATGCACGCTTCTGCGTTCCTGAGCGGGACAGCCCATTCCGTCGTATGCTGGGGGTACTGGCAGTCATGAATACGAATATGGTGAGCTTACAAGTATGAACGCAGATGAACAAAACGCACTCTGCAATCGACATTGAATATCCGGTGACTTTCGTTGACGATGGTGGTTTTGCCAGTGGCAAGCCAGGCTGCGAGGCGTCCGGCCCAGATGTTGAGGCTTCGGACGAAACGACCCCCGAAAAGGAGGAGCTGGATTGCATGGTAGCCCACCAGTCGGTCGTAGAACCAGTTTCCCCCTGGGCTTAGAGCCTACCCCGAGTTTCAAGACCTCAGTCAGCGATGTCCAATTTATGAGGTATTCTTGATGGGAGAATCCGTACCTCGGTCGTGCGGTTTGCGTAGCAGCATCGGACTGTGCCTGCCGCTGGGAACCACCAGAATCTCGGATGCTGGGAGGAGCGCAGGAGTTTGTGCATGCTGCCAACGAACTCTTCAATGGGTAGTGTTTCCTGGTGCTCTTTCAGTCTAAACGCGGGCTCGACAGACATCGTTACGGTGAGGATGATGCCCGTCGCTCCGATGCCCGACAATGTCGCGTTGAAGATGTCGGAATTTTGGGTGCGTGAACAGAAGACTTGTGAGCCGTCTGCCAGGAGGACTTGGAGCTCCGTTACTGCCTTGCAGATTACGGGGAAGGTGATGCCGGTGCCGTGTGTTGCGGTGGTGATTATGCCTCCTAGTGTTTGTTCGGAGATAGAGCCGAGGCAGCTGAAGGCGAGGTTGTGCCGCGCGAGCTCGCCGTGGAGGTCGTCGAGGGTTATCCCTGCTTCCGCTTTGAAGTACTGCTTTTCTGTGCTGATCTTTTGGCAAGGCGCTTAGCTATTCTTATTAGACCTGGGAAATGGAAATAGGCGCACCTCGAGCATTTTGTTCATCCTTGTCATCCTTATCATGAATTCGTTTGTGAAGGCGAGGTCACTAGGACTGTGCCCCACCCCTACCGCACGGACCACTTTGCCTTCTCTCCTCGCGAGCTCGAGGATCGCCGCACATTCTTCGACATTGGTAGGCTCGAAGACGGCTAGGGGTTTGCAAAAGTAGGTTTTGGCCCAGTTGCTGAACGTTGCTCTCGGTGAGCTCGAAGGCACGGTTATCGCTTGCAGATTCTTGTACAGTTCCTCCGTGGAGCGGCCTGCGAAGCGCGAGCTGCTGCTGTTTTCCGAGGCGCCGGCATATTGACGCTCGTCGTCGATATTGGTCGGTTGGCTTGAAATTGAGGAGGAACTGCTGGATAGACCGGCGTAAGATGAGGATAGTGAAGACATCGCTGAGAGAACTCACGCAATAGTCAGTCAGCGCATTTTATCAGCTGCTTTTTGCTTCGAATTCGCGATCCAGGGCGGCGCTTTTGCTCCGATCGCATTTTGTTCCGCCTCGGCGGCTCCTCTTCCGAGGGTCCCTGGACCACCAATCCCATGGACCTTTGGGTCTCGCGCCTTACGTAACATAAATTTTGGACAAATCGCATCAATTGCAGAGAGCAAGCGCTCAGCGCAGGTCTTCCCCGAAGGACTCCTCGCATCCGCTCTTTCTTTCCCTTACACTACTCGAGGACGCGATGGCGAAAGGCAACAAGGCGACGAAAAAGTTTATTCAGAGCGGGCAGCTGAAGAAGACGATCCAGGCGCGGCATAAGCAGAAGGCGCTCAAAAAGCAGATTGAGCGGAGGAAGGGCAAAAAGGGGGGCGCGCCGGCTGCGCATAACGAGGAGGACGATGAGGGAGAGGAGGAAGAGGAGGTCGTTGACAATGGGGCTCCTAAAAAGTGCGTTGTGGTTCCTATGTGGATTGGATTGAGGTGTTGAATTGCGTTGGACTTAGGAAGAAGAAAATGACCGTCGACGATATCCTCAATGCTGACTTTATGCTTGGGGCAGAGTCTGAAGGAGAGGATGGTGGTGACGACGACGAGGTTGGTTTGTGTTGTTCGACTTGGTGGTTTCTTCTAAACTCTTACAGGGAATCTCAGACGATGGGTTGTCCGAGGACGGGGATGCTTACGACGACGAGGGAGACGACTTTGCAGACGTTGACGACCTGGAAGATGGTGCGCAACTTCCTAAACTACCTTCATCCTGTTGGGCTCATATCGGCCTATAGACGATGGAGAGGCACATTTGGCTGAACTCGCACAGCTTGCGGAGAAGGACCCTGAATTCTACAAGTTCTTGCAAGAGAACGACAAGGAGCTCCTCAACTTCAACGCTGACGAACTTGCCATGGACGAGGATGATGATGAGGATGGTGGAGACGATGAAGATGTTGACATGGAAGACGACGAGAAAATACCCATCCTGACGAAGGAGATCTTGCAGAAGTGGCAAAAGACTTTGCTTAGCGTGCGTACCTGTCCTTCTCTGAGATAGTGCTCGTTACTGAGGTTGTTGGCTGTAGAAACGTTCACTGAGAGCACTGAGGAAACTGCTCGTCGCATTCAGGTCTGCTGCTCATATGAACGAGGAGGATCAGGTTCTTGCTTGGACTATCAACAGCTCGAGTGGTGCGTGTTATAAACCTCGGGAATTCGCGTCTATCTCACTTTGCGATCACAGTATACAACAAGCTGCTCGTTACTTCCTTCAAGTACACACCTGTTGTCCTTGAACACCACATCCCCTACAAAACCCAGGCAAATGGGAAATTGTACGTCCATAAGACCATTTTGAGAAGGCTACTGTTCAATTCGTACCTCTAGCAAACCCCCTACCCAAAACACGAAGTTCAAGACTCTCCAAAAGATGATTCTCTCGTATTTCAACAACATCATCCACGTTATCTCTCAACTCACGGACGAGGAGATGCTCAAGATCGCGCTTACTGAGAGTGCCAAGCTCGTGCCATATATCGTGTCTAGCCGCAAGACCGTGAAGCAGTACCTCAAGATGTGCTTGGGTCTCTGGTCAAGTGCGAGCGACAATGTGAGGATTTCCGCGTTCTTGGCGATTAGGAAGCTGGCTTCGTCTCCAGACGAGTCGGTTATGGATACCATTCTCAAGGTGCGCGTTTTGATCTTGCAAAATGCTCTTCGGGCTGTTTTCTGATGTGCCGGTAGTCGACGTACCTCTCTCTCATCCGCTCTTCAAAATCCACAAGCACACATACTCTCCCCGCTATCAACTTGATGAAGAACTCTGCCTCGGAGGTCTTCTGTATCAACCACGCCAACTCGTACCAGCATGCCTTTGGTTACATCCGCCAACTCGCCATCCATCTCCGCAACAGCATGAAGATCAAGAGCAAGGTACGTATTTCTCATATCCTTGGCATGAGTATAGTATTGACGTGCTGTTATAGGAAGCGTACAAGCAGGTGTACAACTGGCAGTTCGCCCACTGCGTTGACTTCTGGTGCATGGTCCTCGCGCGTGCATGCGACGTCAAGTCAGAAGCTGAGACCGGAAAGCAGAGCGAGCTGAGACCGTTGATCTACCCCTTGGTCCAGGTCGCTCTCGGAGCTATCAAGTACGCCCGTATTCTCTTATAAATTCATAATCATGTACTTATGCGCTCTCCACTAGACTCGTACCCAACGGCCGGTCACACCCCTTCCACCTGCACATCCTCCGCTCGCTTCTGCATCTCAGCCAACACACGGACACCTACATCCCCCTCTCCACCAGCCTTGTCCCCATCCTCTCCTCGTCCCTCTCGCCCAGCGGCAAGCCGAAATCCTCGACGCTCAAGGCGCTTGACTTCGAGACTAACATCCGTGTGCCGCAGCAGTACGTGAAGACGCGCGTGTACTCTGAAGGCCTCGTCGAGGAGACGACGTTCCTGCTCGCGGAGTGGCTCGCGAGCCCCTCTGTGCACGGCAGCATCGGGTTCCCTGAAGTTATCGTGCCCATCGTTGTGCTCCTGAAGAAGAGTCTGAAGGCGTCCGCGGCGTCGAAGAACGGCTCGAGCAAGGAGCAGGGCTTTGTGAAGACGCTGCTGGAGCGCACCGAGGATAGTGCGAAGTGGATGGAGCTGAGGAGGAAGGATGTGGGCTTTGCGCCGGGGCAGATGAGCCATGTGTTGCAGTGGGAGGCGAAGTTGAGGGAGGGGTTGCTGGAGACGCCGTTGGCGAAGTATGTGAAGCTGCAGAGGAAGACGAGGGAGAAGAGGAGGAAGTTGTTGGAGAAGGCGAGGAAGGGGGAGGATGAGTTTTTGGAAGAGTGAGTGGGTGTTTGGTTGTAGCTGGATGGATGGTGGGGGTCTGTGGAGGGTGCCTGCCAGGAGGTCGGGTGGGTAGATCTGACGTCTGTGAGACCCAAGATGTAGGATTTAGCAACGGGGATATATTTCACCTTTGAAATACGCAGCACGTTAACAGGTCGATGGCAAGTTTTCAAGCTGGGGCGGCCGCTGTACCTTTCAAGTGTAAGTTAGTGGCTACGCCTCCTCCATTAACTCGCGGTCCGCTTCATTTCTAGTTGCATCACCAATCTCTTGACTCGGCGAAATCCATTATGCAGTGCATTGGGTGATTGACATTGGAAGGGATCCACAGCCTCGTATATAATTCAAGTTGGCGCGCCATCACTAGGCCTCTATCCAGAGAACTCATCTGAACGCACTAAACGAGAGGGTCACCGTTGGGCGAACAGTGCCCCGGGATGGATCGACTACGCCTTTCTCGGGAATGGCTCCTTGGAGGAGGGTCACCTCAAGTCGGAGGCGGGAGAGGACCTGACGGGGAAGTCTTGAAATGTGTTATCTCTGCGCCAGCCTCTGGCCGCGATGAGATAGGCAGTCTGCCTTTCTTCTGTGGAGATGTTACTCCCAGGAGCTTACGGGTGCATGCTACTAGAATCCTTATGAGTCTACGAGACATTCCCATGGGTGCTGACTCGAACCCGGCATTGTAGGTTCAGACGGAGCCTCCGTCCAATACAGAACACCCGTCGACGGTGTTCGGCTCGCCTACCTGGATCTCCTGGTCTCTCCAGCGCGTTTCGAGGAAACGAAGAAGCGCTTGACTTCTGTTCTTGGATCTTCACCAAGACCTGGGGACATAGACCAGTCGGCCTTTTGGAATCTAGAGTTTGTGGCTGATCTGCCGCCAAGGATATACCCCAGACCTTTGCTGAGCCTGGGGGTCCCTTCGAATGACGCGGAGCAAAAATTCCTCGTGGAGACTCAGGGGGCGAGTGGGGTTGGAATTTATGAAGTCTCGTTCTATGTGGAACGCTTGGAATTTGGGTATCCGGAGGAGGCAGAGACGCCGCATGGGAGCATACGGTTTATCAGAATATGAAGGGGAAATGGTCCAAAGACGATAGTAGAATTGGATTATGTTCGCGGTTAGCCCCTATCTTTACGCGTTATGATGGTGTGTTTGACTAGTTACTTAATCTGAGCGGCTTGCCAGTGTGTCGGATGGGCTCTTGACTTTTGTAAACCACCATTACCATTACTTCTTCTCCGCTTCCCTCTTCACACCCCTGCGTGGTTTCAGGACCCGGCAAGGTCTGAATTCTCTATCCAGTCTCGCCGTTAGGAACCTCTAAACCGACAAATTGTGATATAGGGCAAGATGGATAAACCAGACAAACCATTCGATAGCCTACCAAACGAGCTCCTTCTCCAAATCTTCCACGTCTTAGGAGATACAACCAGAGTCAACGGAAATTCACAGGCGCTTGCAGGAAAAATAGTGGTGACCCACGTCTGCGGTCTATGGAGGGAACTGGCGCTCTCCACCCCGAGCTTGTGGAATGTCTTCCAGCACGACGGCCTGCGGGGTTGTGAGAGACTGAGGGTGTACATCGAGCGTTCTCGAAACCTGCCACTGACTGTAGAGCTGTTCTTCAGATTTACCCCCACCGGAGAAGATAGGAGCATCGCTGCTCTCGAAGATGCCTTCGACATTCTTCAGCTCATCTCTGACAACCTCCATCGTTGCCGACAACTTCACATCTTTACTGAAAACGAGGATATCCTCGAGGACTTCCATGACCACTTCCAAGGCGTCTCAGCTCCGATGTTGGAGGCCTTTACCGTCTGTTCAGGCAGGGGTGGCATCGAATATGTCGAAGGTTGGGGCCAGTTTCAGACATGGTTCTGCTTGCCGGGCTTTTCCCTCTCTGGCTCGACCGCGTTGAAATACGTTCGCTTGGATCGAATTGGCATGCACTTCATTCACCTCGACCTGAAATCGGTCGTCGAATTACGCTTGGAAACGAATCCGAAGTGGCCAAAGGACCACCCGACGCTGGACATCAATTATACCGTTTTGAATGACTTGCTCGCCCTTCCGAAAATAGAAACGTTGTCTATCTGGGGTTTCGTCTTCAAAGTAGATCTGGAGTTCGATGCAGAGCCGAGATTTGTTCAGGCCAATTCACTCAAGCATTTCCGACTCAGTACGAGAGGTTGGATAGGCCACTACTTCCTGTCCAATGTTTCGGCACCTTTGTTGGAAACGATCACCCTCGAACCCGACTTGTTTAGCGGGCGAGGGTTGGCGCGCTCCGACTACTTCCCATCCCTCCACACGTTGGCGTTAATCAACCCGTGCTGGCAGCCCACCGCAGATTCTCTATTGCTAGAGATTATGGAAGTTACGCGGAAGGTCAAACGACTTGTCGTGTCCGATGGCCCAAGAGCCAACTCGAAGCCCTTATTCTTGACGATGATGGCTAAGCTCGGTGAAGCGCCCGGGAATATCTGGCCAGAGCTCGAAGAAGCAACCCTCAGCAGCACAATCGAGGATCTAGACAACAATTGCCCTCAAATCCTCCAGTCGCACCCGAACCTGAAAAAGCTCCTTGTGACCCCTGGTTGCCTGGATGAAACGATGACAACACGATGGAGTGTACCGGAGACGGTCAGCGTCGAAGGCATCAACAAAGCTGATCCACTCATACCTGTGTACTGGCGTCCTGGTCCTACGTCGCTGGACTCTGCCCAAGATCCATTCCTGGCTTTTTGCGAGCAAAATACAAACGCGGTGAGTACCTTTCCATTCACAGGGACAATGGTGACTAACTTGATTCACAGAACTCGACGTCGGATGCCTCATAGTTGTTTTCCAGCACTTCTAACTCATAATTCGCTTTGGAAAATGAAACAAATTTCGGCGACTTGTGCACATCAGGGCTTGGAGTAACTGATTATGAGCAAATATGAAGTGACCTTTGCTCTTTCTCTTTTCCAGGAACAGTTTATAGTCCCCATTCTAGGTAAGTCAGTGCCTGTTTCAACGAGAAACGCCTCCCCTGTGCTGCGCCGGGCCTCAATATATCGATGAGCAGTCGAGAGCGTTGCGCATGTTTGCCCAATGCCAAGCCGCGGGGATGTACATTGTATTGTCGACCTAAAACCACTAACTCTTCTTGGAAGGCCGATTGTCACGAATCTAGACTTTGGAGCCCCCTTTAAAATCCCTTTAGCATACAACAGAATGCTTCCCAGACATGCATAGGGAGAGTATACCACCTCCTAATCGTGGTGCTACTAGCTTGGCTAAGTGAAGCCCATTTACGCCAAGACATCCGTAAAGGCAAACCTTTCTCCGAAGAGAGATGAGAAACTGTAAATCCCCAAATTCCTCTCTCAACGTTGCCCCAGACCCCTACGATCTGGGGGTGATACTCCTCGTTGCCACATTTCCCATCTCTAGTGTGGCAAGGGTTGATAAACATGGACCTACATCTTACACCTGCACCGGTCATGTCAACAGGATCCGAGACATCCTCTTCGATCTTCGTCTCTTTCGTGGTCTTCTCGGCGCTTCTCAACTCCACAAATACCTTTAAATTTATAGTGGCCGTTCGAACGAGCCTCGGAAAGGCTGATGAACGTGCGTCATTGTTAGCTGGGCTCCAAAAGGGTATAAATGCATCGCCACTGCTCCTGTTCACCCAATATCGCCAAGCCGTATTCGTGCTTTCTACTCCACTATTTGCCCAATACCCCAGTGCTCTGCTCTTTACCACAACGGCGTCTCGCATGCAATCCGGGACCAGCGCTGCTGGTGGCTCAAACCCACCCTTTGGTTCCCTGTTCATTGCTGTATTCACTGTGAGTGCAACTGCGCGTTCTTATCAGTGAAACCGTGCTAAAGAACGTGCAGTCTATCCTCGAAGTCGTTCTAGTATGCTCTGCTGGTTATATTCTTGCCTCAAAAGGCATTCTTGACAAGAAGACTCAAAAAGTGCGCGCTTGCCAACCCTCATTCTGGCCTTGTTCTGACAATGAACTTTTACAGCAACTCAACCGCCTCAATGTCAACCTTTTGACGCCGGCCCTGCTGTTCTCGAAGGTCGCCCTATACCTGACGCCAGGTACGTAGCTATGATTGTCTGAATTTGAACGAGTCTGACATCGTCGCTTAGAGAAACTCAAGGAACTATGGGTTATACCCATCTACTTTGCCATTGTCACTTTGGTGTCTGGCGTCGTGGGCTCGGCCCTTGGCCACCTGTTCAAACTGCGGCGCTCCCAAAGGTGCGTAGTTCATACCCTGTGTCCATGAACCCATTCTGAATCTCGCATGTAGGAGTTTCGTCATGGCAGCTGCAATGTTCATGAATTCCAACTCGCTGCCCATTGCCCTCATGCAAAGCCTCGTGGTCGCAGTGCCAGATTTAATGTGGGGCGCTGACGACACCAAGAACATCATGCTTGGGCGTGCTTTGACGTACCTCACGATGTACAGCACGCTGGGCATGGTCATCCGATACAGCTACGGAATTCGATTGCTGGCCCGAGCCGATACCGAGGTTGTGCAAGTTCGGGGACCAACGAACCCAGACGAACGCACACCACTCCTTTCAGAGGAGGCATCTACGAGCACATTCGGTCAACACCTTCATGATAGCGACTCTGACGAGCGCAGGCATCTCCTTTCAGACCTGGAGGCATCTACGAGCACATTAGGTCAACACGTTCACGAGTCATCGGCGACCTTCGTAAATGATAGCGACTCTGACGATGACATACTGGTCCTGTCGCCCAAGGCCTTGGCATCGCCGCTTCCCAACCAATTCGAGACCTCGCTGCTTCCTATTCGGCCAACCTCGTCTCGCAGACGCACCACCTTCTATAACTCGTTCCCTAATTCCCCGAACGACTCGCGGACGCACTTGGCCCAGTACAACGACTCAATAGCGAATTCATCTTCGAATACCGCGGTCGAAGATCATTGCGCCACAGATCTCCCAACGCACCGTCGGCACCCCACTTCCCGATTAGCTGCAAAGCTGGGCCGAGCCTGGGCCGCTTTCCTCGACTTCATGACCGTCTCGCTATGGGCTGCGCTCTTCTCGTTGCTCGTGGCGTGTATACAGCCCCTCCAGCACGCGCTGACGTTCCATCTCCAGCCCGTCAACGGCGCTATCAACCAGCTTGGAAAGTGCGCTGTCCCGCTGACCCTGATTGTCCTTGGCGCGTACTTTTACACCCCACCCCCCGAGAAGACGTCCGAGGACGATGGTCACGGTGTTGATACCAAGCCTAAGAAGAGCGTCGTGGCTTCGATGAAGAGCGCCCTGTCGTTGCGTAGTTTTGCCAAGAGCAGTAGGCCTGCTGACGTCAAGACGCCCACCAAGCCGGGCGAGACCAAGACAGTAATCCTTGCGGTGGCTGCGCGCATGCTCATTACACCCCTGCTCATTCTCCCTTTGATGATGCTCGCGACAAGATACGACTTCCATAGGGTGTTTGAAGAGTGAGTTTCTGTTTACGTCTCTCTGTCGTGCGTGTTGCTAATTTGTTCGCTTAGCCCCGTGTTCGTTGTCTGCAATATCATCCTTCTTGCTTCCCCGCCTGCGTTGACGCTAGCTCAGGTACGTGGATTTGCCACTTATTGTTGAGGAACGCGCTAACCGCCCGATGGTACTTAGATCACACAGGCCGTATCTGGCGATGCATTCGAAAGGCTTATCAGTCGGACAATCTTCTGGTCATATTGCATTTTGACGCCCCCCATTACCATCATCTACGTTGTGCTTGGGCTCTTGCTTGCCAAGATGTAAAGTGGGCCTTTTGACCTTCGTTATCTGCGTAGCGCCTACTTTACTAGTGACGACGTCGACGTCACCGACCTGATTTGCTTTTTGATCTTTTCGTTCGTACTTATCGCCCCCGTTATCCATCTTTTTTTGGACTGAGTGTAACCCCCCAATTCTTTTACCTGTACTTCGTACCCATTGTCACCCAATACCTCCTTGCGTCGAATGGACTTGCACTAGACGATATGATACTAACGTCCCGGCTTTTTTATGCTTATCTTCCTAACTTCATTATTTCTTCCTTAAATTATTGTTCTTCTTCTTCTTGGGGCTTTCGTCGATTTAGAGGGTCGGAGCTTGCGTTCTAGTTCATACTGATAAATAGATTGCGGTGTTGAATTGCGCTGGACACTTGTGTTAAGAAGAGGATCTGACGCGCCGGTAGTGGTCATACCTCGGTCATACCTCTCTCACCCGCTCCTTAAAACCGACGAGCACACATACTCTCCCTATGCCAACTGATACCAGCATGCCTTTGCTTGCGTCCGTCAGCTCGCTATCCACCTCCGCAACAGCATGAATATAGTGCGAAGGGGATGGAGCAAAGGAGGAGGGATGTAGGTTTCGCGCCGGAGCTGAGCCATGTGTTGCAGTGGGAGGCGAAGGTGAGGGAAAGGCTCCAAGAGACGCCGCTCGCAAGTATGTGAAGTTGTAGTAGAAGAAGAAGAAGAGGAAGTTGGGGAAGGCGAAGGGGCGGGGGAGTTCTTGGAAGAGTGAGCGCAATTATGCAAGTCCTGAGGGTAAAGCTGCTAGATCCTTAAGACACTCTGTTACGACGTTTTCATTATGAGCATTAGGATATAGTATGATAGTTCGAACCCGGTGCTATGGTTGCATTTTGTGAGGAATCGCCTGAGCGGGACGCGCCCAAGGCTGGCTGGCTGATTACACCAGAGTCGGCTGTCAGCTCTAAGCCGAAGGGACGGCGTTTTCACGTCGTAGTCGTGTCATAGAATGGGAATGGTTGGCACTGGTGCTTGTTGACCATGGGTTGGCCTAAGCTGGTACGTTGGAATCACCAAATTCCGAAGAAGACCTTCCACCACGGGCGCGCGATTCCCTGTTGACTCTTCTGGTATCCTTCGAGCAGACGGTCGTAGTACTTCGGTGTTGACGGCGGGTGAAGCATTTTGTCTGACAAAGGGTACTGTGATAGGAAAAGAGGTGGCATCGTCAATGTTTAGCGTCATTCCTCCCATATTCTGAGAAACGCGGGACAGGCAGAAGTGGATGACAGGCGACATACAGTGCGCTTAATTTCACCCTTGTGCAGCGTTGCTGCAGCTTGGACGGCCTGCGGTGTGAGGCGAGGATGGCGGGAGAGGGATTGGAGGAATTCTGAGAGCTGGATGTTCGGTCGGAAGGGGTCGCGCACCCAGGTGTTTGATAGTGTGCCTAGCTTTTGAGCAAGCTGTTTTGCTGAGGGTGCTGCTCCGGCCATGTTCTTGCAACGTTGGGGAATATGGTGCGTGACGGTGCGGGGAATAAGTATATGACCCAGGATACGGCCTCGATCGCGACAAGCTCACCGAATACCGGTTCGGGTGACGCCGAGGTGTTTGAGCTCCGTTTGATCCGGGATGGGTGCCGAGATTGTTCCTCGACCACGGTCGTCTTGGTGCCTCCCTCTAGAGTCCAAACGTTGGTGTATCCCTTCTCAAGGTGAAGAGCTCGAATGCAGATGTCTTTTGCTCATAGAAATTTTACTGCTGGGTTTTGTCCTGGTTGCCAAAATGGGTACAAGGGGGAGCCGAGTTTGTCAGGCAGCCTTCAAAGTTCAGGGCGACGAGACAGCAACACAACGTCCGGTGAGTGGATATTTCAACGGCTACACTCACAACTCAGACATCTAACCAATTCAATATAGCTTTTGGGTAGGTTATGTACAACGTTCGCTGGGTACATACTATGTCCATCCCATCTTCGAGCTTCGCGGTCGAACTCGAAACACGACGCGAAACCCTGCACAGCTTTCAGGGACAATCTGCACTAGCGCCCAACATCCCGTGCACCAAGTGCTCCCGTTGTTCCGGACCCTGAGGCACCGCAAAGGACGGCGTTTGAATTTATTGCGGCGCCTCCCCTTTCCTTCCAACCACCATGGGCTGCTGTGGCGAAGCTGCGAAACCCGACGACCTCCAGAACCGGACGAGCGTCCCCGGCGCTGGCTACGGTGTTGTCAACAGCCAGCCAAATGGGCACCCGCCGCTCGAGCAGCCTCAAACGGGCTTCCACCAGCCTGACCTGGCACCACCGCCAGCCACGTATGGCCCTCCCCAGATGCAGCAGCATAACACGGGAATGAGCACCGGGACACCACAGTGGGGCCAGTCAATGTCGCCGCCTCCTCCAATTGGCGCCATGCAGCCACAATTCACTGGGTACTCGACCTCGAATTCGCCTCCTCCGGGCTCGACATATGGAAACATGGCCGACTCTATCATGCGCCCACCCTCAGCGTTCAGCGCGTCCCATGGAGCGACTCCCTCGATCTCAGGGGCACCGCCCCTCCCAATGATGCCTGCAGGGCTCGCACAGAAGCCTGCTGACGAAGGCAGGATGTCGATATCAATTGATTTCGGTGAGCGCTTTCTTGTCTACGGGCGCCAGGGACGTTCTAACGCGTTCTTTCTCAGGTACTACATTCTCCGGTGTCGTACGTGTCCATTCGTGCGGGATGTAACGAGGCTGGGGGCTTACGAAAAGACAGGCGTATGGTTCTGCGCGTATTGCTGGCGGCCAAGTACAACAGATTCTTAACTGGCCTGGGTCATTCGAAACTTTCCGCAAAGTGCGCGCTATCCCTTACTTCTCGTGGAACAACGCTCAAGTTTGCCGCAGATCCCGACGTGCTTGCTATACGATGAGATGGGACAGGTGATCGCGTGGGGCCTGGAGGCAAAGAACGCAAGTCCCATGGTCGGGACCTCAAAATGCGAGTGGTTCAAGCTCTTCCTCGAGCCTCACGCGCTGCGTGACGAGGCGTCTGTCGATCCTCGTCTCCCAGAGATTCCGGTACGTCCGTCGTTGCTGCCCGCTCTCCCTTCGGACACAGCTCCTTCCGTTGATACGGGGTCCGTACTTGGAGCTTAACTAATTCATGAAACACTTTACATAGCCTGGCAAGAAACCCATCGATCTCATCATCGACTTCCTCACTTGCCTCTGGGAATACGCAAAGGACCAAATTACTAGAGACATCGGAGCTGTCGCCGACTTGAGTAAGAATCTGCCTTCCCTGTGACACCATTAGCTCACTCAAACCCTTCGTCGTGTAGACACAGCGGAGGTATGGCTCACTGTCCCTGCCGCATGGGATGCGAAAGGTTGCGAAATCATGCGCGAGGCAGCCATTGCTGCAGGCCTCGTGGCAAGCTCGCGGGCTGGTGACACTGCTTGGAGAGATAGGCTTAAGATCATCACAGAGCCTGAGGCGGCTGCGGTGCACTGTGCTCACCTCACGAACCTTCATCATTTGAAGCCTTCGCAGAACTTCATCGTGTGCGATGCTGGTGGAGGAACTGTTGATTTGGCTGTATACAAAGTAAGTGTTCTGGGCTGCATATCCAAAGTAGGTGTTGACGGAGCGGCGTATAGATCATTGGCCAGATGACTCATTTGGAAATTGCGGAGATGTGTGCGAGGTCGGGGGCAAACTGTGGTAGTCTGTTCCTTGATTTGCGATTTAGGGAGCTCGTCAAAGTACGTTCATCTGTGTCCGAGATATACATGCAACGTATCCCTAACACTATTGGAAGACTCTCCTATCTGACCATCCCGCCCATCTCGACCCAGCTTCGCTAGCCTACTTCAGTTCGTATCTCGTCGTCATTGCCGAAATGAACTCTAACTAATACTTTTGCAGTGCACTCTTTTAGCGAGACCGATAAGCTGAACTACGCAGGTGTCGAAGACGATGACAACATGTTCCACTTCACCTGCTTCAACGTCGAAGACCCGCATGACCCCTCCGTCGGCCTGATCAACGGCCAGCTCTCAATACCGGGCAACCTCCTTCGCCGAGAAGTCTTTGACCCTGTCGTCAACCAGGTGATTCAACTACTTGAGGAGCAGCTTGCCAGGGTCGAACAGCCGGTCCATGCACTGTTGCTTGTTGGAGGTTTCGCGGGTAGTGAGTATTTGAAGCAACGTGTTGAGGTGAGCATGGGTATACATCTCGGGAAAGTTTGGGTACTGACTTTCGCGATCATTAGAGCCAATTCGGCGCTCGGATTCGCATGATTGCCCGCCCACCGGATGCTGATACTGCGACGTTGCGTGGTGCGGCCCAGTACGGGTTGGCGAAAAGAGCTCTTGTATCTACCGTCATTTCTCCTAGGTCCTACATCATGAAGGTATGTTCTATGTTCAGCGATGGACTTGTCTTGAAACTAGGTTTCTGACCTCATGTGTTCCGGGGTCCTTCAGGTGAAGCTGCCGGCTGAACAGGAAGACTGGCTGAAGAGGCCTGCGTACATCAAGAACAACGACGCTGGTGTCTCGATCTGCGAGAACCGATTGCAGTACCTCGTTTCGAAGGGTGCCATCATTCGCAAAGGCCAGCGCCTCACCACGAAGTTCTGCAAGTTCTCCCAGTCGCCGTCCGATTCCTCCTTCGTGGCAACCCTGTTCACTAGCGACTCGGACAAGATCATGCGGTACACTGATGAGGGCGAGACTCTGGAGCTGTGCAAGTGGACTGTTGATCTGACTTCGTTGCCGACCTTCCAGCAGAACGCGGCGTCGTCGAATATGGCTGGGTTCTATACGGAGTTTGAGCTTGGGCTTGAGCTGGATAGTGTGGAGGTTCGCGGTATCCTGTTGTATCATGGGCAGGAGTGGGGCAGGTATGTCCTTTTCTTTGGGTACCATGAAGTGGTCTTTATTCAGCGGCTGATGTGTGCGTTCTTTATAGGGTTACGTTCGACTTCCTTGGATGAGTCTCGTGGTACTTTCCCTATGGTGCCTCCTTAGTTACATCTTGAGATCACTCCTCATCTACTCTAACATTTGCTGTGATATATTTGATACCCATTGACATTTACTCTGTGGATGCCCAACTCACAAGACGCAAGCACGCGCGCAGGCCAGACCCATCCGACGATACAGGCCGCGCTTACATCCCAAACGCACGCCGAGCTGAAATGACAAGGGAAGGGACGACGACGAGTAAGCCTTCACTAATCATTTAGAAAGGAGAGCGTGAAACTCACCGGAGCATTGAAGCTTGGGCGACGCACCCGAGAATCGAATCCTGGATTCCTGGGATCGGCGATCGCACTTGCGCCTCTGGCATCGCGACGCACGGCTCCGATGGTTTGGGAGGAGGACACAGGGCTTCGATTCTTTCGAGAATCGGCAGGTGACTCGGAGTATGTCATTCAGAGAAATCGAGTCCACACCAATACTCACAAAGAGGGATGATTAAGCCAATGATCGCTCGCAATCAAGACACCCAGAACAGCCTTAGATCGCATTCGCTGACCGACCTACACGAAAAGGGATTCACATTGCACCGGCCAAGTCACTTTGGCGAATTTACCCAAAATTTACCGACTATTCTCGCGTCCTTCGGGCAGGAAAGGCGAAAGAGCCCACCCTGCGACCCATCTCATTAAACCTCGAAGAGTCATCAAGGCACGGGGACCGAAACTCACCGACACAGCGGATTTCACGAGCATGACGTCCCCGAGGGAAGATCGTGGCACACAGGTCTGATGGCTCTGGAGACTGCTGCAGGGCTCCAATTCTGCCAGGAATGTAAAGGTGATCATGCTGTCTATTGAAATGACGAGGCGAAAACTCACGCAGCGTATTCTGGGTGCTTAAATGCGGCGCCCAATTATGCCGTCGCATCTGGCTTCTCCTCGGACAATCGCGGTCGAAATGGTCAGGCATTCGAGGCCAAACTGGCCTTCTCCAGCCTGAATGGATATTGAGTGGCCAGTGTCCTCAAAGTGTCCTCCGCGTAACTCCCTTAACGCATTTTAAACACCGTGTGCCATCATGGTTAAACTGGAGCGTTAAAGTTCGAGGCAGAGTACATTTGGAGTACATCAAATGGTGATATGGGAGGGCTCCTTGTTGCGCCATGTAAGCTGCTGGAGAACCTAATTACTCTACAGCCGCTAGCACTTTATCCATACGAGCCATGAGCACCTCCTTGCTGACTTCATTTATACTTGCGAGATTAGCTTCAAGCCGCTCAATGTATGCAAGCTCTTCTTTCACCTGCTTGCGTCTATATACAATATCGTCCGCCAGACGGTCTCGCTCCTTTGCAGCTAGGAGTAACTTTCCTTCCTGCCTGATATCAGGGTTCTGCACGAAGAAAAATAGGGGAATGGGAGGCAGGATGCAGCCGAGATATTCTTTCACTAGTTCGCGAACGGAGGGGAGTAGCTGGCGGAGAGGAGATTCATCATCTTCCTTGCTAAGCAGGAGCTGTCGGCTTTTGCCATTCCTCGCAATAAAAGAAGTGCACATTGCCAAACCGCAGATAGGATGGATTTTGGAGGCCACGATTTGAACACCGGGTTCGCATCGTTCCCCGCCAGGGTGACCATAGATATCAATTAGATCTGGCCAATATAACAGTGTATAAGTATACACTGTGTCTTCGTTCTGGGAGCCCTTAAATTAACTACGACACTGGGGCCGAACGTTTTGGGCACTCACAGTTGGCAGGCGTTTCCTCTCCCGTATGAGCTTGCGGCAGTTGGTAGCTAGGTACCGTAAAAGCGCGTCCATAGACTCTCCGGTAGCCGGGAGTAAGGCCCATTCGGATTTCATGTAGCTATCCTTGAGTTCCCGTGAAACTATCCAAGCGGTTGATCAATCCAGGGACGGTTCAGTTGGGACGTTCGTGTCATGATCAAGAATTGCTTACCCGACGTGGCATTAGGAAAAAGGCAGTCCGTGCTGGCAATTTCACCGGGGTACATGCCCAAAGCCCTTTCAATGAAGTCGGTCTGTTCCGGTGAGCAAGTAAATGAAACGGATAAACACAACGCGATACTCGCCATCCCAGCCTCAAGGGCGACATCACTGATGAAATGTATATACCCGTCATCGTTAGGAGCTTCTCCTGACACAGTCAGTTGAGTAAGGTCGAGAATACGTGGGTTGGCCATCCAAGAGTAGGAACGAGCTGTTTTTAGTTTTAGTGTGACAACGTTGGGCTGAACAAGAAACACGACTGTGCCACGCGTCCGGAGGGGCGTGAATCGGAACTCGAAACTGCCATGTGGTTGTCGCCGTTCGAAAGTTAAGCGCCCAGTTATTCGGGGCGGCAAGTCTAAATATGTGTTACTCAGCTCTTATTCCCCCAACAACATCAGCCTCATGCATCTGGGAGCACCTCACCGAGATAATCGCTACATCCTCCCAAGCTTGGACGCAGCCATGCCAGTGGCTGTCTCCGAAGAGGCTTTCACCAAGCTAGACCGTGATCTGTTCGAGGGGGCGGCTCGAAAGCTTGCTTGCGTTGTTCGGCCCTATTACTCGCGAAGCCTGTCGCTTGTGAAAGCTTGTCAAGCACTTATCCGGCTGTCCCCCAGGACTGACATTGCGCAGGAGAGCTTGGAACGGTATGCAACATGCTGCTCTTATTTACGAACCTTTCATTGAATCGGAAATTAGAATCGTTGGCGCCATCAAGACAGCCATATCCCTGGCTTCCCACTTCAATATCCCCTCATCTTTGTTTGAAGAAGCAACCCTGCGTCGATCGTCTAAAGAAGGGGCCTCTCTGGTGATAGAGACCACCGAATCGGCTTTTGAAGAGGCTTTTGGCGGTATATCAGTGCATTTGAAGAAGCCATTTATTCCCCCTAAGATCGCGAGGGAGTATCCTGCGTTGAAACATTTTTCGAGGAGAATAGACATGGGGCACCGGGAAGACGAGAAGCGAGGCGGAATAGTGGGTAGTCAGCTGAGAGGACAAATGGCTCATGTAAGTAACATTCTTATGAAGTACTTTAGAGTTGCTCATCGGGGCGGATCAGCTTGCGGAGGCTCGGGGAGCGCGATTCCGAGAAGTGAGTGGCTCATGCCTCGTGGTAGCCGCGAGGTTTAGCTGACGACAAAATATCGCAGAAATACAAAGACGACTGGAGTTCCATTTAAATTTGAAACGTACAACATGACAATCACATCTGGAGATAGTACCACACTGACTGGCGAAATAAACTTCAATTACATAAATACGCTATTCACCCTGCCTATCTCCTCGAGCGTCTTATTCCAACGAACGATATCCTCCTCGGCGTCCTTCTTCTCCGTTTGCACTTCCCCCCAATCCTTGTCATTCTTGCTCATCCCCTTCAGCTCGTTTTCAAGTGACTGAATCTCGCTGGCCTTCTTCTTCAGCTTCTCGCCGATCTTAGACTGCAACGTCTTCCCAGCGCTGGTCTGCGTCACGATCCTGGTCGTACTCGCCTCCTCCTGAGCTTGCAGGGGTCGAGGATCCTTGTCTATGAGTAGCCTAAGGAGTTCTGAGGGAGTTTTGATCACTTTTGTCGCTGGGTGGTTGTCGCGAAGAGTGGGATCTCGGAACACACCGAACCTCTCGAATCGGGCGCCACCGTCCTTGAGCGGCTTGCAGATATGGGGGTTGTCCGACAGTTGCTGTTCGTTCTTCTGGTATCGCTCCAAAGGGGAGATAGCGCCGGCGATTCCCCCTCTACTAGAAGACTTGTTCAGGCCCATCATCGCGCCTTTGTTCCAGTTCGTGGTGAGGACGACGACGTTCTTGAACATCTCCTTGCCGCACAGGTCCATGACGAGCTTTAGGTTCATGCTGTCGACTTCGGACAGGTAGGTCGAGATGTTGTAGCACCAGATGAAGGATGTGAAGCGGCGGCCTTTCTGATACCTGCAGAATGGGCGGAAGTATAGTCAGTCGAGTCAAGGCTTGCAAAGCGAAAGCGGCGTTCTTACTCTTGAGTTAAGTACGAGAGCGTGGCCTGCAAGGCAGCGATGTGGTTATCGACTTTCTCGGGATCTTGAAAGTGAGGCAGGTCCACGAGGGAGAAGGGTTCAGATCCTGGAAGTGTGATGCTGTATTCTTTGACGTATGTGTTTTCGAAGGACGGCTTCAGGGCTGGGTTCCCATAAAGCGATTTGAAGAGTTCTGCCAAGAACTAACCAAAGAAAAGTTAGCGAGGTGCGTCCGGGATCTCAGGGATAGTTACAGTACCGTATGTTTCCCGTTCCCTTTCGAACCGATGATTCTTTCAGAAAGGGTTAGACTTGGCCTGCACATCTATTCATGTTGAACCCACTTACCCAATCATATGCTTAGGGGGTTTCCACTCCCCTCGCTCCAGGACGATAGGTATGGTGATGCAATCCCAGAATGGCGACGGGCCAGAGGGAACAGGAGCGGGTGCCAGACCTCTAGTCGACTCTGATATTTCCTTTTGCTGTATGAAAGAGAGATCGACATATTTCGTGGACAGATAGAGTCGGAGATACCCCATCTCGACATCAACCTCCGGATCCCAGATTGATAGCGTTTGAGGGACCACCCCAGATGTTCCATACCCAATGGGAAGGGAGCTTCCTTTCTTCAGGGGCGCGATATGTTTGCCGTCAGTTTGGGCCAGCGCTTCCGGCTGGTATATCGCCGCTATAATCATGTAAGGGTATCATGAGTGCTCGAGTTCAAGTGAAAAGGACGACCGAAGAAAGTGCTCACTAATGCTGAAGTTCGAGCTATCGAAGTAGAAGAGGTACGGGAAGACGTCAAAATCGGTGTGGTTGGTGATGCGGAAGCCATAGTAGTCGTTCTGGGTTTCATCGCAGACGGTGATCTTGATACCCGACCCCTCGACATTCCGATTTTCACCGCTGGGAACCCATGTCGTCCTGTACGCACCGTCTTCCCGACCCTCCAAGACAAATGCATCGAACGTGAACTTGGAGGAGAATAGCTCTTTCTTGTTTCCATCCCCAGTTATAACAGGTGCCTTGATGTTTTTTCGATCCTTATGGTGATAATACGCCGCAAGATGAGCCATTGCCTCCTGGAGTTCATCGACAGTGGGTTCGATGACATGGCGTATCTTCTGTCTCTCCTCCTTAGGGTCCAACATTTCAAACCCGATCACAGGGTCGTCATCCCCAAAGTACTTCAAACCGATAGTCGCCAGGCCCTTCGTGTCGACGACTTTCACAGGAGGGAGCAATCTACCACCCTCCGTAGAGAAGACTGTTTTATAGCAATCCAGCCTTTTTATCTCGGGAGGGACGTAGATATCCAGCTTCGGCTTCGGGTTGCCAAGTATTTGTGCGACCATAGGTCCGGGGAAGGCAGGACGTGGGGTGTAGGAGACGATAGTCTCGTATGCTCGTACATCGTCGTTCTGGGTGATTTTGATTTCCGCGTGTGCTGGACCCTGAAGGTCGGCGCGGCTTTTCCACAGGCCAAACTTCGTCCCAGGTTCCACACCATGAATGGCCCCAGCACTGATCGTGGCTTTTCTCGCTTTCAGGACAACGTCGTAGATCGCCTTGGTGTTGGGAACTTTCTTGTTGAAGAGGAATCGAGAACGGAAGAAGCCTTCGCATTGCGGAGTTTGCCTGCAAGAACGATGAGTTTTCTTTCTTTTAGAGCTTAGGAGATACGTACTTGGTCAAGCTCTCCATTCGCTGCATCAGATCCTCGTACGTGATTTCGGTCGTCGCTACGCCAGACAGCGCCTTGAGAAGAACCCGCGTGAAGTCTCCAGAATCCTTCTCCTCCCTTGCCTCTTCGTGCTGAGCGCAAGCGGCTAGGAGGACATGTGACCGGAGGCCATGGTGCCTAAACCTCTCCGATACACGTGCGCCTCGAGTCCCGCCGGCGCTGGAGAAGAGACCCTCGTCTAGGTCTGCAGGTACCTCGCTACTGTAGTAGCCACCTCTAGTCTGGGAGTCGCCTTCATCCGAACGAGTGCCAGATCCGGAGTGACAAGAGTCGAATATGACGGTCTATGCATGCATGAGGATATCAAGTGGAATAGATAGAGGTAAAACGAACGTACGATGTTATCGCCTTTGTTCTTAGAGATATTCGTCAACAGGAATCCAAGAGTGCGATCGGGTATCCCTTGCACAGTGCGGTTGGCTCCGTCGGGGTGTTTGTAGTCCCAAGGCACGATCATCTGGATCTTCGGAGAATCCCAGTGCCATTCCTTGGGCGCAGGAGCCTCGCTTCCATGACCCGCATAGTAGATGACGATAGGATCGCCTTCTTTAATCGCGGCCTTCGTAGCTAGGCTTTGAAACTCGCTCACGATGGCCTTCCGAGTCGCTGCCTTGTTCCGAAGGTTTCGAATAGACGACGGTGATACGTTGAGCTCATTGACTAGCCAGTCCCGAAATCTATCTGCGTCGGAGACGGCAGCCTTCAACGGTTTGAACCCGGTAGCGCTGAGGGAATAGTCGTCTATGCCTATGATCAGGGCATGCAGATTCGGAGAACTGCCTCACACTTCAGCGCTTGGGGTACACGAGTTCAACATACGAGACAAACCTATAGCTGGTCAGAGACTTTTGAGAACCCAGGAGAGAAGTATAACGTACCTTGCAGCCATTCTCTGTGGGTCGTGATCGTCTAGCGATAAGCTTGGTTAGAGGAGAGTGACAACCCAGGTTTGGGCGCCAAAAGGCAACGACAACATAGCGTTCCTGGCTTAGATGAAGCCCAGATAGGGTATATTTATCACATCGATTGGTGTCAATCACAATTGAGTTTCGTGATACGCCCTGCAGGCAATATGCCCTCCTTGGTCTTGGGGACATCGTGGTTGAGGAAAGACCTGGAAGCGCCCGCTCATAGCCGCTCATTGACATTGGCCCGACGTCCGCCGCTTATGCGATTTGATCCGCCCGGGGTTTGCCCCTATCTACTCGGTGACCTTCACGGCTTTCAATACATTTTAACAGTTGTTCTACCGGAAACACTTAATAGGACCTCTACTCAAGCTCGAAGACAGTATAAGAGAAGAATGTCTTGGGGATGGCAGGATGGATGCTCGAAGGCGCCATCAGCAGGAGGCGCTTCGCCGTGATTGGAAATATTGGGTCCGTGCCATGAGGCTGCCACGCATCTTTGGACCCGACTTCGAGCCCACAACCCGACCAACGCCCACCAACGTCCGCGAACATGGTAAGAAGCGTTGTAATAGCAGCACCGTTGAAGACAATGACATCTAAACCTTCCAAGGACCAAGGCACGGACGAGCGGTTCATCTTGTACGTCCAATTCTCCAGCGCCATGCATCTTCGACGTTGAAGCGAATTTTTAGGGTTCTTGGGCAATCCGGAGCAGGGAAATCCAGTGTGAGGGGTCAATCTGTTTTATGAAGCGTCAATGTTACTCACGAAGGGGTTCACTCAGTTCATTAATGCTGTTAGCAACTCGACCCTCCGGATAGGAAACGGACTGGCGTCATCGACAGAGAAAGTCGAAATATCACTTCCGTTCTTCATCGATGGACAGTGTTTTCGACTTGTGGATGCACCGGGCTACGATGAAGCGCCAGAGAAGAGCGACACCGACGTCCTGAATACCATCGCATCATTCCTAGCATCCGAGTCTGTACCCCTTGCTTCCCCGGACTGCAATCCCGCTGACCACGGGCGATGGCTTCCTTTTCAGATACACCAATGGGCGGAGCCTTGCAGGGGCCATCTATATACACAGCATAGCGTCAAGTCGAGTAGGCGGCACCGGTCGACGAAACCTGAACATGTTCCAAAAGTTGTGTGGGCGGAGGGCTCTTCGAAACGTGGCGGTCGTAACCACTCGCTGGGACGAGGTCAAGACCAGCACTGCAATGGCCCGGGAAACCGATATGCGAATGAAATCCACCCTTTTCAAGCACTTGTTCGACAATGAAGCGACTCTCTTTCGATACGACCGAAAGCTGGGCGTCGTCCCGGCCCAGACCATCATTCGGCACTTTATCACCACCACTCCCATGCCGCTTCTCGTCCAGAGAGAGATGGTCGACGAAGGAAAGCTTGTTTCGGAAACGACGGCTGGTATCGAACTCCAGAAGGACTTCCGCAAGCGTATGGAAGAGTCGCACCAAACCATGCGTCAGCTCAAGGAAGAGTTCCACGAGTTGAAGGGCGACAACGACATAGCCGCTGCGCGGGATGTCAGGAAGGAGATGATCTCGGTGAAGGAAAGGTTTGACAAGATACGCGAGGACTGTCGCAAATTGACCGCTATCAAAACAGCACCGCAGGCCATGAGGATTCTGATATCCCCCACTGCTGCTGCACCTGCAGCGTCTACGAGTGCGGCTGCTGGAGGGCCCGCCTTCTCGATCCATTCCCATGCCCAGCAACCCGGTTCTCGTGCCAGGTCCCGTGTAAACAGCCTGTCGTCCATTCCGGCTCTCCCTCCTCAGCCAGCATCGACTGGGCAGGTTCCAACGCAAACCCCACGCTCCCGCTCGCATTCCCGAACTCGACAGAATAGTTTCTCGAGCATTCCTGCGCTACCTCCAGCTCCGGCTCCCATTATTACCTCCACACCTAGGAACAAGGGAAAATCTAGGGAAATAACGCCAGACCCACAACCCCAGGTTACCTTTACGCGCCCACGACAACCGTCGATCACCAGGCGGACTCGTCGGGACTCTGGTGGGCTCCAGAGGCACAGAGAGCCTGACAACACCCATACCCAGTCACGGGCCGTGCACACTAGCTCACGCAGAGATCGTCGCCGGCCGAAAGACGGACAGGAGCCATGGGATGAGCTCCGCTTTTTCCTTTTCGTTGGCCTGTTGTTGTTGATCATAGTCCCTATCGTTCAGCGTTCTCGAGCGGTCCCTTATTAAATTTTATATCTTTATGCGTCTTTATAACGAACCTTTTACGATATCTTTTCTCATTTTCCTTCCTCTTGTATAGTATGACGGATCTGTTTGGTGCGGAACTGGATTACCTTGTGACGATCTTGTAGATGTATCTCGTTCTGTAATATAAAGTGCTGTATTCCGTGTTCCAAGTTGATACCACCTACCGAGATTCTGAGTTGTCTTGACGGAAGTGTGGCAGCGGAGGAGTCACCAAGTGCGGGAGAATGATGGGACCGGAAACCACTGCCAGTGGGCAAACCTACTTTGCTTTTCACTCTTGCCAGAAGGTCTTTGGTATCTGAGAACTGACTGCAGGATAAGAAGGTGATATATTAATCCATAACCACATCGTCGTCCCCTTTGTTCTGGTTTTTCGTGACTGGTTCCGCAAGCGCAACGAGGGTAGCAGAGCGAGCAAGGATGGCTTCCTTCATTTCCTGGTGGAGGATGGCTCCCGCGTCCCGAGCTAGGTTGAGAATCTCTTCGAAGCGATCGACGTGCAAGCGCGTCTCCATCGTCACAAGGACGACCTTTTTTGTTTTGGGCATGACGGCGACTGTAACGTGGGGGATGTCGTTTTCCTCGAGGGTGCTCAGGTCGAGCATGGGTGATGTCGAGTGCACACCTCCCGTAACAGCGCAGACAAAATCCGTCATTGGAATTCCGGCGTTCATGAGAGCTAGAGTGGCGGCGTTTATGCAGGTCTGCAACGTGCTCCCGTCTTGTTGGAGAACTTGGACATAGATGTCGATCTGGGAACGGGGGTAGAGGTTTGTTCTGATTACGGGTTCGAATGTCGATTTGATTGTTGCTGCAAACTCCAGAACTCGCCTAGTCGTACATCAGGGTAAGTTTTCTTCGCCAGCAAGTTTGATACGCACTTGTCTCCCCGCTGCCGTTTTCTTCGTTCTCCTGTGCTGAAAGACGCGACTACCACCTCCACATTGATGTTGGCGCGGTCGTGAAAGGTGTGCGACCGCATCTTGGCCTCTCTTGGTCCATAAACGGATACAAGAACCTGAGTCAGGCCATGTGAGATAAGAGCAGACCCGTCTGCCTCGCCGTGCTTGGCGAGGTCGATTGTAAGATCTCTCAGCTCAAATTGGCGACGTCCATCGGAACGGAATCCTGCTTCATTCAGAATTTCGATTCTTGAGCCCTGAGTAAGTTAGGCTGATTCATATTGAACAGCGCACTCGCACTCACCATCTCAGTGGTTGGTGGTTGACCTTTAAAAGTCAAAGCCAAGGTCGATTGCAATTAGGCGGTCATCGATTGGGGTTAGGGTCCTGCTGACGTAACGCGGGCGCCAAAGGAGTCCACGAGCCGGAAATGCCCCTTAGCTTCAACTCTCATCAGTACCCCCGCAATCCGTTCCTACTCATCGGAGATTTTCAAAATTGGGAAAGCTTCAACGATATGGGCGGACAGAATCTTGACACGCGCCTAAAATTGGAGGGACTAGCGACAACGTTGTATCTTCGTGACATACCCTAAATGGTAGAGCGCTCGGGCCCTGTGTCCAAACATGCTTTAAGCCGCATGTAAGACGATGTGATTCGATAACCACCCTCCTACGGTTTCTTTCGTTTACAGTCTTTGCAGCAATGGGAAGCCAACAGGATGAAGGGTTGCTTGTCGCGTCAGTGCATTTTGTTTCTCAGAAACCACTATGGATGGATTTCGTTGAGATATATTTACAGTATCATGGGGGACACAGGAGCGGGGAAGTCATCGGTGAGCTTTTAGATTTTAATATGTGCCAAATACTTAAAGTTTACCAGTTCATCAACAAACTCCTTGGTCGTACAGCTGCTCCTGTCAGCGATGGGATGTACTCGTGCACCAGGGGTGTCGACGGCTATACCTGTGGCGGGTTCCCAAACGGCCGATCAGTGACGCTGGTCGACACTCCAGGATTCAACGATTGCGCCGAACATGACAAGAAGTCAGACGCTGAAATATTGGAAATGGTTGCAGATTTTTTGAAGGAACAGTCAGTCTCATATCGTATCGAAAGTCGAATTGGAGCACAACTCATTGAGGATGATAGGTACGAACAGAACAGGAAACTTTCTGGGGTCGTTCTGCTTCATGCGATCAACGGTGAAGGTCCAGCCACGAGCAAGAATATGAGGCGTTTCAGAGCAATCTGCGGGAATGACCAGCTGAGCAATGTCGTTGTCGCGACCACACGATGGGATGAAGCATGCGAAACGGAGGAAGGCTTTGCCTATGCTGTCGAGTACGAACAACTGCTCATGGACTCGGACGGTCTTCTCAAAGACCTGAATGACGCGAATGTTCCTTTTTATCGCACCGGTCACTTTGACGAGGAGGTCCCGCAGCCTGAAGGCGACCAGTATCGTTCCCCGCGGGCTATAGTGGAAAGTCTTCTTCATTTGGAGCCCGTTTTCCTCAAGATACAGGAGGAGATGGCCGAAGGAAAGACGGTTCAGGAAACAGACGCGGGCTTGCTGCTTCAACAAGAATTTGCGGAGCTGAAGCATGATCTGAATGAGCGAATGGACCTTATCCAAACGACCATGGAATCGCTGCAAAACGCTAGTGAGTTGGGAAAGGCAGAGTGGGAGGAGAAGAATGCAGCACTCCAGGAACGGGTCAAGGAGTGGAAGCGTCTGCAGCGCGAGTTTACTAGCCAGTGGAAGACCTGGGAGGATTCTCAGAAGGTACAGTTACCAGCCGCCTCACGCTTAACTCATATTGATTTTCCCTCAGAGTATGATCGCAACAGAACTGGAATTACTCAAAGCCAATCAAGCTCAGGAAATAGAAGACGTGCGCTCGGCTCTCCAGGAAGCTCAAAATAACTCGCGGAAGGAGGGACAGTCGTTGACCTTGCTCAACGCCGAGCTCAAAACGGCTCTCGACCTCAGCCGAAAAGAGCGTAGTGACCTATCGATCGAGTGCCAGGCACTCCGGGTGCGCGAACAACAACTAGCGGACCAACTCAATGAAGCGAGGGTGTCCTTGACCCAAAGGACGCTCGACCTACACGCAGACAAGGTCAAATTGCTGGAGGATTTGAACGAGGCGAGGTCGGCTTTGACGCAGGCAAGGGCGGAGATGGATATCCTGAGGAAGGATCCTGGAATCGTCGATGTCATGGCTCTTCGTGCTCAGCTCGAGGATGTGATGAAGGACAGGGATCACGCCAAGGCCCTTCGTCTTGAATCCGACTTGGAACTGGAGAGGGTTAGGGCGGCACTCAGAGAGTCGAGAGCCGAGTTAGAAAGGAAGGAGGCTCAAGTGAAAGCACAAGCAGACCAGCTGGCCACCCACCGCCCACAAGGGCCATCTCCCAGCAAGAGGCAGGTATCGACAAAGCCTGTCAACAGGCCGAACACCAATGGATACACTCCAGGACTCGACTCTCTCACCCGACCTTACTCGCGGAACTCTTCTGAAGTTCGTCGTCGAGCCGCTACCCCAACGACATCTATCTCTCCTCCGCCTCCCTACTCAGGAAATCCTACAGAAGAGCTTGCGAACGCGAGGAGGCGTGTCACAACCCTCCGTGTCGATCTCAGCCCGGAGTTCGTCAACGAGGACACGCCTGTATCAGAAGCAGACCACGAGTTTGTAAATCTGATCAACGAACGGATCCCGCAATTGGAGAAACTCATCCGTGATCAAAGAGGAACTGTCTTGCGGTCAGGAACTCCTCGTGCATCTGTGTGGCCAGGGTTTTGAAGTATGTATTAATCAAATATGCTTTCAAGTTTGCGACATGGCGTCTCTTTGACTTCGACGTGTTATCAATTGATAAATCGAACTCATGCGCTTCGCTGCAGTCGACCGTCCTTGTGCGGGTATTTGTCGAATATCCGGGCCACACTACACGTTCTCTTTGCGTTTCCTCCACGACCCCCTTTCGTCATTGAAACTTGACGCTCATCTTCTGACTCGGCATCGGTATCCGCATGACTGCCTATCCTAATCACATTAGCTTCTCTACTTCCTCGGAAGCCCCACACGCAGGTAGCAAACACGAGGAGGTATGTCATACCCCTTCACATTTTGACCACAGCCGCATTTTGTCAACGAGGGCCTATATCTGATCTGACTGAATAAGTCTAGATTCTCGACACTCTATCACCTCGAGGCCACGCCTCTGATCGCCTCGCAAATGGGCGCCTATCGAATTACCCCGAACCTGCCTCTTGACCTTTGCTGGCCATTTTGGGGGACACCATATCAGCTGCTGGACCTCATCTACGCCCGGTATGGCATATCAGTAACTGTTTCTCTCCTTCCATGCTTCGCCAATTTGTCGACGGAACACGACTTGGATGTTTCTGCGACCTTCCCCCGTTCGATTGTAGTCGGGCCCTTTCATTTCACTATCCATCGATAACAATTGAGCGCTGAGCTCCCAAGATTGTGGAGATGGGTTCTCGTTTACGCCTCGTTGCTTGCTCTCTGTTTCTTATAAAGGTAGGCGGCTATTCGTAAACTGGCTTCCCTTCGTCGCATGCAAGACATGGCACTCGGAGCAAGCGATTCCAAGAGTGGCGACACGCTGGTGGCGTAAGTGACCTTCAAAGAGAGATCGGTGGCTCAACTGACGCGGTATGCTTTCCAGCGTTATTGGTCAAGCTGGATCGGGAAAATCAAGTGTATGTACCATATTTCCGACTACTTGGAAGGCCTCGATCTAACTGGGACCATGATTGTTCTATGTAGCTTATCAACGCGATTATTGGCGAGAACGTTGCAAAAGTAGGCGCAGACTTTACCTCGTGCACTGAGGGGGTAGCAGAGTACCCTTATGTCCTACCAAATGGCCATAAGATTATTCTTGTCGACACCCCTGGGTTCGATGGCTATCATCCCGGAGGGTCAACATTGAGCACCGTTGATATTTTGGAGATGGTCCAGAAGGTAGCCTCCACGCGGTAAGAGGTCTTACAGAGCATGAGCTAAGGAAACTATATAACTGACGCATAAGCTTAGTGACGTCTCTTTCTCTTACATTATCATCGTCCAAAGCGTGAGGGATGATGATCTGACGAAGGATCTGGAAGGTCGTCCCAAGCGCTTATTCGAAGCGATCGCTCCCGGCGCCAAATTGGCCATCGTCACCACACAGTGGGACTCACTCTCCACCCACGAGGATGAAGGACTGGACGAAGAGAAGGCGCTCGAGGAGGAAAACCGGTTGTCGGGGGAGGGAAGCTTCCTGGATTGCCTCCGCACCAAATACGGCGACAGGGTTTCTTTCCACCGCTCCGGTCAGGCAGCCCACGGCGGGGACCCAGTTCCCAGATATACCACGCCAAGGGGCCTCATCTTCCAGCTGTTCAACGTCATGCAGAGCCCCAAATCCGAGACTAACCGCAGAACACTTCCCTCCTTAACTCCTCTTGTCCTCCAACCGAACCAGCCGGTTCCCCTGGAACATCCCAAGAAGCCATCCAGTGACGATGGTGGCACGGTAAGACCCTTCCACAGTCCTCTGCAATGCACAGCACTCATCGGCATCTTCCCCGCAAGGATGACCTCGCCCGCAAACTTCAAGCTCGAATGACGCAACTAGAAGGCATCACGTCGAAGTTGATAGAACACCACACCTTCATCGAGACTCTCAGATTGTCATCGAATGATTCCTTCCTGAAGGAAGAATATACGAGACAAACGGAAGAGTTGAATGTCGTACGAGCAGAGAAAGACAGGCTAGCTCGAGAACTGGCCGAAGCCCATGCCTCTTCCACCCATACAGCAACTATCCTCGAGAAGCTTGCAGCGCAGCGAGACAACCTCATCTTCCACAAACAGGGCTTGGAGACCGACCTGGAGGCCGCCCGCGGCGATTACGCCACACTCTTCGCCGAGCGCGATGGGCTTCTTGCTGGAAACCGCGAGTTGGCGGGCAAATTGGACGACGCCGTTTCCGCGGCCCAAGGACGTACCAGTGAGCTCGAGACGACACGCCAAGAGTGCGGTGCTCTCCGCAGTCACGACCAACAGGTGACGCACGACTTGCTTGAAGCCAACAACGAGCTCGAGAGGTACCGCAAGCTGGCGGAAGATTGGAAGGCTGAAAGGGCGAAGCTCGAGACTGGGCTGGAGGAGCTTCGAGTAGGGAAAGAGAAGGTAGAGGACGTCACGCGGCAGGTTGAGAAGGAGGTGGTCGACCTGAAAGGAGAGCGAGATGGCCTTGTCGAAAAGGCGTCGAAGCTCACTGAACAGCTCAGGTCTGTTTCTGGTGAGCTGGAGAAGACGAAGAAGGAGAAGACCGGTCTTCTGTCGATCAACAAGAAGTTGACCCGCGAGGTCGCGGATCAGCGACGAGAGCAGGCGTCCCTGAAGGCGAAGACAGGCGAGTTGGAGAGGAAGTCCAACGATTTGGAAGGGAAGAAGAGAGAACTGGAGACGGCGAAGGAAGAGGCGGAGAAATTGAAGCAAGAGCAGATGGCCGCTAACACCCCAGCACTTCGGGCAAGGATCGACAAGCTCAGCAACGACCTTACGACTGCCACTACCCGAAGAATCTCTGCGGAATCAGAACTGAAGAAGGCCCAGGAGGAAATCGTGCGTTTGAAAGGCGAGGGCGAAGCGGCGAAGAGGCGAGCACGCGAGGAAGAGCTTCTACGAGCACCGACCCCTGGACAGGCACCTCGACCCAGAAGCAGGGCTGCATTTGGCCCAGGTCCAAGGTCGAGTCCCCAGCAGAGGCGTGGGTATGACCAGATGGCATCGTCGTCGCCCTACCCTCCGCAGAACACAGGGCCACCACCTTCACACAACCTCATGTCTCCGCTATCAGGATTTGGCCTTGGACTAGGTACCCCTCCACCGGAACATTCGAATGGGGGGTATGAGAACCAGACTCCAACCTCGGGCGGTGCCCCTCAACCGTACGGCCAGGGCCCAAACGTAACTCCCCCAACCCCTTATTATCCCGGGTCTAATCCCTATGGCTTCCCCGACTCCGCCACTCCTTATCCACCCCCTGATCCCTCGACACCCTGGTCTGTTTTAGGCGGAGCGTCCATGTTTATGCCCACACCCGTACATTATCCTCCTATCCATCCATCCGATTAAAGCTGTCTTGGTTAACTGTGAGCTCTGTAATGTTCCGTGGTACCCCTGTTATAGCGTATGTACATGCAATCAAGTCTCTTGCGGTATAATATACATCCGAGTAAGCTTAAGCGCCCGTCTGAAGGAGGCCATCAATTCTCTCGATCTACGTCCTGGTCAGCCAAAGTGCATACCCAGTAATTCTTTTGAATGTGTTAGATTATGGCTCTTAAATCATTGCAGAATCCAGCGAACAGTCGTGTTGAGGCCATCTCATTTCTGACAGATTAGCGCTCGATCTGGCAGAAAACGATACCATCTCCGTCACAGCTTCACATGAACACCTCTGTGATAGTCACGATCCACGAATAAGGCCTCATGTCCATCGATAACGAGTGCTGAATACGGAATCCTCTTCCTCGACGTGACCTACACTACTCGCGTGTTTCCGAGGACAGATTGAACACACGGGCATCTTGATCAGACCCAAGTACCATCGAACGATGCCTGTAGTCGAAAGGGATGGCTGTACAATTGTGTATGTTATTCCTCCACCCAAGGAGAAGCATGGCTAACGTGACACTTTCAGCGTCATAGGCAAAGTCGAGTCCGGAAAGACCACTGTGCGTCGAGTCTTGAGTGCATTACTGAAAGGATTTCGATAACACTCGTTATTCAGTTCATCCAAGCCCTGAGTAATTCATCGTCCAAAGACGTCCCTGGACCTCCTGATGGTGAAGAAGAGGATGAGGAAGAAACCTTGCCTACTCTAAGCATCACGGAACACATCGTATCTCTCCCGGATGGGCGGTCGTTGACATTTCTCGACACTCCTGGGTTCGATGGATTTGAAGCCGGAGGCGAGCCTGCAAAGAGTCGGGACGACATCCTGAGGATGCTGGAGGAGTACATCGCGTCTAATCTGTGAGTTCATCCCCACCATTCCAGAACATACGTCAATCTGATCGGAGTGAACAATGTCAGTCACAGAACTGTATCTCATGTTCTCGTCCTTCAGAACTCCGGGGACGTGTTTATAAGCAACTTGGCCAGTTCTCCGAGGCGAGTTTTCGAGAGGCTTTTCCAAAAGTCTCAAGTGATATCCATCACGACGCGCTGGGATGAGGTCTATAACGACGAGGGTGCCCCCGTTAGCGCCGAGGAGGCAGGCAGCAAGGAAGAGGGTTTGTACGCGGAAGGAAGAGAAGGTGGAAGCTTCTTGACGTACTTGCAGGACAGCAGGAAAGCCCGGGGCGAAGACATTCCTTGTTTCCGCTCTGGCTTACCCATGCCAGAAGACGAAGATCCAACATCGGCCTATCTATCTCCCAAGGACGTCATATACAAGGTCTTTAACATTGTAAGTCGCCTTCAGAGTAGTCGGTGCTATCAAGTATTCACCCCTCATTTCCAGGCTTCGGGTAGCGATTTGGAGGAGAAGTTGGCAGCTATGACCAAGGAACGCGACGAACTCGAGGCCAAGTACAAACTTCTTCTCCAGCAGAACGAAACCACTACCAGCGACGCAGCCCCTGGTATGCATGTCAGGCGCACTCGACGGCAGCGACTTCTGGACACCATCAACAGGTTCTCGGCACAGGTGCTCTCGATGGCGGACGAGTTGGAGAGGGAAGCTGAAGACGTTTCGGAGGAGTGCAAGACCAATCGTACGGAGCGCGAAGCTGCATCCACTGCGGCCAAAGCTGCGGAAAAGAAGCTTGCCGAGGAGAGGGAGGAACTGGGTGTGGTGGTGGAGGAGTATGCTAAACTCCGAAAGGAACGCGACGGATTCAAAGAGGAGGAGAAGAATTTGAGGGCCGAGCTCGAAAGGCTTCAAAACACGTCTAGCCGTCGTTCGGCTAGGGCGATACCGGGCCATAAGCAGCGACTCGAAGCGAGTATCAAGGCAGCGCAAACTTCCTGGGCAGAGAGAGTGGAATGGATGGCGGCGATGGAAACCGAATATCAGAAATGTGTCGAAGACGCGGAGAAAGCAGCGGCAGAGGTAGAGGGGCTGAAGCGCGTTGAAAGGATGAAGGATAGGACGTTCAACGAATGGCTGACGCCAGAGTCACAGTGGCTTTCGAACGAGCAAGAGAACGCTCGAGTTCTTGAAGAATCATTGGACGCCGACCTCGATATCATGCGAAAGGGGTTGCTGGATAGTTGGGAGGGGAATTTGAGCAAGAATGTCCTATTCTTGGAGGGTCTGAATGGCCACACCGTGAATCCAGTGATGCTCGAACGTCCGGGAGATTGGGCGCCAGCTATGGAGGCCTTCTACGAATCCGAAGTTTCGTTGGCCCTCACAAAGGACATGATCAAGTTCCACTCAGAAATCCACAATCGCCTGAAGAAGCAGACAGTCAGTGCGTGGAGAGAATGGAAGAAAGGCGTCGAGGATATCTTCGGCCAGCAAGCAACGGCTTTCGACAAGTCCTCCCTTCCCCAACTCGAGGCCCAGGAACCTGTGGCTGGAAGTTCCACAAGGCCGACCTCTTTGTATAACGACCCTCGACAGTCACGACAGTCCAGCATTCCCTCGGGAGTCCCAGACGCGTATAACTAAGAGGGTTTGCTCGGTCGGGATATCAGTAAATCAACAAGAATTGCTAGCAATACGTACGTGCCATTGTTTCTGGAGTAATGTATGCCAATGGCTGTCCTTTCTTTGAATAGTTTTACTTATGGCAATACATCGGAGAGTTTCAAGCAAAATTAGAGTCGATAGGGCGCTCAGTGCTCAGGGGATGCAGGAAGGAGGCTGTAGGCAAGCAAGATCAAATATTGTCGATGAAGCTGGGACTGCTTCCGATGCTGCTTCTTATCTACTAACCCCCAAGGCCAAGACGGTCAATACCAATGGATAGAGGTACGCACAGTGAGGCACCTGCTCTGTTACTGGGCTGCCTCAATGCCGCGGCGAAGACAGTCTACTTCGCATTTCATCCGAAGTTCTAGCACTCCCGTAACGCCTTGTCTTCTGTCCAGAGGAACCGAGAAGCAAGTCCAACGTAAAGGAGCTGTGAGAATTCAAAATCAAGAAGCCTCCAGCTCCCCATATCTTGTTATCGTCCTCGCTCCACGCGGTCTCCCAGTATCGCAAGTACTCCGACACCTTCTTATCGTCCATGATGGAGGCAGTCCGGGGCCTGAGTATGGACCTTCCTCCATGCAATATATACCGCGATTCTTGGACCAGACCAGCCAGCCAGTAGCCGCCGCCGGGTTACTTACCTCTCCTCTACTCCACTCCCATGCCCTTGTCCAAGTACCTTACCCTCCAGACCTTGGGCGGCAAGTTTGGGCCCAACCCAAGATGGAGTAACCCTGACATGGACCCTGTGCCCCCTCGTCTCAGGACGTGGACGGCGTGGAACTACGTCGCGTACTGGGTCTCGGATGCGACGAATGTGGCGGGGTGGCAGCTGGCCAGCTCGATGCTCGCTGTCGGCCTGACGTGGCGCCAGGCTCTTGCAGCTATTGCTGTTGGGCACACGTTGATTGCGGTGAGCAGGATCCTCTTGCATGCATGAAGAATGATAGGGATTTGAAGGGGATTTGTTTGGCGCATAGGTGGTCGTGCTTTTGAACGGAACGGTCGGCGCACGGCTTCATGTAGCGTTCCCCGTATTGAACCGCTCCTCGTTCGGGTTCTGGCTGAGCTACTTCAGCGTTGTGAGCCGGGTGGTTCTGGCCATGTTCTGGTTCGGCATTCAGGTGCGCACGGGCGTCTACAGGCATCATAGCATCCTCGCAGCGAGTTGACGCGGGACTCTCGTATAATACATAGTCATACACAGGTTCAGAAGCAGTCTACCAGATGCTCAAAGCCATCTGGCCGTCCCTAGCCCGCCTCCCGAACCAGCTGTCCGACAGAGCCCACATCACGACGACCGGGATCCTGTGCTACTTTTTGTACTGGCTCATCCAGTTCCCCTTCATGCTCTTCTCACCGCAGCGGATTCGCCACTTGTTCACTTTCAAGGCCGTCGTTGTACCCTGCGCGTGGATTGCGATCCTTATATGGGCGATGGTCAAGGTTCCGCCGCGGCTGAGCCTGTCGAGCGATCCTCCTGTGAAGGTCACAGGGAGCAGCGCGAGCTGGCTCTGGCTCGGCGCCTTGAACAGTGCGTTGGGCAATTATGCGACCCTGTCTGTCAACATTCCTGACTTTACTGTACGTCCATAACCCGCGTTCGACATGACCTGTGAATCTTTCGCTCACCTTTCTTCCGTAGCGTTACGCGAAGAGCGCACGGTCGTGAGTTGCCATCTCGCGTTCCCCCACAGCAGAGTTCGCCGCACCATGCTAACCAAGCGCCTAAACACCACCCAGCCAATACATCCAAATCCTCGTCATCCCCATCTCCTTCACCCTAATAGGCTTCATCGGCATCGCCGTCACCTCCGCCGGCACCGTCCTCTACGGCTCCGTCCTCTGGGACCCCCTGCACCTCATCGACAAGTGGGAGGACAACCGCGCCGCCGCGTTCTTCGCGGCCTTCAGCTTCGCGCTCGCGACGCTCGGCACGAACGTCAGCGCGAACAGCCTGAGCGCCGCGAACGACATGACGGTGCTGTTTCCGAGGTGGATTAGTATTAGGCGGGGCCAGGTGGTGTGTGCGCTTGTGGGGGGGTGGGCGCTGGCTCCGTGGGAGATCTTGGCGAGTGCGCCCGGGTTTTTGACGTTTATGGCGGGGTATACGGTGTTTTTGGGGCCGTTTGCTGGGATGTGAGTGCCCCACTCTCTCTCGTGAAGGAGATGTTGTGTGTGGTCGCTAACTGCTGTTTGCTCGCTCGCTCGCTACACCAGAATGGTTGTGGATGTGAGTACTCAAGCGCCCTATCCATCTTTCGTTAGAACCGGGCTAACTGCGATACAGTACTGGCTCCTGCACAAAGGCAACGTCAACGTCGTCGCAATGTACGACCCGAACGGGATATACCGCTACTGGAACGGGATCGTACGTTGCCTTTTCCGTCCCAATCACCCTTCACTCACCCACCCATTACCGCCACCACCACCACAATAAAACAACCACAAGTAGAACTGGAGAGCCGCCGCCGCCCTCCTCGCCTCGGTAACGCCCAACCTCCCAGGTCTAATCAACAACATCAACCCCAGAATACCCGTCGGGAACGCGAGGTACCTCTTCAATGTCTCCTGGCTCTTCGGGTTCTTCGTGGCGTCCGGCGTCTATTGGGCGCTGTCGGCGCTCTTCCCTGCACACGAGACGTATATGGACGCGCCTGTGCTCGCGGACGAGTATTATCGTGATAATGAGGACGATGTGGATTCGGGGAGGGACTCGGTGGGGGTTAGCGATCGGAAGGACTCGAGGGAGAAGGTCGCTGTTCAGGAGGCTTGATTTGTTTTTCTTTTCATATACACGGGTTACTTATGGCTATTCACAATGTCTGTATCATTAGGGTTCTTCATGTCTGTACACGCTCTTCATCGCTATATATCCCTCTAGACTCAATTCAGTTCAGTGTCATTAGATCTCAAATAGATGCGTAGATGGTACAAGTTATTGTTCACAAGCAACAAGAAAAGCGTTCGTTACTGCATGCAACGAGGGTCCAAACCTTAAGCAGCGAGAGTAGCAGGGTAGTTGCCCAGGAAGGTATATTTGTCCTCAGTGGGAGGCTGGAGCTTGACGAACTTGCCAAGTCGTTCGTCTAGAGGGTGGGGTCAGAAGGAAAACAGAGTTGTGAATGGGAGAGGTACGCACAGACGGGATCCGAGTCTTCGTGCTTGAAGTGCTTCAAGGGCCACTCGGTCCCAGCAGCCTGCTCATCCTTCCTCTTCTGCCTCTGCTCGTTCTACACCCCACATCAACTCATCCGTACACACAACATCGAACGTCAAAGACTCACCTCAATACGGCTCTTATCCTTGCTCGCGGTCTCAAAGTCGCCCTCCTTGATACCCTTGGCCACAACACCCCACAACTTCCTCGTCTCATACTCACCCATCGCACCAGCTTCCTCCCCACCAACAGGAATAGCATCCTCCTTCTTCGCCCCACTCCCCGGCGTCACATCGTGGAACTTGGTCCCCGTCAACGTGCCCTTGGACGTCACCCCCTTCACCCACGTACTCGTCTCGTGCCAGGTGCCCTCGATCACGAGCTCCGCGCTCGCAAGGCTCGAGCTCGACGCGTTCTTCGACGAGCTGAACCAGCCCTTGCCCCCTCCGGACGACTGCGCTGGCGGCAGAAGTTGGTTGCCCCCGCCCATGCCCGGGAGCGGGGCGACGGTCGCCTTGAAGGTGTGGCTCTTGCCGCTGAAGTAGCCCTTTCCGGAGTACTCGATGGTGCTGGTGTGGCCCCCGCCGATGATGTGCGAGGAGTCGGCGAGCTCGATGTAGGGCGAGCCGTACCAGAGGCCGTCGATGCGCAGGCGCGGGAGGGTGATGAGGTATTGGTCGCTGCCGCCGACCGTGAGGATCGCGTGGCCGATCTGCTTGACGATGATGGAGCCGGCTGTGCACGGAGCATGTAGTATGTCATGGAGGGGAGTGTTCGGTCAGGGTCTATTATTTATCTCCGGGAAGGGGTGGGGCGGCGAAGAGGACGTACAGCTGAAGGTGGTCTTCTGCCCGTTGTGGCCCTCGAGCTTGAGCCCTTTGGTCTTGTTCTCGATGACATAGGCGGTGATGGGCGGGTGATGGGAGACCTGCTCGACGAGGAGGGTCGTCTTGCCGCGTCCGTTCTTGTCTGGCCAGTAGGCGTAGAAGAGCCTAGCATTGGTGTGTTAGCGGGCATGGGAGGCATATCGGGGTGGGGTGTGGGGGCCCGACGTACTCTCCGAGAACGGGGTTGAGGGGCCTAAGGGTGGTGCTGTGAGCTGATAGGTCATCGACGGGGACGGATCGGGACGCACTTCTTCTCGGATCCCATCTCCTCGTTGCGGGAGGTGTACTGGTCTTTGAGTGTGCTCTGTGATGGATGGGATGTGAGATGGGGTGGGGTGGGGTGGAGGGGCGATGACGAGGACGCACCAGGAACCATTGGAGCACAGCCAGATGGCGCTCCTCGCCCTCCTTTGCGTCGGCGATGGCGCAGAAGAGGTCGGGGCGCTCGCACCAGTAGGCGGGGAACTCGGTGAGCGAGACGGGCGAGAGGATGAAGGGCGGGGCGGTGAGCGAGGAGAGGTCGCCGGAGAATGACGCGATGCTGGGGGCAGGTGAGCTTATATTGGGGGTGCGGCAGGGGCGACGCACGATTTGAGGAAGGAGCTCCAGCTGCCGCGCTGGGACGCTGGGACGGCCTAGAGAACGGTGTCAAGAGGGCCCCCGACGACGACGAGGGGGCTACGTACATCGCCTACAGTTTCAGTCATTATGGTGATGGTGGTGGTTTGGAGTCAAGGACGAAAGGGGCAGGGATCAGTTCAGTGGAAAGTCTATCGAATAATGATAATAATCGCTGCTAGTAGAATCTACAACATATGGATATTACATACACTATTAAGAGCGTTGAGCGAGCGAAGCACCGAGGGCAAAACGAAAATGGGTATGGCAGCAGGATTTGGCCCCCTGCTGCTTAAAGCATGAGGACCGATACAGAATACAGACAAGGGGGACAAGCACAAGAGCGAGACAGCAGACAGAGGGTATGACAATGAATGAACTATAGTACAACCGAGACACAGCGGGGGGCTCGTGATTTACTCGTCGTCGTCGTCGTCCTCGCCCGAGCCGGACGCGGCGGCGGCAGCAGCAGCAGCAGCCGCCTTCTTGCTGGTGCCCTTGTCGTATGCGTTCTTCTCGCCCTCGGCGCGGGTCTTGTCCTTGTTGGCGAGTTCGACGTAGGGCTTCTTCTCCTCCTCGTCGAGCTCCTTCCACTTTGCGCCGAGCAGCTTGCCGACCTCGCCTGCGGGCGGTCAGCCGGGCGTCAGGCGGAATGGGAGAGACGGACGTACCAAAGCCAGCCTCGGGGTTCTCAGCCTTGATCCTCTCGCGCCAGTCCTGGCTGAAGAACATGTATGCGGACAGCGCGCGCTTGGGCTTGTTGGGGTCCTTCTCCTTCTTGGATTTGGAGGCGGCGGCACGGGGCGCCTTTTCAGCCTTCTCGGCGGCCTTGCGCTGGGGGCGGTCAGGATATATGCGGGGCAGAGGGCACACGGCGACGAACCTTGGGCTTGGCAGAGTCCTTGGGCATCTAGGGGCCGGGGGTCAGCAGCGAGCAGGGGGGAGACGCGTATGCGGGAGCGCGAGCGCGACGCGGCTAATGATTGATCGCCAAACAAACAACGCGCCCATAGGCAGGGACGGTGTCGACGACGAGCAGGCCGTTATCGATGGCGAGCAGGCCCCAAAATGCGGGCATCGTCGTTGTCTGGAGTGTCCAGAGAGAGCTGCTCACCGTTGGGAATTATTGGAGGGGGATGTGGAAAAAGCAGTGGTGGGCGGGGAGGTGCTCGCAGGGCTTACTGGCAGTGGGGCAGTTGTAGCAGGGGCGAGTTGCTGGCAGCCCCACCACCCAACGTTTATTGCTTGGCGGGTGGGAATTCTGCGGTCCTTTCCGGCGCACAGACGATCAACGCACCCAAATACGCCATAATATCGGATCTATTGTCTCACTGCCGGGGGCGATGCCGGTTGAGCTCTATCTTTTCCTTGTCACCTCCCCGGAATGCCTGCGCTGCGCTGCAGGCGTGGATTCAGCTCGCAGGACCCCCGCGTCGCCTCCGATGTGTCGCACAAACCTTGCCGGACACGGCACAGCCACTATCCCACCTGACCGGTTGTGTAAACGACGCGTACTCCAAGATGGTCCGTGCCTCCGCCATCACAAGCCCAAGATCGTACCGAGCCGTCCCATCCTTGGGACTCCCAAAATTTCTGAGCCACTTGTCAAACTCGCTCGGCGTCCACGCATTCACGTCCCCGTTCCCAATCGCGATTCGTCTCGGCGGTCTGTCCGCCCAATACGGATTAGGATTCATATACGCGCTCCCCTCGACCAGCTCGACTTTGAAATCCACCGGGGCATTGAACTTTAACAAAGGTTTGCCGTCGTGCGTCTGTAGCGTGTACGATTTGTGTCCTGCAAAGCAATTCCAGCTGTTCTCCATGAACGCGCCGTGGGGGGACAGCGCGAGATGTTGGACCGCGAGCGCGTCGTTTCCGAGGAAGCGGTAGGCTCCGTCATCCCAATGGGTGCCTAATTCTCGGTTGGCTTGGTCATTGGAGGGGTACGGTCTTCGCGTTTGTGGGGGCTTGCGCGCAACCCAGCGGCGTATGACATGGAAAGCGAGGAAAGAAACCACGCAGAGCGCAAAGCACCCCCACCTCCATGCACCAACACGGTTCGGGACCCTCATTCCAGCGAAAGATTCCAGGACCTTGAAGAGCACCTTCACCCCCTCCTGACGGGCCCGCACAACCTCATTCAGCCATTCCCCCAGAGGCCCGTCCCTAGTGTGCTCGCCAGCTAGAAGGTATGTCCGCTGAGATATCGCCGTAGAGGCTGACACTCTAGCACTGGAGAAAACTGAAGCAGGAGTTGTACTGCCGTCTCTCCCCGCACAGACTTTCCCCTCAGCATCGACCCCACATACGCGCCCAGGTGGGTCCAGAGGACTTTCAGTAGTGTGTAAGGGCTCTAGCGCCCATGGGGATGGACCCAGCCTGCACGAGGAGGTGATTCCAGAGAGGGATGGTAATGAGGGGGATCTGGATAGGTTGTGGAAGAGGAAAGCAAGGGAGGCTATAAAGAGGGCCCAAAGGTGCATCGCTCGGTTCGGGTGTGCCGGCGGTCTGCGTTGACGAGGAGGGAAGTTTCGATTCGTATCAAAGGAATCGAAGACTACATACCCCCGCAACCCGCGCACCTGAGGCTGACCCGGCGGATGGATCGATCCTGAGGGCGAATTCGGAATCTCCATCGCTAAAAACCAACTGCCATATAGACTCGGAATCGAAATTCATAATGGTAATTCGGCGGGGAGCCCAGAGTCAGGTACTAGTAGATTCACGGGACGTACTTACATATACAAAGGTAGACATGGTGGGCGCTACGTCGCGGTTATATCAGGGTCGTAGATGATCTTAGCTGGACTCCTCCGTTCCTTCCCCTGTCCGCAATCAATCGCAAGGTCGTCAGCGTCCACCCGCAATAACCAGATAATAGACAGAAAGAGAAAGAGGTCCCTTGCTACTCACGTTTTCCATCCAGGCGATCTGCGCCTTGAGCTCGGTAAGCCCGAACGAGAGCACGATGGCGTAGTCGACCTGGTAGTATGCGGTGCCTGGGCGGACCTGGCCGTGCGCGTCGAGGAGGTAGCGTGGCTGCAGGGCGAGGTGCGAGAAGTCCATTTCGATGGTGCAGAGGGGGGCGTACATCGCTGAGGGTGGGTGGAGCGTTAGTAAGGGATGAGAGGAAGATGAGGGGGGTTTGATTGGGGGGAGGGAAGGGAGAAGACCGGGAAGACCGATTCTTTATATAATCGAGTTTGCTCGGTGCGGAACACTCTGTATCAACAGCATGCATGCACTTACTTGGGTCCGTATCCCTCCACCTCGGACACACCTCCCCTCCCTTATAACACTCAATCCTATACACGATCCTTCTAAAGAAATCTCTCTCCGTCGACTTCTGGGCGTACTCCTCCCTGAACTCCTTGGTCTCAGACACCTGCGTGTTCTTCGCGAGGATGACGTCGAAGTACCCGCGGATGCGCGTCTCGCCGCTGTACGCGGTGAACTGGGAGGCGGGGCGCGCGCGGTGCTCCGGGTCGAGGGGGTTGTATGTGAGGGTGCAGAATTGGCCGTAGGTGAGGGTGGAGACGCGCGTGCGGACGAGGTGGTCGAGGTAGAAGGAGATGGCGCCGTCGGAGACGGCTTTGTTTCTGCGGGTGGGGAGGCTGTTAGTGGGATTGAGGGAGGGAGAGGGGTGGAAGGGGGCGTACATGTGGTTGTCGGGTCGGACGACGTTTAGGCCTTTTAAGTGGAGGGCTTGGGATACTTGGTCGAATAGCCAGTCGCTGCCGGAGAAACCCCCGACGAGGACAACATGCTTGTAGGTGGGATTATCATTAGAGTCTGTTCGTCATATTATGAAGTGGAATGATCATCTCACCGATATCGGTTTATGGGAGGTTCTGCGCTGCTCTAGCACTGCGTTTACGATGCACTGGACGGCTGGTGCGAAGAACGATGCCACTTCCGAGCTGCATCCCCAAGTCAGATCTTGAGGTTGAGCGTGAGGTTTTGGTAGGAAGGATAGGATACACACCCTGATAGCTTCATTTGCCCGATGCGAATGTTGCAGTCCTTGTCGTTGTCGCGCGTGCTGCCGAATTTAATGTATTGGGGTTCTTGTGCGTTGCGGAAGCGCAGCTTGGTGGTTTTGTCGAAGCAGTCGACGATGTGGTCCAGGTCGTCCAGGTAGCTGGATTGTGCGAGGCGGTCTATTTGGAAAGCAAGTTAAAGGACACATTAATTGATGGGAGAGGCGAGATGGACCAGGACATACTCTTGAGAAACGTCCTGGCGTTAAAAGTGACTGAGAGTGAGCCGTGGAGGTGACATTGGGGAGCTGCGATCTCCTCAAAGTTGCCTACACCCCGTTGCGCGTACGCGCTGAGGTCAATCGTCCCTCCTCCAGCATCGACGATGATAACTCCATCGTTGTTCTATCCCCCATTAACCAGCAGCCCATGACCACATTATTCGAAATTCAAAGAACACACCTCCAAAGCACCCTGAGGTAACCCATTATGCACCGCATAATGCAAACTCGCCTCCCCCTCCGACACAAACATAATACGCTCCTGCGCAGCCCTTTCATCAGGCACGATCCCCGCCGCCACACTCGCGTCGCGCATCTGCTGCCGCTGGAAGCCCTCCCAGCCGTTCGGGTGCGAGAACACGTACTCCACCTCGTGCGCGGTCTGCGCCCACAGGTCGCGCCCGTTGCTGTGCGTCTCTTGGATGTAGCTGGCGGCGCAGGCGTGGAGGTAGTGCAGGACGTCGGAGAGGGCGGCGGTGGCGGTTTTGTTTGGGGGGAGGGGGGGGATGGCGCGGGCGAAGGTTGTGGAGGTGTGTGGGTTGGGGAGGAGGTGGAGTTTGAACCTGGGTTATGGATGTTCAAGTTGTGGGAGTGAGTATATGGGAATGGGCAGACGTGGCATGGACTGACCATTCGGCCTTTGTCCACCCCTGCTCCTCTGCGGACTGGATGGTGCTCTCGGAGACGGCTTCCGCCCCGACTGCCTTAACCGCACCGGCACGATCGTAGTAGATGAGCGTCGGAATCTTCGATGCACCGCTGATGTATTCCTGCGCTGGGAACCTGGCATTACAGAACCTCAGAAACTCGCATTCGATCAAAGGCTGTGGAATGAAAGGGTAGAGACCTTGTGACGGCCTTTATCTCGGGAATCTGCCCTGGGTCGAGGATGCTGCGCAATCGTACTGGCATCAGCGCACCGACTTCTCGAGCAGCATGTTCAGAGGGCGACTCAACGAACCTGTAGGAGATGCCGCTGTAGGTTGTCCCTACGTCGAAGGCGAGGAGGAGCTTGCGGCGGGTGCCTTTGTAGGTCGAGTGGGCCTTCATCGGGGAAGGGATCAAGGTTGCCAGCGTCTACCCCTGTCGTGTGCCCCATGACTTCGATGGGCGCTTAAGGCAAACCGCAATTGCCCTTTTCGAGCGATGGTGTCATCATTTACCCACGAACTTTGGTTCGGCAGAGACTGCCGGTGCTACATATGTACGTGGTGTGTGCTATTTAAGAAAGACTTGCTTAGACTCGCAACCAGTCCTTAAGGCTTACGCTGATGTCGCTCCCTTTCTGGACACCTTCCACAAAACAACCAAAACACCAGGTACTTAACCTGTCACGGAGTGACATCAAAAGGTGTGACCGGCTCAGGCTGAGGTAACGGCTGGTCGCGAGCCTTCGCGAGCCTAGTGTGGGTGTGTGCTACTTATGCGGGCTCTACGATATCGTCAGGGGGAGTTATTCTTGGAACGTAGAATATCCCGTCACCTCCTCCGCCAAACGCCCAGTGCCGCTGTCCATCGCGCTCCAGCAATGGAGGGCAGAGCCTATCCTTCAACGACTTGAACCGGCTGGGAAGGTTGTACAAGGATGCACAGGGAATGCGGCTAGCCTCAACTGACGCGCAGTGTGTGAGTACTGCGGCCATATCATATTTCTTGTCCAGGGAATCAGCATGTTGACTTGAACAGCAGGAAATGGCCAATCTCACCCGAAGCAACGCCAGGTCAGAGTCAGGGATTGGATACAGCTCCATCTCAGCTATGAGCTCGTTGAGTCGCCGACCCTCCTGCTTGTGGTATGAAGGCGAGATCCTATCTGTACCGGAGAAGGAAATCCCGCCGACATTGTACAGCTGGTCGATCCACCCTTTTACAACCTTTTCCCGTATTGAAGTTTCGACCGGGACGGGACTTCCAGCGAGGTCATTTTCCAGTAAGTGGAAGGCAGTTTGGGTCATGGCAAGATTCCATGCACGAATCTCCAATCTCAGCCAGGCCACTTCCGCTCGACCGCCGATATTGCTTCTTGATTTCGCCACCGCGTTCAACGCCGCACAGTCAAGGTGTGAGGGTAGGGTTTTGAGGCTCATCGTCAGATTTATGTAGATGCTGAGTCGGCGTAGTCTAGGGACGGGGGGAGGTTCACCACTTCTGGGATCGAAGAAAAGGGTTCTGAGGGCGTCCGGGGGTAGAAGGTCGCAGTGCAGCTCTTCTAGTTCATCAGACAACAGAAGGAACTGGGAGAATGCCCCAAGTTGCTCGCGAAACAACCCGCCCCCTCCTGTAAACCTCAACGACTTTAACGAGCACCTGGAGCGTCGAACAAAGGAGAGGAGGTGAGTAGATGAGAGCTCGTCTGCCCCAACTCCTGGGAAATTGAGGTGTAAAACAGTCAGGCTGGGGAGGGTTAGTGTGTCCGAGATCAAAGGGATACAGCTAATGTTGGGGGAGCCAATGTCGAGCATCGTAATTCTGGAGGCTGAGTGCCTCGATAGTTGATGGTCCATGTGTGACTGGCTATCCAGAGCCGCGAAAATTCGGCAGCTTAGGTTCTGCGAATTTGGGTCGCCCTTGATGAATGTCCAAGACCTTCCAATGTTCCTTCGGTGGTCATTGAAGGTCGTGAGCTGCCTCCAGGGTAGTACGATATCAGGGGGCTCCTGTTGCCCCATCGTGTGGTTGATGGTGAGCGATACGTGCTCTAGGGATGGACAGGCCGCGAAGAAATAGATGGCCTCGTGTTCAGAGTTTCGAGTGGTGGACACGGATAGGGAGAGCGAGCGCAACAAAGGAAGTTTACCAGTGATTATCGAAGTCGTTTCGAGCATTGTCAGAGACATCATAAGGTCTGCATGGCCCCACCGATGGCATTGGGACATCATGATGCCGAGGAGCTCTTGGTACTTCACTTCCACTACATGATTCGATATTTGAAAATCGTAGTGGAAGACAAAGGTCAGAGGATAGTTTCCGGACTGGGCCAGGTGGCGGAGCACAGCCCGTTTGAGCAAGTCAAACACTTTATGCCCATGCCGCCCAACGCGGTTCGAGGTGTGAACGTCCCAAACCATCTTCGGGAGAGTGCTCCACAGGCGAGGGGACCCATGTGCTGAGATCCACCATCTCTTGCAGGTTTGCATGATACGGATAAGTTGCTGGTACCGGTCGTCGGCGATTTGAAGTGCGCTATGAAATATGATGTCCAGAACTTCCCCTGGGATGTTCCGAATACCAGTTATCAAGGAGCGATGGAGCCTTAGGGAATCGCGGTAGAGCTGACTGTAGTGGTGTGGAAGGCCAGGCTCGTGGCGGAGAGCAGTTGTGAGAGAGAAGGAATCCGGGAGCTGCCAGCACATTGGCTCGATCGTCGCAACGTACTCCAAGATCATTTCTTTCTCCTCCTCCGTTGGAGAGTCGTTGCATTGAAGAAGTCGTGGAACAGGGGAGGGTATAAGCTCATGGTTGGCGAGATGTTGCCCCAAATCTGCCTTTCTCGCTGCACGTCGGGCTGTCCAGCGGCGGCGTGGTTCAAACTTTGGAATTAGATCTGCAAAGAGCGGGGTATCGGTCACTCGGGATATCCCCGTTGTAAATTGTTGGGCGTACTCATAATTTCGACGCTATTTTCAAGAGCTCGGCATGTGGGAGTAGCGATTTCTGAGTTATAGTTTGTGGTGAAGGTGGAACCGTCAGGGCGTCATAAGCGTGGAAAGCTTGATCATCTTCGTGGGAATGTCGTTCGTGGACAACCTGAGCGCTTAATCCTCCTTATGAACCTACCAACACTATGCAGCTCCAGAGGCGCCAATAATAGATGGTTTCTGTTTAGAAAACTCTGCGTTATGTGGGTATTAGCTCTGGCCTCCTGCTGAACCATCTCTAGCACAGGAATAACTCGCAAGTCAGATGTCATTCTGCAATTCCCGAATCCGATTGCTGGGCGCCAGATAGCTCGCATGTGACTTGAAACGTGGGTATCCTCCTGATATCAATAGCTGTGAAGCACGTAGTGAGCTTCTGGTTTGCACTACTCACTGCCAATGTCTGGATCTGCGACACCGTCTAGCAGTGCCAGTCCAGCAACGCCCAGCGTTCACCACCACAACTGTGCGTATGTCTCTGTACACCTATAACGCTCCGGGTTGACACGCAGAAGATTATGGGCCGATTCAGAAGGTCGAGAAAGCAGAGAACGCCATTTTTGGCTCAAATTACGGTGAGCGCTCTCAGCGTCGCTCCGCAGCATCCCATTCTAATGCCAATCCGACGTTCAGGGACCATTCAACAGGTGCAGAGAGGAGGAGAACAGGATGGTGGGCTATTCAAGACGACGAGTGAGCACCCTCAGCTGATATATGCGAAATGCTGACTGACTTAGCATATCGGCGGCTTACAGTCCAATATGGCAAACTCAGCCCTATCCCCGACGCTTCCCACACTCGCAATAGGAAGATCTCGCCTCCAGACTCTCACTGTCTCCCTGGAACTAGGCGCCAAGTAATACAGGACACGATCGCGTGGGCAGACAGCAAAACTATCCCCGATGATGGGGGTGGCCATGTTCTCTGGCTGTACGGTCATGTCGGGTGTGGCAAGTCTGCGATTGCACAAGCAGTGGCAGAGGAATTCGCAAAACGGAAACGATTGGCCGGGAGCTTCTTCTTCTTTCGAGGCTCGGGCGACAGAAGTAGGACGAGGCGCTTTGCGGCAACCATAGCGAGCCAGATGATGACTGCGATCCCCAGTACGGCGTCATTTGTCAAAGCTGCTCTCAAGGCCCAGCCGAACCTCCCCACTCTCCCCCTCGACATTCAGTTTCAATATCTGGTCTTCGAGCCCCTTCTCTCCGCCTCCAAGCGACTACTTAGCATAGAATTTCGACGAGGGCCTCTGCTCATTGTCGTGGACGGAGTCGACGAGTGCGAAGATCGCGAAGAGGTCTCAGATTGGATCACTGACATGCTGGAGTACATGAAGGAACATCCCCGTATCCCCCTTCGCCTTTTCATCGCCAGTCGGGTGGAGGCGCACATTCGAACCCGCCTGGAGACATCGCAAGTGCTACTCGTCAACCTTGTTGATCATGTCGCCACAAACGACATCGCGATTGTCATGCGACAAACATTCGATGAGGCGGCCAAGTACAACCAGGTTATCAAGGCGTATGGAAGGCAGTGGCCGACACCGGCTGACCTCCTAAAGCTTGTTGAGCACACAGGCGGTTCTTTTATCTTCATGGCAACAATCCTAAGGTTCATCTTGGCTTCTGGACAAGGCGACTCGCTCCCGATGGAGCGCCTCCCGTGCGCGCTGATGATTGACCCAGGACTTGACGGACTTTACATGCAGACGCTTGCAACGGCCCGTGACCGTTCACACTTCTCCGAAATCATCTCAACGATCGCCTTTCTTCAAGACTCGCTCTCTATCAATGGTCTTTCCGACCTCTTGAACATTCCGCGCCACGAGGTCGTCCACGTTCTTGTTCCGCTACAGTCCATCATACAGGTCCCTGGGGACGACCGAACACCCATCGCGCTTTGCCACAGTTCCCTCCACAACTTCCTCAATACCGAAAGTCGCTCCGGACCATTCCACGCCCACCACCGTCATCACCTACGCATTGTTCAGTGCTGCAACCAGTGCCTCCGGCGCTCTACAACTTCTGAGTTCGAGTTCGAGACAGAAGCGGCTATATATGCACGTCGGTTCATGCCATCGCATTGGGAGGCTTTTCTGGAAAACTCCCTCAAAGACTTTCCCAACGTCCAGTCACAAGCTGAACAACTCGTTTCCATCATTGGCGACGGCGACCTGATCCTCTCCACTTATTTCATTGTGCGCCAACGAGTCGAAGCTGGGGTCTATGGCTTGGCCATCGCCACAGCCGAAGTGCTTGAGGGGTTGGTCGAGGATCCCATGAATCGGCCGGTTCTGCACTTACACGCCAAACTACTAGAGATATTGATCTCTGGGTCTTCTATCGACTCTTCAGCTGTTCAACAGCACCTGCAGCGTCTTGAACCCACGATTACCGGCCCTTCTCACAGGACGGACTTAGTGGAACAAGGTTACCGGTTTCTCGTTAGGAGTGGATTCTGGAGGCTCACGGCTGAACCCCGCTCCAGCAGGCTTCAACACCCGAAGACCAACGAATTCCTGATAGAGTTTTGGCTGCAGGACCTTGCGTACGCCGTGGAGCATGATCCTGACTTCGATCTTGCCCGTCTGCAAAAGAAGTCGGAATTTTGGTATGGGCTACACCCTGATACGAGTTGCGCTGTCGAGTACCCATGGCCTCCTCACGAGTCAGACAGGCAGGAACCCTGGGAGATGAGCATACCTTCAAGCGTAGAGCAAGTCATCTCAGCCATTGAGGAAAAGGTACGATCGTTAATATGGGCCTCCTCGAGAGTTCCTGACATCAGTTTCAGTTTTCATCAACAGTCTTCAGCAAATTAACCTTCGATTGGCATGAAACTGCCCCGAAGAGAAAATGGGTCGTATGTAGTCGTTGCCCCTAGCATTGTGGTCGTTCCACTGACCTCCTCCAAGTTCGCGTACCAGGAGGGAAATTACACTTTCTCTATGTTGGATTTGGTGCATGTGAGTCCTTACTACCGGTCCTTGAAATTACGTCTTGTTTTGTTGCTGAAACCTCGTGCAGGGCTTCAAACAACTGTCATTGTGCTACAATGGTGGCTGTCAGCACACCAGACCGCCGTGCAGGTGGCCGCCCCCCGACGCAATTGAAGGCCGATCACGCCCACGCCCATCGCCCAGACATGTTATTCTGGTGGAGGAGGATATTCGCAGGCTCTTCCAGGAGTGCAAGTTGGCTCAGGGGAATGCCCTCCTCCTCACCGAAGCGATCCTGTCCTGCAGGAGAAAAAGAGTCAAGGCATCCGCGATCATCGAGGTCAGTTCCATCCAAAGTCCCAAATGATGCTGATATGAAACGTTCATATACCTTAGGAATTCCTCCCGAAATGCCGCATCGTGCAAGAGCTTATTTGGTCTCAAATTGCGTGGGCGACTGCCTCAGCGGAGCGTTCTCGCCTTGCGCGGGATGCTGAGCAGTGTAGGAAGCATCACGAGGATGATGAAACCACAGAGGAGAAGCTCCTTGGGAATTTGCTTGCATCAAACGCTGATCTCCTTGAAGCGTTGAGGCAATACGACGACTTCATTCACGAGCTGGAAGAGGCTCCTCCATCGCACACTGATGCTCCCTCCCAGCTGGGTGTCAATGTACAAGACTCTGCTGAAAGCAGTCTTCCTCCTCCCCCGAATCAGCAGCGGGGTCAGTCTGAGTCAATTCCTGCACCCCTCACCGCTCTTATAGGCTTCCTCACGGCCACTGGATTGGATGACCCTGCACTCATCCTAGAACTCTGTGACCGAGCTTCTGCGAGTGAGGTCAATGCCAAGGAAGCGGCTCGTGCTATCTATCGCGAATTCAAGTGGGTGCTTGCAGCTGCACTCGATTGACACCTTTTTCATGCCCTCCACAGATATGCTGAACCTTCATCTCAACTCAGTGCTGCTCGGGTGGGTGCTAGAACAGTGTGTGAATGACATGGAGGGTACTGACAATCAAGACAGTTGTGGGCAATCATGCTACGAAACTCGTCTCATTTATTCATCGACCAATGTCGTTCCAAACGGTTTTTGAACACGGTTGAAGACGTTTTATATAGCGGTAGAACCACACCCGTCGTAAGGGATCGAATTCTCGAGGTCTTAGGCGCAGCTGCCTACGCAGATCAGCCCAGTAAGCACATCGAGTCCTTGATTCATTCCAGATTCTCACTCGAGTTTACTACCTTTCTCGCAAGTGCCGATCAGCGCCTTCAGGAAATTATGGCAGAGAGTCAAACCCACCGGGAAACCTGACGAGGGAGTGCCATTTGACGACGAAGAATTTTTCAATACAAGCGTGCCAACGCTCCATTCCCAGTTCAAACCACCAATCCATGTAAAGGTCGGCTTAGGTCCTCGGCAACAGGAACAGAAAGAGGAGCGGGTCGATGCCCCTTCGCCCCCTAAACTAGTAGGTAGCTGTGCTTATCCACCCATGCGTTTTCTAACTGTGCTCTAGGATGTAACGCGCAATCGCATCATTACACAGGAAGAAGACATACATCGCCTTTTCCAAGAATGCAAGATAGGCCAGGGGAACGCCTCTCTCCTCCTACAAGCACTCGCCACGCCCAGCACCCACCAATCCGATGATATCGTAGAGGTCTGTCTGCAACCACCTCCTCTTCCTATTCTGGAAGTTGGCATTCACACTTCAACCTCCTTTTCCCTGACTAGGAGTTCTACTCAAAATGTTGCTCTTCCCAGGAGCTCATCTTCGCCCAAATACCATGGGCCTCGGCCATGGCAGAACGCTCTCGCCAGGAACTGGAGGTCAAGAACGGATCGCACGCGAATGAAGAAACTGTTCAAGAACAGCTTCTCACCGCCCTCATAGCATCGAATGCCCAGTTGTCGGAAGCCCTGAGAGATTACGACGAAGCTGCAGCATAGGTACATAGATTTATCGACCGAAAAGACAACTCCTGGAATATCCAGCAATGGGTCAGCGTATCTTCCCAAATCTCAGTAATGATCTTCAGCGACCGACGACAACACCAACACTTCAGGCTTTGCAATCTGCAGAGCCAAATATAAATCCACGTTTTATACATACAACAATGAAGGGATACAGGTTTGAAAGGACGCGAGAGGAACATACCGCTACCCTCTAAAAGGCGATACAACTACATTCGAAGTTGAAAGGACCATCGTTCGGCCAGCAAATGACGTTTTGAAATACAGCTTGGAAATAGGAAGGTCGAAGCATAGAGCACCAGGTGGTCTTGATACTATCCACCTTCCAACCCTCTCTCGATTAGAACCTAGTCGGAACAGCAGGCAGATCTACCCCTGACATTGGCGGCTTCTTCAATGTCCTCCGCACACTTTCCCTGCTGTTCAAGCTCGGGACAGTTGACTGCCTCGTAGGGGCAGAGCGAGGGGCATTGATACCCCCAGAGGATGCCCCCGAAGGAAGGCCGCCGGGAGTCGAGAACGCGGAGGGCGGGGACGACGACTGCTTCATCGAGTAGCTCGAGATGCGTGTCTGGGGAACGGCGATGGGTGGAGGGCGCACGAGGGTCCTTACCTTCACTGAACCAGGTCCGCTCGGCAGGCCTCCTCCTGCCCTTCCACTGCTAGCATTGGCGGTCCTCGCGACCTCCATAATGGCGGCCCCATTCCCATCACTCTTCGTCGAGCTCACGTCGCTAGCGATCCAACTCGAGACCCGCGTCTTGATGCGGCGCGCCATCGAGGGTGTTGGAGGCGCGAGCTCTGAGATGAGCGGGGGACTGCTGGAGAGGATGATGGGGCTGTCGAGGTTGTCTGAGTAGACGGAGGAGCCGCGCTTGTGGCGCGTGATCGAGGCATAGGACAGCGCAAGGGAGGGCATCTGTTTTTTGTGCTTCGACTGGGCCAGGTTTTGTTGTTGGGGCTGGTAGGAGGGCAGGGCGCGCTCGATATCGTCTGGCTGGTACTTTTCGTTGTACGTCTCCAGCTTTTCGTTTTCGTATTGTGCAGCAAGCTGGGAGGGGGGAACTTTGGCATCTTTGCGAGGGAAGTAGACGGGGGTGAAGTCTTCGCCTTCGAGGGCTTCCGTTACTTCGACTGTAGTGCTCGTGTCAAGTCATGATCAAGGAGATGTGGGGCACGCAGAGAACGTACGATATTGTTTCAAGCCTTTGCCATAGTTCAGGAAACAGATGACACCGAGTGCAGCCGTGAACACCAGGAAAATGAATGCGGTGACGGTCACGGTGGAGAAGAACTGCCAGGTCATGAAGATGCAGCGGTACACTGGGACCCCTCGTTAGTATGGCGACGAAAGATCCCAGTATTGAATGACGCACGATTGCTAGCAAACATCACACTCGACACGGCGACGAAAAGCGCAGAGATGCCAATGAAGAGGAAAGTTCGAATCTTGCACTCCCTTCGCACACATTGCCAGCCCTATCAGAACGCCGGGTCAGAATCATAGACTCATAGGGAAGGCCAAATTGTTTTCTTACAATAATCAACCAGGGCAATTGAACCTGACATTTCATCAGCCACCTGTAAGATTCGAGTTTCAAGGAGTGTGCTTACTGCAGATATAACAATGAAGGCTGCCAGGTACAGCTTGCTATGTTTCGCAAATGCCTTGAAGGTACCCTGCGCAATCTTTGCGATCCATATCGCGGCCGAGACCAAAGTGAAGAAACTCGCCAACTGAAGGCCGACCGAGAACAAAAGGACGAGCTAAAAATAGTATGACCTATCAGCCTCAGTGTGCACAACGATGAAACGACCGTATTCAACTGGATACATACCCCATACATTCTGTGAACAGCGGGCGACGCCCCGACGCGACTGAGGGTTCGACGGTGGTAGACCTATACATTGAAACGAAAGCGACGAGAAATTGGATTTCGCTTCAGAATAACCGACGGCAATCTGGTATCGCATGGCGAACGCACCCTGAGAAGTTTCCAGGAGAGGAATCCAAGTGCGATGATGCTCACACCGCTCGCAGCAACCACCGGAATCTATGTAACGTTAATCAGTATTGAACCTCCAATCTTACGGTATGGTGGTTGGTTGACTCACGGTGTGGAAGAGCCTCAGCTGCCACCAGCTTCCCAGAAGGTCGGTACCCTCGCATGCCCCGGGTACGATGGCATTGCGATAGAAGGTGTCCAAGGTCCTTGTGGACTGGACTCTGGATGCCGACCACGCACCTCCAAGAATGTGTCCGAAGAATGCGGCCCCAAGATGTGGAAGGGATTCGTTGAGGATCTGCAGAGAACAGAAAGATTGCGGTTTAGTATGTAATGGTAGATGAACAATAAACATTGAACACTAACAGCCACGAGACCGATCGTGAAGAGGTAGACTTGGAAGAACAGCGTAGCGACATCTTCTCTCTGGGAGTCACGTAGACTGAGGAGGAATATAAGTCGTGTGAGATATTGAAAGTACCGTTGGGACACGTACTTGTCTTCCAGCCACTGCAACGAGTAGACGCAGGTCAGGGAATACGGGAGCTCGATACTCGAAGGGACAGAACTTGTGGAAGAGGCAGAAGTGGTCTGCGTGCCGTTCTTTGCCGATTTGTACTTGTCGTCGTCGTCATCCCCGTCGTCGCGATGGCTTATGAGAGCAGTGACCTGTGGAATTTTGAGCCAACAGACGGGCAAGTTCTGGAAAGATTCCTCACTGAACGACGTTCCAGAGGATTGCCGATGGCGAAGGCCTTGATTGTATCCAGGCGGTCAAATGTGTTGCCGTCCTTGTCCAGGATGGTGCTGCATTCGCTGTCGTGGTCGCTGGGAATGTTGTCGCACACTTTCAAGCCCCCGTCCTCGCGAAAGGTGATGTGGGGAGGAAGCTCAGACCGGGTGGAGACAGCATTGCTCAGGATGTTGACAGCGGTGGTGTTGTCAGCCAGGAGCACGCCCTGCAATGAGCAAAGGACCAAACACGAAAAGAGAACGAAGAAGAAGTAAAGGGTCGTGAAGCGAGTATGCGTGATCCTATTGTACTATGAAGGAGGTGGTCAGAACGCCAGGCAGAGATGGCAGGTAGCCAAGACTTACCACAAGCCTCACACGAGTAGATGAGACGAGGTTCTTGGCATACTGACGACTACGCCCATGCAGCATTATGCCGCGAGAAAGACGGAAACGAGTGGAAGAGCGAACCTCAGCACTGCTGAGGACGAAAGAAAGCTGGTCAGACCAAAAGGAACGAGGCTACACACAAAAAAGGTGGCAGCCAGCGCCTATATGAACGAAGGAGCGAAAAGAGTTGGATAAACAGGAAACTGGACGGTCGGAGGATTGAAACGCGGTGACGGTTAGCCAACGGTTCCATCTCGATGGCAACTCTGGCCCACGCTACGCTCCAATCTAGACTCTTCCGTTGGCCCGCCGAGACGCGTTGCCTAGGATCCATGGATGCGACAATGTCCGTTGTATCGCTACCCTGAACGAGCATTGGAACTGTAAGAACAATTGGCCAAAGATTGACTTGGATGCGGAATTGAAGACTGAGCTGTGCAGCACACAAAAAGCCGTTGTTCGCACGCTCGTGATCGCCCTCCCTTCGCGACGGGCGCTTAGACGAAGACAAAGCAATGGCAAAGTCCACTGCAATGCTTACTGCTATAAATAGGGGACCAGAGCAAAACACACAGCACCATTACCCTTACGAGCCAGCATGCCGTCGATGGTACCATACGAGAAGAACGAAAATCACACCTACAACGAGAAGTGCGCGGAACTCAGCAGGCAGTTTATCTTCTTGTGGTGTCGAAATACACCCAAGACAATTGCGTATGATCAGCTCGACGAGGCCAAGAAGCAGAGGTTCGACAAGACTGAGGCCATCGAGATATCTTACTTTCTCGAAGAGCTGAAGGTGAGAGGCCTAGTACAATGTTTCTTGTTGGTTTATCACACTGACACACATGGTACAGTCCCTGCTGGAGTCTTACATCTCAGAAATCCTCCCAAATGACCTTTCCAGGTCAGCTTTTCACTACAGCCTTCCAGATCTCCCCAAAACACGTGCCTTCAACAATTTCCGATGTACGGTAGCACTTTTAAAGTGTGGATTTGATGCATTACACCTCCCTTTGACAGAGGACCAGGACAGTGAGTACCCCATCCAAATTAACCTTGCGTCAGCAGCACTAACAGCCTCTCAGTGATTCTTTACTTTCTCACTTGCGACTTCTTTTCAGCTCTGGCTACTCGCCCCGAGATAGCCTGGATCGTGGACACCGCGTTTTCTAGAGTCAACTCCGAGTCCACTCTCGAGACTTTGAGCTTTGCTATCAATAATCCAGATGGCTATCCCTCTTATTATTCCCCGGAAGTCTCAAGCATGGTCTCTCACATTCAGGAAGCACTGTCGAAGCTGGAATCACTGGGCTGGCGTGCGATTACAGGCGATTTATCACCTGGCCTGGACGTCGATCTTTCAGCGGAGGGATTGTACATGCTCGGCACCGTTTAGAGCAGATACATATATGCATACCTTATAGATTTACTGGTTTTAGGTGATGGGCATACTTGTGCATACTCGTCAATCCTCTTATCTCATTTATTGTATGATGGTTCGTCGTGAGCGCCTATGGGCGCACAGACTGTCAACGGGCCGCCCACACCGCCCAAAAGGGCAGGTGCGACCGACCCAAGGACCGCTAGGGACCGTGGTAGAACGGATCCCGAGCGGGCGCTTCTAAGCTCCAGAAAATAGGCGCCGGCAATGACTGATGTGCTTCAGCTTGCCCCCTTCCGCATCCTAGCGATTCCAAACTGCTCTCTTTGATCGGTATGGCATGTAAATCCCCGAGGGCTACATAATGTGGGTCACTGGCACCCTCTATTTCTTTAACTCTTCGTATTGTTGAGGGGTATACGTTTTCTGCCAGTGAATACGCACCAGTAAGCGACCTTCGCAAGAGAGATTAATGGACAAACCTGGGAGAACGCGTGCATCTGGGCAATGTGAGACTTGAGAAGATTGTTAACTAGAGATGAGTCAGACCATTTCTACCTCCTTCTATGTGTCACATACCCATCCTGTGCCTAGCCAATGTGCTCTTGCCTTGGAAAGCCTATCGTTGAAGTTCAGACAAGGAAGTGTGATTGATCGAGGGCAAAGCTCACTTCGCTAACCAATACGACGGCGTAGCTCTCCCCACATCCACTAGACTGGTCCTCTATCTCCAAAGTAGTGATCAGTATGGCCTCGCGGATTGCAGCCTCGAGTGCAGCGACATCTATAGGCATATTGTGTGGCGGACACTCAACTGAGTAGAAGGTCTAGAACAAGCTAGCGAGATCAGATAATCATCATCGCCCAAGACTGACATTGAAAATGATGCCCCTATTTATATGGGTGCCCCACTAATTAATTATCTCCCCAATCGCCGGCGTTCCTCTTCAATCTCTTTCGCGATGTCGGATCCTGTCTCGTCCACAAGTTACCCAAATCTGCAAAGGACGGTGTTTGGACTACCTGCAATTGACAACCATGCACATCCAATACTCAAGGAAGCGCACCGCGACGCGTTTCCCTTCGAGGGGCTTGTCTCGGAGGCACAGGGAACCGCGCTAACCGACGACTCCATCCACACAGTCGCTAACCTCAGAGCAACAAAGGAACTCTCAAAACTCTACGGGCTAGACGAAAACACAACTTGGGAACAACTTAAAGAACACCGGAAGACGATCCCATACCCCCAGCTCATCGAAAGATGCTTCCAGCCATCCAAACTCCAATGTCTGCTCCTCGACGACGGCCTTAGCGGCGTCGATGAGCTCGCAGAACCCTATACGGCGCATGATCCTTTCTCTACATCACCCACGAAACGCATAGTCCGAATCGAGGTTGTCGCAGAGGTGCGTTTTCCTTCTACCCCTCTGCCCATCTCTCCCTACCGAGAGAGAGGCAGACAGAGGGGCACGCCACTCGCACAAGAACCCTAATTTCACTGGAGACTCCCAGGGCCTCATGCAAACCGTTCTGACTCCCCACCTTGGCACAGACACGCTGGACGTAGCGCCCATCCTCAGCCAGTTCCACGACTCGCTTTACTATGCACTGGAAGACGAGGCCCGCCACGCGGACGTCGTTGCCTTCAAGTCCGTCATCTGCTACCGCACGGGGCTGGATATCACCACCTTCATCTCACAGGCCAGCCTCAAGTTCAGCATACTCGAGATCTTCAAGACGTACCAGGCGGGCGGCAAGATTAGGTTATGCTACAAGGCATTGAATGATATGGTAGTCCAGGTCGCTTTGGAGGTCGCTGCCTCGCATAACATTCCAGGTACGCGACCAATATATCCACTCTTAAGCTTTCCAATGCTGATTATCACTGGCATTGTCCTAGTACAATTCCACACGGGCTTGGGAGACAGCGATCTCACCCTCTTGCTATCATCCCCAGCACGAATGCAGGCCATCATCAAAGCGTACCCCGGGACAAAATTTGTCCTCTTGCATTCATCCTACCCATATACCAGAGAGGCAGGTTACCTGACCTCGGTGTACCCCAACGTCTTCCTTGACTTTGGCGAGGTCAGTGTGCCTAGTTTTATCCATCTTCCAGCTGAGAACGTGTGCTTATATGATCCCGGAGTCGCAGGTGTTTCCAATGGTTTCCCAACGAGGTCAGGAAGCCATCCTCCGACAGATCTTTGAGCTCTGCCCGACGAATAAAGTTATGTGGTCGTGTACGTTCTTTCCCCAGTCTACCTATCGCGACATTTTCTAATCTTTAATCCGATTGTCCTCGCCACACCCAAAACCACGATGCAATTCCTGATCGGGATATCCAGCCGACGGACATTGGTGGCCGGAATCCTTCTACCTGGGTAGCCTACAAGCTCGGAGGGTCCTCTTCAAGGTAAGTAATCAGCCCCACCGGCAGGTGGTCCCACACTCCACTCCCCCAACCACCACATGCCCATTCTCCTCTCCAGACAAAAATCAACTGACACTCGCTTCCCATCCCTCTCCCATCCTCATTGCATACCCACATAACCCGTTCCAATTTCTCCACGGTCCCCTTCGACATGCACACGATCCCTTTCAAATCGAAGGTGACGAAGGAAATGATAGACGACGGGGACATCACCGAAGATCAAGCGATCGTAATCGTAAAGAAGCTCCTCTTCGAGAACGCCAACAACCTCTACAGGCTCGGACTCACCTCCGACTTCGAGTGAATAGCCCATCTATATTCGCCGCTCAATCTCGAATGTTGATACCCTCCGTGTACGGTTTGCTTGTGTATGCTTCCATAGGGATTCTTGGAGTTTTGAACTGGGTCGGGACGCTTACTTTCAATGTCGCCAGTGCTATATGGAATCTGAATCGATATGATGCGACGGTGGCGGTCTTGGGATCGAGGCGAGGGCACCATTGGAGCTATCAGTATCTACTTATTTGCATTATTACTTATCGGGAGCGACGGGTCTAGGGTAGCTGTTCCCTGCGTCACTGGGTCTCAATATACAGGGATGTTTTCTGTTGGAACTTGGGGCGAGAAGGTTAAATGGCAAGAGATACAAATACAGTGGAGAAGGGAGGTACGGGTGTGAAGCCCCTCATTTGATACGGCACAAGGGCTGGGCCTACAACCAGCCTAGGCGAAGGTAGCGGGGATAGGAACTTCGGCTTGGGGCGTGAGGCGGACAGCATGCCTGCGGAACTCGGCCTTGAAATCTGGGGTAGCGCTGTGCACCGTCAGTCGGTTATCCTGCACAGGGATAGCATCAGCTTCTGCCCAGCATTCACAATATGAGGCATAGAAGAAAGCCCTACCCAAACAACGACAGTCCCCGGCTCATACGTAGCCCTGATCTGGAAGTCGGCGCCCTTCGCAATATGGTCATACAAGAAACCAAGGAGCGCATCGCTTTCCTCCTTCTTGAACCCGGAGACGCGTCGGCCAAAGACGGCGTTCACGTAGAGGGCTTTCTCGCCGGTGACGGGGTGCACGCGGACGATGGGGTGCTCAGTCTCGATGGGCTCGCGGCGGACGGGGCCCCCGCGCTTGCGCGAGCCCTCGGCCTGTTCGACGGCGCTATGCACGATCTTCAGGCCCTCGAGCAGCTTCTTGAATTCGTCGGAGAGGCGGTTATACGCTTCAACTTGCGACGCAAAAAGGGTGTCGCCGCCGACGTCGGGCTGTGTTGAAAAGCAATCGAGTTAGATAGCGCATGGGGGTAACGAGGAGGGAGGGAGAACTGACCTGGTCGAGGATGAAGAAGAAGGTTGTGCCTGGCGGTTGCTTCTCGTATGCAACGTCCGAGTGCCACGACGTATAGTTGGAGCGTTCGTTGGTGATATACTCCTTGAAGTAATCATACTCAGGATCGCGGTAGACTAAAGTTGAGCGGATACAGCTTGCATCAATAATCCTTCATTCAACCTCAGAATGCTAAGGTTAAGTACTCACCGACATGGAACTCAGGGAAGCCCTTCACGTTCCCGGACGTCGGATGCCTCTGAATGGGGCCAAAGTGCCTTGCTAGCTCGATCTGCCTTTCAGGTCCCAGATCCTTGAAGTCCTGGTCCCTGAAGATCACGACCTTCCGCTCGGCGACGAAGAGTGCAAGCTCATCCAAGCCCTCCTTCGAGAGCTGATAGATCTGTACTCCGCGTACCTCAGTGCCGAGGTAGGGACTGATGTGCTTGAGGGTGGTGTTCTCGGTGAGAAGGTTGGGCTTGGCTGGGTTTGCGCGCAGGCCTGGGTCGGAGAATTCTGTGCGTGGTAGGCATCGTTAGCTTGGTAGACATCGATGGAGGTGGCGCAGACCTCAGACGTTAGAGTTGATGCTTACCGAAGAGCTCGGTGGGAGGGAACTTTTCCGAAGAGTCGAAGTGCGGGAGGTAGGCAGGGTGTGATGGTCCCTGGAATGGACACCATTTAGTCCCTCTTGCTCGTCGGGGAAGGTGTCTCCTAGAAGACATACCGAGCTAGAGTTTGTACTCAGCTGAGCCTTGACCCTTTCAATGGCCTCGGCCGCAGCATAGACCTTGGGTGTTTGCACTTCAGAGACAGATGGAGACATGGATGCCAGTGGTTGGGGAGGCTGGATATGCAAGTTCAAGGATAGAGGGACGCTTTATATACGCGTCTCCATCCTCAACCTAGGCCATCAGAGTCTATGTTAAGACTGTAGAATGGCGAGAGTTGGAAGATCCATTGCGCAAAACAGGAGTGACCAGCGACATCTGCCCTCGGTTAGCCTTCCGAGCACTGCACAGTTCCTGTTTTGTCTAGTGGCGCAACCTGTTGCAATCCAAAAGGCTATTTCTGAAGCCCCCTCTGTGGCCAGTATCGTATTCTACGGCAGTCCTTGCGATGCAAAGCGGGAGATGGTGGTGGTAAGAGACCAAATGTCGCAATTCCCTTTCTGGTGGCATCCATCACGTCGCGTACTTACCACGACAAGGTTCAAACATTCCCGCGCATCCTTGCTTTCAACCTCCATGTTACTGACACGCTCGATTACCGGCCTCCATGCCTGGGGATGGCACACGTTCAACGTCCAAGTCTTACGATTCCTGATATTCTCAACTTCCTTGGTGATACCTCCGATCTCTTCCCACTGACCGAAGCACCTTCGGGGACGGCAATGGGCCTCTATGGGCACGGTCGACACGGCATGCGAGCCCAAGGTCTTCGAACGTCTGTCAGAAACGGTTCTTATACGCACAAGATCAACACGGTGGTACTAGAATTTTGCCTTGCCCACCTTACGAAGTCCGGCCAATGTGTTGGTCGCGTTACCGATCTCGTCAGCAGCGGACTGTAGTTTGCCAGGAGCTTGCCCCGGACCCCATGAAGCACGCGTCGACAGCCACTTGTCCAAGCCACAAAAGCTAGACTTCAAAATCACATTCAGATCTATCTAACTTCCCCTCGATGATGCTTATCGCCTCTCGGAGCGGCAATGACAACCCCACATACACCTGTTATCCCGAGAGATACACAGAAGAAGCACATGCCTTCAGTTTTCTGTGGGCGATCCCTGGCTCCAACAACAGGGGTGCTTCTTTATCTCGTTATCTCCTCACCCAGGAAACTCACAAAAATCTATCTGCGTGCGACACGGGAGGCCCCCTAATTCCGCACCCGCTTTTGCACCGGGCTTGCATACCTACCTCTTGTCGTAGGCGTTTGATAGCAAACGTCGGAAGAAGTTGTAGTCTTAAAGCCCCAGATCCAAGTACTTTGGAACTATTCAAAAGAAGCTACTTATCGCTGTGGGTAGTCCTTCCGTCCGTCCACTTCTTCTTTCCCCACTCCCACCTCCAAAGCGTCCTGCCTTCTTCGTTTGGCCGGCGGTCTCTCTGCGACTGAGAAAATTATTCGACATGGCTGAGGCGCCTGCTTCGGATTTTGCGACGCGCAAGGAGGAGATACAGCGCGCGGATGAGGAGCTCCTCGCCACTCTAGGGTACAAGCAGGAGTTCAAACGGGCGTTCAAACCTATCGAGGTGCGACATCGTTCTCAGTCAGAATGTCCATTGATTTACCCACAGTTCAACAGGTCTTTGGAATTGCGTTCTCCATTATTGGACTCCTGCCCTCTATCTCCTCTGTGCTCTTCTATGCCTTGCCTAACGGCGGAGGCCCAGCCATGGTCTGGGGTGTACGTCTCTTCCAATCTGCCACACACTATGTCCCTGACGCGCAGCGTTACAGTGGCTTGTTGCTAGTATATTCATCCTATTTGTAGGCATGTCCATGGCCGAGCTAGCCTCGGCAGCACCGACCTCCGGAGGGGTGAGTGGTGCCCAACGTCTACATTCTCAGCTGACTGATGACACACTACATAGTTATACTTCTGGACCTACAGCCTCGCCTCTCCACGCTGGCGGAACTTGCTGTGCTGGATCGTAGGATGTAAGTTGTTGACTTGCGTACACCACGAGAACAGATACTTATCACCACCTCTACGTTAGACGCCAACACCATCGGCAATGTTGCAGCGGTGGCCTCTATTGACTGGGGCTGCGCGATACAGGTCATGTCTGCGGCGAGCATTGGGTCTGGAGGCGAGTTTAGCGCTACCAATGCGCAGACTTTGTAAGTTCGTCTGTCGATCATGTCTAGGAGATTCCTCAAAAAAGATCTGCAGCGGTGTCTACTGTGCCATCGTGATTACCCATGCTATCACCTGCTGTTTTGGAACCGCCATTCTAGCTCGTTTACAGACAGTTTACATTTTCTTGAACGTCCTGTAGGTCACGCATTATTCCTAAGCGTAACCACATCTGATCGACTTTGCAGACTCTGTGTTGCGGTGATCATTGCCCTTCCTATTGCTACTCCTCCAGAATTCAAAAATACAGCCAGCTTCGCGCTTGGAGAATTTAATAACTGTAAGTCCCATTCGAGCAATGCATGTCTAATTGTAACTTACTGTTTGCCAAAGTCAGCGGCTGGCCCAACGGTTTCGCTTTCATCTACAGTTTCCTAGCACCTTTATGGACCATCTGTGCGTCCTACTATCCCATCAAAGAGACCACGATATACTGAGCAACTCCGAAGGTTCATTCGACTCTAGCGTACACATGAGCGAAGAGGCATCTAATGCCGCTGTCGCTGTACCTTGGGGAATCGTCAATGCCATTGGAATTGCTGGCATTCTTGGGACAGGCGAGCCCGTTTCTCCGTTACCTGTAGAGTAGCCTCTCTAACCGATCCGCAGCAATAAACATTGCCTTGGCCTTCTGTATGGGTACCGACTTGGAGGGTCTTTACGACGCCGACCAGCCAATGGCGACCATCTTCGTGCAGAGCTTCGGCCAAAAGGCAACTTTGGGGATCTGGGCTATCGTTGTCATTGTCCAGTACATGATGGGATCCAGTATGGTGCGTTCCACGAATGTCGACCCAGCTCTACTCACGACTTAAACCCTATCACTAGCTTCTCTCCGCTAGCCGTCAAACGTTTGCGTTCAGTCGAGATGGGGCGCTTCCCTTCTCTGGCTGGGTATACCGCATGAACAGCTACACTGGTACACCTGTCAACTCTGTGTGGTACGACGCGATCCTATCTATCGTCATGGCCATCCTCGTCTTCGCAGGCGACCAAGCCATCAATGCCGTTTTTGCCATCTCTGTCACAGGACTCTACATTGCCTATGCCATCCCCATCGTTGCGCGATTCGTCGGTCACAACGACTTCCAGCCAGGGCCATTTAATCTCGGCGTCTTCGTAAGTTCCCTAATTACTTTACGTCGTGGATCCCACGCTCATATCTTATCAGAGCCTTCCCTGCGCTATTATTGCTGTTCTCTTCATGACGTTCCTCGGTGTGGTGTTCCTCTTCCCAGAGACGCCTTCCACGAGTGCTGGAGGCATGAACTACACGGTCGTGGTACTGGGAGGCGTGCTAGGCCTGTCGCTCGTGTGGTACTACTTCCCGAAATACGGTGGGGTGCACTGGTTCACGGGCCCCGTGCGGACGATTGGGGTGCGCTCGGAGGAATCCTCAGATACGCTGGATCAGGATAAGAAGGGCGCGGAGGCGAAGACGGAGACTAAATCTGTGTCATAGATAACTTTAATCGATTTCATTTCGGGCTCTAAAGCAGGGTGCAGCAGAACGCGAGAGGCGAACAGGGGAACGAGGAGAAGGCGTGACTTGGTCACGCGGATGTCACAGGGTGTGTAAGAGGGGCGTTGTCACGCGTACCCTGGGCTATCCAGGCTTTCCTCTCGACAGCCATCATCTCTGAACTTGTGAAGAATGGGCGACAGCAATATAGTGTACCGTCAATACAATGGAGAGTCCGATTTGCCCCATGTCATGGCCCTCGTCCAGAGCGAACTGAGCGAGCCATACGTTATCTACACGTTCCGCTACTTTCTGCATGAATGGTGCGTTATTCCGCGTCGTTAATGGTCGTGTGACACTGATGAGCGCCTCTTTTCCCGCCGCCAGGCCACACCTGTCCTTCCTCGTACGTGCACCCCGCGACAGCGAGTCACCCCAGCCAGCTCAACTCTGAAATCATCGACAGGCATACCCAGACGCCAACGCAACGGTCCCGGTAGGCGCGATCGTATGTAAGCAGAGCGCGCACAAGTCCATATCGAACAGGGGCTACATAGCCATGCTGAGCGTCGATAAGAGGCACAGGAAACGCGGTATAGGTCAGTCCCACCCCCGACGCCCTTCTTCCGCTTTTACAGAGTGTCTTGTAGATTGATGATGCTTGAATCTCTCTCTTGGACGGGCTACCCACCTCTCGTGCGGTCTCTGTTTCCATCTTCCTTTCTCTTTTCTTTCTCCCTTTCGTACCGCGTCCAAACCCCATATCACGCTTTCTTTTTGCATTATAGCTAGCTCTCTCGTGCGGCAGTCCATCGAAGCCATGAAACAAGGCGGCGTCAGCGAGGTACGCGTCCATGTCTCATTTCCTATCTATTGTCCGTAACTCAACGCCCCACCCAACTCAATTGGCATACGTCATCCGCAGATCATGCTCGAGACCGAATTCGACAACTACGCTGCGCTGTCGCTCTATGAATCCCTCGGCTTCATCCGCGAGAAGCGTCTCTACCGATTTTACCTCAATGGCAAAGACGCATTCCGCCTCATCCTCGTCGTGCCCCCGCCGCCCATCGACTCGGACGACAGCTCGGGCTCGGAAGGATCTTCGCCCCCGAGCAACAGCAGCATGCTCATGTACCAACGCCAGCGTCTGCGCGCGCCCCCGTACCGCGCCATCCCCGTAATCCCCTATTCCGACGACGAAGACGAGGTCTCGTCACGGTGAACGATTGTATGAATGGACATGATCCGCCCGGACTCTTCACACTCTCCCTGGGCCTTTACCCTCCCTGCCTTTACCTAATACCCGATCCATCCCCATCTTTCTGCGCCTTTTACTTTGGTCCCCTGCACATTTTAGGTGATTACTATGCTTCGGCCACGTTTTAATCCTCCCCTCAACCCCCTTATAATCGCCTTGTACCATATATTACCCAACTCTCGCGCTCTCTTTCGGTTCCCTAGTATCCCTACTACTCGTCTGCTTTCCTCACATTCTATGTAGCCTCGTTGTGTATTCCCTCGCGGACTGTATTACCACTTGTCTGTTATTTATTCCCCGCATCTTCACCCCCCTCTTCGATTCGATGGGACTTGCTTTTGGCTCGGTAAACAGTATATCGGAAATGTTGAGCGACGTGAGCATATTCGTGAGTGGCTGTAGTGTTTTTGACGCACAAGGCAGAGAGACAGGCAATCCAGGCTGCAGCCGGAAGAAACCCTTCTGTTTGGATCTCACCGCTTGGGCTGCATGAAAGGAAAGCCCCATGGAACCGCGTAGGCGAGACTGACCACCACGGGCCTTGATCTGAATCATATAGGCGCCCAGACTGTGATCCGAAAATCGATGGAGAGTGGCGTATCTCCCTTGGTCTTCACTACATCCCACTCCAAGCCCACCACCGTCACTAACCTGGCGGAGGGAGCCAGTATGGAACCCAATATACTCGACATCCTCCCAGAGGAGATCCTCAACCTCATCGTAGAAGCGGTACGACTCACTTAGTGCTAGGCCACACTTGGTGTGCCACTGACACTCCTTAGATAACATCTGTAAGGCCGACCAGCGGCACAACCTGCTACCTGACCTTAAATGTTAAACCCTGTTACTGACACCTTTTTGTAATACTGGAGTCCAGTTTAGAGCGCAGATAAGGGTATGTAAAATTGCGGTGTGCGTAAACAACGGGTAATTTAAATGTAAGGCCGTCGGAGCTGGATGCATTCAAAACTCCAGTGGGAAAAATCCGCCAGGGTAACGGGTCGAAGCTGCTAGTACATGCCCCGGGCCATAACCGCTCGCTACTACAGCCATCTAGTAGCTAGGGCAATCCTGGGGGGATATTGGCCTTCGGCACAAGGTGTGCAAGTTCAGGATGCTGGGTGCGTAGCTCAGGGCCTCAGCACGGCCCATGTGCATCTTCAGAATGCGCACAAGGTGTACATCTTCAGGATGCGTACAAGTGTACATCTTCAGGATGCGTACAAGGTGTACATCTTCAGGATGCGTACAAGGTGTACATCTTCAGGATGCTGGGTGCATAGCCTCTCATAGCCTCAGGACCTCAGCACAGCCCATGTACTCACTTTGGAACTAAAACCGAGGTGTAACGAGTCAGAGTTGGATATCACGACTCGCAGCAAGGGGCCAGAGAGTCAGGCAAGCCCATCGGAGATTAGATTAAAGACCGGGATCTGATGGGCAAGATTTCCCCAGATCCACGCCAAAATCTCAAATAGGGCGCCCTAAGACCCACTACCTTACGGTAGCAGGCATCTCTCACAACACACCGTGGCAAGACGATACCTGCTCAGAGATGTGCTTGGTCTGCAAGACTTTTAGCAGCCTTTTTGAACGAGTACTATTCACAGATACAACGATCAATGCCATCGAATCGTTTACCCCGGACCAGCTGAGGTCCTTCGCCAGCAAAGGACCGAATGCTCGATGGACGAGGAAGCTTAATATACAATTCATTGATCGGGCAGAGAAAACGGAAGGAGAGGGTCGAAGTCTCTTGGAACTGGCTATCACTGGGCTGAGAAACCTCGAGTCTGTCAGGTACGACCTAAATCTCCCTGGACCAGCATTGTTCCCGCCTCTCTATATCGAGCTTGCTAACTGACATATCCACGAAGACTATTTGTTCAACCACACAGACCGAACGAAGACGTTATCCGTGCCCTTTCCCAGCTTCCCGGGCTGCGCCAAGTTGAACTTGATTTCGACGACAGCGGGGATTCGGACTTCAGGTTTAGGGGACCGCCACGTTTCCACCATCTGGCAAATCTACGATCCCTCGAGTTGAAGAACATCCCTCCCTGTTGGGTAACGGAAATAAGAAGGACAATAGCCAACTCTCCCTGCCTCGAAACCTTGGACCTTCTTTTCGCAGAATTCCTCCAAGGATTTCGCGGGGGTATCGAGTTCCATCCAACCTCGGATTGGCCAGATAAAGACGATGAACCGGCCCTGGACATAGCTTGGATGGTCAAGGATGTCCTTTCCGCTCCCGCATTCACGCCCACGCTGAACTCCTTGTCGATTTTGGGGTGCCCTCCCACCCTCTCAACATCGGCCATTCCCTACCTTAGCGCTCTAACGGAGCTGGTTATCAATCTGGAGGGGACGAGCGTGATGGACCCCACGTTTTGGGTTGGCCTATCTCAGGCAGAGGTGAAGCTCAAATCGTTGGACTTGGCCGAAAGAGTCACCGCACCCATTGTCGCATACCTCACCTCGTACGTGGGGCTTGAGAAACTCGACGTTTTTCGCGATGCGGACGTCCCAGACACAGGTCCCAGCGATATGGCCCATGAAGTCTATCATAAGGTCGTCCCTCACCACAAGGACACCTTGAAAGTCATTAGGGCGGATGGAGTCTCGAGTGAGGTTTGGGCGTTTAGGACCGAGTTTTTCGAGTCCATTCTCCAATGCAAAAAGCTGCAGGAATTGAAGGTCCCCATTTTACATAGCTCCGACACGACGGACATCTCATGCCCTACCGCGGTGCGTCGACGGCTATGATTCTACAACTTGATGGCCATAACTCATACTGTAAAATACAGTCAGATCTCGTTACGGCGATTTCTAGGGAACTCCAGTTCTTCCAAGAGCTTTCTCTAGATTTTGAGGCCACGGAAGAGGATGTCCATGGGTTCATCGATGCTGTACGCGACATCAAGCCTAGCACCTCAGCCTTGCAATTTTCCATCGAAATCATAACTTCCCAAAGAGAGATATGGAGCCTGGAATTCGACCGAGACGTAGGCCACTTTGTCATTTCACTGACTTGATACTTGGCCTCAAGTGTCTATAAGTTGGACATCTCGGATTTTGACCAAACCTTCGAAACTTAACTTTTGAATTTCATCCTCGAGTACATCCATGCGATCGTCCTTATAATCGCCTAATACAACATATTACCCTACTCTTGTGCTCCCTTTCGATTTCCCTCCGTTCTATGCAGCCTCGTTGCTTATTCCCTCGCGGATTGTATTACCACTTGCCTGTTATTTATTCACTGCATCTTCACCCCCCTCTTCGGCCAAATGAGACTTCCTTCCACGGCAAATGGTGTTGGAATGGGAAATATTGACGGGTGTGGGGAGAGCCTTGGGTATAGTGTTTTTGATTTCTTTATCTTCCAATGTCGGGTGTCTCACCGCCATGGAAGCAAGGCTCCCCGGAACCGCGGCAGGAGACCGCCCACGACGGGGCGGTGATCAAACAAGCGCCCAGACTGTGATCCGGGAATCGATGGAGAGTGGCGTAACCGTCGCCAACCTGGGGGAGGGAACCAGTATGGGTCCCAATCAAGTCCCAATATGCTCGACGTTCTCCCAGAGGAGATCCTCAACCTCATCGTAGAAGCGGTACGACTCACTTAGCGCTGGACCACACTTGGTGTCGCCACTGATTCTCAGCTTAGATCGCTAACAACACACGGCTGGGCGATACCTACTCCAAGATGCGCTTGGTCTGCAAAACCTTCAGCAGGTTGTTTGAACCTAAACTGTTCTCACAAACCACGATCGATGCCAGCGTACCGTTCACCCCGGACCAGTTGAAGTCCTTCGCCAGCGGAGGGCCGAATTGTCGGTGGACGAGGAAGCTTAGTATCACTTTCATTTATCAGGCTGAGAAAATGGAAAGAGGGGGCCGAACACTCTTGGAACTGGCTATCGATGGGCTGAGAAACCTTGAGTCTGTCAGGTACGAGTCTAAATACGCTGGACCATTTGCTCCAGCCCCTATGTATCGAGTTTGCCATCTGATATGTCTATGTACAAAGGCTGTTCATCCAACTGCACAGACCAAACGAAGAGGTTATCCTTGCCCTTTCCCAGCTTCCCGTGCTACGCCAAGTTGAACTTATTTTCTACGACGACTGGGTATTCAGGTGTAGAGGGCCGCTATGTTTCCACCAGCTGGCAAACCTGCAATCCCTCGACCTGAAGAACATCCCTCCCTGCTGGGTAACGGAAATCAGAAGGACAATCGCCAACTCTCCCCGCCTCGAAACCTTGGCGATTTTTTTCGCAGAATCCGACCCAGGGCCTCAAGGGGGTCCCGACTTCCAGCCAAGCTCCGATTGGCCAGATAAAGACGATGAACCGGTCCTGGACCTAGCTTGGATAGTCAAGGATACCATCCTTTCTGCGAGCCACACCTTTGCGCCCACGCTGAAGTCCTTGTCGATTTGTGGGGGCAGTCTCACCCTCTCGGCATCGGCCATTCCATATCTTGGCGCCCTAACGACGATGGCTATCGATCTGGAAGACTTGAAGAGCGTTAGCGACCCCTCATTCTGGGCTGGCCTATCCCAGGCAGGTGTGGAGCTCAGATCGCTCAAGCTGTACCCCATTGCCGCCCCCGCTATTGCATACCTGACCTCGTATGTGGGCCTCGAGGAGCTTCACGTTATCCGCAACGCTATCCTAGCCCCAGACGCAGGAAACTCCACCATGGCCCATGAGCTGTATCATAAAGTCCTCGTTCATCACAAGGACTCTTTGCGAGTCTTTAGGGTGGACGGCGTCTCCAGGAAGGTTTGGGCGCCTAGGACCGAGTCCCTCGAGTCCCTTCTCCGATGCAAAAAGCTTGAGATGATGTCGATTCCCTGTCTGTATAACCCGAATCCTCCAACAGATATGTCAATACGGGCCACCGCAGTGCGTCGACCTCCATGATTCTACAGCTTGGCTACCGGGACTAACGATGTGACTACAGTCGGACCTGATTTCGGGAATCGCAAGGGAGCTCCCTGCGTTCCGATCGCTTAGTATGGACTTCATCACAGAAAAGCGTGCCCAAAAATTCGCCGAGGCGGTGTGCGACGTCAGGCCTAGCACGTCAGACTCGCGGTTTTCTTTCCGAGTTGTTCTTATTTCTCAAGGGGAATTGTGGTGCATGGAATTCGACCGAGATGTAGGCCACTTCGTCATTCGTGAATAGACCTGATACTCTTCTAGTTGTCCTCTCGAGTCCATGACTTGTAGTGTCCGACTGCTCCACTGTATGTCTGTGTGCAGTCCACGCCGTTCTTTTCCCAATGACTAACGGGTAGATCATGCCACTTGGAACTTACTTATGTAGCCTCCCCTCGAAACTGCGCTAAGATATCCCTTGTTGAACGTTCTGGAACGACTTTACAATCTCAGCGAACCGTACACACACTGCCAACGGCTGCTTCCCGTAGTCCACGGCAGAGGAGCACCAAACACCAAAACGTTGCGATTCTTCGCTGCACTTTCAGTCTCATATGTTGGGGTATGCCAAGCGATCGGTAAATATTAAGCTCTAAGCACTACTCTAGCGCCCACGCGATTTTAACTACCACATCCAAGAATATAAATTACAACTCGTCATGATCATGACCGAGGTCCTCATCCGACTTGGCGCCTCCAGCACCTCCCGAGTACAGCTTGGTAGTGATGGGGTTAACAACGCCCTGCACCTCCGCAAGCTTCTCCTCCAAATCCTCCGTGCTCGCACTCGAGCCGTTCTCCTCGATCCAGTCCGTGGTGTCCTTGACCGCGGCGAGAATGACCTTCTTGTCCTCGTCAGAGATCTTGCCACCGAGTCCCTCCTGGTCGCCGAGCTGCGACTTGAGCCCGTAGACGAAGGAGGAAAGGGAGTTGAGAGCCTCGATACGCTTGCGCTGGGCCTCGTCCTCGGAAGCGAACTTCTCGGCGTCGGCGACCATGCGGTCAATGTCCTCCTGGCTGAGACGGCCCTTCTCGTTGGTGATGGTGATCGACTCGGACTTGCCAGTTCCCTTGTCAGCGGCGGAGACCTTCATGATACCGTTGGCATCAATCTCGAAGGTGACCTCGATCTGAGGAACACCACGGGGCGCAGGGGGGATGCTGGAAAGCTCGAACTTGCCGAGATGGTTGTTGTCCTTGGTGAGCGAACGTTCACCCTCGAAGACCTGGATAAGGACGGTAGGCTGGTTGTCGGCGGCGGTGGAGAAGATCTGGCTCTTCCTGGTGGGGATGACGGTGTTACGGGGGATGAGCTTGGTGAAGACACCACCGGTGGTCTCGATACCGAGGGTGAGGGGGCAGACATCGACGAGGACGACATCAGCGGTTCCCTCAGCTCCAGAGAGGATACCACCCTGGACGGCAGCACCGTAGGCGACGGCCTCATCGGGGTTGATTCCCTTGGAGGGCTCCTTGCCGTTGAAGTACTCCTTGAGGAGCTGCTGGACCTTGGGGATACGGGTAGAACCACCGACAAGAACGATCTCGTTGACATCCTCCTTCTTGACGTTGGCATCCTTCAACACCTGCTCGACGGGCTTCAAGGTCTTGCGGAAGAGGTCGATGTTGAGCTCCTCGAACTTGGCGCGAGTAAGGGTCTCCGAGAAGTCGTTACCGTCCTCGAAGGATTCGATTTCGATGCGGACGCTCTGTTGGCTGGAGAGAGTGCGCTTGGCCTTCTCAACTTCACGCTTGAGCTTGCCGAGAGCACGGAGGTTCTTCGAGACGTCGGTGCCGGTCTTCTTCTTGTACTGCTTGACGAGGTACTCGATGACACGGTTATCGAAATCCTCACCGCCGAGATGGGTGTCACCAGCGGTGGCCAAGACCTCGAAGACACCGTCGTCGATGGAGAGAAGGGAGACATCGAAAGTTCCTCCTCCGAGATCGTAGACGATGATCTGGGACTCACCGCCCTTCTTGTTGAGACCGTAGGCGATGGCGGCAGCGGTGGGCTCGTTGATGATACGGAGGACATGGAGACCGGCGATGGTACCGGCATCCTTGGTGGCCTGGCGCTGAGCGTCGTTGAAGTAGGCGGGGACGGTGACGACGGCGTGGGTGACCTTGTGGCCAAGGTAGGCCTCAGCGGTCTCCTTCATCTTGCCAAGGATCATGGCGGAAATCTCTTCGGGAGTCTGGAGAGGCAGTTAGATAGGAAACGGCGGGAAGGCGTAAAGCGCTACTCACGAAGTCCTTCATTTCGCCCTTGTGCTTGACAGTGATGACAGGCTTTCCACCTTTCTCGCGGACCTTGAAGGGCCAGTGCTTGATATCGCGCTGGATGTCAGCGTCGTCCATCTTGCGACCGATAAGACGCTTGGCGTCGAAGACGGTGTTTTCGGGGTTGGAGTGGAAGGCGTTCTTGGCGGCGTCACCAACACTGTGCATACGTGTAAGCCGCCGCGTAATCTCGAATGAGCTGGGATACTCACAGACGCTCATCATCAGTGAAAGAGACCCATGAAGGAGTGATACGGTGACCCTGGTCGTTGGCGATAATTTCTACGACACCGCCTCGGGTGACACTGCAAACCAATTAGCATACGTGTCGCACACCAAGGTGGGATGTAACTTACCCAACGCAAGAATATCTAGAGACCGGCGCAAGGCGGTTAGTGTGGAACTATACATGTGCAAGAAACTGCGTACGTTGTTCCCAAATCTACAAAGGCTCATTAGCAGATGCACTAGGACCGACTAGGAATCGCGACATACCAATACCAATAACAGTTCCATACTCGGGATGGACTTCCTCAGCCTGGACGTTGTTCGTGAAGGAAAGGAGGGCGAGGAGACCGAAAATAAGAAGAACTAGTGAAGAGAAGACGTTTCGCGACTGGCGCTGAGTGAGACCCGCCATGATGGTCGTTTGCGAAGAGTGAATGGCGGCGGTGGCCTTTTATCCACGAGCGCCACTCCGATTGACGTGTCACTGAGACGTGGCATCACGTGCATTGATCGCATCATAATTGGCATAGTTCCGCTACTGTCACTGATGTCCATGAACAAGCCCGAAAAAACTAGAAAGTACGGCATAATGCAGTCCCAGCACCCACGAGCCCCAGAGCACCCCGCCCCCAGGCCCGTACACAAACTCGTCCAGCGGCAGCCCGCCTATCATCGGCGGGTCCTCGTCGTCGGACGAGTCGTCGGACACCGGCGCCGGCTCAGCCAGCAGCGACTCGTCGACATCCCCAATCATCTCCCACGTCTCCGAGTTCTGTCTCGACATCAATCTCTGATTCTCCTCCTGCAGGTCCCGCACCTTGTCCCGCATATCCCGGATGCTGCCCTCCAGCTCCTTCAGCCCGTCCATGTCGTTCACGTCCCGCAGCGCCTCCAGATCCCGCACGAGGTCCCGGAGCTCGTCCTTGCACTTTTCGATGCTCTCCATCTTGTCGAGTTGCAGCTTCATCCCGGCGTCTGTCTCTGCGACGCTTCTTCGCTCGACGACCATCTGCCGCTGGATGCTCAGCTCCACCGGTGCACAGCTCAGCGCCTGTCTTGTGATCCGCTGTGTGCAGTCTGGCGTGCGGGCGTAGCGCATCATCGGCGCGCCCGCCTCGACGAGCGGCTGGAAGAAAGATGTCTTGGTTCGGAGCTCGGCCTCTCTGCTCTCTGCTGTGAGCGTGTTGACCTCGTTCCACCGCGTGGTGACGACCACGACGTTCGGATAGGCGTGCGCGCCTACCATCTTCTGGAACATGACAAAGTTCTTCTTGCTTACCGCTCCCATCCGCACGTCCGATATCCGGTGGAAGTAAAGGATACTATGTATCCGTCGGCCCCTGCTAGAACTGCTCTCAATTAATACATTCTGTCCTGGTGAGCAAGGTAGGGCTGACGTACTGCTTCGCGAGAAACTCTGCGATGATGGCGAGCACATCCCCGTCGCTCTTTGCTGTATCATCGAACCCTGGTGTGTCGACGAGTCTTACGCGCTGCCCATCTACAACAAAGGGCTCGCTGAGCGCCACGTCTGTCGTGCACGCCTTCAGGCCGGAGCTCACGGGGAGCTGCGAGTCGCTTGCAAGATTAATGAACTACACATCGCAACAAAAGCTCCCATGAGAAAACGGTGAGTTTCACGTTCAAGTCAATAACTTACCGAAGTCTTTCCAGATCCACTCGGTCCCATGACCCTGCACGTATGGTTAGCAACCCCTCGACTCTGCAAACGTGTTGTGTTGCACTCACAAGATATACGCGTCTTCGTCGCGCGGGGCACCAGCGAACCCGCGACTCTTGTTCGCCGAGTCACCTGTGCCCGGCCTGCTTTTCTGCTTCTCCCCTCCTGTTAGCGACGGACCCCCGGCGGGGGCTCCCTCGCGCCCGCGGGCACCCTTGGGCTTCGCGACCTTGTATTTGCGATCCTTCTCGCTGAAGCGTGTCCTGAACCTGAATGTACTAGTGGGGATCCCTGACCCCCCTGAGGGCGAGGTGCCTCTGCCCCGGGTTCTGGTTGCTGCGGGGGGGATGGCTGTGGATGCGGGCACGGCGAATGTGGGGACATGTGCGCCGTGGACCGGGCCCGGGGCGGGGGCGGGGGCGAAGGCGGGCTCGGGGGTGAGGAGGGCGTTTGGGCCGGGGGAGGGAGTGCGGCTGGGGTGCTCCGCGTGGATGGGGGTTGGGGGTTGGAGGGTGGCGATCCACGCTGGGAGGGCGCTGGGACCGGGTGAGGGGGTGCGCGTGCGGCGTCCGCCGTGGATGGGAGGGGGTTGGAGGGTGTACATTGGGCCTTGTGAGGGGCCGGGACCGGGAGATGGGGTACGTGCACGGCCGGCGTGCGCGAATGGGGGTTGGAGTGTGGAGGTCGAAGCCATTTTTGGCTTGGTACCTCTGCTCTGTGATATGAAGGGAAGGGGGGTGGTGCAGAGCTTCTTCCCCTTGCTGTCACAGGGTTATATAAGTCTGTTCGGTCGGCTGGGAGACTGGCTGCCGAGATAAGTAAGCTAGGCTGGTTTGTGCTCGTCACAGCGATCGATAAAGTCTACTCTGTTCCGTCAATGTACCACACCCTCGTACCCATGTAGCCGATCCCGTTTCAGCATTGTCGTATCCAGCTCGCGGGCTCGCGAAACAGGTTGCATGTTGCTGCTTGGAATGGTAGTTAAAACAAGTTCCAGGATCTGCGTTCAAGGGCTCGTGGGCTCCCTACAAGTGTTATCCCCCGAATAGGTTCATTTCGAGACATGAGCAATATCATCGATTTGGCTTCGGGAATTGTAGCGTTGGAGGAGCAAGGGCTGGATACATTAAATGAAGGTATGGTATGTGTGATTCTCAGGGCGGTGCGGATAATTAATGGCCGTGTTTCAAGGAGGCTAGGTATGTCGCCTAGATTGCTTTGCACCAGATTTGGGAGGAACGAGGCGGTCGGAGTGGGGGTGCTTATCGCCGTTAAAATAGGCGCCGTGCACTAACTACTAGTGGATTGCACGAGGCAGAGGAGAGGAGCTTTTGGTAACCCAGGAGGCATGGAGTGGTGTGCGGTGTGCGGTTTTCTGCCTCGAGGATGTGGTTGAGAGAGGTGAAGTGTGGGTCAAAGCAACTGTTTCTTCCTGCCTCGAGGTGGGGGGTTTGGAGGGAACGTGGTCGGACCCTTCACGTTGCATCGTGGTGGATGTTGAATGTTGATGTGTGGATTCCGTAAATTGTTACCAAGAAGAGCTTAAGCCGTTGAGTCGTCGATGCGAATAACTTATCGGACGGAGATCGCCAGACGGATATCCCCTAGTGCACTTTGGGTCTGAATGAAACAGACAATAGGGAGGAAGCTGGTACCCGAGAGGCAAGGATGCTCCAGTGGTGTCAGAAGTCTTGGAAAACAGTTTATGGCCCCTTCTTTCCCTGTTTGCACTGCGAGAAGCCTTCTCGAATTCGAAACTCCATCGATGATTGAAATTAGGCGCTCAAGCGCTTTTTCGAGTCATCAAAATTCCTCCTGGGCATCGTGGGGTCAAAACATGGACCTGGAAGTAGGAGACGAGTACGAGTATACCCTGCATAGATTTTTCGGATACCGCAATCCCTAGACGAGATTTCCAGGATTATGTGCACATAGGGGCGCTGGACTTATTTTGAGGCCCTACAATGGGGTTCCTGATTTGGGCCGTCGAACGTCTGATTGACGCAACGCTTACGACTCGCATCTTGTTTCGTGCCCTCAATCTCCATTTCGACAACCCCGTCGACGATCCCGCGTCGTCGTAGTCGTCGTTCGTCGCCGTCGTCATCGTCCCCGACCGCTGCTCGCCGTCGCAGCCCACAGCTCGCAGCGCCGTCCACCATCGACAGCCTATGCGCCCCCGCCGCCCGCCCTCTGCAATTCATGTCTAAAAGCCCGGAGAGCAGCGCCAAACACCCGCCTCCTTCGACGTCGTCCAGCCAGCTGACCTCCCCCACCGCCGACGCGCAGCCCCGCGCGATCGCGTCGTCGTCCTCTGCCCGCCGTACCTCGAGCAACCGCTACCCCCTCAACTCGTACGTCTCGCCGCCTGCGCAGCACCGCGCCGTCAGCTCGCCCGACGACTTCCAGAACGCTGTGCAGCAGCGGCACCGCGAGCCTACGCCCCTCACGAACCCGTATGGCGTCTTTGGACGGGCTCGTACGCCCCACCAGGCTGGGTGAGTGATGTTTCTCGTCTGGGATTGGGTTTTGGGAGGGGCTGAATGGATATGGTTGGATGGTGTTGTAGGAGCAGTGCGAGGGATAGGTCGTCGTATAATAATAGGTCGCCTTCGCTCTCGAGGCTTGGGACTGAGGCGGGGGAGTATCAGCGTAATAGGCCGGCTCTAAATTTGAGTCTTCGTGCGTGTTCTTTTTATACTTTTGGCTGCTATTTGAAATTGACTCGGTTCCTGTACGTTCCATGCAGATCATAGCTCGTCTGGGGGACAGTCGTATGCTACTTCGTCTGTGCGTTAGATCTCTCGCTTATCTGGAGAAGAGCTGTTTTGTCCTCATCCGCGAACGACATCTTTATCACTTGCTGTTAGGCGTCGACACACAGCAGCACCCCATACCAAGATTTCTCCTCGACCCAGACACCGTCGGAACTATGTACGAGGCCTCTACTAGTCTCGCAGAATTAGGACTGACGGCTAGGCGTACTTTAGCCAATACCCCCCAAATCTTCAGTCCCGTGCGTATTCCGCAGGATCTAGCCGTTATCGCCGACTCATTAACGCTTCCCGGGACAGGACAATGAAGAGGACGACACCCTCGCGGGCAACATCATCTACGAGCGACAGCTCCTCCAAAAGAAGCACGGTTTCCCGCTCTGGATCCCGCACCCCAACATGCGTCTCCCAAAATCGTATACAGACAAGGGCGTCAGTGTCGGCGACGTGGGGATCGTGACCCCGTATGGCTCATTTGACTACCTCTTCAACGTGTGCTTGCACGCAGAGCACCCTAACAATGCGGGCCCCCTCCCCGAAGGCTTCGTCCCCCTCTTGATCCAGCAGAAGGATATCTCCGAGACTCCAGAACATGGGCCTGGAAGCTACCTGTGCAGCTCGTCCGTCACATCCACGCAGGACCACGCAAGGTCCGTTCCTTCTTCCTCTGACTTCTTTTTTGACTTTGTTTTTTGACACATATGTGTGCGTCTATAGTAGCCTTTCGTTCCACAGCGTGGAAGGCGAAGGTGCGGTCCTGACGATGCCCGAAGGCGCGGTCCACGAGGACGTCCGGAACCTCAGCAAGTTCCGCGAATACGCCGCCGTACATGCGCAGAATTGGTATAAGTTTGCTAATGGCGTGTGTGGGCGCGAGATTGAGAATGGGGAGCTGCATCTCGTGACGGGCTGCGATAAGACGACGTCCTGGGGCATGGCTACGTTTGCGCGCCTCGCGGGCGGAGATGCGTCCGCCGCCACCCAGCCGCCGCTCGCGCCTGTTTCGCTCGATTTTATGTTCCATTTGACGAGTGACAGCGAGGCGGGGGATGGATGTGTGTGCTCGTGGACTCAGTCCGGGAACGCGGAGGTCAAGTCCACATCCAACTCTGCGGACGCGGATGGGGTGCGGCACCGCAACCAGTGCACGTTCTTCAGGTCGCACACGGTTACATTGAGTGAGGACGAGTGGTCTAAGGTCCAGGCAACGGTGGAGGTGGCGAATGGGGGCTATGTGAGCGACGCCACGAGCGATACGGCGTCGCGCAGTTCGCGCACCCCGAAAAATGCGTTGAAAAGGCTGTTTTCATCGTTCAGTGAGTGGTTTGGCTGGGAGGAAGTTGAGTGTTGGACTGAGATATTCCGTGCAGGTCAAAAGAGCGGTTCGTCGACGTCTTCGCGCTCCCAGGCTCCGGTTGTAACAAAGAGCTTCACGGAGACGCCTCGTCGCGTGAGGAGCCTTTTCTGTTTCCTCTGGTCTTGGTATTAAACCCCTTTTTTTTCAGCTCCCACATCCATCTGCTATCATCAACAAACTACTCCTGCAAAAGAATCCCAGGGCTCGCGTCGCGGTGACACACGACGATGAGTGGGCCCTCCTGATTCCAGATGTAAGTGCTGTGTCCATTTCTGCAGAATCCAGTCTGATGTAGATCTCAAAGCCTTCGAATCCGCCTTCAACTTCTGACCTTTGGAGCGACATCCAGCTAAAGTTCGACGTCGTACTAGATGCTTCAGGTACGAATCCCTTTTGAATTGGTTGTTACCTGATTGACTGACTTTTGCAGGGAGCGTCTATCTTGCACTCAAGGAAGCATTCTCACTAAAGCTAAAGCTGGACCAAAATTCGATCCTAACAGACGTAGACCTGCCGCCTGGAGCAAGCAGTATTCTCTCTCCCCCTCCATCCACCCCTCGAGCTGCCCTAGGTGCTACGCCCGAATACCCTGACGAACTCGTAGACCGATCGAAACACACGCCCGAATCGTTGATCGACTCGATAGCAGTGTCAAAGACGCCCAACCCAGCCGAAGTTCGCCTACTCGTCAAGATGCTCTCCACGCAAGCGCCTCCGCCGTTTCCCACCCTACAACGCGCGCTATTTCCGCTATTCGTCGATAAAGAAGACTCTACAGGAGTCATTCCGGTGCTTCATACGTTGGGGTTTGATGTCATGGCTGCGTACTGGGAGAACCCCTTCGTCAAAGACTCTGACGAGCCTAGAATGTCATCCGACCGACTTTCGTGCTTCACGTTTTTTCTAGAGCCGACACTCGTCTCATGGTCCCTGGAAAACTGGGAGACACAGTTCAAGGCGTTTCAGTCGGTCACAAAGCATGGGCAACAGATTAAAGGTGTCGAGGTCACCGTGATCGACATGTTGAAACGGTGGCTCTTGATTACTTTCCAGCGACTAGTGCAGCTCTCGACAGCGAACGAACCGGAGGCGACGGCGGAGTGCGAGCGATGCATACTAGTGGTGGGGCGGTATCTCGCGGACTTGCTCAAGCAGGAGAACAACGTCGCGAGGATCTATGACGAGGTCCTTATCGATGTTCTGCGGTTTCATTCCCTGCTGATCGACCAGCTTATCCTGATCCCTGGGCCGCAGACGGCCCAGAACCTCTCGCTGGAGAGCCCTGCGTCACCGACGATTGAAAAATCGTTGAGACGAGCGCACAAAAAGACCGGGTCGTCGTTGTCGATCTCGAGCCTCATGTTCGCCACGGCGCCGTCGCCGAGCCCCACGCCGAAGCCCGCGCCACCCTCGCCATCCGTGAAGCACCCCGCCGAACTCGCGATCTCACTTTATCTGGAGCATCTGTCCGGGCATCTGCTGAACCTGAAGGCGAGCCAGCTGATGAACGTCCTTCCGCCTCTTTTTCGGGCCCTCGCGTTCTGCGCGTCCCCGCTTCCAAGACTCACACTACAGGGATCGGCCAACAAGCCTGCAAGCCTTGAAGACCGTATTGTGGATCTGCTCAACACGCTCGTCCCGACATCATCCTTTCCAACCTGCATGCGTGCGTTGAAGCAGCATTTGTTTCCAGCTGAAACGGGAGAATCGGGTAACACGACGCCGACCAAGTCGACGGCGGCGGCTGACGCGGCGGTTAACGAGGCATCGGCGGGGACAAATAGCGAGGCGACAGAATTTCCTTTTCCTATGCCTGCGACCGCCACCACACCCCACTCAATGCCGGGCACTGCGACCTCGAACAACAGGTTCTTCGACTCGCTGTACTTGATGATCATGACGGGGCTGGGAGCAAGCCGGACATTGAGAAATTTCGTGCGGAGAGCGTTGGCGGCGCGGTTGGAGAGCGTGTATAGCACCAAAGAGTCGGAAGGGGCCAAGCAGCCTAGAGAGAAGCCTGTGGGCGCCATCAACCGGTTTGCGATTGACCAGGACCTTTTGGACGTGGTCTGGCTGCGCCATAGTCACTCCGTGTCGTCCCATCCAGACAAGTCGGTGAGGACGCTCGCGAGCAGCATCGATGCGTGGGTCGCGTGGGACACGGACCTCCCGGAGACGGAGCTGCATTCGTCCCAGTATAACCTATATGAAAAGGTACGGGATGGGAGGGAGCATATTTTGGAGGAGGGCGCGGGGATCCTGAAGGACATATATCAGGAGTTTGAGCTGAGTGAGGAGGCAATGGTGAAAAGGGATGAGAGCGAGTTGGAGCCGATTAATGATGCGTTGAAGTGCTTGTGCATGTATCTGGTTTCGTTACAGTACGTGTTTATCTTGAATGTGCCCGCAATGGATAGCTGAACGTGGTGTGTGTAGATCGCCGGATGGCACGCCCTTCGTTATCAATGCTTTTCATCCAGGCGATGCGCCGACTCCGCTGCTTCGGAGTATCACGACGCTGCTGTCGAGGGATTTCAGCCGGAATGCTGAACCCGTGTTGGCAGAAATCCTATTCCTCGTCTGCGACCACGTCACCGACGAGAATACAGCACGTATTCCGGATCTCATGCTGGACCACCACCAACTCTTTCCCATCACCCCTCAGTGGATAGAGAACTGGGGCCGATTGCTCAGCAACCAGACCCTCCTGAGCTCGAGTCGCCCCTTGACGAGGAAGGCTGTCATCGACGCTCTGCACAGCGCGTACTTCTTCATCAAGGACATTCCGGCGCACCGCAGGATGCTGGCTGACGTCGTCATCGAGTACACACCTTCGATTGTCGGCCCTCAGTTCTGCGATCCCCTCTGGGAGATCTTGGAGGACGACGCAGTGATTGCCGTATCCGACATTTTCGACCATCCAGAAGACGAGGAGAAAGACCTGCCCCCCTCCATCCGGCTCTTGGTGAAACTCGTGTTCTCACAACCAGATGCCGCTGCCCGTCCGGTTCTTCGAACCCTCATCAATATCTTCTCCCAGATCTCCTTCACGCCCCTCTCCTCCTCACAGACAGTCCAGAAAGTATCACTCCACCTGTTTGTAACCTTTGTGCGGATGCTCCAGGACCTCATCTCAGTCCCGTGCCGACTTCTGCTCTTACAGTTTCTGATGCGCCTTCGGGCGGATCGGAACCATCGAGTGTACCTTGCCGTCAAAGGTTGTGGTACGCATGGCCTTATTTCCTACCTGGCTTCCCTCATCGATCGCGTCCCCGACTCCCTCATGCAAGCGCACCGCGACGAGATCCTGGAGGAACACGTCGCACGGAAGCGGGCGGCCAGACCTCGCGGGATCCAGTCGAAAACTTCGCATGCGTCGACCTCAACATCGGCGGCCCGTGCCCGCTCACGGACGCTGCTCGCTGACCCGGTGTCGCCGCCGCACCAATCCGAGCACGTCCCGTTGTGGCAACTTCCCGAGGTCCTGGACTTCCGGATGGACGAGGCGGACGTTGTCAAAACTTGCATGATTTCGTACGACCCAGAAGGACCAGATCGCGTCGTCGTCTTGCCAATCTCGAGGTACCTCCACACCCTGGCCACCCTCATCGAGTCCGACCCCAGTTGGGAGCTCGTCTCATACATTCTATGCTATCTCCCGACGCAACTCTCAAACAAGCACCTCTTCTGCGGCCCTAGGAATCGGGCATCAATCAGCAAAATGCTCCTCATTTTGACCACGGGCATCATTCGTGGACATCTGGCGTCTCAGACCGCTGAGACTTGTCCAGAAGACCTCAGGCTGCGGGACTTGCAGGGCTTGGCACAGCATACCCTCTCGACGATGATCAGCTACAAGCTGAACCTGGATATCCAACAACGGCAGCTCCTCCTGGAGGCTTTTCAGTCAGGGCTTGATGGACCGTTCTCTACCATCAAGTGTAGCTTGCATGCCCTCACCCTTTCCGCTTATGAGCTTCCGAACAATCTATCGAAAGCTCTACCTCAGATTCTAGAAAAGCTCGTCCAGATCATGTCGAATCCTAACATGGCTGTCCACATTCTCGCATTCATCAATATTGTCGGGACGCTTCCTTCCCTGTATGCGAGCTTCACCGAGGACGATTTCAAGATGGTGTTCGGCGTTGCGCTCCAGTACCTGCAGCATTACAACCAGTTGAGGGAGTCGCCAACTCGCTCGTGGGCCCTCTCCCAGCACGTGCGGCAGCAGTCGTATTGTGCGGTCTACACTTGGTTTCTGGTCCTCAAGATTCCGGACCGGCAACACCATATTCCCTTCATCACCCGACAACTTCTCCTCGCCAACGATGGGAAGGAAGAGCTGGATGGCTTGACGAAGGTCTGCTTTGATTGGCTGGCCCGCAACTCGTATGGCATGACCGACTCAAAGGCTGTTGTCAATGACATCGTCCTCCTACCCAACATCGCCAAGCCGGAGAACCACCCTTACAAAAAGACATGGATGATGGGCAATATGTTCATCTCTATTCGGCCGACACATCGTCCCGGCTGGCTCGAGTTCATGTCCAGGCGACCCTCCGGCTCTGCGTTGCTTATCTGTCGGAAGGACGACTTCGTCAACGTTGCGAAAGATAATGAGGTGAAGGAATGTGAGAGCTTCGTGGAAGTCCTTCAAGTTGCCTCCGATGAGCTGGAGGTCGCGACGACGCCCGTTGGCGAGGTGGTGCGTACCTGTCGATTATACTGATCCTCACAGAATCTTAGCTCTTGGTATAGCTCCCACAGGAAATAGTCCTGCATCCGACATCTCAGGAGGAAACTGATCAAGCCCTAATCACCTTTGCCTCTCGCCTGCTCTTTCATCTTTCACCCATCTCTACAACACCTCCAGAAATCAAGGACGTCACAGAAGTCCATGCCTTGCCCAAGTCTGTCAACCTCCTCGACAAGATACCTGTCATTGACACCCATAAAGTCGGGATTATGTACGTTGGCCCTGGTCAGACGAACGAAGTAGACATCCTGCGGAATGCCTATGGATCCCAGGCTTATTCTCGGTTTCTCGACGGATTGGGGAGGCTCATTCACATCCGGACGGAGAAGGATGTTTACACTGGCTCCCTCGATCCTAACGAAGACGGAGAATATGCTTACGCTTGGTGGGACGAGATCCGCCAGATTCTCTTCCACACTGCTACTCTCATGCCCATTCACGACAACGACCCCAATCTCAACTACAAAAAGAGACACATTGGGAATGACTATGTCCGAATTGTATGGAACGATTCGGGCCTGCCCTACCGCTTCGACACGCTTTCCACCGCCTTCCAGTTCGTAAATATCATCATCGAACCCCATTCGGTCGGCACCATCTCCGCTTTTTCGAACGACGCTCACGAAAATGAGTTCTTCCGAGTCATCGTCCAGACTGCGTCTGGAATGACGGAATGCACACCTGTCGGACAGTTCAAGATCGTCTCTGCCGTGAACTTGCCTCACTACGTCCGGCAGCTCGCTGTTCTGACGGACTGCTTCACGGGGATCTTCTCTTCTACTAGCTATGATACCCAGCGCGTCGAAATCATCACGAACTGGAACGCCCGTTTGGACTCCATGGGGCGTTTCAAGAAGCAAGCTAACGACTATTTCCACACTCTCGAGCAACGCATGAACAGTAACAACACCGACAACAATACTAGTAACGCCACTTCACCCTAGACTCCCTTGGAGGAGTCCTTAGCAATTCATCATGTATTATTAAATGGCATTCGCATTCTGTAAACTGATCTGATTACATTACAACCAAGCATGCTTTGTAGGTTGCCCTAGAGCTCGCGCTCAGCGCTCAGCTAGGAGGTATTTAGACACTCACATGCCAAGGTCCTCGGACAAGGTGCACAACAAGTGGACAACCCATTATGCATTCTGCATTACAGCCGGTAGGGAATGGTGAATGTCAAGCGCTAAGCGCTAGGCGCTGGCATTCAGCGAAAGTCCCGCGGTAGTAAGCATTCCCACATTATGGACCCTCGTCTTTCACTCCGGAAACCTTTCCTTTCGCTTTCCCTCAAACAAACAGAGGCTGGATACATAGTCATAGCAGGTATGCCGGAGAAAGGGGGATGAGTGTATATACTACATGGTACACCCGGGCCCTTGCTTCGAAGCAGCCATCTGATAGAAGACATACAAACAACAGTTCATTTACTGAACAATTCAGCCGACCATGATACTAGTGAAGTAACATGAGGGTGAAGGGGGGCGTAACAACACCTGTGCAGAACAGAATCCGGATCAGGAGCAAATGAGAATGAGGGATATACATCTTGGCGACGGAGAAGGAGAGTGTGAATGGTGGATGGTAAATGTGCATCGAACGCGGAATCACCGTGGTAGCAAGGGTGTGGTATTGAAAGGAAGAAGCGAAGAAGAAGTGCTAATCATGCCTCGAGAACGCGATGGGCTGGATATAGGTGCCAACTAATGAACGCCATTCTGCAAAGCATTCGTCGCCACCCTTAACCGCTCCTGTGTCCTCTCCGCTGCCGCATCATACACATACTGCACCGGGTGGCTTCTCCACCCAATGCCCCCGCCATGCCCGTTCTCGTTACCATTCCCATCGGTGCTTTCACCGTCCGAGACCTCATCCAATCCCAGACCCTGCTCGCCCCCGTTCATCCCAAAGTTGTCGTCATCGTACGGATCGCCCCCATTTGCAATTCGCGCAGTTTGGTGGTTGAAGGTATCGTTCGTGGCTGGAGAGAAAGCTGCATCAGTACGGGCGCATCAGCGGGTGAGGGGAGCACAAGGGTCGTAGCGCTGGGTGCAATGTGAAACGTACCATCCGGTGTAAGAGGCTCAACGACCTTCCGCTTCCCAAGCGCTTTCGCACTTGGCCGTATGGGCGTCCCATCCTCGTTCTCCCCGTAGAGCGAGCTCCTGTGCGACATCTGGTCATACGCACGCGAAGAGCGCTGTCCAGCTCCCGCATAATACCCTCCCCCATTGTGGTAGTTGCCCCCGTGGCCGTTCGGGGTCGCGGTGCCCGCACTTGTGGCACTCGCCATCGTCGTCGCGCTGTGCGGTTGTTGAGCGTAATGATCAACGACGGACCCCGCATGGTACTCGCGATCGCGGTCGTGCCCGTAGTGGGAGCCGATGCTGGGCGAGGGGGTGCGCGAACGGATGCTGAACTGGCCTGGCGAACGGGGCCCGTGCGGTGCGTTGGGCGGGGGTGCGAGGCCAGGGTGGTTCGCGTTGCTGCCAGTGTAGTCCGCGTCGTCCCGGTCGTAGTGTTGCATTGCGTTCTGCTGCTGGAGCGACGGGTGGTGATGATGGTGCGGCTGTTGCTGTTGGTACCGGGTCTGGGAAAGTATGCTGCCGGGCGAGGGGGAGTGGGAGCGCAAAGAGGGCGAGGGGCTGCGTGATACAGAGCCACCCACGTATTCGCCCTGGGCCTGTTGTTGCTGAAGCAGGTCCCGCTCCCTTGGACCCATTCTTACTTCCTTCCGACTCCTTTCTTCCGCCCTCCGTTCATCTGCCAACCGAATGAGATCATCGTACTGCCTGAACGCCTCTACGAGGTCTGCATTGGAAGCTAGAAGGTTTTCCAAGAGTTTTTCTTCGAGGGTCTCGTCGTCTGCGGCGTCTTTGGCGACGTGCTCAGCGGGAAGGGTGCGTTGGCGCGCCTCATTCTCGGCGTCACGTATAACGCGAGACCGTCCGGCTTGGGCCGTCGCCCATGGGATTTGAGCGATGATGAGGTCTTGCGACGAACGGCATTTCAGGTAGAACTCCTGCGGGTAACAAGGGATGATAAAATTAGAGTTAGTTGGATGCGCTGGATGGCAGGACAGACATTTATGATCTCGGATGTCTTGACTTCTTCTGGTCTGCAGGCCAGGAGGGCATTGGAGAGAAGAGAGGCATTTCCGTGGCCTATCTTGCATTCTTGAAGGAGGCGGCGTATATCTTCTTCTACTGGTATAATACGGTTGCGCGTTGGGGATTTGCGTCTCCGGGGGGGATTCTAAGCACAGTGAGAATGACAAAACATTTTATTACGATTGGGCGACCTACCACTGGTGGGGGAGGCGTGCGTGACGCCGGTTGTTGCTGGTCGTGTTGCTGCGAAAGGGCTGGGCTGGGCTGAGCAGAGTACGGGACTTCGAACTGGGATAAGCGGCTCGATAGCGCGGGTGCGGGGTTGAACATGGCGTCCTCGGTATCGAACGGCACACCTTCATCGGGTTTGCCGGGGGGCCTCACTCGGCGCCACAGAGCGGCAAAGCCATCTGGGCGCGTATCTAAGTCGGGGGAAGGCTGTGAGATGGATATCCAAGACAAACTCCGAAGAGTCAGGGGTGAAACTCACGATGTCGGGTCGCGTAGGCTGCTGCGCCCACGACATCTAGTAGACGTTCCTTTACGACAGGATTAGTCTTGTTGTTTGTGAGGAGCTCCTCGATCGTATCCATGAACTTTCGTGAGCGGGATTGAACGACGAAGATGGGGGATGAGTTGTGTAACATGATGGCCCACAGCTGTGTTGATCGTCAGTTCCGTCCGTGTCCAAGGATCTGAGAGGTACGTACTCGGGCAGCGGATAATTGAGCAGAGGGTTCACCATATCTGTGGACGGGATGAGAGCGGTATCAAAGATGTGCACAGGTGTACGCACTTGAACTCCCGACGGAGGGCGCGAACGGCTTCCTTGGCGTTGGCCTCGCTCGCAGAGGCACGATCACAGACATCGTAGACGAGAGTAAAGTCCTCTGATGCAGTGGCCGTGAGGTAGCCTATGTAGTCGGTGATGTTGGCATTGCTGGGGACGAACGTCCTTTGCGAGGGATCCGACTCACCGATCCGACGTGTGAGGTCGTTGACGGGGTCGGTGTGATCTACAGGAGACAGATGTTGCTGAGGATGGTGGGCTTCCTTTGGGCGGTCCCGGTGGGGCCAGAAACCGCGTTTCTTCTTCTGGTCGTCGTTGGAGCTAGGGGGCGGGAGATGGCTCGCATCGGATACGGAGTGGCGGTCGGAGCTCATGTAGCGCTCGTCGGAATAGGAGCGCTGCTGGGATAACAGTTGTTGCTGCTGCTGGTGATCAAGGACGGGGCGCGGGGGCTCGAGGGCCTTGAGAATGCCGAGGGCGACAGGGGCGGTTGTCTGCTTCTTTTGCGGGGGCGAGGCATACTGGGGTCTGTTGGACTTGAGAGATGCGGTGGTGGGCGATGCGGGGCGGATGGGTATCTGTTGCTGGGGTGGTATTGAGTTGAATGACGAGGTGCGTGAGACGGGTATAATCGGCGGAACGGGCTTCTCCAGCGGGCTCTCGATGCCGTTGTGAGCGTTGACAACCTCCCATTCCTCTGGGCTCCTCCTGGTCGGGGGAGAGGTTGAAGGGGGGCCTGTTTGAGGTTGGGGGTAGCCCTGCTGAATCTGCTGCTCCTCGAGCTGCCGCTGCTGCTGTCTCTGCTGGGGCGATGGTTTTGTCAAAGTGGCGAGTTTGGCGTGGATGGGAGTGGGGACGGCTGGGGCCGGTGGTTCCTGGATTCATAAGTCCCTGGCGCGACAGGGGCTGGCGGTTCAAACTCACCTCGTGTGACAGATCGCGCGAGCTGCCATTCGCCTTGTTCTTGCTCTTCGCACCAAACAGCTTCTTCATCGTCGGTCGAGGGAAAGTCCAAAATCAATTCGCTGTCCAACGCATATCGGAAGGCTGTGTGACCCCGCAACAGCATCACACGTGCTCATCACCGCTTGCAGTTTCCCCTCATGAGCAGGCGCCCAGATGGCTTCCAGATCCAGAAACCCCCTGCAAAGGCGCCCAAGTTTGTGTCTGCATTCGATGCTCCGAAGCAGCAGGAAAAGCTGCCAGAGCTCCGTCGTCGTCCGCCGCCAGCTCTGAGCATCACCGCACCCCCTGCAGTCGCACCCCAGATACCCGCCCTTCGCCCCGCAGTTGCACCCGCCCTTCGCCCCGCAGTTGCACCCGCCCTTCGCCCCGCAGTTGCACCCACCCTCCAGACCGCAGAACCACCTCAGATACCCGCCCTCCGTCCTGCGATCGCCCCCCAGCTTCCGGCTCCTCCAAAACCGCCGCCAAAGGCCCTCAAGCCCCTCGCTCCTCCGCTCCCAGCCGCCCCACCGCCCGAAGCCCCTCGCAAACACCTCTCCACTATCACCACCACCCGTTTTGCACGCTCGACCGACATCAGCACCGCAGACGGAGTCGAAGAGGTCGCCGCCATCTTTCTCAATGGCCAGACCGTAGATACACCCGCTCCCGAATCGCGCGGAGTCGATATGAGCCCAGAGAAGCGCGACAAGGGAAAGGGAAAGGCCAAGTTTGTCCGGTACGTACCACTTCCCGCTCATGCACGCCAGCGACGCTTTGCCAATAGCGGTCCTGGACGCTTGCTTCGCACAGGTCGGGTCTGGCTGCCCGCGCGTCCGCGTACTTTGGACGCACCGAGACGAATATGGTGCTGTGGCACAAGGACATGAAGCGGCACGCGCTCTCGGTCCCTGATATGCAGGTCAAGATCGTGAAGGTCCTCGTCCCACCAAGAAAGCAGCTTAAAATGTCTCTACCGGTCTCTGTGGTTGCACTCTGTGAGGTGAAGTCAGTCTACCGGACAAAAGAGCTTGCCAAGATTGTCTTTTCGTTCTCGTCCTCGTCGGAGCAGCTTCTCTCGGATGGCGATATGCACGCTTTTGATGTGGGACGCTGGATATCTGTGTGGAAGCCGTGGCAGACCGCACTCCAGCCTGGTTCTCGGTCGGATAGTATGGTGAACAGTCTGCCGCTACCCTCGTTCACACAGCAAGATCTGGAGGTGCTTGCCCGCTTGCCAATTAGTGACAACGTAGTTGTGTGTAGGAAGTTTATGTATTCAAAGGATTAGTTCAAGCATCTCCCGCATCTCCCTTGTTCATACTTGTCAGAGCCACTCATTCAGGGCCAGCTGCGGCCCCCTGTGTCAAGTGCCAAACCTCAAACTCAGGCACAGTGGGAATATGAAAGGAGTGAAGCTGAGGGACACGTGGGATTCCACAGGTCCCCAGCTTATTTCGCTGAATTCAAGCTATTTGGGCTTTTTGGAGTCATTTGAAACTTCAGGAAATTCTGGATTGGGCCAACCCTGGGTTCACTTGTAGGCTGTCATACTCAATCAGGATTCAGAACAGCCTCCAGCTAAACTTTACTCACGGGTACTTGCTTGACCTACGGACCTTCGAGGCGGACCTTTGGACTCCTGGACCCCCGGACATTCCAATAGCCAAACGTTCTCGAATCTCGGCTTGTCTGTGATATTCTTTCTACCTTCAAGTGTAAGCTGGCCTATCTCTTGGTCTGTCTGTGGAATGGAGGGACATTCATGAGTGCCCCTATCCATTATGTTTTAGTTGGATATGTCGGCAACGCTGCCAGAAACAGGTGAGACTTGGGTGAGACCTGTTGAGACTCAGAAAACACTTGGAAAATGCCTGGCGAGGTATACTTCCTTCTTACTACCCGCCACATTGTCCAGTGCCAGACTAGGTGTGATTCTGATTCTGAGAGCTGATTCATTTACCTGTTGACAATCGACCTTTGTAGATTTATAAGTGTACGCTTGGAGGAAGAACATCAGCCCTGTTCCCTTTTCTTTCTGAAACTCGGAGATGTCTTCGCCCTCATGCAATCTACTCGAGACACAGGAACTCAGGGCTGAGATTTTGCAGTGGCTTGCAGTACTGGACGAAGAAACTCGGGCACTGAAGTCCCGTTACAACACTCTGGCTCCCACCACCCATGTTCCAGCCGAAGTTCTGTCGCATATATTCCTATTTCTGTGAGACAAGCTCGCTGAGTCGGACTCAACGGATTCTTTGCCCCAATCTTGGATTTGAATCACATGCGTGTTTGACAACCCATCACATGTGCCTGTCGAAATGTCCCTTTTGCCTGATTTCTACCTTAAGATTTATCAGACAAGTAAGATTTTCAGGCAAATAAGAGTATTCAGGGCATGAGATTTGTCGGACAAATAATGGTTTCAGGCAAATAAGAGTTTTCAGCCAAATAAGACTTGTCGGACAATAAGAAGGTCTCATAGAACTCGAATATCCTAGCGAAATAAGTGTTTTCATTCAAGCAACAACTGAGATCGAATAGCAACATTATGTACAGTTAGACATTTAGTATTTACTAAAAATAAGATATCTTGTCTCCAAATAAGGTTTTGCAATCTCACAATTTGCACGAAATAAAGAATTTTTATTACTATCTACTGGTGCCCGCCATATGCAGATCACCTTTCTTTTGTTACATTTGCTTGTAGTTAGTTGGGTGTGCACAATAAATGCATTATTAGATTTTAATTAGCCTTGGTTAACAGAAATTACCTGCTCTCTGTTCACATTACTTCGGCAAAGTTAAGTATAGTAGGGGTAATTCGGGGGGGTTTTTTTTTTTTTTCTTTTTTTGGGTAGTGCCTATCCAGCGGTCAACAGTGGTGACCCCTTCAGCCGGCTGGTAATTCAGCTTATTTACAGGTTATTATTTTCCAGATCTATTAAGTCCGGGCAAACCATTCCACCCATGGGGGGTTGTTACAATGTTCCCTGCAATTGTTCCAAGCTCCGCTGTAAGCTGGCACTGTTTCCCACAGCACCCAGCGAAATCAATGTGAAACCAAATTGCGCTCAGAATTGATTTTGCAAAACTCGAGCTAAAAATCAGTTGCAAAATTGAGTTGAAATTAGCTCGTAATCAGCTCGAAATATTTGTGTAAAACAGGCTAATGCACATGTCTCCTGGTCCATGATTTGTCTATTGTTTCAAATTGTTTTCTTTACTTTCACATGGAGGGATACACCAACTACTTGGTTATAGTACACCTCCAACCCCAACATCCAGGTCTGCCCAGGCCAGATTCTACCGAGACTCTATACTCTTTGTCATTCTCTAGCTGTTGTCTGGCTGGTCACAATCCTTACAGATTAGTTGCAAATTAGAGAGGTTTGTTGTGATCCACAAGTACCCAACCGTAGGTCCATGTGCAGCTGCTTTCTGGTGTGTGGGTCCTGGCTCGGTAGCAGCTGGCAAACTGGTGCTTTGGGAGCTAGTGATAGGTTCAGGAAATCCATAAAGCAAGGAGATCTATGGAAAGTCATCGCAGGATAGTCCAATAGCTATTTCGACAGTTTAGATGCTTGAACAGGAAAGGGCCTGCCTGTACCTTTCAAGTGTTCTTTGAAGTTCTCTACAAGATACCTCAGGTACAGAGGTTTGACAGCTTAAACCTCTCTACGCATTGACGTTCAGTGAGGGGAAAGCGCAAGCGCTCAGGTTGCAACCAAAGCCGTATCGGGCTCGACGGAGATGGTCAATGTGGTCGGGGTGGGTGGCCTGGGAATCAGTTCCAGCCTCCAGCCGCCTCCCTGGGGTCAGGTTCTAATGGCTTTTAAGCTGCATGGACAAGCCCATATGAGTGCCTGATACTGTATATTACCTGCATGTCTCCCAAATCGATGGCGGGAGGTCCACACGGGTGGCTCAGGCAGACCCTCAGACGTACGGACCTTGGACCTCGGACTGTCGGACCGCTGGACTTTCCAATTCGACGACTTTTTGAGCCGATCACAGTCGGTGGGTAGGAGATGTTGGTTCTTTAGAAATTGGTCTATGAGTGGGACTGGGCAATTCCTATGAACCCCGTGGCCGCTGACTAATTGCACTGCCACCCAATTTTCTGTCCAGCAGACTTCTGGTCTCCTGTATTATGTATCCAGCATCTAATGGTATAATTCTCAGCAAAAAGACATACCAGAGGTCTTTTCTGACACACTCTCAACTTTGTCTGCGGAAACCTGCCCTGAGGTGGGCATATACTGAGGAAAACACAGACATGTGCGCACATTTTGACGCGTCTGGGGCTCATTACATAAGGGTGTCCGCATGTAAATTGGTCCTTCTTGAGGTACACCTTCTGGGCGCAAAAGTGCCTTTTTTCTCGAAATCGCGCTCAAAATGGCATCTTGATGGCATCAAGGTAGGATTTTGCGGAAAATGGTAGCGGTCAGAAATCTCAGTTTGGCATGTGCAGGGGGATAGAAAGCTGAAAGACCATTCCCTCATCCCAAATTGTATGCATTCCCTACCAATAGTTTCCTATTCATAATCTACTGTGTTCTAGCGTCGAAGTTCTATGGCATTAGAGTTGTAGCTCCCATAAAGTGTACCGGACACTTTCCTACAAATCATATAGGGGGAACAAACATATGCAAATACCGCCAGGATTTCGCAGGCATTGCCCAGTCCCACTATGAGAAAGCCACACCGATATTCAAAAGCCTTTGTTTGCCAATTCGCCTGGGTACTTATCGAAAGGTTACCGAGAGAGTGATCTGCATTTGGCAGCTGGCTGTGTATCGAAGTCCAACCATCAGGAGCTATCCAATGATAGAAGCACGGCTGGACTACATACAGGTCGATCACAGGCTACAGCGCTCCGACTTGTCTGGACTCTGCCTTTGGGGCGAGCTTGACAATTCAAATTGGGAATGTAAATCACCAACGTAATGTGTCTCTCGGTGGGACCCTCTATCATTTGGCCATTGCAGTGTACATCGTTCAAGGCCTCGTCAACAGTACCCTAAAGACAGTCTTTGGCGTGCAAACCTTTCCAGAGCACCCCAATACCTAGCTGAGTCCGTTACGGCATGTCAAATATGTGGGGAGTCCTCAAAGTGCACCATCCGCACAATCCAGACTCATGTGCAGCCTTACTTGGCTGCCGTCTTCAACTTGGCTGCCATCTGAGTTGCATTATCGGCGGCTACAAACATGTACAACAAATTTCTATATTGAGCGACACCCACGACCCCTCCCATCAATCCCTTTCCAGCATTTCAGGTCCAAACCGCAGCTCAGTCGCGCGCTCCGAACCTAACTGTCTGGCTTATATATGGCCCAACAGAGACAGGTGGCGAGTCTAGAACTTGACTTGGGCCCGCAGCACTGGAAGGATCGGTCAGCAAAGGCTTTAGGAACAAATACGGCCATCGTCACAATTTTTGCCTAAAATGGAAGTAGTACGGCAGATCTACCCAAAGAGCATCACATCTCAATGCCACGTCCCTCCAATAGTGACACAAGCATGTGATTCGAATCCAAGAGTGGGGCAAAGATTCAGAATCCGACCCAGCGAGCTCGTCTCACAGAAATAGGAATATATGCGACAGAACTTTGACTAGAACATGGGTGGTGGGAGCCGGACTCGGAGAGCTGTGACGGGATATCAGTGCAAGTTTCTTCGTTCAGTAGCTCAGTACTGCAACTTGCCGCGGCAAAGTCTCAGACCTGAGTTCCTGTGTCTCAAGTAGATAGCATGGGGGTGAAGATATTGCCTAGTTTCGGGCAGGAAAGGGGAGGTATGACCGCAACAGGGCTGACGTTCTTCCTCCAAGCATACACTGATAAATCTGCAAAGGTCGATTGTCAACAGGTAAATGAATCAGCTCTCAGAATCAGAATCACACCTAGTCTGGCACCGGTCAATGTGGTACTAAGAAGGAAGTATACTAGGCATCCAGTGTTTTCTGAGTCTCAACCACGTCTCACCTATTTCTGGCAGTGTTGCCAACATATCCGAACAGAACTATGAACGGATAATGGATAGGGGCACTCATGAATGTTTCTTTTATCCGCAGACAGACCAAGAGATAGACTAGCTTACACTTGAAGCTAGCAAGGATACCTCAGACAAACCCAATTGCAGTCGGCGGGTATATGTTGGTTCTTTGGAAATTGACCTATGAAAAATTGTGGGTTGTGACCCAGCCAAAATCGTGACAACTGGGTGTCATCAGGCCAAAGTCCCTACCAAACTTCAGCTGGGCATCATTTCAGAGACAAAGTTGCAAAATCTGCTTCCTAGAAAGGGTATATAAGATGCAAATCTATACTTTGTAGGAAATGTTTTTGTGATTTGACCCCATCTGCGAGTGCCCCACTGGAATCGGTAAAATGTCATGTGTTTCAGGCTTTGAAATGTCACTTTTGCCTGACTTCTACCTTATGTAGCCCAAAAGCCTTATTTGTTTGAAAAGTCTTATTTGCCTGAAAACTTTATTTGCATGAAATGACTTAAGTGTATATTAGTTGCTGTAATTCGCAGTCCCCCACCTGTTCACGTGGACTCCATGTGGACTGGCTACAGTCCACTGGTCTACCACTGGACTGTGGGTGTTTTGTGGACTCTGACCCATGGACTCATCGTGGAGTCCATGTGGAGTTCATACCCCCTCCACAATCAGTCCACCCCCCCTCCACAGCCAGTCCACATTAGACTTAAGAGTTTATATCTATTCCCAAGCTAGTGGAGTCCACATGGAGTCCACGTGGAGTCCATGTGAACTCTTATGATCTCTACTTTTGACAGAAAGAAAATAAATGGCATGCCTCAGGATTGAACCTGAGACCTTGGAAATAGCTATTACTAAGCCTTTGTATGAGTGCTAGCCACTAGGCTATCTGGTCTTATATATTTTACCTTGTAATTAGACTATACCCTATACCATATCCTATTTTTAGATTGCAAAGTCGATGCTCAGAAATCATTTTGCTGATTGTGAGACTAGTTTTTAACTAATTGCTTAGGTATTTTATAGCATCAACACTACAAAACAATGACAACAGTATTATATAATAAAAATGATGGGACCAAAAATCGTCATTAGTGGCAGTTCAGCAGTAGCCCACAATCAGTCCAGTGGCTTCAGTCCACAATCAGAGTCCACATGGACTCCACAGACTTTGGCAGGGAATGTGGACTGGTTGTGGACTGGTTGTGGACTGTTCGTGGACTAATTTTGGCAGAGGGCCTGCCAAAAATTTGGCTTCCAGTCCACTGGTATGCCACTGGATTCTTTGTGGAGTCCACGTGGAGTCCACGCGAACAGGTGGGGGAGTGTAAAGTACTCATTAGTTGGACAGGATGCTGAAGTGGGAGAAAGAAGGGGAGTTCAAAGATGGGGGGTATGAGCCCTGCATGTCTCTTGGAGCTCTCTCCTGAGTCCACCACCACCTCTGATGACCTATTTTTTATCCATGAAGGTGAAAACCATTGTGAGACTGACAGCCACAGTGGTTACCACCCTAGTGTAGGATGTTGTTGGTGAGCCTTGAGGAGTATGCGGAGGAAGGTAGGAGAGGTCAGTGTTGTGCTGTAGGTTTCAGTTCTTAGTCTTCGTGTTAGCCTTGCGTTGGTTGTCAAGGAAAGGGGAGGTATGAACCATTTGACCTTGGTGACATTATTGTGCTCCTCACTTGCCAACATAATGCACATGATGCACTGGGTGATGCATCTTCCATACCTGCACAGCACAAAGTCCAGATCCGTAGGACATTCCATCTACTGCATTACCAACACTATTTGCCTATATGTCAATCCTTGAGCCTCCTGCTTCATAGATAGAAGTTGAAGTCACCCTGCCTCCTTGTCGCACCCAGTGCTTCGCACTGCTGCTTCCTGCTATGCACCAAACATTGTATGTTACTGGCATTTCATTGTATCTCCTGATCCACATGGATGTATGATCACAAATAAAATACTTACATTCTTGAAACTTGCAGCCCAAAGCCCCGAGCGCCCAGACTGAGCCAAGCTAGAAGGCAGACAGCGAGAGGAGATGCAGGGATTTTTCCAGCACCTAAATGTCATGCGGCACTTGAAATATTTTTTCACGGTTGGTATGAGCGCGGCGATGGTTCAATGTTCAATTTCAACCACTACCTTTCTCTTGTCAGGAGAGGAATCCGGCTGCTGGATTCCTCTTTGCAGTCAACTATTAGGAGGTTTCATATGGCCCTTTTGCCCAACGGGGTTTGTGTGAATATTGAACAAGGTGTGTCAGATTTCGGTCAGATAGGGGTCTGTAGAGGGCACTGTCAGGCAGCACCCTCTTGGAGGCCATTGAGAACTTGCAAGTTCTATTTACAAATAGAGTACTTCCTTCTATTAGGTTATGAGAGAAGCATAGAACATTATCTACATGCACATTGTAATTTAGCTTGTACGTCTTTTGAGAGGTGTCAGCGAATGACCAGTCTGGTGCGCTACTAACCCTAACTTAGGACAGAGGACGAGAGAGAGAAGAAGCGAGAGAATCAAGGTGAGAGACTTGTAGACAAGGCCGTGATATTGACCAGCTAAAGACTGGGGAAATACAGTGAGATCTACCTAGGTTATATACTGCTATGCTTCGTGACCGTGACGTGACTATGGCTATACGAGGCTGTACATACTGTGCAGAAGCTGTGGAATGCTATGTAAGGAATGACCGTGTATGAGTCGAAGAGCTGTGCGAGTGCTGTGCATATGATGTCATGCTGACTGAGGTGCTGACGACGCTCCGTAGTGTCGGATTTCCTTCAGTTTTATCAAACTGTTAAGTTTGGATAAGTTCTGACCACGTCTGTGAGTGGGAAGAGTTCGATTAGACTTGTAATAACTATACGATATACATGATACGCACCTGTGAGTGGGAAGAGTTCGATGGGGACTCAACCGCTCACAGTGTGGACTATATACTGTATGAGAACAATGATCGATCTATTTACGGAACAATAGAGTCAGAGAACAATGATCGATCTATCTATAGAACAATAAAGTGACAATCATCAATAGAATGATAGATGGAATGATTGATAGAATAGAATGATGAAAGAATGACAGATAGAATGATGAAATGAAAGAAGCGTCGAAAAGCTATGTATCAAATGATGATGAAGGTAACATGAGCATTGCCTTCTAACACCCCCCCTTAATGCGATGTCTCTGAATCCTATTCGAGTCCAAGCGCAAGTCGATGCTTCTGAATAGCGACTTTGGGGAGTGGTTTGGTGAAGATGTCGGCGATCATGTCGCCAGTGGGGAGAAAATGAACAGTAATGTCGCCTCGCTTGATAGCGTCTCGGATCCAGTGCATCTTGATGTCGATGTGCTTCATGCGTCCATGGTTCTCTGGGTTCTTGAGCACGAGGACTTCGCACTCCCCCATAATTCCCACAGGACTCCAGGTAGACTTCCGCCGGAAGTCCGGTGGACTTGCTGGACTTCCGGTGGACTTCCTGGACTTTTGCTGGACTTTTTGTCCGGTAAGGGGGTGAAAGTGCCCTGAACCGGAGTCCAGCAGAGTCCGGCAGGGTCCAGTACAGTCCAGTAGGAGTCCAGTGGGACTCCAGTACCTGCCAAAGCAGAGTCCGGCAGGTGTCCGGTCCAACTGGAGTCCTGCCGGTCCAATGGACTGTCCAGCTAGACTCCGGGAGCAACCAGACAGTCCGATAGAAGTCCAGCTGGACTCTTTGCAGGCCAACTGGACGTCCAGTAGGAGTCTGGTAGGTCAACTGGACGTCCAGCAGGAGTCCGGTAGGTCACTACAAGTCTCATTACAGCACTGAATAGAATAAAGACTGTTCTTACTAATTAAAAAAAAAAAGGCCACACCGGGATTTGAACACTGAGCCTCAGCATAGGAGGTAGGCGCATAAACCAACTGCGCCATATTGCAATTAGAAAATATATATTATTTCTACATTATATACCCTAGTCCGATAAACCCGGGGTGCCAAAAATGGCGGGCCACTTTGGCAAAACACCGTTGGTGGGGATTGAACCGAGGACCTCTTGCCTATCGGAGGAGAGGCCTGCCAACCGTTACACCACGGCGGCGTTGAATATGCAAGCCGGAAGGTCAACCATATCAGCGCACGGGCCTCAAAATATCACGCGGGCGAAATCCGCGTGACCGCTTAGTCATCCGGCCACGCGGATGTTCGGCTGTGCTGCCCTCTGCCCACATCCCCACCACCACTATACACCACGCTCGACGACGAACACCGCGACAACGACCACCGCCCGACATGCCCCCCAGGACGCGCAACAACCGACGATCCCGACCCCGCCGACCACGCGCAAGAGGGCGGCGACTGCCACGTCACCGCCCAAGTCCCGCAACACCAAACGCTCCCGTGCAGGCACGGGAGCGAAAGAAACCGATTCCACGACCACCGCTGGCAAGAGCGGTGGCCGTGGTGCATCCAACCCGTCCGAAAGGAACGACGAGGATAACCCGGCATCCGCCGGCCCCCGCCGAAGCTCTCGCAACGCCAGGCGGACCGCGGCGGACGAGGACGAGGACGAGGACGAGGACGAGGAGGATGAGGGAGGGGATAGCGACGACGGAGAAGACGGGGAGAAGGGGAGAACGACGAGGAGGATGGGGAGGAGCCCGGCAAGCGCGCTTTACGCGCGAGGTGCATATTTTTTTTCGTTTTCTTTCGTTTTTCTTTCTTTCTTCTTCGTTTGGGCGGGCATAGTCTTGCCCGCCCCTCGTCCGCCCGCTCGTTGTGCCCGAGCGCCCGCCACGTCACCCCGCCACGTCGTGCCCGCTCGCCGCCTGCCCGCTCGCCACGTCAGGCCCGCTCGCCACGTCGTGCCCGCTGGCCATGTCGTGCCCGCTCGCTCGTCGTATCCGCCCGCCGCCACGCCCTCACGCACAAGGGCCACCGGCGCAGCACACCCACCAGCCCCTATCCCCCTTTTGCTGCGGGAACTCTCCCACGCAGGGGGACGGGCATTTGGTGGAGTGCTTGTCTGCTGCCCGCACGCCTTGCTCGTCGCAGCAGGCGTCGTGCTCGCCTCGCGCAGCGCGTTCGCACGGCGGGCGTTGCTATGCGGCGGGGGAGTTTGGCAACGCGCTCGCCGACGATGCGAGGCTGCTCGCTTCGGCGACATTGGATGGGCCCACCATGCCCGCCCACTGGACCTGCCCACTCACGCGACGGTGGCCGCCGCTCGCTTCGTGGGTAGAGAGGTGGCGACGCGGCAAATCGCCCGCCCCTTCAGCGATGGCGCGACGGCTTCGGGGAGTGGGGCCCAGGGCGTTGCGGTGATTCGCGTGCCCACCCTTTCGCTCGCTCGCTCGCTTCGTGGCTAGAGCGGCGGCGATGCTTCGGGAAGGCGCGATGGCTTCGGGGAGTGGGGCCCAGGGTGACGCGGTGATTCGCGCGCCCGGCTTTTCGCTCGCTTGGTCGACCACGGGCATTGCGGTGTTTTGCGCGACTGCCCGTCCACTCTACCCCTTTTTTTGGCTCTTATTTTTGTTCTTCATCTTTCTAACTCTTTCCTCCAGGAATCCCGGTAAAGACCGTTCCAAACCCATTCGCCGCAGCACTAGGGTTCAGAAGGAATCGCCAGAGGATTCCTCTGATGATGAGGATGACTTCGGCGGTCTGGAGGAGGCTGCCCTCATGCAGGTAGGAGACGGTAAGGGCTCAGGATGAGCAAGGTACGTATTTGTCCTTCTGCCCCCATCCATGTCTAATGATGTTTGTCTGTAGAGGCCCCAAGGGTGGAAAAGGCTCGAAGGCCATGGCGTCCAGCTCTTTCAAAGTTGGGCCCCCCAACGCGAAGGCAAAGCAGGCTCCCAAGGCGTCTGGAACTGGCAAACGGTATGTATCATTCATCTTTCTCTCTTCTTTGCTGTCCTTGTCTATGTTGGCTGCCATCGGCACGTCCTTTGCTGAACCCAAACCCGGGATCGCTAGCGTGTTGATGCACGCCCTTTGCTGAACCCATACCCGGGATCGCTAGCATGTCGTCGTGGACTTGGATATATTTCTGACGTTGAGCTGACTCTTTTTTTTATTTCCTTAGCGCTGAAGATAAGCTTGCGAAGATGGGTACTTCTATTGCACCGCCAGCTCGTCCTACCGCTACTAGCTCTACCCCTGGCTCTCTCGCTGCTGCACGCACTCGGCACAGCGCAGCTGAGATCGATGTTTCTGAAGGGACGACTGAGGAGGGCTCAGGCTCGTCTTCGGAGAGGAGGGCCGGGACGGAGCTAGAGGATGATGCTAAAGTTGAGATGGAGGAGAAGATGGATGTCGAGATGGCGGGGAGGATCAAGGAAGAGGAGGAGGAGGAGGAGGTGGAAATTGAGATCGATGAGCAGGACGATGGGGGAAAGGTGAGGTCTTTAACTTTAGACGTTGATTGATATCTTACCCACTACATAGGGGAAGAAGCCGATGAAGGATCATGCTCGGAGTGTCAGCGTTTTGTCCAAGAAAGAGGGTAAGTCTCAATCTTTTATTATTGCAACGTGTATTGATCGAGGCTATAGATGTTCATATGCAGTCTCCCAGCCCTCCTCCCGAGCCTGCTCATGGATCGTCCCGCAGCACAGGTGGCATCCTCAAGGGTAATCGAGGTGTTCTTAACCATGCTGATGCTGGTGAGATAGCCGCTGAAGCGAGACTCCCTATCAAGGGACTTGTGCACCTTTACGTTTCGGGCGACCCACCTAACACCATCACCACATCCATGCAACCTACCATGACTGTCAAGGTCGACGTATATGAGACGTTTGGTAGCCTCCTCCCGGTCTTAGCCCGCAAGTATAGCCATGTTCAAGGTATGTTTCCTTTCTATTGATGAGTGTGTATGCATTAAAGCTTTTTTGCAGATGCGAAGAGCATGGCTGGCTTCGAGCAAAGCATTTATACCTGGGACCCAGAGCTCCACAGTTGGACTGCTCAGGGCACTTTCGCTGCTGCTCTTGAAGCCTCTGAGCTTGTTGAGTGGACCGTCAACAACAACGTAGCAGTTCTTTGCATGCTTCTTGTAAGTCATCACGCATTTCTGTATAACTTGTAACTAATCTCTCTCTCAGTCCGACTTCGCTCCTGGGTCCGACCATGACCGTTCTGCCTCTCGATCTGTCTCTCGTTCTGTCTCTCGCTCTGTCTCTGCTCCACTCTATGCCCGTGGCCTTTCTGTCGCCTCTACCACTGGATCTCGCCCTGAGACACCCTCCTCTATCCCTACCGACTCTGCTCAGGGCACCATGTCATCCCAGACTGATCAGCTCATCACCCTTCTTGATATCCCTCGCTCTCCAGCCTATCTCACCGATCACTCCCGAGCCAACGATATCCGCCTTGCCTTTGAGCGCTATGAAGAGATGAATGCTGCGATCACGAGGTGGAACTTGATGGTATCGGAGGGAACATGGCCGAAGGACTTCCGCATTCAGAAGGTCGATATTCAGAGGGTGTTCTTCCAGAAGTCTACAATGCACTCCTACTCGACCCCTTTCACCAATCTCGCGTCTATGGTTTCACAGCATACTCCTCACTCCGCTTATGTCAACATGCAGCTTTGGCTTCGCAGGGACACTGCTGCACCATCCGATCGGGATGTATGGGGTTCGAGGACCAAGGCTCCAAATGCGATGTATGGCTTAGGGGATTTTGATGGGTGGCTGAAGGATACGGCTCGTCAGGTGCAGGAAGAAGCAGAGGTGTTGGCGAAGAAGAACAAGAAGAAGAAGAAGAAGGCGTCTGCAGCTGTGTGAGTTTGAATGTATACTGCTTCGCTTATATTTATGTGTCTCTAAACTCCTATGGAACTATGCTTTATTTAGTCTCGTAATGTCAATGCTGGTTCATTTGATCTCAGTACTCTGCTCGCCTACCCTCGCGTTGGCTCTTGTTATCCTGGCTTTGGCCTCTCCTGCCCTTGCTGCTCCCCCTACCCTTCCATTCCCTAACATCACCTTTAAAGTCTTCTCGGATTGTATCCAGGAGCAATTCGCTTCTGACATCTCGCTGTCCGCCGTTCTTGTCCTCCTTTACAGTTTGACGGAAAACCCAGAGTTCCTCAACTTACATGGACGGCAGCAGCAAGCAAAGGTTGCGGGAGAGCATGGGAGAACCATCACTACCTGGATGGCCATGTTCTCCAGGCTGATGTTGGGTGTGCGCCTTCGAGCTGATCGCAGAGAGCTATTCAAGCCTGCAGATAGTGTGGTGCTGGAAGAGCATGTGGAGCATACAGTGCCTGCTGTGAATGCTTTATCGTTGAAGCTGGATCAAATGGTGTCTGTTTTGCGGCTAAACATGTACAAGCCATCTGGAAGCATCTACCACCGTCGCAAGCCCATCTCGTACAAGGCGATCGAACCTCTCCACCTCCTCTGCCCTCAGTCCTATCAGTGCGAAATCACCTCATGCTCTGCACGTGCTCTCTCCCAGGAGCGGCCATACCGTGACGTCACCAAGGTCACAGTGCTGAAAGGCTCTGACATCCGCACCTTTGGCTTTGTCTTGACTGGGAAGTGTGATGGTTGTGAAACCACATATCATGCTGACCATGATCGAGTCAAGAACGAGGAAACCGATGAGTATGATCACAGGCATCTTAATGGTGCCCGCTATCTGAAAATTGGTCGAGAGCTCTGGGCAGATCGCACATTCTCCAACTCCATCCTCTGTGCGACATATAGCTTCCATTCGTCCACATCTGCATTCATGGACTTCTGGAACGAGAGTGTTGGCCGTGGTGCTGGGGTCAAGATATCTCATCGCCAAGTCTGGCATGCCTATATCTTGGAGAGTTTGCGCATGATAGCAGGGGATCAAGGTGTTGACCTGGTGCTGCCTGACCACTACAACATCGACCAGATTACGGCTGCTGCTTATGACCATCTTGGTGCTGATGGCGTAATCAAGGCAGCAGAAGGGCATGCATGTGATGAGTGCTCGCATCCTCAGCGGTTTGGCCCAAACGAGCAGGGACAGGATGCCCAGGACTTTGCACGTGTCAATATGTGTGTGGTGGATGGTATTGTGATGTTTCCAACAGTAAGCTTTAGTTATCATTTCCGAACTGTGCACTAATAATGTGTTTATTTATTAGCATTGTGCCGTTGAAGGGTGTATTGCTGCTCTTGCGCATGCCCGGGGTGGTTCTTATTGTGAGGACCACTTCCGCTTGTATGGGCATCGATGCCATGTGCGAGGCTGCAATGCAAACTGTGTTGCTAGCACTAAGGCATGCCAAGAGCATCAAGCTGACTGGCAGGAGTACCAAGAGACTCATAGTCGGTCACACCTTGCAGGCATCCGACGCATGGTATCTCGGCCCAGCGAGCAGCTCCCTTGGCAGGACCAGCGTCAAAATCGACAAGTTCAGGCTCATGACGAGCCTGCACTTGAAGATGCTGATGTTGCACGCAAGCATGACTTTGGACCATCCAAGTTTTACTGCACCGAGACGGCTTGCTATCCTTGTGGGGTGGTTATTGGTTGGGCACTATTCGATAAGTCTGAATCTCCTACCAAGATTCTCAAGTTCCTTCAGCACATCTTTCCTACCCCCGAGTCCAAGCCCAGCTACATCTGCATTGACAAAGGTTGCCAGGTTTTCAGAACTGCTATCACTAATGGCAGTTTTGAACGACTTTGGTCCAACTCTAGGTTTATTGTCGACACCTACCACTACAACAACCACAAGCGCTCCGACGAGCTGTGCCAAACTTGGTGCAACCCTACTCCTATGGATGGCAGCAACCCCAACCTTGTCATTCAGGAACTTGACCGTGCAGGAGTTCTCCAGTGGAAGCGTGCGTTCAATACACAGGCATCTGAGCAGCTTAATTCATGGATTGCTGGTTACGAGCAGATTTTAAAGTGCATGACTGTTTCTAACTTTTATTGGTTTTTACATTCCGTTTTATACCTTCATACGAAACGTGTTCTTCAGAAGCAGGCTGATCGTCAGATAGGACTTGTTATTGCAGATCTTGGTGTTGATGTAGATGATACCTTGTAAATTTCCTCTTCTATGTTCTTATTATCTTTCTTGTTTTTCCAAGCTCTCGCTAGCCTTATGTTGTTATAATATTTATATTTTCAGTTTTTTCAAGTATTAGTACTGCTGAGAGAAATTCAAACACAAGTCCAGCAGATGTCCAGCATGGAGTCCACCAGGAGTCCATCAAGGAGTCTATCAGGAGTCCATCAAGGAGTCCATCAGGAGTCCAACAGAGTCTACCAGGAGTCCAACAGAAAATCATTATACATGTAAATCATTGCAATAAGCAGTAAATTATAAAAGTCCCATAGGAGTCCAGCTAGACTCCAACTGGACTTGAACTGGACTTTCAAGTTTCAACCGGACTCAACCGGACTCAACTGGACTTTACCGGACAAGCTGGACTTCTGTTGGACTTCTATTGGACTCCTGTTGGACTTCCGTTGGACTTCCGGTAGACTTCCAATAGACTTCCAATAGAAATGCACCTTTTATGGTAAGTCCGGCAGAAGTCCGTTGGAAGTCCACCGGAAGTCCAACGGACAAGCCGGAGTCCTACAGGACTCCTGGGGGAGTGTGAAGTACAGTTGAGCACTCTAAGAGCTGACTGGTTGTCGACCATGAGAGGTGAGGGTCCTTGTACGTTGTAGCCGAGTTCGCCCAACAGTGTCCTCATCCAGATGATATCTCTGCCTGCACTCGAAGCAGCGACATATTCTGCCTCAGTAGATGAGTCAGCAACAATCGTCTGCTTCTTCGCGGACCAGCTAACTGCTCCAGAGCCTATCTTGATGACGAAGCCAGAGGTTGAGCGCCGAGTGTCAAGGCACCCAGCATGGTCAGCATCGCTGTAGGCTTGGAAGAGCTCTGAGGACATCTCGCCTCCGTCGTTGCGATAAGTCAGCTTGAGATCCATGGTGCCCTTTAGATAGCGGAAGACGTGCTTAACCGCTTTCCAGTGGATGGGTCCAGGATTGGAGTTGTACTGAGCGAGCTTGGCGACGGCATATGCGATATCTGGTCGGGTTGCAACAGCAAGGTACATCAGGGCAACAACCGTGTTCATGTATGGGACACCCTTCATGGTTTCAGTGTCGCCCGGAGCAGGAACATACTTCGTGAGTCGAGAGCCACTTCCTGGATCCATTGGGGTGGATACCGGGTAGCAGTCTTCCATGTTGAAGCGTTTGAGCATGTCGAGGATGTACTGGGTCTGGGATAGGCGAAGGATGCGATTGGGTTGGTCATATTCGACCTTGATGCCGAGGAGATAGGTGGTTGGGCCAAGGTCCTTCAGTTTGAAGACCTTACGGAGCGAGTCCTTCAGCCACTTGATCTTCTCCTGGCTTGGTGACATGATAGTGATGTCGTCGACGAAGACAGGAAGAGTGATCCGAATGTCGTCCATCTCCCAAGTGTAGATGCTCGGATCCGACTTGATTTGGACGAACCCTAGAGCTTCCAACTCCTTTGCCAGTACCTGGTACCAAAGTCTGCCGCTCTGCTTTAGACCATAGAGGCCTTTATTCAGGCGACATACCCACACCTTTCCATCCGGGCCCTTAACCTCAAAACCAGGAGCCTGCTTCATGTAGACCTCATAGTCGTCTTCGATCTTGCCATTGAGATAGGCGTTGTCGATGTCGATAGACTCGATGAAGTCACCGTTCATGGCAGCCTTGGCGAGGGCTGTGCGAAGGGAGGTAAGGCGAGCTGTTGGTGCCCAGGTTTGATCGTAGTCCTGTCCAGGGATCTGCGAGTACCCCTTTGCCACAAGTCGTGCCTTGTACCGATCGATGGTGCCATCTTCCTTGCGTTTGATGAGGAAGACCCAGCGCGAGCCGACTACCTTTCTCCCTTCCGGAAGCTCGACCAAGTCCCAGGTGCCATTCGCAATGAGAGCATCAATCTCTGCTTGGGCAGCTGCGAGCCAGAATTCGCCATCCGGGCCATTGAAGGCTTGTTCGGGTGTCTGTGGTGAGTCGTGAGGTCACGTGGCCGCTCCAAATGCTGTCTGCACCGCTGCCTGCAACCAATCATATGCCATGTAGTAGGCCATAGATGTGCCCACGTTGTTACAAAAGACATCGAGTGGGAGGTTGTACATGGTCCGAATTGAATCGAAGATGGGAGTAGCTCGTAGGGCTTGTTCCATATCAACATCATCATCTCCTGCCTGAAAATCCTCAGCAACGAGTGGTGGTATCTCGGCCAAGTTTTCTTCCTGAATAGGTGGCGGATTGTTTCTGTTGTCACCCCCTCGATCTGCCACCACATCACCCCCTTGACGTCGAGCGTGTGGTTGAGTGCCTCATCGTTGCACCCCATGGAGCAGCTGGAAGTCTGTCAATGCTCTGGTGGAGGCACGAACAGGACGTGTGCTCTGCGACACCAAGGGAGGTGCACCGACAGGACGTGGAATGAACGAGGGCTGAGGAGGAGGATTGGGGAAAGCAGGAGCAGGAATAGGACCAATTTCAGGGGACGGAGGCGTGAAGGGAGATTCGGGTATGGCAGGTTTGGTCTGGGTTTGGCGTGTTGGACTAGGAGGAGTAGAGGGATGATGCTCTGGTCGACGTGTGTCTGCCTTAGGCGCGGAGCCTTGTGCAGGTCGTTTGGGAGTGCGCACCGCTGGGTTCTCTCCATCGTCATCACTATCACTCTCATCGGAATTGTCGTTGCGATGATTAGGAGGAGGTGGAGGAGATGGGAGAACGACGGGTGGCTTAGCAGGTAGTGGCGTAGGATCATTAGCAGCGTCTGGCCATATGTCCCGAATGCCGACAGGTACCTGAACCTGTGGATTGGCTTTGGTCGATAGTCCTGGGAAGGATTTCTCGTCGAAGATGATGTCGCGTGATATGACGACTTTCTTCGTGCTTGGGTTGTAGCATTTCCAGCCCTTGTATCCTGGTTCGAAACCAATAAAGATACAGAGTTCTGCATGTGGTTGGAGGTTGGTGCGGTCTTTTCGTGTGATGTTTACGAATGCACGGCAGCCAAAGACTCGGAACATGGAGATATCAGGCTTGGATTTGTGCCAAACTTCATAGGAGGTCGTGTTTGAAAGTGCAGAGGAGGGGGTGGCATTGAGGATCTCGGTGTAGTAGAGAACAGCAGCGCCCCAGAACATCATAGGGAGAGATGCCTGGTTGAGCATGGCGATTACTCCTTCTGCCAAGGTGCGGTTCAGACGTTCGCTAACACCATTTTGCTGAGGCGTAGCCTTGACGGTGTGCTGGCGTGTGATCCCACGTTCTGTGCACCAAGACTCGAAGTTCTTGCCAATGTATTCACCTCCTTTGTCGTCGCAGAGCTCCTTGACCTTGACTCCGTGCTTTCGTTCTACTTCAGCAACAAAGTCTTTGAAGGCCTGGAAGGCGTCGCTCTTGCGCTTCAATAGGTAAACCTTCTTGAATCGTGAGTGGTCATCAATGAAGACGATCCAGTACTGGTACCCGACAGGTGTCTGGGTGCTGAGGGGTCCATGGACGTCCGAGTGGATACGTCCTAGGAGCTCAGTGGAGCGGTGCTCCGATAGATGAGGGAATGGATCCCGATGTTGCTTCCCAGCTATGCAGTGCTCACAGATATCCTGGAGCGATGATTCCTCGTGTACCAAGACGCCAGTGGCGAGGTCATGACGAAGTAGAGTATCCAGTCTGTCCTTGCCGATGTGCCCTAATCGTTGGTGCAGTAGTTCCTTCTCAACTCTAGTCGCAAATGCGGCCATCGTGTCGTCGCGCGTGAGCGTGGACCCATCTAAGGATCCTGTGCATCCACGAATGGTAGCTGTGACTAGAAGCTTGCCATTTTTGAAGAATTCGAGGGAGTCGCCTTCGATGACAACTCGCATCTTTTTCTTCTTAACAACGTAGAGGATAGAGAAGAGATTGTTGCGCAGAGTAGGAACATATAGTACATCATCGAATATCAAAGTCTCTCCAGTCTTTCCGTGTATGACCGGCGTATACCACACTTGTCCCTGCCCTGTAGCCCAGACCACCTCGTCATTGGCGAGTGAGATGGGAACCTTCACCGGAACCATGTTCCGGATCCAGTCGCGGTGCGGCGTCATATGTGAGGTTGCACCTGAGTCTGGGTTCCAGGAGGTGTCAGCGGGCGTACGGACAGAGCAACGAATGAGGGGACTTGCGATGTGGGCAACTTGAGCGAGCATGGCTTTCTGGTCATTGTCGGGAGCAGAGGTGGATGAGGAAGAGGCAGTGTTGGCTTCCTGAGCCTTCAGTGCCTTCTTGTTTGCCCTCTTCTTGAGCTGGTAGCAGTCTTCCGACCCATGGGAGTTCTGCACACCATGGATCTTGCACTTGTACTTCGGCGTCTCGCTGGTGTTCCCAGAGGCACGAAGGGCAGATGCCTCGGCATTGGCAGTGTTCTGCTTGAGAACGTCAGACTTTCGGAGATGTTTGAGGATCTCCGAGGCGTTCATGGTGCTCTCGTCAAGGTGGTTGAGAGTGTGCCGAAGCATCTCGTCGTCCTTGCCAATGAGACCGATGGCAATCATGCTGAGTGCCAGGTCCTCGGTGAGCTTGGCTGCACTGTATCCGTTGGTATACGTTGAAGCCGTGTAGGTATTCGTGGCTCGGACGTAGGATGATGCGGTATAGACAGGTGGAGAGGGGAGCAGGTTTGCGAGGCGAGCTCCAAGGGCGAGAGCGCGAGATCCGAAGTCAGCATAGCCTTCTTCCTCGTGGCTGGCATCTCCCTTGCGGAGGCTGACAAGCTCCTGGAGGATGGTAGCACGAGATCCAGAGGTCTTGGACTCGTAGGTTTCCAGGAGAGCTTCCCAGATAGCGGGGAGGTCGTTCATGGGAATCCCTGCGAGGAGATTCTCAATCTGAGCATGGTCGAGGGTGCTGCGGATGTAGCCGATGGTTTTGGATCGCGCTTGGTTGAAGAACGCCTTCTCCGATGCAGAGCCGGAAAGAGGGAATTCCTCTGCCCTAGTGAGGATGTCGTGGGCGCAGAAGCTGAACGACTTGTTGACGATGTTGTTCTTCCATTGCTGGAAGGTAGCATCGGTCAGCATGACCACGCTTTCAGAGCTGGACGTGTTGTCTGTTGCCATAGCGAGAGCGGGAGCGATGGAGGAGAGTACTCAAGGGCGAAACAACACCACAAGAATAGAGGAATGAGCAATGGAGGGGATTCGAAGGATCGATGAACGATTCGCGAATGTAGGAATGATGCTAGGAGGAGTATAACTCCGAGATAGCGAGGGGAGCGAGGGTGAGGTTGGATGGTGATCGTAACGGGCGAGGGTAGCGATAATACGTGGTGTCTGATTACAAAACAAGTGTTGCTTATCAGAGGAGCCCGGGGCTCATAACTTATCAAACTGTTAAGTTTGGATAAGTTCTGACCACGTCTGTGAGTGGGAAGAGTTCGATTAGACTTGTAATAACTATACGATATACATGATATGCACCTGTGAGTGGGAAGAGTTCGATGGGGACTCAACCGCTCACAGTGTGGACTATATACTGTATGAGAACAATGATCGATCTATTTACGGAACAATAGAGTCAGAGAACAATGATCAATCTATCTATAGAACAATAAAGTGACAACCATCAATAGAATGATAGATGGAATGATTGATAGAATAGAATGATGAAAGAATGACAGATAGAATGATGAAATGAAAGAAGCGTCGAAAAGCTATGTATCAAATGATGATGAAGGTAACATGAGCATTGCCTTCTAACAAGTTTCCCATCTGTCCAGTCAAAGATCGCTCTCTTGTTCTCGGTAAGGTTCTCATAAGGGATAAAGCGGAGTTGGTGTGGTTGGATCCGTCTTGGTGCACTCGGGTGTTTTCGGTGGAAGTCAGCTATAGCGTCCGCTGCATTATCAACGTTCCGTTCTGGTTCCCATGTTCGTTCTTCCTCAGGGTATCCAGCCCACTCCACGAGGTAATGGAGCTTCCCTCTGATGAACTTTGAGTCGTGGATGGCTTCAACTTCGTATTGTTCCTCTGTTTCGTCAACAGGTGGTGGTGGCGGTGGTTTCTGTTGAGAGGGGAATTCGGGTTTTTTGAACGGAGTTAGGAGTGATTCGTTAAAGACAGGGTGGATGGATTTCTACTTCGGAGGGAGTTGGAGTTGGTAAGCAGATTGCCCAATCTTCTTGACAATGGGGAATGGACCATAGCATTTATCCGAAAGTTTCCGAGAAGGACGGGTGATCGAGATGTTGGTTCCTTCGAGGTAAACCTTGTCTCCGGGTTTGTAGTTTATGGCATCCCGGCGATGTCGGTCATAGTTCTCCTTCATCTTCTCAGCTGCTGCCTTGAGGCTAGAGCGTGCATCCTCGTGTATTTGTTTCATCCGCTCGGCGAATTGTTGTGCAGGTTCTGATTTTACACGTGTCCGGGCCTCTTTTCCTTTCCAAGGGTGCTGTCCAGAGTTGAGGAAGAATGGGGAGTAGCCTGTCGCTGAGTGGACCTTGTCATTGTATGAGAAGACTGCTAGTGGGAGCCATTCTGCCCAATCATCCTGTCGTTCGCTGATAAAGAGTTGGAGGTACTGTTCAAGCTCTTGATTGATTCGCTCTGTTTGTCCATCGGTTTGTGGGTGGAACGCAGTGGATCGGTTGTGCTTTATTCCCAGGAGAAGAAGTAGATCTGTCATGAAGTTGGAGACGAACTGGGTTCCTCGATCGCTGATGACCTTTTGGGGAAGACCGTGGTGTCGGAAAACATAGTCCCTGTATAGTTCGGCTACTCCTTTAGACGTCAGCTCGGTGGTTGTGGGTATGGCTTCGATCTTTTTGGAGAATCTGTCGACAATCACAAGTATGGCGTTGCTTCCATTGGACTCGGGTAATGGGCCGATCATATCGATAGAGACGATCTCCCAAGGTCTGGATGGGATCTCGTTTGGGACCAATGGGGCTGCTGGGGAGGTACGTTTGGGTTTCGTCCTTTGACAGGCTTCACATCCTTCTACGTATCATCGAATTGAGTCCTGAATCTTCGGCCACCAGTAGTTCCGTGTGATGAGTTCTCGGGTTTTGTACTGTCCTGGGTGCCCAGCGGTCGGGGCGTCATGGTGTTATCTGATGATTTCTTCCCGCAGCTTCTTGTCTACTGGTACGTAAATCCGTCCTTTCCAGGTCATGATGCCATCTTCCGTTTCTTCCCATCCATCCTCCTTCTGTGAGAGTGCCTTTTGTACCGACTTGTCCCTATTTCTGCATACCTTCAAGATCCGTTGCATGATGTCTTGGTCTGTTTCGATAGAAAGCGCTCGGAACCACTCCGATTTCAGGACTGTGACATTTTCGTTATCCTATTCTCCTTTGTCGTGGCCATCTCGTCTGGACAGGGCGTCTGCCTTGGCCATGGTTCTCCCGGGTTGGTGATGGAGTGTGAAGTTGTAATCCTGCATCTCAGTGGTCCACCTCGCTTGTCTCCGGTTGAGCTTCTGGGGTTTCCTGAAGTAGCTAAGGTTCTTGTGGTCTGTATGACATTCGAAGATTTCCTCGGCTCCAAGTAAGTATTGTCTCCATTCGGATAGCGCAGTCATGATAGCGAGTAGTTCCTTATCGTAGATCTCGTAGTTTCTCTCTGTTGGGTTAAGGGCGTGTGACAAGAATGCAATTGGTTTCCACTTTCTATCTAGCTGTTGCTGTGACAGGATGGCACCGATGGCAAAATCTGATGTGTCGCATTCGATTCGGAATTTCCCTTTGTCATTGGGCATGGTAAGCACAGGCGCCGTCGTGATTCTCCGCTTTATCTCCTTGAAGGCTTCCTCTTGTTCCCTTCCCCACTCCCATTCCTTCTTTCCCGTGAGTCCCGAGAGTGGTCTCGCTAGTCCTCCAAACCCTTCGATGAACCTTCGGTAGAAGTTGGCGAATCCTAGGAACTGCTGGACTCCTTTGACAGAAGTTGGGGCTGGCCAGTCTCGGACAGCCTTGACCTTTTCTGGATCCATGCGAGCCTTGTTGTGGGAGACAATGACTCCAAGGTATTCGACTTCCGTTTGTTCAAAGGAGCATTTGTCAGGTTTGGCAAATAGCTTGTATCGTCGTAGCCTTTCCAGAACTTTGGTGACTAACTTCCGATGTTTCTCCAGAGTGTCGGTGAAGATCAGGATGTCATCCATATAGATGACAACATGTCCATCATTGATGAGATCTCTGAAGAGTGCGTTCATCATAGTCTGGAACGTGGCGGGTGAGTTCTTGAGACCGAAGAACATGACGAGGGGTTCAAACAGCCCACGGTTAGTGTGGAAGGCTGCTTTCCATTCGTCTCCTTCTTTGATTCGGACATTATTGAAACCCCATCGGATATCAATTTTGGAATAGTACTGTGCTCCTTGGAGTTTGTCGATGAGTTCCTGGATGAGTGGAAGGGGATATCGATTGGTGATTGTAATCTCATTCAACCATCTGTAGTCTTGGACAGGTCGTAGAGTACCGTCTTTCTTTTTGACAAAGAAGAGGGGTGCTCCCATAGGTGACTTTGATGGTCTGATCCTTCCTGATTTGAGGTTTTCTTCCAGAAAAGCGTCTAGTTGCCTCTGTTCTTCTGGGTTCAGGGGATAGATTCGACTGTCCATTACTTCTGCTCCGGGTATGAGTTCGATCGCATGGTCCCATGCTCGCCTTGGAGGGAGTTCATCAAAGGCTTCCCTTGAGAAGACGTCCTTGAAGCCATGATAGCATTTTGGGACACCTTAGTCACCCGGTTGAACCTACCTCTTAGGTATGTCAATTTGAGGGAAAATGATATCTAAGAGGTACCTCAACCAATGGGTGAACCATAGGTGGTTCACCCACTGGTTGAATAATTTCCCAACCATATGGCAACTATTCTATTCTCAATAACCAATGTCAACCAATGTCAACCATATAGTGAATAGCTCAACCACTGTCAACCATGGTTGCCTGTTTCATAAAATGGTTGAGCCTGGTTGAGGAGTTTGAAATAGTGTCTGGGGTCTTACTTCTTTTTGGTTCAACCATATGTGGTTCAACCACTTTCAGTGTGGTTGGACCATGTGTGGTTGAACCACCTTTGGTCTGGTTCAACCATGGTTCAACCACATTGCAATTGGTTGAACCAAGTATGTTCAGGTGCCTGGGGTCCTACCAATCATTATGTCATAGATCAAATCAAGATCTCACATCAATGATGTCATTAAGATCTCAGATTATGGCTGTTGTCGTGCAGCCACTGCAGCTGATGCAGGTGAAGACAACGATGGGGAGCTGTGTGAGTTGGAGCTTGGAGGAGTGTGAAGAGGAGCTTTGGGGCGACGACGACAGAGATTCTGAAGAACTTCCCATTTCCTGGACATCATCACTCGCTGCAGTGTGCTAGCCAGTCTTCTCTCTCTCCATCCCCGTCTCTTCTCTGTTTGAATGGCTCGTTCATTGTCGCTCTCTGCTCCTCGCTTTCGTGAAGTTTTGTCACTTCCTTCCTTACTTTATTCATCCATTTATGCTGGTTTCCCGTCGCATCGCATCCTCAACCCAATCCAAGCATCCTAGTCCAAACCAATCATGACCCACTCATTGTTCTCGTTCAATCCAACCAATTCCATTACTACCTACTCACTTCCTAGTTTCACATACTCTACTGCCATAGGACGGACTCACTTTGCCACCAGAACGAACCTCCCGACGACAACGGACATCCAGTCGCGATCTGCACCACAACACATGGCCCTAGAAAACCAAAGATGAGGTGAGCATGACATGCGCACGTCCAAACCATCACTCACCTCGCATATTCCAGACCCAACCAAAGGCACCTCCAAGCTCTCATCACCACATCTTATGACTGCGTGAGCTCACGCAGATCACACAGACCTCTCGAAGGAGCACATTACGCAAAGATGCAACTACACTTCGGCACAGGTGAGTTCGGCACGTGCAAATCCAAGCCACCACTAACCCAAATCCCTCGTCGTCAGGACCCGCTCTCCTTCATGCGCACGCCTCGCCCGACTCCTCCCAGACCTTCATCGTCACTTGGTTGTCGCATCCAGCTATGCCCACGCCAGGTCTCACGGCTGCAAGTGCTCTCGAGGGAGCCCGAGGATCAACGTAGCAGCTTGTGCAGATGGTCATCATCGGCAACACGGGAAGGTGGGATTGGAAAAGAGTGGAGCATGGCATTATCACACGTGGAAAAGAGTCTTTACCACTTTCTCATCTTGCACAGAATCCCCGCGCCGACCCCGAATCACACTTTCGCTCGTCACTTCCGGACGATGTCAAGCACAGTCAATCCCTGGCACCGAGGACCTCCGAGATCACGCGCGTCGACTCGATGTGCACAAGCCTAACAGCTCCAGAGGACTTCGCACTCCCCCATAATTCCCACAGGACTCCAGCTAGACTTCCGCTGGAAGTCCAGTGGACTTGCTGGACTTCCAGTGGACTTCCTGGACTTTTGCTGGACTTTTTGTCTGGTAAAGGGGTAAAAGTGCCCTGAACCGGAGTCCAGCAGAGTTCAGCAGAGTCTAGCAGAGTCCAGTAAGGTCTAGTTGGACTCCAGTACCTGCCAAATTAGAGTCTGGTACAGTCCGGCAGGTGTCCAGTCCAACTGGAGTCCTGTTGGTCCAGTGGACTGTCCAGCTAGACTCCGGGAGCAAGTGGAACAGGCTAGTTACATCAGTTATAACTAAAGTACAATTGTAAAAGCCTATCATTATTCTTTTGTAATTAAGCCTAATAGTGACAGGTGATGCCATCATTATTGTCAAGCATTGGAAACCCATCATATTACTTGCTGATGCTATCATTTACATTGTCAGAAGACTTAGATTGAATCGTGTAAGCTCAATTATATGGGCAGTTGTCAATTTACAGTCGATGTTTGGAAAGTATTTTGCATTTTCCCAGGCCATTATTGGAGATTTTTGGAAACTTCTGATTGACATAAGCATCAAAAAGTGATGGCTATGTTTATACAAAATAAAAATAAAAGTCCAGCAAGAGTCCAGCAGGAAGTCCAGCAAGACGTCCAGCAGGAATCTAGCAGAAATCTGTTTTCAAGTGTAGCAAGACACTTAAAGTAGATATGGATTGTTAAAAGTGTCTACTAGAAGTCCAACAGATATTAGATATATATGGAAGTCATCACAATATGTATTAAATTACCAAAATAGTATAAGAGTCTAGCTAGACTCCAACTGGACTTGAATTGATTTTCAAGTATCAACCGGACTCAACCGGACTCAACTGGACTTTACCGGACAAGCTGGACTTCTATTAGACTCCTGTTGGACTTCTGGTGGACTTCCAATGGACTTCCAATAGAAATGCACCTTTTACGGTAAGTCTGGCAGAAGTCCATTGGAAGTCCACCGGAAGTCCAACGGACAAGCCAGAGTCCTACAGGACTCCTGGGGGAGTGTGAAGTACAGCAGCTCCAATACACCCAGCATCGACGAGTAGAGGTGACGATGGGCGCAAGCGACGCCGTCCAGTGCAGCAAGATAGATCTGGGATGTATGGAAAGAGGTAACCACGATAGCATAAGTCTGAAATATCACTTAGCCAGCTCTCTCGTTGTCAGAACCCGCCCTCCATTACGCACACCCATCACCCTGAAACCTCCCAGAACATCGTGCTAGCGTCCAGCGATCGCGACTTGCGCCCATCGGATGTCGAACCGTCTATACCACCGAAAAGAGCCAGTCAGCATGCAGCACACGCCCTCAAAAAGACACTGAGCTCGACGGGGGCACATGGGAATGGCGCTGGGAAGAGTGGAGGCTGACTGGAGGGCCGGTTGGTCTTCAAAGTTCAGGCATTGTGCAGACGAGCGAGAGCGTGTACATATGTCTATACCAGAATACTAATAAATTCGTTTTCGGGCTGTCCAACCAAACCCGCGTGGTGAATAGCGAGTTCGGTGATTCTGATTGTGGGGTGTGAGTGAGGCTAGTTAAGATGGGTGGTCAGTGTCGTCGAGTTTGTCCAGGTAGCTGTTGGCAAAAATGATCATGTTGAACACATCCGGAAAGAGAATGGTGAGTCTCATCAGCAAATCTCCGAGGTATTTTTGGGGGAAGCCCCGCATGGAGTAGTGCGGGGCCTGTTATAATCGGTTATGTCAAAATTGAACTCACAGGTGCTTAATGTTTAGCGCTCTGAGTCATTATGTCCTGCCTGATTCCATACATTTAGTGTATTTTACCGGGAGTCTAACCTATATCCCCGCATTTTTTCGAACCCGTTATGAGTAGCATTACCACCCAAGAACTCGATAGATCCATGTAAGGTTCCATCCTGAAGCCCAACAAGTGGGAGCGAGTGCGAGCGTGCTGAAGGCACGTGCCAGCGAGCTTTCGAGTCTCACCTCTGGATTTTGATACATGTAGTCCTACAGACACTTGTGTTTGCAAACAGTAAACAGTGTCTACAAGAATCAATGCCCCTTTGGCCAATGACTTTGAAGCTTGAGACAAACTGGTATTTCCAATCCAACAGCTTATGTTGTTGGCTTTCCAAATACCCACTTTAACTCGGAGTCATGTAATGATTGTAACACAGTCTCTAATTTAATTACAGAGCTACATACAGCCGCAATGGGTGAATGGGGTATAGAAAAGACTAGTCTGTTGAAACAGTAACCCTTGAGATAGTGTCACTCAGGACCCTTACACACAGTCGCCCAGTCACCAGCGGAGGGAGCGAGTGTGAGCGCCAAGTGAGCCAGCCACAGTGAGCTCTCTGACACAAAGCAAGGAAATGGCTTTGGTGCTGTAAGTCTGTGGCCTGTGTATTTGGCATTGAGCGGTACTCTCAGCAGTAGATGTCATTTGGATTTAACTGTATGTCGTGGATTGTGCACCTACGCCCAGCAAGCCCTGTGATTACTACTGCAGCACCATTCAAAAATCCTGCCTGAACTTGGGCTGAACATGAATACTGGACCGCTTTTACTTTTTCTGCATGATTGTAGATAGTAGAAAGACTCGGAACTGCCGTGCTTTGCAACGGCCCTCACGCCCAAGTCTAAAAGGCATGCAGATCCTCCATACAATAGATCAAACTCGGTTCTTACCAAGCCGAGTTCCGGTCCATCATTATTACGTGATCTCTATGATTCCTGGTATATAAGGTGTCCTTTCAATTTTCATCCTCTCCATCCTTCCCATTTCTATTTTGTTCGGTGTCATCGACCTCTTTTCCAGACCCCTTATGAGGTGGAGTCCTGAGCTTCCATGCCAGCGACACTCTCATATAGGAAGACCTTCGATGTGTCCTTGCTTAAGTCCTTGCTGTCCAGCTTGCGACCCCAGGTTCTTAACTCTGGTACGTCCTCCCCGTTTTCCCGTCACCCACTCAACCAACTACCACTCCAGAATTCTACCTCCTCGACTCCTGGGCACACCTGCCCGCTATCCACAGGCGCCCAGGCCTCCACACCTGGCTCCTCAGCATTGATCGCACCCCCACAACCTTCGTACCCACCTACATACGATGCCCTCCTTGCCTCGATCAGTATCGACGCCAACGACAAGGCTTGCAACGAGGTACGCTGTCCTTCCAGATCCTTGTACCTGGTGCTCAGAACATGACTGTCTCACTTAGAAAAAGGCAAGTGCCCTCTGAGGAGGAGGACGTGCCCGAATTGATGCGTGCGCGTATCGAGGACACCGGGGTGGGCACTACAACCCCCATCGCTGCAGCCACCGTAGCTGTCCTCATGGTGGACAGTGATGCCGTGATAGAGATAGAGGCTGTAGAGTCGACGAGTACAGCACCTGATGAAGTTTCGGCTGTGCTCTCTCCCTCCACTGAGGCAGGGCTGAGTCAAAAGATGCAGACGAAAGGAAAGTCAGGTGCATGTCCCCTGCTCAACGATGTCGTCGTTGAGGGTGAGCACATCCCCCAACCATGTGCATTGACTGGCACCCCGGCGGCTGCACATGGCAGTTCAGCGTCCCCAAAATAGTCCTGCATAAGCAGCCTCAGTTCAAAAAGTTCCACTCCTTCCTCGTTTTTGAGACCAAAGTTGTGCGTGCCCTCCTCTTCCATTCATTCGTTATCTCACCCTTCCCTAGGGCAACATTTTGCGACAAGAAGCAGTCAGCATGATCCCTCCCTCTTCCTTGACATCGAGCTGCACCACAAAGTTCGTTTGTTCCCTCCTCCTCTTGCCCATTGCATCAGACTCGCCTGTTTCCCTCAGGTCATAGACATGTGCGCTGCTCCCGGATCCAAGGTACAGTCAAACCTGTGATAACCCATACCTGTCGGTGGACACCCAGGAGTATGGGTTATGAGGGGTCATGGGTTATCACAGAGAAGGAGAAATTCGAGGAAAATAGGGCTAAATTGTGAATATATATTACTGTAGAGGTATACCATGTAATAACAAAGAAATCGGAGATCTTGGTAGGTTTCAGAGAATCCATCTCCTCCAGCCTTAAATCACGACGCAACTTCCCAATCAAACCCTCGATCTGGCCTGCATAACCGTCGTCAAGAAGAGAAACATACTTGGTAAGGGTAGATGCAGCGTTAAGCACATCACGATGACTGGGTGGTGCCTCAACAGGGCGCCGTTTGTATCCATCGCCTAGTACCCGTCGTAAGACTCCATCACGGTGTCAAAAATCTCCTTCTCGGAACCCTCTGCTCTCATCTCGTTCTCACCATCCGGATTGAGAAGGAAATCAAGAGACATACGATTAATGTCCTGCAGCAGGACACCCCTTTCTTGTAAGTGGTCGAGGCCTTCTTGAATTTCTTTCTCCGCGGTTTCGGTCGTACCAGGTGCTGCGGCAGCGGTAGAAGTCAGCATGTTGAGGAGGCTTGCAATGGGAACAGAGGGGGGAGCGGTCACCTGAGGCTCAAACTCCGGGAGAATGTCAGCCTTTGTCCAGCAGTTCCGGATGGTGGTCGCGTCGACTTTATCCCAGGCCCGTTCGGCCATGCGCATGGCCTCAAGCTGGTTGATGTCGTAGATGTTGGCGGGAGTGATGCCTTCATCATAACGGTCGATGGCACGAGCAATAAATTGGGCTCGATAGTGGGCCTTGAAGCATCGGATGATGCCTTGGTCCATGGGCTGGACATGAGAGGTGAGGTTGGGTTCGAAATTCTCTACTTCAATGTTCTCGAGTCCCTCGGGGACGATGTGACCACTGAAGTTGTCTTGTAGAAAGAGTACCTTTCGGTTTTCTCTCCCAAACTTGGTGTCAAGATTTCGGATTCACTCTTCGTAAAGCACCGCCGTCATCCACGACTTCAGATTGTTACAGTAGAGGAACCCAAGCTGAGCACCGGTCTTCTTTTGGAAAGCGCGAGGTCTCGCCCATTTCCCAATGAAGAACGCAGGCAGCTTCTCCCTGCCATCTATGTTTGCCGTGAAGGCGATGGTGATGCGAGTCTTCTTCCCTTTCACACCGCTCCTCTGGCGGTCGGAAAGCGCAGTCTGGAACCATACTAAATGAAAACATTGTCAATGTATGAACAACATGTTAAGACAAATTAAACTTACGCCCAAAACAAGCCTGTCTCGTCCATATTGAAGATGTCGCATGGCTGGTAGCGATGCCGCTTCTCCTTGATCAGTTTCTGAATGCGGGCACACTCAACTTTCGCATCCTCCTCATTAACGGACCCCACCTCCCCGTGCCGTTTCCATTGCCTCAATGAATTCCGAGCCTTGAACGAATCGAGCCACCCACTGCTCAACTTCAATCGGTCCTCCTCTGGAATTCTGGCCATCACCTCGAACTGCTGCCATTTCGCCCACAAGACATCTCCAGTTAGGAGGATGCCGTCCTCCATGGCCTTTGCCGCCCACATATCCAGCATCTCCGTGAGGTCCACCTGGCGCACGCGCTTCGCCTCGCGGTCACTTGTTCTATTCATGGCAGCCCACTGATCCCGCCATTTCTTCTTGTTCTTCACCCAGTCCGAAACGGTGGGCTGCTTAAGGCACAGGTTTGGGTAAAGAGGGTCAAAATACTTCGCCGTTTTGGTCTGATTCCAGCCATTTGCATGATGCCAGTCGAGGATTTCGATTCACTGAGCCAGTGTTGCATTCTCCTTTTTGGTGAAGACAGGTGCCGCTTCTTTCTTCTCTTTGGGCTTCGAAGAAATATAATTTGAGCCTAGATTTGCGTCAAATCTGCAACAATGTGCCATAATGTGCGTGAACGTACATTTTCATCCCTTAGAGGGTGCTCCACCAGCCTGCTTATCCCCACCAAGCTTCCTAATGCCAAAACCCATTCCTTATCCTCAGGAGACAGGTTGTCAACTGCTTTGTCGCAGTCCTTTGCCTTTCGCAACCCCTCCAACACTCTCAACTCATCCACGGGGTTTCCTGCATGGTCAACCCACTCCAAATCAGCATCCAAAACAGGTTCCCCATTTGCTAACTTTCCCTCAATCTCCTTCCTTCGATTCTCGACACTTTTGACAAGGGCAGTGTAGCCTTTCTCGAGCACAGTGAGCAGAGGAGGAGGCATTATGGGTGACACATCAATAAAAAGTGCAGTTTCGCACCCATTCATGGTTGGTACGCTACGTTCAATCACAGAATTGCTATATCTAGCCTACAAAACATAGTCAAAGTTATGGCTTTTCCGGTCAAGTGGGTATGGGTTATGGGGTATGACCGAACTATGGGATTTTTTGTCCATTTGGGTGTCCACCAACTCGGGAGATCCCCAAATGTATGGGTTTCGGCCAGTTATGGGTTTTCACAGGTATGGCTTATCACAGGTTTGACTGTACTCATTCATTGCTCACACTCCGTCCTTCCATCACATTCATACCTTCCCAGACAGCCCAAATCCTCGAAGCCCTCCACGCTCAAGACACTTCCACCTCCAGTTCGATCCCCTCAGGCATACTCATCACCTACGGCAGCGACAACAAGCAAACCCACCTACTAATCCACCAGTCCGCATGCTTGCAACAGCCCCGCGCTCATAGTCATGAACCTCGACGCCTCCAACCACCCTGCGATCCGTGTGCCCCGACAAACCACAGAAGGAAAGCCTGTCCCTGGCAAGACGGACACCCTACTCCTTTGCGACACACCCCGCAGTGGAGCTGGGACGATCCGCAAGAACATTGGCATCTGGAAGAGCTGGCAACCGCCTGATGGGAAGGGTTTGCTTCCACCTCTCGCGCGGTATAACGCTAACGAAATCGACTCCCTCCTCATCCCCAATCTGCGTCTCGACCCTCTTATCTACCAGGCAAGCATCTCATGTACTTTTCCAGTTCCGATTACGAGTATGGTCCAGACAGCTTACAAGGCATGTGGACCCTAGATTTGCCAATGCGCTTGTGAACACGCTACTGGCTAGAGCAAGCTCGGACATGCATTCAGGCAGACGGAGCTCCTGGCTGACCCTAGGTCCCTAGCAATACATTGAGGCATAACAACGCCAATCGTCGACTAATTGTCTTCTTCCTTCCTTCTTACTACGTGTCGGCTTCCTATACATGCCCAATGCAACTGGAGTTTTGGATACCACTCGAACCTGCTGAATTTCATCTTGAAGTTGGGTTACCCTGTTCATGTGCGGCAACTCTTGCAGAATTTCATTGGCAAAGCCTCGTTTGGCACGAGACAGCGGCCGCTGATGTCGAACCAAGAGAAGACGGCGTGAGTGTTAGTGAACGTCGTTCAGAACTTGATGGACCAACAAGGCTTAGAACTCCTCCACCACCACCACCACCATGTCCGACATTCAAATCAACTTGAACTGCCTTTCTTCTGGTTACCCAGAAGAGGACATATTCTCAGTGAAGATCTCTCCACATGAATCCGTCAGCTACCTCAAAGACATGATCAAGCAAATACTTGGGAAACCCACTATAACGGGCATACAACTTATCAAGGTTTTACTTGCCCCAAGTGAAGCACAACTGGCTTCAGATCCTGACGAAATCAAAAATGTGGTCGCACTCTCCCCACTGGACAAAATAAAGGATGTTTTCAAAGGAGATCTGCCGAGTTGGATGATCCACGTTGTTGTGCTATCGTCTTCTGGTGAGCCTTACAGTATTCCCCCAGCCTGACATATCTCGCTCATAGATTTGTCCAGATCCTGGCCTAGCCTGGCTTTACAGGGAAGCTTGTGGCAAGAAATGGCCGACACAACATGTGCTGTGTCATGTGATCGAGGTGCGTCTTATAAATAACAAAGGAATAGAGAAATGAAAGAAGGGAAAAGAAAAGAAAAGAAAAGAAAAATAGATCATCCGGTCGTAACAGCTGGAAGCCAAATTTTTGGCAGGGCCCCTGCCAAAATCAGTCCACGAGCAGTCCATGCTCCCCTGCCAGGCTCTGTGGAGTCCATGTGGACCCTGATTGTGGACTGAAGCCACTGGACTCATGTGGACTACCACTGGACTCAACCCACTGGACTACTGCTGGACTGCTAATAATGACTATTTTTGGTCCCATAATTTTTATTATATAATACCATTGTTATTATTTTATAGTGTTGATGCTATGAAATAACTAAGCAATTGGTTAAAAACTAGTTTCAATTAGACAAAAAAGGTGGAAAAGGATGGCATAGTTGGGAATTGAACTCTTAACTCCTCTGGTGACCGCCAGATTCTGCATGGCAATGTGATCCCCCAAATCACATGCACCTGATGGGATCAAGAAAGCTAATTAAGTAGATTTGATCTGGGCATGCAAATTCTACTGGTGCAAGTGTATCTAAGCCAAAATGCCTCAGAAAAATAAAATGGATAGAAAACAAAAATTATAGAAATGATTTGGATAGATATCAGTGCAATGGATAGAAGATTCTCTACATAATATAGCTCATCTACCCTGGTATATAGACATTGATGCAGAAATCATGACATTATAGCAATGGTCTAGGCTACATGATAGGTTATCACCATGCTAGGATAGAAAATATTCCTATCAATGATAGATTTGAGCATGGCACCTTGTTGAAGGACAATGCTCATGTCAATGTCCTCTCATCTAGATACATATCTTTTCAATGTTTTTCCTCTTTATGATTCATCATTTGCTCACTTTCGCGCCCATAGCTGTGCACTTATTGTTCATTCATCATTCTTATCATTACTTCTATCATTCTCTCATCGCTTCTATCATTCTATTCATTTCATCTATTGTTCTATTGATATCCATCGTTCTATTGTTCTCAATCTATTGTTCTCACTTCTATTGTTCTGTAAATAGATTGATTATTGTTCTCATACAGTATATAGTTGACACTGTGAGTAGTTGAGTCCCTATTGAACTCTTCCCACTCACAGGTGCATATCATGTATATCGTTTAGTTACTATCAATCTGATCAAACTCTTCCCACTCATAGCATAGTCATACTTATCTAACAGTTTAATATGCTTATGACATTACCATCAGCCTAATAGGTACCACAGTTCTCTAGTTTATATTAAAGACCCACAGCTATGTGTTGAGGTAGATACTAGAGGATCTATCTTAGATTCTTAGAAGGAATGCTACAGAGGGAGGCCTGGCTCCGATAGCCCTCTGGCCTCAACCTCTGGTACCTCATAATGGCAGCTCAGCAAGTGTCAGGCAAGTCACAATGTGTGAGGGTCAAAATTTTATTCATGTGCATCTTCGCTCTTAGAACAAATGTCATCTACTCCAGAGCCATGCTATTACTGCAACCAATGCACAGATTGTAGTAGATTCATCTCCAAAGATAGCTGCTATACAGGAGCTCAAACCAGCTGTACTTGCAGGCATCCCTACTATGTCCACAGTAGCCAGCCCCACTCCCAGCAATCATCTTCTTCTTCTTTCTATCAGTACTAGAGCTCCTCAGGTTCAGCCTCAAACTCCTGCCATCTAGCTGTCATCTATAAACTCTGGTTCAGCACCAGCAATTGAGTGATACAGAAACGATGCTGTGCGGGTGTGGGAAAAAGACGGTCAAGGTTGCCTTGGCACAAGTGGATAAGGGCAGCATTCTAGAGGGAATGTGTTCTGTTCTCCATAGACCGAATGTTGAAACGAGAGTACGCCAGGGCTATGGAGCTGAAGATGCGAGTGGGCGTAGGATCTGTGGGCATAGCAGGGAGTGAGTGGGTGGGAACTGGAAGGAAGCAAGTTTCGATTTGTGGATTCGCCAGCACCCTCCGACTGTTCGCCGCTATGGCTGTTCACTACCATGATGTCAACATGGTCATTGTTGTCAAGGAGGTGGAGAGGTGCTGGGGCATCGTTTGACGCGAGGGGAGGCATGCCCACAATGTTCTGAATCTTGAACTCAGAGAATTTGAGCTGAGCTTCCGAGCTGGCACTGGCGGCCACAATCGTCTTGGGCTCGGGAATATGTCATATGGTCACCACGGGGAAACACTAGTAGCGACGATGTTTTGGAGGGTAGGGACAGTGCTTTCGACAGTGGTGATGTGTTGCTGCTCGAGGGTGAGGGGCTGGGAGATGGGGATCGAGGGAAAGGGGGCTGCGCTGCATCGATGGACTGTTTTGCGCCATTTCACTCTGGCCTTGCCCTCTCTTTCCCACATCCATCGACCACTAAAGCCTGTCCTACGATAGACTCCACAGTGACGTTCCTGTGACTTCGCGGTCCTAGTTACCAATTTCTAACATAGCAGATGAGTGTGCTATACTCCGGTTATTGGAAAACAGTTGTAGGTTATTATTTTTAGAAGCAATGACATGTTCTTGGTTTCAATGCCAACCAGCCTCCATATTTTCTATGTAATCTGAGTATCGGGTGCTAAAAAATATGTTTTATTTTGGGTCAAAAGTGAGCCCTTTTCTGATTGATCCTGCCTAGCAATCCATTCCTTCCACCCACACCAAATCTCATGTCAAACCCAGGCCCTCCTTCCTGAAACAAAATTTCTAGCACTTGCTATCATTGTATCAGAATACTCTACTCCTGATATTCTCATCTACAATCGGTAATGTGCTCCAGTCTATGTCCGAGCAGCTGTTTTCGTTGATACTGACTGGTACATGTATCTCTTTCATTTTCTCGGAGAACTGGCTGCAAACAGCACAGATTACAGGCTCTTCCCACTGCGTAGCAGCGTGGTACTCCGCGAGACAGCTAATTATGGTATCCATCGGAATTCTCTGTGGCCATAGTTTGTTTGCACTAAAACAGGTCTCCACAAGGCTCTGAGAATGCATTTGTTTCTGTTCTTTCCGTTTCTTTCTATTCCATTTGCTCTGTGCGCTTAATTCTCCCCCCAGACAAGGCTCTCTGAGCCCATTTGTGATAGCCTCCCCAAACTCAGCACAGATAATTGATTCGTAAAGAAGGCGAAGTGACATACTCCGGATGGTTCCATGGGTGGGTGCAGGAAAGTGAGTACTTCACACTCCCCCACCTGTTCGCGTGGACTCCACGTGGACTCCACAAAGAATCCAGTGGCATACCAGTGGACTGGAAGCCAAATTTTTGGCAGGCTCTCTGCCAAAATCAGTCCACGAACAGTCCACAAGCAGTCCACAAGCAGTCCTCGTTCCCTGCCAAAGTCTGTGGAGTCCATGTGGACTCTGATTGTGGACTGAAGCCACTGAACTCATGTGGACTACCACTGGACTCAAACCACTAGACTGATTGTGGACTACTGCTGAACTGCCACTCATGATGATTTTTGGTCCCATCATTTTTATTATATAATACTGTTGTCATTGTTTTGTGGTGTTGATGCTATAAAATACTTTAGCAATTAGTTAAAAACTAGTCTCACAATCAGCAAAATGATTTCTGAGCATCGACTTTGCAATCTAAAAATAGGATATGGTATAGGGTATAGTCTAATTACAAGGTAAAATATATAAGACCAGATAGCCTAGTGGCTAGCACTCACACAAAAGCTTAGTAATACTATTTCCAAGGTCTCAGGTTCAATCCTGAGGCATGCCATTTATTTTCTTTCTATCAAAAGTAGAGATCATAAGAGTTCACATGGACTCCATGTGGACTCCACTGGCTTGGGAATAGATATAAACTCTTAAGTCTAATGTGGACTGGCTGTGGAGGGAGGGTGGACTGATTGTGGAGGGGGTATGGACTCCACGTGGACTCCACAATGAGTCCACTGGTCAGAGTCCACGAAACACCCATAGTCCAGTGGTAGACCAGTGGACTGTAGCCAGTCCACATGGAGTCCATGTGAACAGGTGGGGGACTGCGAATTACAGAGGAAAGTAGATATGTACTGAAGATTCACGCAACAAAGGGCTATTGATGCAATGACAGCTTGACAGAGTGCGCGGCGAGTTGATACAGATAGTGTACTGCACCCCAATCCGCTCAAGCGTGAGGAACGATTGTTCAAGTCTCGCTACACATTGCACTTGATCATGACCCCATAGCGTATGAAAAATGTTAAATTTTCTAATGTATTTCGTTGCTGGAAATGTGACACATTGCCTCAGCAGTTGGGAGAATAATTGACCATATCGGCTTTCAAGGCGCGTAGAGATGAGTGAGTAGCACGACGCGGAAGGTGACTCAGACGCAGCATGTTGGATAGGTGAGTTGATAATAACATTGCAGAATTCCATGTAATTGGTGGCTAGGGCTGAAGTGCACTCAGCGTGTGTTGCTCAGTCTAGAAAGCGCATCGCATGAGGGCAAAGTGCCTTACAGTACTGCCGGAGCTCAGTCATAGATAATGTTGTTATGACATGTATAATATCTAGCAGTGTGCAGGACATGTATAACGGGTCGGTATCTGAAAGCTTTAACAGAGTAGTGGCTAGTGTTTCATGGGGTTATGTTTCTTGAGAAGATCACTGGCTGCATGTAAGATCAGACAATGTGAGTAGTTTGTGTATTCAAAGAAGGATATAGGGAACTCAATCATGTACTTCTTGCTTCCCACCACAGAGCATCCTGAAACCAGGAGTCTACCTTCAGAATAACCGACTTCATCGAACGTGATCGCATGGTCCGAGCAGGATGCAGCGTGCTCATTGAGTGATCCTGTAATCTATGCGCCCAACTTTCCAAAATCAGCAAACAGCTCTGGAAAGGAAGCTAGATAATAAAGTGGGTCGTAATAGTGAATATACTCGCTAACGTCATGTAACTTGTCAAACTGTGGGCACTGGTCCTCATCAAGGGCATGACTTCGACGAGATGGGGACTTCAAAATCATCCTGGGGTGGATTGGGGGGCCATGGTGGAAGTAAAAGGCTAGAAATGGCCTAGTGAGCAGAAGTAATTCTTTTTTTTACCACCGAGGACCCGGGTACGGTTCCCGAGTGCGATCTCTACAGCCTAGGCTTGTCTAGAGGCCGGATGAGTGAATAGATGTGACTTTTCCACACTTTGCGCATCCACTGTAGGGAGAATACATGTTTTGTTGTTTCAGAACCCGCTTCCCACTTCGTGGAGTCAGGGAACTTGATTTGATGATTACTGGTGCATAGCAGTCTTCAGAGGGATTTTCCAAAGTAGAGGATGATAAATACCCCTCTCCCAGAGATCGGAGGGAGCGTGAAGAGTCAAGATTCAAGACAAATCTTGCTGTACTCACAGTTATTTGTCTCAGTTGTTCTGGGCTGCATGGTTTCATCTGAGGCTTGTGGCCATAGCTAGGGAGTGAAGTGGGTGGGTAGGAAACAAGGACTGAGTGTGAAGACTATTTGTAGTTGTGGAAAGGTAAGTCTTCTCGAAAATAGGTTCAGAAAGCCGTGGTGGGTAGGTGGGAGCATACCAATCGCTGGTCAAAATTTTAAGTGAATCACTACGGACATCTCCTACACATCCCCCATAAAGGAATAATTGGAGGGGATGGAGTAACTATCGCTCCTCTTCAACCATAAGACACACTTCCAATCCCCTTTCAACCTGTTATGCTGCTCTGTGGAGATGGGTGGACCTTGCTGAGCATAACAAGGTCTAATACATGTTATTCTTTTGTAGTTCTCATGGACGGGTAGGCGTAATGGCAGTAACAGCCATTTTGCATGGAAGCGCTCTCCTACTGGTTGTAGCTCCAGCTGTCCCCAGCATTGCTGCACCTGTTCTCAAGAGTGGTGTTGCTGGTGGGGATGATGAAGAAGATACTATTGGAAACCCAGCAGAAGCTAAAAGAATTGGTACATCTACTGCTGGAGGACTTCGCACTGCCCCATTATTCCTGTAGGAGTTCAGGAGGAATTCCAGTGAAATTTCAGTGAACTTTCTGAACTTCCACTAGAATTCCACTGAACTCTCCTGCCAAATTTTGAGTTCTGATTTTCTACCAGAGTTCAGTTCAGTTCAGGAGGAGTTCAGTATCAGCCAAAGTATGGTTCAGTAGGAGTTCAGTACACTGGAATTCCTCCTGGTCAACTGGAAAGTTCAGCAGGACAGTTCCTATAGAACAGTTCTACAGGACACCAGCAAGGTGTGAGAAAAATAAAGAATTATTTTAACATAAATGGGTAGCCATCATGATTTGATGCTGATATCATCAAAGACTTATGTAATATCTCCAGAAATAGTGCCAAAAAAATGCAAAATACTTTCTGAACATTGAGTTTTGAGATAAAAACAGAGATATGGACGAGCAGGTTCGTGCGAAAAGGCTTCTGAGGTAGTCCCAACGCGATGATGACAAGTACTTGGTTATAAGTGGCAGGTCCGAATCCGCAGAGAAACTGAGTGCCTTGAGCTTGGGAATCAATCAGGACGTGGACTGAATCAGAGTGATGTCGATGGGTGTTAAGTCCGCCTTGAGGCTGACTTCGAGCCGTTCGATTTTGGTCCCCATAAAGCCATAGCAGATGGGTGCAGGAGAAAGATATTGGAGGGGGGCAGTCGCTTGGACGTGGGGCCACACCTTGAACACCTCAGTCACCTGGAATTGACACCTACTTAGGCGCCAAAAGTGACGATTACCGGCACCTAAGTAGGTACCCCCCCTGGTCCTGTCCAGGCCCTGGAAATTTTTACCGGGGCTGGATTTTTGTCCATAGCAGGACCAGTACCTTCTGGTTAGGACCATTACCAAACCTGGTCCTGTTACACTGGCTGGTCATGACCAGGATCTTGTCACTGTCACAGGGTGTCTGGGGTCCCTATTTAAAAGTTTGGTTTAGGTTGGTTCTGTCCGAACAGTTGGCTATTGGTCCTGACCAGGTCCACTGGACAAAAAGACCAGTAGGTCAGGTCATGACCAGTCTGGTCTTGATGGCATCACATCACTTATGGCATTGATACCAATCTGACATTTGACATCATGATTAACAGGTGCATCTTGGCATCAATCTTAGATCTAGATCTATTATATCATTGATGGTACCTCTGCCTGTGATGTCATGATTTGCATGATGTCACAGATAAGATTAGACACTATGGTCTCATTAATGGGACCTGTACCTGTGATGTCACTGATGGGGCCTGTGCCTGTGATGTCACTGATGGGCCCTGTACCTGTGATGTCATTGATGGACTATTATGTCACTGACAGCATCTGTCACTGTCATGTTACTGTCATTAATTGGTGTTATGATGTCACAATCTGCATGATATCATGCTCATTTAGATAAGAGGAGCACTGAAGGAGATTCTTGAATATCTTTCTCAGTTCTTGTCTGATAAGAATGATTTGTATATCATTAGAAAGAGTGAAATAAGGAGAGTACACTGGTATATGTGTTATGTTCTATCCATGTAGCTAGTTCAAAACCACAGAAATATCATGATAGTAACATTATATCATTTAGATAAGGAGAATGTTGCATAGATTCATAAATATTTGCCTCAGTTCTTGTCTGATAAGAATGATTTTGGTAGGAATAGGGAGTTTAAAATGAGGAGCATACAGTAGTATAGCTGGTATGTTCCTCCCCCACAATTGTATCCTGCAATACTATAAGGATGCCATTTGGGAGATGCATTAGGGTGACTATCACTGAGGACAGAACACAATGTTCATTACTGAACACACATATACATCATATATCTAGGCATGCAATGTCACTAATACAGCAGCATGGTTTACAATCCTTGAAGTATTGGTCATGTAATAGTAAAATTGCATAGAGTGGGTTTTGGGCTGAAAATCAGTACTTTGACATCCCCTTCTGAGGACATAGGGAGTATAAATACATGTAGAGAAAGGAAACAAATTCCCAGTCCTGAATGCAAAAGAAAGTAGCCAAAACCATCCAGTGAGCATGGAGACATGCATGATTTTAGGTCTAAGTGAGCTTTGAAGATGCACAGTTGTGCAACCAGAGTTTCAGGTGTGCATTTAAGGTCAGTTCTCTTTATAGATCAGCTTCTACTGCTTGGATTTGCTTGCAGTTTTTTTTAATGGAAACATAGCAATGGGGGGTGTACTCTGACAGTACTTTTATACTTCTATGTGCTTGCCCTGAAGAGCAATAGAGACAATTGTCTCATTTGGGAGCTGTTTTGGATAAAGTCATATTCCTGTCATGATATATACATTAAAGAGCAACCATCTTATGACATAGCTTATAATATGGTCATAGTATGCTGGTATATACTTATGAGGCCTTATACTTATGATATGGTGTCTCAAATTTACTAACCCTAATAGGTAGTCACATTTAGCTAGTATGTCAAGGTCAGATTTATAGAAAGAAGCTTGGAATGTATCAAATGTATTACTCTACTCTACATGGCTCAAGCTTTCTAGTGATACCAAAGTCATCCATTTTGGATGTGAAATGAGTGAGATATTCACCTATATTGACTAAACTCTACCCTCATACACACCTCAAATAACATTTGTGTGAATCTTCAGAGTATAACTGTATAGATAAGGGTACACCACATATAACATCTTCCTCCCCTTAATTTGTACTTTCTAATAATACTTAAATCATTCTTATCAGACAAGAACTGAGGAAGATATTCAAGCATCTGTTCAGTACACCTCTTATCTAAATGAGCATGATATCATGACACTAATTAATGACAGTGACAGATGCTGTCATTACAGGCACAGGTCCCATCACTGACATCACAGGCACAGGCCCCATCAATGAGATCACAGGAACAGGTCCTACAAGTGACATCATGCAAATCATGACATCACAGGCACAGGTCCCATCAGTGACATCATGCAAATCATGACATCACAGAAACAGGCACTATCAATGATATAATAGGTCCAGATCTGAGATTGATGTCAAGAGACACCTGTCAATCATGATGTCAAATGTCAGATTGGTATCAATGCTATAAGTGATGTGATGCCATCAAGACCAGACTGGTCATGACCTGACCTACTGGTCTTTTTGTCTACTAGACCTGGTCAGGACCTGACCTGCTGGTCTTTTTGTCCAGTGGACCTGGTCAGGACCAATAGCCAACTGTTCGGACAGAACCAACCTAAACCAAACTTTTAAATAGGGACCCCAGACACCCTGTGACAGTGACAAGATCCTGGTCATGACCAGCCAGTGTGGTACAGGACCAGGTTTGGTAATGGTCCTAACCAGAAGGTACTGGTCCTGCTATGGACAAAAATCCAGCCCCGGTAAAAATTTCCAGGGCCTGGACAGGACCAGGGGGGTACCTACTTAGGTGCCGGTAATCGTCACTTTTGGCGCTTAAGTAGGTGTCAATTCCAGGTGACTGAGGTGCCTTGAATGACTTGAGCAAAGGAGCGAGGGCTCCAGGTTCCCTGTTGGTGACAAACTCAAGTCCGTGCAGGAGCTCCGCCGAAGGCAGGCGCTTGCACCTGCCCATGTCTATATTAAAAACTTGAATGCGATCAGCATAGAGGGTTTCGTATCGCTTTACGTCGCTTGCCTCCAATGGTCATTTCAAGCTCTAAGAACGTCGGATGGTCAGCAAGCTCATCTCACTCGAGATAATTCATCGAGCGCACTATGAACACCTTGCGACTCCAATTCACCCACTCTTTCCTCAGGAGTTCCGGGCGAGTCTCGAGACAGTTGATTAGGGGTTCAAAGATTTCTATTGTGTGCCAGACTTTGCTCATCCCAAGCTCACGGTGAGTTTGGCTTGACAAAGCGAGTGCCAGGTCGCTCTTCTGGTTGAGGTAGTTGCATACGAGACTCTGGAGCTCGAGGCATCCCGACTTGAAAAACACTTCCAGGTTCATGGTTGGCAAATAATAGGATAGGAGCAACTGCAGAAATATGCCGTTGATGATGGAAGTTCGCATCAAGTTTTAATTTGTCTCTGTCATCAGTCCAGAACGCGGGCCCTGCGGAGTTCAATTCGCTCGACAGGGGCTACTAGTAGGTTGGGCACTTAGCGGGCAGCTGTTGGGCAGCTAGGGTGCGCGGGATCAGCTTTGCCATCTTCTCCTGAGTTCAAAGTTGCCTTGGAGTTGCCAGCAGTTGGCCATGGTCGGCCATAGCTTGACGTCTTCCTCAACTATAAGATGCTAATCGCTACTTCTACCACCTCGTACCACTCACTATCTTACAGGCCATGGCTCTGCTGCATCACACGAATCGGCAATGGGTGACGAATGCATTGATCAGTGCCCCTCACATCGCATTCCTCTCCCTTCGTCGCGATCCCTCAGTCTAGCCTTGCAGATGCCACAGGTCGATTGCTGCTGAATATCTCGAGGAACAATTCTCCAGTCGAACGGGTATTGCTGTGCTTCTACGTGTTTCTCCGATATACTGAGAAACACGCACTGCTAGACATAATTGCTGGGATCCTGACCCAGCTCGTCAGCCGTCACGGGGCTTGATTCCACCCCTCCTCAGGTTTACCAACGTGCCAAGGTGCGTCGAGATGAGCTCCCGTGCTCGAGGCGGCTAGGATTTTCAAAAGCAGCTTGTCATTGCCCTCTGACGCCTTCATTGTTATTGACGGTCTCGCAACAATGAGCTTCGAGAGGTGCGCAGCTTTAGGTGCCCATTGGCGCTTACTTAGTATGCACATTTATACGACGAGAAGGAGGATGTTTTTGTGTTTATGAACGTCAACACACTCTCTTAATGCACAATATGTTTGTTCAACTTTGGCTCCTACCAGTGCACAAGCCTCCTGTAATCCTGCCCTCTTTCTCTGTATTGCTCATTTCTTTTGCGGCAGGAATGGACTTAATATTACAGTATTTGTTACACCTCATTCAACTCAGCCCATTTTGGGCTTTGCCATCACTCACAAAAACCTTTCGTGCCAAGTTGAATAGAGGGAGTTATGCCATCAAGCGCCCAATGATATCATTGACATCACTGGGCTGTAGCCCCTGTCTACTGTACCTGTCTCAAATTTATCCTTAATCGAACTCCGCAAAGACTCCACAGCCGGGTCTCACAATTAGAAGACACGGATTTGCTCGAGCCCCCCATCTCCTGAAATGATTTGCAACAATTCTATATGCACGCTCCTATTCTGTATTCAAGCTTCTGTCTAAAGCAACACCTCAATCGCTGCACCCCGTGGGAATCCTTGCTTGGCCCAGCATTCCTCTGCCTCAGTGCAGATTCAGCCTCAATCGCACCTCCTTGGGTAAGTCTACACTCTCATACTTTGTAGTATATAGTAATATATGATTCTTGATGTCCACCCTTCAAATGAAGAGAAAAAAGTTCATACCAAACAATAACCAAACAAAGAGCAAAAAGTCATTTGTTTGGTTATTGTTTGGCCTCAAATATTTTGATCTATGGCGCACAAATCAATGAGCATCAAAGCAGAATCCATTGATTAGTGCGTCATAGCTTATAAAATGGGCAAATTTCTGCACAGTGCTGAGATCTGAGACATGAGTGTGAGAACATTATGAAAGACACCGCCTATAATGAGAAGAATGATGAAAAAGACCTGGGGGATGATTAGTCAGCCTGTATAAGAAGCATCAAATGAAATGAACAACTGAAGCAGTCGAGCAAGAGTTCACTAGAAGTCCAGTAAAATATCAGTGGACTTCTACTGAACTCCTACTGAATATACTGAACTAAACTGAACACTTTGGATTCCTGTAGGAATTCCAGCAGAAGTCCGGTGGAAGTTCAGTGGAAGTTCACTGAACTTTCACCAGACTTTGTTTCATAAAATCACTTTTGGTAAAAGTTCACTGGAATTCCACTAGAAGTTCACTAGTCCTACAGAAGTCCTACAGGAATACTGAGAGAATGTGAAGTACAGGGCCAGCTGCAGAAACAACTTCAGCTTGAACTTGGTAACACTGTACAAGCTGTTTGCAGAAGACTTCAAGTTTCCCTTGTTTGCTGGGGACACCACACTTTTGGAGCCGTTTCTTGCAAGGCTGAGCAGGCTCGTCCACAAAACGTGGCCTGAGCAGTCTGAAGAGGGATACACAACTCTGGAGGTGCTGGCTGGAGGATCTGGAAGAATTCCAATGTCCCCAATGGACAAGCTCTGAACTAACACTTCTAAAGGGCAGGCTAGAGAGAGATGCTACACCACAGGAGCAAGCACTCCTCTCAGGATGCCTTTTGTCATATACCACTAAGATGGCACCCAGCGAGGAGAATGATATAGAATCTTTGCTGAAGGTTCACATTACCCCACTGGTCAGCAATCCAATCTATGCTGGCTTCCCCATAGTACCTATGCTTCAAAGTGGAGAAAAGTATACATTTGTCCAAATAGACAAAAAAGGTCTATCCTGCAGTCGCCCCATTGGCAAGCTCATAAAATCCAGTGATAGCAAGACGGATATCGAACTCAGTACAATATCGAACTCACTCACACACACATCAAGACCTACACCATGGAGGAGTGTATAGGGAGGGTAGCAGTGGCCAGGCAGGGGGGATTGAGAAATGGTGGACAAAGCCACCTATGTATTATATTTCAATTGCGAGCTCTATGGCAACAGCCTACAGGTACCTGAATGGTTCTTTTAGCATAAGTGAAGATGGCATACAACAAACCCTGAGTACTCATAGATAGGATAAACTATTTTGAAAATGCACAAGCAAGATGAACCCACTGAATTGGCAACAGTGGACAGTTGTGATGGCGGACAGTTAGCAATGCTCAGTATGCAGAATACATGTGCGTATGTATCGTAGTTCGAGGCCCTTGGTGAGTGTTCAGTGCCTCTATCCCATATCCTCCAATCCCGCATACTCATATGCAGTGCGCGCTCTCCAATCTTCTCAGCACTTGCATGAGTGACATGTCCCCTGTGCTGCAGGCAGCTGCCCCCAAATTGGGCAGCGCAGATTACCCATCTACTCACCATAACTCCGCTTCTGCATACACGAGGCAACTGTATGCAGGCTTCTAGTGGCCCGAGGTATTGGTCCCTAAGAGAAAGGTGGGTCAAGGGCAAAGCCGTTGCCGCCATGCAATGGAAGCACTCACCATTCCACTATCCTCATTCTAGCCTCCAGATCCATCCTCATGCCATATCCCATCTTCTTTTCCCCTGTGTAGCTAGATTAAAGAGTAGAGAGCGAGTACTACATGAAAGTCGATGAGAGAATATGTCATTAATTGATGTGTTCGTGAAAAGGGAGCAAGATATAATGCCAATTCTCTACCAGGCTGGCAGAGATCTTGCGCACGTGATAAATAAGATATATTGATTAGATCATTATATCATAGATTAGATTAGGGGGAGGGAACCAATTGCCACCGAGGTTCCCAAATTGGGAGGGCAACATCATCGCCCCAGGGTCCCCACCAGCGGTGTTCTAGCCAGACGTGCTAATGGTAGGTGCAGTGATGGCTGCCAAACCAATGACAAGCTGCCTAGCCCGAGGTATTGGTCCCTAAGAGAAAGGTGGGTCAAGGGCAAAGCCGTTGCCGCCATGCAATGGAAGCACTCACCATTCCACTATCCTCATTCTAGCCTCCAGATCCATCCTCATGCCATATCCCATCTTCTTTTCCCCTGTGTAGCTAGATTAAAGAGTAGAGAGCGAGTACTACATGAAAGTCGATGAGAGAATATGTCATTAATTGATGTGTTCGTGAAAAGGGAGCAAGATATAATGCCAATTCTCTACCAGGCTGGCAGAGATCTTGCGCACGTGATAAATAAGATATATTGATTAGATCATTATATCATAGATTAGATTAGGGGGAGGGAACCAATTGCCACCGAGGTTCCCAAATTGGGAGGGCAACATCATCGCCCCAGGGTCCCCACCAGCGGTGTTCTAGCCAGACGTGCTAATGGTAGGTGCAGTGATGGCTGCCAAACCAATGACAAGCTGCCTAAAATCTCGGGAATAAGTATTTTGCATTTTTGGCACCATTCCTTGAAATATTAGAATCAATATGATAAACTTGCCGATTCTTGCTGAGAATTTCCAAGCCAGATACAACTCCAATGCAGTTCTGGATTTTAGCCTGGGACCAAAAGTTGACTCAGGCTTGTACTAATTGGTGCGTTTTTCCTCTCACTGAAGATCAAGATGTCAACCTGCAAGCCCTAAACAACATGTTCAAGAAAGGGCCCCTTGGGAAGGGTAACATATGATATATATAAACTGGGAAGTGAGTTGTATTACCAGATCAAAATGAGGGCCATAAATGTAGAAACAAAGCTATGTTCTCCTTCCTGTGTCGCCTCATGCAAGTGTAGTCTGCTGTCCATCCAGACTTTGGATCCCCACTTCTCCATAATGAACATTTCTACTTCCTCAATGTAAGTGTTCTTCTCTTCTTCTTTTCACACTTTTAATGTAGAAGCATGACCCAATAGTCAAGTCAGCATTTGTAACATCCTCCAGCAATCCGAACACAGGTGACACAAGCCCAGGCCACTGAGATCTAATTGATAGCCTGGGGATGTACTATGTTTTTGAGCTGCGAGACGACCATCACAATTCAATGTGACATATTTTGCAGAGACTGAATGAGCTGGTTCAGATTTGAGATGAGCCTGTCATTTGAGGTGTCAGCATTGTGCAGGGAAAGGTATAAATGGCTTTCGGGCCAAATTGGATTAATCCTTGTCCCCTCCTCACCATTGCTGTTTTGCCACCATCATGCACCACAAGCCCTCTCCCATTCTAGGCTTTCTGCTATACTTCACACTCCCCCAGAATTCTGTAGGACTCCTGTAGGACTGGTGAACTTCCAGTAGAATTCCACTGAACTTCCACTGGACTTCCACTGGACTTCTGCTGTAATTCCTACAGGAATCCAAAATGTTCAGTTCAGTTCAGTAGGTTCAGTAGGAGTTCAGTAAAAGTCTACTGATATTTCACTGGACTTCCAGTGAACTCTTGCTGGATTGATACAAAGCTTTATTTGTTCATATTATTTGATGCTTCTCATATATGCTGACTAATTATTCCCACATGTCTTTTTCATCATTTTTCCCGTTATAGACAGTGTTTTCTATAACGTTCTCACACTCATTTCTCAGAACTCAGCCCTCTGCAGACATTAGCCCATTTTATAATCTGCACAGAGTTTATTTTTATCTCAAAACTCGATGTTCAGAAAGTATTTTGTATTTTTGGCACCATTTCTTGAAATATTATGTAAGTTTTTGATGATATCAGCATCAAATCATGATGGCTATCCATTTATGTAAAAACACCTTCATGTTTTTCTCATGCCTTGCTGGTGTCCTGTAGAACTGTTCTATAGGAACTGTCCTGCTGAACTTTCTAGTTGACCAGGAGGTATTCCAGTGTACTGAACTCCTACTGAACCAAAACTGAACTGAACTCTGGTGGAAAATTAGAACTCAAAATTTGGCAGGAGAGTTCAGTGGAATTCTAGTGGAAGTTCAGAAAGTTCACTGAAATTTCACTGGAATTCCTCCTGAACTCCTACAGGAATAATGGGGCAGTGCGAAGTCCTCCAATGCAGCCATTGGTATGTTTACTGCTGCATATCTACTTTAACTGTACTCAGATATGTACACCAGCCTGAATACAATGCAATGGTGTTTTCTATGCTAGAAGACGAGCATATCAACCAGCTGCGCATCACAACCTCAGCTGCATGGTCATTGTCTGTCCACATTGCCATACTGGATGAATGAGAAGCTCTCCAATTTGTTAAATGTCACCCAAGTTCAGAGTCTGCTGCAGACAGAGCAAATTCATCTTGAATGAGGCCCAATAGCTGAAACTGCACCCATTCAGGCCAGATCCATCTGCCATGAGAACCAAAAGCTCATGGCCATGTTTGGCTAGGTGTTCAGGGGCACCGGACAACAGTGCCACCCTACATACTGTAGCGTGCAGCCTCAGATACTTGGGTTTGGGAGGGCTTAAAGCTGGGTCCAGTGAGTTGAATATGACCAGCTCTGTTGGAACATTTGCCAAGGTGTACTTGGTCCAGATGTGGTAAGTGTTCGGGTGACCTTGCAGCACATGATTAGTACTAAAGCCCCTGCTCAAAGGAAAAACTCACTTTTACTGCCTCAAACCACAGAACTAGGCGATCAAATGCAGTATGCAACATAACGGACGGTGTAAGGCTATTTGCAAGTTGATGGAGGCCAGCCCCATTGAGCTCTGCAATATTGATACCACCATATATGCAGGCATACTTTCCTGATTGATTCTGTCTTTATGCACTTCATGTGCACTGCATATTACCTCCAACAATCATTGTCCAAAGCTGGCTGTTGGTTCCAAGATGCTCAATGACCCCGACCTGCTTGCCGACCTGCAGCTTTCCGACCTGGGCAAACCCTTTACTCTAACTCTTGGTCTTGCCATCACTAGTCATTTATGCACATATTATGAAGGGACTGCTGCCTTATACTTCCACCTTCCTCCCAAATCTCCTGGAGGTGATAAGTGTATTGCCGTCCTCACATGCGCTCATGTCGCTCACCCCCTCCTGTCCACCCCAACATCAGCATGACCCGAAAGACCCATAGCCAATGTCACGAAGAAATTGTAGCCCTCGGTGTCTAGGGCTATGACAATGCCATCTAGGCCATGATGTCTGCCATTGGCCAATGACTCTTGAATATCAATGTCTGGACTGATTCTCTGACCAAGCTTGGGGAGCCCACATTGGGAGAGGAACAGGAAGTGGTGGATAAAGTATGGAATACATGGACTTGGTAGAGAAGGCAAGAAAGGAGGTTCAGAAGATCAAAGTGCTACATGCTCAGACTACAGAAAGCTTTTTGACATTCAGCGCACTATTGGTTTCATTCTTCATTCAGAGAAAATCGAGGTCTCTGTCAAACTCCACAGGTTCACCAAAGACTGGGCTGTTATTGAGCTTTATAAGAACAAGATCGATCAGATAAAATTTGGAGGCAACAAGGTCTGGTTGGTGTGCTGGAGATCCAGCCAATGTCTGCTTTGAGGTACCCTAGTTGAATATTGCTGATACGGAGGAGGCAGCAACTAGCAACAATAGTAAGGTTTCTTAAGTCTATTCAACTAATTTTTGCCATAGACTTGGAAGCACATATGGAACGCGCTGGCAAACATACCAATGTGCAATCACCCTGGTGCACCTACTAGGGTGACAAATCTTACAAAACCACATTCCAATGTTGAAGCTGAGCTCTTTTATATTATGGAGCGTAGAATCATCATCTGTATCTGCAAGTTTGCAACTGTGTTGTTCTCAGGACTCATTCACCATTGTGGTCACCAAGTATGTATCTTTGCTATTCTTTGCTGGAGCTGACTCAAAGCACAAATAGGCAGTCTATCATCGTGGAAGGTGATCCAGTGTCGCACTGCAATTATGTCATGCATGGCCTTCTCAAACTCAACCTTTCTATCATTTTGACAAACCAAGGCTCGTCAAAAGAGGGTCAGTATACCCTCGCATAGCAACATTGAGGCTCTGGAGCAATTGATATGGGAATGAGTCCACTTTGAAAGAGGTTCAGGATGAAACTCTACAAGGTGTCCCTTTCTTTGCAAGACACCATTGCTCTACTCAATCTACACAACCAAGTCTTGAACATGTTTAAAGACATGCAAGAGCACTATGTCAATATCATCATGGTACTCTCCATCTTAATGTGTCCTCAAGAGGATGACAACTCAGAGGAGGGGAGGCCACAAAGTAGGTTTCATGTAACTCTCTAATTACAAGTCTATTGACCTTTAGACATAGAGTGTTTAAAGAGATTCGAGGACTACAGCAAATACTTTACAACATCTTGTGGAAGCAGAAATACCCGGATGGGGTAGACCAATTCAACATATTCTCAAGCCCAGCTGACTTGCTTCTGCATGAAGGTGAATAATCTTCAATGATATTTATCAATAGAAACTGAATAGTCTCTCTTCTCTTTATGCCCCAAAACCAAATATGTCAAGGAGGTCATCAAGAAAAAAGGCCCATTCTATATTATTCTACTGCTTAGAAAACCGGGCATAGGTTAGCAATCATTTCTGTTCTTTTTAGTAAACTTGCTGACCTTTAATAATCTATAGGAAGCTGTAATTCTCAGTCCCCTACCTGTTCACGTAGAGTCCATACCCCCTCCACAATCAGTCCACCCCCCCTCCACAGCCAGTCCACATCAGACTTAGAATTTATATCCATTCCCAAGCCAGTAGAGTCCACATGGAGTCCACATGGACTCCATGTGAACTCTTATGATCTCTACTTTTGACAGAAAGAAAATAAATGTTGGCGTGCCGGGTCAGGTTTTTCCGACATACATGACATTATAATTAGACTATATATAGTAATTTATTACCGTGGTAGGTAGGTAGGGGTACCCCCATGTCTGTAATTCTCAGTCCCCCACCTGTTCACGTGGACTCCACGTGGACTGCCCAGAGTCCACTGGTCTACCAGTGTACTCTGAGTATTTGACTAGTGGACTCATTGTGGAGTCCACCTGGAGTCCATACCCCCTCTACAATCAGTCCACCCCCCCTCCACAGCCAGTCCACATGAGACTTAGAGTTTATATCCATTCCCAAGCTAGTGGAGTCCACATGGAGTCCACATGGACTCTATGTAAACTCTTATGATCTCTATTTTGACAGAAAGAAAATAAATGGCATGCCCCAGGATTGAACCTGAGACCTTGGGAAATAGCTATTACTAAGCTTTTGCTGTGAGTGTAACTACTAGACTATCTGGTCTTATATATTTTATCTTGTAATTAGGCTATACCCTATACCATATCCTATTTTTAGATTGCAATGTCGGTGCTCGGAAATCATTTTGCAGATTGTGAGACTAGTTTTTAACCAATTGCTTAGTTATTTCATAGCATCAACACTACAAAACAATAACAATGGTATTATATAATAAAATGATGGGACCAAACATAGTCATTAGTGGCAGTCCAGCAGTAGTCCACATTCAGTCCAGTGGTTTGAGTCCAGTGGTAGTCCACATGAGTCCAGTGGCTTCAGTCCACAATCAGAGTCCACATGGACTCCACAGAGCCTAGCAGGAGGGCATGGACTGCTCGTGGACTGTTCGTGGACTGATTTTGGCAGGGGCTCTGCCAAAAATTTGCTTCTAGTCCACTGGTATGCCACTGGATTCTTTGTGGAGTCCACGTGGAGTCCACGCGAACAGGTGGGGGAGTGTGAAGTACTCCCCCATGTCCGGAATAGAGAATATCAATCTCGTGTTCAAAATTAAGACAGTCCACATGGAGTCTACATGGGGAATCAAGAATTACAGGATAAAAGCATGGCAATCTTGGAGGCACTTGGCTTCATCATACATGGCTTCAAGTCATTGAGACTAGTCAGATAATCACATGGCTTTACCAAAATTTGCTAGGTCAAATGTGATGGCCTTGACCATAGCAGTCTACATAGAAGGGAACCAGAATAAATGTATTCATAAGCTATGAACTATAAACTCGGACATGTCATAATGTTGCGGAACCTCCAAGTTAAGCTGTAGAGAGTCAACTACATGGCATATGTAGTCATGGTTCTTCATGATGGTGCCTCTGTCAGATGTATATGTTATTTGAGGCTCATATGGCCAGACCCAGGGCTAAATACAAAGTTATTAAGTAGGGTAACAAAAAGTTGAGGTGTTGAGGCTCACCTCAGATTTTTTGCATCAGGAGAGACCTTGATTGTTGTTCTATTCCCCTGCATTGCCAGTACTAATGCAGATCAAAGATAGTTATCAGTAGCTGTTGTTGATCCTGATTAGAAGCTAGTCTAATGAAAGCCAGCTAATTAAAGTTTCGAACAGAAAACACAGAATAAGATTGAGAGTCCATACTGTAAGTAATTTAAAATACCTAAGAACCAATGATGAGAAAGTTCTAAGTAAAAAAGTGGAGGGGAGTATAAAATTGATCTAGGTGTTTGAAATGTTTGTGGCAAACTTTTCTTCAAGTATAGCTTTCCTGCCAGTCTATCCCACAACTATTAGCTGCACCAGCAAGAAGTTGTTGGCAAATTCATACTGCTGAATGTTATTCAGTTATAGAATATCTTCTTGTATGGCATGCAGGTTTTTTGAGATAACCAGGGCAAATTTCCTGACAACATGGTCCTCTGATTCAGATCAAAACCCTCTATCTCTTTTGCAGGTAATTTGAGAAATTGCTCTGTCTGTGTTTTTTGTTCTATTCTAAAAAACACAGTCAAGTTAGATATGCTGTGTGGCTCCGTTAGCTTGCAGCCACCAAGGTGAGTTTCAACCAAATGTGATATGTTGTTGAAAACATAGGCTGGGTTAAAATGATCAGGATTACCAAAGGTACTAGCTGTTCGAGTAGGATGTGCATGCTGAAATACTCACCCTAAGCTTTTCACCAGTACTAGACTCCTCTTTTTCATCCTTATTTTTACCCTTGCTGCCATCTTTATCACTTTTGTTTTTTTTTTTTTTTTTTTTTTTTGGTGGTGCCTTTGAGTAGCGTCCGGCGGTCGATGGTGGTGACCCCTTCAGCCGGCTTCAGATAATACTGTACCGGACTGTAGGGTAGCAATAGTAACGCATAACACTACCCAAAAATATTGCCTATTTCCAGCGATGTAACGCGTAACGCAGGGGTCATTGCCAAAATTAAATACCAATAAAATCGACTAAAATTCCAAATAAAAAGAAGGGTGGGTTTCTACCCTAAAGTATCACTGTAGGTCTCTGGTCATTGCCAAAATTTGCGAAAGTAACGCCTCACGACGAAGTCATTGCCTAATTGTGACGCCTACCGAAACGTAATACACCAAAAGTGATTGCTACCCTACAGTCCGGTACAGTAAACCATTCCTTGATACCAAGACCGAAACAGGGCCGCGAGGGCTCCCACCTAGAGGAAATCCATTGACGGACGAGCCGCCGCCGTTTATAGACTGACAGTGTGGGACTCACACAGGTCAGTGCCGCCCGCGAGGGCAGCCCCGACCGTTAGTCCTACCCACTAAAACCCCTGTGTTCCGGCTGGCGGACAGAGAGGGGGCTAGCTCAGGCTCGGGTTCCACGACACCTGTCCAAGTGTCGTGTACGAGTGTTTTATCAAAGGCCTTTTTCTTATACTTCCGTATGTTCGTCGCTAGGAGGTCGAATGTAAGTTTGGAGTTCATTCTTGCGTGCCACAAGTTATTGGCTTCGGGTGAGGAAACTCTCTTCTCCTCTGAACCCTCATCTTCAATCACCCATTTGCAACGGCGCGTCCAGATGAGCCACGCCAATTCCGACATCACGATTGTGAAGAGGCGATTCTTGCCGGCATCTGCGGCCCCACTCGATGGTAGCCCGCACGAGAGTATGTCACCCAGGGTGATGGGGTCCGCCATCTCTATCCCTTTCTGGGCGAGAAGGTCCCTAGCTAGCTTCCATATTTCTTTTTGCCCATTATCAGGGCACTCGGTCAGGATGTGGTCGGGAGTCTCGCGGACAGCGCACGTCGGGCATAGCGCCCTCTCAGGGTGGGGGTCGTTTGGCCACACATGCCCGCACGGCAGGGTGTCGTGCATGGTGCGCCAAAGGAAAGCTCGAATTTTCTTGTGGGCAATCTGCCTCGAGCATGTTGAGCGCCAGAGCTCTTCATCCGTGGGTCGTGAGCCGGTCCTCGCGCCCGCCGCCTCCTTGGCCAGGTCTAGGTGAGTTCTCGTGGGAGCCCGTGTCTTCGTCCCACGCGCCTTCTCGTGCAGGAGGATCTTATATATCTGGGATTGGGACAGGGAGGCTAGCTGCGCGCCGACAATCAGGTGGGAGCCATTGGTATCAATGAAGTGTTCGTCCTCCGGGGGTGGGTGCGTCTGGGCTTGCACGGCATTTGCCTTCGCCCTCGCTCAGGCTTCTTGGTTTGAGGCCTGGCCAAACTGCATGAAGACTGTCAGGCCCTTACGTCTCCTCAGTACGGACACCAGAGACTGCATGAAGGTGGTGTCGCAGTCGTGGTCTACCCAGTTCGAGTTCTCGTACCTTTCGAGTTTCGAGGTGAGCAAGTCTACAATGTGCTGTGACTCAAGGCTGATCTTGATGTTCTCAGTTTCCGGAACAGAGTCGAGGGTACGGAGGATGGCGAGGGCCATGGCGTTGTGCTGGGTCTGCCGTAGAATGGTGGGTAACCTCCCCTGGACCGTGTGGTGTAGTTCGGGGTGTCTGGTCACCCCGAAGGACGCTGTGGGGGCAGCGTGGGGGTGCCGCACGACCCTCGTCTCGATGTACAGCTGCTTCCATTGCCGGTTCTGAAGGTTAGGGCGCGGGATGTCAAGGTGCCAGAAATCCCACCAGGCAGCGACTCGGTGGTTCAGGATACGGAAGCCATTGGCGAGTGTCCTGTAGCTAAGCACCCGCGGCTCGAACAGGCTCTCGCTGTCGGCGCTTAGGCCCCAGGTCTCTCTGATGAGTTTGAAGTCAGACTCAAGGGCATCAAGGTCGACTTGGTCATTGCCGGGGGTCCACTTGTCCCCAAGGATGCTCAGGTATTCCTCGGCCTTCTTGTGGCGCATTGGAAAGTGTCGGCGCATCCGATGTTGTGAATGTATTCGCAGTTGGTGCAGGTGCAGGTTGGCGGGGTGGGTCTCTCAGGTGTGGGCGCGCCCGGCGTCTCGTCATGTGGGAACTCCCGTACAAACCACACAAGGTCTCCAACGGTGAAAATCCGATGGCAGTCACGCAAGCAGGAGGCAATCCTGCCATCGTCAGGTGTGAGGGGGTCACAGACTCTACCTGGGTGGTACCGGATGGGCATTGCATTTTTTATTTCGTCTGTGAGGACTGGTGGGTTGTACGCCAGGCCGTATTTTCGACTGGTCTCGATCATCTTACGCATGGAGAGTGGGAGTGTGGACCGTGCACCTTGTTTGGCAGTGTCCCATGTCTGCATAAAGACGTTCACTGCAGACTCACGGTCGGCGACGCGCCGCGATGCTGGCACGTCATGGAACATGAGGTCCCTCGCCATCCCGGTCCATCGCAGGATGCCTTGTATGAATTTCTGGGCGAGTTTTAGATAGATCGCTACGTTCCGGAGTCGGATATCAAGGGTAGCCTCTCCGCCGTACTCGTATGGCAGAGACATCGTGTCACGGTTAACACCTGGGACTTTCCCGTCCCATATGAGGTTAGCTATTATTTCAGCGACTTTGTCCTCGATTTCTTTCGATATACCTTGCACCATAGTGCGGTGCTGCGTGCGTCCGCCGGGCTCGAGTTTTGTGATGTAACTTCGACCTTCGAGGGATGGGTGGCTCCTCTGCCAGTTCTCCACTTTGCGCTCAATTGTCTCAATCGTGGGCGTCCAAATGCTGATGTTGTCGACGCCATTTCCAACGAAAGCGCCCAATGCTCTGACAGCCTCGCCTTCAGCGGCTATTTTGATGCCGGGGGGGATCCGAGATGTGTCGTCATTCTGCCTGGTGAGTCTCGTACTGATTACGGCTTCGTGGTATTGCTGGGTCCCGACTGGGATGAGCTCAGTCTTGTCGACATTAAATTTGGCCGGATGCGTGGCGCGAAGTTATCGTCCTGGGCAAGGAAAACTGTTGTGTCATCAGCAAAGAGGGTGGTTATCAGGCGTTCGGCATATCCAGGTGTGTCGAAACCCTTTAGGTTCGATTTGTGCAGTAGGTTTGCCAATGACTCAATGGCCAGGTTAAAGAGAAGGCATGACAGGGGATCCCCTTGCCGGACACCCCTCGTAATCCGGAACTTTTCGCTTATCACTCCGTTGATAATGACTACAGTCTCGGCACGTTCATATAGGGTGTCGATCGCTTTGCAGAAGTGTTCGGGGAAGCCCAAGCACGCGAGGGTGGCACGGAGGAAGGGGTGTGTTATCCTGTCGTACGCTTTCTCTTGGTCGAGGAATACCAGGAGGCCATCCTCCTCTTCTTTTTCGCACCACTTGATAGTCAGTTTGATGAGCTCGGTGTGGTCGTCAATGCGACGTCCCTAGTGATAGGCAGGGGTTGAGAAACCCGCGCGGGTTACGGGGTTGAACCCGGCTCGGGTGGGGTGCGGGTTGGCCTTTCCCAACCCGTGCCCTTCAAAAAGAGCCCAAGAACGTCCAAAACGGACGAGATCTGGATGTTTTTGGGCTCGTTTTGACCGGGTTGACCCGCGGGTTCTGGGTAGGGTTAGGGCGCGGGTCGGGTGCGGGTCAGGGCATTTCCACCCGGGGTTAACCCGTGGTGATCACTAGACGTCCCTTCATGAAACCCGCCTGGTCGGGGTGGATGAGTTTAAGCGCCACGGGCGCTAGTCGTATCGTGAGTGCCTTCGTGAAGGCTTTGTAGTCAGCATTGAGCACGGTGATGGGCCTGTAATTTGCAATATCGTCCCTGTCCTTCTTTTTGTACAGGGGGCATAGCCAGCCCTCCGCGAAGCGGTACGTGGGGAATACCTTATGGCGTTCCACGTCGTTGAATACTGACTGCAGCAGCTGAACAATATCAGCGGGGGGATCGTCGTCCCCTGCTTTTTTCGCTTCCTCAAAGGTTCAGGCCAAGGTTTTCCACAAGTCGGCCGGTATTCCGTCTAGCCCCGGGGCTTTGCCGTTAGGTAGTGACATGAGGGCGGTAAGAACTTTGTCATACTCGAGGTATCCGCTCAGGTTCTCTATATCCCCAGCATCTAGCCGAGCATTGAAGGTCTCTAGGACATCTTGAGTGGCTGCATCGCGCTCATCTTGTGAGTGCTCCATGTCAGATTGAATGTTGCTGTGGTATTGTCTTGCGATCTCAGCCATATCCTCTGATTTCTTCGCAGGCGGCGCTTGGGGGTCGTCCGGGTATTTCAGCATATACACCGTGTCTCGTGGTCTGCTCTCCTTGTTGGAGCGGATCCAATGTTTCCCTATGGTCTCGTGCTCGAGTGTGAAAAGTGTGTTTGTGTCAAGTTTCGCTCTCTCATGCCACACCTCCTCGAGCGAACATATTTCGCTTTGCAGTTCGACCGCCCTGGCGGTGCGGGCTTGTTCGCTCAAAGCCTCATTGTTTATGGCTTCATCATACTCCTTAGTGAGACGCTCTATCTCTTCGCGAGCCTTCGGTATGCGCCTACTGGACTCCTTCCGGGCTAGGTCTCTAATGTCATCTTTCAGTTTCTGGAAGAGCGACTGGGGCGTATCGTCACTCCCAAAGGTCAGATCCTCTATTTGGCTATGGCGAGCGCGCACAGGTCATTTACTTGTTCCATGAAGTCTGCGCAATCCAGGAGGAAGCCAGGGATCTGCCAGCGCCCCTTACCAATGAAGGGCGCATCAAGGTTGTAGTACGTAGCTGACACCAGCTCGTGGTCAGTGCCTACGGTGTGATCAAGATGTATTCGCCATTCTCGTGTCGAGAAGTACATGTCTCGTCTACAATATATTCGGTCAATGCGGGACAGAGAGGCGTTCGGTGGGATGGAGTCCGGGGAGTGGTTCAGGCCCCACGTAAATGCGCACCGGTCAGGATATTCCTTTCTGAAGCCGTCCTGCATGCGGAGCGCTCTTAACATGGCCTTCAGTGTGTCTACCGCTCCTGTATCATCTCTGTGCGCAGGTCGGCGGTCAATTTCATCCTCCACGAGGTTGAAGTCCCCAAGTACGAAGTGGGGTTTCTTCGGGATAGCCTTATCGTCGTAGTAAGTCTTGACATCTCTCCACAGGTCCTCACTTGCCCGTTCATTGTTCGGGGCGTAGATGGCGAGGAAGTTCAGAGTGGACTTGTGGTTGTTCCACGGAATGCTCATGTGCAGGGCCCTGCCGGGATGTACCTCATCGATCACGATGTCGCCCGGGCGTCAATTTACCAAGCGCTTGTTCACTACAAGCGCCACACCGGCATTCACGGTCGGGTTCAGCGCGTTCGATGAGTTAAAGATCGTAAACAGCAGGGACGCAACCTGCTGCCATTTGTCCTGCGTTGTGGCTGAGCCCGCCCCTCCCAGGTTAATGGATGTGACGGTTATGTTTGCTCGAGTCATTAGGCGCTTGCGGCCTTGCGGTGGTGCTTGGGGGCGAATGTTCCTCATGAAGTCTGTTATGCACGTCTGGGCGCCCGGGGTGGGTTGTGTACCACGCCCTCGAGGGGCGGGTTGGCTCTGAGAAGGTGCTTGGGTGGGCGCTAACGCTGGGGATGGCGCCGGGACCCCCGCCGGAGCTGAGGAGGGGGTCCGTGATTGGGTAGGCTCCGCAACACTAGGTGTCGCTTCATCGCCTGGTGGGAGGGGCGTCTGAAGCCCCATCCCTCCGCCTCCGTACTCCGCAGGTCGGTCTTCAGTGATGGCGCCGGCAGCAGGAACGCCCCCACCTACCGAACCTGGGAGGCACGAACCAAAACTGACAGATGACACCGAAGAAGAAGGGGGAGAGGAAGGAGGAGTGACTGCTAATACTGTCCACCCCGCAGTCAGGGGTACAGACAGGGCCCTATTAAACCGGGGTGCCCCGCTGGATGTGCCCGCCCGAAGGTAGGCTTCGCTGGCATGCGGCCCAGGTCATCCTGGCCTAAATAGGCCACTGGGTTGGCGCCTCGTCAGAGCGCCTAAGAGGTGCAGCACAGGCTTTCCCGTGATCTGTAGGGCCGGTATATGTGGGCCGATGCTGGGGTCTTAAGCACAGGTGACAGCTGGCTTATCAAGACAAATTTTGGGCAGGGGGGTGTATTCAAAGTCTAACTAAGGTACACATGCCTGTCCAGCTGCTTGGTAGATACAGAAACTACAGAAGGTGGGAGGAGGAGAGACGTATTCGTATTCCATAGAAGGCGGGGGAGCTAGTCCATAATGGGTTCAACGACGAGCGCGCTTGGGACCCTTCTTGCCTCCACGAGACTGCTTCCATTTGGCGTCAGTGCCGGCGACCAAGACGAAGTGGGAACGGGACGTGTTGGTGTTGGACTCGATGGAGACGCCGGAGGGGCCAGAGGACTGGATGGAGGTGGTGGCGGCAGCGACGGCGGCTTGGGCAGCGGCGGCTTGGCGGAAGGAGTTGGGGTCCCGGTCGAAGAAGCCGGGAACCTTCTTGTACTCGCACATACCAGTGGGGTGGTCGCGGCCATGGCAGCATGCACGCTGGTAGTCTCCCGGTTTGGCCTTGCCCACGCCCTCGAGGCGCTGGAACGTGTACGACTTGACCTTGTCGCGGAACTGGCGGACGTAGACGGGGTGGGTGGTGAAGTGACTAGCGAGGTAGATGCGCCACACGACGACTGGGGTGCCGCCCTCGATGACCTCGAGTGCCTTGACTCGGATGAGGTCGCCGATGGTGGCTGGGAGGCGGGGGGTGCCGGAGAGCACGTCGTAGCACATGGGCTCGTGGTGGACCCAGATGGTGAAGTCGGACGACGTGGCGAGGTACTTGGCGATGGTGGTAGCAATGCTCTCCTCGTTGGCAATGGTCGCCGGGAGGTCGTAGTAGCCCTCGACTGTGCAGACGAAGAGCGAGGGAGGGGCGTCGGCAAGTACGGGGGAGAAGGAGACCGATGGGGTGATCCACATCGGGAACCTACGCAGCGTGGCCTGGCCCTCGGGTGGCATGCCGATGAGGAGGTGAGGGACGGGCGTGGTGTGCTTCACCCGTTTCTTCATGGCGGCGGGGACTAGCCTGAACTTGGGCCCACCGTGGGCGAAGCCGTTGATGGTGGAGTGGAGGAGGTGGACGCTGGTGGCGGGAACGGGTTTGGTTGCGTCGAGGTAGTGGGGGACGACGATCATCGTCTGCTCATCCTTCCCGGCCTCGGCCCAAACCTGGTGGTTCTCGGGGGTTGCCCCTTCCATGACCTCGTCGAAGTTGAGGCCGTGGATGGGCGGGAAGCCACCAGGGGGTTCCATCGTGAGCTGGGAGCGGTAGATGTACTCACCGCCCACCAGGGTGTGCTCGGTGGGGTCAGGGGTCTGGGTCGGAGGGTTGTTCATCACAGTTTGTTTCGTGAACTTCAGGCCTCCGAGGGTGTCAGCGAGGACGGAGAGTTCGCGTCTGGGGGGCTCTTTCTCGGTGTCGACGGGCTCGTCTTTGGGGTCTTGTTCAGATCCACTGCGGTTCTTCCGTTTCAGCTTGCCTACGTGCTCTGCCTCGGGCGAACGTGAGCGATCGTCGCTGGAGAAGCTCATCGGAGAGGAGCTGCGGGTGGGAGATTCCATACCGTGCGGTCAAGGTGGGGGGAACTTGGTCAGAGGGCCGGGCCATTCTCTGGGACCTCTCCGTTATCTGTGTCGGCAGGTGCAGTGGTTGTTGCGAGGCCGGCATAGCCGACCCCTGGAATGGAGGGTGAAACCGTTCAGCGTGATACGGCCATGCGGTGTGCGGGGTGTACGTGTCACCCCCTGGGCTGGGCGTCAGCCCAGAGGGTCGTGGTGGTGGAGGGTCTTCGTTGTTGTACAGCGACGACGCATCAAGGGGGCAGCGAGCGGGCTAGGGGGCGGTCTTGATAGTGACTACTTGGCTCGCCACTTGCTCGGGATCGACCGAAGGCAAGGGGCAGGATTGGCCGAGTCCCTGTTTTCCACCGTGGGAAAACTCCCTGAATGTGGTGGTTCAGGTCTAAGGGGCCTTTTCATCTTTATCACTTGTTAAAATCAGTATTTTAATTTTCTTCCTCTGTTCCACTATTTTAATTTTCTTCCTCTGTTCCACTTGCCTAATAATCTTTAAGGCTTCACACAAGTGCACCTTGGGTTTACCTGAATCTACTGGCAGGTACCTGAGACCCCATTTTGAATACCCAGACCCCCATGGGTTTGTTCCTATAGGTAACCCAAGCCACGAGTTGAGTACCTGTGGGTCAGCTGGTTACCAGCATTTCATGGGTTGGCAGGTACCCACAGGTTAACCCACGAGTACCCATGCTAGAGCATCTATATTACTCTCTTAAGTCCAAGCTCAAGTCAATTTTCACAAGCCTAAGTCCAACTCAAGTCAAATTACACACGGCAAAGTTGGAAAACAAAGGAGATGATGTATTCTACACAAGCACACACACAGCTAATCAACTACAGTAATCTCGGTAAGGGTATGGCTGAGCTTAGCCTCCTTCTTGTTCCTCCTAGCCTTGTCTCTAAAGGTCTCAATGATGGATGCCATGGAAATGAAGTCCGGATTCTCTGCCCATGAGCCGAGAACAGACAACAAGACGAACATGTGGACTTACCTGAAAGCGAGTGGTGAAGTTTACTCACTGTTAGGCCTCCACGAGAGAATGCATGCTCAACATCAGTTGACATAGCTATAAGAGGCAACTTAGCATAAATAGACAACATAAAAAAGGACATACTGGGCAATGAGAGAAAGTCCAACGCCATATGGGCAAGAGGGTCCCCTTGACTAAGCTTGTAGTTCCAGTACTTCAGTGCATCAGTGACTCCAGGCTCTGGGGGAGATGTGAGGTAGTCCTGAAGAGGGTCACCCTTGGCAGGGGCCCCATAGCCAACAGCAGCAAAGTGACGGCGAGCAAGGGCGAAATGCTAATGAACAAGTTAGCAAACACTTAAGTGATGGAAGGACAAAGTACTTACATCATTCGGAGTAGCGGCAGGTATAGGAGGGGTGTCCGGGTTAGGGTTGGGCTTGTAGTGGAGCATCCACTTGTCTGTGACGGTCTTGCGTGCAGTATCAATCCAGTCGGATGGCCAGCCAGCCTTCACGAAGTAGGCATCCTTGTACTTGGGATGCAGAACTTGCAATAGCATCAGCGAGAGCTCACATAAGGTAAAACATGAGATATACTCATTGTAATGGGATACACAATGCAGTCATCAGTACGTGCATAGTACTTGTTGAGCATGCACATCCCACGGAGGGCAGCATGGTGTACAGCGGGATGGGAGGATTCATCGTCGATGGTGGTGTCAAAGAAGGCCATGAGGACGTTGATGATGGAAATGATGTCGTGAATGAGGGCACGGTAGACTTCGAGGCCTCCTTGGTGGTGTACGAAATTATCTTCCAAAGCGTCAGAGATACATCAATGAAAGAACTGAGATGAGACGCACCTCGAGGACAGACTGAAGCTGTGTAAGTATCTCCCACTCACGAGCAGAGAGGCAAAAGTGCTGGAGGTGCACACCACATGGCTTGTTGAGCTCAGGCATCATCACAAGTCAGTCAATGGTGGGGCGGAGTTCAACGGAGGTATGGATGGTGACCTCAGTGCTGTTCCAACATGACGATATGTCCTGGACGATCATCTTGACCAGGGTCTTGGTGGCAATGTAGCAGGCCTTAGATTGTGGGACTATTGCTTATCTTGATGCCAAGCTAATGGAGCTGCAAGGTGAACGTAAGACATTGGATGCACATGCACTGGCACACCATGTACCTTGGTAATTGTGATGTTGGCCTCATGTGCATCCGAATCGGGCAATAGCTACAAGCATGTATCGAACTGCGCTGCCATTACAATGTCCTCTAGCACCCCATCATTTGACTCCTGGACCTCCTGTGCAACCTCGTCATCCAACGGTGCTTTGACCTCTTCATCGCCAATGCTAATATCGTCCATGAGGTCATCGAGTTCTCCATCAGTCTTGCCTTTAGCCAGGATCTTCTTTGTGAATGGTGGCATAACAGCCTGTACAAATAAGAGTTACATAAGTAGAAACAAACATAATGAACTCATGACTTACACCAGCAGTGAGGTTAAGTGTCTGTGTGAAGCAGCAAACATGAACAGCAACACCACAGAAGCTGGGGAGGAGGGTGGCAAGCTCCATGACGAGGGTATCGTTGTTGGAAGCATTGTCCGAGGTAAGCCCTAGGACCTTGTGTGCAATTCCCCAGTCATGGAGGAGGTCGGCGAGCTTCGACACAAGGTACACACTGGTATGGGACTTGGTAAGTCTACAAAGGAATAAGTCAATAAACATGAGCTACTAAGGAAGGATAACAAGGGACTTACTTTACAAAGTCAAGGACCCACGACTTCAATGTGTTGTCCTTGACGAAGTGGTCACACCAATAAATGAAATGGTATTCAGTGAGGTCCAACCATCTGCCGAGTACTTTACACTCCCCCACCTGTTCGCGTGGACTCCACGTGGACTCCACAAAGAATCCAGTGGCATACCAGTGGACTGGAAGCCAAATTTTTGGCAGGCCCTCTGCCAAAATTAGTCCACGAACAGTCCACAACCAGTCCACAACCAGTCCACATTCCCTGCCAAAGTCTGTGGAGTCCATGTGGACTCTGATTGTGGACTGAAGCCACTGGACTGATTGTGGGCTACTGCTGAACTGCCACTAATGACGATTTTTGGTCCCATCATTTTTATTATATAATACTGTTGTCATTGTTTTGTAGTGTTGATGCTATAAAATACCTAAGCAATTAGTTAAAAACTAGTCTCACAATCAGCAAAATGATTTCTGAGCATCGACTTTGCAATCTAAAAATAGGATATGGTATAGGGTATAGTCTAATTACAAGGTAAAATATATAAGACCAGATAGCCTAGTGGCTAGCACTCACACAAAGGCTTAGTAATAGCTATTTCCAAGGTCTCAGGTTCAATCCTGAGGCATGCCATTTATTTTCTTTCTGTCAAAAGTAGAGATCATAAGAGTTCACATGGACTCCACGTGGACTCCATGTGGACTCCACTAGCTTGGGAATAGATATAAACTCTTAAGTCTAATGTGGACTGGCTGTGGAGGGGGGGTGGACTGATTGTGGAGGGGGTATGAACTCCACATGGACTCCACGATGAGTCCATGGGTCAGAGTCCACAAAACACCCACAGTCCAGTGGTAGACCAGTGGACTATAGCCAGTCCACATGGAGTCCACGTGAACAGGTGGGGGACTGCGAATTACAGCATCTGCCACAATGTGGAGCTTGCCGGAGTAGTCCTAAAGAACAGTCTATGAGTAAATGATGGTGAAGGAATAGAAAAAACTTGCCTTGAGGATGTTTGAGATGAAGATCTGGCATAAGCCATGGATTTCCTGGACGTCGTGAGAGAGCATCAAGCGGCTCATGTGAATGCATTCTGGGTTGAGGTTGAGGAAGATTTCGTGGAGCTTGGGGACCTTGATGATGGAGTAGGGTCGACAACAGTGGACAATCCAAAAGGTGGCCTTGATGCGATAGACGGTGGGGTCGTAGGTGATGCCATGGGTGTACTTCACCATGGCCTGGACTTGGGCGGGTTCGACAGGAGGGGTGCAGCATTGAACATGGCAGTTGAGGTTTGAGGTAGATTTGTCATGGCGCATGCACATGACTTTGATAGATGGCAACCTGAGGAACTGTAAGATGTATAAACGAGGAAAAAGAAGACAAGGGAAAGGGTACGTACCTTGCATCAAAAGACGTACTTGACAACGCTGTTGAGGTCGATGCAGATGGTGGGTGCCTGGTAGTGGCCATACACGGCACTCTTCCAAGTAGCACACTGGTGTTCTGAAGAGAGAGGATCAGCGTGAGGAAAGAGGGCATCGAGGAAGGCAGATACACCAAGAATGTCCTCTGCAGTCGACATTGCCACCTTCCAGCACTCATCGAACTTCTAGCACTGGGAGGCTGACAGTCGGAAGGGGCTCAGTGTTGGTGTCATCGTCTTCATCTTCTTTATCACTTCTGGCCTCCCCCCTGTTGGTTCCAGCCTTGTCATCAGCACTCGAGAGAACGAGTTAGGCATTGTTGGGGTCCTTCAACTGAGAGGAGTGCTTTTGCTTGTGGGTGGAGGTGCGAACAGCGGTGATGGTGTGGGACGAGGATGAGGCCATGGTGGGTGAAGTGCATTGGTTAAGTGGAGAGGTTTTAAATGGTTAGAAAAAAGCAGAAGAAGCGCAAAAGGGTGACAAGACTCACAGCATGGTTCAACCTGACCCCAGTGGCTCCAGTAGCAGTGAAAAATGTTGGAGGAGGCCGCCAATGGCAAGCCTCGAGTCCGGGTCATGCATGGGCGAGGACTCGCTTAGGGCTGCCTGACCAACAATGCTGTAATTCACAGTCCCCCACCTGTTCACGTGGACTCCACGTGGACTGGCTACAGTCCACTGGTCTACCACTGGACTGTGGGTGTTTCGTAGACTCTGACCAGTGGACTCATCATGGAGTTCACGTAGAGTCCATACCCCCTCCACAATCAGTCCACCCCCCCTCCACAGCCAGTCCACATTAGACTTAAGAGTTTATATCTATTCCCAAGCCAGTGGAGTCCATGTGAGCTCCTATGATCTCTACTTTTGACAGAAAAAAACTAAATGGCATGCCTCAGGATTGAACCTGAGATCTTGGAAATAGCTATTACTAAGCCTTTGTGTGAGTGCTAGCCACTAAGCTATCTGGTCTTATATATCCTATTGCAAAGTCGATGCTCGGAAATCATTTTGCAGATTGTGAGACTAGTTTTTAACCAATTGCTTAGTTATTTCATAGCATCAACACTACAAAACAATGACAACAGTATTATATAATAAAATGATGGAACCAAAAATTGTCATTAGTGGCAGTCCAGCAGTAGTCCACAATCAGTCCAGTAGTTTGAGTCCAGTGGTAGTCCACATGAGTCCATTGGCTTCAGTCCACATGGACTCCACAGAGCCTGGCAGGGGGGTGTGGACTGCTCGTGGACTGTTCGTGGACTGATTTTGGCAGGGGGACTGCCAAAAATTTAGCTTCTAGTCCACTGGTATGCCACTGGATTCTTTGTGGAGTCTACGTGGAGTCCACGCAAACAGGTGGGGGAGTGTGAAGTACTCAAGAAAGCAGATAATAGATATGTAGTAAATTGAATAAAAAACATTAAAAAAGACTTTGCATAAAAGAGAACACGACCATCAAGGAGGAAAATGAAACTATAGAAGCGATGAAGGCTGTAATTGAGGTATGTATTGTTTCAGTTTACAGGTGCATATATATAGTTGGCACTACCTTACTCTCCTCATTTCAGGCTCTAATAATACTAAAACCATCTTTAACAGACAAAAACTGAGAAAAATAAGAAGGAATCAGTTGAACATTCTTCTTCTTTAAAAAATGAATGATATCATGGTTTGCATGACATCATAGCAGTCATTAATCAAAATGTAGCAGTCATTAATCAAAATGGTACCATCAATGACTAGATCTAAATCTCATATCTCAGTTATGATCATAGTGATGTTATGCAAATCATGACATCATAAACACAGGCACTATCAATGATATCATAATCTCAGATTTAGATCTGACAAGGTCTGTGATTTATATATAAAATCTTGATCAAGGCAAAATAGCTGGGCTTAATAATGGCTGAGCTATGCCTGGCTATTAGGCAGGCCAGAAAAAGAGTAAAATTTCAGTGGCACAGGCCCAGTCTCGAGAAGTGTTACTCACCTCTTTTCCTTTGAAGTCACAGATTGTGCCTGACCTGCGTAGGAGCTGGTTTTCTGAGATCCTACTGCTTATCTTTAGTTTAAAAGTCATCGATTCATGCATAAATAGGAAAACTGATACTCACATTTTTGCTACCTGATTGCAAGCCCGCAATATGCTAAAGGTAGTCTTCCAGCTGAGTATTTCCATCTCATTCTTAGATGCCATGGAGGGGTTGTCCACAAGGGTGCTGCAACCTTCCTTCAACCACATCGGGATTCTATGTTCCTTTTCCAATCTTATTTTTTTCACTGCTTTGAGATTTACAGCTTCTCAATAGCAACCTTCTAGTACTGGCTAGATATAGTCAAATCATGCATGACTAGTCTTGTGTTAAAGCCAGACACCTAGCCATGCTAGAGCCAAACTGGACCTCCCTATGGATCTGGGATCACTGAGGTAAAAAAAAAATTAAAGACCTGAGTGGTACCCCCAACTAGGTGACTGAGGTGGTTTGGGAACACTGTTCATGGCGTAATTCTCTTCGATCCAATGGCCCACACACTAACTGGGTAAGTCTTGATCATATTCTTCATGAACAAATAATGTAAGCTAATTTCTAGAGTAGGAAGTCTAATGCCAGTGACTACAGGAAAAAAGGCATCAGTGTTTTTCTTCAATTGCAGGTTCATCTGTGAACCACTTGAGCTCAACATCAATATTTATTTGACTATTCAACCTTTTCTGAAGAACTTCCAAAGAAGAAGAAATACTGAATTGTAGCATAGATTGTTGATACAAGTAGTGCTCACAAAGCCCACACAGAGGGAGGGATCACCTTGAATGATGACAAAAACAGGTGAGTTATGGATCTCACTGACAAAGCAGAGTGAGCACTAGCCTTCGGCAAGCAGCTATCAAGCCTGAGCTTCACCCGAACAACTGCAAGCACTGAGCCCCAATCACCAGGCCATTCCCCCACATTACCACCTCCCCCTCCAAATGACAATACCCTACCCAACGGGAATGATGACATTGTAATAAAGGAGGAAGGCATCAAAGCAACTATCCCGGTGAGTTGTTGGGCTGAGCAAATGAACTGGATGATACAAGCATTGACATGGAGGCCTGCACCAATACTAAGAAGAGCGAGAGTCAGGACTGAGCCCAGAGCTGCTGACTTAGCCTCTCTGACCTATGTACTAGACCTTATAAGGTGATGAGTAGCCTCGAGAGTGGTATGACCTACCCTAGCAGACACTTGATACTTATCGAGATCAAATACAGGACTATTATACAATGAACTTGGCAAGTAATAGGCATAGACAGAGTAGTTATCCATCTCTTCATACTTTACAAGAACACTCTCACTACACCTAAGGCGGGTTCAAGGCCAAGTTGAATCTATGGCAAGTTGAGCTCCTGAGCAGTGTGTGGCTTGATGGGGCCCTTGGGCAGAGCAAAGATACTTGAAAGCAGCAAAGAATAGAGAAGTGCACTTACTTGTAGTATGAGGGATGAGTGCTGAAATCCTCAGCCATACATGCATTCTTGAACTCCTCTGAGTAGTTGAAGTTCAAGTTGTCGAGCCAGTTCCTCTTTGTTCCCCTCTACTGGGACCATGCTTTCACATGCTTCTGTTCTTGAGTGGGAAGGGGTACCACCTGAGCAAAGACTCTCCAGAAGTTACTCAGGTTGCCAGGGAATGCAGCAGGAGCAGGTGCTGGAGCAGGAGGGGCAACAACTTGAACAAGAGCAGGCACTTGTGTGACAGGAGCGGCAGGGTGGGGGCTATATAGACAGGAGTGGGCACAGCAGCTATCACACATTTGGACCTGAGGCTGATAGAAGAAGATAGAAAAGAGTAGAATGTCAGAGTTGCTGTCATGAACCATGACAGGAGAGGCTACTCAAATGAAAGTACAGGATTGAGAAGGGCCAGCCTCTCCTTAGCAGGGAGTAGTAGAAGGGTCAATAGGAGATGATGGCTGGTAGGTTTTAGTGTAGAATGGGCAGTGGGGGGTAATGTGCTCAGGAGAAGAGAAATAAGAGGCAGCTTGCTTCTTGGAAGTAGCCAGAGAGAGGGAGGTATACTTCTGAGAGAGGGCAGGGTGAGGAGAATTAGACTGGAGGAAGTAGGTAGGCAGTGTTCTTCATTTTGACAGCAGACCACTCTTGGGTGAGAGTTATCCCATACCTGAGGTGGCCACTGCCAGGAACTGGGCAACAGGTCAGAGAGGTATGTCACAAACTCAGAGCATTGAGAGGATGAAATCTTCATCAACTTGAGGGGATGTCTACTGGTCAGCCGGTGTGCTTTCCAAGTAACAAAACCAATAGCTACTTTGATTCAGCTCTCTTTGGCGATGTTGCATATGTGGAGGGCTTTGTGACCTTTAGCCCCCAAGGAGCTAAGAACTTCCTCTGAGAGGGTGAAACTTCCTTGAATGTAGCTTGGTGTAGTGCCTTAATTGAAAGACAGCTTCTATTGGGAGTTTGTCATGCCAATATGTAACACCTCTATCTATGTGGACATGTTGACAGTGTTAGAGAGCTTATCCTAGGCTTCCCAGTGGGTTGTCTCTTCATCCTTACGTTGCTTGCAGGTTTTCATAGTTTCAGCATACTGTTCTGTGGCAGCAGGGCAGATCACCCCATACTGCTTTTGAGAGACTTGAGGAGTAGAGGTATACATGGCGAAGTCTGACATAGGAGGGCCACCCAAGAGAGAGAAGAGGGGAGGGATAGAAGGGACGACAGCAATGGTTGTGGAGGGTGGTGTGTTGTTCGTAAGAGAGGCCTGGAGGGCTTCGCTAGTGCTGAGGCAGTAGACAAGGCACTGGAGGGCATCAAGACCATGCTGGAAATGACAGTGGTCAGATCAACGAGTACATGGGACACTTCTTGTTGATCCTCATCTTTATGCAGCTATTGTAGCCACACAACTTCGGCGGGTCAGTGGTAAAGGTAACAGCAAGGATCTGGTGGCTAAGGGAAGGGGCACAGAAAAGTTGAATTCAGGTGTTGAAGGGGACACAGGAGATAAACATGGCTTTCTTTGTTGTCCAAGTAGAAGTACTAGTTATGCGGGGCAGATGCAGTGCAGAAGCACTGTGGTACATGACTTACTAGTAGATGAGATGTTGAATAGCAAGAAACATACCTGAATGTGTCAACACCCTATGTTGTTGTTGGTGTTGGACCTTGTTTGTGAAGGAGTGAGGATGAGCGGGCATTTGGCACACTTGCAGTGGGGTTCTTTTTAAGCAGGATCCATGGCGGTGATATGACCATAGACTATTTTTGCAGTTTTACGGTCGTATGTGTAAAGGTCATAGCACCGGCTCGAGCACTAAGTAACAATATGCTTACACCGGCCTCCAAGATCAGAATCTGGACTAAGAGAAAAAGGATAATCAGATACCGTCTGAGAAGAAGATACTGGTGATCACTAGTAAGATAGATTAGTACTGAAGCCTCCTCCATTCATAGCTGAGAGACTTGACAAATAATGTACGAGATATCTTAGAGTCCCGGTGCATGTGAAATACGTGGGGTGCCAGCAACAACAACCCCTCCTCGCCATACAAGGGTATAACACTTAGCAAGTCGTCAAATGAGTCAGACCGTCTAGACCCTCGAAAGCATCCCCCACATCAAGGAGTGTTGAAAACAGGGCGGTGCAGAGACACCAGGCAGTGAGAGCAACAGCATCCACATGGCATTCGGAACTTGCCGTGCTGCGTCGGAGAATCCTGACCACGGCTTGGGCGGCTTCAGTCTTGGCCACTTCACGCAATAAGAACTTGTCAGTTTTGGGGGTTCCTCTCCCTCTGTCCGATGAGTCACGGAAAGGATGAATAAGAAACAGGGTACTAGCAGAGGCAAATCTCTCAAAATGCAAGGAGGCTCCACAAACGGAGGATCCAAGGACCGAAGATAGGCCCGCGCAACCAGAATAGGAAAATGGGATCATCAATAACAACACAGCATTATCGGCAGACCTGCACTGTGTCTGACTTAGCGCAGACATTGCAACAACTACCCCTCAAGCCTCGCAACCTCAAGACTCAGCACTCTTGAAAATTGTAGACAAAATTGCAGGAGGCATGACTGTGATAGGAAGTAATCACACTATAAAAGTAGACCATGTAGCACTTCAGCAGGAAGGTTAGTAGATCCTGGACAGAACAGTTAAAATACATACCTGTAGGATGTTTTGGCAAACAAGTGCAGTGACAAGAGGCACACAAGAGAATAGTGAGGGCAAATAGACGGAGGTCGGGTCTTGAGAATAGAAAGGGCAAATGCACAGAGGGTGGGTATGTTGGTGAAGGCGAGATTGCAAGGACGAGTGCATGGCACAGGAAATGCTAAGGACACCTGGGCTTCTAGAATATTTGCTTCCCCTACTCTCAAGGCAGTTTTAACAGAACTGTTTATAACTTAGAGGATTCAGTCAGAATATCAGTCTATGGCGACATCTCGGACTATAGTCGCTGCTCCAGACAAAGTGAAGTTCGAGGAGGGCAGACAGATTTATACAGAATTTGCTCTAAAGAAATGCTGCTTCATAGACTTCGAAGAAATATGCACTCCTGTGTCTCATATCACATTTGAAGATGCTGTGGATATCCTTTACCAAGCCTTCATAGATGTGTCTGTTATTACAAATCTTTGCAACATTTGTTTGTTGCTTACTTTTCACCTTATGGTGGATCTACCGAGACGTTAGTATAGAAAACCTCCTGGTGCCCAAAGTATTTCTGCGTACTGACCTGAAAACAAGGGCAAACTGGAAGATGGCAAGTATCCCATTGAATAATGAAAGGAGTATATGCTAACAGAGAAACTTTTAGGAAACACCTTTCTTTATGGCTAGTAAAATCCAAATCAACAAACACTTCATAAAGAATGAATTATGAGCCTGAGCAGACAGCCATTGCCAAGAATAGCTGCTACCCAAAAGAGGTTCATGAGGATGGACACATTGTGCAGAATCTCCAACACAACATCGGCTGTAGGTGTGTATACTTTGCTGTTCTAAACAGTTACTGATAGCTGTTGCCCAGGTGGTACCAGTGGAGCTCCAGGACAACCAAACCCCATCTCTATCGATTATCGTTTTCGAGTCTACAACGATAGAAGAACTTACTGCAGCAGAAGTCAATGGCATGAGAATAAATAACTTTATTTCTGTAAAGCTCATGAGGCTTATACAGTGCGGGTGAAAGATGTGGACATGCGTAAACTCCATCAAACCTATGGAATTTAACAACCTGGCTACCGAGAGCCTCAGTGAATAAAATACCTTTATCTCTTGGGTAACCAGAGGCTGAAGATCAAAGTAGCTTCAGCAGCCAGAAGCTCATTGGAAAAGCGGAAGCAAGAGTTAATGCTAAGATTGAACCGACTAATCATGCTGGTTGCCTTCAAGGATTGGGTGCATGTTTCACCAAGCTACTTCCTCCCCCTGCCATCTCATTCCTAGAAAAAAGTCCATTAACGAAGACCCCAGATACCTGAACAAATAGTCATATCAATTGGACACACAGACATACCAATGAACCAAAATTGGCCCAGTGGAAAAAATTCAGCCTTGGACAGAACCACCAGGGACCCCCTTCTTAGGTGGGTGGACTGTCTGGTCTTGGGTACCTAAGAAGGTTGCCAGTCCAGGTGACTGAGGTGATGGTGGTGGTGGCTCAGCGCAACGACCTAGGTGGCTGGGGAAGGCGAGCAAAGAACCGGTGCCGCACTAAGAACGATACAACAGGAAAGGTCCAGGATGTGAGACAGTGCAAATAAAACTGACTCTGAAAGTTTTACTAATCATGGCAGCAATCATTTTGGACTTCCCAGAGGCTTTAGGAGCTCCATTATCAAGTCATTTGCACCGGAGAAGTCTAAAATGATTGCTGCCATGATTAGTGAAAAAGCCCCAGTCACTCCTCCAGGCAATCATCTTTGGAATGACAATAACTTAGAGTTGAAATGAGTCATAGTTCTGGCACACTGCACAGGCTTCTGCGGATATCCATGAGCAAGCAAAGAAGAGTATGTATGTAGTGGACTGCATGCTAACATTTGAATATATGATAATACTATTACAACAATTCAGCCACTCTGCAAAAGAGGCTTTTCAGGTGAGGACAAGCAGGAGAGTTCTTCAAGTAGAACTCACTGGGATTGCCTTTGTGCCCTCAGAGGCTGCATACTTGGCCAAGCTGAATTAGAATGTAAGTCGCACTGCCATCTGGATTTTCTGAGCAGATAAACATTGGAATCATAGAATACACTGGCATGTTCAAGGACTATTATATGATCGAGTATCAGATAGACCAGTGCAACAGTTGTCTTGCAAAGGAGAGACAGCATCATGTTTGGATAGACTTGTTCAGAACTAAATAATTGGATGAGACTCAGAATTGAGTAGGTGCAAGTTCTTTATCTTCAACCACTTCACTTACAGCACAGATTATTTGGTCACTGCAATAGTCAGATTGAGGTATGTATTCACTATCATAACGAACATTCAGTGTGCTCACAAATATTGTATTTATTCACAGTCTGACCCAATTCCCATTCTATCTTGACTTAGATGTGCATAAGCAAGAGCACAGCCTTAGTAAGCTTTTTACAACTTGCAGATGCTCTCTGGGAACTGGTAACAGCTCGGGCCATGGACACAAGTAAGCTAGGTAAGTTCTGCTTTTACTCACCATTTACTATGGGCTCATATATGCCAGACCTACAAGGTCAACCGCATTGAAGATCCTCCTCTTCTACTTTAGAACTTATTCATTTTTTTTAAAAATCCTATTTGATATTACAGGGTGCAAAGGCAGACCGGTCGTAAACTACTACAGTATAATTGACATTTGAAAAAAAGAGACAGAGCATAACACAGCCCCTGAGTGAGATACAGACTGCAGTCGGCCCTAAGAGATGATCAGGATCAAGCAAAACCTAGTCCGCACGCTATTGGTGTGTTATATACTTGTAAAGCTTTATATTTATGAAGTGGTGTCTGAAGAAGTGTAATCTTAATAGACAGTCAGACTCAGGTTGCATGGCACTTTCAGGTATGTACAAAGAGGGCTGAAGTGTAACAACTATATAAATATATTCTAAATGACTGGAGCTTTCTATTGATACCAAACTTATTAATTTCAATAAGAAATAGGGGAGATATTTAGCTATTTTGGCCAAATCTTACTTTGATACACACCTCAAATCCCATTTCTATGATTTTGTAAGAAATAGCCCCAAATTGAGGATGCACCACATAAACCACTATACCCTCCTCATTTCACAGTTTCTAATGATACTCAATTCAACCTTATCAGACAAGAACTGAGGGAGATATGGATAAATCTGTTCAGGATCTCTCTTATCTAAATGAAAATGATGTCATGCAAATATAGTCATTAATCAAAGTGACATCATGCAGATCATGACATCACAGGTACAGGTACCATCAATGATGTCATGCAATCAGGCGCAGGTACCATCAATGACATTATAGGTCTAGATATCAGATCTGATATTGTCAATATCCATTATGTTATATTAATGGCAGCTGTCATCTGGCCCTGCCAGATGATGGCACTGCCAGTAAGCAATGTGAATAGAACCATCTTGCTGGAACTACCAGTGAGCTAACTTGACTGGAACTGCCAGTAGGTAGCTAAAATGGAACTGCCAATAGGACCCCAGACACCCAATTCTGCCTAGCTCAGCCATTTTGTCCTTGGCCCTGCCAAACTGGGTTTGGAATAGCCAAAGGGTGGTTGGATCTGCCAATTGTGCCCTGGTTTAGCCATTTGGAAAATTCAGCCTAGCTAGCTCAGTTCAGCCAGCGGCTGTCCTCCATATTAAGTGTGGTAGCTGTGGCAATATTCACTCCACTTAATGTTGGTACAGCCAGGTGACTGAGGTGCTCCATGCCCGTTGACCGAGGCCCAACATATGTCTCAAGACTGAACAGTGGTGCTCTGGCTATCTCTCAGAGGATGGGGCCTGCGAACCTGGGGCTCTTGGCTGTTATATCCACAGTGTCTTTGTACATCCGAAAAAGCCCTTCCTAAGGACAGACACATTGCCAAGATCGACATGACGAGTGATCACATGTTTTTGGGTGCCTTGGAGTACGCGTACTCCATTCCCGTAATTGACGCAATGCACACATAGCGTTGTCTTGATCTTCCACAACCTTCGACAAACCGCCACTCTGCAAACGCACTTCGATCTGCGCGATGCTCTTGGCCAACACCCCATCGTCCACTCCTTGCCGTTCGATGTGGCGGCTTGGAGATGCGGGCAAGGGTCGGCTCTCTCTCCTGTTCTGTGTGCAATAGTCATTGCTCCTATTATGAAGCTGTATCGGAGACTGGAACAGGGCCTTGGCTCTGTTCTCATCTCCTATGTCAACGACAGGACTCTCATAGTCCAGTCTCCATCTATCGAGGAGAATTGTACTATGCTGTTTCACGCATATGCAATCATCTTTGATCTAGTCAGAAAAGCAGGACTGGCGCTGGAACACAGCAAGTCAGAGCTCTTTCACTTCACCTGGAAGAGGACAGGCTTTAACCAGCCCCTCGACCTTGGATTTGCGCCCTTTACAGGAGCGACACAATTGCGACCAAAGACCTACTGGAGGTACCTCGGCTTATTCTTTGACCGCAAGCTCATATTTACGGAGCACCTGCGGTTCTATACCACCAAGGCCCTCACAACTGTTATGGCAATGAGGATGTTGGGCAACTCGAATCTGGGCCTTACCCCGAAACACAAGCGTACCCTGTACCGTGCATGCATGATGCCTATCCTGACATACGGGCACAGGCTCTGGTATTTTGAGGGAGCTAAGAACGTCGGTGTTCTCAAGCAACTCACATCCATGCAGCGCAAAGCAGCATGTTGGATCACCGGTGCCTTCTGCACCTCCCCCACTGGTGGGGTCGAGTCCCTGGCAGGGCTTGCCCCCATTCGGCTTCATCTCCAGAAGCTGTCCAAAAGAGCGATCTTTAGGACAGCCACTCTGTCCGACACACACCCCCTGTGAGCGTTGCTGGGGGCGGAATTCAGGGGCACAGCCGTGCCCAACTATCGTGCTGCGATCTGGTTGCCAAGGCATGGGCACCAGAGGACCGTTTGCGACGCTATCACCCAGACCAGCGCTCAGCTGGGAGAACTCACAGAGGTATTCGCTCTATGCGCAGAAGAGAATGCCCCTGGATCTCGACTTATGGACTTGTACTCAGAATGAGTGGGGGTAGCAGGAAGGGTTCTCTCTGCTGATATAGAACTATTTGTGATCCAGGCGGCTGTTGCCTCCGCTGTACAGCGGGAGAACTGCCACAAGAGCACGTATACAAAAACGCCTCATCGCCACTGGATGCGCAACTATCGCCCCCCACCGTGTGCCTCTTATTTATTCAGCTGGGGTTGGTACTGTGATCATCGATCCAGTTGTAGATGGGAAGAGGGTGCAATCCGTAGACCTTACACGTGTTCTCCATGTCCCACAACTCCGTAGCAACCTCCTCTCATGTCTGTACCTCACCCGCTGCTGCGAGTTCTCAATTCTGATTGATTTTGTCTTCATGCACTTCATGTGCACTGATATGATGCTATTCCGAGCCCGCATCACCTCCAACAACGCTGCGTTTGTCGAGGGTGCGACTCTACCTGTTGCTGAGGAGGACCACACGATTTCGATGCGCCCGCTTGACTTGCAGCTCTGGCACGAGCGCCTCTGTCACTACAACTCTGCGGACATCCACAAGCTCGCCTCTGGTGGTCTAGCCACTGGTATGTCCCTCCCCTCCTCTGCTACACGTGATCCCATCTGGGAGCCCTGCCTGGCTGGCAAGATGCACTCTGCGCTCTTCCCCTCCACTGGCCATCGTGCCCTCGTCCCCCTTGAGCTCATCCACTCTGACCTCTGGGGCCCCTTCTCTGTCTCTACTCCAGAGGGCTATCGCTACTGGGTCTCATTCATTGATGACTTCACACGCTACCGCATCGTCTACATGCTCAAGATGAAGGGTGAAACATTTGGGGCCTTCAAAGCTTCAAAGCGCTCACAGAGAGCCAGCTAGGCCGAAAGGTCAAGTCTCTGCATGACAACAAGGGTGGGGAGTACATGTCCTCCGGATTCGACGCTTTCTGCGATGCTGAGGCCATCCAGAGGCGCCATACCACTCGGAACCGCCCCCAGCAGAATGGAGATGCAGAACGAGCGAACCGCACCATGCTAGAGGACGTCACTGCAATGCTAGCCCAGGCTAAGCTGCCTCCCTCCTTCTGGAGTCGCTGCCTTGGCACTCAGGTGAAGGTGTGGAACTGCCTGCCTACCTCTGCGCTTCCTGGCAAGACGCTGTATGAGGCCTGCTATAGTAAGAAGCAGGAGTTGAGTCGCTTCAGGTTGTGGGCTACCCTGAGTGAGGGAGTGAACAGCTGGAATTTCTACAACCCGCTCACCAGGAAGCACATCGCACATCACGTCTGAATGCGCCGAGTTTGATGAGCACTACTTCCCTGGTACCTCTACCACCCAGCACCTACCACTTCAGCTCGTCATTCCTCCTGCCCCTGCGCTGGAGGCTCCCCCTCGCCATCTCCATCCCCAGAACCTGCCCCAGCTCCTGTTCCTTCACCTTCTCCATCGCCTGAGCCTGCCCCAGCAGCGCCAAATCCTATATGGCAGGCCCGGGAGCCTACTCCTGCGATTGGTCCAGATAGTGATGATGACTTGGGCGGTTATGGTGAGGACAACAGAGACTTCGCTGGCGCTGCAGGCCCTACAGGTGATCCTCGCAACTACAAGCAGGCTATGGCTGGTCCGGACCATGTAGAGTGGCGTGCAGCTGCAACAGAAGAGGTCCTGACTCTCATTGCGAATGGAGTCTGGGATATAGTGAGCTTCCGCCTGGTGCAAAGGCTATTGACTGTGGCATCGTCTTCAAGACTAAGCACAATGCAGATGGGACTCTGGAGCAACGCAAGGCGCATTTAGTCGCCATGGTGTGCAGCCAGCATCCTAGAGTCGACTACACCGAGACACATGCCCATACATTCCGTCCTGCTGTGTTCTGTCAGAAGACACCAGTGGAAGTGGCGCACATGCGCACTGTTCTCTATCTGAGTGCCCTTGGTGCCATCCTCTACCTCTCCACCATGACTCGCTCTGACATCTCCTTCCTTGGCCGCTTCAGCTCCAACCCAGGCCCTGCGCACTGGGCAGCCCTCAAGCACCTCCTTTGCTACCTCAACGGCACCATGGACTACAAGTGTGATAATCTGCAGTGGTCAACTGAAGTCCCTAAGGTCAGGGTACGGACTGAATGCTATTAAAGCGAAATACTACACACCTGAAGTCCCTAAGGTCAGGGTACTGAACTAAGGGACTCAGGATGCCTACAGGGTTGGCTAAGTACAAGTTGAGCAGTCACATGAGAGATAAGCGGATTAAATATGATAAGGTAGAAGATTAGATGAGATAATAGAGAAAATGCGCAGATAAGGCTGATCTGCCTATGGATAAGGTTCAAACCCAGGTCTGGTTCTGTCACTTGACTTTTAAGCACTACTATTGCTGGTGGTGCAGTGGGTTGGTCTAGCAAGCTTCAGCCTATTTTTGTGCTTTCCAGCACAGAGGCAGAGTACATGGCTGCTGGGCTGGAAAGGAGATCCTCTGGATGGGCAAAATCCTTGGGGAGTTTGGGTTCCCTCAGAAGGGTGCTTCGCTGCTTCACATCAACAACCAGTCTGCTATCAGTGTCAGCAAGAACCCGGAGCACTTTGGGCGCATGAAGCACCTCGACTTGCGCTTCTTTTGGCTTAGGGATGTTGTCAATGATGGGCGCATTCAACCTGTGCACATCCCTGGCACTGAGCAGCCTGCAGATACGCTTACCAAGGCTCTTGTACTCCACACTTCTTGATCCTCAACCACTACCTTCCTATTTGGGACAACTCAACACACCTGCTCAACATCGACCCCCAGCTCGTACGATGTGTCAACACCCTATGTTGTTGTTGGTGTTGGACCTTGTTTGTGAAGGAGTGAGGATGAGCGGGCATTTGGCACACTTGCAGTGGGGTTCTTTTTAAGCAGGATCCATGGCGGTGATATGACCATAGACTATTTTTGCAGTTTTACGGTCGTATGTGTAAAGGTCATAGCACCGGCTCGAGCACTAAGTAACAATATGCTTACACCGGCCTCCAAGATCAGAATCTGGACTAAGAGAAAAAGGATAATCAGATACCGTCTGAGAAGAAGATACTGGTGATCACTAGTAAGATAGATTAGTACTGAAGCCTCCTCCATTCATAGCTGAGAGACTTGACAAATAATGTACGAGATATCTTAGAGTCCCGGTGCATGTGAAATACGTGGGGTGCCAGCAACAACAACCCCTCCTCGCCATACAAGGGTATAACACTTAGCAAGTCGTCAAATGAGTCAGACCGTCTAGACCCTCGAAAGCATCCCCCACATCAAGGAGTGTTGAAAACAGGGCGGTGCAGAGACACCAGGCAGTGAGAGCAACAGCATCCACATGGCATTCGGAACTTGCCGTGCTGCGTCGGAGAATCCTGACCACGGCTTGGGCGGCTTCAGTCTTGGCCACTTCACGCAATAAGAACTTGTCAGTTTTGGGGGTTCCTCTCCCTCTGTCCGATGAGTCACGGAAAGGATGAATAAGAAACAGGGTACTAGCAGAGGCAAATCTCTCAAAATGCAAGGAGGCTCCACAAACGGAGGATCCAAGGACCGAAGATAGGCCCGCGCAACCAGAATAGGAAAATGGGATCATCAATAACAACACAGCATTATCGGCAGACCTGCACTGTGTCTGACTTAGCGCAGACATTGCAACAACTACCCCTCAAGCCTCGCAACCTCAAGACTCAGCACTCTTGAAAATTGTAGACAAAATTGCAGGAGGCATGACTGTGATAGGAAGTAATCACACTATAAAAGTAGACCATGTAGCACTTCAGCAGGAAGGTTAGTAGATCCTGGACAGAACAGTTAAAATACATACCTGTAGGATGTTTTGGCAAACAAGTGCAGTGACAAGAGGCACACAAGAGAATAGTGAGGGCAAATAGACGGAGGTCGGGTCTTGAGAATAGAAAGGGCAAATGCACAGAGGGTGGGTATGTTGGTGAAGGCGAGATTGCAAGGACGAGTGCATGGCACAGGAAATGCTAAGGACACCTGGGCTTCTAGAATATTTGCTTCCCCTACTCTCAAGGCAGTTTTAACAGAACTGTTTATAACTTAGAGGATTCAGTCAGAATATCAGTCTATGGCGACATCTCGGACTATAGTCGCTGCTCCAGACAAAGTGAAGTTCGAGGAGGGCAGACAGATTTATACAGAATTTGCTCTAAAGAAATGCTGCTTCATAGACTTCGAAGAAATATGCACTCCTGTGTCTCATATCACATTTGAAGATGCTGTGGATATCCTTTACCAAGCCTTCATAGATGTGTCTGTTATTACAAATCTTTGCAACATTTGTTTGTTGCTTACTTTTCACCTTATGGTGGATCTACCGAGACGTTAGTATAGAAAACCTCCTGGTGCCCAAAGTATTTCTGCGTACTGACCTGAAAACAAGGGCAAACTGGAAGATGGCAAGTATCCCATTGAATAATGAAAGGAGTATATGCTAACAGAGAAACTTTTAGGAAACACCTTTCTTTATGGCTAGTAAAATCCAAATCAACAAACACTTCATAAAGAATGAATTATGAGCCTGAGCAGACAGCCATTGCCAAGAATAGCTGCTACCCAAAAGAGGTTCATGAGGATGGACACATTGTGCAGAATCTCCAACACAACATCGGCTGTAGGTGTGTATACTTTGCTGTTCTAAACAGTTACTGATAGCTGTTGCCCAGGTGGTACCAGTGGAGCTCCAGGACAACCAAACCCCATCTCTATCGATTATCGTTTTCGAGTCTACAACGATAGAAGAACTTACTGCAGCAGAAGTCAATGGCATGAGAATAAATAACTTTATTTCTGTAAAGCTCATGAGGCTTATACAGTGCGGGTGAAAGATGTGGACATGCGTAAACTCCATCAAACCTATGGAATTTAACAACCTGGCTACCGAGAGCCTCAGTGAATAAAATACCTTTATCTCTTGGGTAACCAGAGGCTGAAGATCAAAGTAGCTTCAGCAGCCAGAAGCTCATTGGAAAAGCGGAAGCAAGAGTTAATGCTAAGATTGAACCGACTAATCATGCTGGTTGCCTTCAAGGATTGGGTGCATGTTTCACCAAGCTACTTCCTCCCCCTGCCATCTCATTCCTAGAAAAAAGTCCATTAACGAAGACCCCAGATACCTGAACAAATAGTCATATCAATTGGACACACAGACATACCAATGAACCAAAATTGGCCCAGTGGAAAAAATTCAGCCTTGGACAGAACCACCAGGGACCCCCTTCTTAGGTGGGTGGACTGTCTGGTCTTGGGTACCTAAGAAGGTTGCCAGTCCAGGTGACTGAGGTGATGGTGGTGGTGGCTCAGCGCAACGACCTAGGTGGCTGGGGAAGGCGAGCAAAGAACCGGTGCCGCACTAAGAACGATACAACAGGAAAGGTCCAGGATGTGAGACAGTGCAAATAAAACTGACTCTGAAAGTTTTACTAATCATGGCAGCAATCATTTTGGACTTCCCAGAGGCTTTAGGAGCTCCATTATCAAGTCATTTGCACCGGAGAAGTCTAAAATGATTGCTGCCATGATTAGTGAAAAAGCCCCAGTCACTCCTCCAGGCAATCATCTTTGGAATGACAATAACTTAGAGTTGAAATGAGTCATAGTTCTGGCACACTGCACAGGCTTCTGCGGATATCCATGAGCAAGCAAAGAAGAGTATGTATGTAGTGGACTGCATGCTAACATTTGAATATATGATAATACTATTACAACAATTCAGCCACTCTGCAAAAGAGGCTTTTCAGGTGAGGACAAGCAGGAGAGTTCTTCAAGTAGAACTCACTGGGATTGCCTTTGTGCCCTCAGAGGCTGCATACTTGGCCAAGCTGAATTAGAATGTAAGTCGCACTGCCATCTGGATTTTCTGAGCAGATAAACATTGGAATCATAGAATACACTGGCATGTTCAAGGACTATTATATGATCGAGTATCAGATAGACCAGTGCAACAGTTGTCTTGCAAAGGAGAGACAGCATCATGTTTGGATAGACTTGTTCAGAACTAAATAATTGGATGAGACTCAGAATTGAGTAGGTGCAAGTTCTTTATCTTCAACCACTTCACTTACAGCACAGATTATTTGGTCACTGCAATAGTCAGATTGAGGTATGTATTCACTATCATAACGAACATTCAGTGTGCTCACAAATATTGTATTTATTCACAGTCTGACCCAATTCCCATTCTATCTTGACTTAGATGTGCATAAGCAAGAGCACAGCCTTAGTAAGCTTTTTACAACTTGCAGATGCTCTCTGGGAACTGGTAACAGCTCGGGCCATGGACACAAGTAAGCTAGGTAAGTTCTGCTTTTACTCACCATTTACTATGGGCTCATATATGCCAGACCTACAAGGTCAACCGCATTGAAGATCCTCCTCTTCTACTTTAGAACTTATTCATTTTTTTTAAAAATCCTATTTGATATTACAGGGTGCAAAGGCAGACCGGTCGTAAACTACTACAGTATAATTGACATTTGAAAAAAAGAGACAGAGCATAACACAGCCCCTGAGTGAGATACAGACTGCAGTCGGCCCTAAGAGATGATCAGGATCAAGCAAAACCTAGTCCGCACGCTATTGGTGTGTTATATACTTGTAAAGCTTTATATTTATGAAGTGGTGTCTGAAGAAGTGTAATCTTAATAGACAGTCAGACTCAGGTTGCATGGCACTTTCAGGTATGTACAAAGAGGGCTGAAGTGTAACAACTATATAAATATATTCTAAATGACTGGAGCTTTCTATTGATACCAAACTTATTAATTTCAATAAGAAATAGGGGAGATATTTAGCTATTTTGGCCAAATCTTACTTTGATACACACCTCAAATCCCATTTCTATGATTTTGTAAGAAATAGCCCCAAATTGAGGATGCACCACATAAACCACTATACCCTCCTCATTTCACAGTTTCTAATGATACTCAATTCAACCTTATCAGACAAGAACTGAGGGAGATATGGATAAATCTGTTCAGGATCTCTCTTATCTAAATGAAAATGATGTCATGCAAATATAGTCATTAATCAAAGTGACATCATGCAGATCATGACATCACAGGTACAGGTACCATCAATGATGTCATGCAATCAGGCGCAGGTACCATCAATGACATTATAGGTCTAGATATCAGATCTGATATTGTCAATATCCATTATGTTATATTAATGGCAGCTGTCATCTGGCCCTGCCAGATGATGGCACTGCCAGTAAGCAATGTGAATAGAACCATCTTGCTGGAACTACCAGTGAGCTAACTTGACTGGAACTGCCAGTAGGTAGCTAAAATGGAACTGCCAATAGGACCCCAGACACCCAATTCTGCCTAGCTCAGCCATTTTGTCCTTGGCCCTGCCAAACTGGGTTTGGAATAGCCAAAGGGTGGTTGGATCTGCCAATTGTGCCCTGGTTTAGCCATTTGGAAAATTCAGCCTAGCTAGCTCAGTTCAGCCAGCGGCTGTCCTCCATATTAAGTGTGGTAGCTGTGGCAATATTCACTCCACTTAATGTTGGTACAGCCAGGTGACTGAGGTGCTCCATGCCCGTTGACCGAGGCCCAACATATGTCTCAAGACTGAACAGTGGTGCTCTGGCTATCTCTCAGAGGATGGGGCCTGCGAACCTGGGGCTCTTGGCTGTTATATCCACAGTGTCTTTGTACATCCGAAAAAGCCCTTCCTAAGGACAGACACATTGCCAAGATCGACATGACGAGTGATCACATGTTTTTGGGTGCCTTGGAGTACGCGTACTCCATTCCCGTAATTGACGCAATGCACACATAGCGTTGTCTTGATCTTCCACAACCTTCGACAAACCGCCACTCTGCAAACGCACTTCGATCTGCGCGATGCTCTTGGCCAACACCCCATCGTCCACTCCTTGCCGTTCGATGTGGCGGCTTGGAGATGCGGGCAAGGGTCGGCTCTCTCTCCTGTTCTGTGTGCAATAGTCATTGCTCCTATTATGAAGCTGTATCGGAGACTGGAACAGGGCCTTGGCTCTGTTCTCATCTCCTATGTCAACGACAGGACTCTCATAGTCCAGTCTCCATCTATCGAGGAGAATTGTACTATGCTGTTTCACGCATATGCAATCATCTTTGATCTAGTCAGAAAAGCAGGACTGGCGCTGGAACACAGCAAGTCAGAGCTCTTTCACTTCACCTGGAAGAGGACAGGCTTTAACCAGCCCCTCGACCTTGGATTTGCGCCCTTTACAGGAGCGACACAATTGCGACCAAAGACCTACTGGAGGTACCTCGGCTTATTCTTTGACCGCAAGCTCATATTTACGGAGCACCTGCGGTTCTATACCACCAAGGCCCTCACAACTGTTATGGCAATGAGGATGTTGGGCAACTCGAATCTGGGCCTTACCCCGAAACACAAGCGTACCCTGTACCGTGCATGCATGATGCCTATCCTGACATACGGGCACAGGCTCTGGTATTTTGAGGGAGCTAAGAACGTCGGTGTTCTCAAGCAACTCACATCCATGCAGCGCAAAGCAGCATGTTGGATCACCGGTGCCTTCTGCACCTCCCCCACTGGTGGGGTCGAGTCCCTGGCAGGGCTTGCCCCCATTCGGCTTCATCTCCAGAAGCTGTCCAAAAGAGCGATCTTTAGGACAGCCACTCTGTCCGACACACACCCCCTGTGAGCGTTGCTGGGGGCGGAATTCAGGGGCACAGCCGTGCCCAACTATCGTGCTGCGATCTGGTTGCCAAGGCATGGGCACCAGAGGACCGTTTGCGACGCTATCACCCAGACCAGCGCTCAGCTGGGAGAACTCACAGAGGTATTCGCTCTATGCGCAGAAGAGAATGCCCCTGGATCTCGACTTATGGACTTGTACTCAGAATGAGTGGGGGTAGCAGGAAGGGTTCTCTCTGCTGATATAGAACTATTTGTGATCCAGGCGGCTGTTGCCTCCGCTGTACAGCGGGAGAACTGCCACAAGAGCACGTATACAAAAACGCCTCATCGCCACTGGATGCGCAACTATCGCCCCCCACCGTGTGCCTCTTATTTATTCAGCTGGGGTTGGTACTGTGATCATCGATCCAGTTGTAGATGGGAAGAGGGTGCAATCCGTAGACCTTACACGTGTTCTCCATGTCCCACAACTCCGTAGCAACCTCCTCTCATGTCTGTACCTCACCCGCTGCTGCGAGTTCTCAATTCTGATTGATTTTGTCTTCATGCACTTCATGTGCACTGATATGATGCTATTCCGAGCCCGCATCACCTCCAACAACGCTGCGTTTGTCGAGGGTGCGACTCTACCTGTTGCTGAGGAGGACCACACGATTTCGATGCGCCCGCTTGACTTGCAGCTCTGGCACGAGCGCCTCTGTCACTACAACTCTGCGGACATCCACAAGCTCGCCTCTGGTGGTCTAGCCACTGGTATGTCCCTCCCCTCCTCTGCTACACGTGATCCCATCTGGGAGCCCTGCCTGGCTGGCAAGATGCACTCTGCGCTCTTCCCCTCCACTGGCCATCGTGCCCTCGTCCCCCTTGAGCTCATCCACTCTGACCTCTGGGGCCCCTTCTCTGTCTCTACTCCAGAGGGCTATCGCTACTGGGTCTCATTCATTGATGACTTCACACGCTACCGCATCGTCTACATGCTCAAGATGAAGGGTGAAACATTTGGGGCCTTCAAAGCTTCAAAGCGCTCACAGAGAGCCAGCTAGGCCGAAAGGTCAAGTCTCTGCATGACAACAAGGGTGGGGAGTACATGTCCTCCGGATTCGACGCTTTCTGCGATGCTGAGGCCATCCAGAGGCGCCATACCACTCGGAACCGCCCCCAGCAGAATGGAGATGCAGAACGAGCGAACCGCACCATGCTAGAGGACGTCACTGCAATGCTAGCCCAGGCTAAGCTGCCTCCCTCCTTCTGGAGTCGCTGCCTTGGCACTCAGGTGAAGGTGTGGAACTGCCTGCCTACCTCTGCGCTTCCTGGCAAGACGCTGTATGAGGCCTGCTATAGTAAGAAGCAGGAGTTGAGTCGCTTCAGGTTGTGGGCTACCCTGAGTGAGGGAGTGAACAGCTGGAATTTCTACAACCCGCTCACCAGGAAGCACATCGCACATCACGTCTGAATGCGCCGAGTTTGATGAGCACTACTTCCCTGGTACCTCTACCACCCAGCACCTACCACTTCAGCTCGTCATTCCTCCTGCCCCTGCGCTGGAGGCTCCCCCTCGCCATCTCCATCCCCAGAACCTGCCCCAGCTCCTGTTCCTTCACCTTCTCCATCGCCTGAGCCTGCCCCAGCAGCGCCAAATCCTATATGGCAGGCCCGGGAGCCTACTCCTGCGATTGGTCCAGATAGTGATGATGACTTGGGCGGTTATGGTGAGGACAACAGAGACTTCGCTGGCGCTGCAGGCCCTACAGGTGATCCTCGCAACTACAAGCAGGCTATGGCTGGTCCGGACCATGTAGAGTGGCGTGCAGCTGCAACAGAAGAGGTCCTGACTCTCATTGCGAATGGAGTCTGGGATATAGTGAGCTTCCGCCTGGTGCAAAGGCTATTGACTGTGGCATCGTCTTCAAGACTAAGCACAATGCAGATGGGACTCTGGAGCAACGCAAGGCGCATTTAGTCGCCATGGTGTGCAGCCAGCATCCTAGAGTCGACTACACCGAGACACATGCCCATACATTCCGTCCTGCTGTGTTCTGTCAGAAGACACCAGTGGAAGTGGCGCACATGCGCACTGTTCTCTATCTGAGTGCCCTTGGTGCCATCCTCTACCTCTCCACCATGACTCGCTCTGACATCTCCTTCCTTGGCCGCTTCAGCTCCAACCCAGGCCCTGCGCACTGGGCAGCCCTCAAGCACCTCCTTTGCTACCTCAACGGCACCATGGACTACAAGTGTGATAATCTGCAGTGGTCAACTGAAGTCCCTAAGGTCAGGGTACGGACTGAATGCTATTAAAGCGAAATACTACACACCTGAAGTCCCTAAGGTCAGGGTACTGAACTAAGGGACTCAGGATGCCTACAGGGTTGGCTAAGTACAAGTTGAGCAGTCACATGAGAGATAAGCGGATTAAATATGATAAGGTAGAAGATTAGATGAGATAATAGAGAAAATGCGCAGATAAGGCTGATCTGCCTATGGATAAGGTTCAAACCCAGGTCTGGTTCTGTCACTTGACTTTTAAGCACTACTATTGCTGGTGGTGCAGTGGGTTGGTCTAGCAAGCTTCAGCCTATTTTTGTGCTTTCCAGCACAGAGGCAGAGTACATGGCTGCTGGGCTGGAAAGGAGATCCTCTGGATGGGCAAAATCCTTGGGGAGTTTGGGTTCCCTCAGAAGGGTGCTTCGCTGCTTCACATCAACAACCAGTCTGCTATCAGTGTCAGCAAGAACCCGGAGCACTTTGGGCGCATGAAGCACCTCGACTTGCGCTTCTTTTGGCTTAGGGATGTTGTCAATGATGGGCGCATTCAACCTGTGCACATCCCTGGCACTGAGCAGCCTGCAGATACGCTTACCAAGGCTCTTGTACTCCACACTTCTTGATCCTCAACCACTACCTTCCTATTTGGGACAACTCAACACACCTGCTCAACATCGACCCCCAGCTCGTACGAAAGCATAGGCAGTCGTTCATCGACCGCCTATAGGCTTACTGAACACCTCGCATTCCGATGGCGGACCCTCCAGGCCGCCGCGCACGGTCCTCGCCCCCCAGGAGCGACTCCGGAGCCTCGACTCCTGTCTCCACAGGATCCCAGCATCCTAGCCGACCTTCCTCCCGCCTGGGCGGCCTCCAGCCGTCCAGCCGCACCCAGTCTGTCACCAGAGAGACGTACCGCACCACTGTCCCTGCCCTTCGCACCCTGCCAACCTCTGAATCTTCGGAGCAAGGCGCCGGGGGCGAAATCCGAGGACGACAACCCCACAGCACCTCCCACCCAGCCTCTGTGAGTGGGCGCTCTACCCCCAGGAACCCCGCCGCCTTTGCCCAGCATGCTGCTATTCAGCAGCAGGAAGTGGGCCGTGCTCTCCCTCCACCCCTGCTTGCCCTTTCCAGGACACAGACCACTCGATGGCCTCTCAGTCGCCACCCGGCTCCCGTTACTCGTCCCTGGCCCCGGAGGATGGTCCACCTCCTACCCAGGAGGAGTGGTACCCCACCATCACGAACATCGCCCCCACCCTGGACGCAGTCTCCCAGTTCTTCCGCACCATGCCTCCCCCCACGGATGCGGCGCTGCATGGCGAGGTCGAAAACCTCGCTGAGTCCCTGCGTCTCATGATTGAGACCATAACACAGACCCGATGGGGTCCGTACCTTTCGCCTGGCGAGTTCCCAGAGGACCCGGACCATACGATTCGTCGTGGTGTGCCCCTCCCTCCTCCTGGACGCCCTGTCAACCCGGATACTCATCCTCCCTCACCCAGCTGGGCTGGAAGGGACTATGTGTTCCACCCTCCGTACGACCCTGCCCTAGACTCTGCCCTCTCTGGAGGCAGGGGCTTCCAGCAGCTCCGTATCGAACCTCAGCAGCGCGCCCCACAGCAGGGGCAAGCATCCCGGGGGCCCCCAAAGCCTTCCAAACCCTCTGCCCTGACCCGGGGTAAGAAACCCTCTGCCCTAGCTGCTCCCGGCCCGGATTCTGCTGTGCAAGACATCGTGATGGGAGAGGCTTCTCAGAAGCTTCCTGATCTGGCCCCCTCTGGCCAGAAGCCTCCGGCTGTGCGCCCCGGGGCCCATGTGGCTCCCAGGCCCCAGCCTAAAGCGCCTGCGGTTCCTTTCCAGCGCTCTATTCCGGCCGGTCTCCCCTCCAACCCCCGGGATGCCCGCTTTACCAAGCGCAAGCCCAATTCCTTTGCAGCTGCTGCGAAAACTGCGCCTTCTTCGAAGGTGGCAGGGCTCGTGGAGCTTGCTAGGGCCGCGCCCCATGTCTCGGCTGACGACATCCTCAGGATGCACGCCATCGCTCAGGGAACTCCCTCCTCGGCTTCTGTGAAGAAGAAGAAGAAGAACCCCTCACATACCACAGCGGGACCCTCGCGCAAGCAGGTCCTGGTGGAATTCAAGCCGGACAGGAATCCTGGCAACTCAGTCCCATACGACACGGTGCGCGATGGTGTGAACCGTTGCCTCCGTCAGTATGATCCTCAGACGCGCACCCAGATGCTGGCAGGCGCAGTCGCATATGGTGGCTGGTCTCTGACCCTCACTGAAGTCCCCTCGCAGGTCGAAGTTGACCACATCCGAGGATATCTCCATCGTAAGCTGCCGGACGCGGTCGCTTGGGTTGGCCTCCCTTCGTCCAAGAGCTTTCTCAGGCTCCCGAACGTTCCTTTCATCCTCGACGCTAAGTCCAACCTACGCATCAAGCCTGAGGACATCGCGCGTTTGAGGCCTCGCCATTGAGATCTGATCTCGTTTTGGCTGGTCCCCCTCGCGTCGTCAGGAACTCGAAGAGCAGCACTCGCTGTGACGTGTTCTTTGACATCTGGGATTCCCAACAGGGACTCCGCGCCCAGCGCCTCATAAAGAAGGAGCTGCTTATCTACGGCCAAAAGTGTGTCATTCAGGCTGCACGTGCCTCTCCTGGGACCCCTCTCTGCCAGACGTGCTGGAAGTGGGGGCACCCAACCAAAGCCTGCCAAGGCCGTCTCCGGTGCCCGATCTGTGGGGGTCCTCACTCCCAGAACGAGCATCGTCATCAGTGCGGCGGCTGCAAGGGCAACGCCAAAGCTAACCCTCCAGTTCTCCCCACCCCGCCGGGTGTGGAGTGCCCCCATTTGTGGAAGTGCCTGGCATGCCGCCGGGACGGCCACAGAGTTTTCGACCGCAAGTGTCCCTTCTGGGACCATCGCTTTGACCGCGCTTGGGCCGTGGCCAAGTATTCCGAGCTCGACAGACAGCAAGATTAGGGTTCTGAGTTTCAATATTGCTAAGAACTATGCGGCCTTATTCGACTCGTTTTACCGTTATTTTACAAGGAACACCTTACCACATGTCTGGGCCGCTTCTGGGCGGGTATTTCCGATGCCCCTGAGGTCCGAATGGAGTCGCCGGGCGCGTCGCACCCAGCCGAGGCCCTGCACCCACATGTACCCACATCATCAATCAAACTTGGACAGTGGACTTGACCTTGAAGATGACTGAAGTCTGAAGTTTGGGTTTGGTCAGGACTCAAGATGTTGCAGTGAGAACGTACAGCGCATGAAGCTTTCCCCGGGTTAAATGTTACACAAAACCAGTACTGTACGTCAAGTGGGAAAAGTGAGAAGGATAAATCATATCATATATAATATAGACAAGGCTCAGCAAGAATACAAGTCTGGTGGACGCCTTCTAGATAAGCAGAGGGAGATAAGAGGGAGGCCTACAGCTGCAGCACAACTGCAGCAGCAATCGAGAGGTTCCGAATAGGCAGATGCGGACCGCCGTTATTGCTGTCCTACTTATTGGGACTTCGCTTGGACTTCGCACCTTCCCAGACTATGGACGTGTGTCATGATGTTGCATCAGTCGGGCGACTTGCTATTCTGGAGTCAGGTTCCTCTTTCAAGTTTAATCGATAATAATCGACACTTCTAGTATTGCCATAATAACATGTACTTGAATCTCCAACTCTTGGGCTGTAGAAAACGTAGGGAAGATACCTTTCTGTGCTTTGACCAAACTTGACTGTTTCTGACGGCCCACTGTTTGGCTAGCGGACATGATCCGTGCCTGTCATGGTGTGTCACCGCCAACACTTATTGGACGTGCACTACCGCCGAGCTGCTGTGGCTCGCGCGCGGTTCACCCTGGTTCACCGTAAATTGACCCGTTTTACCGTAAATTCATGTAAAACGTTCTGAAATAAGTTCTTATTGAACTTATTGAACTTATCTTACAAGCAAACCACTTAGAGAGTGTCAGGCACGGCGATCAGCCTGAGCCCAAATGTGTTTGTGCAAATTGTGATTGCGTGCCAGCTGCCTAAAACGCGTACGTCCAGTACGCTGCGACGCGTCGCGACGCATGCCGGCGCGTGCGTGCAGTAAGGTGGTCTTTGCCCTGTGGGCTTTTAGGTGCATATGTAGTCAGATTTGAACCTGAGCTCCGAAAATGCAAGCAGGCTACACTTATCCCAGAGCTGCCTAAGCTGAGCACATCTAATCGACCCTGAAGGCTTATTTCGCTTCATTTTAGCTTTCCCACCACTACTATTGCTCTTGCCGGCCCTTACGACACCATTTGGGCTGTTGGCCAGGGGCATGGCAAAAGGTCTCGGGGCTCCGATTTGTTCGATCGTGCTGTAGCTGGGCTCCGATCACTTTGTCTTGCTCAACGCCCGACGCCCGTAACATATTTTCTGAATCCTTCCACCATGGCACGCCCAAAAAAGCAAAGTTCGACCTCTGATAGTTGCTCTACCAAAGCCTCCGATACCTTGGCAACTCTAGAAGCCGCTTGTCATGACAGTATTGACAAGTATGGGCTCTCCAAGACGACTACGAGCACCTACAGTGGCTACACAGGGAACACACGCACCTTCCTCGAGAATCTCATTGACGAGAGGAAGCGGCTGGGTGTAAAGGACCACATATCAAATACAGAGCTCGCCCATGCCCTCGACAAGGTTCCCAACCGGCACTCGTCATATGTTCTGCAACTGTTTATTGGGCAGAAATGTTGTACAGGGGAGAAGAGGTGTGGAAAGTCAACGGCAGAAGGGATTTATAGTGCCTGGGTTAAAGAGTGGTCAAAATCGTGAGCAGCCTTATGTTAAGTCTCTTGCACTGAGTTAACTAACGGATCTGCACAATGTGCATATTTCAGCGGGTACGGAGGGGACTACCATTGTGACCCAACGACTGGGAAGATAATGGGATGCCCAGCAAAGGCGTACGAGGTCAAGCAGCTTGTACGGTCAGTCAAAGCTCGGGCAGCACAGCGAGGTGAAGCCACAGAACGCCATCACGCCGAGGCAATTACCATTGAGGATATGCGAGCCATCATGGACTGGTCGGAGGCCATTTGTATGGACAGCGCCCTCGAAAACCCACAGCTGTGCAATCCGGATGCCGTGAAGATTATGGATAAACATGGGCTGTATCGAGCGTTCTCTACAACAGCATTTACTATGTTTACAAGGTGAGTTGTTACCTACTTGAGTTGCCGGCGTCCATTAACTCTGGTTTAGAAACTTCGAGACATGTAATATACGTTATGGCGATTTAGACTTCAGCGGGAGGGGCCCAGCGCCGAAGTACCATCCATTTATTGGCGTTGAGCTTTCCGAGCGGAAGGGGTGGCAAAAGGCTGCTGGAAATGATGGTGTGATAGGTTAGTACATCGTCCTTCCATATTCGACATTCCATGACTGACAATGAGCATAGATCAAACGTACGAGATCTACGAGCAGCCTAAACACCGCGAAATCGATATGTACACGCACTTACCCCGTTGGCTTAAGTTAAGTACCTCAGCCTTCGACTTGGACGACCTCTCCATCGCGATGACTACATCTTTCCGTACATCGCTCCGAATGGAGTTGTGCACCCAAACACACCAATATCCTACGACACCGTTCAGAATTTACTCCAAGAGTTCGCATCAGGGGCAGGGTTGGAAAAGACACTCACAACTCATTGTTTTCGACGTGGAGGGGCGCAATATCGCTTCATGTATGCAGCAATTGCAGAGCGTTGGTCCCTAAATGCGATCCAATGGTGGGGAGGTTGGGCTGTTGGAGAAGGGGTAAGCCATCTCCCGTTTCGGGTTCTGATGTCTACTAATCAGAAACTTTCAGGTCGACGTTCTCCTGCGCTATCTCGTCAACTCGCTGCACAATGTCGAGAACAGTTATCGTAGTGCGCTTGATCCCGATCGGGGTGCACTTGGTGATAAGTGTGTGCTTCTGGGAAGCGACCGCCCCTGTGACCCCGTCTCGCAGGAAGATATCCTTGATCTGAAAGTGTGCTTGACCGAGAAGATGGAGCAACTTGCAGTTGCAGTCACTCAGAACGGCCGCTCTGCCATCGCTCCGTCGCCCTCAGCCTCATCCTATAACCCAACTCCAACAAACCCAAGCCCGTATTCCTCTTTGCCTTTGCCACCATCACCATCTTCGTTCAGTGTCCCACCAAATCCGCCGACCTCTAGCACCTGTACACTGGTGCAGCCGACATCAACCACAGCCTCTGCTGGCCGCCGCCGCATACCTGCCATTCCAGGCGTCTATATTCCCAACCTCCCCGCAGGTGCAGGCGCATGGCGGGAGGCCATACAGCAATGGGAGGGGGGAGGCACCGATAATATGCTCCCTCTCCGAGATTGGCCTCCTGCGTGGTATACCGGGGACATGAGAACCACATTTGGCTCGAAACGCGGTGACCGTAGGACAGTTGCCGAGGAGTTCTATAGGTGAGCTCTCAGCTGATTGGGTTTATGAGATTTACCAGACTGAATCTCTGCCTTCAAGACTTAATAGAGACGAAGAAATGTTTCTTCAACTCTATCCCGAGGCAAGCAAAGGGTTTCGTGCCCTTCTGACTGCTATCCAAGCACGCTCGCCCACACATGTAGGTCGGCGTCGTACAAGCAAGCGCGGGCGCCCTGAAGAGCGTGACTCTTCTGACCCATCTTCTGACCCCCATACAACTTAGACAGTGCAGAAAATATAGATCTCATAGTCATACATACCTTTACAATAAACCGCTTCATTAATTCGCATCAGGACGTTGTCAGGTAGCCAAGTGCGCAGCCCGTGCTTGAAGCCGATTGACTGGGACCTCTGGGTTAGATCCCTATGTCCGGCGGCTTCAGGTTGCGCATTAAAACCTCGCTAATGGCCACACGCGCTGCACGTAGGCATCACTGCGCGACCAAGTGCACCTTAAGAGCCCATCCACAAGCGCACGGTCTACGGAGCACCTCTCACGCACAAAAAAACACATGGAACAGAGCCATGCACGGCCTACGGAGCACCTCTCAGGCACAAAAAAACACATGCGCGGCGCATGTTTCACGCAGAACACACCCATGGGCCCCAGGGCCCAATATACAAACGCACGCACAGAGGTCAAAAGTGCCCCAAAGTGCAACGCGACCCCCAAAGCACAAGACACGCGCCCCAATCCGTGTACGATGCCGGGTGTGGCTTCAAGAACCGGGGGGGACACGGCCTAGCGCGTTGCGAGGGGTTGCGAGCGCGAGCAGCGAGCGCGAGAACGAAAAAAAAAGAGTAAAGACCGGGTTGCAAGCGCGAGAACGAGCAGTTCACGCCGAGAACAAGCGTCGAGTGGAGAGAGAATGCCGGGTGCGGTCGGATACAAGCAGGCAACGGCAAAGAGGAAACAGGGTGGGGAAGGGAAGAGAAAGGAGGCGGCCTTATATATCAAAGGCGCACCATCTCCTAAGCCATGCCCATGACGACGAGGCATTCATTGATGAAGAAAAAACTAAGAAAGAAGCTCACCACATATCCACAACAATGTCCGAGCATTGTCTGGTTGCTAGCCAATAGTCTTGAGTCCGCGGTTTGGCGTGCATTGTGTGATTGTCCCGGGAAGCAAGAGAAAAGCAAAGCGAGAAACGAGAACCAAAAGAAGCCAGAAGCCAGCAGCCGCCCAGCACCCAGCCGGGACAAATCCAAAGCCACACTCCAGGATTCCGAGGACACCGAACCCACAGAATCCAAAACCAGATTGCAGCATTCATGAAAGCGTTCTGAATGCATTGCGTCGCGTCGACGCGACGAACTAATTAATCTCGGTTCAACCGAGCAGCCCAGGGCCAGGGGCACGATTCCATCAAGGCACGTGCTTTATTGATAAGATAAGGAAATAGATTAGATTACAGCGGGAGCCGAACAGCCGGGCCTGCCGATCATGACAAATCTCGGCCAATCAGATGGCTGTGCCCGCCTGTAAAACGGGGTGGCGCGGGCAGCTCTGATTGGGTGGAACCCGTAAAACATTCAGCATAAGCATACTTAGATATTATTCTGGATCGTCTAAAGGATGAATTCGATATTCTGTTTATCCAAGAACCCCCTTGGCAGACAGTAAGACAGGCGCCCTCCACGGTAAGCAAAGAAGGAGCCGATGTTATTGGAGCACCCCGCCACCCCAACTGGCTGTGCATGGCGAGACTCCCTGAGCCGGGTTCAAGACCCCGTGTCCTGACCTATGTTTCTAACAGGCTGGCGCACTGGCGCCCTGCCTACCGTCGAGACCTCCTCGATGACCGCGACATCATAATCGTGTCCCTGTTTGGGCGTGATCGGGTACTGCACTTTATGAACATCTACTCAGATGACCAACACCGCGCCATCAAGCTCCTTGCTGAGAAGGCCGACACCTTGCCTGCCCTATCCTACATGGGCGGCGACTTTAACTGTCACTCTAGGGAGTGGGACCCACGGGTCTTACACCACAGGACGACAGCTATCCTCCTACTGGAGACAGCAGCCAGACTGGGCTTGGAATTGACCAAGTTCACTAACCCGGGCCCGACGTATGTGTCGCGCGCCGATCCCAATGTTCACTCGGTCATTGACTTGGTGTTTGTGCCTTGCTCCGAGGTGCTCGCATCACAGCCATCACGGCTGGGTGATCCAGAGCTGATCCCATCAGGGTCACCTGATCCCATAACCAGGGGCCCATCGGACCATTATCCGGTGGCCTGTAGCATTGTGCACCGCCAATCTCCTCCAGCGGCAAGGCGGCGCACCATCAAACCTGACAGCGATGAGGAGGCCGAGTTCGTCTCAGAGCTGGCAGGAGTTATTGGGGGGCTTAAGCAGCACCCTGTTACCACTGCCGACGAGGTGGAGGACTTTGCGCAGGCAATAGCCGGCGCGTGCAACGAGGCATGGCTACGCCATTCCAAGGAATTCAAGGTGAAACCGCACTGGAAGGAGTAGTGGGATGCTGGATGTGACGCCGCGCTAGCTGCATACAGGGCCGATCAGACCCTGGCCGGCTACAAGGCATTAAGAACTGCTACCAAGGCAGCCAAGCGCAAGTTCTTTGATGCTCGCATCAAGGAGGTTGCAGAAACCAACAAGCGCCCCTGGGACCTCATGGCCTGGGTCAAGGAGCGCAAGAATCCGCCATGCGAGGCTATCCAGTTTAATGGGCAGCCTTGCCACGAGCTGAGCGACCTATTGGACGCCCTGCACAACACCTACAATGCCGCCTCTGACAGGGCGGTAGATGTATCTATCCTGAACGAGCTCCCTCAGGAGCCTGTTCGTGACTGGCGAGGGTTCTCGGTTCTAGAGCTCACCCAAGCATTACAAGCGTGCTCCGCACGCTCCGCACCAGGGCCAGACCATGTTACGTGGAGGCACCTGAAGCGCGTCCTGGCTCATCCCGATTGTGTGGAGGCCTTCGTTTCTTTGGCAGACGGCTGTATTCGTACAGGCCGGTGGCCAAAACATTTCAAAGAGTCGCTCTCCGTGGTTATTCCAAAACCCGGAAAGCCCTCCTACGATACACCCAAGGCTTTCCGGCCGATCGTGCTTCTCAACACGATGGGGAAGCTCATTGAGAAGATGATCTCAAATAGGTTCCAGTTCGAGATGATCAAGTATGACTTGGTCGACCCGAACCAGACGGGTGGAGTGCGACAGCGCTCCACTGAAGACGCCGGCCTCGTCCTCACGCACCTGGTGCGTACGGGCTGGGCTAAGGGGCAGGACACGAGTGTGATCGCGTTCGATCTGGCTCAGTTCTTCCCCTCAATCAACCACCAGTTCCTTCTGGCGGTCCTGCAGAAGCTGGGGTTCCACCCCTCGGTGGTGACCTTCTTCGAGTCCTACTTGGTAGGGAGGGAAACACGCTATGCGTGGAACAACTTCGTATCAGAACCGCTGCTGGCGGACGTGGGGGTGGGGTAAGGGTCGGCTCTCTCTCCTGTTCTGTCTGCAATAGTCATCGCTCCTATTATGAAGCTGTATCGGAGACTGGAACGGGGCCTTGGCTCTGTTCTCATCTCCTATGTCGACGACGGGACTCTCATAGTCCAGTCCCCATCCATTGAGGAGAATTGCACCATGCTGTTTCATGTATATGCAATCATCTTTGATCTAGTCAGGAAAGCAGGACTGGCGCTGGAACACAGCAAGTCAGAGCTCTTTCACTTCACTTGGAAGAGGACAGGCTTTAACCGGCCCCTCGACCTTGGATTTGCGCCCTTTACAGGGGCGACACCACTGCGACCGAAGACCTATTGGAGGTACCTCGGCTTCTTCTTTGACCGCAAGCTCACATTCACGGAGCACCTGCGGTTCTATACCACCAAGGCCCTCACAACCGTTATGGCAATGAGGATGTTGGGCAACTCGAACCGGGGCCTTACTCCGAAACACAAGCGTACCCTGTACCGTGCATGCGTGATGCCTATCGCAACGTACGGGCACAGGCTCTGGTACTTTGAGGGTGCTAAGAACGTCGGTGTCCTTAAGCAACTCACATCCATGCAGCGCAAAGCGGCATGCTGGATCACAGGTGCCTTCTGCACCTCCCTCACCGGTGGGGTCGAGTCCCTGGCAGGGCTCGCCCCCATTCGGCTTCACCTTCAGAAGCTGTCCAAAAGAGCGATCTTTAGGACAGCCACTCTGTCCGACACACACCCCCTGCGAGCGTTGCTGGGGGCTGAATTCAGGGGCACAGCTGTGCCCAATTACCGTGCTGCGATCTGGTTGCCAAGGCATGGGTGCCGGAGGACTGTTCGCGACACTATAACCCAAACCAGCGCCCAGCTGGGAGAACTCACAGAGGTATTTGCTCCATGTGCGGAAGAGAATGCCCCTGGATCTCGGCTTATGGACTTGTACTCGGAACGAGTGGAGTTCAATGTCTACGCGGGGAAGGGCTTGGAAGGCTTGGCTGTGCGCCGGGCTGAGCTCGACCTCCTGTATTGGCAAGCTTCGGATGAGCTGCACACCGCGTGCTTTGGGACAGACTGCTCCGTCCCGAGGAACGAACACCACCAGGCTGCCTCTGCGTACGTAATGACGCAAGGCGACCGGGACGACAAGACCTCTGCCCGATGGGTAGCAGGACAGGTTCTCTCTGCGGACGCAGAGCTCTTTGCAATCCAAGCGGCTGTTGCCTCTGCTGTCCAGCGGAACGACTGTCGGAAGATTATCATCTTCACTGACCACATCGCCTCGGTGAAGCGGGCAGTGGACCCCTCTGTCCACTCTGGACAGGCTCACTCCCTTTCAGTCTGCAAGGCCCTCGTGGCATGGTTTGCCCTCTCCGTAGACCATTGCATTGAATTCGTTCAGGTCCCCTCCAAACTGGAGTGGGCCCTGCAGCACGACGCGCACCTGCATGCGCGTGGGTTGCCGGCGGTCCCTGTGGGGGCACGCCCAGCCACATCGCTTGACTATGTGCGCCGGAAGGTCACAGAGTCTGCTATCAGCTCCTGGCACACCCAGTTCCTCGCTGAGGGGTACAGGGGGAGCCAGTTCCTACAGCTCCACGCCCCTGACGGGTCAATCCTCCAGCCAGCGTACGCCAAGGGCGGCACTTGGCTTAATTCTGTGGCTGACAATAATCACTTGTGCGCACGGGTGTGCAGGTGCATTCTCAACCACGCCCCAATCGGCGAGTATTACTCTCGGTTCAACATCCCGGAGGAACACTCCTGCACGTGCGGTGCGCCCACCCAGACGCGCCGCCACCTCTTTGAAGGGTGCCCCGACCTTCCTGCCACCCAGCGGACTCCGAGATTGCTCAAGGAGCTTGTTGGCTACCTTGTCGCGAACCCGACCTCATTCGGGTTCCGGCCTGCCCCCGAGGGGGTCGGATGACAGGCTTGGGCAGACCTGGGCATGTCCAGGGTGTTCTCCAGTGCCAATCCTTAAGCGGGACGGGCAGGTGTGGGTGTGGGTGGGGGCCCCCGTGCCGGGCTGACCTGGGGGGACGGTTGCTCACGCGACCTCTTTCTGGGGCGGGCTGGTGCTGGGTCTGGGGAGCTGTGCAGTTAGTAGCTTCGGCGAAATCGGCGGCATCTTGGACTTGGCTTGGAGGGTTCCTGCGTGCATCTGTGCTTTGCTATTCCGGCGTTGGTGGTGCCAGCGGGTTCCAAAGGCGTGCTCGGGCTTTGCCCTCGCGGCCAATCGGCCTCTCCTTTCTGCCTACACATTGCACTCCATGACGTACGGACTAGGCTTCGCTGGACCCCGATCGTCCCTCAGGGCCGACCGCGGTCTGTATCTCGCCCAGGGGCTGCGTTATGCCTTGTCTCTTTTCCCTCAAATGTTGATTACGCTGTAGTAGTTTACGACCGGTCTGCCTCTGCGCCCCGGAATATCAAATGGGATTTAAAAAAAAAAAAAAAAAGCTCTTGTACTCCCTCTGGTGCGCCTTGCTAGAGAGCGCATGGGAGTTGTGGACTTGGTAACTACACTCTTATCCATCCTTATCCATAGGCAGATCAGCCTTATCCATCCTTATCTTCGCATTTTCTCCATTATCTCATCTAATCTGCATATCTAATCCGCTTATCTCTCATGTGACTGCTCATGTGACTGTTCAACTTGTTTTAGACACAGCTAGGCATCCTGAGTCCCTTAGTTCTGTACCTGACTATTGGGACTTCAGGTGTGTAGTATTTCGCTTAAATGACATTCAGTTCAGTACTCTGACTATTCAGTCTCTGACTATTGGGACTTCAGTTGACCACTGCAGAATTTCCACAAGAATCATCCTGGGGGGCGCTGAACGAGGCTTGAGCGGCACGGGAGAAGGAGCACCCCTAGCCAATGCCTTCCACATGGGCCCCGCAGGTGCGGGAGCCGGCGCAGAGCGCAGGCTGGGAGGGTTGGACGTAGAACTCCCTGGTGGAAGAACGAGACTGTGGACACTGTTCAGCAGCTGGAGAGGGGGCTCTGCTGGACGCTGGGAACCTACGGAGACCAAAGAGCTGAACAAGCCAGCAGAGGAGCCGGGTCTTGAGCCGGGGGCGAGGACCTCTGCGTCGGGGACCCTGGGAGTCCGCCATTGGATTGCTGGGTGTTCAGTAGACCTATAGGCCGATGAGGCCAGATCTTCCAATTGTGCTATGGTTCAGCCATCGGCATAATCTGGGTGCACGCTCCCGGGCCTGGGACAAGACCCTGTGTCTTGACCTATGTATCTAATAGGCTTTCGCATTGGCGTCCAGCCTATTGTCAAGACCTCCTTGATGACTGCGATACCATGATTGTCTCCTGGTTTGGGCATGATCAAGTGCTCCATCTCATGAATGTCTACTCAGACGATCAGCACCGCGCCATCCAGCTACTTGCTGAGAAGGCTGACTCTCTGCCCGCTATGTCGGGGCGACTTCAACTGCCATTCAAGGGAGTGAGACCCTGCGGTCCAACACCATCGAATGACGGCTATCTCTCTGTTGGACATGGCAGCCATAGATCTTAGATCTGATATTGATCCATTATGTTATGTTAATGGCAGCTGTCATCTGGCCCTGCCAAATGATGGCACTGCCAGTAAGCAATGTGAATAGAACCATCTTGCTGGAACTGCCAGTAAGCTAACTTTACTGGAACTGCCAGTAGGTAGCTAAAATGGAACTGCCAGTAGGACCCCAGACACCCAATTCTGCCTAGCTCAGCCATTTTGTCTTTGGCCCTGCCAAACTGGGTTTGGAACAGCCAAAGGGTGGTTGGAACAGCCAAAGGGTGGTTGGAACAGCCAAAGGGTGGTTGGAACAGCCAAAGGGTGGTTGGAACAGCCAAAGGGTGGTTGGAACAGCCAAAGGGTGGTTGGATCTGCCAATTGTGCCCTGGTTTAGCCATTTGGAAAATTCAGCCTAGCTAGCTCAGTTCAGCCAGCCATGTATGCACTTGCCGCATCTCCAGGCAGTCCAAGCTCAATTTCCATTGCCTTCCTTCCCTCCCGCGTACCCTACATATTAAGTGGGGCTGAAGCAATATTTACTCCACTTAATGTTGGTACAGCTAGGTGACTGAGTTGCTCCATGCCCATTAATCCAGGCCTGATGTATGTCTCGAGGGCCGACCCCAATGTCCGTTCAGTCATAGACCTAGTGTTTGTGACTCCCGCACAAGTTCTGTCAGCAATTCCGCGCAGAATTGGTGACACGAGCAGCCCATCGGACCACATCCTGATTAGCGCCAAAATCCAGCACCACCAGTCGCCTCCAGTGGCCAAGCACGAGGAGGAGGCCGAGTTCATCTCCGTGCTGGTGGGCGCCATTGGGGCGCTGAGGCAGCACCCCACCAACACCGCTGATGATATGGAGGACTTTGTGCAGGCTATTGCCAGTGCGTGCAATGAGGTATGGCTCTGCCATTCCAAAGAATTCAAGGTAAAACCACACTCGAAAGAGTGGTCGGATACCGAATGTGACGCCATGTTGGGGGTGTATTGGGCTGACAAGTCCATCAACAATTACAAGGCCTTTTGCAAGACTGTCAAGGCAGCCAAGCGCAAGTTCTTTGATGCTTGCATCAAAGAGATTGCAGAAACCAATAAGTGCCCCTATCAGAGGTGGTGTTGTATGTGCCATGTAGGGTGGCCCAGAGGTGTCCATTATACTGGATAGCCTCACAGGGAGGGTTCTTGCGCTCCTTGACCCAGTCCATTAGGTCCCATGGCAGTAGATGTATCTACATCTATTCTGAACGGCGTCCCCCAGGAACCCATCCATGAATGGCATGGGTTCTCCTCCCTTGAACTCACCCAAGCCCTCCAGGCCTGCTTTGGCCTCTCTGCTCCTGGTTCTGACCATATTACGTGGTGGCACCTGAAGTGCGTCTTTGCTCATCCCAAGTGTGTGAATGTATTCGTCTCTCTGGCTGATGGTATTCATACAGGCTGGTGGCCAAAACACTTCAAAAAATAGCAATGCTGTCCTAAAGCACACAGTGTGCAGCTCATAAGCTTGTCAGTATTAGAGGTCAAGCTCAGTACAAGTCCATGAGTCGAGATCCAGTGCCAGTTTGGGTGATAGTATTGTGAATGGTCTTCTGGCACCCATGCCTCAGCAACCAGATTGCGGCATGATGGTTGGGCACAGCTGTGCCTAAATTCCGCCCCAGTAGTGCTCGCAAGGGATGAGTATCAAACAGAGTGGCCATCCTGAAGATCACTTGCTCTCTTGGACACTTTCTGGACTCCCTAGAGTGATAGTTGAAATTGCTGCCCATATAGGACAAGGCAGGCAAGGAATCAGCCTTCTCAGCAATAAGCTTGATGGTGTGGTGTTGATCATCCAAGTAGATGTTCATGAGGTGCAGCACCTGTTCGCATCCAAAGAGGGACATGACCATGATGTTGCAGTGATTGAGGAGGTCCTGGTGATAGGCTGGGTGCCAGTGTGTCAGCCTATTAGAGATGTACATCAAGACACAAGACCTGGACCTGGACTCTGTGAGCCTTGCCATGCACAACCAGTTTGGGTGGTGGGGTGCTCCAATAACATTGGCTGCCTCCTTGCTTACCGTGGAGGGCGCCTGGCTTATAGTCTGCCATGCAGGCTCATACGGAGGGTGGAACATGTAGTCCTGTCCAGCCTACCTGGGTGAGGGAGGACGAGTATCTGGGTTGGCAGGGAGTCTAGGAGGAGAGAGAGGCACAAAACAACGAATTGTATAATCACCATTCTCTGGGAACTCAGCAGGTGAGAGGCGTGGGCCCACTGGGACTGGATGATGGACTCAAACATGAGACACAGAGATCAGCAAGGTTTTCGACCTCGCCACTAAGCGCAGCATCAGAAGAGAGAGCCGTGGTGCAGAAAACCTAGGAGACTGCATCTAGGGTGGGGGCTACATTCGAGATGGTGGGGTACCAGCCTTCTAGGTAGGAGGGGGACCATCCTCCGGGGCCATAGACGAGAAACAGGAGTTAGTAGGTGACTGAGAGGCCATGTGGCAGTCTGCATCCTGGAGAGGGCAAGCAGGGGGTGGAGGAAGAGCACGGCCCACTTCCTGCTGCTGAATAGCAGCATGCTGGGCAAAGGTGGTGGGGTTTCTGGGGATCGATCAAGCGCCCACTTACAGAGGCTGGGTGAGAAATGCTGTGGGGTTGGCATCCTTGGACTTTGCCCCCCTGCACCTTGGTTCAGAGGTCAGCTGAGTGTAGAGGTCAGGGACAGTGGTGCGGTACGTCTCTCTGGTAACAGACTGGGTGCGGCTGGAGGTTGGAGGCCACTAAAGCAAGAGGAGGGTTGGCTAGGATGCTGGGATCCTGCGGAGACAGGGGTCGAGACTCTGGAGTTGCTTCTGGGGGACGAGGACCATGTGCGGTAGCCTGGGGGGTCCACCATGGGATTGCGAGATATTCAGTAAGCTTATAAACTTTGTACGAGCTGGGGGTCAATATTGAGCAGGTGTGGTGAGTTGTCCCAAATAGGAAGGTAGTGGTTGAGAATCAAGAAGCAGTGTGCCACTCCTGCGATTGGGGAAGATAGTGATGATGACTTGGGTGGTTCTGAGTATTAATCTAGGTTGGAGGAAGTGTTCTAGTGAAATTCCAGTGGAAGTTCAGTAAAAGTTCAGTGGAATTTTAGTGGAAGTACGGTGAAAGTTCACTGGAATTTTAGTGGAAGTCTGTCTGGTGAAACTCTGGTGGAAGTTCAGTGAACCTTCATAGAAGTTCAGCAGAAGTCCGGTGAAAGTTCATTGAAAGTCTGGTGAAAATTGAAACCATAAAATGCCATTGAAATACAAGTATAAGCATAAGTATAGTAAGGAAAAACATATGAAAATAATAAAAGAAAATTATAAAGCATCATCTACATCAACACCAAGGTCTGCAATAACAAGTCCTATCTGACGATCAGCCTGCTTCTGAAGAACACATTTCGTATGAAGGTATAATTTATAACTGAATGTAAAAACTAATGAAAGTTCGGAGGCCATTTATGGCTTCGGGTACTTTTGGTCAGCAAAATCGGGCGCCAAGCTTTTTTTGCATTTGCGACCATGTGACTTTTCGGTCACGTGACATTTTTCAAGAGGTTGAGAGTTCAACTCTCGGTAAAGCCATTCTTTTATTTTGGTCTCTATTTTGTAATTATCGTACCATGTGCAAGGTTAAATAGTACCGTTGGTTCATATATATCTTAAATATGTTTGTAGGTGTATAGTTATATTCTGCAAGCATAGTAATTGTATATTCAAACATAAATAAAAGCACAGTTTATTAAATACACATTCATCCAGCAGTTGTCCAGCGGCCAGCCTCAGAATGGCCTCGGAATTGCCATGCGCAGCAATGGTCTACTACCCACAAGTTAGCAATAGTCATGCGCTTTAAAATCTGCTCATGAATTAAGCTGCTCAGATGCCTGTGTATTGAACGCACACTTCCACTGGAGAACTCATGTGCGGTCAAGTTCCTGAATGACAAGGTTGGGGTTACTGCCATCCATAGGAGTAGGGTTGCACCAAGTTTGGTTTAGCTTGTCAGTGTGCTTGTAGTTGTTGTAATGGTAGGTGTCGACAATAAACCTAGAGTTAAACCAAAGTTGTTCAAAACTGCCATTAGTAATAGCAGTTTTGAAAACCTGGTAACCTTTGTCAATGCAGATGTAGCTGGGCTTGGACTCGGAGGTAGGAAAGATGTGTTGAAGGAACTTGAGAATCTTGGTAGGAGATTCAGACTTTACTGGAGATTAAGAACCAGTAACTCGAAAACAAGTTGAAGAAAGCTTCAAATCACTCCAAGTTCACCCACACTTCGCAGGGTGGTTCACCCACACCTCGCAGGGTGGTTCACCCACACCTCGCAGGGTGGTTCACCCACACCTGGAAGGGTAACCAGGTTCCTTAGCTGCTGACAGCTGTTTTTTAATATATACATATCATAATATACAGTGGGTGCTATAGAACAAGCAGCAACCATCTTGAGTACTTTAAATGTGTGGGGTTAGACTAAGCTCCATAGTTGAGATTCAGATCTACAGTGCCCATAACATGGCATAGCTCACCTATTTAGTGCTCGATTCATCACCCATCTCTACCCTGAGTGCGGAATGCCCGCAACACCCCATTTCATCGCCTATGTCCTCCCTCCATATTTGAGCTTCATCTCTATTCTGAGTGCGGGATGCCCGCAACACCCCATTTCATCGCCTATGTCCTCCATCAAACTAAAGCTCCATAATTGAGCATCGGATTTATAGCCCACCTATCTAGCGCTCGATTCATCACCCATCTCTACCCTGAATGCGAGACCACCCATAACATGGTACAGCCCCCCTATCTAGTGCTCGATTCATCACCCATCTCTTTGCTTACGTACAAAGGATTGTGAGTCATTCCTGAATGGTGCAGGACTTCAGTGAGTTGTTATGTCCTGACTCCTTCATGCATCTATTTCGTGCTCCGACTTCCCTAGCAAGATTGGTACAATGGTCAGGAAGACATGGCATGCCTACAGTACCACTAAGCACTTGATACATCACTTGGCGAAAACTCTTAAGTGTGAGAACATTTGCACCACAAGTTAATCAATGAGCCATAGGGGCATTGTGTAAAGACAGACATGAGTTGGATGCAGTAACATGAGATCAGGACTATCAACAAGGCAGGTAGTGACAGGCATAAGAGTTGGGCAAACGTGAGACTGGGACTATCAACAGAACGGGTAATGACAGGTGTAAGAGTTGGGCAATAAATATCGGAGGAAAGCATCAGTAATCAGCAAAGCGAGATCGGTAATGACAGGCAGAAGTTGAGCAATAAATAGTGAAAACTAGCGAATGAACTGAAAAGCAACAAAGTGCTGGGTATATGGCGATTTTCCATTGAATCAAAGCCAGAAACTGCCCTCATCTTCATCCTCCGAAGCTAGCACAGGCTCAGGGCGCGGTGCTGGAGGCTTGGCTTTGGACGAGGACTTCAAAGTCTGGTGACGCGATGACGAAGGCTCGGGGCGTGACTGCGACTTCGAAGGCTCGGGGCGTGATGACGAAGGCTCAGGACGTGACTTCCAAGGCTCGGGGCACGATGACGAACGTCCAGGATGTGACTTCGAAGGCTCAGGACGCGGATTTGAAGGCTGGAGATGCGACGATGAAGGCTAGGGACCCGGGTAGCCCCTTCAGAATGGCCGTCGTTTGGAACTTGAATCGAAGGCCGAGAGGCCCTTTCCAACAGCCTGTTGAGGTTCTACCTCGAAGATGGCTGATGATGTCGGCGACAAGAGGGAGCGGGTACCGGTTCTTGATGGTGTACTCGTTGAGACGGCGATAGTCTTGGATGAAGCGGAGTGCTCCGTCCTTCTTCTTGATGAAGAAGACCGGTCGAGGTTAGTTCATATCCATCATAGCGCCTGGTCTGAACGCGGCTGCGGTGGCCCCTTCCCATTGGGGAGGAGATGGGCGACTTAGAGGGCTGGATGTATCCTTTGGCAAGATTCTCCTGGAGGAATGTATTGAGTACGGCTTGTTCATCTAGGGACATGGGGTAGATCTTGGTGCAGATGTTGGCTGGGGCACCAGGCGTGAGCTCGATAGCGTGATCCCAGTCCTTGTGGTTTGGCAGGTGAGTAGACTCTTGTTCAGAAAAGACGGCGGCGTGTTCTCGGTAGTGGGCGGGGATGATCTCATCGAGGGTTCTCTCCGGTTTACCTTTCTTCGTGTCCTCAGCAATCTTCTGGGAGTAGGTGAAGCCAGCCGAACACCACAGTTCCTCATCCGTGCGCTCGATGATGCCAGCTCAAAGCCAGCGGTGTCGAGTTGTTTGGTTAGCACGGATTCGGCAGAAGGGGATTTTGGGCTTCTCTTCCACAGGGGGGGCGGTGACGGTGGGGTAGGTTCAGGAATTGGAGAGCTGGGGAGCATGGGCCAGGAGGCGTAGATTTCCTCCAGAATCGCTCTGTCAGAGGGTTGCCCTAAGTCCAAACACAGATGTCTTTCCTCCGGCACCTCCTCTACCGAGGCGCGGGGGATGACGGCGTGAAGGTAGGAGCTCTGGAACGGATGTGATGGGGTCTGGGGGTGCGCTCGAGGCATAGATCTCTTCCAGGATAGATCCGTTGGATGGTTCCCCCAGAGCATGGCTTGGGTTCGGGTCCTCCGGAACATCCTCGATGGTGGCTCGGGGGTTGATGCGCACGATACCCTTTGTCCAGTCAATCTCTGGGTTAACCTGGCGAAGCCAGGGGAGTCCCAGGATGATGTTCTCGCCTCCTAGGTCGGTGACAAGAAAGTCTGTCCAGCGGTTGTGGGGTCTGACCGTGAGGTGAAGACGCGCGAAGTGGGTGATGTTCCCGGCGGTGTTTGGGGAGCCATCAATGTTGCGAAGGAGGATGGGGTGACGGAGCGGGAAGGTTGTGATGTGATGCTTTAGGACAAAGGGGTGGTCAAGAAAGAGGGCGGTAGCCCCACAATCTATCATGGCTGCTGAGCTAGTGCTCCTGTTGCGACCTCTCAACGTTGTTCGTACTCGGAAATGGTCTGAAGTGGGATCGATTTCACGAATAGAACTAATGGTACATGATGAGATGGAGTCATAGGAGGAGGTGGAACACATAGCAATGGGTACGCGTGCGGCAGCACGGACGGGCACCCGCTTCAAAAACCCGGCTTGTCATTGGCAAGGAGCCCAAAGAGTCGATTCTGCTCGGTGAGGGCAGCCTCCAGGCGTGCAAACCTGGGGTCCTCGGGCGTTGTCGAAGGGGCAGGGGACGAGATGTTGGGGCAGAGGTCTCGCCTGGGAAGAGGGTGAAGGGGGTGTCGCTGGTCGTGGCAGCTGCCTTCTGGGAGCGTTGTGCTCCTCGGCCTCTCTCATTGCCAAGGTACTTGTCCTGGCAGACGCCCTCAATGTGCCCGATGCGGGCGCAGTATCCACACTTGGTGGCCTCGTGGCCTCCCGCCGACTTCAGGTGGGCCTTGGAGCTGCACCCATAGCAGCGACCTCGCATGCGCTTGGTGAAGTCTTCGCGGGTGCGAGCCGTCAAGCTTCGACTAGCGTCGACGTCCATGGCATAGGGGTCGCGAGCGGCAGTGGGAGGGGAGTAGGCAGTGGAACCCTTGGTACGAGGGCCTTCCGCCATGCTGTCGCGCATGTGGAAGTCAACCTTGACGGCGAGCTGGACAAGCTCCTCGAAGGTGGTGGGTGCTTTGGCGAAGGAGGCCATAGTCAACCAGGCACGGGCATCCTTGGAGAGGCCCTGCTTGAAGCGATGGCCAAGGTCTGACTCGGAGTAGTCCGTGCGTCCGGAGACCTCCTGGAAGCGCGCTGCGTACTGCGCAACTGTCTTGTTGCCCTGGGTGATGGACTCGAGTTCCCTCTGGGCTTCGGCGTTGTCGTCCGAGGCCATGAAGCGGGCCTTGAAGGCCTTGACGAACTCGTCCCATGATCCGCTGAAGGGGAAAGGGGTGACGGGGACAGTGGTCTGGTTGGCTGCGGTAGCAGCTGCAGCGGCGGCTTGGGTGGTGGCATGGGCCTCGATGTCTTGGAGGTAGCAGATGGCCCATATCGCGGCTTCCCCCTGCAGGAGCGAGAGGGCATGGATGATCCACTGCTCGGGAGAAATTTCGTGGAAGCCGGTGGTAGTGTTGAGCTTGTTGAGGGGAGCTTTGGGGAGTACGGCGGCGGCGGTGACGATGGGGGTGGGACGCGACTAGGCGGGCTGGTAGGGTGCAGGTACTGTGGGACTAGTGGTAGGACTAGTTCTCCACGAAGACCAGAGAGGTAGAAGCCTGGGATAGAATCCTGGGTTTCCTTAGCATGGGGGCAGGATTGTTCTGCGCAGTCGGTGTAGACAGTTGAGCCGTTCCGGTCGATGTACCAGTAGACTGAGGAGAAGACTGGATTGGTGGTGGATCGGAGGTAGGCGGAGTCGATCTGTAGGCCGTGAAGGTACGGTGCACAGCTGTCCGGTTCAGAGCCGTCAGAGGTTGCAGGTGAGGGGGAACGGATGGGCGCGATGGTGCTGGCTAGCAGGGGCTGCGAGGACGATGGACGTCGGCGCAGTTGGGAGGACTTGATCTAATGTGGCGAAGACGCCGGCTGATGTCGGACGGGCGACGAGCAGAGAGCAGAGAGCAAAGGAGCAGAGGTCGGACGAGCGACGAGTAGCGATGCAGATACAAGAGCTGTATAGTCAAAGGTAAATAGAATACAGGAAATAGGAGCGAAGCGACTATGTACCTGTATAGTCAAAGAGATCAAGTGGGGAATAATGAACGAGTAGCTACAAGTATATATGTGTCCAGATGATCTCGAATGAAAATAGAACAATAGAATGATCCAGAGAACAATAGAGTCCATATGAGTCGATATGACGGCAGCGCGCGGGCAGTACACCTGAGAACAAAGGTGTGAACAAGGTGTGAACGGGCTGTGCATGAAGTGAGGGAAAGGCTCAGAAGAGCGAAGGCAGTGTGAAGGTGTGCAAGGGTGTGCAAAGGTGTGCAAGAGTGTGCAGGAATGCGCACGAATGAATAGTAAAGGAAGAAATGAAAGGAAAAGAAGAGAAAATAAGTAGGCTGACCAGTGTTCACAACAGCCTGGTCTTTCGACCAGAGGGGTATAGACCAAACGAAACTCGTAAAATCATCAATGATATTCATAATGTACAGATTACTGTTGCGAGATACGACTGCATGGGGTCCCGACAGGTCAACGTACACCTTCTCCAGCCTCCTCGTCACCCTATTCTCCTCCCTACACTCCTTCGGTATCGTAGCTCGTGTCTGCTTGCCCAGGATACAAAAGTCACATTTTGCTGGGATGGTAGAGAAAGTTTTGGGCATACCTCCGACAGCTCCGTTCCTAGCCATGTCAAGGACCACCTGGTAGTTGGCATGTCCGAGCCGATGGTGCCAGGTAGCGAGATCGGTGTTGTACTCAACCAATAACGCGATATCGGGTTGATCAAGAGCCAGAGTGTAGAGGTTGCGGTTGCGACAAAGGGTTCCAGAGGTAATCATGCCATCGGTATTGACGAAGTGGCAGTTGTCAACAGTCAGCGTAGAAGTGCAGCGAGACTTGGGAATCACAGATGATAGAGGGGATGGAGACAAGACGAGCAGTGGCTTCAGGAATGTAGAGGGCATTCTTCAAGGTGATTGGTCCTGACTGAGTTTGGACGGTGATATCACCGATGCCATGTGCCATGATAGGTGCCCCGCTAAAACCTCTAACTGAATGCGGAACAGCATCGACGTGGAGATTATCGAAGTCAGAGCAGACGGGGGAGATATGGACAGTAGCACCGGAGTCGAGCCAAAATGGGACTATGGTAGTGGTAGGTGCCGAGATGGCGGTTTTGGCTTCATCAACGTTGGCGTAGCTATCTTGCTCCTCCTCGACCATAAATGCGGTCGCTCCCCATCCATCGTACTCCTCCTTCTCCGTGTCGTTGAGTGGGACGTCGTTAGCGAGGTTGAAAGCCGAAGATGCAGCGAGCCCAGCGAACTTGGTGGTGTTGGTGTCGGAGGTCTGAGTCAAGTCGCCGGCGTCTACGAGGTATGCTTTGCCCTCGGCATATACCCTAACCTTGGGCTTCCCCTTCGCTTGCCCTGAGTCGCCTCTCCTGTTCCCCTGATCCTTCAATTTCTTCGCCCGAGCCTCCTCTAGGGTCTTTCCAGCCATACCTTCACCCGCCGAGACACAGTAGTCCGCCACATGCCCAGTCTTCTTGCAATTCAGGCATTTCGGACGGTCGCGCCCCTTGTCCTTCCAGCCAGCCTGAGCAGCAAACATAGCGGTCGCCGCTTGACCACGTCCCTGGAGAGACATGGCGGCTGCTTCGGTCTCGATTAGAGCAGGCGCGTAGCGATGGTCGGTGTCTGTGTGGGTGGCGGAGAGATCTCGGGAGATGATGGTGTGGAGATGAGGGAACGGGGTGCTGACGGCATTGAGCATCATGATGGATGTAAGGATATCCTCGGTAAGCCCCTTTCCGATCGCGAAGGCCTACTTGATGTTTGTGGATATCTTCTGCAGGCCGGCGTTGAAGGAGGAAGGGTCATGGGCACCGAGTTGGACTTCAAAAGCATTGAGGATCAAGTTGGTTTGTTTGATAGTGCCATCGCCTGCATGGCGATCCTTGAGTTTGGCGTAGATGGAGGCCGATAATTCATCCCGATAGAAGCATTCCCTTTCAGTCGGCTCGATACTGACTTGTATGGCGGCGGCCGTAAGCCTGTCATTCGAGCACCAGTTGGAGTAGCTCTTGGGATTAGTTTCCATGTCCAGGCAGGGTATAGTGGATTCGACATAGCCGGCAAGCATGTTCAGCTTCAGGAATATAGTAAACTCTTCATCCTATATCTTCCAGTTAGATTTCGCCTTGTCGAGCTTCGGACCCATGTACGTGGTGGAAAGCCCTTTGTGGAGAACGATATCGACAGCAGCAAGGGGCTTGATGTCGTCCTTGCCCCCAGCAGCACCTTTGTTGTCGTCAGAGTTGGTCATGGCGATGTAGAGCAGATGAGTTTGGTGAGAGTTGGTAGTAGATTGAGATGAGGATATCGATGGATTTGCAACGAGGATTAACACCTGTGTGATGAGCCATATGGTGAAGACGATCACGGGGAGATATGCACGTCGACAGAGAACAAAGAGATAAGGCGTGCGTCAGCGTGTCACGCTGATAAGATAAGATGGTGGCATGACTGCAGCTGTGATCGGGGCCAGTGGCATCGCGCGATCTAGTGGTTTCGAGTTTGAGTCCTCAGCTTCTACGGTCTTTCCTCATCTCGAGGAAGGGCTCATAACTTATAGAAGTCCAAGAATCTATAGCATAGGGTAAGTATGTAATCTCAGTCGTAGTATATCTGACTACGTGAACTGTACCTATAGCATTGGGTAAGTATGTAATCTAAAGTAGCTATAGTAAGTAAAGTTCACGAGAAGATAAGAGAGAATCGGGTGCTCACCTCAGTCGTAGTATATCTGACTGAGGTGTGCGTATACCGAGAGGAAGAATATATATGTTTCTACTCTAGTGGTCCATGCAAAGCGTGAAAGGAAAAGAAAGAAAAGAAAGAGATAGAAAGAATGACATAGGCCAGGCTAGCCGAGCCTTTGTCCGAGTGCCGCTGCGGTGGACTCTGCATGTCCTATCGCAACAACTTTAAGGCCTCGTCTAATACCACCTTACACACAGCATCTGCTTCTTTTAAGTAGTCTTCGTTGTTGATTAGGAAGCTCAGAATCTCCCAGCAGCCATTCCCTATCCAGGGTGCTTGGAGGTCATGCAGGGTTGTCATGATGAGCTCGTGGTCTGTCCAAGTACTGTGGGCTGGTTAAGTCGTATATCCCAGTTGTGGGTGCCGTCCCACAGTCCTCGCTGGATGTATATACGGTCTATGTGGGAGCGGGAGTTCCTAACTGGCCCAGCATTTGCCGGTGAGTGCCAAGTCAACCTATCCTTGGTGGGGTATTCAAGTCGCCACCCATCTACTAGGTTAAATTTCTCTAATACAGCCCTCAAAGCCATGACATTCGCTCTGGGGTACCTGTCACTCAGTACCCCCACCATATTGAAATCTCTGGCTAGGAAATTAGGCGCTGGTATATCAGGGTTGGTGGTGTACGCCTGAGTAACACTTTTCCAGAAAAGCTCATTCTCCACAGGGCCATTCAGGGTATAGATACCTAGTATGGTTATCTTTTTGTCCTCCCCCTGCCAGGGGGCAGACGTGGAGATTGCCTGACCGGTGACTATTTTGATGACCTTGACATTGTCCCTCTCACATTTGAAATCACGCTTACTTAAGACCACTGCCACTCCTTTTGACATGGGGCTCAATTCATCTGTCGAGGTGAATATATGGAGTGACTTCTCGAAAGTGTTGCTGATAGTGTTTGCTGTCACAATGCTCAGGTGAGTCTCCTGAGCTACTAGGGCGCCTATTTTCTTAGTGCGCATAGTGTCATTGATGTTCGTCCATTTGTAGCGAGTTTCATCAGTACCACCGCCCCCAACATTAAATGATCCTATAGTCACCCTAGCCTTTACCCAGAGTTTGGGTCTTGGCTGGTCTCCCCTTGGGGCAGCTTGGGTTCTTGGGAAAAAGTTGGGTAGGGGCAGCTGCCTCATGGCTGCCCATTGTACATGCTGCGTTCAGGCGCCCAGAGTTCTGTGTTTATCCTGGGTCTAGAGCTATGCCCGGCCATTTACTGAATTGGCTAAGTGGGGTAGCAACATAGGGTGAGGGCGCCCGCTATCAAAGCAGTTGTTTGGACCCATGCCTGGGTGGGAGCTGGGGCTCTAGGCCCCAGGTCGCTTTCGATCTCACCAAGCCAGTCGTCAGGGCCAGGACCAGCGACATAATCCTCAGCCCTTCCCGAGCTTGGGAGGCGAGAACTAGCACCAGTAGTAGCAGATGATGGAAGAAAATATGATGAGATTGAAAAAGGAGTTACTATTATACAACATGGCTGGTAACTACAGCATTATGAAGGGAATTTACTCAAACCAAACTCCACGGTTGGACGGTGCCACTTACAGACTTTGAGATCAGTTAAGTTCTCGAAGTCTATGAACAGCTTTGCTAGCATGTGGCCCGAGTCGTCCCAGCCTGAATAGGCTATCAGGTTCAGCACTTCATCACAAGCACCCTCACCTCCGGCAGGAGCAGGAGGATCAGAAGAGTCTGGCTTTCCCATGCCCTGTAGGGTTGGTATATGTGGGCCAGACTGACTTATGTTTGCTCAGGAGGAGGTAACTCTACATTCTTACACTGTCAGATGGGATGTAGAGATGAGAACAGGTTTTAAATTCAAAGTAGCATAAAAACAGAGACAAGATTGCAGCTGTGTACAAATTTTTGGGGGTACGGTAAGACAAACAGCGACTAAAGACCTTGGGTCACGACGATGAGAAAGAAAGAATAAAAAAGTAAACAGGTGATGGAGGCAGAGCATACGTGATGTCAGTAACTAACGACCGCCATGAGCAGCGCTATGTCCATGGTTGAAGCCTCATCCTCCTCTCGCACCTCTACCAGTCAAAGGGTCAGCTGTGGTAAAGTGGCTGCGGGACGTATTGGTGTTCTGGGTGGGCGCAGTGTGGAGGCCTGGCACGAAATCATCTTTGTTCTCTATGGCAACAGGGGCAGGAGCAGCGGGGCAGACAAAATAGCTGGGGTTCAGGTTAAGATCAAAGAAGCTGGGAATAGTCTTGAGAGGGCAGAGCCTGGTGGGTTGGTCACAGCTATGGCAGCATCCACACTGGAAGTTGTTCCTCTTCACCCTAATGGCGCTGCTGACCTCAAGCACATGGAAGTGGAGTGGCTTGCACATGGCAATGAACTCATCCATGGTAGCCTGGGAGGTAGTGAAGGAACCTAGGTACACATGCCAGATGACCTCCTCGATGCCCTTCTCTGTGACCTTAAGGGGAACAACCCTGATGGATGCGACAATGTATTTGATGTCCTCGTGGGTGACAAAAGGAGGACTTCGTACTGCCCCATTATTCCTGTAGGAGTTCAGTAGGAATTCCAGTGAAATTCCAGTGAACTTTCTGAACTTCCACTGGAATTCCACTGAACTCTCCTGCCAGTTCTGATTTTCCACCAGAGTTCAGTTCAGTTCAGGAGGAGTTCAGTATCAGCCAAAGTATGGTTCAGTAGGAGTTCAGTACACTGGAATTCCTCCTGGTCAACTGGAAAGTTCAGCAGGACAGTTCCTATAGAACAGTTCTACAGGACACCAGCAAGGTGTGAGAAAAACATGAAGGTGTTTTTACATAAATGGATAGCTATCATGATTTGATGCTGATACCATCAAAAAACTTACCTAATATTTCAAGAAATGGTGCCAAAAAATGCAAAATACTTTCCGAACATCGAGTTTTGAGATAAAAATAGACCATGTGCAGGTTAAAAATGGGCTAATTTCTGCAGAGGGCTGAAGATTATGAAAGACATTGTCTATAACAGGAAAAATGATGAAAAAGACTTGTGGGAATAATTAGTCAGCCTATATGAAAAGCATCAAATAATATGAACAAATAAAGCTTTGTATCAATCTACTATCAGTTCAGCAAGAGTTCACTGGAAGTTCAGTGAAATATCTGCAGACTTCTACTAAACTCCTACTGAACATACGAACTGAACATTTTGGATTCCTGTAGGAATTCCAGCAGGTATCCGTGGAAGTTCAGTGGAAGTTCACTGAACTTCCACCAGACTTTGTTTTATAAAATCACTTTTGGCAAAAGTTCACTAGAATTCCACTGGAAGTTCACCAGTCCTACAGGAGTCCTACAGGAATCCTGGGGGAGTGTGAAGTACAGACAGGAGGGGCGATGACGGTGGGGCAGGTTCAGGAGTTGGAGAGCTGGGGAGCGTGGGCTAAGAGGCATAGATTTCTTCCAGAATCGCTCCTCAGAGGATTCCTCTAGGTCCAAACACAGATGACTTTCCTCCGGCACCTCCTCTACTGAGGCATGGGGATGATGGCATGAGGGTAGGAGCTCTGGAACAAATGTGATGGGGTATGGGGGTGTGCTCGAGGCATAGATCTCTTCTAGGACAGATCCGTTGGATGGTTCCCCCAGAGCGTAGCTCGGGTTTGGGTCCTCAGAAATGTCCTTGATGGTGGCTCGGGGGTTGACGCGCATGATACCCTTTGTCCAGTCAATCTCTGGGTTAACCTAGCGAAGCCAGGGGAGCCCCAGGATGATAGGTCGGTGACAAGAAAGTCCGTCCAGCGGTTGTGGGGTCTGACCATGAGGTGAAGACACGTGAAGTGGGTGATGTCCCCAGCAGTATTTGGGGAGCCATCAATGTTGCAAATGAGGATGGGGTAATGGAGCGGGAAGGTTGTGATGTGATGCTTTAGGACAAAGGGGTGGTCAAGAAAGAGGGTGGTAGCCCCACAATCTATCATGGCTGCTGAGCTAGTGTTCCTGTTGCAACCTCTCAACGTCCTTCGTACTCGGAAATGGTCTGAAGTAGGATCGATTTCATGGATAGAACTAATGGCACATGATGAGATGGAGTCATAGGAGGAGGTGGAACACATAATGATGGGTACGTGTGCAGCAGCACTGCTTCAAAAACCTGGCTTGTAATTGGCAAGGAGCTGAAAGAGATTTGCTATCAAATGTGTTCTGGTATCCCAGTTCATAATCATTGAAATTTCTATTGAGAAAGATTCTGCAGAAGATAAAGGTGTAGCAGAAAGTCCTTTAGGGCTGAACTAAGTTAATGCTGGAGTAGTCAAAGGAGGGGTTGGGATTTGAACTTGTTTCTCCTGCTTGATGGTGGTGAGGGCACTGCTGAGGCCATGCTTCTTTATCTGTCACTTGGAGAGTTATTCACAGGATTTTAGAAGCTTGCTGTATCAGTCTGTGTACTGCCTCAAGCTAATAAAAAGAAATTTCTAGTGCTGGGATGTAAACACTAAAGCTGGTGAGATTGCATACATGCCATAACAAAGTTCAATCTTGAGTGGGAGAGAAAACTGTGTCCATGACTGCTTGGTGATGTCAATCTTCTTCTGCATGTCGCATTCTTAGAAAACGTTTCTGTAGAAGCTGAAAATTGAAGACCACTCCTCTACTGAGACTAGAACTCCCCTGGTAGTGCAAACAAAAATCCATCTATTTGTACTCGGGTTCCATCCTATTCCCAACATTGCTGGTGTCATTGCTCCCACCAAAACTATCTTTGTCATTATCATCCCCATCAAAGTCCTAATCTTCATCATCCTCCTCTTTCAATACTGTTGGTGCCTTCATCTTCCTCTTCCCCTTTCTGCCTTTTTTGCTATCAAGACCCTCAGGTTGGTAATTGTTTTTGTTCTACACCATTCTAATCTGCTCAGCATCTGACTGTGGTGCAGGAAGTGACTTTGGATAAGCAAGGACAGGAGGGTGTGCCATGGCTTTTTAAATATATGCCATGGAGCCCTGCAAAGACCTGACAACACTATGCATGGTTTCCACAGAGGTGAGAAGCCGGATGAGCTTTCTTCTGGTAATAAGCTAACTTAGATGAGCAACAGCATAAAAAAAGAGTCAAATAGCCTAAATTCACTTAATTGAGCGCATATCATCAGCCGCATCCTGCATTATAGCCAACTGCTGCACGGCCTCTTCAGGGTCGCCTTGGGTGAGTTAAACCCAAATTATCTGGCTTATCAAGCCCTGCAAGCAGTAGACAATTCAACAAGGAAGGGTTTCTTCATCCTCCTCATCAGCTTTGCCTGTGCTCGAGGTAGGATCTTCCATCTTTGTCAAAACCTATTCTTTAAGAGGATATAGGAGTCCTTTACCAGAGTCTCCATCCAGGCTTTCCCCATTGCCTTCCTCCATCTCTTTGACCTCCTTGTCAGCTTCGCCTGTGCTCGAGGTAGAACCTTCCATCTTCATCAAAACCTGAGATTCCTGCATTGGATTGGTCATGCTGCTATTATCTCTGTAATTCTCAGCCCTCCACCTGTTCATGTGGACTCCACATAGACTGCTCAGAGTCCACTGGTCTACATATTTTATGGACTCTGACCAGTAGACTCATTGTGGAGTCCCCATGGAGTCCATACCCCTCCACAGCCAGTTCACATCAGACTTAGAGTTTATATCTATTCCCAAGCCAGTGGAGTCCACATGGAGTCCTCATGGAGTTTATGTAAACTCTTATGATGTCTACTTTTGACAGAAAGAAAATAAATCGATTTCTTCTATCTGAGACCTTTAAAGTCTAATACTTGCCGCCGGCCACAAGGAAGCCCCATGTAAGGAGCTTCTCTCAAAGGTTTGGTCTCACCAGCCCTGTTGCTGGCTCTATTGGCTACCTTTGAGACACTAGCCTCTTTCTTGAGAGTTATATGCTCCTTTAGTAAAGCTTGATATGGAGGGTTAATGGGCATATAGGAAGCTTACTTGCGTTCCTAATACTTCAATCGCCGGGCTTCGTTTATGTTGTCTCTGTACCTTTATTAAGTTCTGGAATACATGAAGGAGACTCTTAAATACCTCTCATAATACCTCTTGCTTTTGGCCGCATCTGCAGCCCGAATTTCCTCTGTAGTGTGGTATTTTTTCGGGTTGACCATGGGAGTAAAAGAACAAGTCTGAAAGAAATGCATTGAAATCGTCTTTGGCTCTTGGCCATTTCGTCTCACTTTTTGAAAAGTTTTTGAAAGTCATGGAAAAAATACCACCTCTGGAAAGGTATAATTACCACCATTATGGAATAGAAAGAAAAATTCTGCTCGAGGCATATCTATTTAGGTGACAATTAATATGTTAGCATTCACAATGCATGGAGAACTATAATGGCCCCAATCACTGAGAGACAATGCAATCGAATCACTGGAGCGGTCAAGCTTCTGCCCAGAAGACTCATTTCTAAAATCCAAAGAATACTCCGGCCCCGCGGACCGCATGGAGCAAGTTGGGGGCCCTGAGGGTATAAGTAGTCGAGCCTGTTCTCCTCTGACCCTCACTACCCCCTGTTCCACTTATACAAAGAGACACATCATCCATATTCACAATGTTCACCATGCAAGATTCCCAAATATCTCGGTAAATTGATGGGATTAAATGGCCTCATCAATGCCATCAATTTGCCACTTTCGCACCAAAGAATCGTGCTGAGAGGTGGGTCGATCTGGCTTATTCGATAAGCTCAATAGAAGCAAAGAAGCTACAGCATTCCCCAGCAGACTCAAATTCAAATACTAGGCAGCATGATTGACAAGCACCTCTGTGGACCTCATACGCTCTATACGTTCTTCCTGTGTAATTCTTAAATCTATGTTTTGCTTTAGCATCTTTAATATGGCCTGACAGCATTTCTGTGGGCTTTCTAGGCTCTATGCCACAAATGTAGAAGAAGTGTGATGCTGGCAACATTTGGCAGCTTAAGAGTCAAGGAAAACCTTGACTTAAGAAGAACTACATGGGGAGAGCAACTGCACTCCATTTGTGGCAATCTTCTGGCTATCGAGCAGCAACATTCCTCCTGCACCAGCCTCCTTTTTTTTTTCTGTCGCCACCACTATCACCATACCAATCTCCTCTTTGCCGGCCACCAGCAAAGTGGAGATTGGGAGTGAGACTTAGAGTTCTTTTTTTCTCATCTTCACTAGTCACCAGTGAAGGGGGAGATGTAGTTCTAGGTGCTGTTTTCCTCCAGTAGAGGGGAGGACAGCACTTTGCACTGCCCCATTATATCATTATAGGAGTTTAGGAGGAATTCCAGTGAAATTCTAGTGAACTTTCTGAACTTCCACTGGAATTCCACTGAATTCTCCTGCCAAATTTTGAGTTCTGATTTTCTACCAGAGTTGAGTTCAGTTTAAGAGGTGTTCAGTATCAGCCAAAGTGTTGTTGTTCAGTACACCAGCAGAGTGCTTGGAGATCAGAGAAAGGTTGAGGCAGGGTCGTAATCCAGTTGTGAAGACAATGTTAGTCAGGTGAGCATCAGATGTCAGATTGACCTGAGGTAGCATCAATTTGAGGGGATGTTATTGTACCTTCAAGCTCGACCTTGTTTAGATACTCATTTAAATCTCACCACAATAAATACCCATAGAAAACTCAGCCTAGTTTGTCAATGCTTCTCATATTGTTCTCCGATCATTGTCCGCTGAAGAAGTAAGGACATATCATTCTATATTGTAATATATTTGCTAATCTAATGGTGCTTCAGGCCGGGTGGTTAGAGCAACACTGGCACCTTGCACCATGTCCTTAACCTAAATGTGCCAGAGAAGGTTCTGTTCCATATAATGGAATAGCTATCTAGACAGGTGAATGAGCTGACACTATTCCTAGTCAGCCCGACTGTTCACTGCCTTTTTGATGCTGGAAAATGGGCCTTCCTACTAGATGCAACATTAATAAAACAGTATCACAACTACATCATGAAAAGCAGGACTGATTTTTTATATCCCACTATGCCGGTAAGTTATGTTAACTTACTATATGTCCTAAAGGAGCACTAAAATGAGAACCAGGAAGGGGAATGGATGTACATGTTCATGCCTTTTGATGGCTTGGAGTTTGTCACATGTCGCCTGGGGAGCAGGTAGGTGTGCTGCACTGCGGTGCCCCTTGTGCAGCCAGGCATGGTGGTGAGTGGGTGGGCAGGCGCCCAAGGGGTAGGCGAGTGAGCAGGTAGGTAGGTGTTCCTCCACCTTTCATTGCAAATGAGTCACCCTTGCTGCCAGCATGGCATGCTGGTATGGCAGCAAGCAAGTGGGCATGATGTGCGAGCAAGTGAGTGGGCAAGTGAGGCTCTTGCTGAAGTGAAAAAATAAAAGAAAAAATAAAATGAAATGAAACACTCCTTGTGCATTGGGTGACTCCTTTCGGCCCACCTCCTCCTCCTTCTCCTTCTCCTCCATCTTCTGGTGGCAGACACTTTGGCATGTGACCTTATAATAGGCTGGCAGCCAGATTTTTGGCAGGTGGTATAGACAAAAGATGAACAAATATTCGTGGAGTGAATGCACCCCATAGTAGATATGCTTCATTTACTTAGGCTGTCTTCAAAGTTAGATTTTCTCTCTACCTTTCTTCCCTTCAGCTCAAGACTTGACCTTGCATCAGTTGAATTATTTTTCTCTAATAACTTTGTACAGTAGAATAGTCACTATAGCTTATATCTTAGTGGAAAATATCTCAGTATTAGGAAAATGCTGTTTAATGCAGGGCCAGAGCTACCACAGGACCAGAGCTACGACATAAAGGTGGCATAGGTAATATCAGATGTGCATGTGCTGCCACTGGTTCTGCCGATCATGCTATCAATATGGCTATGGCCATCAACAACTATTGTGCCAGAGTCATCTATATCAGAGAATAGATTGTATTTGCTATTGTAGTTGAGGATTACCTCTTATTTCTTGAACTCAAAGCCCAAGTTGATGTCCTATATGTAAGAGAAGATGCTGTTTGTGCTTCCAATGCTGAGGTTGATCATACTAAAATGAATAGGCATGACTCCCTATCCTAACTGATTATATTAGAAGAAACTATGAGCTCTTTTGGGATTATACCTTGGAGGTAAAGGAAGTGATCCATAAGGTACTCAAAGGTCTTGATATCTTTCAAGTCTATATCTCTATAAACTTGTGAGTAAATCTGTCAACGAGCTTTTATTTTACAAGATATTTGACTGACATATTCGATGCTATGCTTCCCCCTCCTCATCCACCGCCTGTACACTTTCACATGCACAATGAGAAATGGTGTCCATCGCTCGAGAAGTGCTGTCACTCGTGTGGAGAGACCGAGGACCTTCTCAAGTGGAAATGAGGTAGGTGGAAGGGAGGCGACTTGTTCGAGGAGCTACGGAATATCTCCAGCCTACGAATATATGAAAAGGGATGGAGTTCAACATATAAAACAGGTATGGAGTCCCTCAAAATCCTTTCAGGGCCAAATCTTCCACGACGTGGCTTCAAAACCACCTTATGGTCGATGGAAAGGGCACTTTAGTGGATCAAGACTGCAAGATGCCAGATGCAGAAATGCACATTTACAATCTCTTGAATTATCGATACAATCGAGGCAAGGAGGCAGGAGACTTGGATGGAACTTTCTCCGGTGACGAGGACAGCGGCCATCGCACGCATTTGCCTGTTGACCGGGCTTGCTGGAGCGAAGCCTTTATGGATCCCAGAAAAGACCCCCGCATCCATTACAGCTGAGATTTCAAGTAAGTCGAGTTGGAACTGTCTTCAAAGTGGTCATAGTGTTGATTCTGCCTGTTCTCATTTGCCTTTCAGAGTGCTCGAGTGGCAGCCTTTAGGATATAAAAGTATCGCAATCATACAAATGCATATACTATGTGTATCGTCGGATTTCCATGTAAAGCGAGCGCTGAGAAATCGGGATTGAAAGAAAACATGGATATTGCATGCGAGCTTTAGATAGGATAGCAAGAGTGGATAGTATTCCCTATGTTTCTGAGGGAAGCCCAATCCTTCCTATGACTCTGAGTTCAGGCAGGGGAGAACCCTGCGAGACATTAGTTGTGGCGAGTGAGCACAAAGAATGCTAGGTATACGTACCAACATTGTTATTGCGCCAGCGAAGCAGAGTGCACGAGGCTTTTTGTAACGCTTTAAGGTGACCGGATTTCAGAATATGAACGTGCCGGGAGACGAGGGAAATGAATCCATTATTGGCCTCCACAAATGCCAGTTCCATGAAGCACATCAGCAGGAACGAGGTGGCCTCAAAGTCGATAGCTACGATCTTGCCTCGCTCATCCTTCAAAAAGTTATTTTCGTTCATATCAGAAAGACTCAGGTGAACTTCAAACTCGTCCTTGAAGGATACAGTGCCTGGATGCTTGGCATAGTGTAGAATTTTTCTTCGCCTTCAAAGCCACGAACTGGGGCAATCTTTGCTTTAGGAACTCTATTTGCTCTGCCGAAGAGGACTTCGCACTGCCCCATTATTCTTGTAGGAGTTCAGTAGGAATTCCAGTGAAATTCCAGTGAACTTTCTGAACTTCCACTGGAATTCCACTGAACTCTCCTGCCAAATTTTGAGTTCTGATTTTCCACCAGAGTTCAGTTCAGTTCAGGAGGAGTTCAGTATCAGCCAAAGTATGGTTCAGTAGGAGTTCAGTACACTGGAATTCCTCCTGGTCAACTGGAAAGTTCAGCAGGACAGTTCCTATAGAACAGTTCTACAGAACACCAGCAAGGTGTGAGAAAAACATGAAGGTGTTTTTACATAAATGGATAGCTATCATGATTTGATGCTGATACCATCAAAAAACTTACCTAATATTTCAAGAAATGGTGCCAAAAAATGCAAAATACTTTCCGAACATCGAGTTTTGAGATAAAAATAGACCATGTGCAGGTTAAAAAATGGGCTAATTTCTGCAGAGGGCTGAAGATTATGAAAGACATTGTCTATAACAGGAAAAATGATGAAAAAGACTTGTGGGAATAATTAGTCAGCCTATATGAAAAGCATCAAATAATATGAACAAATAAAGCTTTGTATCAATCTACTATCAGTTCAGCAAGAGTTCACTGGAAGTTCAGTGAAATATCTGCAGACTTCTACTAAACTCCTACTGAACATACGAACTGAACATTTTGGATTCCTGTAGGAATTCCAGCAGGTATCCGGTGGAAGTTCAGTGGAAGTTCACTGAACTTCCACCAGACTTTGTTTTATAAAATCACTTTTGGCAAAAGTTCACTAGAATTCCACTGGAAGTTCACCAGTCCTACAGGAGTCCTACAGGAATCCTGGGGGAGTATGAAGTACAGCCCTGCATACAGAATCTCGACATTGGTCAATTCTATCTGTACCAAATTGCCATATGTTAGAATAGGTAACTATTACTTTTATCCACAAGTTATTTGCTATCCTATGTCCTTTTGTTCCTGAGATATGAGGTCAGAAAGTTCACTGATTTGGGTGGGAAACCCATCACCAGCTATCACTTTTCTCACCCACAAGTAATCCTCGACATCGACCTCCTCAGGGATGGCATCGGTGTTCACAGGTTAGGGACTGGCATGGATGGTTACGTAAGTGATCCGTCATCCAATCCGCGGATGGGCCATCCGCCAGATGCCCATCCGCAGATGGTGGTTCAATCTGACCCATCCGTACCAGAGAAATTTGTATATCTGTAATCTACGTGAAATATAGTGCTCAAATATAGTATTCTTGACCCATCACACCACTTGTGCAGCCTTAAACGACATAAACATTGCTTCAAGCAAAATGCCGCTCACTTTGAGTGCGGATTATGCATATCTCCACCATTTCCTGTCCGTTTTGGCTGAAACTAGATTCATTTGGACGGGAATTTCGTACGATATACAAATAGTACACTTTCATTTGGGAATAAACCAGATATCTGCCCTAATTGGAGTCACTGTCACTAGAAAGCCCATCAATAACCTCACCAGAAGAATGAGCTGCTATGATAGCCCCAAGCTTCGAGATAGGTGGAAAAAACGGTGCCTTAGACCATGAGCCAAGGCCCATCTTTGACTTGAATGTGTTTGGTGTCGTGTTGTGCTGCATGAAGTTGACATGACGGCGGCCGATTGAAAATGCGCGTTCAGCCTCAACCGATGAAGCTTACATAAACCAGGTAAACAAATCTGCGGCAGATAACGAGATGGTTACATACCAGGTGTAGAGCAGAATGTGGACCCCATTCGCGCCAGACATGGCCGAGAGACGCGTGCAGACTCCCAATACTTCAAGTATCCTCCGGCATCAGTAATTGTTGATGTCGCAACAGGAGGGTCTTTGAGGTATGTTTGAATATGATCTTGGGCGTATGATGCTGCAGAAGATCCAACGGGATCATCCACTTTGCGAATAAAGCGGCTTTTTTTCTGCAGACCAGACGAGCATGTGTTAGTATGGCATAATTTTATGTTGTCTATTGAGACGCACTGGCTGGCTTGACCCACTGGCTGTTGATGAATCACCTGGTACATGATAGTACTTCATAAAATAATCAACCACCAAGTCTTTGATATATTTGAGAGTGCTGCGGTCGTATTCACGGTTTCGGAACCATTGAAGTTTTCGATCCGGGCACATCACTGCAAATTAAAACAAAATGGTTAGTTGCAGTCCAAAGTTGAGATGACAGCATACCAATCGCTATATAGTATATGGGGCAGTCCCACGATAAAGTCTCATATTTGTCAATCATAAAAATTGCAGCCTGCGCAGCAACTCGCATGACAGGAGAAATGTCATTCTCATTGTCGTCATCATCCCTGATTCCCTCAAGCGATAGCCTGAGATCATCAAATGCAGGGATGACGTCAACAATGAGGGGGACATCTGCAGCAGAAAAGAGACGGCTGGGTTCATCGAATATCTAGGCACGTGTTAACATGAATTGTCTAAAATTCCGAAATTCAAAACTCACAGCAAGGGCTTCGACTAGGTCATCTGCAATTTTCCACTGAGACTCTGTTAAGCGATAAGGTCGGAGCTTGGTCTCCGAAAGCCCGGTTAGCTGCTCAACCTGCCGGCGGAAATATTGGTGGGCCCCCAAGCAATCTTTGTCTGAGTTCCACCGAGTTGGAACACGTCGATCGAGTGTGCGCTTTGCACCGTCAAGCAGGGGGTCACTGTCCACGAGCTTGTCAAACCTCTCGCTAAGCTCGCCTGAATCATGGACACGACGAGCAAGGCCAGACACCTATTTGCATGCAAAAAGGGTATCAGAAACACTGTCGTAGCAAATAAAAGTTAAACTCATCTATCTTTGGCATTACCGCTAACGCCTCTGCGACCTCACCAGGAGCAAGGAATACTCCCCTTTCCTCCATCTCCTTAACTGCCTGCTCTCGCACAGAGTAGACAGCAGCCTTACGGTACAATGTCTGCCCGTCGTCATCGGCAAGCTCAGCATCGTCTACTTCAATCTCCTCCAAATTTACCGCATCCTCCTCTGCATCCTCATCCTCATCTGCATCCACATCCTCTAGTACATCATCCTTGCCCTTCTGCGTGAGTTTCTTCTTCGATTTTCGCTTTTTGAAGAAAAACGACATAAACATCTGCGGAGAATATTAGTTAGATATTTTCGACATTTTCTTCGCTCACCTCTGCGGTCAGATGTAGAATGTGGTTGAAGCACCGAACACGAGCTGCCTCTCCAAGAAAACTTGGTATCAGACTGGGAAGAATCTCCGCAGTTTTGTTGCAGTTCGATGTGTTATCCATTGTCAATGAAAATAACTAGAGAATTATCAATATCTGTATATGCGAGTGCTGCGAGTGTAAAAGAACTTACCAGGTGAGAGATGCCGTAGCGCTTCAAGCAGCCGGCAATTTCCTCAGCTAAGTACTGCCCGGTATGTCTCTGCTTAAGGCTAAAAGCAGAATATTAGTACCTGTATAGATAGATATATTTGATGGACGTACCGTATAAACTCCAAAATGATACGATGTGAGACTCCTTTCTCACACCATACTACAACCACGCCAAGAAATGACGCAGTGATAGGTGCAGTCCACCCATCAACGACAAGGTGAATAGGAGCACCAAGCTCCTATAAAATAGATGCATAAATTATAACATGATATATATCTATGATGGTCGGGGACATACCTTGAAGTACTTCCCAACGTGAATGGACATCTTCTCATAAAGCAGCTTTACGTCCCTGCTGACGGTTGTTGGATCAGGGATCGAGGTCCCCGGCCGAAGCATGTCGACCTCGGCACGGTACATTGGGTCTTGAACGAAGTTGAACGGGCGCATGTTTGTAGCACAACGCATAGCCAGCAATGCACGATGGTTAGCCTGAGTGTAAGGGACATGCGAGCCCGAGGTGCTGCTTGATGTACTGATGCCGCGCCGCTGGTTACAGGCATTGATCCCAGCCACAAGATTTCCCGTTCCGGATGATGTCTTCATGCGTGGTCGGTAGTGGGGAGAATGGTGCGTCGGGTCGACCTTGCACGTAAACACAAAGGTAAGCACAGTCCCATCACTTGCGCGGTCCAACGAGATGTTGTAGTGCTGGTATGCCGTCGACTTCAGTCCAGAAAAAGCAGCATCTAATATATGTCAGTGACGTTATAAACTCGTTAAATAACTGGTCAGATAGTCAGACATACCAATTATCTCGTCATCAGAGAACTTCCAAGCATCAGCGTCGCTCAAATTTCGAAGGTTCTCTGTTTTTTTGCGCTGCCGGGCTTTGACAGGGGAGAAGGCCACTGGAGCACGACGGACAATAGAGTCCTCGTTGTCCGAGCCGTCGGGAGTGTGTGGGGAGGATGAAACTGCCGGGGATGGGCGTTGACCGAAGACAGCGGTACCTCGGGCTTGCGTAAATGGGGTTGCTTGCTCAATTGGGCTTGGGGCTGGGCTTCTGGACGCAGATGTTCGGCCACCACGCTTTTTGGGAGCCATTTATTGCAGATTTTCAGAAAAGAGGTAAGATTGCAAGATGAGGTAGAGTATTGGAATAGTGAAGGGCTGTAACGACGAGCACGAAGGTCAGGAAGGGCATTTCCGCAGTTTCTGCGCATCCACGGCCCTTATCTCACAAGCTGGAGAGAAATTCTGTCGAAGATCAAAATTCGTGATGGATACCACGGCACCAGTTGCCATCTGCGGATTGGCACAGCCATCCATCCGGCTTTTCTAAAACAGATGGATTCCGGCAGATGGCCGGATCAGCTCCATCCGTGCCGGTCCCTATCACAGGTCGGATGTGAGCCAGGAATGGAAGTCATAGGAGTTCAGGAAATGTTGCTTGAGGAGATTTAGAATTACTGCCTCGCTAGCCGCTGAGTCATCAAGGTAGGCCTTTTCGAGGATGAAGGCAAAGTCAGAGAGGGACATCTGGACTCTGGAGTGGGGTAATGATGAGGGTTTGTTCTGGGGTACAGATGACCTGCTGTGCTTTGAGGAGCCACGGCAACAGTCCAGAGTACCTCATCCCACTCCCCCTGGCTGCTCAAGGCATTCAACAAGAGTATAATCATTTGTCTAGACCCTCCAGCTCGTAGTAGGCTTACTTCAATATAAAGACTTGTTCATGAATCTTACTACCAGTCTACACTTCGCACTAAGTAACTTGAAGAAATGTCAACTGATATTTGGGGATTTGGGGGAATCAATCCCTAGATTGATGCTCTAGACTCAATGTCAACAGATGTCAGCTCATGGCACACCAAATCGCATCTAAGTGAGTAGCAAGCCCCAGTAGGGAGTTTCGAATAGTTTCACGGTGAATTGAGGTTGATAGCATAAACCTGTAATTCTCAGTCCCCCACCTGTTCATGTGGACTCCACGTGGACTGCCCAGAGTCCACTGGTAGACAGTGGACTCTGGATATTTTATGGACTCTGACCAGTGGACTCATTGTGGAGTCCATGTGGAGTCCATACTCCCTCCATAATCAGTCCACCCCCCTTCCACAGCCAGTCCACATCAGACTTAAAGTTTATATCCATTCTCAAGCCAGTGAAGTCTACATGGAATCCCCATGGAGTCCATGTGAACTCTTATAATCTCTACTTTTGACCGAAAGAAAATACATGGCATGCCCCAGGATTGAACCTGAGACCTTGGGAATAGCTATTACTAAGCTTTTGGTGTGAGTGCTAGCCACTAGGCTATTTGGTCTTATATATTTTATCTTGTAATTAGACTATACCCTATACCATATTCTATTTTTAGATTGCAAAGTCGATGCTCGGAAATCATTTTGCTGATTGTGAGACTAGTTTTTGACCAATTGCTTAGTTATTTTATAGCATCAACACTACAAAACAATGACAACAGTATTATATAATAAAAATGATGGGACTAATAATCATCATTAGTGGCAGTCCAGCAGTAGTCCACAATCAGTCCAGTGGTAGTCCATATGAGTCCAGTGGCTTCAGTCCACAATTAGAGTCCACATAGACTCCACAGAGCCTGGCAGGGGGGCGTGGACTGCTCATGGACTGCTCGTGGACTGATTTTGGCAGGGGGCCTGCCAAAAATTTGGCTTCTAGTCCACTAGTATACCACTGGATTCTTTGTGGAGTCCATGTGGAGTCCACACGAACAGGTGGGGGAGTGTGAAGTACTCGTGTGTTGGTTGAAATAGTGCTGATGCTCTTCAATAAAGATATCATACATATCCCGGAACCACTGTGCATTTGGAACGAAGCAATGGAACCCTTCTGAACTTGTATCCTCAAATAAAAGAAAGTCAATATATTGTTGCCCTCGCCATTGAGATATCGCAGCATTCTGCACAATGTGGTCAAGGTACTGAAGGTGAAGAAGGTCATACGCTAAGAGATGCTGCTGCCAAACCGTGTCAGAGAACTGTTTTGATCCCATGCCGCTAATGTGATGTGCAGAGAAAAGACACAAACGACAAAGTTCGTTTGCAACCAAACCAACCACACAAACACAAAGGCTGAGTTCGTTGAGAAGAGAGCAGCGTGGCCAGAGGGTAAAGTTCTCAATGGTGACACACCCCAAACTACCAATGCAGGTAAGACTACGCTCGTTTAAGAGGCGTAGGCAAGTCTTATTTACTTAATGAACTGAGGAAGTGAAGTCTCGACTCAGTTAGAGAAGTAGTCTAGTTTCCTTTTGACGAGTCCTCAAGAGCCTGCGTGGAGTAATGAAAAAAACACAAGAGTACGATTGAGAGAGAGATAAAATCTGAAGAATACAAGCTGGAGAAACTAAGTGCTACGTGGTCTACTTTTATAATGTGATTACTTTCTGTCACAGTCACGCCTCCTGCAATTTTGCCTACAATTTTCAAGGGTGCTGAGTCTTGAGGTTGCAAGGCTTGAGGCGGTTGTTGCGATGTCTGCGCTAAGTCAGACGCGGCGCAGGTCTGCCAATGATGCCGTGTTGCTATTGATGATCCCATTTTTTTTTTCTAGTTGTGCGGGCCTATCTTCGGTGCTTGGATCCTCCGTTTGTGGAGCCCCCTTACATTTTGAGAGATTTGCCCCCGCTGGTACCCTGTTTCTTATTTATCCTTTATGTGACTCGTCGGACAGAGAGAGACCTGCGGAGTACTTCACACTCCCCCACCTGTTCGCGTGGACTCCACGTGGACTCCACAAAGAATCCAGTGGCATACCAGTGGACTGGAAGCCAAATTTTTGGTAGGCCTCCTGCCAAAATCAGTCCACGAACAGTCCACGAGCAGTCCACGCCCCTCCTGCCAGGCTCTGTGGAGTCCATGTGGACTCTGATTGTGGACTGAAGTCACTGGACTCAAACCACTGGACTGATTGTGGACTACTGCTGGACTGCCACTAATGATGATTTTTGGTCCCATCATTTTTATTAGATAATACTGTTGTCATTGTTTTGTAGTATTGATGCTATAAAATAACTAAGCAATTGGTTAAAAACTAGTCTCACAATCAGCAAAATGATTTTCAAGCATTGAGGTTGCAATCTAAAAATAGGATATGGTATAGGGTATAGTCTAGTTACAAGGTAAGATATATAAGACCAAATAGCTTAGTGGCTAGCACTCATGTGAAAAGCTTAGTAATAGCTATTTTCAAGGTCTCAGGTTCAATCCTGAGGCTTGCCATTTATTTTCTTTCTGTCAAAAGTAGAGATCATAAAAGTTCACATGGACTCCACGTGGACTCCATGTGGACTCCACTGGCTTGGGAATGGATATAAACTCTAAGTCTGATGTGAACTGGCTGTGGAGGGGGGGGGTGGACTGATTGTGGAGGGGGTATGGACTCCACGTGGACTCCACAATGTGTCCATTGGTCAGAGTCCATAAAATATGTAGACCAGTGGACTCTGAGCAGTCCGCGTGGAGTCCACGTGAACAGGTGGGGGACTGAGAATTACAGGAGGAACCCCCAAAACTGACAAGTCCTTATTGCGTGAAGTGTCCAAGACTGAAGCCGCCCAAGCCGTAGTCGGAATTCTCTGACGCGGCGCAGCAAATTCCGAATGCTATGGATGTCATTGCTCCCACTGCCTGGTGTCTCTGCACCACCCTGTTTTCAATACTCCTTGGAGTGGGGGACACTTTCTAGGATCTAGACAGTCTGACTCGTTTGACGACTTGCCAGGTGTGATACCCTTGTATGGCAAGGAGGGGTGGTTGTTGCTGGCGCCCCGCATGTTTCGCATGCACCGGGACTCTAAGATATTTAGATATTTCGTACATTATTTGTCAAGCCTCTCAGCTATGAACTTGAGGAAGCTTCAGTACTAATCCATCTTACCAGTGATCACCAGTATTCCCTTCTCAGACGGCGTCTGAGTATCCTTTTCTTTTTAGTCCAGGTTCTGACCTTGGAGGCCGGTGTAAGCATATTGTCACTTAGTGCTCGAGCCGGTGCTATGACCCTTACACCTACAACGTAAAACCACGAAAATAGTCTACGGTTGTATCACCGCTTTGGAAATGAGTGCATAAGAGCGAAAAGTCCTTTCAACATGCCACTGCGATGGCTAAGGCGAGCTGGGAACTCAGCAGCTAGCATGCTAGGCAAGGCATCGAGGATGCAATGATCCCAGCTCTGCCAGGTAACCGTCTTCTTTCCGGTTTTGGGGTGGACACAATGGCGGCACCGATAGCAAAAGCCAATGAGCCAAAATGTCGACTTGAGTTCAACGACACAACGGGGCTTCACCATTGTGCAGTGATGGTTGAGGGCATGGTGGCAGTTCGGGCATGGTAGCTGCTTGTAGAGTACTTGGGGGTCCCAGATAAAGAAGCAAGGGTTGTAGACAGACTGGGGAGAGAGTACTGGACTGTTCAGCAGAAACCAGGTTGCAGGAGACCAAACCCAGAAGTCCCAGTCCGTAGACTCGTACAGAGCAGGTGCCCCATTAGCAGACTTTGCCTGGTACTTAGCCAAGCAAGCTTGGAACGCGTTGACGAGCCAAGGGGGATGGCGGGCATGAATGCGAGCATTGATTGTTGGGGTTGGCATGGGGGTGCTGTTGCTGGTGTCCTCTGCATCTTTTTCATCATTGTTCTTGTCCCCCTCATTGTCCATGTCACCCTCAATCCCAATTCCCTCTCCACCTGCACCATCTTCATCTTCATCTTCATCGTCGAGTGATACAGGCGGTGGCGGATGTGGTGACCATGCATTTGGTGGAGCAGTGTTTGTACTGGGTTGAATTCTGCAGCGAGGCACGTTTTCTGGAGCACGAAATGGCGCGGTATGTGAAGGAAGTGGCTTCTGGGGTCTATCACGACTTGATTCCAAGAAAATTGGTGTGAGAGGGCAGTTGCTTGGGTGATGTGGGTGCAGCTGGCCATGCAAGGTTGCTGGAACAACCTGCTCATTTCAGCATCGGATTTCAAAGGATTTTGAAGATGAGTACTCACTATTGGCCCTCCCGTAAGTTCTACACAAACTCGTCTTGCAGGTTTCGCAGTTATTGCCTTCGGTGGATGGCCCGCCACTTTGCAGGTGGTGGGCTCCCATCCGGAATGACCACTACCTTCCGTGGCCGACCTCGAGGCTGTTTGGGGCCCTCATGGATTTTATTCTCTCGGGACAACCCCTTTTTTGCTTTCCCAGTATCACTGGGGCAGGCTGCAGTGTGCCGGTACCACCTAAGACAGAAAGTGACTCCGAGCACGGTGGATTTGATTCCATTGCTGTCAGCGAGTGTGGGGCAGCACTTTCATGCTCTCTGGTGAGAGATAGAGGGCCAAAGGGATCTGGTGATAACATTGCTGCTTAGCACTAATCAGGATGATAGATATGAGCATGTAAACAGACCTTGTCGTAAACTCGTGCTCGTCAGTCGTCAAGATGAAAACCACTGCTATAAAACCCAAGATTCGACGTTCTTTCAGGATATAAATGATATATTTTCTTACTTGAGTACTTAAGTTGGCATTATAGTGAGAAAACACATCAATGGGATGTGAGCATGAGCATTAGTTCCAGTGAGACGCGCTAAGTACTGGCGCTGGCTGAACGCATGTGGGAAAGCTTATGTAATTTGGCTAAAGACACTGAGTAAGGTAGACACAGTCCATACTCGTCTAACCCCATGTGAGGGGTGCGAAGTGTCCGAATTCAGCCAGAAAAACATATTGTGGCCTCGTTCTGCAGCTTCGAGTCCAATAGCCACTATTGGCTTCCATAGGATTACGGGAAATCCATGAATATATATGTTTGTGAAGTTATGGAACAATAAGATGATATCTGAGGGAGTAGATCCCGAAATACTGCAAAGGCCCCTAAAGTAGGCCAAAATCTTACCCGGGAAGGCCAGTTCCTATTTCTTTGAACTAGTTGAGATATTAGTGCTCTCCATGTCCATTATATATCGAGTAGACACCCTCAAGGCATAAATAATGCTGCAGGGGCCCACCTATGTAGAATAGCAGCATCCCAGGGCCATTTTGGCATGGTTTTCAGTCTTTTGGGATTTACTTTCCCAGTTTTGCCCTAATCCCTTCAAAAGCTCGCAAGTATGTCTTCAATTGGTATTCGAACAGATCTATGGGAACTGATTTGGACTAAAAGGCGCCCAAAGATTTTGAGGGGCCATTATCTCTCCTTTTCTCAATGGGATCTCGACCACTTTCGGACGGTTCACACGCCTCACGTGGGGTTAGACGAGTATGGACTGCGTCTACCTTGGGGGATGACCATTGGAATAGGAATAGGATATGGAGAAAATACCAAATATGATAGGATTGAACAAAAAGAATAGGATAACGCCAGATTGGATAGGATGATGCCCGGAGAAGGCCACGGCCTTGGCCCGCTTCGCCTACCAAATTAGGCACTAACGCCAGAGATGCCTGGGCGCTTACCAGACTCAGACATGCTGCATTTACTCAAACAGAAGATAAGCCAAGGTCCCAATATCTTCTCTATTATCACAATATAACCCTATTCTATGCAGCTGTGCTTGTCTGTAGTCTTAGAATTAAGTCCGGGCAGGCAGAATTTTGTTGGAGTTTCAACTGGACCTTGGTGGGACTAGCAAAGAGTGATCAACCGTGGGCGCTACAGCAATCAACTATTGCTCAAACTCGCCCTGGGCCCTCTTTAGTATGCATATAAGGCCCTAGTACAGGTAAGAAGAGGAGGACTTCTCTAGATTCTGGCGATGCTATGCTGACTACTGCCTGAGAGATGGGAATTGTGGCACAGCCACAATTAAGTCATCAAGTCAACAAGCGCCCACACAACACACCTCCATCATCGTTTCTTGGAGGTTCAGGACTTTGCTAAGGCCAAGCAATAGCAGATATAAGCTCATAGCATGTATTTAAATACATATATGCAAGAAATAAGACTTCTGAAGTGACTGATGATCCAGAGATGCTAGGTATCAGTCTTTTTGTCTCATTGCCATTATTACCAACTGCCTACTCCTCCTTTGCAAAATTCGATCCTGTAGTGCTTTCCTGGTCATGCCATCTTTTAATCATTATTTATTAGCTGTAACTAGTAGATGTCAGCTGTCAGTCCAAATGGCTCTGGAAATTCAAGGAGATTGACCCCCTGGTCAAGCATGTCGCCTCCAAGACTGGCGTTGAGGGGTTCCAAAGGTGAGGCAATAGGCACATCAATATTTTCGAGGGGTGCCGGGAGCGAGTTAAAAATGGCGCCGTTGCTTGAAGTCACCTCGAAACGATGGCCTGGACGAGTCATACATGCTACTGGTGTCTTCAAGTTGGATTGATGATGTGACTGAGCTCCCACGACTTCTTCTTCCTGTGTCCAAGGCGAAAAGCGAGTTCTGCTGAGTCTTGTTGTAGTGGAGCATGGTGAGGTAGGCCTCGTGCTTGAACCAAGATTCGGGAACTTCATGGAGAAGACGAACCAAACGGGGTGAGTCGACCAACTAGCTACCGGGTGCTCAGCGGCATCATCAGTATAAGCGCCCTTCACTTATCTCAGTCCTCGCTCAGAGTATCATCGAAGAACCTGAGCTTCCCTACCAATTGCCCCGCAAAATCGCAACACACGGCCAAATCTACGTCCGGAACATGGTTGCGGTCGCCGAGGGTTTCCCCTGCTGGGACCCGTTGCAGACTTCCCCGAGGACGCCGTCAAACCTGGCGACGTTGGAATACTCTGCGCCCGAGACGGTTCCAAAAACTATTCAACATCTGGGGAGAGGTGACGGAAAACTCGTCAAATTTTAAATCGAACCACATTGACACAAGCGGGATAGCCTGTAAGTAATAGTAGTGATCATAGGGAATGAATGGGCAGTAAGGCGGGACTGCAAGGGCAAGGCTGGGCAAGGGAGGCAACCGAAAGGCAAGACTGATTGTTCTGGGAAGGGAAAGGAGGGGAGGGGGTCGCGTATGGCAGACGCTAGGCATAGGAAAAAGAGAAAGGTGGGAAGGATGATGAGAGGAGATGATTTGCATATCTAAGTCCGATGGGAGGCATATTATCAAGGAGAAAGGAGAGGGAAGGCTGAATCTATATTGTCTCCAGCATACCCTACAAACGGTCGAAATAGGCAATTCGATGCAATGGACAATGTTTGTGAACTCCTGGGGAAGGCTGCCTGTGATGGTGGCCTTCACATTTCCACTGGGGCGAAGCCGACGTAGTGCTTCCATGATACGAGCCAAGAAAGAAAGCTTCTCTACCCCTCTCACTTCTTGGGACTTCCACAAGGAAAACATACGCACACTAATGGTCTCCAGTGTTACCGACGGCTTCGGACGAAGAACGACGGCAGGAAGGGCGTCTCCAAGAACTGTCAAGTCCGTGGCATCGACCTCCGAGTGCCTCGAAAAGTATTGGATCGTCATACTAGTTGACCTCTCCTTGTGTTTAATCTGAATTGTGTTCCAGTGCAGCTCTTCCGCCTCAGTGGTTTCAGAGCCATCTGTGCGTGTGTACCCCGCAGTCGCTTTTGGGTTTTTCGATGCTTCGCCTTGGATGGACACCGCCCGCTGCTTCATGATTTTCTTTGACCATTGCGTGGTAGATTCTCGTGTGAGATTGAGTCTTCCCATTGGGTCGGGGAGTGTGCGGGGCCAATTACATGTCTGATTGCAGATTATGCTGATGTCGGCTTGTTCAATGGAGTATGTTATAGGGCCTCTGTAATGAAGTTTGGAGAACGCAACAATGTGCAATGTAGGTGAATCGTCTGACTGCTTGACCTATGAAAAATATTGCAAAAATACTGTAAGACTCGAGGTGTAAGGGGTGTAGCCCGCTTATCACCCAGATCCAGGAACACACAATGAGCAAGACCAATAGGTATATTGGAACTACTCTAAGTATGTGTGGATACGGGTAAAGGTGGGGCTAAAGAAAGGAAGGAAGGCTCCGCCGTCGCGTTGTGCTGGCGGCGGAGGCTTCTGAACCAAACAACTACATACGGCGTCAATATCTAGGGGCTTCGAGGGACCCCGCGTTACACGAGGTAAACAGTGTTGAGAGTCTTGAGACGCGTACCGTAAAGTTGAGGCCCATTGACCACTCGAGTCCGATGCGCAGGCCATTAGAGTCTGGGATAGCCCTCGCACCGAAGTCAATCTCCGAACCTATACCACTGGTAATGGGACCGGCAGAGAGCTCCCCTTTCCCTGCAGCGTCCTCAACCCCCGGTAGGAAGACCTTCTCGTCCGACACTTGTGCTCGTTGCTCAACTGAATGAGGGGATCCAACCTCCCAGCCCTTGCCAGTATTGCACTGCAGAACAACAGGGTAGTCTGTCAGAATGGTTTTCATGCCGAACATGAGCTTATTTCCTTTTCCTTTGGAGAGGTTACGGAGGAAAGTGACCACAATCTCCTGATGGTCTGACGAGATGAAGCCCCCACTTTCGTTCAGTCTAAAGCCTGGCTTGGCTACCCAGTCCTTCTCCTTGATTCCACTGTCTTTAAAAAAAGTGATCATCTCCTCTCGCTTGTCGTCAAGATGCCGTTTGGCAGCAAGTGCAAGGATTAACGTATGCTTATATGTTGGTGGAGCTCCCGAAGCATCCTGATGCATGTTAACTTGTGACCCCGTTCCGGTGACACCCTGCAGAGGAGGGGATGGTGAGGGTTTTGGGGTATTGGGAGTTGGAGTAAGGAGGGGTGTCGTCAAAGGGGTTGCAGAAAGGGGCCATGGTGGAGTACTTCACACTCCCCCACCTGTTCGTGTGGACTCCACATGGACTCCACAAAGAATCCAGTGGTATACTAGTGGACTAGAAGCCAAATTTTTGGCAGGCCCCCTGCCAAAATCAGTCCACGAGCAGTCCATGAGCAGTCCACGCCCCCCTGCCAGGCTCTGTGGAGTCTATGTGGACTCTAATTGTGGACTGAAGCCACTGGACTCATATGGACTACCACTGGACTGATTGTGGACTACTGCTGGACTGCCACTAATGATGATTATTAGTCCCATCATTTTTATTATATAATACTGTTGTCATTGTTTTGTAGTGTTGATGCTATAAAATAACTAAGCAATTGGTCAAAAACTAGTCTCACAATCAGCAAAATGATTTCCGAGCATCGACTTTGCAATCTAAAAATAGAATATGGTATAGGGTATAGTCTAATTACAAGATAAAATATATAAGACCAAATAGCCTAGTGGCTAGCACTCACACCAAAAGCTTAGTAATAGCTATTCCCAAGGTCTCAGGTTCAATCCTGGGGCATGCCATGTATTTTCTTTCGGTCAAAAGTAGAGATTATAAGAGTTCACATGGACTCCATGGGGACTCCATGTAGACTTCACTGGCTTGAGAATGGATATAAACTTTAAGTCTGATGTGGACTGGCTGTGGAAGGGGGGTGGACTGATTATGGAGGGAGTATGGACTCCACATGGACTCCACAATGAGTCCACTGGTCAGAGTCCATAAAATATCCAGAGTCCACTGGTAGACCAGTGGACTCTGGGCAGTCCACGTGGAGTCCACATGAACAGGTGGGGGACTGAGAATTACAGCCATGGTGCATGCTCTGTTTCTGGACTTGGAAGTTCTGGGCGAGTGGAGAGGAGCGGGAAAAGATTCAAGTTCAGGTGTTAGGGAGTAATTATATTCGATTGCAGTACTTACGCTGTGGTATATCGTGTGTAATGGTCGTTGTTGTAGGACCGCTCGGAATGTGGTCCTGTACCCCAATGACAGAGGCTTTGTTGTCAAAGATCGTCACATCATTGGGCACTATCGTTGAAGGCGGGGGAGTCGCAAAAAAGCGCTGTGTATGCACAGTCGACTCTGTGTTCTTAAATATTGGAATGATGCAGTCAGTGTGACGGGGTCGAGGAATGGATTCAACTTCGCTGCGTGGGCTGGATGAGGCAGGAGACAGTTGGGAGACAGGCTACAAACCAACTGTTCGTATCGAGCTTCAGGAGAAGAGTGTTTGGTGGTAGTGGATTGAACGACGGCCCCGGTGAGATCATGATGGGTTGACCTCAGACCTGGGCAGACCGTGTAGACTCGTGACCACCACCCGCTCTATGAGTGGGACAGTCAAAAGTCATACCGGTTACAGGGTCTAGGGCGGGCGGGCCACTCCCATCACTCTCCTTCTGCGCAATAGGTATTATTCTATTCAGAAACCCCGTCTGCATGACACTGATGAGATCGATGCGAGAGTGCGGAAAACCACTCTCGTCACAACCAACCAACACACACAAGCTTTACAAGCTAGGGAGAAGGTTTACTAAGTCAATGTATTCAGTGTAAAGCGTTTCTAGGGCTTTAGGAGTCGACTATTCTCAAAGGTTCGATGTTGTATAAGCTTATGTATTTATTCGAGAATTTATACGATTTTATCTGATTTTATACGTCGAGTATTCGGGCAGGAATCGAGGTTCGAGAGGGTGTACGGGCGATTAGGCGCCGGGCTGACTAAGTGATGTAGTGATCGGGTTGCTTGGATAAGCGTCGCGCTGATGGCGTCGATAATCAGTTTTGCTTGGACTCAATCGTAACGGGGACTCGATAGTGGGGTCAAAGGTGAGTCTTATTTCGATATATATGGTGCTAATGGTCGATCTAGGGGTATGATAGGTACGAGGAGACCACAGGTGGTTCGGAGATGCCGTGCTCGGGACTTCGAGACGGCCGGGGACGCGGACGGGCGCTAATCGATGAAGGGTCGATAGGGATCGATGAAGACGTCTAGCGTAGACGCGTTGGCGATGAGGGATACGGTGAGTCTTGGCTTGGTGTGGTCCGGCTGATGCGAGGTAGAGGCGAGCGGGACAGGCAGATGGGGTTGTTGGAAGGGGGCAGATGGGCAGCGGCGCGAGTGGACGCGACGAAGGACGGAGGGAAACGACGACGGGAACTCACGAACAACTGACTGACGGTAAGACGAACTTCTGGGTAAAACTATACTGATTTCTCATTTCTTAGGTACAAAGTATATATCATACGGAATTTTACAGGTGCCCCAAACTCAACATTCGGACGGATAACATCATTCGCTCGATTAGGTGAGTCTCGAACTGGTCTGGTCCAGTCGATTCACGGTGACAGGTTACCTCCGCTTCTAAGAAGACGGACGCACGCGGGTTTCGACAGGGAATTCGGTTGGCCGAATTCGGCGCGCGGGGTCCGCGCACTTAGACGCGCGCGGCCGCTCGGCATCGTACTCGAAGACAGAGATGCGCGCCAGACGCGCGCTTCGATTTCTCAAGGTATGTCTTCTTCGAGGCTTCGGACTTCCGCTGGAGGGATACGAGGGCTTACGCGTACACCGTGCCAAGGTGAACGCGTCCCAGGAAGCGCCTCAAGCCGGTAAGCTTTATTGTTCTTCGATAATCACGTTGGGACTGCGCGCTAATTCGGGGTACGATTGTAAAGATAATCGAACTTCGATATCCAGGGTTGGGATCGATAGGGCGATCGAAGGCGTGGCGAAGCCTCGACCTTCGGGGCGGTCTCGAGAAGGCGGGAAGATGAGTCGGGCAGGGGCGCGCGTACCGGGCGGGTGATATCTCGATATGGGAACGGCGTCCGCGCTCGAGCACAGATTGCCTGTCTGCGCTGCGAGCCTCTTAGCAACAGTAGGTCGGCATAGATGTCTAATATTATAAAGGTTATTTCACCGCTCGCGAGTGCGTGTATAGGCAGGGCATAACCGCCATACACAGGCTACTCCATAAGCGGCGCGCCTTCGTACGTTTACTAAGGTGCGTAGGCCATCTCTAGCACTCGAGGGATGCTGGAGACTGGTACCCCATACAGTATTAACTGTACGGGTTTGACTGGTACAGGAATGGTGTGGATATACAGAGAAAATGCGCGAAAACTGCAAGGTTTTCGGCACCTACGACAACGGTCGTATCAACGCCAGTTTGGAAATCCTGATCACGCGCGCGGTACTTGACCACACTGCATCCAGCTCGCTTACAGTGGTCCCGAGCGTTTCATAACATATACATTGGCTTGGATTCCGGAAGCAGCCCCAGCACTTCAACACATGCCCTATGAATAGAATATATTGATTAGACTGCTATAGATGCATGAATTTCGTAGACTATGCTGCCATGAGTTGTATTTGGCGCCCTAGTGTCCTGGAAGCACCCACATGTCAACGTTGGTGGCCGATCAACACCATCATGATCTCGGTCCCCTGGCTCCATCCACCGTATGGGTCCGTACAAGGTCCGTAACCCAATAGACGGGGTTTCCAAATAGAATTGTCCGCGCAATAGACTGCACCTCGTTCCTGTTAGCGTCACCTCAGTCACCCGGACCGGGGACCTCCTTAGGTACCCAAGACCAGACAGTCCACCCACCTAAGAAGGGGGTCCCTGGTGGTTCTGTCCAAGGCTGGATTTTTTCCACTGGGCTGGTTTTGGTCCATTTGTGTGTCCGTTTGTCCAGGTGTCTGGGGTCTTTGTTAATGGATTTTTTTCCAGGGTTGGAATTTTGTCCAATCAGCTGGACTTTTTCCATTTGATCTAGTATGGACTTGACCAGCATTGGACTTTTCCAATCATGATTGTGGAGCAGTCCACCAACCTGTTTTGCATAGATTGGACAAGTCCATTATAGTCTGGACTAGTCCACTGCTGTCATTTGATGAATTGGACTAGTCCACTGCTGTTATTTGATAAATTGGTCTAGTCCACTGCTGATGACATCAGTCTAATGACATTGATGGTACCTGTACCTATGATGTCATGATCTACATTGATGGACCCTGTGCCTGTATCATTATGACATCATTGATGGTACCTGTGCCTGATTTGCATGACAGCATTGATGGTACCTGTACCTGTGATGTCATGATCTACATGATGTCACTTTGATTAATGACTGTCATGATGTCATGCAAATCATGACGTCATGCTCATTTAGATAAGAGGTGTGCTGAACAGATTCCCTCATATCTCACTCAGTTCCTGTCTGATAAGAATGGTTTTGATGTCATTGGAAAGTGTGAAGTAAGGAGAGTACAGTGGGGTATGTTGTGCGCTCTTCATGTGGGGCTATAGCTTGTGAAATCATGAAAATGCCATTTAAGATGTATATTAGGGTGAGCTTGGGTCAAGATAGCTGAATATCTCACCCATTTCCTAATCAATTTAAATAAAATGTGTATCAATAGAAAGCTCCGGCAACCTAGAGTAAATCTATGACTACGTCACCCCTTAAAACCCTTTGTACAAACCTGAATGTGGCATGCAACCTGAGACTCAATGTCTAGTAAGATTACACTTCTCCAGACACTATTTCATGAATATAAAGCCTTACAAGTATACACCAGACTGCAGTGCATCTATCTTTGGAGAAACATGACTTTATGCAAACCAGCTTTAAAATGGCACAATTGTCTCAATTGCTATTTATGGTAAGCAGGTAGAGGTACAAGGACACTGTGAAAGTATACCCTCAAATAGTAGGTTTCTATTCCAAAAGACTGCAAGCAAATCCAAGCAGTAGAAGATGATCTACAAGAAGAACTAGCTCTAAGTGCATCCTTGAATCTTTAGTTGCACACTTGTACATCTTCAGACCATAGTTAAGGCTAAGACTAGACATATCTCCATGCTCACTGGATGGTTTTGGCTACTTTCTTTTGCATTCTTAACTAGGTGTTGGAGTGGGGTGACCCACTCCAGAGACGAGAGAGAGGAGGAGAGAAGCCAGAGTAGATTAGACACGCAGAGTTGGCGCGGGTCGGTGTTTGGCGGTGTTCTGCTGTAGCTTTGTAGATTAGTCAGCTTTGGCTTTTGGCGACGCGTCGCGTCTGTTGTTCCTGGACCCAATACCACTGTGTTGTTCTTGCTCTTCGTCGTCGTCACCTCACAGCTTTCATCTCTTGTCGTCTGTGCATCTCTCAGCATCCGACCGTCCCATTCTGGTGACAACAGTGGGATCCCACCACGCATTCAAGTGGTGGGGTCATCGAGCTTCAGCCACATCGTCGCATCATCGCATATCAACATCGTCGAAGAATCAGTCGCAGCAACGGCAGTGGTGGAAGCTCAGCGAATCCTTTCGGTCGAATCGGTCGCATTATCAGCTCAACATCAGCTCGCATTGGACAAAATCGGAGGAAAATACAAAAGTTCCATTGGTTTGGAATGAGCAGTCGCATCGTTCGCAGGACTCCTTCTGGGGGTCTTGGTCGCGGAGGACGGCTGTAGGTCTACAATCGCATCGTTCGCGGAGGATTCACCCTGGTGGTCTTGGTCGCGGAGGACGGTTGGAGGCCGTGTCTGTCGAAACGTCGGCAATCGCATCGTTCGCGGAGGACTCATTTTGGAGGTCTTGGTCGCGGAGGACGGTTACAGGCGCAATCGCATTGTTCGCGGGGGACTCACCTCGGTGGTCTCGGTCGTGGAGGACGGTTGTCGGCTCGCATTCGTGGTAGAAATGTCGGCAATCGCATCGTCAGCGGGCGATCCTGAGGGATCGTGGCCGTGTAGGACGGTTGCAGGCTTCGTGGTAGAAACGTCGGCAATCGCATCGTCAGCGGGCGATCCTGAGGGATTGTGGCCGTGTAGGACGGTTGTCGGCTCGCAGTTGGCGTCCGAGGGCAAGGTTGCGACCGCGTCCAAGGTGTAGGTCCTGTCGTTGGCGTCCGAGGGCAAGGTTGCGACCGCGTCCGAGGTGTTAGTCCTGTGGTGTGTTTGGCGTCCAAGGGCAAGGTTGCGACCGCGTCCGAGGTGTTAGTCCTGTGGTGTGTTTGGCGGTGTCAGGTTGGAAGAGGCGAGGGAGGTGTGGAGTGCGGGGTCAGGGTCCGAGGAGGAGGAGGAGGGCTGGAGTGACGAGGAGTGAGGCTGTGGACCGTGGTACGAGGCTGGGACGTTGAGCGGGGCTCAGACACGTCGGTTGATGAGGCGTCGAGCGTTGGCTCGGACACGCCAGGGGTGGGGGTTAGGTGTGGTGTTTGGTGGTGGTGGTTGTTCGATTTCTAGGTGGCTGCGGAGAGGCGGCTGTTTCAAGGCTGTTGTTTCTCGTTTTCTTTTCTTTTTTTGTTGTGTTTTGTCGCGCCGGGACGGCGCTGCTTTCGAGGGGGGAGCATGGAGTGGGGTGACCCACTCCAGAGACGAGAGAGAGGAGGAGAGAAGCCAGAGTAGATTAGACGCGCAGAGTTGGCGCGGGTCGGTGTTTGGCGGTGTTCTGCTGTAGCTTTGTAGATTAGTCAGCTTTGGCTTTTGGCGACGCGTCGCGTCTGTTGTTCCTGGACCCAATACCACTGTGTTGTTCTTGCTCTTCGTCGTCGTCGCCTCACAGCTTTCATCTCTTGTCGTCTGTGCATCTCTCAGCATCCGACCGTCCCAGTGTTTGTCCCTTTCCTATCCAAGTATGTATATTGCTAGAACTATCAGAAAAGGGTCCAAAAATAGTGATTTGTAGCACAGGAACCAAGCTTGGGCAATTACACCATTACATCACCAATCATCTATGGATAGCAAAACTTGGTGCTGGATTGGCTACATGACATGTCTAAAGGCATACTGGGTATGGATGTTTACCATCTACCCTTGCTTTAGGTCTTCAGTGACACTAACCCTAATGCTTCTCACAATTGGCACCTTTGGAGTATTGAATGGTAAGATAATGTGGAGTGGGGATGCCACATATACCACTGTATACCCCTTAAGCTAAGGTTTAAAATGATACTAGATTCATCCTTATCAGAGGAGAACTGAGTGAAATATGAATGAATCAGTCCCACATTCTCCTTATCTAAATGAGCATCCTGTTGGTGTAATGGCATTTCCATCATTTTCAAGGTATATATATTATGAGAATAGGATGCACTACATAGGCCACTCTACACTTCTCATTTTACACTTTCCAATAATACTAAAACCATCCCTATCAGACAGGAACTGAGTGAGATATGAGGGAATCTGTTCAGCACACCTCTTATCTAAATGAGCATGACATCATGACAGTTATTAATCAAAGTGACATCATGTAGATCATGACATCACAGGTACAGGTACCATCAATGCTGTCATGCAAATCAGGCACAGGTACCATCAATGATGTCATAATGATACAGGCACAGGGTCCATCAATGTAGATCATGACATCATAGGTACAGGTACCATCAATGTCATTAGACTGATGTCATCAGCAGTGGACTAGACCAATTTATCAAATAACAGCAGTGGACTAGTCCAATTCATCAAATGACAGCAGTGGACTAGTCCAAAATATAATGGACTTGTCCAATCTATGCAAAAGAGGTTAGTGGACTAGTCCACAATCATGATTGGAAAAGTCCAATGCTGGTCAAGTCCATACTAGATCAAATGGAAAAAGTCCAGCTGATTGGACAAAATTCCAACCCTGGAAAAAAATCCATTAACAAAGACCCCAGACACCTGGACAAACGGACACACAAATGGACCAAAACCAGCCCAGTGGAAAAAATCCAGCCTTGGACAGAACCACCAGGGACCCCCTTCTTAGGTGGGTGGACTGTCTGGTCTTGGGTACCTAAGGAGGTCCCCGGTCCGGGTGACTGAGGTGTTAGCGTCGCACTTTGTTTGGGATAAGTAAATCAGAACTTTCCTGGTGACTTGTTTCCAGCCTCGCAATTGATGCAATGGTCTGGCAATCCACCCTAAGTCCCCAATACATGCAGCCATTCCCTCCGCATTGCTATTTGACTTGCATTCGACACTCTGGCTCGATTGGGGGGCGTGTTCTAGGGATGCTATGGCTGACTTGCACAGTGGCCGTTGCAAAGCACGGCTCGTTACAAGCCCGTCTTTTGCATGGTCTGGCGCAAGCATGAGACCGTGATTCCTTGATGAACCTTCTCTCGGCCTTGAGCTCAGTAGTGGCAGCAGACCAGGCAGGAGAAGGCTGTGAGCGCCTAGTGAGTGCAAGGGTTGAAAGCCATGATAACCTAAGGCGTGCTCGCACCAGATATCGGAGCCCAATGCCCTGCGATATAAGGACCCAACACCCATCTATATGATAATATCGCAGTGCAACGTGCAGTAAACAATGCGCGAAGCCCTGAGCAGCGACACAAATGGACAGGTGATGATGAAAGCCCCACAGGATGAGTGGACTTTGTCGTGAACACCGGTCAGCCTACCTATTTTCTCTTCTTTTCCTTTCATTTCTTCCTTTCTATTCATTCGTGCGCATTCCTGCACACTCTTGCACACCTTTGCACACCCTTGCACACCTTCACACTGCCTTCGCTCTTCTGAGCCTTCCCCTCACTTCATGCACAGCATGTTTATGCTTCTTATTCTCGTGCACAGCATGTTCACACCTTGTTCACACATTTGTTTTCAGGCGCACTGCCCGCGTGCTGCCTTTTAGTCATATCGACTCATATGGACTCTATTGTTCTTTGGATCATTCTATTGTTCTATTTTCGTTCGAGATCATCTGGACACATATATACTCGTAGCTACTCGTTCATTATTCCCCACTTGATCTCTTTGACTATACAGGTACATAGTCGCTTCGCTCCTATTCCCTGTATTTTATTTACCTTTGACTATACAGCTCTTGTATCTGCATCGCTGCTCGTCACTCGTCCGACCTCTGCTCCTCTGCTCTCTGCTCTCTGCTCGTCGCTCGTCCGACATCAGCTGGCGTCTTCGCCACAGACTTGGCCGAGCTTATCGACGATGCGCAACCCGACCAAGCGTGCACTCTTTTCGAGCACTTCAGTGCTGGCGGTGAACCTGCTGCTTCCGAAGTGGACACATTGATAAACTTGCGAAGCAGCTGATCCAAATTGTATAATCGGAAAGGGATGCTGGCAGGTGTGTTTGTACTGCTCTTCAAGAACACTTCATTCGGACGGATGTTTGGGCGACAGTTAAGACTTGCCATGTTCTCTTCGGTAGCAAAAGTAGTGTCGATATATCCCATAGACGGCCGCCATACAATACAGTGTGATCTAGAAGCGAAATTAGAAGATTGCTTTCCGCTTCAACTTGTGACTTGTGTATTTTGAGCCTCTTTTGACACTTGCTCCTTGCCCGGCTTGCGGTATGGCTAAAATGAACAAGGGGCCTCCGGGATCAAAATCCTGGACCAGGGGTATAGGTAGGTAGGGGGTCTGGGGCTCCACCCCAGAGAAAATTGACCATGGCTGAAAACCGCAGATTTTCGGGCTATTTTGGGTCCCCTGGCTGTCCTCAATAGTATAGACTCATAATACAATAATAACACACAACACAGATATATGTACACCTTCAAAAAGCAGCCTACAAGGTGCCCGTCGGTCCTTGACTATATTTGGTAGTGCCCAGATCACGAATACGGGACCAGCCCGGCTGTCCAAGTCAATTCTCTCCTTCGTTACGCATCGGCTTGCTGTGGTTACGCTACGATAACGTTACGATACCATGGTCAAATGGAAAGCGAAATCCAGACTCCTGACAGACAAGAAAAGGGTCAGTAAGTTGCAAACAACATACAATGGCTCTGGACTAATGCAGACACTAGACACGATTCCAATACAATGATACGGACAAGAACCAAAAAACACTAGTATGCCCGGACTGCCAGGAAGTCGTGAACTTAGGGAAGGGTGGGATAGAAAACTACGAAGCCCATCATGTAGGCTCTATCAAGTGCAAGAAGGCGAAGAATGCACGGTCGAACCCGAAGTGAGTCAAAAAGCCAAAGAACCAAGACACCGATGGCCAACCAACCTCAATTCTTGGGTTTTTGACAAAGTGTACACCAAAGATACCAGCCCTCATTGCTCCTCCACCTCCAGTTCAATCGACCTCGTCTACAGCTCCAGCCATACAGCCCATAGTCACCACGATTGGCAGAGCACGCCATCAGCGCCCTGCTCAGGCTGCACCTATACCCGAAACAGTACCCAACCGTCAGCCACTCTGCGACGTTGCCCAGAACCTCAAGCTACTCACTGAAGGTCTCCTCGACTCCATTCCCGAGGCTACCGAAGCTGCTAAGACAGCGATCTTCGCAAACGATCCACGGTCTTTCGACAACCCATCAGCTGACAGCGAGGAGCTGTGGCAGGACAGCATCAACGGCACATTGAAGAGCGTTCTCGGGTAGAACATGGAAATGGATGGAGACGAGCTTGTTCGGCGAGGGAAGTACGGGATCATTGGGCTTGTGGCGTTTGTCGAATACTTCATCACAGAGAGAGGTGTGCCGGAAGCGTTGTTTGAAGGAAAACTGTCAATTCTAATGGAGGAGATGAGGAAACGGTGAGTTCGTCGCTACTGAGGATGCATAATATACTTACCATCTAGCGATATTACAGACAGAAACCGAGTGAGGACGACATCTCTGTTCACATTGCCAGCGCGCCGTCATCCCCATTTTTCCAACCTTCCTCGCCAGCTTTACCACCTTCGTCACCAGCTCCTTCATCTCCGGGTCTCCTGCCTACTTCACCAGCGATGCCACCATCATCACCACCTCCTTCATCGCCACCCGTTCACCCCGAGTTCACGGACGATGATGGCATTCCCGAGATTGAGCGAGGACTTCGCACTCCCCCATAATTCCCACAGGACTCCAGGTAGACTTCCGCCGGAAGTCCGGTGGACTTGCTGGACTTCCGGTGGACTTCCTGGACTTTTGCTGGACTTTTTGTCCGGTAAGGGGGTAAAAGTGCCCTGAACCGGAGTCCGGCAGAGTTCAGCAGAGTCTAGCAGAGTCCAGTAAGGTCTAGTTGGACTCCAGTACCTGCCAAATTAGAGTCTGGTACAGTCCAGCAGGTGTCCAGTCCAACTGGAGTCCTGCTGGTCCAGTGGACTGTCCAGCTAGACTCCGGGAGCAAGTGGAACAGGCTAGTTACATCAGTTATAACTAAAGTACAATTGTAAAAGCCTATCATTATTCTTTTGTAATTAAGCCTAATAGTGACAGGTGATGCCATCATTATTGTCAAGCATTGGAAACCCATCATATTACTTGCTGATGCTATCATTTACATTGTCAGAAGACTTAGATTGAATCGTGTAAGCTCAATTATATGGGCAGTTGTCAATTTACAGTCGATGTTTGGAAAGTATTTTGCATTTTCCCAGGCCATTATTGGAGATTTTTGGAAACTTCTGATTGACATAAGCATCAAAAAGTGATGGCTATGTTTATACAAAATAAAAATAAAAGTCCAGCAAGAGTCCAGCAGGAAGTCCAGCAAGACGTCCAGCAGGAATCTAGCAGAAATCTGTTTTCAAGTGTAGCAAGACACTTAAAGTAGATATGGATTGTTAAAAGTGTCTACTAGAAGTCCAACAGATATTAGATATATATGGAAGTCATCACAATATGTATTAAATTACCAAAATAGTATAAGAGTCTAGCTAGACTCCAACTGGACTTGAATTGATTTTCAAGTATCAACCGGACTCAACCGGACTCAACTGGACTTTACCGGACAAGCTGGACTTCTATTAGACTCCTGTTGGACTTCTGGTGGACTTCCAATGGACTTCCAATGGACTTCCAATAGAAATGCACCTTTTACGGTAAGTCCGGCAGAAGTCCATTGGAAGTCCACCGGAAGTCCAATGGACAAGCCAGAGTCCTACAGGACTCCTGGGGGAGTGTGAGAAACAGCGAGGTCCACCGCAAAGCTGACCTGAGTAGGACGTCAAACGCAACCTCCTCTATCTTACCAATTTGAGTGGTAGTTGACCCGAGCCGTTCCAAAGATCTTAGATAATCCAAGGGGCGAGACTAGCGTTATCGTGATTCCTCAGCGGCGAACTCACCAGTCTTCCCAGGTCTTCGTGTTCAAAGATGAGAGTGTTGACTGACCGATTTTCTGCGCCAAGGACCAGGAGCGTGAGCCTGGAGGGGTTTGTCCGCTGGCATGGTGGTGGTGGTGTGTGTGGTGGTGTTGGAGTGGAAAGCTGCAAGGCATGGGGCCATCAGCAGGCCCTGCCCAGTTAAGCGCCCGGGCGTCTCAAGGTGACAAATCGGTACCTAACGAGGCCCCCATAGGGAAAATACACCTTATTTATATGGAATGTATCTATATACTGTACTATATTTACCTCCCATACGTTGTTGGACCTCCCAAGGACATACTACCTTAGTCAAATGTTGAGGAGGGTACAGGTGAAGAAGACGGTGGGTACATAGGCTTAGGGGCGGCGATAACAGAAGCTTTGTTGACAATTGCGTCTGAGTGTGACTCCAAAGCAACCAAGGGATATATTGCACATACGCAAAACGTCTTGGAAACGTCGTGAATTATGACCTCACATTCTCCGAATGTCTAAAACAATGAAACAGAATTTGTCTTGAGCTTTTTGAATTCCCCTATTGCGTGTTTAAAACCCCTTAGGGGAATACAAGCACAACAAAACAACGAATTATTTCTCTCTCTCTTTCCCTCCATTACATCTCCCTCATAGCTCATGTCAAACGTCCAGCAGAGCTCGTCAGCAATATTTGACAACAACCACGCAGCAATGAAAACACAGAGCTACTATAAAGGTAATTCTGGTCTCCTATTCTCATGAGCATATCGACTCACATCAATTGAAAACAGACTCCACGGTTAATATTTTCTCGCCCAATTCCACCGATGAGCCACCAGTACCAGTAAAAGGGAAAAGCAAAGGGACTGAGCTGAAGCTGAAGCCGAAGCCGAAGCCTCGCTTATCGATGTTGAAAGAGATGAAGCATAGATTTTTTCGGGACAAAGCTGCTAAAGGGAGGGGGAAGAGCGAAGTCACGGTGGTGAGCATCATCAAGCTCCCTTTCCACTTATCTCACTGGTCTTCTCTTAGTCTCTCATTGAAGAAGAAGCCTAGCTCCCCGCTGACCTACAGCACGGAAGCACACCGCCAACAAGCAAACAGATTTACGTACGGAATATGATCACATTCGGCGAGGGTGTCCCCTGCTGGAGCCCGACGGACAATCCCCCCAAGGTCCCCATCGTCCCTGGTGACGTTGGAATACTCTCTGGCCAAGATGGATTCAAAAGAATATTCAATATCTGGGAAGAAGGGGATGGGAACCTCATGACGCTTTTGAATACTGCACGCCCGAACTGGGAACCGCCGGACAGGGAGGAGCTGCGCAAGACACCTGTGCAGCACTTTGCGATGGGCTCCACGCTCACCCAGGGCACGCGGGCAGAAATGGATGATGCAAACCCCCTCAACACAGCCTCGTACGGGTCCCTCCTCTTCCCCACCACCCAATCCACAGCTAACACTCGTCTCTTCTTTGCCTTGAAAGCCAAGGGGGGACCGGACTTTAAATTACCGACCGGTACCTACCTAGTTAGTCCAGCCCTCGGGCTGGAAAAAAAAATCAGACCCCCTATAGAAATACCCTAAAATAGCGCAAATTTGAGGATATACGGGCTCATCTTGGTCTGGAAAAGCATCTTATGGCCTCAGGCAGCTGTAGCTGACATTACAGTCCCAAAACAGGTGCATGCTGACGTCGTGCCGCCTCTGCAATCAATATGAGCCCAATATAGGCATGCCCCTAACTACCATTTTCAGAAAGCCAAGGTGTCGCGACATACGGCGGCGGACCACTACTACCTTGCACCTTCAATCACTCCCTCAGAAAATACTCACCACGGTCAAGAAGAATAAAAACAGGTGGTCGGGCAAATAAGTGCCCAAGGCTATGACATATTATTACTATATTTGGAAATGCCCCTGATTACGTACTTAGTTAGGGTTCCTTCGGCAACCAGAATACAAGCGTATTCTCATTTTGATCCAAATACCAACAATTCACACAAGGCCGTGGAAACGAAATGGTAACGCAAACACGGCACGACCTTGTCTGATGCGGGAGGGGAAGGCAGCGCCCGCCAATGCTGATCGTCGATGTCGGGCCCCGCGCTCATTGCCTTTGTCGATGCCCGACCTTCAGCTAATGATTTGAACACTATCCTTTTTTATCCCCTGGTTTACACCTCAATAGTGCCCTGCTACAGCCCCGTATAGTACAGGAACTCGAGAAAAGTAATCCTTTTGAGTCGTCGTCGCTGTCATCAACAGCGAGCAAACCCTCCCCGTAGCTGTCAGGGCGGGATCCGCCGACGCATCTACCTCTCTTCCGTCATCGCCCTGTCGGACAGGCAGCCAGATGTGGACCATGGGAAATGTTGGTATTTGGATCAAAATGAGAATACGCTTGTATTCTGGTTGCCGAAGGAACCCTTAGTCCACCTTGCATTTGGCCTAGTCAAAATTCTGACCCTAGGTTTTTTTTCTGAAGTCCGGCCCCCCCTTGTTGAAAGCTTCAAATTCCACTGCAATGCAGAGGAAGGTGGTGTCTTGGGGTTGATTTCCCCTGCGATACTCGACGAAATCGACGACACCGTGCTCCTCGATATCTTCCTCACAGAGAACGCCCACACGCTCTTCCGGTACGCGTGCGCGCTGCGGCCCTCCCTCTGCAAAGAGAAAAAGCCACTGTATGTCATCACCGGCACCATAAAAACACGCTCATGGGCTATGGCCGTGTACCGCCAGCACATGCTTCCCCCGCACAATACCCTGAGGCTCGAGCCCACAACGGCACCGCATGTGGATGGGCATTGGGAGGTATAGGTGGACACAGAGTCAATCGAGCGGACACGCGGATTGGCTGGTACGGGCCGGCTGGATCTGGTCAGGAAGAGGGGGAGCAGAAAGATAGGTGTTTGTTTTTGAGGGGGTTCAAGCTTGCGGCATCGGATGCTTCGTGGGAGGAGCTGGGTGGCCCTGCGGCAGCGAGTGCGACGGGGCCTGAAGGTGGCAAGGGTCTTGGAGTTTCGAAGGGGAAGGGCCCGGAGAGAGGGGGCCCACATGGCGCCTCACCACAGTCTCCTGGCAGAGGTGGGTTGGGGGGTTTTGGGGGGGCCCGGGGAGGAACTACTGATGGGGGAGCAGGAGGTGGAACGCCCGAGGATGAGAGTGGTCAAGAGCTGCCTTCTGAGGGAGGTGCAGGTAAGGGGAGCCAGGGTGGGGCTAGTTCGTCCAAGTTGGCACAGAGCTCAGTGGTTGTTGAGTCATTCCCGTACCCTGATCACTATAAACTTTTTGTCCAGGGATCCTCCCTGGAAAAATCCCTGGCAAGGACAGGTTTTTCACCTGTGTTCCCCGGGGATTATCCCTGGGATTCACAGGTGACACCTGGACAACACCTGGATTTGCCAGGTGTGCCTTGTCCAGGGATCTGTCCAGCGAAAGCACCTGGAATTTTTTCCGATTTCCCTGGACACCTTCGGTGGGCGCATCACCGGGCTTTCCAGGGAGTTTACTTGTGTTTGACGGGATTTCTGTACCTGGGTTTGAACGGGGAAATTCTTGTCATTTCCAGGGATATAGAAAGACATCCCTGGAATATCCAGTTGCTTTAGGTGTCATATCCAGATGCTTCAGGCGTCATATCCAGGGAAATTAAATCATATTGGCTCCAGGCCAGCGATACGGTACTGATACAGGGCTATGAAATGGATACAGGTATGTACTCTACAACATAACCTACGCAAATGACTACAACTATGTACTACTATGTTCGATGGGCTGCTCGGCGTGGTGGTGGAGACGAGGATGGGGTTGGCACCCACCTTGGATCTGCCCGCCTCGTATAATCCTGGCCGTTCGTGCTCGCCTTGCCAACCCACCAACCACACTGTGCAATCCCCTCCTCTTTCCACCTTCCATCGACGTTGAGCGTAATTCAAGTTCGTAGATTTGCGGATTCAGCTTGGATTCGGCGGGACAGCAACTAAAAAACAAGACCGAGCCTAAGGTTCAAACAACTCACGAGTGACGGCGAGTTTGGGCGAGTTCAACACGGCGGGGTCCAACCTGAGAGAGATACGATGCTAGAAGGAGGTATAAGATCAGCTAGCCCAATTCGTCCCAAGGCGGGTAGAGGAAACACTTGGCGGGGATTTGGGAATGGACGCGTTGGTGATACAGTGACTAGACGGAATGGCGGCGGCAGGGTACGTCAGCGTTGTGCCTGCGAGGAAACACTTGGCGGGGATTTGGAAATGGGCGCGTTGGTGATACAGTGACTAGACGGAATGGCGGCGGCAGGGTACGTCAGCGTTGTGCCTGTGTCCTCATCCTGGAGTCAGCGAGAGGTGGTGGGAAGGGAGAGGGTGACGGCGAATGGGATCTCTCGATCCTGATGATTATACCCGCACTTCAATCTCCGCTTGAATGGACTTGAGGGTTTTGTCGATTGCAGGTCCCAGGAAATGCCAGGAGTCGCCCAGGGGGATGCCCCTGGACACACCTGGACAGCAAGTTCCCCAAATACCACCCCTGGACACCCCTGGAATATCCACACCTGGACATTCCAGGTGTTCGGTAGCACACCTGGCAGATCCAAGGATTGTCCAGAGGTGTCCAGGGGTGTCCAGGGAGGATCCCCGGGAATTGGTTCCATAGTGGATAATCATGAGGTGAGGGCCTTAGGTCTCGCTAGTTCCACTCATAGGCTGATTACCAACTCAAAAGCTTTATCATCCCTCGGATTACATCAACAAGGTACTCCTCGAGAAGGTATGCAGCTTCTGTACTTTTTTTTGGCTCTAGCTAGCTGACTGAAGATTTTTATAGACTGGGTCTGATTTCGCTATCGCACATGATGATGACTGGCGACATCTCGCAATCGGAGATGGGGTCTCTCCAGGTTCTTGGCTTCCTCATCTCTCCGTGTATAGTGTAGCTAACCCTTCAAATAGAAGAATTCCTCGCTGCGTTTGTAAAGTTCATTGACCTCTCTGAAATAACAACCAAGAACGGTGGGTGCAATGGCATAACCCCACTCTCTATGAACTTCCCGGCTAATATTAACCGTTCCATTCAGGTGTGTCCCGTTTAGCATCCGACAGGAATGGGCTGGATTCGGGACCTACGGGAGTGGAACAACTCTCGGATACGAACCAGCCTGAGAAAGTGCCAGAGGAGGGTGCGTCGGAGGTGTCGGCTCCTCCGAGCAATCGGCCACCGATACCGATACCTTCTGCTTCGAGCGCCTCAGAGCAAGGGCTTGTTTGCGGCCAAAGCCTCCGTCGGTTGGGCGGCCTAATCCTATCATCCCTGAGCTTATCCTATCCTTTCTGTGTCATCCTATCATATTTGTTTTTCTTTTCTTATCCTATTCCTATTCAAATGGTATAGCCTCGTCTACCTTATCAATGTCAATATCATGCTACTACCATATTCGACGCGCCAAGCTGGCAACCTTTTGCGTCGTTTGACTCCCTTCAACGATGCTGTTCTGCCCAACCTTGGCCCAACCTGCGTGAATCTATTGACCATCTCAGGAGAAACGGGCCTAAACAAATGGGCGTGTAGCAGCTGCGCGTATGAGTTCCCCATTACCAAGCAGGTATGTTCCGGGTTCTGGCCCACCTACATTCGAGCCCAATGACGGACGACCTTTGTCCTCTTGAAGATGACTTCCAGGACAAGACTCAAGCGGAAAGAGATTGGTGATGTTCTTGGTGGAGATGAGATGTGGAAACACGCTGATCAGACAACAAGGTGCGCATCAATGGCTTGTTGAGGTTGGCTTTGCTCTGAGATCCTTGGTGCGTTCGCAGCGTCTTGCGACAAGTGCAATTTCAATGCGGCATACTTCTACCAGCTGCAGATCCGTTCTGCAGATGAGCCTATGACAACTTGTACGCCCTTATGTTCTATTTTAATTTCACATCCGCTCACATGGTCATTCATGCAGTCTATCGGTCAGCTTTGGTCCGGTCAAATCAGCCCTCGTCTGTGTGCTAACTTTCCCCCTAGATGTGTTCAATGCGCGCACCAATGGCTTGAAAACTGATCTAATTATGTAGCCCTAGCTGGATGAGTACTGAAAAAGTGAAGAGTTCCCACGGCTACCATGTCGATTGTCAGTAAATTTGATGTTTTGACGCAACAGGACCCTCCTCCCACTTCGTGGAGTCGGGAATGCATTGCAAGGCGTAATGATTATTCAGCTTAACTTATCCCGTTATACCTAAGGTTCGAGAATTTCGTGATAAGTTACAAACACCAGGATTTCGCGGGTATTGCCCAATCCCACAAGTTACACAAGACTAACCCAAAGGTACTCTTAACCACAAGCCACAAACATCTTGTCATAAACTCATAACAAACAGTCATTACTACCAGGCTTCTCCCGGCATGCTAGAGTCTAAACTACTTTGAAGATTGACTTTCAACCAAAGCCTTCCCAGTCCCACCATGAACATGAGAGCAAGGTGTAACAACCTCTCCATTGAGCGCCGAATGCGCCCTGCTAGCTTGTACCCCACAGTCCCTTGGCGCCAATTCGCCGCACTTCATATGCGTCCTAAAAATGATGTCAACAAAAACTCGGAGACGGGGGCAAGAAGGGCATGGCATGGCGGCGAAGCAAAGGTTGAGAACAAGACACACCTCAAGCCACAATCGTCGCACTCGAGAAACGGTTTCCACCCAATCCTCTTGTTACACAGGTCACACCTACTGACAAGCAACCCGCTCGAAAAGAATATCTCCAACGGATTCCAGATCGAGCTTTCCCCATTCCCCATCCCAGTGCCCGAGCTGATTCTCTTCGGCTTCGTCCCAGGCTTCAACAGGGTAAATCGATGCACACGGGGCACAGGCTCGCCTTTATCCAGATGGCTGTCGTGGATAGTTGACCCGCCGTCGGTCCCAAGCGCGCTAGAGATAATCGAGGACGAGTTGGTTGCGGTGTGATACGAGTCGGCGCTGGCAATGGACATGAGCGAAGAGCTGTCAAGCGGGTCGGGCGCAACGGAGGGTATGGGTGTTATTGGGTGGGGTGTCCCTGCATCCTGTGGATTTGGAGAGGCGCGGATGGTGAGGACGGATGAGAGCTGGGGGGACGGGGGAATTGACGAGCTCTTGCGGAAGACAGCGGTGCTATACTTTGAACCCTCGTCTTGTAAAAGCGGTTGCATGCCTAGATGGAACGCGTTCAAGCTGACGAGACAAGGGGAAAGAAGAGAGTCCACTTACTGGACGAAGCATCGCTCCATCTCGACGCAGGGTCTAACCCGACAGCGGACAGCTTCTTAACAGCTTCCAAAAGTTCCTCATCACTGTCGTCCGAGCTCACCGTATCCTCCCTGACAGGGCCCCGAATGTCCTTCCCGACACCCATGCCGAAGCTCGGAATTCGAGGCGCTGGCGCCGGACGCTTCCCTCCGGAGATGAACCGCACGCTTCCGATATTGGTATCGTCCCCTTCCGTAGGGCGGAGGAGGACCTCCGCTTCGATGTTACGGAGGCGTTCCAAGATCTGCCTGGTGGTCGGCCGCTTCGATGGATCAGTTGACGAGCAGTCTAAGCACAGCTGCAGGAAGTCCTCGGGGCATCCGGAGGTAGCGAGCTTCCGGACCTCCTCAGGCTCGACGCCGAAGGTAGGAGCACTCCGTTTAAAGTGGTGGTCGTCGGCCAGAGTCCTTGCAGCGATTTCGCAGAAGATAATCCCAAGGGAAAATATGTCGGTGGGAAGGTCGAATTCTTCGCCGAGAAGGATCTCAGGGGACATGTATGAGTCGGTCCCGCAGAAGGTGAGCCGTCGCACCTCCTCCTCATTCCGGGCAGCGATGCGGGCGAATCCAAAGTCGGTAACCTTGATACGCCCGTTGGCGGTAACAAGCAAATTCTCCCCTTTGAGATCGCGATGGATACACTTGCGTGCGTGGAGGTAGGCGAGTGCCCGCGTAATATCGATGGCGAAGGAGAGGCGCAGTCGCCAGGGAAAGAGCTTCTTCTTGTTGTGGATGTAGAGGCGAACATTGCCTCCCTCGATGAACTCGGAAATAATGAAGATGCGGTTGTCGGGGGCGGGTGCCCTGCTGAGACCGATGAACAGACAGATGTTGGGGTGCCTGCACTCCTTCATCAAGCGCCATTCTCGCTCAAAGTACTTGGCGACGTCGTATTCGGTGGAGGGGAGCACTTCTTTGATTGCGACATCGATGCCCAGATAGTTTCCTAGAGTAAAGCGGTGTCAAATCCATGGCCCCAAGGTTACCCGAGACGCAATAACCTTTGTAGACGTTCCCAAACGAGCCAGAGCCCAGCTTCTTCCAGTCGCCCTTGATATCCTGCGAGATCGTCAGCGAATGGACAGGGTCAGGAACGAGGCACGTACGTCGTACGGAATCACGTCAAAGGCGTCCGAGTGCATGGTCGGGGTGTGGTTGTAAAGGAAGGAGGTGGGAGGGTCTCGAAGTGGGCTGGGCGAGGGGTATTGGGGAGCAGGCTAAGACTCGTGAGATGACATAGACTCTTAGATTGGTGGATCCGAGTCCCAAAACGGTAGTGCACAGAGGTAGTGCCGTCGACGGGGAACGGCTCCTCGGTTTCACCCAACAACGTTGCGGTCGACCTTGTGCGCATATAACCGCCTCTTCCAGCAGCTCCAGCCTGAGCAAGCGACGCTGGGCCCCTGTCGGAGTCTGCAAACCACTTTTCGCACGGCACCAGCGTCTCTTGTCCGCAACGCCCACAGTCTCGGCTAACTTGCCTCAATGTCCAAGCCAGACGCCGACTCGGACCTCTACGGTGGTACATACGCGTTTCTCGTCCCTCCGCCCGACTTCGTCTAACAGCGAGCTAGACATTTACAGCGATGATCTCAACGAGTTTGATGCCCCCGAGGACTCGGATAGCCCCAATGGCCTGACCACGGAGCCCCCCGACACGCCCAACATAGACGACACGCCAGCCTCTACCCAGCACACAGGGAAAGTCAACGAATCCCACTCGGTGTCGTATTCGGCCCAAATCGCCCAGCAGTTCTCCGCGTACAAACAGACGCCCAGCCAAGAACGCCAACCCAAGGCTAACCCGCCCCAACCAATACCCCGCCATGCCTCTGTCTCCGATGCCCCCACCACTATCTTTGGGAAGAAGCCTTCTGAAATGCACGATTCTGGGTGAGTTGCGTCGCCAATACTGTACCTCAGGCCCGGTGCCATATATGCGTCCTTTTGGTGTGGTTATGCGTATACGGCTACGTCGCACATTGTTTTCTGCCCATACTCTATCTCTACGACTCGGCTCATACGATTTACATTATACTGATATTCTCAACCCTTTACGAACCTTCATCCACGTCGCCCGCCACCCTGTACGCATACTCTACCACACCTATCTCACCGACGTAGCAAACTCTTTGTTGGCGGCTTGAGTTGGGATACAACAGATGGTATTGCTCGCATAGCTTCCCTAAATTCAACCAAACTGACATTATACTCGCCTCTTCTCTCTTAGAGGGTCTGAGAGACTACTTTGAACAGTTCGGCAAGGTACCACTACCCTCCGAGACTGTCGCTTGACCCCCCACTCACTTTCTATATCACGTCTCAAGGTGGACGCATGCACCATCATGCGTGACCCCAATACCAACACATCCCGAGGCTTCGCCTTCCTCACATTCGAGGATGCAAGCTGCATGGACGCGGTTCTCAGCAGAGAGCACACGCTAGACGGCAAGACTGTCAGTCCCCTCATTCATGGAAGCAGTTCGTGACACTCATCGCAGTACACACTTAGATCGACCCCAAACGCGCCATTCCTCGCGAGGAGCACATGCGCAACACGCGCTACTTTGTGGGTGGGCTCGCACACAGCACCACTGCCGAGTCTATGAAAGCCTTCTTTTCGCAATACGGAAAGGTTGTCGACGCGACCGTGATGCTTGACCGAGAGTCTGGCCGTTCAAAGGGCTTTGGCTTCGTCACCTTCGAAGACGCGGGGACAGGCCTCGACCAGATGGTGGTAGGCAAAGGAGTATTGACTCTTGACGATAAAGAGGTGTGTACCCACCCCCCATAATCTTGCCTTATCAAGTACCTATTCTGAACGTTCCCTCAGATCGAAGTCAAACCCGCTCAACCACGCTCGCAGCGTGAACAGACCCGCAACCTCGTAAAGTCCATCAACTCGGAGCGCAGCTCAACGACACCAGACCCTTCGAACCACACGAATAACCGTATACCCCCGAAACCGCTTCAAGCAGCTCCCATGTCGCTACCAATGGGCATGGCGAACTTCAACCCATCGATGTTTCAAAGACCAATATCCCTCGGTATGCCTGGAATGAATGGCATGAACGGGGTCGGAGGCGGGTCGAATGGCTTATCAGGCGGGGTCGCTGTTGGGATGAACGGGATGAACGGGATGCAAGGGATGCAGGGAATGCAAGGAATGCAGGGTATGATGGGCATGCATCCTATGATGATGGGGATGGGCGGGATGGGAATGCCTAACATGGGGATGGGTATGAACCAGATGAACCAAATGGGCGGCGGAGCTGGGGCAGCAAACAACAACGGAGGAATGCAAGGTGCGATGAACAACATGAACAACAACAACGGAATGAACCAGATGAACCCAGGGGCCGGAATGCCCAACGGCATGAGCGCGATGAACCCGATGAACATGATGGGCGGGATGGCCTCTATGATGCAGAACATGGGCGCGATGCGCATGGGCATGATGAATCCCGCCATGATGCAGGCCGGGCCTATAGGTATGGGCGGGATGGCTGCGGGGCGAATGGCAGGGGGCATGCAGAGAGGTATGGGTGCCGCGGGTATGGGCATGGGCATGGGCGGAGGGAAGTTCGGGGGTGCAGGCATGGGAATGGCAGGAGGGTTGGGCCCCGTGAGGATGAATTCGGGAGGCAGGAAGGGTGGGCAGGGCTTCCATCCGTATTCTCGGTGATTACCCCTCCCTTCCCCGCTCTCATAATGAGGGGTCATATATTTCATTCCATTTTCTCTTCGCTTTCGTACTGCTTTCTATTCTACTACAAGACGTCTCCCTGTCTAAATTGTACTTAGTATTCTGGCGCCTTAATTCTTCCCTTGGCTGCTCGCTTTCGTCCTCCTTGTCTCGAAGCCTAATGCATTACCATCTCCATGTCTTCGTTATTGTCGCCTGTACATAGAATCGACCCTATCTTCAGTTCCTGTCCGCGTAACAGTCTTCTCCTACTCAGACCCGCCCTTAGCCCTTCTGACTGTCCACCACGTTGCCTGTATATATTACGACCTCCTGGTCTGTTGTTAGACATTATCTTGTATACCCTCCTCAGTTTTCTGGGACTTTCCTGCACATCGATATCCCGCTCCCACAAGGACATTCACCCAGCGCTCAGCGTACCTTCACTTATCACGTATATTATCAATATTATCATAAGCACCCGACCAATAGTACGAAGCCAACAGAGTCCAGATACACGCAAAAGTCCCGGAGACACGAAAGGTAGAAAATAAGCAAGTCAGGAAGGCCAAGCAGCAGCGAATGCCACAGGGCGATCCGACTGTGTTCCATGGTAGGAGGATTGGAAATGGAGGTAAGCGCTTGGTGCTTGAGCCAAGCTTAAGCTTTGCAATACCCATCGCTTTCCTTGATATAATTGAGGCTCCCGTCGGGCTGCGTCTGGCCCCCGACGTTTGTCGCACTCGTCGCATCATGGCACCCGCTGAACAGCGAGCACGTAAGCTGTGTGCTACCATCCTTTCCGTTCACGTCGTGGTAGGTATTGATGAACTTGCATCCTTCGACGCTGTTGCACATCGCCTTGCAGTCTAGATGGATGCAAGGTAATGAAGGTCAGCTTTCTTCGTGAAAACATATTGGAGGAGAGACGACTGACCTGCGATAGTATCAACAAGCCCAAAGGTCAAATAATCTCCAGCCTGTGTAGCACCCATCAAATTTGAAAACGTTGGGGTGTACCCATCGGCAGGGGGCGTCGTAGGTGGAGTTGTAGGAGGGTGAGGTGGGAACTTAGGGCAATGAAACTTCTTCGGCAACAGCTCTAAAAGCTTGCAAATAAGCTATACAGCGCGAGAGTCTACTGTTAGTCACAGTGTGCTTATTGAACAAAGCTGTGGGAAGTGCTCACCCCTCCTAAACAGAAAAGCTTCGGGTGCTTCTCGGGGTGTTGGCCAAAGTACCAACCAGGCTTGGAGCCAGGGTGCCAAGGCGCGAGAGGTGCGTTGTAATGTGTCGCGGGGCTGAAGTCAGATATCCCGAGTAAACCAGGGAGGTCCAGGTCCAGAAGCAGAGGAGCCGGAGCTGGTGCGGAGGTGACCGACACGAAGAAAACCGTCGCGAGGGAGATAAAGAGGGTGGTAAGACGCATGTTGAGGGAGCAGAGGGAAGGAGCAAAAAGAGAGAGGAAAGGATTGTGAGAAGGCTACCGAAGGATGGTGTTCCAGGGGATGCTATGGGATGTAAGTAGGGGGCAAGGGGTTTTATACCTCTCCCCAGAGGATTACCAGAAAGCCCGAGGAATGCTAGCTTTCCAACACCGTGGCCGCTTGGAGTTACAGGATCGCGAGGGCTAGAATCTAGCTCCACTTTGACAGCCATCGCGAAGACGGGGATGGACTGTGCCTGCGTCTGCCGGGCATGTGTATGAGAGTCGAAGCAGACACGAAACCCCAGGGGAGTGTCAAATCTCGAACGTCCACACGCGTCGCGTCCAAATGCCGGCGCTAAAACCTTGGAACGGAATCGGGATCTTCGCTAGAGTTTGATCCGTTAATATAGAGCAGAATATACAAGGAAAATGCGTTGCCTCAGTCTAACTCGTGCTCCATATTTCAAGGGTGCAGCTGATACCTGCAGAAAGGGAGAACAGAAACCGTCTCATCGCGGTCGATAGCTTGCCTTTCCGAAGAGAAGGACTTCGACTCTTTTGACAGATCAGGCTTGAGCATCTTTTGGGCCTTCTCATGTCCGCGCTTCGAGACCCTCATCGCGCTTCGCAGCCAATGGTGTAGATGTAATTCTGTTCCGCACTCTGCTGCATTACAAGAACTCCGTCTGACGTGGGTAACATGTCGAGGCGAGTTAATTTGAGGTCGGGGATAAGGCGAGAAACTTGAAGTAAATTATCAGCCAGAACCCCATAGTAGGAGATGCGGAGAAACAAACCGTAACTCGATGGATGGGTCTAGAGCCAAATTTTGATATCGGGAGTACATTGCGGATCATGGAGACGCGGCTTCGACATGCTTTTCAGGAAAACAGACGGAAGGGCATGGCTCGACCTCTTCCTTGTGGAACGGTTCTTTCCCTAGCACTGGTGCCGGAAGGAAGGTTTCGGCAGCAGGATATAGGGTGGACAAAATCCAATACACTCCAGAAGCCGTGAAAAACTTGTTCAACATGTCGTGAGTTTGTAGCGCACATGCGGAGGTAAAGGGCACTCACTCCAAACAGCCATGCGATCGCAAACATAAACGTCGCATTTCCAACGTAGGTTGATGTTATTTATCATGCCAGACAGGTTCGGCGCAATAGACACAACGAGCGCTACCGCAGCTCTCCAGTTCTACAAGGCCAAAGTGAGTAAGCAAGCGCGACACATGGAAGTCCAAATAATACTTAGAGGCGTACGATTCCATTCCAATATCGGTAGATTCCACGGGGATAGTACATCGCCACAACGTCCACACACCCTTTGTGCACGAGCCAATACTAAGTCCTGACTGTCAGAGCGCGTCCATCCCCTCACTGACTGATAGAAATATTGACTGACATCGACAATCATTCTGAAAAAGGGGTATACAGCATCAGTCAATCGGTTTTCTGGATCAGGGAGAAGGGCAAAAGCCTACTGACATGGCAGACAGCGGACCTAGGAACACGGAGTAGCTTGTGAGGAAAACTAAAAAGTGCGGCACGTTCTTCACAACCTGCCATGGGCACACGACCCAGCCCCCAACTTGAAGCACCGCACAGATGATTTGCCCTCTTTGGATATCGATGTATTGAGGAAGGGGGGCAGTCAAGTCATTTGCAGCGGCAGTGCTATTCGCAGAAATGTTTGTTCCAAGCGTTGCAAGAACGAAACTGAGGGTTGCGAAAAAGGCAGCAGGCCTGTTGTCCCACCGGTCAATTAGATCGAGGGGGTCCCAGAGAGTTTCTTTGTAGAGCATTTCCCCAGCAGAGGTCACGGCGATTTCTTGGAGAAGGTAAGCACTAGTGCATTATTTAAATACGATGACACTTACCAACCAAGGTGAATGCCATCGGAATGACAAATATCTGGATGTACTGACTGTCGTTCATCGGTGAGATAAAGCATCGTGATGTAAGGTGCAACCTACGCTCGCTCTGACCTTGCATATCGCTATTTATCAGGTTAGATGCATTTAGGAGGGGAGGGGAGCCATCCTCACCGTAAAGTCGGGAATATTGACTCCCACTGTGGCGAACATCGTTAAGGAGCCATGAACAGGAGCTGTTCATGGCTCCAAGCCAAAGCCATTTGCCATCACTTCCCGCGACATAGGCGGGTTTGCGAACAAGGGTCTGGCCCGATGGGGCCCTTACCATTGCCCAGACAAGTATTGAGAGCCACGCAACGGGCACGATGATGGCTTTCAGTGTGAACAAGTGTCGAATCTTCTGAGGAGAAATAAGGAGAAACGGGAACTGGATGAACCAATACAAAAAGCAACTGAACCATTCCGTACGTTAGAGGAACTTGATATTGCTAAGGATGCGAACGCACGTTCACTGGTGATGTGAGCATTTTGCGGAAGGTCGTTGGACATGCGAGCAATGGATGGCCATATGTCTTTCAACATTTGATACAAGGCACTCGACCCTGTGTACGTCTCGATTCCAAACCAGAACATGGTCAGGACAGCACGGCTCCCTACTCCAAAGTAACTCAACCAGAACCTGATGAAGAGCGACTGAGAACTGGGAAAGGCACGCGCAACCTTGCACCTATTGTTCCTGTCAACACGACCACCACCTTCCATCCAGTTCTCAGATTCAAGGGGATATAAAGGGTGGTTGAAACGCACCGCTACAATTACATGCCCCACAGCAATTGCTGAGGTTGCATGCCGCCACGAGAGTCCTACAGCTAGCATGGAGCTCGCGACCTCCCAGCTCGCAACGTTGGTCGCGTCGGATATCACTACTACGCGATATAATTCCATGGACTCCAGGTTCGAAGCGAAGGTGGGACAGGGTCCATATACTCGTTGCTCCATCTTGGGTTAGGGCCAAACTTTCCTGCGAGTGCTGGAACCTTGAGGCGATTCAAAAGGGATGAGAGACTCATGCGAAGGGTAGATGGAGGTAGAAACAGCTAGGCAGGAAAAGGGGCCACATATCTGAGGCCTCATTGATAATGGTGGAGACCCAATAAGTGTGGGAGGGTGAACAAAGATAGAGGCTCTAAGACATAACGAGGTGCAAGCGGCCGCTGCGATCTTCAGACACGGACAAAGTGTCACTGGTCAATTTCCGCTGGTCGAAGCACAAGCAGCGCGTTAGGGGCCTGACCAAACACGGCAACCACTGATGGGATTTGGTAAGCAGCCCCACTGCAAGCGACTAGAAGCGCCGCGTCTGCTCAAGCGCTCACCTGCCTCATGGTCAAGTACGTCTGCGATCCTCTTCATACCACACACTGAATCGTAACCCATTTGATAGTGGAAGCATCCATGAATGCTGATTCAATTGTTTCAAATGACAAGTCCCAACATGACCCCTCCCCTCCGCCCTACGATGACACTACCTCACACGGCCAACCTCCTGTCAATGCCGCTGACGGGCCAATCTCAGCGAAGATAGTTTCCACAGAGAAGGCAGGGCCAGACAAGGCAGCCACAGAAAAGCCTCCAGAGCATTCGGCGTCGAAGAGGAATGCAGCAGTGCCATACCCAAACCCTAATGGCACCTCCCAGACGCACATCGTTTATAACAAATTCCTGTTATACGAGAACCGAGTCCGGTTCTACATTGTCGCCTCCAACACTGCGGACTCACGCCATCGCATCATAAAGATAGACCGTACCACACAGGATGAACTCATCGTCGTTGAGGACGAAGCGACGTACACTGGAAAGCAGATGAGCGCAATGCTGAAGATGCTGGATGACGGCAACAAGCCCTACGGAGGGTTGGGTAAAGCCAAAGTCTTCTTCGGTGTCGCAGGTGAGTTCCATTACTGCCATTTTCTCGCTGTGTTTCTCAACCATTATCAGGCTTCATTCGGTTCACTGCCGGATGGTATATGATTCTCATTAACAAACGATCTGTGGTGGCTCTCCTGGGCGGGCACTATCTCTACCATTGTGAAAGCGTGGAGATTGTTCCTGTCTGCCACAACCACAAGGTCGAAAAGCCTACCGAGGAACAGCGTCTCATGAACATCTTCAAGCAAGTAGATATGTCTAAGAATTTCTACTTCAGGTACCGAATCCTTCTTCCGAAAGAGCTATCGCTCATTCACATTGCCCCAGCTTTACCTACGACTTGACGTGCACGTTACAACATAATCTCACTGGTCCAGCTCGCCCTGTTCAAGGAAACTGGCCCTTCAATGACCGGTTCGCTTGGAACTTCCATATGATGTCTGCCGCATTCAACAACATGGAAAAGCCGCATTTGAAGAACCACTGGCTCATCCCATTGATCCATGGCCATGTCGACCAAGCTAGTACGCCCCCCGTATAGCACCGCTGCTGATAATCTAAGACCGCCGTTATAGAGCTTACAGTGCTAGGCAGGGTGATCTTCATCACCCTCATCGCCCGCCGATCCCGTCATTTCGCTGGCGCTCGCTATCTCAAACGAGGTGTTAACGATGAGGTGGGTTAGGCTCGAATGTTTTGCATCTACAATAAAGATCTGACTAGGTACTAGGGCAATGTTGCAAATGAGGTTGAAACGGAGCAAATCGTTGCAGAAGCCTTGACCACCCCTTTTTACTACCCTGATAAATCCAGCGCCAATAACCGTCAAGTGAGGCGTCCAAGCCCTAACTATACCAGCTACGTCCAGGTAGGATAAACCCTTTTGCCAAGTCTACTTGTGTGTTGACAAGTTCAGTATCGTGGCAGCATTCCCGTCTACTGGACCCAAGAGACCACATCCATGGTTCCCAAGCCTCCGATCGAGAGTAAGGATTCAACCCCTGTGTTTCGATGCGAGCTAATGAGTGTCATTTGCAGTCAGCGTCGCCGATCCATTCTACACGGCCGCATCCAAGCACTTCGACGATCTATTCATGCGCTATGGAACACCCATTACCATCTTAAACCTCATCAAGCGTCGCGAACCAGTCCCCAGGGAGTCTAAGCTTCTTGATGAATATACCCAATGTGTCAAATATCTCAACCAGTTCCTACCCCGCGACAAGAAAATGGTCTACCGTGCTTGGGACATGTCTCGAGCGTACAAGGAGTAAGCCATGCACCAAGCATTACGGATCAAAAGCTCATATACTCATTTCTACTAGGAAAACGCAGGACGTTATCAGCTACCTCGAAGACATCGCCGAAGAGTCCATACAGCTCACAGGCTTCTTCCACTCCGGCCCAGAACCGTATTCTCATTACCTTCAAAGTAAAGCAGAGTGAGTCTCGTTCTCCCCATCACACCACCCATCGTTGATATCTTCATCATTAGAGGCGGAGAAGGCGAATGGCGGGACACTATTTCCCTCCAGAATGGCATATGTAGAACCAACTGCGTTGATTGTTTGGATCGGACAAACGCAGCACAGTTCGTTTTTGGAAAGCGTGTACTTGGACACCAGTTGTACGCCTTGGGCGTCGTCGACAGCCCGAACCTCGCGTTCGACTCTGATGCCGTGAACATGCTGACGGAGATGTACCATGATCATGGCGACAGTGAGTTGGATTTATTCCTTGTGGATGGTGTCAATGAGGCTAACCTCCTACAGCAATCGCCCTCCAATACACCGGAAGCGCCCTGGTAAATCGCGTCGAGACATATCGCCGCATGCCACATTGGAATAGCCATTCAAGGGATATCATCGAAAACATTCGCCGATTCTACGCAAACTCTCTTCTCGGTGAGATTCGCCCCTTCCCGTGTCCTCCCTCCACTGAATCGACCCCACCATGCAGATGCCGATAAGCAGGCCGCCATCAACCTATTCCTCGGTATCCAAAGCGAGCGCACAATAACCCAACCACCTGTTCGAGGCGGTTACCAGAAATGGTTCCACGACGAAAACCTGAAGCCTGCGTACTCCCTCGAAGAATGCGATGCCGGTCTTCGAGAGTTCGCAAGGAACAGGGGAGACTTTTGGGTGGAGTACTATCGACCTTTGCTTTTCACATCGCTTGGGAAGCATTTTGCGTATTCAATGAACAGTACGCTGAAGTTACCTGGGTAAGCTGATGGTTCGTCCTGAAATTCATGAGGTGTGATATTGACTTGCCCTCAGGAAGACGCTGAAGGATATCAACCAAAGCCCGTTCGAAGCCCGAAGTTACCGACCAAACGACCCTCAGTCACGGTACGTCGTGACCTGACCTCCATGCCTTTTGAAGCCTGACATTGACTCTACTCACAGCGCGATCGTCCAGGGCGTTCGGAAATGGATAGGATCGCAGGTTGGGTCAGGGAATAAGAAGATCTCAGGGAAGTCGATGACTCGACCCGAAGCTAAGAAGCCACTTCGCTCAAGCGTCGACGAAAGAAGCACACAATACATGGCAAACAAGCTTCTCTCACCTTCTGTGTCAGAAAATGAGGAGGCGGAGTACCAAGGGTGCGTCTCACACTCTCTATGTTCCTCGACCATCTGACTGATGTTTAAATCAAATTGGCTCAGGTACATCGACCAATGCCAAGAAATGCTTGACGCCCCACTCACTATCGGGGAACGGAGAGACCTAGAGATCTATGCTTCCGCGATCGAAATAGGCATGGGACTCGCCCCGGACTGGCCTGACAAAGTCCCTGCGGAGTTCGTCCTGTACGTTGACCGTGGACAGACCGTTCATCTCGACAATGTGGACCCAATACCTGTCGCATTCAATTACGACAAGTGGCTGGGAGGAATTGTACCCGCCTGAAATCATGGTGGCGCAACGGGACCGCAAGATACGATTTTTGACGAGGTTTTTTTCAACACTTTGTATTATACAACCTTACGATATATGTATACCCCATCGGAGTCAGTCATGAGCAAAGTGCAGCCCGTCTGCCTGCTCAGGTATAATAACCCATTTCATTCCTTCTTGAACCCCCTTAGTAGAACCCTCAACCGCCTCCCCGAGGTGAACCACCAAATCCCCACGCACATCACTCCCAGAACAGCCCCAAACCCCACATGGACCAGCACATTCTTCTGTAACACGACATACTTCCCCCAGTCCTGATCGCTGCTTCGACTGCTGGCCGTCTGGCACTGGAGTAAACCAGGCCTGCAACAAGTCCAGAAGCAGCGAGGAAGGGGATGGAGGGGATCAATGACGATATCCCAAAGTGAACTGCGGGCACGCGAGCTTCAGAGGTCGTAGGTGAAGCAGCTGAGGACGAAGAAGCGCCGAAGAACCGAGAGGCGAAGGCGAGGCAGTAAATTATCCGTGCTGAGAGGTTCACGGTGTTGGCGTATATCAAAGAGACGTCGCCCAGTCCAAGTCGATAGAAGAGCATCGCAGTCGAAACGTAGATCACCGAGAAGCCGAACATCCACCTAGTTTAGGGACGCCCTTAGAATCAGCACCAACTTCATAACAAGCATACACCTACGCACCTGCTCTGGCGATTCAAGTCACTCGGACTAGCCGCGCTGGAAAGGAACGCCTCCAACCCGCCATTCAGTGCCAGCACGGGAATATAGTATACCCACGCTCCCAGCACCCTGGGTGCGCTCGTCGCCAAGTATTTAGGCGGTAGAACGAGTGGCAAGACTACGGGGAGGTAGGCACTCCCGAATATAATGAAGAGCACAGAGACCGCAGCCTGAACTTGAAGCAAAGCACTCAAGGCGTCGGCAGCCTGCTGCCGGCGATCCTTCTTAGAAGAAGCGGCGGGGGAGGAGGAGGAGGAGAGGAGGCGGGAGAAGTAAACTCGGAGTGTCTCTTCGAGCGGTTGAAAGACGATGCGGGCGAGAAGGGAGCCTAAACGACATTGAGCAAGGGAGAGAGGGAGTCATTTATAATTACATACCATAGTTTGCAGCAATCGCGTATCCCCCTTGGTCTTGTAACGGGCTGAAGAACGTCAACATCATCTTGTCGCCCTCTGTCAACACATGCTTAATCACACTCTGCCCAGTCATAGTCGCCGAGAGGTGCAAGAGTGCCTTGTCGAAATAGCCACTAAGGTTCCATACAATTAGCTGTCCCCTCGGAAATCTAGCAAATGAACAAATAACACACCTCGTCTTAGCCCTCGGCCTCTTCATCCAGGGAACTCCAAATACCCTCGCATACGACGCCCATACAGTCAAGGCATATACAAGTTGTCCCAATGCAAACGCCACAAGAGCCCACTCATCCTTCCCCCTCCGCGCATCCAAAAACAACACCCCAAGCGTCGCACAGCTCTTCGCCGTGATTCCCAAGCCTTCTGCGCGAACCCTCACATCCGTCTTTAGCTCCACCATGGCCCTACACCCAGTCATTACACGTAAATCCTCGGAACCGAAGGAAGGAAATAAACGCACCTGTTATGCATGGGCTCGCTGAGGAGTTCCACGAGCGCAGCAATGGCATACACAGTGACCGCAAGCGTAAGATGCGGCTGCTTCCTCACTTCCTCGCTCGCATACGCAAGGTACCCCACACTCGTCAACGCCGCCAACGGGACGCCCAACAACACCGGCAGAAAGGTCAAATTCAGCTGCTTCACATGCGCATCGTCAAGTTCATCCCGGCCTTCCGTCTTCTTGCTCTTGCTCTTGCTCCCGTCGGTGCCTTTGCTCCTAAGAATTGCATTCCGCACACCCTCGCGGCTCAGAAACAGGATGGTGCTGAGTATAAGTTCAAACTGGATCGCCGCAGTTCCAAATACGCTGGGTGACGCGAGGCGGAAAAGAGCCTGGTTCAGCACCGATGTGAACAGTCTCGAAAACAGCTGCAGCGCGACCAGAAACGAGAGCGACGTCACACTCGAGCTGAGTAGCGCGTTTGATCCAGACTTGGGGACATTCGGTGACGATTTCGAGGATGAGGATTGTGGTGGTCGAGAGGAAGAAGCCATTTCAAATGGTTCGGCGCTAAGCGCTGCACTATAATACATCATCGCGGTCATTACAACACGTAGCCGTGGTAATAAATAGAACTAATCCTACTACTACTAAGTGCTACACTTCAAACAGTACAACAAAAGGAGAGCTCGTCAGATACTGGACAATCATAACCCATAACCAACACAGTTGCAATATACATACTAGACAAATGTCGAAAGCAGCGATCGAGCGAAAGCAAGATAGACAAGGCCAAGGTGAAGAGGACTCGACAGCGAAAAGGAAGAACCAAAATAAGCTTAGATGGAAGATTAGAAACGAAGAGGAGAATTATAACGATTCCGGGACTAGATAATAACTAAACCAATGCCAGTCAATCAATCGACTTCGGGCGTCTCCCCCTCACTTTCCTCCCCGTTCGCCATCAGGGCTCGAGCCCTCCTCCCGGTAGGGAATACTTCCCGACTCGACGAAGCCGGCGCAGGAGCGATAGCCAATTTTTGCTCATGGGCCAGCGTCGTCGCAAACGACCTCGGCGCCACCTGGATGGCCTCGGCAAAGGCGAAGGCCAACCCGACCCCAGAGTTGAAGACCCGCAGGTTATAGCCAAGGACATCGAGCCCGTAGACGTGCTCTGCGGTGCTCAGGCTAGCATATGGGTACGCAAGTGATGCGGCGACGCGCACAATTGCAGCCGTCAAGGGGTCGAAAGGGATCGGAGTGGGGGTGGGTCCCTTTGATGGGTTCCTTTCCTGTTGCGAAGGAGGGGCGGGCTGGGGGTTGAACGAGATAAGGTTGCCCACAAGCGCGGGGGCGAAAAGGGTGGGAATCGCCCAGTGCAGCAGTACGAGCCAGAACGTCGACGTTTGGAATGTGGACAGCGGGGGGTAAGGAACTGAGAGTGCCGAGTTTTCTCCCTTGGCTGAGAGAGGGATCTAAATATGGGATGGGAGTCAATATCCACTGCTGGTTTTAGTTTGAGACATCGAGTGCGTACCTGCGCGTATCGCCAGGGTATCACGGAATAAAGGATGTATAGAACTTCGAATAAGGCGGTGACAGTCCAGATGTTGCGCGAGTTGGAGAGGAACTAGAGGCATTCAAGTCAGCGCTAGATAGTAACACATACTGTGCTCGCGACATACCTGTCGTGTAGCCTCCAGGAACTCGGTCCCATGGGGAAGGATTTCCTGCTCGTGGAAGCGCTGCACAGCAGCGCGCACCTCTGCAGGCTTACTCGCAAAGGCTTCTACGATGCTCTTCGCGGGGCTCGGAGGTGCAGTCTCCGGTAGTGGAGGAAGGCTGCTCGGCGTTCCAAAGTCGATCGCGTTACGCGGAGACTGCTGAGGCGTGCATTGCTGCTGTTCTGGCGAGGCAGGCGGGTGCTTCAAGAAGTGCGAAACGTCGCGCAAATCTTTCGCGGGCGTGGACTCGCGAATGGGGTCGAGTCCAAGGCTGCCTGCGATGCGGCTGCTAGATCGCGGCTTCTCCGACACGGCGCTATAATAGAACGTCAGATACATATAAGTTCTAATTTGAGACCCCGGCTCACGTAGGAGGAGCAAGCTGAGGCTGCACACTCCGCTTTCTCCTTCCATACAACCCAGCAAACTGCGGGTTCTCTTCTAACATCGAGTTGATATCCAAATGTTTCTTGATTCTGAGCTGTAGCTCATCCTTGGTGCCCTGGTCGCTAATACGGAGGGCAAGGGCAATTTCCTGGAGTTCTGATTTCTTCTTGGGTTGGAGGGCACCGGCGTAGGCGATAGGGGCCATGATGGATGAATGGAGGGTGGCACGTTCAACTGACGTCGATGATCCCAATCAACAAACCTTGTTGGGCTTTGTTTACGTGTCTGTCATGTGATTCGCTATCAAGCCCCCTCCGAGCCCTCGCCGGGCCGCCTCCTCTTGGGCTTGAAGGTGGTCTCGAGGGCAACGTACGTCGATCTCGAAGGGGGGAGAATGTTGTAATGCTTTTTATTAACATCTAGAGCACACAGCGATCGCAACTCTGGTTTCGAAGAGATATAGAGATATCACTGACGGAAACATGATTTGGGGCCTATTGATTTGGTGGTGGGCGCCTCTGGCCCTGAGCTAGACAATACTGGGCTTTTGGATAGCCTTTGAGGAGGATCGGGATGGCCGCCGCCGTCGAGCGCCGTCGCAGGAGATGAGTGCATCATCGTCACATGATGCGGGGGCAGTTCCAAGTCCTTGGTCCAAGCTGGCGTGTCGCAACCGTGTTATGGTTGTCACCGGTAAGGACAGCGAAATACATATAAACCACGGTGACGGTTCTTGTTCGGCTCCCATCCTTGTCGTTCTTTTCCCCCCTCTGGCAGGCTTTTACACTCGTTTTTTTCTGTTCTCGAAATGCAGTCTTTGTTCTTCTTGTTCGCGCTCTTCACTGCTCTGGCCAACCAGGGTGAGTGAGGGACCCTGAGTGGAGATAGGGAGCCCGTTGCTAACAAGAGTGTTCCAGTGTTGGCCTTTGAAATTGCGGTGGGAAACAAGGTTTTCAAGACCACAGAGCTTTTCGCCATCCCAGAGAGCCCAGTCAAGACTGCAGTAAGAACGGTCCTTGCTTCTAAAGAGTCGTTATTGACCCCTTGTTCAGTGTGCTGCCAACTGCACCGACGCCACCACGAAGATCGCGGCGTGCAACGACGACACGCCCTGCCTCTGCAGGGCTGAGACGTTCAACGCGATGCTGAGCTGCGAGACGTGCATGTTCAACTACCTGATTGCAAAGAACAAGCCGATGCCAGACCCTCGAGCTGGGTCGAACGTCGTTGTTGGAGGCTATGTCGCGGTGTGCAAGGGAGTGAACCCGGCACTGATGACCGGCCAGACTGCGCTCAAGGTGCCTGCCGGCTGGGACGGACCCCTGGTGTCGATCCTGCCCATCGGAGGCGCGATCGTTACTGTCCTGTTCGCTGGAATTCTGGGGGTGTCTGCCATCCTGCTGCTGTCGAACATGTAGAGACCTGTGTAGTGATCGAGAATATGAATGAGACGTCGGGGATTCCCACGGCAAAATGTGCAAATTAAGAATTTAAGCCCCGCTGTAGCTGTTCGCTTTTCACTTCCACCTCACCGTCCACAATGTCCCAATACAAGTCTGCGATTCGCACAAATCATCCAGCGGATGCTCCGGAATCCTTCAAATATCGCAAGGAGCTCTCCCAGCTGAAGGAGCTCTTCCCCGCCTGGACCGACGATGGTATGTGTCCTCCTTGTCCGCCTCGTCATGCATGTTCCCCATGTTCATCCTTCAATTTCAAGATCTCCAAACCCTCCTCATCGAAGTCTCGGGCGATGTTCAGCTAGCTGCAACGAGGGTCACAGATGGTCCGTCTTTTCTCTCTTTTTTCGCTCCAGCCCTCCCCGCTGACACTGACATGTCACAAAGGTCTTGCTGTCCAGTGGGGCGAAGTGTCGCGCAAAAAGGACAAAAAGACTTCCTCAACTCCCCAGCCATCCAACACGACTGCCGCACGGGGCGATTTCCGGGGAGGACGGGGTGGACGAGGCGGACGGGGTGGCCCTGGTCGCGGTGGCGCTTCTGCGCGCGGCCGAGGCGCACCAGGCAGGGGCGGTGCCAACGGACATGTCTCGCGCACCGATAATGGTCATCTTTCCTCGGCGGCCACCGCCAACGGCTCTGTCGCAGAGGTCATCAAGGCTGGCTACGCGGATCTCCCTGCCAAACCCGTTACTGCAGAGTCCCACGACCAACAGAACGGCGTCACCCCTTCGACCTCAGGCTGGACAGAAGCTTCCTCCCAACCGGAAACTTCTACCTCAAGCACCTCCGTTTCCTCTCCCTGGGGTGCTCCCAATGGCGCCGTTGCCCAAGCCCCGCCTGCCAAAGCACCTGCTCCTGCCCCCGCTCCCGTCCCCACTGCCCCCGCCCCCGCCCCTGCCAAGGCCCCAGCTAAACTCTCTTGGGCACAGATCGCCAGGTATGTCTCTATCGCTGCATGGTTCCGCGTATATCCTAAATTTTCTGTAGGAAGAAAGAAACTCCTGTACCCCCTCCCCAACCCCCAGTCCAACTGGCCCAGCCTACTCCCGCCGCTCCAGCTGAACCCTCGGCTCCTGAGGCAGAGGCGCCCAGTGCTGTGCGTGAAGAGCCTACTACGGCAGAGGCGCCTGCGTGGGATGATGAGCCGGTAGCGGCCCCTACACCTGCAGAGACTCCGGCCGATGCGCCACAGGAGCCCGAAGTCGCTGTCGAGCAGCCCGCCGAGGTTAAGGAAGAACCCGCTCCTGAGCCTGTCGCTGCCCCCGAACCGATCAAGGAGGAGGCGCCTGTCGCGCCCAAGGTTGACGCAAAGGCCGTCTCCCCGATTCCTCCCCAGGCCATTGCTCAGACTACCGCCACCCCTTCACCCAAACTCACCTCCCGCCCCGCTGCCGTTTCTCACCGTAGCAGTGCTCGCTACAAGGTTACAGACCAGCCTGTTGTCATGCCCAGCTCTTTCGGCTCTGTTGAAAAGGTTGGAATGCAGTTTGGCAGTCTGAGCCTGGGTGGCGAAACCATCTCCGAATCAGCCGCGTATGTCCATCTTCGCCTAGAACGGGAATTGAATACTGATTATTGTGAACACAGCCCTGAGCCTGAACAACAGCAACCCGCCCCTGTTCAACAAGAGGTTCCGTCGCCCCAGAAGGTTCAGGCCAAGCCTCAGTTCGAGACAGCTGCTCCTGCCCCTCCTCCCGCCACTGCCCCTGCCTCCTCCACATCCCTCAGCTCTGTTTTCCAGCAGCAACAGCAACATCATGTCCCCCAGAACATCCCTTCGCAACCCCCTGCTGTTCAAACTCCCACCTCCCATCACGCCATCCCCAGCTCCGTTTCCCAGCCTATCCACTCCACGCAGGCTTCGAACGCACACGCTTCACTTCAACAGTACAACCAGCAGCAGCAACCTCAACATCAGACCCCCTCCCAACAGCAACAGTCCCTCTCCTCCAACCACCAGCAATTGCCCCAGCTGCAAAACCTTCCCCAGCAGCTCCAGCATTCGTACAACCAGCACAACCTCCCTTCGCAACTCGAGAACAGCTCGGCTCAAATCCAGCAACAGTCGACCCAGCAACCTGCCTTGCAAGGTTCCGCGCACTCGAACTATTTCCGGGGGAACGACACGTCTTCTGCTGCCCCTTACTTCCATGCTCCCACCCCTCCCAGCGGTCAGGTTCAGGACAACTCGTATGGTGCATTCGGCCAATTGAGTGGACAGACCCAGCACCAGCAAAACGCGTACAGTGCTGGTAGCTTCGGCGCGAACGACTATGGCTATAACGATACCCAGCGCGTAAGTTTACGTCATCGTCGGGCCATATCCTTATTCTGATCTTCTTTAACAGAACGTTTACGACTACCAGCAGCAATCGTCCTTCGGAGGAAGGAATGTACTCGGCCACGACGACGTCAAGGGCCTCCCTGGTTCTCAGCAAGCTTCCTCGGCCGGACTCCCTCCCTCGTCCGCTGGGCAGACCTCCCAGCAGCATGGTGCTACCCAGACTGCAACTCAGAGCCAACAATCTGCGACTCAGGGCCCTCAGCAAGCCTATCCTCCCCCCATTCCTCAGCCCTACTACTACGGACATCCCGCCTTCCCCCAGAACCAGTATTTTGGCTCCCCTTACAACTCTGCCTATGGCGTCCCCCAGCCTTACGTCAAGTACCCCATGTTCCAATCTGGACCTCCCGGACCTGGCTCTGCTCCCAGCCCCGCGGCGAAGCAGGCCGGAGGGAATGTCGGCCTGCAGCCACAGTCTAACCCCTACAGCCAGGGTCTCTACCAACAGGTCGGAGGTTATGACGACTACCAGCCCCACCCCCACCACTCGCAGCAACAGCACCAACATTCTCACAGCCTTGGTCTCGGCCAGGGAGGTGTTGGAAGCGCCGAGTATGGCAAGCAGCTTTATAGCGGCTCTGGCCAGGTCGGTGGCATGCAAGGCTTCATGGGCCTCAGCAGCCAGACTGGCGGTGTGAACGTGCCCAGCTCTGCGACCGGTGGACCCCGTGCGACCGCGTCGCCCGAGGCTGCTTACAAGCCTTACGGCTCCAAGGATGTCGGCGTCGCCAGTGGACGCGGTACTTCTGTCCAGCAACAGACTCAGGGCGTGCAAGGACAGCCTCAGGGAGGGCAAAGCCAGGCGCAGGGTGGCCAGGGTGCTGGACCCCAGAACCAGGGCTACTATGGCGCTAACAGGTTCGGCAGCGGTGTAGGCGCCGGCGTTGGAGCTGGTGTCGGCGGTCCCCAGCAGACCGCGCACCACCAGCAAACCGCGCCTCAGCACCTCGGGTACTCCCAGCAGGCTGCCAACGAAGGCAACTACTACCAATACCAGAGGCAGGGACAGGGTGGCTACTGGGGCCAGTAAATGCTGGTCAGCGCACCGGGTAGCGGACACACCACCCCATTTCCTCTTGCTGAATGACGGCGTATCTTGAAGCTTTTTTTCTTTTCCCCCCTTACCCCCTAACCCGTTCTTTTCTTGACCGTGTTTTGCAATCAGTTACATAGTCCGTCATTCTCTCCATCATCGCTGTCCGTCTGCTATCCCCCGCAACTGCATCTTTTCGCTGTACATCCTGATGGGTTTTCATCAAGTCGACTCGTCGTCATTGTTCTTTTTTGTGTTTCGTTTTCTTTCACGTTTCGTGTTTCCATTTTTTCATGCGTCTCTCGCCTCACTCACTCTCTCCTCTCTATCACTTGTGTTTTACGTATACACCCTCATTGTTCGGTACACCCTCTCAATCGACCATCTGTATGTTTAGCAATGAACTCGGCGCTCTAATCCATCATCTATCGTACTCATCGAGCCTCGGCCCTGTACCCAAACGGACGAAGTGTTCTGCGATTGAGCATAGAATAGGTATGTTACATGGCGACAAGGACAGGGACTTATTTAGATAGACGGCGCACATCGCGCAGTTTAGAACATGATGAGGAAGACGGGACGGATAGCATCGTCTCTGTAGACGATGGTTTCGTTGCCAGCGCCGCCTTCGTCATAGACCACCTAACCCATATGACATTCCATCTCAAGTAAGCCAACAGAAATTGTAATTGACAACGGAGGCCTTACAGAGTTGTATCCAGCTGGGCAGCTCGTGGTTCCCGCCCTTCCTGTGGGGTACGGTTTCCCCAGCACGACCTTGTTCAAGAGCATGGCACCGGATGCAGCACCGTATGCGAACGCTTTGTTAGATGCGGAGGAGGAGTATATTCCAGGCCCAAAACTTCATTTCATATAATGCTCGTTAATTATTTAAATTGCAGAAGCCCTCTCCAAGGACGTACCACCCATGATTCGCGAGGCTGACTTTGAAGGACGTCTTCAAGATGTTACAAATTCTACAATTTGGGTAGGCGCAGAGTTCCGTCGTCGATACACCCAGTTGGCATGAGCGACCGGTGCCGTGATAGCGAAATACCTCGGTTCCAGTTGCCTTTCTGTTCCATTGTTAGGTCCCCGACATTTGAGGATAGATAGCGAGAAAGGAAAACGACGAACAGGTACGCGTCGTACGGGCGCCTAAAATCGTCATTCTCGATTATCTTGAAGATCTTCTTGATGATAGGCGCAGTGCCCCCTGACTTCCACGCCTGTTGGAACAGCGATTCAACTGGAACTCTGATTAGTCCCTCCCAAGAGCACAGAATCGAAGCAAAGGAGTTGAACCAACCCATAGTATACGTCTTGTGCCCCTTGGGCGCTTCCAGGATAAGCGGGGTCTTCATCGTTGAGATGGTCTTGCATGTCTTGCCACAAAGGTGGAACTTCCCAGTTGTGGGACGGCATTTGCAGAGCAGACACGCATTTTTGGCTTTGGCAGCACAGGTCGCTCCACATTGGTTTTGGCCAGCTACTCGTGGGCGAGCATGGCAGTACTGTGCGAGTAGAACAAACACGTTTCATGTTAACAGGATGAAAATATTGCGGGTCTACTGAGGACGTACATCGCACACTGCTGGATCTCCGCCCTCTTTACAGAGCTTCTCGACGCACGAGCGGCCACAGGTCAGGTAGCCTTGCAAGGTAGATCGCACCTTGCAGATCTACACACTGGTCAGCATCATGTCTCCGAGTCTGAGCTCAGACGTGGAAATAATGAGGAGATGACCTACGACGCAGACCGGCATCCCTGGCTGGACCGGCTGAGGAGGGGTGAAATTAGTCCTCTGTGTGCCACCGCTGCTACTTGAGCTTTGCTGAGCGCCCTGATTAGCACCACCGTCCTGGGAGGAACCCCAAGGGGATCCACTCTGCCTGGTTTTGAGGCGCGAGGCGCATGTGAGCCCACAGGTTGGATACGATTTACCGTTTCGACTGAAGGGAGGTCGAATGTTGCACACCTAACGAAGGTCAAAGCTTAACCCGTCTAAAGTAAAGTTCGATGCAGTGAGCGGAACTCACGATGCACAGGGTTCCCGTTGTTGCACCATACCCAAAAGTGCTAGAACCTGGGTGGTGATAGGCAGAACGATGGCCTCCTGGCGGTGGCATATTGAAGGGATTGCTAGTAGTATTCCAACTATAACCTGTACCAGTGCTCCCATCGTTCGAGCCCAAGCCAGACTGGAAGGAGAATGGTGTAGCCATCGTATTGCTGGTGCGCTTGGATTCGAACAACAGGAAGAGAGTCTAGCGGAGGCAAGACGAGGTCATCCGAGTTCATTTAAGGATACTGGTGCGCGTGGGGTTATCGATAAGAACGAACATCAGCAACGAAACTTCAAGACGAACCATTCCAAGTTGAGTTGGTGGGCCTCAGTGGTTTGCGATCAGGCACGAGGTATGTGCGTGCAGGGTTATATTAAACTCAAAGTACAAGACAATCTGGTATATGGTAAATGCAGGCCATGGACATGCGATGCTAGTAGAAGATCAATGCAAAAGGCGACGCCGCGAGGCGCACACTGGAGCTCGATGGTACAACTTCGGGACACGAAAGAGTGCTCGTTACAGAGGTCCTCAATAGCTCAAATGAAGCGAGACGTTATGGTTCAAAAGTAGGACGTCACTGGAAGAGAATAAGGAAAACAGGGCGGATCGCGTCATCCCTGTAGACCACGCTCTCATTGAGCTTTCCATCCATTCGATCATACACAACCTTGTGCGGACTAGGATAAGTTGGGGATTTCACCTAGAGGGTAACTAGTCCTCACCGAGTTGTATCCTACTGGGCAGCTAAGAACTTCGTTGAACTTGTTGACGTGTTTTATCTTTCCCAGAACGACCTTGGATACTACGACTGCGCCGTGGACCCCAGAGTACTGTCGGTACGCCCTAATAACACGAAGCCAGTGTTTAGCTCCATGGGCCCGAGAATGACGGCACCGCACATACTTGTTAGACGCTGACGATGTGTAGATGCCTTTCCCAAATCTACGAGATAATTGGAGACCTGTCAGTATTACAAACACGAGGGAAATTCACTTACGCTCCGGTCGCCTTGGCATAATTAACCATTTGAAAGGAAGTCCTGACTATATTGCAGACACATGTGAGAGATGCACAGAGTTCTGTCGTCGCTACCCCCAGCTGGCAAAGCCGTGCTGTTCCATGGTAAAGGAACTGCTCGTTCCCGACAGTCTCTCTAGAAAAGTCGTCGTGTTAAAAGAAACCCGACCAGGGACAGCCGAAAGGTGACATTACTTGTACTCGTTGTATCGCTGAAGGGACGCGTCGTCGAGGTTGATTTTGTATATCTCCCGAATAGCTGGAATCTGCACGGTAGTTGACTTCCAGGAATCAATGAATTTCTTCGCCGCTAAGCCGGCGATCCGTTCAGGTAAGTGGGTCTTTTGAGAGGTTGTGGAGCACGTACCCATTTGGTAAGTTACATGCTGTTTGGGAATGCTGAGGATAAAGGGGGTGTACTCCAAGGCAATCCGCTTGCAAGTCCTTCCGCAAAATTGATACCTCCTGTTCTTTGGGCGGCACTTGCATACAAGACATGCCACTGTGGCTTTCTTAATGCAGTCCATACCACATTGTCGCTTTCCAGGGGTCCTAGGTTTCTCATGGCAGTACTACAGAATGAAGCGTCAGTAGAGTATCTGAGTAATGGGCGGTGTAGGCGACAGCACTGGGTCATTGTGTAGGAGGGTCACATACGTCGCACATTTCGGGATCTCCGCCATTCTTGAGCACCCTCTTGATGCAGTGAGTGCTGCAGGTCTGATATTCACCGAACTTGGGGCGTATTTTGCAAACCTATGCCGTTGCCCTCTGTCAACAAAAGTCACTTTCGTGATAAGTTTGGTACATACCACACACTGGAGTCCACGACTGCTACCAGTGGGCTGGCCGCGCGAGAGGAGAGACGTCCCGGACTGTGGCTTGCGTGTCAAAGTCATGGTATTGAAACTGTCGGTCAGACTGTCTACCGAGCCCTGATACGAGCTGTACCGGAGACTGCCCCTGTAGTTCGATGCCATGTTGAACAAAGTCAAAGTTGGACTTGGCTATGGTGCACTTGGGATCGAACAGTGGGCAGAGAATGGGGGAAGAAACGGTGGCTTCGCGTCCTTCTTATCAGTCTGAATCAGGTCGTGCTGCGGACTTGAACACGGGTTCTTATCGATAGACGCCTACTTACCTGTCAGGGAACTGAACCATTCGAAGCCGCAGCCTGTGACTTCCCTGAGGACACGGTGTTGACACGATGCGGTTTGGGCTGAAGCGGCCACGAGGCGTTGGACAACCCCGGTCAAATGAACTGGAAGCCGGGACGTTTCCCAAGTTGGGGATTCGATTCATGAGGCCTGGGTTATACAGCTACGGAGAGGGGCACGCTGGCGAGAGTATATTACTGTGACGAGTTTGGGTTATTTAAAACAGAAGGAGATACACAGCCTACAGGACGGATTGCCTCGCCGCCGTAGACGATAGTCTCGTTGAGCTTCCCGTTCATACCACTATAGTCATAAACATGGGGTACTCTAAGGGATAGCGCGTCGCGCAACATAAGGAAGAAACTAGAACATGATAAGGAAGACAGGCCGAATAGCATCATTGTCGTAAACGATGGTTTCATTCAGATTGCCGCCCATGCGATCGAATACCACCTGCGAAAGGGAGATGCAAAAGTCAGTATACGCCAATCTGGGAACGCATTTCGCTCACTCACCGAATTGAAGCCAGGAGGGCATGCCATTACTTCATTCCACCCACTTACTTGCCTCACCTTGCCTAGCACAACCTTCGTCAAGAGCATCGCCCCGCTTGCACCGCAATAGCTGTACGCCCTAGCGAAGCAAGATGCCGACTTGTTGGTTTAAGCGCTCAGCCCAGACAAATTGAATACGCACTTATTAGAAGCAGAAGAGGAGTACACGCCTGCGCCGAACCTGTTGAAATTAGAGTCAACGTCGGTCTCAAAGTATGAGAACTGGTTCTGCTCACGCTCCAGTCGTTTTGGCGATGCTGACTTTGAAGGAGGTCTTCAAGATATTGCAAACAGGGTAGCTGGAAGACGTGCAAAGCTGAGTGGTCATCACACCCAGCTGGCATTGCCTGCCTGTTCCATGGTAACGGAAGGTCTCATTCTTAACAGCCTTTCTACAATATGATGAGTAGGGACGACCAGACGTGGTAAACAGACAAACCGGTAGGCATCGTAAGGACGAAGAAACTCCTCATTCTCGATGATCTTGAATACCTTCTTAATCTTGGGCATCGGTCTGGTTGTGTCCTTCCACCCGCTCTGGAACTTCTTCTCGACTAAGGAGTATGAGTTAGCTTTCGCTGGATTGTTAGATTATGGGATCATTACCCATTTCGTAGGTCTTATGGCCTTCTGGTGCTTCCAGGATAAGCGGGGTCGACTTCGTCGAGATACGTTTGCAGGTCTTTCCGCAGAGATGGTACTTTCCGTTCCTCGGCTGGCACTTGCACAGAAGACAGGCGTTCTTGGCTTTCTCTGCGCATGCAGGGCCGCATTGTTTCTCTCCCGTAAGTCTCGGGTTTCTGTGGCAATACTGACAAAGGCAAAAGATCAGTAAGACTCCATTGATATAAAACTGAGCCGACATACATCGCACATGGTCGGGTCGCCTCCGTCCTTGCTAAGTTTCTCGATGCACGAAAACCCACACGTCACATAGTCGCCATGTACGGACCGTATTTTGCAAACCTGTTTGGAAACCAAGTCATCGATAAATGACCCTTAGACGAGGAATGAAGAAGCGGCCAGAACGAATGACCAATCTTACTACGCAAATTGGTTTATCGGGTTGCACAGGGCGAGGGTGTGGTCGAGGACGGAATGCTGAGCCGCCAAGGTTGGATATGGAGGGCCGATTCACAATGCGTCTTGAAGCGCCCCGGTTCGGACTACCGGTCGCGGACGCTACACGCCCTGAAAGGGCAGTAAACGCAAAATCCGGCGGCGCGCCGTATCCCGCTGGAGGAGGGGCTGAGGTTGTGTCCTGGGCCGCCTGTCGGAGCTTGGCTGCACAAGTCAAGCCGCACGTAGGATACGATTTACCGTTGCCCGAATACCGGGGCTTCCTCTTGCAAATCTACAGGGCACCCGATGCTTCTGTAAGATCAAGGATGTGATATCAAGTAGCGAATGAGCTTACGACGCAGAGCTGGTCAACTGTTGCAGTGTAGTCGGGAAGGCTTGTGGTTGATGAGGATCCCGATCCAGAATACCGCGGGGGTGGGGACGGGTGTCCCGGCGGGTTTATGTTCATAGAGCTCATGTTATCAGCGAGAGTATCCTCCTCGTCATCGCTCCAGTCGTCGTATCCAAGCCCATCGTCCGAATCCAAATCAGCTGGGTAGGCGTAAGGGTTGGAGGACATAGTGCACTTGGAATCTGACAGAGCGAGGGGGGCTCTGACAGAAGACGGCTCGCCTATATATGGCCTTTCTGAATGCGCAGTTCGCCTGCAGGCAGCGGTTTCATCGATAGACGCCAGAAAGCAAGCAAACCGGTTAGAAGTTCGAAAGAGACATGGTGGGTTACCGGTGGTTCGGTGCAAGCAACGTGAGGCGCGGGAACTCCGTTCGCTCTTGCCCCTCTTCGTTCAGCGATTCGCACGACGCAGATCCAACTCAATCCAACCTCGTCCTCGAATTGGAAACAACAACTGGTTTGAATTGGTTCAGGGATGCCCGAAAAACCAACACGCGAGCCGAGCTCTACGTAGTTCCTTACACCTCCTCATCACCAGAGAGGCCATCTCAATATCCGACCTTTACATTCAACTTCCCTATCGCAATGGTAGTATCTGCAGATTCTCAGTCCAATTATCAGAGGATGTCATCGCAAGCGACCGCCGGGATGCCTGGAGCCGACTACCCCACGCCGACAACCAGTCCATTGTCTATCTATCCGGGGAGACCTAGAGATCTCGGGACTAACGCTCCAAGGCAGCCCCAAGATTCATTCCCGTCGACCCATGCTCAGGAAACCTTCGATGCCCAACGTACCGACCTGGGAAACTCGCGTCGGTGGACAGGCCGCACAGACTCAAGCCGGGCCTATTCCAACTCCTCATCGCCTGAGAGGAGATCAGAACAACATCCTAGACCATTTCACGAACCCGATCTTCCTCCAATGGACCTTGACTCAGATTCTTTCCCTGACACCGATTCCGAGAGCTCGATTTATAACGACTGGACGGACGAGGGAGATTCCGATGCTGGTAACAAGATGGCGGATTTGGTAGGGCCTTCAGGAAGGATTAAGCCCCCACCCCCACTCTTCAGTCCAGGGAGTGAATACAGCAGTGCCAGTCAGTATGCAGCGAAGACCGCACAAGCCAAGGATCGTGGCGCAGGCCAGTTTAAACGGTCGAATGACGGGTATTCATCTCAAGGTCTCGGCCCCCGTCTTTGCAAGGTGCGATATATTGGTTGTTACCTTCGACTAATCTAGAGAGAGTCATTCCTTTAGATTTGCCACCTTAAGCCAGCGTACTCCAAGTACGGTAAAAGCTACCCGACTTGTGGGTTCACCTGCGCTGCAAAACTGAAAGAAAAAGAGCGCGCCTCCAGACCTTCGTCGCTCTGCGTCGTAAGTACAGGCTACTTCGAGTAAATCTGCTCTAATTGGTCAATACGTCTTGCGGTTTGCACAGGTATGCCATGAAAGACCAAGACATATAAGCCGCAGCGGGAAAGAGTATCCTACATGCGGACTGACCTGCGCTGCAAGGTACAACCCTCAGGGATCTCGGGCAAGTAATTGGTGCGCTGTGAGTGTTTTCGTGTGCACACCACACTGCAAATAGCACACTGACCGGCGGCCGCCCTTTCGCTTCTCTCAAATTTCAGTTCTGCCACCAGTCCCGAAAGACGAGTAACGGAAGCACCGATTCCGACTACTGCAGCTTCGCATGCCGAGATAAAGCAAAGAAGCCAACGGACATCGGTAGGTCTTGCAGATTCCCTGAGCATTTTCGCTTTTCAAACACAGTTTAAGCTACTATTGGAACATGCAAGTCGTGCCTTGTGTGCTGGAGAAAGGAAATACAACCATCCATGGCATACTGCAGCATGATTTGCAAGGAAATCATCTTAAGCCATGCACCGTCCATGGCGGAGATACCACGAGGTCACGTCTTGTTCAACAAAAGTCCGTTTCCTTTCAAATGAGCGCTGAGGGGCTGGTTCGCTTACTTTTCAAATTATTCAGCATTTACAGACTTCCAGGTAGGATGGGATGGTCCCTCCGAGACGTCCAACAATAGAGCCATAGTGCGGCGAATGTATCTCTTTATATTGCCTAGCGGCGTTGACGAGAGACATAAGAACTACATGTACGCATTTTTCGCCTTGTTTCATGTGCCGAGACGACGTTGTAACACACAACAGGGCGAAAATTGAAAGGTCACAAACCAGGACCTTTGCTTGGATCCCTATCATCCGAGATTGTAACGTGGGGGACTCGGGGAACCTCGACATGTGTAGCTCTCCAAATTGCAGATTCTGTGACGTTATTCGTAACGGGTTCACGAAACACGGCAATCCCAATGGTTTGGCGGCCTATTCTACATCTGCAAGGTAACGTCTTCCTAACGTAAAACTCGGATATTGAATTCACGAGCTGTGTTATAACTTATCAGAGCAAACAGTGCGTTGGTGATGCCCCAGAGCCCAATGAAGACCGTGCTGTTTGTCCGGATTGACCACGGGCGCTTGCCTGGGGTGCCAGTCGTAGCCCAGCAACTCCTAGGCGGGACCACTGCGCTGGAGCATAATGTTGTACGTTATACCACACTTTGTTTAGTCTTAATTGTGACCAGGGCTATGTCAGGTGAAAATCGGCTCTCATCAAAGAGGACGGAAAGTAGACACAGGGGACCTCTACGTCTACAACCCTGATGCAATTGTACCTCTTGGTACTATTATGTACACTTTGTAAATATCTCGCTGCAGTTTATCAGTTTCTCCTTTGCATGCGAGCGTTGAGTATTACTTCATTCTCAGCAATATGAGTAACAAGGCCTCATCCTAAAAAGCCTTATAGCTTTCTTGACCGGGAACGGCGTACCCTGCTCTCTAGACCTCGAGCCTTGCATTCGCTTCGTCAGTGGAGCGCAACAAGTTGCAGACTTCGCTTTCCTTGTACACGAATATAGCAAAGCAAACAGGAACAAGGAGGATTGGTTGATGTTCAGAAGGTCGCGCATGTCCCTATCCAATCCCACCTGAAAACAGACGATGCCACCTTCAGAATATCCAGCTTAGTACGCTGGTGAATGGACAGGTAAGCGTATAAGGTGTATTGTATGAAGTGACTACCCAATTGATTGTAAATGAGCACCCGTTTATCAACCGTTTATGACATACTAGCGAGGCTTTGGTACAAGGAGGAATTTGCTTAAAAGGTGATAAGAAAGACAGGGCGAATAGCGTCATCGTCGTAGACTACCGTTTCGTTCAAGGATCCTTTCTGGCGATCGAAGACGACCTGGAAGTCAGGTGTTGTATGTGAACAACAGCAGCGAAACTGATGCAGGAGTAACCTACCGAGTCATAACCGTTGGGACATGATGTCTCCTCTTTCCAGCCTTTCACATGTTTGATCTTGCCGAGCACCACCTTTGTCAGAAGCATGGCGCCATTCTGGAGACAAAAGCTATATGCTCTAGAAGCCAATGAAGCATTAGAGCTGGGGCTGGGATAGTCGCAATCATCGGGACCATACTCACTTATTGGAAGCTGAAGACGTATAGACGCCTGCCCCAAATCTATGCATTGTAAGGAAAGGTGGGTGTGGGAAGCCGCGCTGAACTTACGCTCCAGATGTCTTCGCAATGCTTATTTTGAACGATGTCCTGAGGATATTGCAGATAGGGCAAGTTTTTGACCTGCACAGCTTGGTGGTCGTAACGCCAAGCTGGCATTGTCGGCCAGTTCCGTGATACCTGAATTGCTCGTTCTTCACTCGTTTCCTACGAAACAGGCGTCACCGGATGGCGTGAAAAGCAAGACGACTAGAGCACACCTGTAGTCATTGTATGGACGAAGAAGTTCCTCGCTTTCAATGATCTTGAAAACCCGCTTGATCACAGGCATTGGTGTTGATGAAGCCTTCCAACCGTTCTGGAACTTCTCTTCCACTAAATCATGTTAGCCACGACAGGGAGAATGGAAGTATAGCGCAGAATTCCTACCCATGTCGAAGGTCTTGTGTCCTTTTGGCGCCTCGACGATGAGGGGCGACGACTTCATTGCAATGCGATTACAGGTCTTCCCGCAGAGATGGTAGCTTCCATTCCTGGGCCGACACTTACAAAGCAGGCATGATACGCTTGCCTTCGTTATGCATGGGCCGCTGCATTGCTTTTGCCCTGAGAGCCTTGGCCGCCTGTGGCAATACTTCAATCGCAGAGTTGAGCACTCGCCCCGCTGCGATAGTGAGAACAACTTACGTCGCACATCCTCGGATCCCCCCCGTCTTTGCAAAGCTTCTCTACGCAAGAGAGGCCACAGGTTACGTAGCCGACACAGGCAGACTTTACTTTACAAACCTAGCACAGGCGAAACAGAGGAGCGGGCTCAGAGGGTAGCACGCAATAAAATGAGGGTTGTGGACTTACGACGCATGACAGCTTGTCGCGCTGGACTAGCAAGGGTACACGCTGGGGACCAAATAAAGGGGACCCAGGGCCATCCAGTGACATGCGCTGACTGGACGGACGCCCAATAGAGCTGCGGCTAGGGAGACCAGTACGAGCTGGACGCTCAGGAGTGTTCGATGTGCTTCTAGAATTCCCAGCGGTTTGCTGCGAAGGTAGCTTCGATGCACATGTCAGGCCACATGTAGGGTAAGATTTGCCGTTGGGCTGGACGTTGCGAGGTCTCTTCTTGCAGACCTACGTCCATTCAGTCGGAAATTGGTCAGAGCACTGTTGCGATACACCCGAAAGACTATACTCACGATGCACATCTGGGTAACGGTGTTGGCTGGCAGGATTTTAGGCGGCACAAATCTGGGTTGTCGGAGCGGGGGCGTCCTTGGGGGTGTTGCGATTGACTTAGCTCGAAGGTTCAAAGAGCTCATGGTACCAACAAGGGTATCATCCCCTGCGTCGGAGTCGACGTCACTCCAGCTATCATCGACATCCCCCGCGTCGGAGGCGACGTCGCTCCAGCCATCATATACCTCACTGCCAGAGTCATTGTGCGAGTCCAAGTCAGATGGGAAGGGGTATGCCTCAGCAGCCATAGTGGACTCGGAATCGAACAAAGGGCAGGGAGCTTGAAGAAGGGAACGGGTTAAGAGATTCCCTTTATATCTGACACTTCATGCCCACAGATGGGCAGCGGCAGTTCGTTCGCATGGACGAAGCAAACCGTTCAGGTGCCCAAATGAGCAGGATGTGGTTTGGAGGCAAGCACGAGGCGCGGGAACTTTACCCTTATTGGACAGGTTATCGCCGCTTCTCTCTTTCGATCTTGCACGTTGTCTGTGGGCGTTTATCTTTCCATCTGATAGGGAGGGTTCGACGCAATGCGCAGCATCCTCCCCTTACTCGAGTTCTGCCATGTCGAAGCAAACAGGCCACCTAGACCCGAGGGTGGAGAGGACGAACGGGAGAGCCAAGGCTCAACATTCGTCTCCTCCTGCCCAAGGGTCATCAGCCACGCAGTATAGCTTTCCTGATTCTGACCATGCAAGACCTCGAAGACGTCGGCAGGACTCGCCGACCATACTCTATACTACCGACCTGCCTTCAGGCAATATCCGTACAGCTCACAGCCAGTCAAATGGACCGCCCGTTAACGAATTCGCCCACAACACCAACACTCACAGCACTCTGGGTGCCGGACATCTCATTGACCACCCCAACGCCGTTGGATCGGCACCTTCTAGGGCACCGTATGGCCCTTCCCGCATCACCGCCCATGCGCGCCATCCTTCATCGGTGAATTCAGGATCCATATCCGGTTCTGAATCGACAGACTGGGATGACTGTGACCGTGGTGTTGTAACGGGCAGGGGAAACCTTGGCCTATCAGGCCTACACTCGGAGAACGATTATGAGTCGTCTGAGTTGCCTCCCGACTCCGACGTTCATATGGAAGATGCGACCCTAGGCTCGAAAGGAAAGGCTGCTGAGAGTCCGCCGTCTTCTCAGCCAACCCGCACGCAGCCCTCCCCCGACGCCTCTCGGTTACGCGCTAGCTACAGCGAGGCTGCGAAAGGCCGCACCCGACCCCCTGCTGTCAAACCGGAGCAATCTGGCTCCAGAGGGCCATCGTGGTCTCCAATGGAGAGTTTTACCTCTACCGAGCCCAGTCTATGTATCGTAAGTGGCCTATTTTCAGAGACACATATCCCGTTTAGCTTTCGTCTAGATTTGCAAAGAAAAGCCGGCCTACTCCAGACCCGGAAAATCCTACCGAACTTGCGGTCTCACTTGTGGTGCCAAGTTGGACGAAATTGAGAAAGAGGAAACACGATCTGCATCTAAAGGCCAAGTTTCTACCTACCCTGGACTGTGTGTGGTACGTTCCATAAGTTTTAGTTGCTTCTTGCTATGAGAGCTCACCCGTCCTAGAACTGTAAGATTAAAGAGAGAAATGTCCATCCGGTGACGGGACGACGTTACTTAACGTGTGGCCTGACCTGTGCTGACGCCATAAAACCTACTAAGGAAGAGGCTATAGGACTTTGTGATGTATGTTCACTCGTGTGGAGGCTTTAGTTTATGGCGCCCATTTGGCTGACGGGTTGACCCCTTAGACATGTCATAAGCGCCCGAAACGTGTCGTGGGCGGGACGACCTATGACCAGTGTGGCCTCGCCTGTAGAGATAAAGCGAAGGCAGACCTAGCTAAAGGCGAGTACACCTACATCTCGTGTTTACGGTATGTCCTCGGTGCGCTGATATTCAATGGCTTGCAGCGATGGCAGGGACCTGCGACTTGTGCACTGCATGCTGGATCTTGCCTATTGAAAGCCCGAACCACCCTTACTGCGATGAGGTTTGCCGTCGTGCGATGATGAGCTGCGGTCCTACCATCGTAGAGATACCTCGAGGGCATGTAACGTTCGATATGTGTGAGCAGGATCGCCTCACATTCATAGTTGAAAACAGTGGTGGAACTCACTAATTCTTTTTCAGACAACGCCAAATTCATGAAAGGACGTGAGGATCCGATTTTGACCTCTCATTCCAAAGCCACTGTCAGGCACATGTTCTTCTTTGTTGGCTCCGCGATGACGGTCCAACGCTTCACCTCGTATCGGTATGTCGGCGAAATATCTTCCTAGTGGTGAATAAATAAAGTATATCGCTAACCCCTTGCCTAGGGATGCTCTGACAAGACGTCTACATGGAAGAACACCCGTCGAAACCGAATGTTGGGTGTCTGTCATACAGGAATGTAACACAGGAGACTCTGGCTCCATCAATTGCTGCCTTTCGCCAACCTGCCAATTTTGCATTCTCGTGCGCAATTCCTTTGATCGAACCTATTATCCCAACGGGCTTCATGTGTCGTCCTCGTCGTTGAGGTACGCCCATTTTTGACTGAGTTTTCCGGTTCCTCTCTGACCCGCCATTGTATAAGAGCGAGTGATGCACTTGGGGGTCGTACCTCGCAGGGTTTCACAGAGGCAGTGATCCTGGTAAGGATCTTGCACGACCGTAACCTATCCGAGACAACAGCAGAAGAACTTCAGACTCCCCTCTCGAGTCGGATGATGGAATCTGGCTGGCGCGACGTGGTATGCGTGTACGCTGCTTCCTTTGACTTAATATTGACCTTGTTATCCCTAGGTCAAACTCCTATCCCAAGGCTACAGTAGATATCGGAAAGTGGACATGGGCGACTTGTATGTTTTCGAGCTTGCGGCGATTGTACCGTTAGGCGCCTTCATCTACTCCCAATGAATATAGCTACGGGCTTCGGTGGTCCCCTTCGAATACGCTCGTGCGCAGAGGATGATAGCTTCATGGCCGGTCCTTTACCTTCGTCTAACAGCGAGCGCCTCTGTATCATGCCCACTTGCAGCCCACGAGGATGCAACGAGGCTTGGTCATGGGTTCTGTAGCCTGCTGCGTAAAAATTAAAGTTCGCAGCTGAAGTGAATCAATTGCGGATGGGCGCTTATCGATGAACTCTAACAACCAGTTAGGTTAGATTGTGGCTCATGAACTGGATCGCCAGCGATGGAAGCTGAACCTAGAGATTCATGACGTGTGGTCGGATATAGATAGGCAGGCGATTGCGAAGGGTTAACATGCTCTTTCCTTTTGACCACTACTGCGCACACCCCGATGCTCCCTGTTGTTGACACGGTCGCTTCTCTTCTCACCAGCGCAGCGGAGGCCATTGGATTAGCTAGTGGGCCTTCCTCAAGCAAAAGCAAGACCATGTCAGACAAAGGGAATGGGAAGAAACCCACGAAGGATGTCGAAGAGATTCGGAGTCAAAGGGAGGGAAACAGCAGTCGGCATCCCGAAAAATGGAGCCCCCTGTATGATTCAGCCCCCTCTCGCAGGGAAGAAAAGCCACGGGATCGTCGAAAGCGGGTCGCAGAGCTTACTCTCCGGGCGCTCAACAGAGGCTCGTACGAGTATCGATCTGCGACTATCTCGCTCGGGATTAAGGAGACCGTTGAAGGCACCATCTTCTTCGAGGAGAACTATCCCCTGAACGACTGGAAGAGCGTCCCTCACCGTGACACCCAACGCGCAGCGGAAGCGACAGTGTCGATCCTCAATATATCCACCCTCGACGCTGCTCGCATCCTCCACAACTCCTATCGATTCGCACCGCAGGACGGGAGCGCACCTCCCAAGACAGGAGTCCTCAACTTTGCATCTGCGACGCAGCCAGGCGGGGGGTTTGAAAACGGAGCAGAGGCGCAAGAAGAGTCCATAGCACGCGTCTCAACGCTGTCGCGCTCGCTCAAGTCGAAGGAGGGAAAGAGGTTCTACGAAGTCCATAAAAAGCACAAATCGCCATTCTACACCCACACCATGATCTTCTCCCCCGATGTGATTGTCTTCCACAACGATCAAGGCGAGGGAGTGGATCCAATGCCTATCCAAGTTGTATCGAGTGCGGCAGTCAACGCTGGGCTCATCTTGGAGAACAAGGCCACGTTCCTGACGGCTCAGGCAGAAGTGGAGATTGAGGCAGCCATGGAGGAGCGTATGGGGAGGATCCTCTATCTGTTCGAGACGAGGGGTATTCGCAACATCGTGCTCGGAACGTTCGGGACGGGGGTCTTCAAGAACAAAGTGGATATGGTGGCGCGGGTTTGGGCGAAGCTGTTGGTGGGGGGTCGGTTCACGTTCTCGTTCGACAGAGTCTTCTTCGCCGTCACTGGCGACACGACCTTCGCCACTTTCAAGGGCAGCTGGGAGGGCTGGGAGAAGACCGGCCGAAATACGCATTAGCCCCTAACTGTGTTGTTTGTACACATGTGTCATGGCCAAATAAAGAGGGTATATAATCCTGACTGAGGCTGAACGTTCCCAGCTCTGCGACCAGCGGACCCGTGCGACCGCCTCGCCCGAGGCTGCTTACGAGCCTTACGGCTCGAAGGATGTCGGCGTCGCCAGTGGACGTGGTACCTCTGTCCAGCAACAGACTCAGGGTGTGCAGGGACAGCCTCAGGGAGGGCAAAGCCAGGTGCAGTCGGTGCCGGCGTTGGAGCTGGTGTCGGCGGTCCCCAGCAGACCGCGCACCACCAGCAAACCGCACCTCCTCAGCACCTCGGATACTCCCAGCAGGCTGCCAACGAAGGCAACTACATACGTATGATACTACCAATACCAGAAACAGGGACAGGGTGGCTACTGGGGCCAGTAAATGCTGGTCAGCCCACCGGGTAGCGGACCCCATTTCCTCTTGCTGAATGATAGCGTATCTTCAAGCTTTTTTCCCCCTTACCCCCTAACCCGTTTCTTTTTCTTGGCCGTGTTTTGCAATCAGTTACATAGTCCGTCATTCTCTCGATCATCGCTGTCCGTTTGCTATCCCCCGCAACTGCATTCTTTTTCTTTCAAGTTTCGTGTTTCCATTTTTTCATGCGTTTCTCACCTCAGCGGACGAAGTGTTCTGCGATTGAGCGTAGGATAAATATGTTACACATGTAAGGACGAAGACTGGTTTGGATGAATGTCGCACATAGTGCAGTTTAGAACATAATGAGGAAGACTGGGCGGATAGCATCGTCTCTGTAGACGATGGTTTCGTTGCTAGCACCGCCTTCGTCGTAGACCACCTAACCCATACAACGTTCCATCTCAAGTGAGTCAACAGAAATGTAATTGACAACGGAGGGCTTACAGAGTTGTATCCAGCTGGGCAACTTGTGGTTCCCAGTCCTGTGGGATACGGTTTCCCCAGCACGACCTTGTTCAAGATCATGGCACCGGTTGCGGCGCCGTATGCGTAAGCCGTGTTGGATGCAGAGGAGGAGTATATCCCGGCCCCAAAACTTCATCGAATATGAAGTCCGTTAATCATTTGAATTGCAGAAACCTTTCAAGGGACGTACCACCCATTGTTCGCGAGGCTGACTTTGAAGGACGTCTTCAAGATGTTACAAATTCTGCAATTTGGGTCGGCGCAGAGTTCCGTCGTCGATACACCCAGTTGGCACGAGCGACGGGTGCCGTGATAGCGGAATGTCTCGTTTCCAGTTGCCTTTCTACTGCAGTGTTAGTTCCCCGACGTTGAGGCCACGCAATGGGAAAGGAAAACGACGAACAGGTACGCGTCGTACGGGCGCCTAAAATCATCGTTCTCGATAATCTTGAAGATCTTCTTGATGATAGGCGCAGTGCCCAACTTCCATGCCTGTTGAAACAAAGATTCAACTGTAACTCTTATTAGTCCATTCCTAGAGCCCAGGATCGAAGTAAACGAGGTTGAACCAACCCATAGTATATGTCTTGTGCCCCTTGGGCGCTTCCAGGATAAGCGGGGTCTTCATCGTCGAGATGGTCTTGCACATCTTGCCACAAAGGTGGAACTTCCCAGTTGTGGGGCGGCATTTGCAGAGCAGACACGCGTTTTTGGCTTTGGCGGCACAGGTCGCTCCGCATTGGTTTTGGCCAGCTACTCGAGGGCGAGCATGGCAGTACTGTGCGAGTAGAACAAACGCGTTTCATGTTAACAGAATGAAAATGCTGCGGGTCTACTGAGGACGTACATCGCACACCGCTGGATTTCCACCTTCTTTACAGAGCTTCTCGATGCACGAGCGGCCACAGGTCAGGTAGCCTTGCAAGGTAGACCGCACCTTGCAGATCTAGACACTGATCAGCATAATGTCTCCGAGTCTGATCTCAGAAGTGGAGACAATAGGGAGATGACCTACTACGCAGACCGGCCTTGAGCCGCTTTGCTGAGCGCCTTGATTGGCACCGCCATCAACGCTGCGTGCTTGGGAGGAACCCCAAGGGGAGCCGCTCTGCCTGGCTTTGAGGCGCGAGGCGCATGTAAGTCCACAGGTTGGATACGATTTACCGTTGCGACTGAAGGGAGGTCGAATGTTGCAAACCTAATCATAGTCAAGGTTCAAACCGCCTAGGTTAAATTTCGGTGCAGTGGGCGGAACTTACGATGCACAAGGTCCCCGCTGTTGCACCATACCCAAAAATGGCAGAACCTGGGTAATGGTAGGCAGAACGATGGCCTCCTGGCTGTGGCATATTGAAGGGATTGCTACCATTCCAGCTATAACCTGTACCAGGGCTCCCATCGTTCGAGCCCAAGCCAGACTGGGAGGAGAATGGTGTAGCCATCGTATCACTGGTGTGCTTGGATTCGAACAACAGGAAGAGAGACTGAGGACGAGGTCATCCGAGCTCATTTAAGGGTACTGAATGGCCAGCTGCGCAACCCGTGCGCGTGGGGTTATCGATAAGAAGGAACCTCAGCAACGAAACTTGAAGACGAACCATTCCAAGTCGAGTTGGTGGGCCTCAATGGTTTGCGATCAGGCACGAGGTGTGTGTGTGTAGGGGTATATTAAATTCAAAGTACAAGACAATCTGGTAATGGTAAATGGAGGCCATGGACATGCGATGCTAGTGGTAGATAAATGCAAAAGGCAAGGCGCCCACTGGACCTTGATGATACCTTTTTTGCAATCAACCGACGCGATACACAGGACGGATTGCCTCGTCGCCATAGACGACAGTCTCGTTGAGGTTCCCGTTCATACAACTATAGTCATAAGCATGGAAGGGATAGCGCGTATAGCGCGTCGCGCAACATAAGGAGGAAACTAGAACATGATAAGGAAGACAGGCCTAATAGCATCATTCTCGTAAACAATGGTCTCATTCAGATTACCGCCCATGCGATCGAATACCACCTGCGACGAAAGGGAGATGCAACAGTCAATATACGCCAATCTGGGAACGTGTTTTGCCCACTCACCGAATTGAAGCCAGGAGGGCACGCCATTACTTCATTCCACCCACTTACTTGCCTCACCTTGCCTAGCACAACCTTCGTCAAGAGCATCGCCCCGCTTGCACCGCAGTAGCTGTACGCCCTAGCGAAATAACATCCCGATTCGTTGGTTTAAGCGCTCAGCCCAGCAGATTAAATACGCACTTATTAGAAGCAGAAGAGGAATACACGCCTGCGCCGAACCTGTTGAGATCAGAGTCAACGTCGGTCTCATATGTATGAGAACTGGTTCTGCTCACGCTCCAGTCGTTTTGGCAATGCTGACTTGGAAGGAGGTCTTCAATATATTGCAAACAGGGCAGCTTGAAGACGTGCAAAGCTGAGTGGTCGTCACACCCAGCTGGCATTGTCTGCCTGTTCCGTGATAACGGAAGGTTTCGTTCTTAACGGCTTTTCTAATATACTATGAGCATCGACGACCAGACATGAAAAACAGACAGACCGATAGGCATCATAAGGCCGAAGAAACTCCTCATTCTCGATGATCTTGAACACCTTCTTAATCTTGGGCATCGGTCTGGTTGTGTCTTTCCACCCACTCTGGAACTTCTTCTCGACTAAGGAGAATGAGTTAGTTTTCATTGGATAGTTAAATTGTGGGATCATTACCCATTTCGTAGGTCTTATGGCCTTCTGGTGCTTCCAGGATAAGCGGGGTCGACTTCGTCGAGATACGTTTGCAGGTCTTTCCGCAGAGATGGTACTTTCCGTTCCTCGGCTGGCACTTGCACAGAAGACAGGCGTTCTTGGCTTTCTCTGCGCATGCAGGGCCGCATTGTTTCTCTCCCGTAAGTCTCGGGTTTCTGTGGCAATACTGACAAGGTCATGACGAGCTCAGTAAGACTTCATTGAGATATAACTGGGCCGACATACATCGCACATGGTCGGGTCGCCTCCGTCCTTGCTAAGTTTCTCGATGCACGAAAACCCGCACGTCACATAGTCGCGATGTACCGACCGTACTTTGCAAACCTGTGGAAACAAAGTCATTGATGAATTACCCATAGACGAGGAATGAAACAGCGGCCAGAACGAACGACCAATCTTACTACGCAAGTTGGTTTATCGGGTTGCACAGGGCGAGGGTTTGGTCGAGGACGGAATGCTGAGCCGCCAAGGTTGGATACGGAGGGCCGATTCACAATGCGTCTTGAAGCGCCCCGGTTCGGACTACCGGTCGCGGACGCTGCACGCCCTGAAAGGGCAGTAAACGCAAAAGCCGGCGGCGTGCCGTATCCCGCTGGAGGAGGGGCCGAGGTTGGGTCCTGGGCCGCCGCCTGGAGCTTGGCTGCACAAGTCAAGCCGCACGTAGGATACGATTTACCGTTGCCCGAATACCGGGGCTTCCTCTTGCAAATCTACATGGCGCCCGATGCTTCTGTAAGTCCAAGGATGTCATATCAAGTAGCGAATGGGCTCACGACACATAGCTGATCAGCTGTTGTAGTATAGACCGGAAGACTTGCGGTGGATGAGGATCCTGAACCAGAATAACGGGGCGGGGTCGCGTATGCCGGCGGGTTTATGTTCATGGAGCTCATGTTATCAGCGAGAGTGTCCTCGTCATCGTCGATCCAGTCGTCGTATCCAAGTTCATCGTCATCCGAATCCAAATCAGCTGGGTATGCGTAAGGGTTGGAGGACATCGTGGACTTGGAATTGGACAAGACAAGGGGAGGCTGACGGGGAAAGGAACCGTCTATATATGCCGTTTTTGAATGCGCAGTTCGCCTGCAGGAATCGAATTCATCGATAGACGCCAGAAAGTAAGCAAACCGTTCAGAGGCCCGAATCAGACATGGTGGTTCGCAAGTAGACCTGTAACAGGTCGGTACACTGGCAAGCAGTGTCTATGACGGCGAAGCCGGTCGATAGACCTCGACCACCTTCGCCGTCATAGACGCTGGCTTGCAAGCGTACCGACCTGTTACAGGTCTAGTTCGCAAGCAAACACGCGGCGCGGGAACCTGTCGCTTCTTGGTCACATTCCACCCACGTTCCGTTGGGCGTTTATCTGGCGATCATGGCCATAAAAGAAAGGACTTGGATCTCGACCACTCTCCTCTCAGGCTCTTCATCCGAGTCGTACCATGTCACCATACGCAGACCCCCACTACTCGCGGGCTGGAAACGCGAACCTTGGCACCCAGGGTTCGCCTTTGCAGGCCAGAGGCTCTTCGGCAACACAATCTACTCATCCTGATCATACTGCGCTGGCTGCTCCTGAACACAGATATCCACCAGGCGACACTATGCAACGCCGCTCTGGTGCCCAAGCTCTCACTACCCCTGGGCGAGCTGCTCCTACTCAGTCGGAGGAAGAAGGCCGCCAGGGTTTGCGGCACCAAGCGCATTTATCTGGGTCGGGTGGGGCGTATAGTCGCAGCATTGGCGACCCCGGCAATATCTCTACCTCAGAACGAGAGACAGCACTCCACCGAGGTCCAGAGTCTCCTAGTCATACCACAAGGTCACACGGTTATGAAGACACGAATCGTCGTGAAGCCGTACCTCCAAACTCGTCCCGCAGGCCGACCCTTACCACTGAACACCCCGCTCAGCTGATCGATCACCAAGAACCAGTCGGGTCAGAGCGTGGTGGATATGAATTAGCGGCCGACAAGGACGATGAACTCGACCTCCTGGGATCCGATATGTCGGATGTGTATGACGGGTGGTCAGACTTGGGCTCTGACATGTCTATCGATTCCGACCCAGGACAAAGTGGTAAAGGAAAAGGGCTCGCTGCACCCTTCAGACCTCCTCCGATTGCCAAGGGCTCCAGTGGAAGTACCACGTACAGCATCGTGGCCGCTAAAGCTGGCACATCAAATTCAAGCTGGGGACCTCAGGCCCAGTTTAGCTCGTCATCGGCTGCTCCCCTGTGCATCGTGAGCCCTATTCCAATTGTTAACAGCCCTCCATGACCTAAACTTCTGCCATTAGGTATGCAAAGCGAAACCTGCTTATTCCAGAGGCTACACCAGCTATCCGACTTGCGGGCTGAAATGCGCTTCCGTTCTGGAGCAGCAGCGACCGTCCAGGCAGACGCAGGCATGGAATCACCCTGGGATGTGCGATGTGAGTGCCACATATCCGAGAGTATAACGTCTTCCTCATATCATACGGACTCCATAGGTGTGTGGTGTCAAACCCAAACACGTCGGGAGCTCGGGGCGCCCCTACCCCACCTGTGGACTCACTTGTGCGTCAGCCTTGAAGCTTCAACAGTCGAAAGAGACGGCTGTGAGCCTGTGCGATGTGGGTCATCTTCCCCCGACATTGAGTTGCATGTCCAGCGCTGACTGCTTTTTACCATTTCCCACAGACATGCCATAAGTTCCCGAAACGCACAAATGGCAAAACTACCTTCCCCCAGTGCGGGCGGCAATGTCGGGATAAAGCAGCAGCGTTGGCCAAAGGTAAGCACATGCGGCGCCTTTCCCGTCGATGAGATTGACCTAGCCTGTGCCCGTAGCGATGGAAGGCACTTGCTCAATATGTCTGGCATGCTGGACACGTCCGACAGATTCTCCCAGTGCTATACACTGCGACGATGTCTGCCTGGCTGCAATAAAAAATGCCGGTCCTACCCTCCTAGAGATTCCCAGAGGTCATGTCTTATTCCATAAATGTCAGTCAGCAATCGTCGTAGCTGAGCAAGTTGATAACCTCCTCTTGACCCTAGATAACACCCAGTTCCTGCAAGGATGGGACAACTCTGAGTCTTCCCAGCACAAAGCGATTGTGAGGCACATGTATGCCCTCGTCCCAGATGACAGCGTAGCGAAGGCCTTCGACGAACATAAGTATGTCTTGGGACATCTCCGTGATCATGATGCTGAGTTCGTTTATGAAGGGCCCAGCTGAAGAAGTCACTCAGAGGAAGGCAGCTGAAAGAGAGCGAGCGATGGTTTTCGGTCATTCGTGAATGCAATACAGGGGACTCCGGTAGCATCAACACCTGCTCGTCTCGGAGTTGCCCATTTTGCTACTTCGTACACAAGTCATTTACAAAGGACCGATATCCCAGTGGGCTTTCTACGTACTCCAAGTCCACCAAGTAAGCGATGCTTTTTCTATGTACTACTGTTGACTAAACTAGGTTTTCATCATAGCGCCGACGACGCTCTTTCAGGAGCACACCAAGGACACACCAAGGCGATGATCCTTGTGAAGGTCGTCCACGCATTTTCCCTTCCCGAATCGACTACTCCGCAGATCTTGTCCCAAAGGAGGGGCGACTCTGAACACAGCGTGGTATGTCTGCATGGCTTCCCTGGTCTTTCATCTCTGAAAAGTTACTAGGTCAGGCTGGTTTCTTACAACCGAAGGCAAAAGGTGGACAACGGAGACCTGCATGTATATGCGCCTGCTGCAGTGCTTCCCATGGGCGCCTTGGTTTACTCAGAGTCATAAGAGGTCGATGAAGTGCTTAATGGTTCCTTGCTCTCCACCGAGCTTGAGTATTCCGCCATTTCCGAACTGTGGTCGAACTTCTTGTGTATGTAGTGTACCATTTATCTTGGATCCGGAAACTTCGCTGGGCGCCTATCGTTCCAAGCCAAGACGTCTTACATTACACGAGGACACAATGAGGCTCGGTCATGGGTTCTGCTGTTTGCTTCGTGGCTGGCGTTCGGTGGTGAGGGCTGCGCGTTTATCGATAACGATACCAACCAAGTTAGGCAAAACGATTCGCGAACTGACTCGGCGAGCGGGAAATGAAGAAACGAACTGGAGCGAATTATTAGGGGTGGTGATTTGAGGGTCCCGAGCTGCGGGAGCCTAGGCAGATTCCTTCCCTTCGCCCAAACTCCCATGAACCCCACTTCCTTAGTTGCAATCGGCATGGGCGTTGGTACTGTGCTTGTCGGCGCATTCAAGAAAGTGGCTGGCGGAGGTTCGGAATCATCTTCAGACAGACAAGATAGCACGCCGCCACGGAGCTCGCCGCCTTCGAAGAAAACAGAGCAGCCAACCCAACAGCAGGCACGAAGCAGCGCCAGCGAACATGCAGGAGCGGCGCGGAGGGACCAACAGCCAGGACCGCGCAATCAACCCAAGAAAGAGACGCCCACAGAACGTCGAAAGCGCGTCGCGGATGCGACAGACAGAGCCATGAAAAGGGGGTCCTATGAATACCGATCCCAGACTATATCCCTTCAGCCTGGAATCAGCCGCTCAATCGAGGGTACCCAGTTCCTCGGAGAAAACTCAGACTTGATTAATTGGAAGAAGAAACCTCAAGTCGAAACACAAGGCCACGCTGAAGCGACGGTATCGATCCTCAACATCTCCACTCTCGACGCCGCGCGCATCCTCTCCAATTCCTATCGTTTCCTTGTCCGAGACGGAAGATCTCCTCCCAAGACGGGCGTGCTTAACTTCGCTTCTGCCACCAAGCCCGGTGGAGGGGTCAAAAATGGCGCTGAAGCCCAAGAAGAGTCGATCGCGCGGGTGTCCACGCTCTTGTGCTCCCTCGAGTCCAACGCAGGACAGAAGTTCTACGAAACGCATCGGAGGAATAACAACTCGCACTACTACACGCACAGCATGATCTTCTCCCCAGGCGTGATCGTCTTCCGCAACGACAGCGGCGATGGGGTCGACCAATTTCCCATCGAGGTGGTGTCGAGCCCTGCGGTCAACGCGGGCTTGATCTTGGAAGGCAATTCTGGATGGCAGACGGCGCAGACGGAGGTGGAAATCGAGGCAGCGATGAACGAGCGCATGGGAAGGATACTCTATCTGTTCGAGTTGCATGGGATTCGGAACATCGTCCTCGGGACGTTTGGCACGGGGGTGTTCAAGAACAAGGTGCAGATGGTGGCGCGGATTTGGGCGAAGCTGTTATTGGGGGAGGGTCGGTTCAAGTTCTCGTTCGATAGAGTGATTTTCGCTGTGACCGGGGACAGCACGTTCGCAGAGTTCAAGGGCTACTGGGAGGGCTGGGTGAAGCAGCAGGGTGTACCTCGGGCGGCTAGGGGCATCCAGCGCTCGGAATGGCAGGAATGCCCCTAACTGTATTGTTTGTACACATGACCAAATAAAGAGGGTATATAATCCGGCCAAAATTTTTGGGAGACTCTGGCAAATACTGCCCCCCAATGAACACGGACGAAACCACATTCCTCAACCCCCAGTCCGCTCTCGAGCATCTCGCGACCTACAATGAGCGCGATGGCCTCTCCGTCAACGATCTCATGAACACCCGTGTTCACGGTGGCCTCACCTACAACGACTTCCTCCTCCTCCCCGGTCGCATCGACTTCCCTGCCTCAGACGTCGTCTCAGAGAGCAAGATCACTCGCAATGTCACCCTCAAGACGCCCTTCATGAGCAGCCCCATGGACACCGTCACCGAGACTGAGATGGCCATCGCCATGGCGGTACGTCCTCGACTGTGCTTTTTCGGATCGCCTTACCAATCCCCATTCTTGCATGCAGCTCCTGGGTGGTATTGGTGTTATCCATCACAATCAGTCAGCCGAGGACCAGGCTGCCATGGTCCGAGCCGTCAAGCGACACGAGAACGGGTTCATTAGTGACCCTGTCGTCCTCGCCCCCTCGCACACTGCCGAAGATGTCCTGGACATCAAGGCTCGCCTTGGCTTCTGTGGAATCCCTATCACAGGTGTGTATCCCTTCCTTCTCGTCGTTGATATGAAGAAAATATTACAACCTTCGTTCTGCTGAGTTATAACGCGTGCAAACGCGTGGTATGCGGACAACTGTTTTTACGTTTATCGGATCTTTTCTTTTGAGCCTCGTTTTCTATCAACTCTTATCTGACCCATCGCTTCCAGACAACGGCAAAGTCGGCGGAAAGCTCGTCGGCATCGTCACTGGACGTGATGTCCAATTCCGTGACCCCTCCACGCCCCTCTCGGAGGTTATGACCACCGAACTCGTCACCGCTCCCCAGGGTATCACCCTTACCGAAGCCAACGACATCCTCCGTGACTCGAAGAAGGGCAAGCTCCCCATCGTCGATTCCAAAGGCAACCTAATCTCCCTCCTCGCCCGCTCCGATCTCCTCAAGAACCAGTCCTACCCTCTCGCCTCCAAGAACCCTGAGACGAAGCAGCTCTATGCCGCCGCCGCCATCGGAACCCGTCCCTCCGACCGCGAGCGCCTCAAGCTCCTTGCCGACGCCGGCCTCGACATCGTCATCCTCGACTCGTCGCAAGGCAACTCCGTCTACCAGACCGAGATGATCCAGTGGATCAAGCAGACCTTCCCCCAGATCGATGTCATTGCGGGCAACGTCGTCTGCCGCGAGCAAGCTGCTGCGCTCATCCAGGCTGGTGCCGACGGTCTCCGCATCGGTATGGGCTCGGGCTCCATCTGCATCACCCAGGAGGTCATGGCCGTCGGTCGTCCCCAGGCGACGGCGGTCTACCACGTCGCCGAGTTCGCCAGCAAGTTCGGCGTCCCCGTCATCGCTGACGGTGGCATCGGCAACGTTGGCCACATCGTGAAGGCGCTCTCGCTCGGTGCGGGTGCCGTGATGATGGGTGGTCTCCTCGCCGGCACAGAGGAGGCTCCCGGAGAGTACTTCTACCACGAAGGCAAGCGTGTCAAGGCTTACCGAGGCATGGGGTCGCTCGAGGCCATGGAGCAGGGCAAGGACAAGACCGCCGGCAAGTACCCCGCCACTGGCAAGCCCAAGGTCGTGGAGAACGCTGCGACCTCGCGCTACTTCTCGGAGAGCAGTGCGATCAAGGTCGCGCAGGGAGTGTCTGGCGATGTGCAGGACAAGGGAAGCGTCAAGGCGTTCCTGCCTTACCTCCATGTCGGCGTCCAGCACTCGCTCCAGGACATCGGTGTGCGCAGCGTGTTTGAGCTGCAGAAGGCTGTCAAGGCGAAGGAAGTTCGCTTCGAACTTAGGACTGCGAGCGCGCAGGTCGAGGGTGGTGTCCATGGCTTGAATTCGTGAGTCTACGAGTTAATATACTTTGTCTTATTGATGACTGACGTGGCCTTTCACAGTTACAAGAAGCGTCTCTTCTCCACATAAAGAAAGCCGTCGCCGTCTTCCTCCCCCACGTGCGTTTGGACGGGCAGTTTCTTACGCAGGTGTTTCTCTATCACGCTTGGATTTACGATTGTTCGGCTGTCTTCATAGTCCTTCTTGTATACTAACAGCCGCAGAAAATATTTGTATCAATAGTCTGAGAACGGTGTGTGATGATTCTCTTTCCCTTCCTCGTCTGCGCCTTCGCCTCGGATTCATGCCCCTATATTCACTGCAGTGCCTCGATACAATGGGCACTGGACAGGGGAAAGGGGGCAAAGATCTAACCTACCTATTCGTTTCCCGGCCTACTAAGCTGGATGTATCTTGTTGGAGGCGTCGTTCGTCTCCAGGTCGGAGTGAGCAGGAACATTTTCCTTCTGGATAACGTAGTCTTTCTTCTGTATACTAACTATTGATCAACTAACTGAGATTTTGCTTCGATAGCTAAACGATTGATTGAAGCTGCTTGATACTGATACAAGTCCCTTTCTTTCTGGAGTATGTAGCTTCGTTCCATGCCCCTATATTCACTGCAGTGCCTCGATACAATGGGCACTGGTTAGGGGAAAGGGGGCAAAGATTTAACTTACCTGTTCGTTCGCCGGCCTACTAAGCTGGATGGTCTGTTGGCGGCGTCGTCTGTCTTCAGGTGGGAGTGGACAGGGACATTCGTACGTTGGACTTCGAGCTTGTTGATAGAGGACTTTGGCGCCCGTCATTGACTCAAGCGCTGGCCCTTTCTAGTTGGCAATGTATCCTTTTTAGGCGGTACTAGGATATAGAAATTCTTGCTTCTCGGCACCAATGACAGTATGCGCTTCCACTCCCACCAAAGCTCGTATATACTCCGCCATTCATTGACAGGAATCGTCTGCCTCCTTCTGCCGTCTCTGAACTGGCGACCGCACGCATCTGACTGCAAGATGTCCCTGGAGGTGGGTGGGCGTACCCTGCTCTACAACAGTATAACCCGCTGATTCTGAACGCAAGGATTGTGGAGAAGAGGGTGGGTTCAGCCCGGGCCAGCAAGGAGTACTGGCAGGCACAGCCTCGAACGAGGTTTCCCACCACTGTTCGTAGCCACTCCCTGCTCTATACCGACCCACCGCACTCAAGCAGGGAACGTCGAACTCTAGATTATGGCCCTGTGGTCACAGCGGACCGCATTGACAGTGCCAACTTTGGGGCAATCTACGGCAAGTCATCCAGTCCCGTTTGCCATCGTACCTAACCATATGTATAATGTCCAGGCAACCTCAGTCAATGCAATTCAACGGAAGTTGGGGGGTGTAGAGAGGGATTGAAAGGTAAGCCCAAAGGCTGATAACCCTTCCAGCTTCGTCTTCCCTTTCATGCCATTTTTCTAGTCCTAGTCAAGAACATGGCCGAAGGCGCAGCCCACGACTCTGCTGAGCAGTCCGACGCTCCCAAGTGTATGCCTGGAACCAGGGTTGCCGTCCAGGACGAGATCTTAAGCTGGATACTGCACGGAGAAAGGGACGCGAAGCCTGGCAAAATCATGTGGGTCTCCGGACCTGCAGGATCTGGGAAGACGGCCATACTACGCTCCATCGCTGATACATGCCAGGAGAAGCACGTTCTTGCTGCCAGCTTCTTCTTCTCCTCACACGGCGGCTCGGTCGGGAGGAGGACGGGAAAACGGTTGATCCCTACGCTGGCTTATCAGCTCCTGCAACACAAAGGGCTCATGGGGCTTCGTGAAAGCATACTTGCCTCGATTGAAAGGAACCCCGCTATCTTCACAACGAATTTGAAGGCACAGTTCAAAGCCGCTCTCATGGAACCTCTTCAAGAGGTACAGGAGCGTTTGGGAAGCATTACTTCGAGGGAATGGCCGAGAGTTATTGTCCTGGACGGTTTAGACGAGTGCGAAGGAGATCGGTACGAGGCCGACGACGGCGCCCCACCCATGTCTCGACCTCCAGATGAACGGGCTCAAAGGGAAATCCTCCAGGTCCTTCTCGATGCGGTGGACGACCCTACCTTTCCTTTTCGTATCCTTGTTGCAAGCCGCCCCGAGCCTGCCATCCACGAATTCATCACCGGCGCAGCCTCACACACCACTCGGCATTTATTCCTAGGCGAAAGATATACACCTGGCGAGGATATCCTTCTCTTCTGCCGCTCTAAGCTGTCAATCATCAGGCGCCGGTGGAGGTATGGCCCGAGCTGGCCTGGTCATGAGCGCGAGCAACGCCTTGTCGAGAATGCATCGGGGCAATTCCAGTATGCCTCAGCAGCGATGCTCTTCGTCGAAGGCTCCGGGCTAAAACACAGCCAAGGCATAGGGACAAACGAAGACCTCCGCACACCAGACCAACGCCTGAACCGCATTTTAGCCCCACATTGTAATGTCGGAGGGCTGAATCCCCTCGAGCCACTGGACAGGCTTTACAAGTCCATCATGGAAACCTGCCCTGATCCACTTTTCTCGATGAAGTGGTTGCGAGCCACACAGCTTCTTAAAGGAGGGAGGGCGAGATCGGAAGAGCGTTATGCGATATACACCCTCGACTATCGAGTGCCACTCAGCATTGGCCTTATACGTCTAATCCTAGAGGTGTCTCAAGGAGAAGAGAACCATGCGTTAGGGTCCCTCTCTTCTTTACTTCCTTTTCCGCAGTCTGAGGATCTAAAATCCCCTGGCTACAGGGTTTACCACAAGTCCTTCCTCGACTTCATCAATGACCGCCACCGCTGCGGAAACCTATATGTTGAAGAGGCGGAGGTTAGGGACTTCATCACTCACCGTTACTTTCAAACGCTAGCATTGGGAAATCGTAAGCTACGACTCATGGTCAATGGCTGGGCCAGACAATGATTATTTTTGCTAGATTTTGAATCAGCCCCACGACTATGGGGCTACTTTCACACATATTCTACTGGCGCTCCAGAGCCAGAGGGTGGACATCCTTACTTGATTATGTGCTGCGACACCCCATCCACCCCTTTGGACCCGGGCCCGGAGAACCTCGACGATACCCAGCTCCGCTTCTGCACCCCGTTTTCATTCTCATCCCTGGGCGCATTCCTGTCGGCGGAGAAGGCAATGCTATCTTGTGATGTCCGCAAATGGGTCGAGCTGCTCTCAGAGCTAGAGGAAGCCTCGGGGCGAGATGGGACAACCTTCCTCTTCATGTTTCATTCGGTCCATCGCTGGGTAAGCAACTTCTGAGCATTACTATGTATCACGGAAAAGAATTCACTAACGGACCTAATATCAGTGCCCTTGGTTTGCGTGCCTCCCTGCCTGTGAATACTGGAGAAACGGGATGATTGACGCTGCCAGTATCCTTCAGAGTCGAGGTCGTACCGTCAAGCTGAACGGGATGGAGCTTCCGCAAAACCGACGGGATTTCACCTTCAGAGTCTTGCGCAATGGTGGTTCTAGGATATTTCACGGCTGGAAACTTGTGACGAAGGCACACTGCGCTTCGTTTCCCCAGTGTTGGCCAATTCTTCAGGCTCAAGTCTATGATTTTTTCTTCTCAAGTGTGATGCTCCTCTGCTCTGTTATCTGGTACTGGTACATTTTTGCGCTCATTTGAAGTTCAATGTTTTTCTGCTACGAACTACGAAACAAGACCACTGAGGGCCTCAGGCCTTAAGTACTCATGAGTCATGGACTTATTCATGGGGTATATACGGGCAGTCCTAACAATTTACATACACCGTCGTACAGGCACAGGCCACCTTCAGAATATAGTACATATATGATACACAAGATATTGGAGCGGAGGATAAAGTGCACTGGAATCGAGACTCGAGCGGGAACATGTAGTTTGTTGCGACTCGGGCCGCGCTCGTGCATGAACCCTCCGGTGCACCACCCATCTCCAAGCGGTTCCTCCTCCTCCGAAGATATCAACTGCTGGGAAAGAACCGTCATGTGGCAGACCCTAGGCAACGGGCAATTCACCCTCGTCATCATAAGTGTACTCTTCCTCTGAGGAATCGTCCGCAGTGGCAAAATCAAATCCACCATCAGCAGGAGAAGACACACTCTCAACACCATAGGTGCTTTCTTCCTCCCCAGCCTCACTATCGTCTAATATGATGGGGTTAGAAGCGTCACCATAGGTGCTTTCTTCCTCCCCTTCCGAACTATCATCTAATACGATGGGGTTAGAGGCATCTCCCGCGTCCGCAGGGGTCCCGTCATCAGAACCAGCGATGCTGTGGGTAGGGGATCGCAGAGGGGGGTTCCTTGACTTGGAGGCTCGCTTGCCCTTGACGGGGGTCGGGAATGACCGTGACATGGTGGCAGGAGCGTTGGAGGTGCTAGCCACCGGAACCTGGGACTGCGAGGGGCCCTTCTTTAAGAATGCTGCCATTCCATCTGGCCGGTTCCTTATCGGGTTCACGAATGAGGGACATTCAACCCCGGCATTCTTGACACCTTCCGGGACAGTATATCTATGAACATAAGCACAGATCAATAGATATACCTTATCTATGAACTCACTTAGTCAAGGGGGGTATAGAGGGATTGTGGTGCGCTGTAGCGAGGTCGCAATGTCCCAAACCCCAGGATGAAGGACCATCGTTCAACCAGAGCCTAGCGGCCTCGCTCGACCCTAAGATGACAGGTTGGTGCTCTTGAGAAGTTCCTGGATCTGCTGGAGCCATAACGATGGCAAAAGTTTGGCTTGTCTCCCCTAGAGAACCCGTCGACAGGAAGAGGATCGAAATGCAAGCGACACATACCATGGATAGTAGCTGTAGAGTGTAATCCTGCAAGGAGGAATAGATTGCTGTCTCCACGGCGCACATACGACGGGAGGGCTTTCGTCGACTTAGGAGGTATGTCGTAGTATCTAGGCAGAATACGTGAGTCAGACCTACTGTGTGGTGAAAGCCTACCCTTGACACGGCACTACACATCGTGATCGCTCCTTCAACGACTTCCAGAATGTCACATCGTTGGCTAAAGAGATCCCTGGAACGTCCTTATGTATCTCCTTTGCTTTACACCAGTACGGTATAAGACCGTAGCGCATGAGCGCTATGGCTCTGTCCCCGTTGTTGCGATCGCGATACACAATGGGGACCTCCATGGCCTCGCTGACATTGTACTTGGGCTTATATCCAGAGGCTTCGGAGACGCCCCTCTGGATTTCAATATCATAGAGATCCTTGAGAGATTGGACTATTTCCGGCAAAGAGAGAGCGAGCGAAAAACGGGTGGACATGTTGACGGTGTGAGAGAAAGGCAAGAACTGGGGAGAAAGGAATCATGAATGCGGGGTAGTTGATCGCATTTGCCCCTATTTGTCCCCTCATATCACGTGGTCCACTCAAGCACAATGGGAACGTCTGAGGGGGGTCGCGGCCTTCAAAACCGTTGAAAACGCCGACCAGACGTTAGGTAGGTAAACCCCTTGTGATCTGCTCTTTTCTTTGCCCCGTGTTCCGTAAGCTGAGAACCTGGCAAAATTGTCTGCAGCTGGCCGTGCTACATTGACAGACCCCAGGCAAACCCGCAGGTGCCGGCGTGCCGCAACCTGCACTCTGGACTGGGCAATCGACCGGCTGCCTCTAACTCAACTTATGGGATGGGACACCAATACAATACAAATGCAATCGGATTCCAAGCGGTTACTACTACTAATACATTGATATTGAGGATTCTGGCAAATAGATGCTTGTTTCACTCAAGTTTCACTGGACTAGATTCTGAAGGAAGCAAGAGACACTGCTAGAAGCTGGGGGAAGGATGGGAGAAGCATATCCAGCGTGCTCAAGGTTTCTTTAAGCCTGGAAAATATGAGGTTAGCGAACGGGATCCCTTCGCGGCCTTGGCTAGCTGTTATGTCAAGCGGCGTTAGTATACTAGTGGAATCGTTGTTGAGTGCACTGGACTTACCGCTGTAGAACCCTTCTTGCCTCCTTTGGTTTTCGAAGTCTTAGATGGGGTCGTCTCCTATATATCAGTGCAAAACAAGTCACAGTTAATAATCTTGGTTCAATTGGTGACGAATTGCCTCTAGCGCACCTCATTATTGATGGTTTCTCCGGCCTCCAGCTCGCTGGCTTTCCTCTTCTTCGCAGTGCTCGTACCCGAAGTTCCAGCACCTGCGTTTCTGTTGGGTGTCAGCGTGGATGGGCCCGCAACCGGGGAATGGCTTGGACTCGGGGTTCTAGGTGGCTCTGCAGCGGTTTTCCCTTTCGCTCGAGACTTCCTTGCTGGCTTTGGAGGTGGAGTTGTGGGCCGATATTCCACGATTAAGTCTGATGACTCCGTGTTGGGATCCAGTCGGATAGCAGGGCTGACCTGGTGCCTAAGAATATGTTAAAAATGCATAATTTTGCGGGTCCAAACAGACTTACTGGTCAAGAGGGAGTCGGACGAGATCAAGGGCCTTGGTGATGATGCTCTTCGCATTTATTGTCAACCAGCTGGAGGCAGTAAGCCACTGGTTCACCTCGAATTCGGCTTCAAAAACCACAGGCCGTCCATGAGCCAGACCTTCAAGGGGAAGCCCTGAGCTCGACTGTGTCGTGATGATTGCAAACTGACTCTTGGATGCTATGCCAGAGGAAAGAAGGTAAGAAATACTGTCTTTGGCCACCAGCAGATGACTACGCACCATCATGAAGACCAGCTAAAAGAAGGAGATGCCCATCCCTGCGCTTGACATACAGGACTGGTTTCTTCGCCCCTTTTGGGATAATGTAGTACCTGTGAAAAGGACCGTCGGCACTGTATTATTTAAAGCGGCTCGCGACGACTGTACGTAGTATCTTACCCATTGCACGGAACGACGCATCGTCCCACACCTTTGAGACTATCCCAATATTGGACGTTCTTCGCAAGGACTGTTTCGGCCTTAGCCGTGATATTCATCTTGACAGTGTCGTTCACGGTGGTCCGTTCGATCCCCCAGGTCATGGTCTCGAGAACAAGGGGGGAATCCCGATAGGCATCCCATTGCATAGAGCTTAGATTAGGAACACTTGCAGGATCCCGTCGTCGAATGATGGGGACAGCACTGCTCCGACGAACATTGTACAAAGGCGTAAAGCCGCCTTCATTAATCCAGGACTCAGTTGATATATTGTTTCCATCCTTTAGAAGCTGTCCGACATCCTTAGAATGAAGATCGAAATGGGTACACATGTTGGAACTCGATAATCGACTAATGCTGCTGTGAATACTGTGGGTGTGTGGCTGTGTTGGGAGGGAAAGAAAAGGGGGGATTTGACTTGAGAAACGGGCCCCTTATAAGGATTTTGCAAGGGAAATTATTTCCACTTCTGGCTTCTGAATGAACCAATCAAGTGTAGGCGGGGAGCAAAGAAGTAACCGTGGTCCTCCTCCCTTAGGTAAGTATCCGTTTCCAACGGGCGCCTATTTTCGGGCCCCAGACCACACAGAGTGCTATGCGACCCGGCACCGATAGAACCTTTCAGAGGACTCAGACTTGAGCCAATTGACTCGGGCCTCGAGTCACTTTAGTACGCTCGCCGACAGTGAGTTCAGGCTCGCCGCTCACCTGGGGACATGTGTGGAAATACTTGCTGTTCACCCGACCTTCTGTGCGACAGCAAATTACAGGGCAAGCATGTTCAGAAAGCTCAAAGTTCTGAGCCAACAGAAGAGAGTTTATGCAGGGAAAAAATGTCAAAGTTACGTACATTGTGCTTTATTTCGTGTTGATTTCGTGCGTATGTGCAAAAAGTCTAATATGATACACTGATACTAACTTTCGTTGTCTGAACCGCTCGATACATACTCTGGTGATACGGACCGCCGATTTATCTGAGTGACCACCAATGGCTTCGACGAGACCCGTCTACGTCTCGAAGGTGAATCATACGATCGAGGTGCAGTAAGCGGGAGAGTCTGTGAAGGTGAAGGATCAGACGCGGATCCCTGCGTAGAAACCTGCGTCTGTCTTTGCTTAGCGAAGAGGGCGCCGATAGACCCACTTTGCTTGGAGACGGGCTGGATGAGTGAGAGTGCTTCCTTCGTAGTGTCTCGTACGGTGTTCGGAACATTGTAACTGAGTGAGAGGCATTAGGCTCTGACCAGAGTGCAATATAGAGGACGACTCACTGCGTGAGAGGCACGACTTTGTCGTCGTGTTTCTCTATGACAAGCTCGCTAAGCGCGTCGTTCCAGTTGGTAGCCTCGGGCCCGACATCTTGAAGCCAACATTCTATTTCGTCCTTTGACTCCAAGAAAATGGGCTGTGTGCTCCCTGGCAATGTTGTTTTCAAAACTTCTCTCTTGACTACGGCGAAGGTAGAAATGCCTATAGAGCGAGTCAGTGTCATTCCTTTTTCTCTCGTCGAAGACCTTCTCACCTTTGCAGACGGAATATATCCCTGCCATGAATAGAACATCTTCGTCGTCCCGCTTGATAAAGGAAGGTAGTTGATTCTTCTCCTTCTTCAGCGGGAAGAAGTAGTACCTTGTATCGAGATCATGACATATGCGTTAATATTCGAAGCTAGTGGGTGATAAATTGACCACACATACCCATGGCACGGGACGAGACACCTCCTCCTCCGCAATTCTTTCCAACGCCATGCCCCATTCGCAAGGTCATTCCCAACCACCGTCGCTATCCGACTAGCGTCGCTGGTATGTTCCACGCTGAAGTTCCAGCTGGGCACTAAGCCATAGCTCATCATGGCCACTGCCATTTGGGTGCCTCCGTCTCCTTCATGCAGATAGATGACAGGAGCATCCAGTGTTTTGCTGATGTTGTACCGGGGTTTAAGCTCGTCTCGGATGGTCACATCCCCGTGGATTTGTATTTGAGGAGAGTCGGTCTGAAGGTACCGGTCGCTACAAAGGGCTTCAACAATCTCTGCGATAGTGCCGGGGAGGGCAAAGTGCATATAGGGCTTGGCCATTGACAGGGTCGCGGAGAGTTGGGGTGCGCTGATGTTGTTGTCGTTGTCGGGAACAGGAAAGGAAAGTGGGGGGCGTGTGCAGGTCCGTCGTACCAGAAACTTTGGACAATATAACAGATAAAGATAGATGCTGCGAGATTAGACAGCGGTACACTGGTAGTCGCACGATCCACCGATACTTACAGTATTGTGCCTCCTCATCAGTGTTTCAGCCCTCTTGTCCTGGTTGATGGCAGACCCAATGCCATGGCAATTCGGCTGCCTCTCGTCATGGGTCCTTACTTACGTACTTGAGAGCTGCTGCTGCCGACAGAATTCGACCGCCTCTCCGTCCGGCGTCCGATTCCCATATCCAATCCGGGGTGGAGACTCTGACAGAGAGATGATAGCACAGTCACCAGTGCACGGAAAGGTTAGAGAGCGCTCAGCACTGTTCATAACGTCGGTGGATCTGTTACATAGGAGGAACAGGGAAGACTCCGGCCTCAGAAAACAGGGGCATCAAACCACAGGGCCAAATATGCCCACACTCTGAGCACCGCTCTGAATCTAATCGCGCTTGGCTGCGCTCCCAAGGGTCACTTGGACAAGCAAAGCTGTGGCCTCGCGCTACTTCTCGGAGAGCAGCGCGATCAAGGTCGCACAGGGAGTATCTGGTGATGTGCAGGACAAGGGAAGCGTCAAGGCGTTCTTGCCTTACCTTCATGTCGGTGTCCAGCACTCGCTCCAGGACATCGGTGTACGCAACGTGTTTGAGCTGCAGAGGGCTGTCAAGGCGAAGGAAGTTCGCTTCGAGCTCAGGACTGCGAGCGCGCAGGTCGAGGGTGGTGTTCACGGCTTGAACTCGTGAGTCTATGATATATCTATATTGTGGTATTGATGACTGACGTGTATGATCTTTCACAATTACAAGAAGCGTCTCTTCTCCACATAAGAAAGCCGTCGCCGTCTTCCTCCTCCTCCACATGCGTTTGGACGGGCAGTTTCTTACGCAGGTGTTTCTCTATCACGCTTGGATTTACGATTGTTCGGTTGTCTTCATAGTCCTTCTTGTATACTAACAGCCGCAGAAAATATCTCTATCAATGGTCTGAGAACGGTGTGGGATTGATTCCAGTCTGCTTCCTTCTCTTCTTTCCTTTCTTCGTCTGTGCCTTCGCTTTCGAGTAATTCCCCTATATTCACTGCAGTGCCTCGATACAATGGGCACTGGTTAGGGGAAAGGGGGCAAAGATCTAACCTACCTGTTCGTTTCCCGGACCACTAAGCTGGATGCATCTTGTTGGCGGCGACGTTCGTCTCCAGGTCGGAGTGAGCAGGAACATTCTTTACGTTGGACTTCGAGCTCATTGTTGGAGGAATTTGGCGCCCGTCGTTCGACGGCCAAGCGCTGGCCCTTTCTAGTTTATTTGGCTTCTAGATAGATATCTAATGTATCCTTTTTAGGCGGTACTAGGATATGGAAATTCTTGCTTCTCGGCACCAATGGCAGTACGCGCTACTCCTACCAAAGCTGTATATACTCCGCCATATGATCAGGAATCGTCTGCCCTCTTCTACCGTCTCTGAATCACTGTGAGGTCCCGCGAGCACTTTAGAGGCTGATCAGAAAGAGTCTCCTCTGGCGTATCCTCCAACAAACCCAAATCGACCACTGCAGGCTCTTTAGTGGATCGATACACATTTGGCCCGATGACAAGTCGTTCGCCTGACGCGGACTTTCCAGTGGGCATCATACGCAGTCGCCAGTACGTCTCGGAAATCCAGCGACGGTGGACGATCCACTCATGAAAGCTCCCCATCATAACTTCGTGGAACTTCAAGTAGTACTGAGCGTCCAAATAGACCGTGGCACGGGGTAGGTCGCTATCTTGGTGCAGCTTTACTATCTGCTGCCCATAATGGGCACCAAAGAGCCCGCGCAGATAGAAGAGTCGGATTTCGCACCGGTATCGTTTGGCCTCCCTTAAAGAATCACGCTCCTGGACCATTGTCTTATCTGTATCTCTGAAATAAGTCGAGTCGTAAGGAACACTGTACCAAGTCCTTTCGGCTGGCCCTTCAAGGGGGTTACTAGGGGTGGACACCATGTCCAGTGGGAAGCAGGAAGCGAGCATCAATGGCAGGATCTGGGCGCCGCTCCAGTCAATAACACAGGCAACCTTTGGATCGTCCGATAAGAGGGACTCCTCGTCAAAGAATATGTTGCGGAGTGCGAGGTCGGGGTGATGTAGGACAAGAGGAGTATATGGTTCGGGGATCTTGAAGTGGGGGATCAAGGCAGATAGCTTCTGGTATCTATCCATAAAATCGTGGGGTGTGAAGCGTTCAAAGGGTGTAAAGCTTTCCTCAGTCCTGTCGCAGCATTCCTCAATTCCTCCCAGGAGACACTCCTCATGAGATTCACGCCACATGTCCTCGACCGACTTGTAAGGGCCGCCCAGGCTTTCGCCGTCGACCGCCATCAATGGCCCAACGGAAAACGTCCCCGAGGAGTCGACTACAAGACTTCCAATTTCGGTGAATGGAACCGGCTTGGAAAGAGAAGCCTTCAGTCTAGCCATCGCTTTCACAAGCGCGACTTGCTGAGACTCTGGCACGGCGCGGAGGCCACGGTACCATCCCGGGTCCGAGTCGTCGTCGCGAACGGCCAAATTGAATGCCGTTCCCTTGATGAAGTCCATTAGGACATACGGCACCCCAGCAGGACTTTCGAATATTGTATTCCATGCGTAGACTTGAGGCACTGATACATCGGGGTACAGTCCAGATTCACGGACAAATCGCATCGTCGCGATCTCGGATTCCTTCGCCGCTGGGGAATAGTCTTGTTCGGACGCACTGGAAACGCTGGCAGCCAGCTGCGTCCCGTCGCTAAACTCTAAGCGATAGACGTAGTTGAAATCGCCTCTTCCGAGGAAAGATATGGATAGGCAGACAAGGGAAGAAATATCCCCCCCGACTTTTGATTGTCGCTCAGAAAGGTGGCCTGTGCTACAGTCGATCAAGCCTCGGAGATTGAACCGTTTTGCTTGGGGGAGAGAGGAGAGGTGCTGCTCGTCTAAAGGAAGAGGGAGGGGGCGGTCATTCTGTGAACCAGGGTAAGTCGCAAGGTGGATCATTCAAGCTCGTTGTGTCAAACTCAGCCGACTTTTTCAGGTCGGAGGCGCGCTTTGTAAATTGTGACACTGTCTAGGATGATCCCAGATGTCCTGCTGTCGAGGAAGTGGCTGGGGAGCACAGTGGCTCAAACGTTGGAGCCAACTGTTGGCCCTGTGACCAAATACGGCCACATTCTGAGCACCGCTCTGAATCTAATTAGGGAGTTCCCGCGCCTCACGTTGCTTGCACCGAACCACCGGTAACCCACCATGTCTCTTTCGAACGTCTGAACGGTTTGCTTGCTTTCTGGCGTCTATCGATGAGGCCGTTGCCTGCAGGCGAACTGCGCATTCAGAAAGGCCATATATAGGCGAGCCGTCTTCTGTCAGAGTCCCCCTCGCTCTGTCAGATTCCAAGTGCACTATGTCCTCCAACCCTTACGCCTACCCAGCTGATTTGGATTCGGACGATGGGCTTGGATACGACGACTGGAGCGATGACGAGGAGGATACTCTCGCTGATAACATGAGCTCTATGAACATAAACCCGCCGGGACACCCGTCCCCACCCCCGCGGTATTCTGGATCGGGATCCTCATCAACCACAAGCCTTCCCGACTACACTGCAACAGTTGACCAGCTCTGCGTCGTAAGCTCATTCGCTACTTGATATCACATCCTTGATCTTACAGAAGCATCGGGTGCCCTGTAGATTTGCAAGAGGAAGCCCCGGTATTCGGGCAACGGTAAATCGTATCCTACGTGCGGCTTGACTTGTGCAGCCAAGCTCGAGGCGGCCCAGGACACAACCTCGGCCCCTCCTCCAGCGGGATACGGCACGCCGCCGGCTTTTGCGTTTACTGCCCTTCCAGGGCGTGCAGCGTCCGCGACCGGTAGTCCGAACCGCGGCGCTTCAAGACGCATTGTGAATCGGCCCTCTGTATCCAACCTTGGCGGCTCAGCATTCCGTCCTCGATCACACCCTCGCCCTGTGCAACCCGATAAGCCAACTTGCGTAGTAAGATTGGTCGTTTGTTCTGGCCGCTCTTTCATTCGTCGTCTATGGGTAATTCATCGGTGACTTTGTTTCAACAGGTTTGCAAAGTACGGTCGGTACATCGCGACTATGTGACGTGCGGGTTTTCGTGCATCGAGAAACTTAGCAAGGACGGAGGCGACCCGACCATGTGCGATGTATGTCGGCCCAGTTATATCTCAGTGAAGTCTTACTGAGCTCTTGACCTTGTTAGTATTGCCACAGAAACCCGAGACTTACGGGAGAGAAACAATGCGGCCCTGCATGCGCAGAGAAAGCGAAGAACGCCTGTCTTCTGTGCAAGTGCCAGCCGAGGCACGGAAAGTACCATCTCTGCGGAAAGACCTGCAAACGTATCTCGACGAAGTCGACCCCGCTTATCCTGGAAGCACCAGAAGGTCATAAGACCTACGAAATGGGTAATGATCCCACAATTTAACTATCCAATGAAAGCTAACTCATTCTCCTTAGTCGAGAAGAAGTTCCAGAGTGGGTGGAAAGACACAACCAGACCGATGCCCAAGATTAAGAAGGTGTTCAAGATCATCGAGAATGAGGAGTTTCTTCGGCCTTATGATGCCTATCGGTCTGTCTGTTTTTCATGTCAGGTCGTCGATACTCATAGTATCTTAGAAAAGCCATTAAGAACGAAACCTTCCGTTATCACGGAACAGGCAGGCAATGCCAGCTGGGCGTGACGACCACTCAGCTTTGCACGTCTTCAATCTGCCCTGTTTGCAATATTTTGAAGACGTCCTTCCAAGTCAGCATCGCCAAAACGACTGGAGCGTGAGCAGAACCAGTTCTAATATATTTGAGGCCGGCGTTGACTCTAATATCAACAGGTTCGGCGCAGGCGTGTACTCCTCCTCTGCTTCTAATAAGTGCGTATTTAATCTGCTGGGCTGAGCGCTTAAACCAACGAATCGGGATGTTACTTCGCTAGGGCGTACAGCTACTGCGGTGCAAGCGGGGCGATGCTCTTGACGAAGGTTGTGCTAGGCAAGGTGAGGCAAGTAAGTGGGTGGAATGAAGTAATGGCGTGCCCTCCTGGCTTCAATTCTGTGAGTGAGCGAAATGCGTTCCCAGATTGGCGTATACTGACTTTGGATCTCCCTTTCACAGGTGGTATTCGATCGCATGAACGGTAATTTGAATGAAACCATCGTTTACGACAATGATGCTATTGGGCCTGTCTTCCTTATTATGTTCTAGTTTCTTCCTTATGTTGCGCGACGCGCTATCCTTTCGAGTACCCATGCTTATGACCACTTGTTTGTTCTAAGGCCTTCCAAACTTTTCCAAACGAAGGAAATTCGAGCCCTAGAATTGCGGTAGCCAACCGAGTCACTGGAGCCATTCCTCATTTTCGAAATGACTAGAGCCATCTGCATTGAACTCGAAACGTCCGTTTCCTTCGATGGTACCTATCGATAAAAGCACACGAGGCATCTTCGGCCGCAAGTTTGCGTCTGTTGCTTGCAGCTTGATTCCAAGACCACGATGGCTAGTGAAAGCTGGCGATCCTCCCAAACGTGACCCATGCCTACAATAAGAAGAATCTATAAGATTGTTGAGGACGAGATCTTCGTCAGCCATACGATTGCTACAAGTAGGCTTTTCTAGTTGAGAAAGTTAGCCTTTCCCTCACGCTCACGATCCGAATATTTTCAGGAGGTATTACGGGAATGAACAGTTCAGATACCATGGGACAAAGCGCGAATGCAATCTAGGCAACGGAAGGAAGGATCTGTGCACTTCCTCAAGCTGCCCCGTGCGTCGTATAGTGGAGACTTCGTTCGAAGTTCGCAGCGCGAAAGCCAGTGGAGCGTAAGGTACAGCCCGATGAGTCCATTTTGATGTACTGAACTTTGCGAGTGGGTGATAGGTTTGGCAAAGGAATTTACACGACTTCGGCGTCTAACAAGTGGGCATATCTCCTTGCTATCTCTTTCCCTGCTTCTGGTGCGGCCTGAAATGCCTCTCGATTTGATCCCATATCCAACCCGGGGTAGAGGTTCGGAGGGGAGACGGTAGCACAGTCACCAGTAAAGCGATTTCGACAAGGCAAGGATGGTGGTATGTACTATGTAGATCTGTCGGTTCTGGTTGATGGACCCAATGTCATGACAATGGGACTCAGGCTGCCTCTCGTCATGGTACTCCCTTACGTACTGGAGAGCTGCTGCTGCTGACAGAACTCGTAAGTTGCTGTGAAACGCCTCTCCGTTCGGCGTATCCAATCCGGGGTAGAGACTCCGAGAGGGAGACGATAGCACAGTCACCAGTCCACGGTGAGGTTAAGACAGGGCTCTCTTCACGACATAAATACTGTGGCCATGTCGGTAGATATGTTACATAGTTGAGATGTACCCTGAGTACAGGCAGAGAGCACCTAGAGAGATTGGAGGGAACAGGGAAGACTCCGGCCCAACTCTGGCCTCAGAAACAGGGGCATCAAACCACAGGGCCAAATATGCCCACACTCTGAGCACCGCTCTGAATCTAATCGCGCTTGGCTGCGCTCTTACCTGTTCGTTTCCCGGCCCACTAAGCTGGATGGTCTGTTGGTGGCATCGTCCGTCTTCAGGTGGGAGTGGACAGGGACATTCGTACGTTGGACTTCGAGCTTGTTGACAGAAGAGCACTTTGGCGCCCGTCGTTTAACGTCAAGCGCTAGCCCTTGTTTCTGAATCTTTAATGTACCATTCTTAGGCGGCACTGGTATACGGTAAGAAGCAAATTTATGTACTTTGCGAAACCTCAGCGCTCAGCGATTCTTGCCTGCTGTCTAACCTTCTTTCTCGACATGTTGAGCTAAAGCTATGGGCCATCCGCCATGGTTTAAATTGTTGGAGTACTACCTTTATCCTCGGCACCATCGACAGTACGCTGTCAATGCCCTTCGACTCCCACCAAAGTTCGTAGACACCCCGCCATTCAGGAATCATCTGGCGTCTCTGACACGAAGCCACATTGTGCTTTGTTCAACCTCTGGCGTATCCTCCTGGACAACTCCTGGATTCCTCCAACAAACCCAAATCGACCACTGCAGGCTCTATAGTGGATCGATACACATCTGGCCCGATGACAAGTCGTTCGCCTGACGCGGAATTTCCAGTTGGCATCATCTGCAGTCGCCAGTACGTCTCGGAAATCCAGCGACGGTGGATGATCCACCCATGAAAGCCCCCCATCATAACTTCGTGGAACTTCAAGTAGTACTGAGCGTCCAAATAGACCGTGGCACGGGGCAGGTCGCTATCTTGGTGCAGCTTTACTATCTGCTGCCCATAATGGGCACCAAAGAGCCCGCGCAGATAGAAGAGTCGGATTTCGCACCGGATTCGTTTGGCCGCTGCCTCGTTCTCATCTGGATCTCCGAAATAAGTCGAGTCGTAAGGAACACTGTACCAAGCCCCTTCGGCTGGGTCTTGGCAGATAGGGGTGGTCATCATGTCCAGTGGGAAGCAGGAAGCGAGCATCAATGGCAGGATCTGGGCGCCGCTCCAGTCAATAACACAGGCAACCTTTGGATCATCCGATAAGAGGGACTCCTCGTCAAAGAATATGTTGCGCAGTGCGAGGTCGGGGTGGTGTAGGACAAGAGGAGTATATGGTTCGGGGATCTTGAAGTGGGGGATCAAGGCAGATAGCTTCTGGTATCTATCCATCAAATCGTGGGGTGTGAAGCGTTCAAAGGATAAAAAGCTTTCCTCAGTCCTGTCGCAGCATTCCTCAATTCCTCCCAGGAGACACTCCTCATGAGATTCATGCCACATGTCCTCGACCGACTTGTAAGGACCACCCAGGCTTTCGCCGTGGATCGCCATCAATGGCCCAACGGAAAACGTCCCCGAGGAGTCGACTACAAGACTTCCAATTTCGGTGAATGGAACCGGCTTGGAAAGAGAAGCCTTCAGTCTAGCCATCGCTTTCACAAGCGCGACTTGCTGAGACTCTGGCACGGCGCGGAGGCCACGGTACCATCCCGAGTCGTGGCGAGCGGCCAAATCGAATGCCTTCCCCTTGATGAAGTCCATTAGGACATACGGCGCCCCAGCAGGACTTTCGAATATTGTATTCCATGCGTAGACTTGAGGCACTGATACATCGGGGTACAGTCCGGATTCACGGACAAATCGCATCGTCGCGATCTCGGATTCCTTCGCCGCTGGTGAATAGTCTTGTTCGGACGCACTGGAAACGCTGGCAGCCAGCTGCGTCCCGTCGCTAAACTCTAAGCGATAGACGTAGTTGTATTCGCCTCTTCCGAGGAAAGATATGGATAGGCAGACAAGGGAAGAAATATCCCCCCGACTTTTGATTGTCGCTCAGAAAGGTGGCCTGTGCTGCAGTCGATCAAGCCTCGGAGATTGAACCGTTTTGCTTGGGGGAGAGAGGAGAGGTGCTCCTCGTCTAAAGGAAGAGGGAGGGGGGCGGTCATTCTGTGAACCAGGGTAAGTCGCAAGGTGGATCATTCAAGCTCGTTGTGTCAAACTCAGCCGACTTTTTCAGGTCGGAGGCGCGCTTTGTAAATTGTGACACTGTCTAGGATGATCCCAGATGTCCTGCTGTGTGGCTCAAACGTTGGAGCCAACCGTTGGCCCTGTGACCAAATACGGCCACATTCTGAGCACCGCTCTGAATCTAATCGCGCTTGGCTCACTTGGACAAGGCCCAGCAAAGCTGTGGGAGGATCCATGATTCCCCAAGATACCCAATCTCCTTCCCCATCCTCCTCATCTCCCAGCACTCCAGATCCAAAATGGGGTTCCTAAACAGTCTCAAAGGCAAACTGAAGGACCTCTCGCACCACGATCAGGGCGCAGGCAGCTCAACCGACGCCCCGCCGCCCGAATGGAGCGCAGCACCCGAGATCTCTGTACGTCTCCCCCTCCCCCTTCTCTCACTCAGGCTTCACACTGAACCTCCCCATAGCACAAGTGGGGCAAATGGAACGAAGCCCCCGACGAAGAGTACCAAGCCGGCGAGGACTTCTGCAACGAATACCCGCCCCTCGCCCCGCGCCTCCTCCCCTCGGAACTCGTCGACAAGATCAACACCCTCGGCTGCAAAGCCTGGGGCATCCAGTGGCCCACCACCCCGCGCTTCTCAGGCCACATCCAGGAGGCCGCCGACACCAAGGGCGGGCCCGCCGTCACCACGGTCACCACAACAGCCAAGTGCAAAGACACTTGCCTCTTGAGCGACATGCCTATCCTTGCGGGCCTGTATGAGGTGCAGGGCAAGACGGGGGTATACTACGAGGTTCTGGTGCAGAAGATGACGGGGTTCATCGCAATCGGTGCGTTCATTCATCCATCCATCTCCGCCCAACAGACATACTCACACTCATCCCACAGGCACGGCGTGCCGCCCATACCCCGAATGGCGCCTGCCAGGCTGGAACCGTCTCAGCGCAGGGCTGCACCTCGACGACCTGCGCAAGTTCTTCGAAGACCCCGACGGCGGCCGCGACTACGCGGAGGGCCTGATCTCAAGTATCAGCCCCGGGGACACCATCGGCTGCGGATACGAGTTCGCTTCGGGGAACCTCTTCTACACGTACAACGGCGTGCGCCTCCCAAATGCGTTCAGCGGGCTGTACATTCCGCGAAACCAGCACGACGTGTTCGCCGCGATTGGGGTGGAGGGCGAGTGCCAGTTCCAGGTCAACTTTGGCGGGGAGGTGTTTAGGTGGAAGGAGGGGAATGAGTGGGCGTGGAGGGTGGAGGGACATGTCGGAAGGCTGTCTGGTACTTCTGGGCCCAGGGATGATGAGTTGCCCGCGTACGAAGCCTAAACGTCAACATATCCTCTTTTCGTGTTTTGCTCATGTCGAAGCTCCAGTCATGTAAGATACTAATACAAGATACGATACAATGCTTATGAATACGATCTACCAAAGAACGGAAGAAGAAGAGAAAGTAAAAACCCCGTCACCCCTCAAGCGCCCGTCCAAGCGCCCAATCAATTGTACCCGGCCGCCTTGACATCCGCATCCGCATCCACCTCCTCCCTCAAATCCGGCTTCCTGCTAATATCCCTCCCATCATTAAACATCCCATCCACCCCATGATTCCTATTCGACGTAAAATACTCATTACCCCCCTCATCCAACCTCTCCCTCACCATCGCCATCCACGCCGTCTGGTCCTCCCAATCCATCCCCTTCACCATCCCCGGCGTAATCCTCTCATTACCCCTAAAGTCCTCCCTATTCAGATCCACCATATCCACAAACACATTCAACGGCAGCCTCATCTTTCCCCGCGCAATAACAGGGTGCTTATGCGTACTCGCATCCGCCAACCCAGGCCCATGCGCCGTAGCCTCAAACGGATCGTCGCACACCATAACCTCAAACTGCGCATCAGGGTAGAAGAAACACTGCACCGCGCCGTCCCTGTCCTCCTGGAACGGCTGCATCGCAGCCTCGGGAGCGTTGAGCACATACAGGATTACACCCGCCGCGAGCTTCTCCGAGGGAACGGGGTGATCAAGTTCAAGCCCCACGCCCTCCGCGCTGAACTGTGCGTTCGGCGCCTTGAGGAGCATGTGGTCGATGTGCGCCTGCGCAGGCGTGCCATAGAGGTAGAACGGCGTGTGCGCGCCTGGATACTCGGCGTCGAGGTACCGCGACCGCAAAGAGCGGTGCTTCACGACGCGTGGGTGCGCAATCGTTAGGTTCAGCGAAACGATTGCACACGCAACGTTGAGGACAACGTGGCTGCTAGAGAGTGAGCGACCCGTTAGTCATTGCAAACTATAAAGGCAGATCCTCGTCGTCGATAACACTTACTCGGCCAACACCAAACAAGGCAACGGCTCCTCGCCCTGCAAAAGCTGCTCGATCGTCACTGGCGTCGGCCGGGTCCACAGCTCAAATATCGCATTCGGGTGCTCCGTCCTCGCCTCGAGGTACGCAGCCCACTGCGCCCTGTCCGGCACGTCCACTTCCAGAATAAGCTGCTGCCGCCCATTCGCCTTATGGAAGAGCGGCCGGTATGCAAGGAAGAGCCTATCGGTGCCCTGCACGATGAACCGATGGATCTGCGGTGTAACCGTGTTCTTCTCCACAACATGCTACGATATCGTCGGGGCATTAGTACTTCATAATAGCAACGATCGTCGAGTGAACTACACTCGAACCCAGAAACAACGTACCTTCAAACTCTCCTCCAAAACCCGCCTAAACGCCTCCTCCATCTTCCCCACAAACCCCGCCCCCGCCTGGAACGGGCTCATCACCACATTCCTCAACACAAACAAATCGCGCCCACTCCCCGCCTCAAGCCCCGCGCGCTCCTTAAGCCTCTCCAAACACACTCCATAATCCTGCGCCTGCAACACCGTCGCGCTGATGAAGAGCGGCACCTTGCGCGGGTGCTGCCCGATATCCGTCACAGACAGCCGGTCGAAGATGCACCGATTCAGGTAATTCGCCTCGGAGACGTCGTCATTCAGGACCCACTCCCACTGCTCCCCATCACCCTTCCCATCTTCGACTTCCGTCCTAGCGTGCGTGCCTGTAGGTAGGTATCCAAGCGTCAGTCAGCAACGATCAGGGTCCGCCGCGAGCCACACCACAGCGCTTCCGAGAGCCCTGAAACACCGAAGATCGCACCACAGAAGTTCAGAATCTAGATACTCACCTTCCCTTCCCTCGCCCTTCCTCCTCCTCACTCTAAAATTACACACAAATGCGTTGATATTCAGATCACTTCCCAGAGCCCTAAGCTCCGCCAGCACGCCCGGATCGCTTTCCGCCTCTTTAATCAACTCCTCATTCGACCGCCCGAGGATGCGCTCCTTGATGAACCTTTTCTCGGCCTCGAGCTCTGCGGTGGCAGCGGGCGAGGCAGGCGTAGATTCGGAGCGTAAGGGGTTGAAGGGTGTGATAGTGTAAGGCGTGCTCGCATCAGACATCGTAGCCCAATGCGCCGCGATCTAGAGATCCAACACCCATTCATATCGCGTCGCGACGTGCAGTAAACCATGCGCGAAGCAGCAGCAGCAGCACGATTCACGATTCACGAGTTATCGTCGTAGCGTCGCATAGACAGGTGAAGCCGTTCCATGGAAAGGAGACGAATGAAAGCCGGTCGGGTGCGATGTGTCACGGTCCAACATTAGAAACCCGTACTTTGACTGCTGAAGAACGAAAAACAACGTACGCGAGCGCATGTAAACGACACCTCTCCGAGGAGACCCCCATGTCCGCGCTTATGCAGCCCCACCACGGAGTGATGCATATACACCGCGGCAGCCGCAGCACCCGGCTTACTGCATCACCCAAAACACCAACAAGAATTCGGGCGCTTAGCATCACCATCAGCGGAAAAGAAGATAAGCGCCCACGCACCTGCCCTCAACACCATGCACGCCAATACTTTCCCCGCGTTTGCCGTGCTGGATATACGGTGCCGTCCATGTGAGCAAGCACCGCATCCGCCTATCGCGATAACATAGGCCGCCCGCGGGGTACGGGCAGTACCCGCCCTTATGCGGGTCGACCGTCACGCTGTCCGCGTCTTTCAGGGCGCCGAGTTGGTGTAATGTGTACGGCTTCATAGCGAGCGTCGGGGAGTAGTCGCGATTGAAAGGTGTGCGTTCCGATGCATCCTGAGTCGAGGAGGAGGAGCCGGGCCAGGTCGAATGCCATTCAGCGGGCGGGTCACGAAGCGTAGCCGTAAAATACCCGCCCCACGCCGCATCTGTCCAATCCCATCAGCCTCTCTACAACACTACTTTGAGAAAAATGCAAAGCCACGCGCACCTGCATGTACAATGAAACTGAGCCCCTTTGCCTGATACTCTTCGCGCAGCTCTATGATCTTGGCGAGGGGGTCCACGGCGCCCTCCTCCGTGCTGCCCATGATGGCGACGACGGCGTACACGGCCTGCCGCGTGCTGAGATGATGGTCTAGTATATGTCGGAGCGCCTGCACGTCGATCCGCGCGTGTATGTCGACTGGGACGTTCACGAGGTTCTCTGAGCCCACACCCGCAAGTGCTAGATACGCATCATAACACAAATGAAAAGATAATCAACTTCCAACTCCAGGTGTAACTTGAGGGTATGTGAACGCACCGACGCCCTTGGGCCATGAATAATGTTTCGTACTCGCTACCAAAAACTTCGGACTCTTATCGACACCCCACGCACCGAGCCCCGCCATCCCCGTACTCTGCACCAGATATTTACTCAGGGTGGTTTCGAGGAAGTGCGTCGAGACGTTATGTTCGCGCGTCAGGCGGTCGGGGATGGAGAGTATGTCTGCTGGGCGAAGGTTGAGGAGCTCCCAGGTGGAGAGGAAGCAGAGGGGGACGTCGATGGCGGGGTTGGAGGGCAAGGGCACGGTGAATATTTTGGAGAGGAAGTGGAGGGGGTGCGAGGGGGCCATCGCGGCGCGGAGCGCGAGGGGATAGAATTTGAGGTTGCGCGCTGTAAAAGGATCTTAGCTCTCGTGTCGTCTTTCCTACAGATTACTTGCGCTACGTACCAGCCCTGATAATAGATGCAGTATCAATAAATGGGAACAAAACGACATAGAGAATATCCAACACACCAAATCGCTTCAATATTCGCCACAGTCCCATCACAGGTCAAATGTCCCCAACTCCTCACATCCCCACCCTCCTCAAACCCCAACATCCTACACAAATCCCTCCCAACCTCAAGCTCAAGCAGCGTCGTAATAGGGCCCGCATCGAAGCTCACATTGTTCGGGTTGAGGAGCATCGCGGCGAGCCAACCTGCGATGGAGGGCAGGCTGCTCTCGAAAACCATGTGCGCGGCATAGCGCGGGGAGTAAAAGGGGACAGAGCGGTCGTTGAGGAGCGAAGAGAGGCGCGCGAGCTTTGTGCGCAGGGTTGCGACCATGCGGTGGTAGACTTCGCTGTGTTTTATGTCTTGTGTTATGAAGGCCTGTGTAAGGCCTGTCAGCGTAAGTAGAGTCGAAAAGTTTGAGAAAGAAAACGTACGCCGTCTTCGGGGTGGTAGGAGGTCCGTGCGGAGACGTGGTCCGCGACGATATCATTGAAAAGATCTTTGAGGAGCTCTGCGTTCTCCGCCTGGGGCCCGAGGAACCATGCAGAGACGGCCTCGTGGATCTGCTGGGAGGACGCCTCGTACGTCGCGGGCGAATTCTGAACTGGCATTTCGTTTAACGTCAAGGCTTCGTTACGGTCGTCGTTGTCGGTGCAAAGCCAAGAGTAGACCTAGCAGCCAGCCCATTCTGAATCGTCTCACCTCTCAGACATCTCACTGTCGCGGTCATACATGACGCTCCACAGGCCCGTGCACGAACGCGCTCGGACGGCGGGCCGCAAGCATGATAGCCGCCCAAGGTTTGTTTTCCCGCGTCACCTGATTGGCGGACGGGATCTATCTGCTGCTGCTGTCAACGCGAATCAACGACCGTGTTACTTTCTTCCTCCCTCTCCGCTCTTGACTCACTCCTTCCAGCGCTACGGCTTAGACTCTCTGCTGGATTCCCTGCTAAAACGGTTCTGCTACTGTTCTGTTCAGTGACTGACCGGCTGAAGAACGAGCGACGCAGTGATGGCACAACGGCGCGTCGTCGCAGGCGTCCGCGAGCCAATGGCGCAATTCCTCCTCGAGCGCGCTGGCGGTTCCATCCTCGCATCCAATCCGCCAGCACGCAGCAGGAAGAGACGCATTCCCACCCGCGAATCCGGGCCCATCCCAACATTCACACTCCCACTCACCCCACTGCGCTGCCGACACCACTGCACCTTCACACCCACCCCACTCCACCGCGCATACACTACCAGCACCTCCACCAAGTCCAAATCACGGAAAACCCCCACTCCCACCTCACCTAATACTAAATCTAAATCCAATACTAATACTAATGGAGGAACACGCTACTCCCTCCTCTCCCCCTCCGAACAAGCAGAAGCCCTCCTCTCCCTCCTCTCCTCCCCACCCCCACCCCTCACCGACGCCGAACGCTGCATCATCCACGGCCCCACCATCCTGCGCGCCGAACGCGAGGGACTCGCCGCCGTAAAACCCAAATCCACCCCAAAGAGCAAGAGCAAGAGCAGCAAGCCCAAAGACCCCCGCCCGCCCCTTGCGAGCCGCGACGCCCTCTGGGACTGGCGTCTCTGGTTCTCAAGCAAACGTGGAGGGCTCTGCCGCGGGCTTGCAAGCACAAAGCGCAAACCCCGATCCAATTCCACGACATCCACGCTTTCAAAGGATAAAACCGACACCCCGGACGAAAAACCAGCGAAAAAGACCTCCTCCTCCTCCTCAAAAACCCTAAAGCTAAACAGCGACGTCCGCATCAAGCGCCGCAAACCCGAACTAGTCGAAATCCGCGCCGAAGACCCGTTCCACGAAGAGGTCCAAGCATACCGAGACCAGTACGTCGCCCCTCTCCCCTCTTCTCCTCTCACCAAAAACTCACGACCCCACCTCCCTCTGCACACAGCTTCAAACCCGCGATAACAGCCGAACAGCTCGAAGATGCCGCCGTCCTGCGCGAGCGCCTCGCAACCTGGGACCTCAAGCGCCTCAAAGACGAGGGCTACTGCATCACAGACCTCACCGCCTTCTGGATGGCCAAAAACATGTTCGGCAAGCCCACCGCAGCCTTCGCAGTCGGTCCAGGCGTCAAACTGCCCGAACACCGTTTCGAGTGAGTCCCACTCTCCCATATTCCCATTCCCATCTCTTCCTTATGGTATTACCGACTAACTCTCACTCTACTCTACTCTACTCTACTCTTGTACTCGCCCAGAAACGGCACCACGATCCTCCTCTCCCGCACCTCCCCACTAACCGAAGCCCCCATCCTCGGCACAATCGCCTCCCTCACCGCCTCGCAGCTCCGCATCTGCTTCCCCGAACGCATCCCAGGGCTCGACAGCGGGACCTGGCGCGTCGACCTCGGGCGCCCCGCGCTCGTCTACGACCGCATGCGCGCAGCAGTGCACGCAATTGGGGTAGACGTCGACGACATCCTACAGCGCGAAGCCGCCGAGTGCCGCGACGAAAGGGACGTGGGCGAGGGCCAGTGGAAGGAGTACGTGTTGGGCGGGACGGGCGTGCGGAAGGAGCTGCTGCGGGGGTTTGAGAGGGCGCGGAGGGAGGCGGCGGCGGCTGCTGCCGCCGAGGCCGCTGCGATGGACCTGGAGACGGAGATGGCGGAGGCGGAGCTGGGGCTGGTGGCTGTGGCGAAGGGCAAGGAGGGCGGGGAGCAGGAGAAGGGCGAGCCGGGGATATTTAGTGTGGATCAGAGGATTGAGAGTTGGGTGAGGAGGCATAGGGTGAGTCCGCCGGTGGGGATGGACGGGGATCCGAGCCTGGAGGGGTTGAATGCGAGTCAGGTGAGGGCGATGGCGGCTATGGTGGGGCGGAAGGTTAGTTTGGTGCAGGGGGTGAGTGTTTTCTTTCCTTTTTATTGTGCGAAGATACTAAGGCTGCTCGCAGCCCCCAGGCACTGGCAAGACCAAAACGATCCTACACACGCTCACGCTGCTCAAAAAGCACTTTGCTGTACCGCATCCTATTCTCGTATGTACCTACACGAACGTCGCCGTCGACAACCTCGTCGAGGGTCTCGCCGCCGCGGGTCTTACGCCCCTACGCGTGGGCTTTGGGCCATCCATCCGCCCGTCGCTCATCCACCACTCCGTCGCCTACAAACTCGAGCGGCACCCACGTGCCCCAGAGCTGAAAACGCTCCAGGAAGAGGAGGCAGAGACCTCGGAGCAGGTCGCGGACCTGCATGGGAAGATCAGAGAGGTGGAGAAGAAGATGGAGGCGGAGGGGGGCGGGAAGAGACTAGGGGCGCGGTTGCGGAACATGAAGGCGGGGCTGGTGAAGCTGAGCAGACAGCTTGGGGGACTGAAGGGGAAGATTTATGCGCTGCAACAGGAGATGCTGAGGGACGTGATCGGGCAGAGCGACGTGGTGAGTGCATTCATGACTATATGAATGCAGTGTACTGATGCGTAGGGCAGATATGCACGACGTGCATCACGGCTGCGACGTCGTCCCTGAATATAGTGGACTTTCCGGTGGTGTTTCTGGATGAAGCGAGCATGTCGACAGAGCCTGCGTCGCTTATCCCGCTCATGAAAGGCGTGCGTGTGTCTTTGCGCCTCCCCACATTCATAATGCTAATTCTCCGGTAGTGCAAGCACCTGGCGCTGATAGGGGACCACAAGCAGCTGCCGCCCGTCATTCTTAGCCAGGAGGCGCGGGACATGGGGCTTGCGGTCAGTCTGTTTGAACGGCTGACGAGGGAGGGCGGTGCGTGCCAACTATTGTCCTTAGACGCGAAACTGACAGAACTGCAGACACACCAAGTGTGATGCTGGACACGCAGTACCGCATGCACCCTGGGATCTCGAGTTTTCCGTCAAAGGAATTTTACCTGGGCGGGGTGCGGGACGGGACGGTGGATGCGGCGGGGCAGGTGCAGGCGGGGCTGCTGCCGCCGCAGAGCGCGTTCCTGGGGGGCGGGCGTGGGCGGCCGAGCGTGATTTTCCTGGACCACGCAGGGCAGGAAGCGGTGAAGGAGCGGAGTCGGGTGAACCACGCAGAGGCGGATATCATTGCACGGGTCGTGGTGGACCTGCTCGTCAGCAACCCGGTGCGTGCGAACGAGAGTTTGATCCGGTGATGCGCGGACTAATCTGAGTGCAGGAACTCCGCGGGGAGGACATCGGGATCATCGCGCCTTACGTGGCGCAGATATCGCTGCTGACGCGGGTGTTCAGCGCGGACGGGGCGTGGGCGGGGGGCCTGCGGGCTGCGCTGGGCGACACGCGGTTCATGCAGCTGGCGCAGATTGAGATCTCGACGGTGGACGGGTTCGAGGGGCGGGAGAAGGAGGTGATTGTGTTTTCGACGGTGCGCAACAACGGCGGGGGGCAGATCGGGTTCCTGGGGGACCGGCGGCGGCTGAACGTGGGGCTGACGCGGGCGCGGCGTGCGCTGTTCGTGGTGGGCAGCCTGCAGACGCTGGGGACGGTGTCGGTGGCGGGGGGCGGGGCGGGCAGCTGGGGGCGGTATGCGCGGCATCTGGAGGATCGGGGGCTGGTTGTGTGTGTTGATTAATATTACGTGGGTTGCCAGGGCGCTTCAATGTTGATAGATGAATTCCTCGGGCCCGATGGGGATGCGTGGATGGATCTGCGGTTTTGCGCGAGGTAAGTCACGTGGCGATGCAGCTCATAAAGGAGGATCGCGCCGGCTTGTCTGCATGGCCGCCCTCGACTTCCTCCTCTCCTCGAACCCGCCCCAGCCATCCGCCGTCTTCCGCCACGGCGACTGGCTGTGTCTGTGCGCAGCCCACAACTTTGGGTGAGTCAGGTGGAGCATCCGAGACGTCTCGCATCTCACATTCAAAAGACGAAACAGACTCTGTATTGGTTGTGCCTCTCCCCGCCCACCCACCATGGACCACGTCTTCTACTCGTCCGCCCAGCCCCAGCACCGCCAGGAGAGCACCTTCAGGCCGCCCCCGCCGCCCCAGCCCCAGCCCCCAAAACCCGCCCAGCCGCTGCTCACCCCCAGCGGCCGCGCCTTCGCCGTCGGCGGGCGCGTCCAGAACATCAGCAGCGACCCCCTCGCCCCCTGCATCATGTACTGGCCCGACAACGAGCCCTTCCCCGAGCAGGGCCAGATCCGCCCCTCCAACGTCGTCGGCGTCGCGCCCCCCATCCTCAACACCGGCAACCGCGGACCCATCTCCCACCAGCCCGGCGACTGGATATGCCAAAAATGCAACTACCTCAACTGGCGCCGCCGCAAGGTCTGCCAGACCTGCCTTCCCTGTGAGTTTTTTCCGACGCGTTTCACATCCATCCTGACCGTGTCTTAGACGCCGAGGGCAACGGCGACTCCATCTCCGCCGCGGTGCAGGCCGAACGCATCGCGCTGCTTACCCAGGTCCTCTCGCAGACCTCGTCGACCTCGCCGCAGGCGACGACGCCCGGTGCGGCACCTATGACCGCAGCGATGACGCGCGACACGACCGCATCGCCCCGCGCCCACACCCTCACGCCGCCCCAAGTCCGCCGCGTCCCAGGCTTCCAAGGCGACGGCCCCCACGCTCAGGGTGGCATGCAGATGCACGCCCACCGCCCCGTGCCCCGCGCCCGGTCCCACCTCGCTTTGGGCTCCCCGTCTCCGGGGCCCATGATCTACCAGACGGGCGGTGCGGCGAACGCGGCGAGTGCGGGCCCTCCCCCGCGCAGGCAGCCGACGCTCTCCGCGGGGCAGATCCAGCACCTGCAGCAGCAGCAGCGCGAGCAGCTTATGCATCTCCAGCAGCAGCAGCAGCTCTTGCAGCAGCGACAGCAGCAGTTGTTGTTGCTGCAGCAGGCGTCTCACCCACCGCCGCCGCCACCCCATCAGCAGCAGCAGGTGCAGCAGTCGCACTTCCGTCCTCCGGCGCAGCTGCAACCGCTCCAGCAGCGCGTGCAGCAGCATCACGCCCAGCAGCAGCAACAGCAACAGCGTGCTCCGCCTTCGCCTTTGTACGCGACGGGTCCTAACCCCGGCGCGTTTAGCTTTCCCCGAGAAGGGTCGACGACCACCAGTGCGAGTGCGAGTGCCAATGGTGGCAGCGCATCGGTCTCTCCCACTCCGAGCCAGAGCTCGATGGCCACGCCACACGGGCAGAGGATGGACAGCTCGTATCCGCAACAGCATCTTTCGTTCCAGCAGCATCCGGGCCAGCAGCAGTCGCGCCACCCCTTTGCCAGCATCTCGCGCACCTCGACGCCGCACACCCAGGTGCACGCCCCCGCGCCGCTCCTACCCTCCTTCCTGCAAGACATGGTGCAGTCCCCGCCCTCGCTCTCACCCACGAGCAACGCAAGCACGCGCAGCACGAGCTCGTCCGAGCTGCACTCGCACCACTCGTCTTATTCGGACGTCTCGCCGCCGCCCGACCTCGCCGCGGACCTGCACCTCGACCTCGAGCGCCGCATGCGCATGCGCCCGCCACGGGTGAGCAGCGGGAGCACGGACTCGAGCGGGAGCGCGGGGAGCGGGCGGATTGCGGCGAGTATTTGGGAGATGGACGAGAAGGAGGGGATGCTCGGCGGGAGCGGGGGTGCGACGCCTTTGGGGGCGTTCCCGCCGCATTTGGAGGTGGGACATGGGGCTGGGGTGGGTGTTATTGGGATGGGCAGGGTCAGGTAGAGAGGAGGATCGGATGGATCGACTTTGGATCTTGGATTTTTGGTGCCTTTTATTGGAAGGTTTGGATGGATTTCTCGTTTTTATTCGCTTTCTTCCTCTTCTTTTTGCTTCGTTCGACTTTCGTTCTGCTCGTCCCCTTGCCTCGTCTCGTCCCGTCTCGTCTTGCTCATACATCGCTCATCGCTCGCATGCATCATCATCATCATTCATACATCGCTCATCTATTTATCGTGCCCATCTCACTGTTGTATGTTGTACTCTTGGAACTCTCCCCCCTCGCTCTTCTTCTATTCTCTTCTCCCCACCCATCATCTCCTTCCCCGCTCGCCTGCTTGCTTGTTTCTTGGTCGATCGATCGATGATGGCAGTACCAAAAAATGCTAGATGCATAACCTACCCTACCCTACCCTACTACTATACTATATTACGATACGATACTACGACTCTACGATAGGCGCCCGGTACCCACCCACCCACCGACTGCTGCATACTCCCCGTATTTCTTGGAACAACGTCGGCTTGGGCGCGCTGTGATTTTATTACTCATTGTACTTACTTACCTGCCTGGTTGTCGATGCTTATTTATCATCAGGTTGTGCTTGACGCTCGTCGCCGGTCATTCTAGACCCATCTCTCTTACGCGGGTCGTCATCTTTCTTTCTAGAATGTCTTCATCTCTGTGGCCTGACGTGGGTCGAGTCACTTCGGTGTTGTATTAAAAGATGTGAGAGCGAGGTCGGTCGGCGTTCGTACGCCGCCCAAGCGTTGGGAGGGAGAGAATCAGAATGTAAGTATGGGTGCTGTGAGGAGCGAGCGAAGAGGCGACCGAGGAGCGGAAGTACGGTGGGTGATTCGTGTAACAATAGAACATGTACGTGGAAGGCTCTGTTACAGTGGGGAGCGCTGCTGCGCTGCGTCATGATGTCGCTGGCTAAGATTAAAGGCATTCGGGCTCGGGCTCGGGGGGCGCAGGAACAAGCAGGGACGGGTAGGAGCGCCAGGACGGAACGGGGGTAAGTATAAATTTATAATACCTATGGAAAGCACACGTATGAGAAACGAAGAGAGAACGGGCTGGGGAGGTTGGTAAATTTTGAGCGCGCGTGCCTTGTTCGTTCGTTATCTGATAATCTCCCTCTCATTCGTCCCCAACCAAAACCAACCAATCGCATAGACATCCTTGCAGCCCTCTCCTCCTCCTCCCATTGGCCCGCCACACCGACCGCTTCGTCAGCCTTCGTCAGCCCCCACTCAGACGCGCTCCAAAAATAAAACCCGGTGTATTTTCAAAGATCCAAGTCTATCCAAGATTCCAAGCACATACGTACATGGTCGAAATCGCGATTGGCGGCGACTCGGATGCAGATTACCGGGCCCGCCGATGTACAGTGCACGATTGGCGAGCGAAGCGCCTCGCGTATCAGGCGCGTATAGCGCGTATCGGGTGCCTGCGCTTCGCGGGCGCCTTTTGGATCCCTCGGTGGATTTGAATTTTGGAAGCTTTTGGAAGAACGGCGTGGCTGCAGACGCGGAGGGACTCGGGGGTTGTATGTACATCTGTAAGCCGGTGCAGCCACTGCTTGGTCGTGTGACTGTGCCGTGCGGCTTGCCATTGCACCTACTCGTAGCTATGTATTCGCACTCGCAGATAAAGGAAGGAATTTTCAGGGATCGGATTCTCAACTCCAAGGAGAATGGATGTACAAGGTTGGTTTAAGACTGTTTAAGACCGTTGAAGGGAGGGAGTGGGAGAACGTGGGAGAAAGGTGTGAAGTGCGGAGACGGTGCCGGAGCCGGATTAAATTTGTTCACCGTGAGCGCTTGGAATGCGCCGCCAAGCGCCCGCACTGCCGTCCTGCTCCTCCCTCCCGCATGCTACATCCTTGAACAGAGTGCACGCCCTCCTTGGCACTTCACACTCCACCAAGGAAGATACAAATCGAAATTCAACATAGGATGGCTAGGCAGATCGAGTGTATTCCATTTCCCTTGTGGCTGTCTAGATGCTTGGATGGTCGTTTTATACCTTTTTATACCGACTGCGGAGTCGACCCCCCACCATTCTTGAAAGGTGATATATTGCATTCGTAGAACCGCTCCGGAACCCCTCTCAGAAAGCCCCGTCCACGCCCACGCGCATGGCTGACGTAGAGAAGCGGCGGGCTTCTGTGGGCGCTTAATTACCGGGGACTAAGCAAACGGCAACGCTATGCTAAAACGACATCGATGCTCGACCCTGTCAACCTCTCTCGTAACCTCCCTCACAGAAGGACCGTCTTACCCGACCTTTACCTTGAGCCTGAGTGTATCAACCACGAGGCGCTCAGGCGCCGTCTCTTCGCGCGCGGGATCACCATCGCGCACCTACAATAGCGCGCCACGAAACAGCACGAAACGAACAGAAGACCATAAAGTGGGTCTGATGAAGTCTTGAATGACGCTCATACCCATCCCTGATCGCATTTTGCATGGATATGTCGCCGTTTGAGCGGTGTTAGAAAGAACAACACCCATTGCAACGCCTTGAAAATCGTACGCCGAGGACCAGCGCCCCATGGGGTACGTACATCCAACACGCACTCACATTCATATCCCTGCATCACGTATTCACGTACGAAATTCTGGCCGGTGAAACGACGAGCAGGCGCTCCGATTTTTTCCTATCCGAGTTGCATTCCACGTATGGCCATGGTGTGAACGTCGGTCAACCTCACTCACATACCGCCGGCAGAACCACCATATCTACCTCGACCACCGGAAGGCTTCGAACCGGGGTCCATTTGATAGAACATACACATACATGTACTGCTGGCGGGGGATCGTCCAACGTTAACTAGTGTTCCCGAGAGGAAGCAGGAGAAGCAGAAGAAGGCGACTTGAAGAGAGACCGCATCCTGGTCCGCCGCCGGTAAGTACGTAGGTCCAAGTACATAGTTACATATGTAGGTAGAGGCTAAGCGACCGCGAGAAGGGGATAATTCAATTTGGGAACCCCCCTTCCCCGGGGAACCCCAGGGTTTCTCAATAGCTTATTGAGGAACCCTCTGCCGTCACCTCGGTGGGGTGCCGAAGGTATCATGATGGCTGGAGCAAGAGGCCCGAAATCGTGGGCATGGCGGGGCGCTGATGTCCGAATGCGGAAAGACCGCGCGGGAAGCCGCCTGCACGCAAGCTAGGAGGGCGATTGTACTGGAGTACTTGTCCTATCTGAGACACATTAGGCATAGTATATCCTCTATACCTTACAAATCTCAGTATATACCATTATATTTGCTGATATACCAAGATACTGGACGATCTACGTCTGATTAGATTAGATTTTTCTACTAGTGAATCGGATTGGAGATTTGGCACTCTGAGCACCATATCATCAGTATATATCTATTATATTGGGCTATAATACATATAAGTATGTGCTGGAGAGATTTGTGTTTGAGTCTATGGATTTGTGGACTTCAGACACTGAAATCTGTGTCCTGGTTTCCTCCACATCAAGAGCGCCCTCCCGCATCAGGCGCAGACCATCACCGTCCCGGACCATCCACGGCCGACTTCGTCAAGCGCTGGCAAATAAAAATCCATCATTTGCGCTCAAACCTGCATCAAACGGAGGTTTTAGGGGGAAGGGGGTTCCCAAATTGAATTATCCGAGGCGGTTAGAGTGGTGCCGGACGAGGTAAATTGTACGGCTTTGCAATAGACTCTGCATCGCCGGGAAGGTAATGTTAACGTTACTCCTCGCTCGACTTTGTTCTGGAACATGTGGCAATGTGAGTGGAGGTTCGTATCATCGGATGGATACCGCAGAGGCTATCACAATCTAGGTTGCAGGATTGGGGATAAGCGGGAGAACGAGGGTAATACACATGGTCTCAGCTTGGAGGCCTAAGCGCGGCTAAGCCCTGATACTAGAGTTTCATGGACATTAGCCCGGAGGGCAGTTAGGTCTTGTATCAGGGTAGTGTCCATTCCCTGCGGAAGAATAGGCACGTTGTAAGGGTGAGGTCCGATATACATGTCGAAGGAAAGCGCACCTCAAACGTTGTAAGAAGATGTGTTAAAGCCAACAGCCATCCGTTCACGTAGAAGTCATGGAGATGAAGAGTGGACCCTGACAAGAACCAAGCCCCTATTTTCTCCCAAGACCTGGTTTCGCTCATCTCGAGAAGGTCTCTGTATATAGGGGAGCCCCGAGGCAATTCTTTTAGAAAGCCAGGTAGAGTGAGGAAGCACCAAGAGCATTCATCGAGTACAGACTTTGGCAGGTGGTCAATTCCCAATGCTGGGATAACTCGGTCAGACAAGGTTCCGGCGAGGAGAATGCTGCTACGTACCAGGGACTTCCAGTGATTTAATATACCGCAGATGAGTCACTGCGACGTGCTCCTGGGCAGCTTCGGAGGACACATACAGTTCCCCAGCACGACTTTCGCTATCCAAAAAGTCTCCGAAAGACTTGTGGTAGTATCGAAGCATCTTGTATCGGTACCCATCATCCGTGCGGGTAGCCTCCAAAGTGACCAGTGATTGCAAGTCAGACAGAAGAGTCTCGGCACCACCAGAGTCAAGCTCAACTAGGCGGCTGTGAGAAGCCTCCGGCAGTGGGCAGCGGAGGAGAAGGAACAATTCCTGTGAGAGCTTGTGCATTCTATAAGCACGAAGGAGGAGAAGGAAGATAGGTTTGTTGGTGTCAACGCTCTCGTATGCAACCTTTGCCGAGGATACGATGTTGGTGTAAAGGCGGTCGAGGGTTGCAAATGGTTTGGCCCGTTGCTCGGCGTCAGGCGTCCAGGTTAGAATGGTGCGAAGCCTTTCTACGGGTGAACTCCGTTTTTCGGACACGTAGCGAATGACAGTAGCAGCATAGATGTATTGTCCCGATGAAGCTTCGACGATCGCCTTGACATCTTGCTCGGAAGGCCACGACGGGTCCTTCGCACGAGGATCGTTACTTCGACCGCCAATTTCCCGAAGCCTCCTCCATAGGGTACGGCGAATGTCCCCTGTTGCATCGAAGTCGTCGCTTAGGCGGATATGATAAGCCTTGCCATGCAGATGGCCAGTTCTCGCGAGGGCATTTCGGATTGCCCACTCTGGTCGACTCGAAATGACTATCCGAAAGGGTAGGTCATTGTCAAGTAGCCCTCCCTGAATGGCGAGCAAGAGCATTTCTTGCATCTCTTCCCCGTAGCATTCGTCCAGGCCATCGATAATAATAGCGTGGGGTAGAGAATTGAACTTGGAGTCGGGTCTTGACCGGAGCCGCTCGAGCGGTTCAAGTATGAGCTGCTGGATTTGTCCGTCCAGAGATCGCAGGAACACCATTGGGTCTTCTTCAACGGACCTTGTTATCAGGTCCCGAAGTGGAGTGCTCTTCAGCCCTAGCTGGTAGGCTATCGTGGGGATAATTCGCATCACATCGTTCCGGGTGTGGTCGTTCGCCTGGAAAAAGAACGATGCGGCCAGAATATTCGCCTTGCTACATCGCTCCGAAATCGTTTGTTGCAAGGCAGACTTCCCTGCTCCTGCAGCACCAGTCATACATAGAAGACGGCAGGGCAATTCGCGATCTTGTATCCAGGACATGATTTCCCCTATGACCTCTGTTCGAGTGTCCTCATCGCATTTGGGCGGGTCGAATCTGTCCGCGGAGTTGAAGAGGGCGTTCGGGGCCGTATTTCGCAGTAAAACGTCACCCCAGTCTGTTACCGACGGTTTAGATAGGGATAGCATGACCATGTATTAGCTGAGATGCATGGAGACAGGCGGGGGATACTTGCGATTAGTTCCGCTGGTGCTCTTCGAGTTATCGATATACTGCAGCGTGTCCAACTTGAAGTTACTGGAATTGGCAAAAAAGGCGGGGCCCGTAGATTGAGATGGCGGTGGGATGGGGGTGAGTTCAGAAGCACCCGAGGGCGTCCTTCCAACTGGGGAGCATATGTCGCCACGTGTAGCCACCGCGCGAACTGGTAAATGGACTGGAGGTATCTCTTGCGGGGTCTTGCTAGCTATTTGCTCCTCCTTAGGCCTTTTGACTCCAAAGATGCTTCTGAGAAGCGAAGGTTTTGACCCTGCAGGCATGGAAATGAGTGTAGTATAGTGGTGGTTGAAGCCTAAGGGAGTTGCTGTGCCACCAGCGCTTACCCTCGCTTACCTTGAACAAGTAACCCCTTTTAGGTATATACCCCTTTCTCCACCTCCAGACCAACTGCACACTCAATCCGGCAGAAATATGCTTTCTACTGTAATCACAGATTCGGCCTCCACAGCCTGAGACCCGACGGAAGGACCGAATCTTCGGAATAGTCCCATTCTGATTCTTGTGTAGGCTTTGTATACGATCGCAAACAGTAGATTACGCCAGTCGACTTGAGACTCTTGGCGAAAATTTCAAGGCGGTTGGCTCACTTTCATTTAGTGCTGCCATCCATTTTGACTAGTATTTAAGTGCGGCAAGAGAGGCATCCATCTGAAAAGAAGAGGGTAGATATGGGTGTCATCGATTCATCACCCTGAATGAATGGTAGTGGTAGTTTTGATGAGTTGAGATCCTTCTAGGATATAGAGGAATATTAGTCAGTGATATCGCTTTAGAGGCTGTTAACTCAGTGCCAATTTGGTGCCAATGGACGACGGACCGAAACGGGGCCAGGACAAAGGGCGCTTAACAAACCCTAACCTAGATTACTGCCAGCCGCGCAATCATTGATCGGTGCCGTTCAGGGCTAGGTTTTATATCCTTGGCTTCTGACCACCACCATCTCCACAAAAATGTCCTTCACGCCAGTGACCCTTACCCCAACAGCAGGATTCTGCGTGAAGAGCACAACTCTCGAACATGGTCTTTTACCCCCTCCCGCACCTACTCCTTCCCCGAATGCATCCACATCGCCCAAACCAATTGGCACGAGCCCAGGTGGCTTACTCGAACCAGCTCCCCAGCCCATTCCCGTAGCCAAAGGCATGAAAGTCTTTGTCAACATCTGCTACGACAAGAACGTTCCACCACCACCCGATGCACCAGAAGAAGTCATCCAACGCGCGATGAAAGGAACTGACGAGACCGATGATAAAGATGCGGAGGACGAGTGGTACGTTCCTGTTGTCGTGTCGGAACCACGGACGGACAAAGATAAGGCTGGTAAAATGAGCTTGGTCGTGGACTGCGTGTACCACAGCGAGGTGCGCAAGCGCACGCTGAGAGATCCTGAGTTTAAGGTCTTCTTGGTAGGTGCGTTCATTACCTCACGCTTCTTCTACTCTTAACTTGAGTAGAGGTCTCCGAAACCGCAAGCTAAACCTTTTATCTGCGTCTAGAATTGGGCTTGCAACGTATCGAGGCTCAAACCGGCTTAACCCTCTCGAGACACATTGGCACCCCCAACATCGCCTCGAAAGGAACACTTCAACAACGTACCGTCCGTATACCCACCGCTCTCCTCCTTAAAAATGCCCAGAATACTACCGGCGCAAAGGAAGAGACCGCTGCAGAACGCGCGGTACTCGGCATGGCGCGCGACTCGACAACGCGACCAACTGTCGAGGCCCTCGATGCTGTTGTCAGTGGAGCCAAAAGCGACAAGGGAAATGCGAAAGAGAAGCAGCTGGAAACCAGTGCTACTGAGAAGAAGGCAGAGCCGTTACCTTCCCAGACGAAGCCCAAAGGCCCTGCAGCATCGCGCCCTCTGATCGAAGAAATCGAGCCATCTAAGCCAAAGAGCATCTTGAAACCTTCGGCCACTACCCCTCTGGTTCCTGCATCCCAGATGTTCGAGACGTTTCACCTGACTGAGAAACAAAAGCAGAAAGAAAATGAGTTTTTGGTTCCTCTGGACGTTTCATGGAATTGGCAGAAGCTCGAGGACTCGAGGATAAAAGTCACAATTCATATCCCTGACCTGGTACGCGTCTCCTCTTTCCTGCTATCTACCCTCAACTCATTTGCGCCCGCAACATCAGACTGCATCCTCAATTACATCAGGCGACACCTTCCTAGACGTTGAACCTCGGAGGATCATCGTAACCCATTCCTCCAAAACTATCGACATCGACCGCACACTCTCCGACGCCCAGCTCGTCCTCAAGATTCAGGAACGCGCGCGGATGAAAGCGAGTATCATCTCAAAAGCCAACCTAGCCAACTTCGCTAGCCCACCAGCTAATCCTCGAGAGGCAGAAGAGAGGAAAGAGCGTATTATGGCGGAGTCGGATAAGGAGGTTGCGAGGATGCTAGATCTAAAGCGCCAGCGAGAGTTTGACGTCGATGGCGCAAAGGCTGAGTGGAATATAATTGATAGCATCTTGACAATCACGCTTTGACCTTTACTTACACATTTAATTAAATTGCAGTTGCACGGCGACGAAGCCGGGGGAGTACTCTTAAATTTACAAGCTCGGGTTTCTCTTTCACGATTAACAGTAAGGCTTTATTCATCAGACAAGGAGATGGTGTCTACGGTAGAGCTGTTCTCATGTTGAAAACCAAGGAAGATCCGTCCTCCGCCATGGACATATCCAATACCTCGTCCAGTTCACCAGATGCGGAACTATGGGGCCGGGACACAGAGGCTTTGGAGTCGGACATATAACCTAGCCTCTTCATATCGAACCTACACGGCGACGATTAACATTTCTCTGGTACGACCGGTCCTCTCGTGTACTCACCACTTCCGCACACCCCTTACTGACATGCCCAAGTCTTTCGCGAGAGTGTGTATCTCTTCGCCTAAAGGGGACGCCGTGCGCGCATATGCTTCCTCGAGAATCTTCAATTTTTTCAGTTCGGCATCTGCCCATGGCCCCTTCGATGGTAATTCGTCTGAGAGACGGCCACCCATGATTTCGGCGACACTCTCGCCTCCAAACATAGGATCCACGCTCTCGAAGCCTGTGGAAAGAATCCTGCCTCCAATCATAGGCTCATCTGAATCCACGTCCCCGAAGATATGTGTGGAAACACTAAACCCAGGTGTGTGTGTGTGTGCATTGTTCAAAGGATGAGGAAGGAATGAGTTAGCACTACCGCCATCACTGGCCCTCAGCCCCCAAGGTGACTGGAGAGGCTCCATGCGGGTTTCACGGCGGAAGTCTGGCGCAAAGATATTCCTTTCTTCTGCCAGGTTTAGATTTAAGCACGCCACACCTAGGACATCGAGCCCGGTTAACTGAGCAACTGCAACTGTTTATCGACTATCGGGTTTACCTTGGATAACGTATACACCAAAGCTGCCCACAAGGGATGGGCGGTCTGGAGAACTACCTGCACTTTCCCAAATGGATTGGTCTTTCAGGAAGGGCACCCAGTCATCATCGTGGCTTAACGCAAATGATGAGCCCGTCTATGATACCGTGAGGTGTTTGTCAAAAAGTCGCAATTTAAGTGATATGGATACGAACGGCTTTCAAAAGACATTCATTGATTATATCGCACGGGTGGCAGCTCTATTAACAAACGGTTAGCACCGGGTCTCAGTTGTTCATTTGGAGGCGCTCACCCTCCAGCGAGATGAATCTGGGAACGACTGGAGCTGTACCGCTTTTCCATGATGGTGTTGAGAAGTCGAAGCGCCCAGGGAGCCACCATGTTTCGTGTTCGAGCTCCCTGGAGGGCCTGCATGACCTTCATTAGTATCTTCATCTCCACTGCCACTTTGCTCATCGTCACTTCCATCGTCAGGTTTCCCTTTCTCCCAATTTCCTCCAGAGGCGGAACCCTCCAAATTGGATCTGAAGCTTGCAGAAAAGTCGAGTTTGAACCCTCGCAGAAAAAGGGTTTGATCCTTCAAGTTTATGCCATCCAGATTACTCGGTTCTGAGAGCTGAGTATTTGCAGTTCCCTGATCAATCCACACCCACTGTCGTCCAGTGCTTTGGCCCTGTCTCCTCGAGTTTGCAAGCACCACCGAAGGTTCATCTGGAGCGGTAGGTTCCCCAAAGGCTGCGAGTCCACAACTATTGCTTTTGACAAAGCCGGTTATTATATAGAGGGATTCGTCCTGCCCAATGCACTGGATTGCATCGGCATGCCTGTAAAGAAGCTCAGCATATTCAAGGATGTGCTTGCGGAGTTTTTCGCGATCCACAAGGTCCTCCTGGTCAGCGTCAGAAGTTAGCAGAAGTGCCGCGCCTTGCTGAGGTTTGCAGCGAGTCCTGAAATTTTCGATGTCTCTAAAATTCGGGCGTCAGTATCGAATAGTTTCAGTGGACACGGTGATGGCGAACTTGAATACCACTCACGAGAAGTCAGGGCTATATATCACATTTCCGCTTATCCCGGGAGATTTTACAATATCACCGCGCTTTGGGCGGCCTTGTTTCCATGTATTTCTCCTAACAAGCGATTCATAGCCGTTCAACCCGATTGTCCTGGCTGTTCGTCTGATGGCCTCCTCGTCATCCCAAAGATTGAATATCTTGATGAAGCCATCCTGAGCACTAAATGTGCCCACATCAGCTAGAGCGGGTCCTACCTCTCCAGCGTGGGGTTCTGTGTTCCAGCATGGCAGGCCCATACCGGAGCTCAACATTGAGCCCACGTAGATTTCGGCGGGGATCGGTTTATCCAGCAATCCGAGTGAGTGTGAATCAAGGTCATTCAAAGGTAGCTGCAATCATCAGTCAATTCAGTCGTCCATAGTGCCGGAGAAACGGCGAGACATACCAAGGAGAAATCTAGAGAATCACCAGTTTGACTTGCTGAGGGATTTGGCGCCTTCTCTGCCCCCTCGTTCCCTCTCACTGTGCCGCTGCCGAGTTCCACCTGTTGTTGCAAGCCCGAGCTTGCGGATGGATGCCCTCCTTGTGACCCTATGCTCATGTTTGCCATGGAGGACGGTAGTCCGGACCCTTCCTTATCGCCTTGTGCTGCGAGGGGCTGCCCTTGAGGCCGCCAACCTAGGATACGGGATAGAAGGTCTGACAGCACCCCGCTGATACCCATTCGCTGCAATGTCATTTCGTGCGGTGACGAATCGGGGCCGAGGTAAATCTTGACTTTGCCGCCATGAATATGAAACTGTTCCCAAATGTTCGACTTGTTGACTGTGCTTGTCGATATCTCGGAGGAATGTGCTCCTTGAATAATTGTCCCTGAGGAGGCAGAGAAACGTTCAAGGGGGGTGAGTAGCTGCGAACTGCGAAACCGTACCGTGGTTGTGTCCCAGACTCGCATTCTCTACCCTTCCAATCCTGTTGATCCAATCTTCCAAGCCTTATCAGCCGTTGAACGATGGGGATCATAGGACATGGTCGCCTAGATGTGCTCCATACCTTGAAGTTCGGGCTCGTTAGGAACCCAACCCTTATTTGTGCGTGTAGTCATCGTGGGATCTATTGTGAGCGCAGGTGATGACGGATGGGTGCAAGTGGTAAACGCACTCAAGACCTTTTAGCGCCCGCCCAGTCGTGTCCTTCTCACACGGTACACAGCCTCGGGCGACAGCCGCAACCTCGATATTCTACTAGCATTCTGTCACATGTATGTGTAGATTACTGTTTAGTGGATCCGTGGATCTAGTACAACTGCAGAAGTGAATCTAGAGTTTGATTCTTGAAGTGTGACTCAGGGGAGGTTCAACATCCGATGCTATTACTAGTGAGGAAAGTCGCCCAACGCTAAATGGCCCGAGCTCTGCTGACCGATAGCGAGCGCTTAATAAATCTAGGTTTCGGACTTCGGAAGTCTACATAGCCAGAGCTGAAGTCGTGAACTCAAAATATACCAGTAATTAGCACTTGAAATTCGTAATGGGCTGCTCCTAGTCCACCGCTACGTTGAATCTAATCCAATCCGTCGCCAATGATGAATGATGAATCCTGATGCACGTCAGAAGCGCGAAGTGACTATCTCACCGTGTTGCGTCCATCCCATTGGCACAACAGCACCACAATCTAACCGCCGAATCGACCCCACTCCTCAGTCTCGGAGCAGAGTTGCTGTGTGTGAATCCCTTCCAAGGCAGGCACAAGAAGATCTCGGACAAAATCTCCGCTGGGAGGCGGCACGATGGGGTGACGGCGTAGTGGCAGGTCTTCAACGCAGAGATTTCGCTTTCGAGAGAGTCTGAACCGTTCGCCTATTCTGCGCAAGCTTTAGGTGATACTCTTGGACATTGATTACGGAGTCTACCGTAACCAACAAGGCCTTGGTTTCAGGCGAGAACGAGGAAGAGTCAGCCGAGTCGGCTACTCCAGCAGACTCCGCTATTACTGGTATCTTTGACACAAATTCGCAGCGTGTAAGCAGAACGGATTCGAAAGTTGGAAGTTGGAACTCACTCGGGAGTCTCTTGTTATATCCCTGGTCGCACTATCCCAACACTGAGTTGAGCGTTGAGGTCGAAAGCAAGTTGTGTCTCGTGCCCATTGCGTGCGTAACTGTGCTTGTTTGCTTGCAAGTTCGTTGTCACTTCGAGTCCGAACAAAGTAAGGGCGTAGTAACCACTGGAACTCGGCGGGATGGGTAAGTAGAACGAGTAGCAGAACGTACGCCAAACTGGACAGGTATTACATGGCAGTAATCAGAATGCAAATGGTATAATAACAAATGCACGCAAAGTCGACATGGGAAGAACTTGAACGAATGTCACATAACCGGGGGTCATAAGCTGCCCAAGCATAAGAGAAGTGTCCGAGCAAAAAAACAAATGTCCAATCGTTACAAAATAGAAAGGATAAGATCTTGAAGGATAACTTAGATAAAGATATATCGAACAGAAGAAGGAAAGGGGAAAGAAGCAAAAACGAACACATCGTCGTTTCGTAATCTCATAACATATCGTGTCGTGTCGTTAAAAAGAACTGGAACCTCCATCTAATCGGTCAAAAAGCCATCACAAAGTCAGGCGCCGGAGCGCTTAACCCCCAGCTTTGCCGAGAAGCGCATACCCCTGTCCCTGCGGCCCATGAACCTAGCACATTCACTTCAGCCTCAACACAAAGGAAGTATAGAGGCGTAAAGAAACGTACCTTGTTGTAGCACCGCACGCAATACGGCTGCTCGTCATGGTCCCTCAACTTCGTGCTATCCAAGCTCGTATTGCACTCCGTGCACCTCATACACAATTTATGCCACGTCTTCCCAACCGCCTTGACCTACCATCCAACGCATCAGCATCGCTACCCCTCCAAAAGCCATATACTAAAACGCACCTGCTCCGCGAAATACACGCTCTTCTTACACCTCGGACACACAGGCGTCGCAGCACCCCACCTCTTCGCCGGGCTCCCCGTCATCTGCACACCCAACGCCGCACCATACCTCGTCCCCGTCGGCGTGCCCGTCATCTGCACTCCAATTCCCCCACCACTTGGTAGCCCACTTCCAAACGCCCCAGCGCCCCCGCTGCTACTCGGGAGCCCACTCGCACTGCTGTAGCCACCGGTCAAAGCAGCACCGTACCGCCTACCGGTTGGTGTAGCTCGAATTGGTGAGGACACAGGGGCCCCGTTCGCACCGACATGGATACCCTCCTGCTTGAGGAGGTTGAGCGCCGCAGCTGCGGGTGTTGAACGGGAGGAGAAGAATGCTGAGGTTGGAGCGGAGGTGTATGATGAAGACGGGATGTATGATGAGGAGAGCGGGGAGGATGACGACTGCGGGGACGAAGGGGATGCATCATCGTTGTTCTTGTCGTCGTCGGCTTTATTGCTGTCGACGCTGGCAGAGAAGGGGCGGTGGGTCGGTCGTGATGAGGGTGTGCCACTGGAAGCGGAGGATGGGGATACATGGCTTGCATGATCGTAAGTCAGAGGGACGGTGCGAGGCATGTTGCCCAGGCCGGGTCGTCCAGTGTTAGTCGGGATAGCAGATGTCTTGCTCGGAGAAGGCGAGATCGCTCCCGTCGCCCTCACCCCGCCTTTCGAATCCCCGTTCTCCTCCTCATCTTCCTCCTCAGCCGATGTCGGATCTGTCGACACAGAATTCGCAACACTCCCCTCTTCTTGTCCCGACTCAAACTCGACACTCGTATCTCCCTCTCCCTCTCCCTCTCCAGCCATACCCCACCTCCTTTCACCCAACCGCCCCTCCTCCGGGATAACGGGCGTCGAGCGCCTCTTCACCGCCATCGGTATACCACCACTGCTCCCCGGGCGACTGGCGATCGAGCCCGCCCTGCTCAGGCCAAACGTGCCATTCGTCGGGCTCAGCATCCTTGTAGGCTTCAACCTCGGGAGGCCATTCGCCCCTTCGGATCCTGTCCTGTCGGGACTGGGAGGGGAGATGCGGCGCGGGGGCAGGGGCGGTCCAGGTCGAGACGGCGAGCCAGAGGCTTTGGCGCTGGGGCTGACGTTGGCTGCGTCATCTATTGATGCGCTCCGCGGGCGAGCAGCGTAGGGCAAGTTCGCGTGTCTGAGATCCCTGGTGCCAAAGTTCTTCAGGTGGCAGGGCTTGCTGTCTCGGAGGGTTAGATACGGAAAGCCGTGTTAAGTATGCTGAGACACATACCAATAGGGCTGTATGCAGAAGTCGGTGTGGCTTAGATTAGATATTGGGTGGCGGTCGTCATGGTATCGAGAACGCACCTGCTCGTCATGTTCCAGCAGCGTATACGAGTCGAGGCGGCGGTTGCAGATCATGCATGTGAGGCAGGGCTACGGGGCGTTAGTACCGTGCGATGGGGCTATCGGTGGGCGGCGTACTTTGTGGTAGAACTGGAACGGGTGGTTAGCGCTGTGTCTTGGCTAATTAACGCGGGGATCGCACCTTTCTGCCTGGTCCAAGGATCTGGGAGAAAGGGTCAGCATGTAGACGCATATAGTCGCGCGCAACGCACCTGCTCAGCAGCATAAACGAGCTTCTCGCAGCGAGGGCATGTGGGGGTCGCGCCGTACATGGTGTGCAGCGTAATTGGCCTGCCGCGGCTGGAGGCGATGGATACACTGATTGATTAGATTAGTCATGGTCGGAGTTTCAAAAACGGGAAACTAAAATTTGCGGGCTGAATTAATTAGAGACCCTTGTCTTCTCCTCCACCAGCCCACCCCACCACCCACCAGCCGCCTCTCTCCAAAATGTCTGACGATGAAGCCCACAACCAGACCTTTGAGTCTGTGAGTAGCCCGCCCCACCCGACGACGAGCTCGAGCTTATCAGCATCTAATCACAGGCCGGCGCTGGTGCCTCCCTCACCTTCCCCATGCAATGCTCTGCCTTGCGCAAAAACGGTCACGTCGTGATCAAGGGTGCGCCCACCGTCTCAAAATTCTCGCGGCAACAGTGCTGACCTACTCCAGGCCGTCCCTGCAAGATCGTTGACATGTCCACCTCTAAGACCGGCAAGCACGGACACGCCAAGGTCCATCTCGTCGCCATCGATGTACGTCTGCCCCATCGACCCCCCTCTCCACCCGCACTAACAACCTCCCTTCCAGATCTTCACCGGAAAGAAGATGGTCAGTAATGTCAACTCCCGATCGTCTCTCATCCATCCATCAGCTCCCGAGCACCCAACTCAATCTAATCTGCGTCTGCGTTAACAGGAAGATATCTCCCCCTCCACCCACAACATGGATGTCCCCAACGTCCGCCGTAACGAGTACCAGCTCGTACGTGTACCATCACGATTTCGCGACGCGCAACCCAGCTCACTCTTTTGCAGGTCAACGTCGACGATGGCTTCCTCAACTTGATGGACGGGGATGGCAACTCCAAGGACGATGTCAAGGTCCCCGAGGGTGACCTTGGCAAGGAGATCGCCGCCGGCTTCGACGAGGGCAAGGACCTCCTCGTCACCATTATCTCCGCCATGGGTGAAGAGCAGGCCATCTCCTACAAGGAGGCGCCCAAGGGCAACTAAGCGTCAACTTCTTAGGTTTCCTGGTACGTTCAACTGCTTTTTTGATGGGTTGATCGATGTGCTGATCTTCCCTCCAGGTTGTTCTTTTGCTCTCTGCTCTCCCCTCCCCCTCCGCACTCACCTCCTACCCTCTTTTTTCTCATTCGAACTGCGGAGTCTTTTTTCCCTCTATCGTTATCCTTGCATTTGGAGACGTTGTTACCATGGAGTGTTGTACAAGCTTTTTCTGACCCCACCGCCCGTCACATCTCTTTCTTTTATACACTTTGATCTGGGCCCCGTTGTATCGCATAGGAATCAAAGAAGAAGACAAATCTACGTGTAACTGACTGTGCATCGCAAGTGTGTAGAAAAAGGTGAGTGTGAGGTGGATGAAGAAAGAAGTCCAACGTGAAAGAGGAAGCGAAAAAAATTAGACCGCCGCTACTTCAAACTACTTTTCCTCAGTTGAGGGAGGGTGATCGTCGCCCCACTCCCGCTTCCACTCGCAACGCTCCCCATCCTGGTCCGATGTCTTGGTAGCGGCACTCGATAGTCTTTCGAATCGTAGTCCCACGTAGCGAACAGTAGAGCGTCTGGAATAGCAGGCTTGTTCGATTCGCCATCGTCTCCCTTCCCGTTGAGAGAATCCTTCGCTTTCGTAGTGAGCGGCGTCTGAGGCACGCCGTTAGCGTCTGTCGGCGGGATAGGGTTACTATTCCATGGCGCCGGTACCCCAGGGCCATACACGAGCGGTTTCGAGCCGCGGTGCAGAACAGGCGGGTGGACAAGCCGCGTCGAGCGAGCAAGGATAGCAGGCTACAATACCGCCAACATCATCAGACATCTTACACTGAAAGGAAAGGAACCAATAGCACATACATGAAGCACGCTCCTAGCCAAATCCGGCAGTCTACTGCTTGGTTGTGCAACCAACGGCGCGAGCCTATCCACCGTCGCCACAGGCCGATTATTCGACCCAGGGAACTTGAACCCATTCCCTGCCCCATCCTTCACCTGTTGCCCCGCACCCAGATCCGTCACCGCAACCGGATACGAGGGTGGGACTGTCGCCACTCTCGGCGGACACGGCGCAATGCTCCCGTACAAGCTGTCCGACGGCGTCCACCGCGAGGAGCTCTGGATGAGACTAAGGAGAGACATCGCGACGCGGTGCCGCTGCAGTGTCGAGGGCGGGGGTGTTGTCGGCGGCGGATGCGTAAGGATGTAATGGTACGCGGCGATAAACGAGGATTCGACCTGCGGGATGCTCTGCCGCGGGGCGACGATCATTGGACGTGAAGAAGTGTTTGAGGGGGGAGGCGGGGGCCCAGGCAGATGTCGTTCCGGCAGGCCGGAGAGGGTCGACTGCGAGTAGGGTACTTGCACGAGAATGTCGGAGGTGGAGGTCGTGGTTGTGAGCGTCTGGGGGACTTGGAGGGCTGCGGCGACAGCGCGATTTTCCTCCGCTGCCGCGCCGGCAGCTGATGTCGAGGGAAGGTCGAATGTCTGTGTGAGGGGGCTTGGGCGCAAGGAATCGAGCCCTGAGGCAGGCATAGTGCCAGGGTCGGTTGCGGTCGATATTGAGGGGAAGGGAGGTAGGAAATCTGGCACGTATTCTGGAGGGCTCCAGTTCGCCGTGCGTGGCCGCTTTCGAGAGGGCGAAGGGGGTGAGTTCGATACCGGGGAAAGGGGTAGTGGGGGTGGACCCATAAATCCATGGTGCCGTTTGAGAGGGCTGTCTACATCCATACTGTCGTCTTCGCCTATGACTTCCCCTTCCGCATCTGCATCCAAGCCCAATCCCTCGTCCTCGCTCTCTCCCGACTCCTCATCCTCCGACTCCTCGATAGGCCCATCGAACCGCGCATACTCCAGCGGGATCGCATCGTCCTTGTCCTGTTTCATCCCCTCCATAATCTGGCCTACAAACCGAAACACAAATAAAACCCAGATCAACATTCCATCCAAAGCCCAATTCAAGTCAAAGACAGTTCAAGAACGCACCACGAAAGTCGTTCAGCTCCTCCTGCCGCCTCGCACTATGCAGCGCATACCGCCCAAGCTCCCTGCCCTCTCCCTCCCCATAGTCTTTCAAATCCTCAAGCCCCGCACCCAGCTCCTCGAGCGCCGCGAGGGCATCGTACACCGTAAGCGTGCTCCTGCCCGCATGTCCCGCATACGCGGCGCACGTCCCCGACAGCAGCTGCAGGTAGCGTGAGAGGAGATCCGTGAGCACAGCTGTCGCCTGCGAGGAGGCGCGCGAGAAGGCGTGCGCGTGCAGCGTTTTGTGCGTCGCGGATTCGAGCAGCTTTTGTGCGCAGGGGTCCATGTTGCTGGTCTCTCTCTATCGATTTCTCTCTGTCCTTTCTGTGCCTGCTGTAGATGTCTGTATTAGAGCGTTAGAATGTGGAATAGAGGCAGCGGAGAGGAGGACGAGGAGAGGGACGAGGCGAGACAGTGACCGATGACTGTGGCGGGAGAGGCCAACAGGCAGGAGGGCAACTAGTTCCCACGCATGCATCCCAATACGGATCCGATACCCGCACGGCACCAATGCTTGACGTCGTTGACTCTTCTCAAACTACCACCACTATGTGCGGTCGTTTTGCTCTACGCTTCAATGTGTGTACACTCCTGAAGGCCTAGGAAGGATTTACGATGCTGATTGAAAACGGCAGCGTGGTCACATACGCGCTCTGAGGGGCAACGACGCGCCGCCAGTCGACGAGTGGGAAGGCGAAGATGACTTTGTCCCTAGGTATAACATCGCGCCCCGCACACATGCACCCGTCGTGCGACGCCGCGATCCTGGGCCTTCAGGGTCTGGTGCGAGTTCAAGTACAGGTGCAGGTTCAGCGGAAGCTCAGGACGGAGGAGCTTCCTCCACTTCGAACTCGACCGCCACCAGCAACACCGCGCCCTTGATAATGCAGACGATGAAATGGGGCCTGATTCCCCACTGGGCCAAAGTCGAAGATAATACGCTGAACACTATCAACGCGCGTGCGGAGAACCTTGCAGAGGGCGGTGGGATGTGGGGCAGTATCAAGGGAAAGAAGCGTTGTGCCGTTCCCGCCCAAGGGTACGTACGTTTTCGTCGTCGTTCTCTCTGTGCCTCGAGTGGTGCGGTGCGCTTGATGACGTGCTAACGGGCTTCTGAGATAACAGGTACTACGAATGGCTAACGAAAGGCAAAGACAAGTTGCCCCACTTCATTAAGCGCAAGGACAACGACGTTCTTCTCATGGCCGGGCTATATGACTCTGCAGTTATCGACGGTACGCACTCGTCACCTTCTTCTTTACCCTCTCCTCCCCCAAAAATTCCCAATGATCTACTAGAAACCCCGGACTTTACTGAATTATAAATTCTACCTCTAGGTCGAACCATCTGGTCCTTCACAATCGTAACAACCGATGCCGCGCCCTCCTTCTCCTGGCTACACGACCGTCAGCCCGTGTTCCTCACTTCAAAAGCCGCATTAGACACCTGGCTCGACACCTCGTCGCAGACATGGACGCCCGAGCTCAGCAAGTTCGTACTCCATCCATACGACGACGACGCCAATGTCCCACTCGAGTGGTAAGCCCGTACCGCGCCCCTTTGCGCTCACAAGGCTGGGCCGACGGGAAATGCTTACTGGTTGCTGCCATCTAGCTATCAAGTCCCGAAGGAAGTGGGAAAGATCGGCACCGAGTCGCCAACATTCGTCGAGCCCGTTGCAAACCGCAAAGACGGGATACAGGCCATGTTCGCGAAGCAAAAGCAGTCCCAGCAACACTCCAATCCTCCCTCTCACTTGAAACAGGAAATCAAGCCTGAGCCTCCGCAGTCCCAAGCGACTGAGAGACGGGAAAGTAACGAAAGCAAATCCTCTCAGGCTCAGTCTTCGTCTCCTAAGGGTAAAGTGAAGAGGGAACGGAGTTCGTCGCCTGCTATTGACCTGGACGAGGCAGAAGACGGAGCGCCGAAGGCTAAGAAGGCTAAGCTGGAAGATACTGAATCAACAGGACATACGTCTCCGAAGAGATCTCAACCTAAGGTACGACTTGTCTACTATGGTATTATAGGAAGCCAACTGAATTCTCTTGCAGACACCAATAAAGTCCAAGAAAGCCTCATCATCAACGAAGAAACCGCCATCGCCCAAGGTACGTCCTCCCCCAGTCGTGTACTACAGCATTAGAATAGTAGTAACCCTACGTTTCAAACACCCAATGACAATCACCTCTCTGGGTACACCACACCCTTCGTTCCTTTCGACTTCTCTAGAAACCGTCAAAATCGGCCGCTGCAGCCGGAGGCTCCGCAAAGATCACTTCGTTCTTCAAGAAGTCGTAGCCTCCCACCTCACTTCGCTATGCCCTGCATTACCCCACCTTCTCCCTCTACTATCTTGCTGAACATTCCAAGAACATTCGCGTAGGCCATTGAGATACCACCTCCTCCATCTTGAATGCGACAGCCTATTTTCTTACGACCCACATATTTGACTTCAGTTCACCCCTTCCAAGATCAAGTCCTCGCGTTGTGACAAACATTGCATTTTAAACCGAGTCAATCTACCTAGTTCAATCAAATGAACAGAACGAAAGTGTCCGGTAGCATGAAAAGAACCAAAAGCAGCCCGAGGAGAAACGTATGTAGTTCAAGCAAATGAACGAGGAGAAAGATCAACGAGCCGTTTTCTGAGAGAGAATGAAGGCGCACTGCGCGACGAGGGCTACACTAAGGGACAAAGGTTATAAACGCGCAAGGCATAGTGATGCAATGCGGGCGAGAAAAGTAGCTAAAAAAGAGTTGGAGAGAAGGAAGCCTACCGACGAGCGGAGAGAGAGAGGTATACGCCTTGTGCCTGACTTCTGATTGGCACAGAGATTCAGAGAAAATACTATGTGTTACATTTGTTGTACTGAGATTACCCCCTAGCCCTGCTAGGTTCCGTTTATAACGATTCAGAGAACAGCGACGCAGACTTACTCGGCAGGCCTCTTCCTCTTCCCAAGACTGGTGGGTCCCAGATCATCATCTGAGAACTCAGGGGATGATGTACTCTCCCTCAGACGGCCCACCAGCCGCAATGCTGCAGCATGGATTTCGAATGTTCTCGGACCGGGCCCTGCTTCAGCATTGCTTCTGACCACCCCCGAGGAAGCGGGCTGCTGTCCACTTGGGGGACTCGAAGGCTGAGTGGTTTGCTCTGGCTCTACGTCCGAACCGTCGGCGATGAGGATAGGTGTTCCACCTCCCGGGCCTGCCTGAGGGTCATTAGTGTCTGACTTATCGTTGTCGAGGACAATTGGATTGTCGATGGTATTCAAGGGCGGCCCCGCAATTCCCTCCTCATTGTCGTTCGGCGCAAGCTCGGGAGATGAATCTCGGGACATGACTGTGACTTTCAGTGGCCGAGAAGCTGCTTTCTTATGCTTAACGGGTGAGGGGAGTGAGCGAGGTGCAGTGAGCGAGAATGCCTTGGAGGGTGACGGAGTCGCGCCTTCAGCATCTGTACCGCGGGCGTTGCCCGGTGTCCGCTGCCCTTGCGTAGCCAGCATCTGCAAGAGTTTTGGGACGGGTTCAGGTGTTGAGGCAGACCTCGGGGTGGAGTCGGACAACGGTATAATGAACCTGGAAGACTGCTTGCTCTTGTCCCTAACCCCATTTGAAACCGGGTAGCTGGAGAGTAGTCGTCAGAACAGTCCAGCGCTCCCGAATGCAGAGGGGAATGCATAGGCTCACTTTACCAGGGGTAGTCGCTCGTCGTCGTGCGGCACACCAGTTATCTGTTCGAGTCGTTCTGACCATGATGGGGTAGCTGAGCCGCCTAACCAGAGCTCGACGTCCTCCTTTGACGTGAGAACGAGGGGCTGGCGGAGAATCCCTGATAGATCGTAGGAGTGCTTCGTCGTTACGGTCGCGAACGTGTACTTATCTACCACAGCATTTGACGGGTTGAATAAGAAGATATGATTGGGGGACGCACCATCGAAGATCGAGTATAATCCAGCTAAAAGCATTATTTCCTTCCCATCCTTACGCTTCAAAAACCACGGATGCTCCTTGAGTTTTCTGGGGAACACATAAAATCTGGAAACAATTAGATGCTACGCTAGTGAAAGGGACCGGCAAACCTACCCATGGCATGGTATTACACATCTGTGGTCCGTCTTGATGCCCTTCCAGAAAGGGAGGTCATTGACGAGGTCCTCTCCCCTAGCGATGTAGCGGTGTCTATCCTCCACTTTGAACCATTTGGGTATGAGCCCACAACGCATCATGGTCATCACGGTATTCTTTTTCTGCTCCTTGTCCCAAGGCTTCCCTTCGAATTCGAGGTGGATACAAGGAACCTCCATCTTTTCGCTGATGTTGTACCTGGGCTCAAAAGGTAGGTTGGGCTCTTTGGTACAGACAGTGAGTCCGTGCTGGTCTTCGAGGAATTGTGCTAATTCTGGGGTATCATACGGAAGTGCGAGTCGGATGCAGGCCATGGAGTTAGTCGTGGTCGTGGTGAGAGAGGCTTGAGAGGGATGTACATGATGGACAGTTGGGCAGAACGACAGTTGCCCCCAGGTTGCCCCTGACCGATACGTAAGTACAGTACCTTTCCAGCCCAGACCTGACCCGTTGATCTCGGGCAGACACTCCACTGCTGTTAAGGCAAGAGTTGAGAGCATAAGTACCAGTTCTGGCGATCGAACCTCAACCATGTCAGCGAAGAGGTTCTCCCGCAGCATGCTAATTGATAGGACCTCAACAAGTTCTGCTTGCGTTGTCCCGGATTGTGGCCCTTGTGAGTGCCCCTCGGTCTTAAGTCCAAGTGCGCCGTGCGTTTGCAAAGCCCAAGGGCATTCCTGTCGATATGTCGACACTCCGCACTCCTCAAAGGGAAGCCACCAACGCATGTATTCGGTTCTCTGGATCTACTTCTAGGTATGTGCATGAGCGAGCGACGGTATGATAGACGGGAGGTGTTCTTAGCATCGTGATCACGAGTGATATTCCCATTCGAGGTTGCTGGACAGCGAATAGTGACCCTCCTACCGAATAATCAATAGCTGGTTGTGATAGGTGAGTTGGCGGTGAGTCGATGCCAGGAAAAAATTGTATCGGTTTTGCCACCAGTTTGAACAACGATCTTGGAGCGCCTCCACGGGTTCCATGGATATGAAGATGTGAATCGGGCCCTCGAGTTGGTGACACGACACGTCGAGAAAGGGCTTTCCGTAGATGAAGATGGTATTCCGTGTCTTCTGATCAGTTTTCACGCCATTGGTGCGCGCATTGAACACATCTAGGGGGAAAGTTAGCACACAGACGAGGGCTGATTTGACCGGACCAAAGCTGACCGATAGACTGCGTGAATGACCATGTGAGCGGATGGGAATTGAAATAGAACATAAGGGCGTACAAGTTGTCATAGGCTCATCTGCAGAACGGATCTGCAGCTGGTAGAAGTATGCCGCATTGAAATTGCACTTGTCGCAAGACGCTGCGAACGCACCAAGAATCTCAGAGCAAAGCCAACCTCAACAAGCCATTGATGCGCACCTTGCGTCTGATCAGCGTGTTTCCACATCTCATCTCCACCAAGAACATCATCAATCTCTTTCCGCTTGAGTCTTGTTCTGGAAGTCATCTTCGAGAGGACAAAGGTCGTCGTTGGGCTCGAATGTAGGTGGGCCAGAACCCGGAACATACCTGCTTGGTAATGGGGAACTCATACGCGCAGCTGCTACACGCCCATTTGTTTAGGCCCGTTTCTCCTGAGATGGTCAATAGATTCGCGCAGGTTGGGCAGAACAGCATCGTTGAAGGGAGTCAAACGACGCAAAAGGTTGCCGGCTTAGAATCTCGTTCACTTTTGATGGCATCAGCGATGCATGAGCAATGAGTAGCCGGCGCGAGTTGTCTCCTGTTGTCTCATACTTACCATCCGTCGAGACAAGATGGCCAAGCAAAAAAGCCCCTTGGTTCCCTTGGGCGCCGAGAATCTGACAAAGGCACATACTTCCGTCCTGCATGCAATCGTGTTGCGACACCGCGCGAGATTGAGAACATGCGCTTTCGTGACACAATACAAGTGAGCAGCAGGTAAATTTGTACATTATTCGATAAGTATTCTCTGTGATATATATGAGTTATATGCGTAGAGGTGGTCGAAATGCTGCGGGCAGTATTTTCGACTATCCTAATACGTGTGTTTGCTATACAGTTCTACTATATTTGAATCTTTTTACTCTGCGTTGCTCGTTACTGAAGCTTGGATCCCTCTTATGAATGCCCAGCAACCATATAGCCTATACTCAGCCAACAATAGGGGAATTCAAGTTAAACGCAACAGCCGTTTAAAACAACAAGTTCTGTTTAACTTTTTGCCAAGGGGGCCTGTGTAGCTCAGCCGTGTTCAACTCCGATGCTCCGAGATAAGACGAAGATAATCATTAAGCATGTGAGCAAGCTTTCATCTGCGAGAGAGCAGCGATATAGGCACTAGAACAGTACAAAAGCCAGTATACGAGTTTATAGGTCTACCAGAGCGGTATATACTTTTAAAATGCCTTCCCAGTATGCTCGGCGAGAGAGCGGCATCGCCTCCAGATTTGATGGCAGTTGGTGATTGCTCGGATTCCACCGGACATTGGAAATTTAAACAGAAATCGTTGTTTTAAACGGCTGTTGCGTTTGACTTGAATTCCCCTAATGGGCACGCTTTACTGAGCATTTCCTCTGGTTTGATCAAGGTTTGATGTACGCCCACACGCACCCCGTTTTATCCTGGGCGCTCAACGAGTCTCTTTCTGTGTAGATAATGCACCACCCGTATACCCTAAAATTTCCCTTCCTATCAGCCAGGGCCAAGGCGCCAAATGGCTGCGGGGAAGCGTTGGCTTTCCGGCATCGGAGAATCGGCGATTCGAGAATCGAGATTGGCTCAGGCTGGACCAGATCACAATCATGTGATGTAATTGATCGGCCGAGTCACAATCAGTAGCTTTGGTGCTCTCAAGTTTTCAAGTCTCGACTCTCCCGTAGCTCCCCCGGAAACTACAAAACTGGTCCCTAGAAAATATGTCGAATTCCTTCAGATTTGGTACCTTTTCCTCCTCCTTCACCTTCCCACCCCATTTCATCTTCCTCGCGTCTAGCTGTCCCCGACGAAACCAACGGAAACGGAATGCCCAACACCCCATACGATGATGTCCGAAGGACCCTCCAGGACCGTCGAGTCATTGGCTACGACCCCCTAGTCCAGCCTGCGTTGCTGAGGCACGAAGTACAGTCTTCCGATGCGTCCAAGAAAACCATTGCAGTTGCCCGACACGCAGCAGCTAGCATCGTCGCAGGCCAGGACGACCGACTGCTCGTCGTCGTCGGCCCCTGTTCTATCCACTCCCCAGAGCAGGCCATCGAATACGCAAAACTGCTCAAGGCCAAGATCGACACTTGGCCCAACCTTCTCATCGTCATGCGTGCTTATTTCGAGAAGCCCAGGACGACGGTCGGCTGGAAGGGGCTCATTAACGACCCGGACATCGACGGCACCTTCCAGATCAACAAGGGCCTCCGCACTGCCCGCCAATTGCTCTGTGACTTGACTGATCTCGGCGTCCCCGTCGGTTCTGAGTTGCTTGACACTATCTCCCCTCAATTCATCTCTGACCGTATGTTCATCCATCGATCTCTCGTTCCCCATGTATTGACGAAGTTCTGCCCCAGTCATCTCTTGGGGAGCCATCGGCGCACGAACGACCGAATCGCAACTCCACAGAGAGCTCGCATCGGGCGTCTCCTTCCCAATCGGCTTCAAGAATGGCACTGACGGCAGGTTTGTCGAATCCTCACGAACGTTTGCACCCCAATTAACAATGTCCGACTATTCAGCGTAACGGTCGCCATCGATGCTATGTCTTCAGCAGCCAATCCCCACGCTTTCATGGGCGTCACAGAGCACGGTCTCGCCGCCATCGTGAAGACACGCGGAAACCAGGACGTTCACGTTATCCTCCGTGGTGGTACATCGGGCCCCAACTACTCCGAAGAACACGTCGCCAAGGCCGTTGATAACATCGAGAAGAAGCGCAAGGGCAAATTCGCAAGCATTATGGTTGATTGCAGTCGTATGTTTCTTTCCCTTTGGACGTTCTCGGATTTGTCCCTTACAGCAATCTCCTTGATAGACGGCAATTCGCTAAAGAACCACAACAATCAGCCCCTCGTCATTCACTCCATTTCCGAGCAACTTGCCTCGGCATCACCTTCTTCCAAGGCGAAGCACATTACTGGTGTCATGATCGAGTCGCATATCAATGCTGGCAGACAAGACGTCCCTGAGAGCGGCCCCGCCGACCTCAAGCACGGTGTCAGCATCACTGATGCTTGCGTCGACTGGGAGGTTACAGTCAAAATGCTCGATGAGCTCAACGAAGCCGTCGGACAGCGAAGAGCGGTTGCCATTTCTAATGGCCTTCAGCCTCACAGCTCGTCATAAAAGGAACGTATCCAGACAAACCAAAATTGTACCACTATCTGTACCAGATATGACTATGTTTCATTAGAGGAGAATGGAGATACCAAAGGAGAATCTAGTACGAAATGCGATTACCGAGTCAAGTCCCAAGCTTCGAAAACTTCTTCCACAGACCGAGCGCTCCACCCTCCAGACGACATGAACGAGTTCATCAACCTCGAACCCGCAAGGTGAGCTGCTTCCCTCAGCCCAATGTCCATCAGCTTCGCTTTTCGCGCATCCACGTTCGCGCCCATTGACTCTAAGCATTTCTGCTTCCACATCTGCATCATTTCGCTCAGAAGCATCAAGACTTCGGGGTTCGGCACGCTGTTCTTCAGCAGGTACCAGGACAACATCTGTTCCAACTTCCTCTCGACCTCGGCATCCCGTACCTCCTCTCCTTCCTCCTGGGCAGCCATCTCCTCCGGGGTCAACCTCACGGGTTCATTCCTGATATATCGTCCCAGTACCTTCTTGAACTGAGTCGTCTCCCTAATCTCGTCCAACGGTGTCTCCATGCTCAACAACGCCCCCGTAAACTGCGAATCCCGTAACAACCCAGGCCGGGGGTTATTCTCCGCCTTCCCACTGTAGCTTTTCTCGTACACCCGGCTGTAAAAGTCGTTCGCAAACCTCATATCATGGTACAAGAGATTGTACCCCTTCGCCTGTGGGTCCGCGTGTCTGGCGTAGTACAGCGCCATATGTGCCTGAAGCGTCTGGGGTTTGTCCTGCAGAATGCAATCCAAAAGCGCAGCATGTGCGTAACCATGAAGCGCCCTCTCCTTCTCTGATGCATCCTCCTCCTCTGACCGGCACAGTGCATCCGCAAATGCCAAGAAACTGACGTTGTTCGAGAACGAGGTAATGAACTCCGAGATGTCGCGATCCCTGTCCAACGGCTCGTCCGTCATACGCGCAAAGTCAAGGATCTGGCCATCTCCCGGGCCCCCGGCCCCACTTCGCACGAATAGACTCCGGCTCCCTCGTGGATCTTCGATGTAGCTGAGGAAGGCCGTCCGGCGCTTAACGAACAAGGTTTGATTCCGAATAAGCGCCTGCCGATTCCGCGGTTGCGCCGTGTCGAGATAGAAGGGCCAGTATCGCGGGGTGTCCACTCGGATCGAGACCAGTTGGTCTATGGCTGGAATGAGCGTTGGCGACAATAACTGCGATGTTCCCACTCGGTCTCCGAATTTGACTTGGATCTTGACGGGGAGATACACCACCTCGCCAGTGTCCACATCCCGAGCGACCAGGCACCTCGGTTCAACAGCAAGAACCCATAGATGCCTCAATGCCTGAAGGTAAGATTTGTTGTCGAACGGAGTGACATGTGCTCGAGGGAAGAACGCCGTCACCATACAGGCGATCGCTGCATCTGATGTGCCCAACGTACTCCGCCCTCCGCCGAGGCCTAGTAGACCCAAGGATTGCATGGTAGCAACGTGAACGCCATAGTGGAAGTTCGTGTGATACATGTCGTTCTGGAAGACGCCGTAGGCATTTCGGATCCGTCGCATAACACTGATGTCGGCGGTGCCAGCCATAACCATGCTAAGCGCCAGCGAAATCTGGTTCAGCCCATCTCGAAGAGCAGCACGTTTGATCATCTGGTCGTATATGGCTCCAGCTACCACATATGATGGTCAGTAAACTAAGCAGCTGCAAACATGAATGAAACGTACTTCGGGGGAATACCAACTTCGTAACGGCGTCATAGAAGTGCAGGATGACATTGTACGCATCATGGCTTGCCGTTCCAGCATACTTGAGCCCAAGCACGAAGCAGCACCCCGCGATAACGTTATGATACGCCAGTTCATACGCATCATCTAACGCTCTCGCCTGCCCCGCATGTAGGGGCGCCATCTTCTCGAGCATAGGCCCAGGGATCTGCGAGAAGACCCACTGCTTGCTTGGTTGCACATCGTCCCACATGATCATCCCTCGGGCTATCATCCGTACGAGGAGGAAATTGGGTGGGATACGGTTCAGGCTGACAGCCGTATCTGGAATCGTGAGGATGTCGGCAATGTCCTGGCGACCCGTCTTGAGATACATCAATCCTAATGCGATGGATGCCGCGGGAGAGGTAAGGTTGATATCGAAAGGGTTAAGAGGCTTGTCTCGAACGCGACGGGTGACGTCGCCATGGAGGAGGATTGTGAGTCTCTGTACCAGATCCAAGTCCGCTGGAATCAGTGAGCCCTTGCCCAGCATGATCATGCCGAAGGAGATCGCAGCAGAGAACGTATACGCTTCTCGATGTTCGTTGCTCAAGTCCGGCTGGACAAGGTCCCTCCTACTAATCTCGCCCAAACACACCTCCGCCATTCGGCGATTCTTCGTGCCCAAATACAGCAGTCCGAGTGCCGAAAGACCAGCCGCCTGTGTGAGGAGCGACACGTTGAGATCGACATTGGGAGTTGGGAGAAGCGCCGGCGTATGTACGGCCAAGAGTTTGACGACCTTCTGCGTGCCCTTTCCAAGATGCGACGCTGCAAGCCCGAGTAGGACCGCGATCGAGGTCAAGTCGTGTTTTGGTGTAAGGTATTGGAATGTGTGCCAAGTCATTAGTTCTCTCAGGTGACCAGTCAGACCCAATGCGAACAGGAACCCAGCATGCTCTGGCGTCAATTCAGACGGCTTGTTGAATGCGATCCATGAGCTTTCAACCCCCTTCGCCGTTGGCGCAATGCGTAATCCGGCTGCGACACCATTGTGAAACTCGCCCCATTGGCTGGCTTCAGGTATAATCTTCCCTGCCTCCGGTGTGATGGTAATGTTCATAGGCAGGATCTTGATGCCATATTCGATCTTCGGTATCGCATGGGATTCGCGAGTGACGTTCATGACCGAAGCGAAGGTGTACATTGCACGACCGTAGGGCAGAGCCAGCGTTCGTTCAGCGACCCTATGAATATGTTTCTGGTGTTCCATTGTCTGATCGTGTTCACTGGGAATCGTGTCAGAAGTGAAAACACGGCGACTGTTGGAAGGACACACCTTTGCTCAGGCTTTTCCGGTGCTTTGATCGTCGAGATGATTGACGAATTTAGCATCCTCCCAATCTCCTCCAGCCTCCTGTCATCCTTGAACCTCACCCTCCCTACGTGATTGTCGTCCATTTCCACCCCCGATGTGGCGTCCACCTCTCCAGCTGCAGCAGCCTTCGTCTCAGCCAAGATCTTCCCAATCGAGAGTTTCGCCTTCGTGGGGTTCTAAGAGGAGTACCTAGTCAAAAGGGGTCACAATGAGGCTTTTGACACATCACTTACCATGAAGTCCTTCGCAGGTCGATAGCCCTCCATCACCGTACCATCCAAGTTCTCGCTCGCCGATGCCGCCAAATCATTCCTGCCAATCTCCGTATACATGTACAGAGGCCAATCCGCAGGCGGGGTTAGCTGGCACGTTCTCACCGCTTCCCTGATCGGTGCTGCCACACCCAACGGCAACTTGTCCAACAATTGCATCCCTGGTCCGTCCTGCAAAAGCCACTTGACACCTGCCTCAGCCCGTTTTGGGGTTGAAGCTTGGCGTGGCTCTGCTAGGAGGAAGTATAGATACACGGTGTCTTGGATTATCTTGAGAGGGTCTTGTGTTCCGAAGGTGAATGGTGCCTCGATTTCGTAAAGGTTGGTGACATAGGATATATCCTGGAACTCTTTGCGGTCGTCTTTGCTGTTCACCAGGGTGGCGTGTATGTAAGCGCAAGCGTCTTGAGGCCATGTTGGGAGACGATCGTCGACTTTCCGGACGTCTTGGGACCTATGAGAACAGGAACGTACGGCAAACAACGAAAGCCACGCACCATATCGACTTGAGTCTGGCCATTGCTCCATCGCATCTGGGATTAGCCGTTTCCAATAATCCGCCCATTCTGGTCGAACTGAGAGGGCAAGAGCGCAAATCAAAGAAGCAAGCCTCTGCAATGACGCATGCCTCTCCCTCTGCAACCTCAATGCCTCCCCAAGCGAATGAAGAGCGTAGAGCGCAGGTCCTTGGAAATAATTCACCGAATCCCCAGACATAGCAACAGAAACGGGACGCTCATTTGTTGGAGGGAGTCTGAGCATCTTCAATGCGACGTCTCCCTTCAGCCTGGCATGGGCTTCGCTCGCCCCAAGCTGGTCCCAAGGCGAGCCCTTCTCCTTCGAGTCATCCAGCATTCGGAGTTTGAGCACATGGATGAGGGCAGTTTGGAAGCACTGAAACTGAACCGAGGGGGTAGATATCCGGCCGACGATGGTCCATCCAACGAGGAAATGTGTGAACAGCGATTTGTACAAGGAGGCGGATATGGCTCGCGACAGTACCCGCAGACAGTCAAGCGTCAGCTCATCAGTTGGGCACAGGGAGATATTGGCGCGTACGATCGCCCCGTTTTGATATACAACAGAGAGGAAGGAGCCACGGACGTCGTCGAAGTCGAGGATCATGCCTTGAGTCGAGAGATGGTGGCCGGTATATGGTGTGTGTGGAGACACTAATGGATCAACGAGGTTTACATCGTAGAGGCTTATCCCAGAGATAAGGTAAACGCGTCCTTCGCTGGTGGCAGCCAAGAGATCAGTGATGCCAGGCCGTGTTGCCATAACCGATGCCATTGCGATGGCTGGGTATTGGCGGGCGTAGATTGCTTTGAATCGCTTAGACTCGTCGTCATAGCCGACATCGAAGATGTACATAGTGTTGGTGTCGCGAAATCCTATCGCCAATTTTGACCGATAGATCTTGCCGTCGAAACGTTCATCGAAAACAGCGACTTTGATGATCTTCCACCACTGTGAGCTGTATCGCCATCAGAAGCTGAATGAAACCTATGCTTGCTTGGACTGCATACCTCGCTTCGGGAATCATTATCTCTAAAACACATTCCATCCAGTAGTTTGCCTTCATACGCTCGTCGGGTGGTGCTGGAGAATCGTCCCTCTACAAGAAAGTTAGCTTGAGTAGTCAATGCCATAGGGCACTTGCCTTGGGCTTTGGTACAGTTCCGGGTACGGATGCCAATGAAGGGAATGTCGCAACCGATGATAGCGTTGGTGGCAAGCCTGTCACAGGAAAGCCATCTTGGTTGATGGGGACCTCCTGTGTTGCAGGAAGGCCCGACGACGGGCCAAACGATAGAGTATGTTTGCTGTCTAGTCGATCGCCTTCGAAAGCGGCGCTTGTTCTACGACCATGACTTACCACACCTGGATGTCTCGACTTGACCTGACTCAGGACCGCCGCTGTAGAAGGGCTAGGGGCGGAGGATGGCGTTGTCTGGATTGCATCTCCGGCATGCGCGTACACCCAGATCGACAGTGTGTTTCTCCGAGGGTCTACAGTCACAGCCAGTGGCTTGTTCCTCTCGCGTTCCGGTTGGATATATTTGTTCTCGGGCATGCATGACACCCACAGCACCATCTCGGTTGGCGATATTGACTTGAGGACGTTGCCTGCATTTTGCTCCTCCGTATGGATCACCAAGGGGGCCCCATCCCCGCCTGGACCACCTTCTATTCTGTCTGCAAGACCGACGGCTGCAGGCTCCTGGAATGGTGAAGTAATGGTGAACATTGTTGGAAGCACTGGTTCGCCCGTCATCGCGGCTTCCTCCAACTCCGATGGCTCCAGCACTCGCTGAACGAGCACACCATGCGGACTGACTGGCCAAGCACGACGAACGACAAAGGGAATGTTGATTGTGAAGTCGATGCCATTCTGGAGGTAGATCTTGCCAATGCTGCGTAGAAATACAAACACTGCGCTGATGGTCTTCTTGTTGTCTGAGAACGGGCGACGTTTCGTATTGGCTTGTGCGAACGGTCCGAATGTAGGTCTTTCTTCCTTATCTGAGTCCAGAGAAGGTACTGTTGCCTCGTCTTCTGCCACTGAAGCGTCTGCTGGTGCCGGCGTAAAGTACTTCTGCGCTTCCTGGGCGTTCTGCTCGAGAAGTCCGAGGCAGGCATACTGAACATCCTCTTTCGCGTGTGCAAAGCTCCATCGCTTGATCATCACCCCTCCGCAGGATAATGCAACATGTTTCGCGTTCCAAGAGATCTCTCTTCCGTCAGGATTGTCCGCGTCGTGGAACCAGGTGCTCTGGACAACGGTCGGATCGTCGGTGTCTGTTCCTCGAAGGGCATTCTTGACGGCCTTGAGCAATGCTGATTCTCGGCCTTCGGTAGGGTTCTTTGGTGTTGCTCTAAGAATGAAGTCGACAGCAGATGATTTAGGGGCGTCCTGCAGGGGAATGGTAGGTTGCCAATTCGGATCCAGTGGCAAGGGCAGGAGGTTTGTCGTTGCTTTAGGTGGGAGCTCGATGGTCGGAGGCATGGCTGAGTGTGGTGTGTCTACCTGTGCAGTGCTGGTGGTAGGGTGGAGTTCGGATTCATGAGGACATAAGGATATGAGAAATGGTCGTCGTCGCCGTCATTGAAGAGGCGCCCGTCGCGTCGCGTCTGTTTGTCGAAGGTTTGTTCACATTTGCCTAGCACTGCCATCCCACACATCACCCAACGTTTCTTTTCTACCAACTACTTACACTACAATCCAATGTGAACGAAAGGCACCCAGCGTAAGTAATCAGCTTTCCCATTAACCCTCAAGTCAGTGACAGCTTCATTCAACGCTCCTACCGCCTCCTTGAAGTCTGGCTTCGCGGTACCTTTGCTCCCTCCAAACCAACCTCCCTTCTTCTCTGCGAAAAGCTTGTCGTACACCGCTTTGGCAATGGACAATCCGTCTTCGTCTTTGATACTCCACATTGTGGCGACAACCCCCTGATACCCAGCGACGATCATCCCAGCAGCAAGATGGATATGCTCTTCTGGCAAAGTGATGTCTCCTTTGGCTGACTGGCACGCAGACAAGAATGCGAATTCGGCCAAGGGGATTTTAAGATCCACAAGGTCCTTCAGCGTCAACTTGTTGCCTCCTTCCAGGAGCAGAGCGCTCTTCAAGCCATCCACACGATCCTGGACTCCGTGACATGCGAAGTGAGCCCATTGCGACTTGAGCAGCTCCTCCTTGACCCGTTCGACACTCCCCTCCTCGTTTTTCAGAACCGTTGAGAAATCCTTAGCGACACTGTGATTCTTGAGGTGGTCAACTTCAGGAATTGTCTGTGGAAGTGGCAGCTGGTTCGGCGTGTTAGATTGGGCCACCGCCAAAAGCTGAAACTTCGAGCCCGAATCATCTCCATTGTGCCTTCGAAGCATGGCGAAGATATTCGGGATGTAGGAGGAATGAAACAAGCTTGGGAGAATCCGAACTTCCTTGGACTTTGGGTCCTTGAAGGCGTAGTCACCTGCGGCATGCAATGGTAAGAAAGCGAGATGTCCAGATGAACACCAGAAGATATGGCTCAGAGGGCTCTTCTTGTTGTACGACTAGGGGTGTTGTGAGTAACTGGAGGCTTTTTAAGCATACGCATTGGCATACTCACTTTATCCAAGGCTTTAACGACGGGGCCGACAACTGTGATCCACAATTCCTTGAGGATGGTCTCCATTGAATTCTCTCTGAGAGTTGTGTCCACGCTCAAGGCAGGTTTGATTCCTCTTGCTATCAATGGTCCCCTAGCATGAGACGTTCCTTCCCCCAGCAGTACCCTCAAATCCTTCTGAAGCTCTTCTGCCTTCGTATTGTTCATCGCAGGTAGGTTCACCCGCACGACTGGCTTTTTCCTCTGAATGATAAGAGCATCGCATTGCTCGTCGCACAGGTTGATCAGAATGATCGGCCCATTCTCTGCTGCGTTATCCAGGATCGACAGTTTCTTGTACATGCCAAAGAACTCGAAGCCCATAAGACCCTTGATGGCGTTCTTCGCTTTAGTGACGAGGGCGCTGGCACCTGCGGCAAGTCTACCCATGAATCCAGGAGAGGAGTTGTCTTGTGCATCCTTGTCGCCGACTGTTGCCTTGAAGTACGTGGTTGAGCTTTCTGCATCTGCTGCATGTGATCTGAGCTTATCGAGGAACAATGAATATTCCTTGGCCTTCTCGGGATCCTTTTCCTTCAGGGCCTGCATGACCACGTCGTGCTTGAAGTAATGTCTCCAGATAACGGATCGTCCTTCCTCGAAGAACTCTACCGCTTTGTCTAGGCGGTCATGGGTGATAGCGGCAGCCGTGGCCTGGTGCACCACCTTCTGGATCCTCTCCAGCCTTCTGTACTGCTCATGGATAGGGATCTCTTGCCCGGCTATCTCTGCTAAAAGGATGATGCAGTACTCGTAGGCTTTCAGGGTAATTGTTGGGTCCTTTTTGGCGGCGAGAACCAACCTTTCCCCCTCAAGTTTAGCCCAGTTCCTTGCAGCTTTAAACCTAACCATCTTGTCTGCTGTGTCACACTGCGCCGCGTGGTGAAAGCAATCCACAGCCTTGGTCAAGGAAGAAGCACCATCCGCGGACAGCGCAGACGAAGCAGCTTGTCGGGACTCCTCGTAGGAATACCAGTACGCCTTCCCTAGATTCAACAAGTAGGCGCACTCCTGGGGGGTCTCCTTCCCGTGCTCTGCGGCCATCTCCCCAGCCCTGATCGCCTCGTGGATATCTGGAGTGTGTTTGGAAGGGTTCCCCTGGACCTTGACCAGCTTGTGGTGCTTCGCGTAAGCCATGCACTTCGCATCGAGTATCATTGCATATCCTGGATGGTCACGTCCAGGCTCGGGAAGTGTCCTGTTATACTGCTCGATTGCGGTCTCGATATCCAGAACGGCCGCCGGAATGTCGTTCTTCATGGAATGGTACTTGCTCTTCAGAACGTGCGAATGACACAGGTCGGAAAATATGATCTGGTTGGCCCGGTGCCCATAGGGAGTGAACCGTTTAGCCTCGTTAAAGCAGTCTATCGCCCCATCGATGTCGTTCGGATCGTCGAAATAGTCCGCGAATTTCTTCTTGAGCAAAGCGCCGAGAGCGTGTTGTGCCAAGGCCTTCTTTAAGTTGGCATTATCGGACCCGTCTGCCCTGTACTGGAGATCAACGGCGTCCTTGCAGGCTTGTATAGCCCGGAGAACGTCATTCTTGTCTCCAAAGAGCTGGAACTTCTTCTGAAGATGCGAGCCCAGGATTGAAAGGTATTCCGCTTTCTTCTCGGGGTCGTCGTCAGGTATCAGAGCCGCAGCTTGGTCGTACTGCTTGATCGCGTCTGTTAAGTCTTCAGTTTTCCCATAGAGCTTGAAATGAGCATTGTACATATCCCCCAGCTGCGCCACTTTGTTTCCCTTGTCAGAGTGCAGATCCGATTGCAGCGAGATGATGGCAGTAAGGCGTGTCATGGCCTTCTCAACTCCTGCGTCCTCCTCAACCTTCTGTGCCACATCCTTGTAGATATTGCTAGAACCCGTAAACCGGATGAGGGCCCACTGCAGGAGGAGGATGTCAACTTGACTCTCCCAGATGGGCAACAGGCGTGCCGCATCGCCACCAGCGACGTCGTGTCTATTGGACCTGAATTTCTCCTGCTGATCCACAAGTTTCTTTGTTAGAAAATCCTGAACCTCAACGCCGGGGGTGGTGGCAGAGAACGTCTCATGCTTCCAAATAAACTCTTGGCAGGCAGCCAGCTTCTCCGAGAGGACGAAACCAGGCTGAATCAGTGAGTCAAGCAAGGCAGAGATGCTGGCCTTTGTTGAACCTTGTTTCTTGTCGTCTTTCGTCAGGCATTTGGCCTCTGGGACCAGAGTGTCTAGTTTGTACAACGCACGGTCTCCGTCTAGCCACTTTGATTTGACGAGCACAAGGTATTTCAAACAGCTGGGCCCACAGATTTTCGAGAGTAGCTTGATGCTGGCCAACATGTTGGGCACGTCCTCCTTTTTGTCAGACATGATAAGAGCTAGTCCGCTTAGATCCAGACCAGCTATGTTCCTTAAGAAGCAGTCAAACATCCTGAGTAATGAAGTGGTATGGAAGAGAGCTTACATGAAGGCGAGACATTTGAGGGTTTGGGTGAGAATAATGGCATCGTCCGTTGCATTGTGGAAGGCATTGATCGAGATGAAATAATGGTCATCCGTATCGGCAGGGATAATGGGAAGATGAGCTTTCTATGTCGGTGGATAGCTGCTAGTCAGTGGCAGGCAACGATAGCACCAACTACACGAACATACCGATGGCCCCAAGAAAAGTGAGTCATCGAAAACCCTAAGAGAAGCGAAGCTAAGAATATTTCTGGGCAGTAAAACCTGGTTACTCACAGTATAAATGTCTTCCCTTTTGTGATCTCTTTTATCGCGGCGCAAAGTGGCTTTAACTCCCCAGCCCCGTCCTTTTCTTCGGTCGCCTTTTCAAACACATTGGAATAGGGATAGAGCTCTAGATAAGGAGCAAGAAGTTGGAATGATTCATCCAGATACTCTCTCAGGAGGTCTTCCGACACTCTCCCGATCTCCCTCCGGATATCGGATTCCAAATTCGAAATGGCTTTGTTCAATTGATTTATGTAGCCACCCCCGATAGCCGTACTGGAGAGCTGATCCATCGCAGGAAGCTGCATTTGAAGCCACGGCATCGAGAGTTGAGACAAAAATTCCGTGTTGTTGAGAAAGGATGAAGCAATAGCCAGAGCTGAGTCTGGGCTTTGGGTCAGGCGAGTGAAACGGTATCTCCCGGCGAGTGCAGGATCTTTGGTGGGGTTGAACGAGTTGGCGAAGAACCCACGTAGCTTACCCTCGTTCAATTCCATCCGACTGGCTTCTTTTTTTCCTGGAGGACGAAGATACCATGACGTAGATACGAATTGGAACTGGGAGCGACCTTCTCCGATAACGTGCTTTGCAAGCTGATCGACAAGGGGGCCTGCGACTCCTCCAATTCGAGGCGAAGACGAGTCTCCAAGAAAGAGGACGCCAAGAAAGGGCTGAGAGCGCATATTTCTGTTCGATGGCGTTAGCATATAATAAGCTGGGTGTTTTGGATACAATGAAGTCTGAATTTAAGACTTACAAGACTGCCAGTAGAGCGCAGAGAGATGCAAAGATATCGACGTTAGTCTTCAGAGACGCGTTGACCCCTCCAAACTCGGTCATAGAGATCAGCTGAATAGCAGTGATGTGCCGTTTGGTCTTGACAGGTTTCTTGTCTGTAAGTCCTTCCGTCGTCTCGACGTATTCGACTGGCTGTTGAAGATAGCATGGGTAGGAGAATTTGAGGTGCATAGTGTCTGAGGCCCCAGTCACATTAGACATAGAGTGAAATGGTGCTCCGGTGACCAGTTCACAGAACTAAGGGGCCTGTGTCAATGTCGCTAGATTTTGTGGAGGTGCAAGTGCATACAGTATCTTTCCAATCTTTTCGGGATGAAAAGACCCTGGAGGCTCACATAAGAAGTTTAAAACGTGTCAGAGCTGGGACAACCAACATGATGATTCCGGTGTCATGGCTGTATTCTGGGATGCCCTTCGGAGACGTCCCTGCCAGAAGAGGTCTGGTTAGCAGATATAACTTGAATTTGGCCCTGCGAACCGCATCATACCAATCCTGACTATGTCTTCTGGAGACTCTGTGCTCATGTTGGGTATATATACACTCTCGATCTGCTAAGATGGCGGTATTGATTCAGAAGCGATTCGAAGGCGATCCAAAGAACGTTTTGGCCTATCTCGATTAGGGGCCTGGGAATATTTACACAGCCACGGATGCCACCAAACAACCACTGTTGGGCGCCAACCTGAACCTCTCCTGACCAACGCTGCGCGTGGTCCAGGTCGACTTTCATGAAGGCTCGAGGCACTGAACTTGCGACACCAAACCCTCGTGCCGTTCCACCATCTACAGTTAAGAATGTCGAGGAGAGCCGGCAAGAGAGGCTACAACGCCAACAGGCGCGTATACGTGACCGCGGCGGGTATGCGAATTCTCAAGCTTGTTCAATATTTGATTGGTATTGACCAAGATGTTGTAGGATATTCGTTCCTACAGTCAGAAACACGCTAGCAGACATCCTGTGCGGAAGGAGGGAGGCGTCTCCGAAGAAACTTAGGCGGAGTAGGTCGCGTTCGTGCTCCCCTCAAAAACCACCAGCCAGTCCTACGACAGGGAAGGGAAAGCGCGTTTCTCTCAGCTCATCTCATGCTATCATGAAGGGAGAGATATCTGTTGCAGGGGATGCACTTAGGAGGAGTCCAAGAAAGAAATCTGCGACGCCGCAACCGAATGGGCCTGAAGCAAAAGTCGTGAAGAAAGGGAAAGGTGGTGCTTCCAAGTTTACGGTTGCACCTTCAGGTACGGTCGGAGCGCTTTCTCAACTATGGTATCTCTGAATTAACTCCGTATCCAGAACATGCTGCCCCGAAGTCGCGTAAAACGAAGATGACTGAAGATGAATACGACGAGGTACTCAAGACTAAACCTGCGAAGAAGGACGTTGCCGCGAACCGGTCGAAAGCTGCCGCCGGAAAGCAAAGCAAAGCTTCCGTGAAAAAGCCAAATGCGAAACAGGGGAGGAAAGTGAAGGAAGACAAGGCATCTGGTGAGTATTGCATAGTTATGAAATGCCTCACCAGGCACTAACAATGATGACAGAAGCATCGACTTCTCGGTTATCATCCCAAGCGCCCGACAGCGACGAGGAAGATCCTCCATTGCCCCCAGCCAAATCTCGCGGACGTGGGACGAAGGCCAAACCTAAGGCCTCCTCCAAATCCAAATCCAAGTCCAAGGAAGTTCCCTCAGATGACGACGACGCCCCCCTCGCCCCTCCCCCGAAGTCAAAACCTGCGAAAAGGAAGCTCAGCATCGTGCAGGAAGAGAACGAGGAGGAAAAGGAAGAAGTTGAACCAGCCACTCGAATGGGGACTCTGTCGCCAGTGCCTCAACCTTCGCGTAAGAAGCCAAAGGCCGCCCTTCCACAAGCAGAAACCACGGCAGGTATCTCCTCCAAGGATCAAGCCCCATCGAAGCGGAAACAAGTGGGAGAGCCCTCAGAACGCCAATCCGGCAAACCGAGAGGGAAGGGAACCGCGTTCACCGAGCCTATTCCTGAGATATCCAGCAAGAAGGCGAAGTCCAAGCACAACTCCTTGGAGGAGCCCCATTTAGAGGATTTAGAGCACGAGATTCCGAAGAAGACAGGCACGAAGCGGAAGGCCGTCATGGACCCTGAAGTAGAGGCGGGCGGACCTTCCAAGCCGAAGCAGAAACGAACAGCACCAGTAGACGCTGAACCGGTAGGGAAGAAGGCAAAGACTAAAGCGAATGCCTCTGAAATACCTCCCTCTAATGGGGACCACAAGGCTGAGCCTGAACCTAGGAGGAAGGCAGGTACTAAGCGCAAGGCTGTTGTGGACCCAGAACCCGAAGAGGACGAGCAGGAAGTTATCCCTTCAAAGCCCAAAGCTAAGTCGAAGGAGCCCTCCAAGAAGAAAGCGAAGACTTTGCCGCTTCAAGAGGTGGACTCGCCCGACCACAGTCCCGTTGGAAAGGGGAATGCACCCAAGGCGAAGAAGTCTGCCGTCTCTTTAAAACCAGCTTCGCAACCTCGGTTAGTCGTGCTGAAACCGCGCGTATATAGTATTCTGACGAGATCTTTCCCAAATGGTAGTCACAATTCTAGAACCCAGAAGGAAAACACTCCTCTATCCGATAGCTCAGAAGGCAAGACAGCGAACAATAAGGTGTGTTCCTTTACAGACTTTTTTGCTGCCTTTTGATCAGTTTGTGCCTTTCAGTCCCGCACCGTACCATCTGCAACTATCAAAGGACCCCGCAAGAGCGTTATGATTCGTATGCGGGAACCTCTGCCTCCCGTCGAAGACAACGACCCGGATCCCATCGATTTTCTCTCCTAGAGTGGGTGTATATCATCTACCTCCTTGCTTTTATATCACCAATCGCTACGCTATCCTTTTATCTATCCTTCGCTATGTATATTGAGGGTACATCTCACTCCTCGCTATCTAAACCTGTATTTCTCATTTTCATCCCTTTCGTTTCGTCGCATTCGATTTGTAGTGTACCACCGAGGTTCCATTATTCCATGGACAATCCGGCTCCCACCCAAAGCACAGCTTCAAACGCATGGATATATTCCAGAAAATTAGTTGAGCAAGGGAAGTCTCCTTGCCAGGGTAGTACAATCCTCCTAGGTTATTTCTCTACATCCGTCCATCATCACCAACTTCTGTCGGCCGTGGTATCCCCGCGAACCCATCCACCGAAGGACCTCCATAGTTAGATTGTAGTGGGCCAGCACCCACCCCACCTTCGCTGATGCCGGATGATGTCGGTTCTGGTATTGAACGTTTTACTCCTGGAGGCGGCATCCCCAAGTGCAGATCCTCAAAATCATCATCACTCTCCCCTTCTGCGTCTGCCTCATCGTCATGATCGTCCTCGCTCCCTGACTCCGGGTCCATATCCATTGCTTCCTCCACGCTCATCGTCAGATCTCCCATCATCGACGCATCCCCGCCATCCAATGACTGCGGTGTATGTGTGGAGCTGGAGGCGGTAGCGTTCGTTGGGGTCAGGGATACAGAAGGCCGGTGCTTCAGCCCAGGTCCATTGCCAGTGCCGTGACTGCTTGCAAGGTATCCTTTATCTGCGAGCTTTTTGAGGACCTTGGCGATGTAGTCCTTAGAAAACTTCTTGATCTTGGCTTGTTTCTCCTCCGAGAGTGCTTCGAGCCTGTCGTCCTTATAGGTAGAAGCCTTCTTCTCCTTGTCAGCTATAACCTGGGTCAGCTGAAAGGGAGAAAGGCAAGTCAGCACAGGGCCACCATGGACAAAAACATAAAACAAACGCACTTCTTTGGCATACTTCTTGAACATCTCCCGGTTCAAGTTCTTCGCATACTTGGACATACACCCCACCACCACAGCTCCAACGAGCTTCAACAACCTCTTCTCCTTGTTCGCCTGTTTCTCCGCCTCACGCTGCTCGGTGGTCACCTTCTTCTTCTTTTCCTTCTCCTTCTCCGCCTTTGCCTTCTTCCTCGCATGCCGCTCTGCCCTCTCCGTCTCCTTCCTCGCTGTCCGCTGGGCAGCTTCTGCCGCGATCCGCTTCTGCTCCTCTGCTTGCTGCTGCTCCTGCTCCGCCTTCGCAGCCGCGATTGCAATGATGTTATTCAGCGACTTCCGATGGTCGGCGGAAGAGTCCACAGTGGGGCCTTGCGGTACGGCGACCCTGGTTTTGGGGGGCACGTACACGGGCACTTCCACTTCCAATCTCATCATCATCATCGCCTCACGCTCCTTCTTCAGCGCTTGCTTCCGCTTTTCAAAATAGTCCGCCTTTCTTGCGTCTTCTTCTGCTTTGCGTTTGAGAACATCCCCTGAATCTAACAATGCCTAGAGGGGAGCAAGTCGTGTTGAGGGACGAATAAATTCACGCTCTGATAGGCACACACCTTGTAGTCACCGCCTGCCGTCTTTTTCTTCGGTATTCGCGTGTAGACAGGCAGAGTTTTCCAGTGTTCCAAAAGCTGGTGCACATTGGTCAACACTCGCTCCGGATACGCATCATAGTCTCACCTCCTGAGCCAAATCCTTAAACGACTCCTGTTCATGCTTTTCCAGCACAGCTTCCAAAGAACCAGCAATCATAGAATCGTCCACTTTGTTCCTGTTCAAAAGTGGCCACGTTTTGAGGCATTCCAGAATCTGTGGAAAGCCCAATAAGATGCCGTGAAAGAGATATAGGGACGGAGGACATACCATTTGCACGAGCTCCAGGTCGTCACTGTAGTCGTCCAAGAGATTTTTCATGACACTATATCCACGAAGACGCATGATCTGCCTCAGAGCCGCCTGATCTTCGGTTATCTGAAAGGAATGAGCTCGCTAACTAGACAAATGGCGAGGCATATCTAACCTTGACACGGGTAAGGATGTTCAACAACACCTTCTTGCTCGTAGTTTGACGGATGGCTTGGACGACCTTCGGAACTTCACTTTCAACGATGGTTTTAGCCCGAGGCTATCGAGGAGTCAGATTCACAGCCAGCCTTTTACACGGAGAAAACACACCATGAAGTCCAGGTCGTCGATCTTCTTGCCCTTCTTCTTCTTGGTACCCTTGAGAGCCGCAACATCGTCTTCGTCAGTGATACCAAGAGCTAGTGGAGACGGTTAGCGTATGCCATGAATTAGCGTTGCGTGATGCCACGCACCATCGAGGTACAAGTCGTCCATGGTAACAATATCCGTCTGAGTCTTTCCACCAATGAATCCAACGCAGTTGGGCTCCCCGCAGTAGCATGTCTGTGCTTGGTGCCTAAGGCGAAACGAAATAAGCACAGATACGTATAGGTAATTCCTAACAACGCACCCATAGCGATCCACGTTATAGTTGAACGTCAGTTCCTCGTGTTTTTGGATATCCCGCTTCGAGAAGATGCCCATCCGCACATGTTTGCCCACAGTCCACTTTGCTACATAGCAATTAGGGTTACAGCTATGGTTGGCAAACCGACCAATCCCTCCACTCTTCGTTGCATCGATGAACTGGGAGAAACATGGGCGGCCCGTCAGCCGAAGAAGGTATCAGTAAGAAAATAAAGCGCACCTCGTCCTTCTGAAGCATCATGAAGTAGAAATGTTGAATCCCTTCCAAAGCATAATCCCGCATCCGTTTCTTAAAACTTGGTGGAGACACGACATCGCCTACATATTCATAAATAAAGGTGTCCCTGGTGCGACTTGTGTTAGCTAATGCCCATGAGTTAGCGAGTTGGGGTGCAAGACGCACTTGAGGATACGCTCCTCTGCCCGCAAGCCAAATCCCTTCATCTCAGTCAGCACGATATCGATCTTGGCGTATTGTCGTCTCTGAAACCTGCAAGATGGGCATTAGGCGGCATACCGAAGGTTGGAACATACATAACTACCTCTGGTTCTGACAATAAGGGCCACACCGACAGTCGTCGGGAAGGCACTCCACTTGGGTTAGTCGGTTGATACAGTCAGACCATGGCCCACATGCGACATCTTCGTCGTCTACGCCTGTATAGTACCGAAGTCAGTCGCGCTCTAAAGGAAACTGTGGTGGACAAAGACACTTCTACTACAACATAGCTAGGGTGAACAGAGTATCGGTCCTTACCGTGCTCATAGACGCAGTCACACGTCATACTCTCAAACATCTCTTTCGATTTGCCTATCGACTTGTTCTGATAGTTGTTGTATGTGATCTCGTTAAAGGTGTCAAGGGCATCCTCTCGAGCTATGGGGAGGTCTCCGATGAGCTGGGGGCCAGGAGCGGGTGGTTTGGAGGGCTTGGTGGACGGTAATGGCGTAGCCGCAGGTGAAGGGCTTGGTTTTTTCGAACTGGAGCTGCTCGCCTGCAATGGCGGGGTCGACGACGCCGACTTCTTGTTGCGTGTGCTGCGTCTTGTGTCCTTCATGTCGTCAAGTTCCATGGGAACATACGGTGGTGACGCTGGCGGTTCGGACTTCATGTCAGATTCTGGTTTGACATCGACCGACATAGCTTCCCCATTCAAGAAGGGTGTGTCCTCGGCTTTCACCATGATGAGTATGGCCCAAGAGAGCTACGTGCGTGACGGGTAGACCGTTGACTGTGGCAACAAAGGGTATGGACCCGGTGCGTGTGGTAGGACTGGTCCTAGGTGTGCCCGTGCTCGATGAAGCCGGAACCAATGCCTGTAACGAGCGCAAAGTTTGTCCCTGTCTATGGGGGTCCAGCAAAGGGTTACCGAGGGGTTCCAGTAACTAGTAAAGGTTAGTGCATGCAATTATAAGGCGAGAAATGAAAAGAGCGACGGGGCCAGTAGGGCTATCGGCCAGTGGTGGGCATGGAAGACACCAATATGCGGAATGGCCAATGATGAATCACGGCAATTCAAGCACAAACCAAACATACACCTTTTTCCCGCCTCCATCATCATCCGCTCGGGGCACTCGCAACTTAATCTCTGCCTTAGTCTACGACGAGCAGAAACAACTTTTCAGGTGCTGAGGGTCGAGCAGGTGAAGAGGAAAAATGTCTGCCATCAAAAGCAGTCACAAGAAGCGAAAACGGGATGAGTCTCCGACCCGCGAGGTAACCATCGGGGTGTCCGACGCAAAGCCAGGGAAGGGTGGGCCTTATCTTGGTGAGTTCGTATGCGTATTTCCATGCTATTATTTAACGCTTTCTTCAGTCAGTTACCCAGCGGTAACCGCCCCTGCCGACACTGCATTCAACCGCTATGCCAAAAAGAAGTCAAAAAGTGCGACTCAAAACAGGCCGTCCTCGGAGGTAGACGACGGGATACTTTTGGCCGGAGAAACGGAAACTGTCGAATTCATGACGAACGAGGAAGAGACCGGGCGAGCAAGCGAGGGTGGTTGTCAGTACGCATGCAGCTTTTCTGTCAGGAAATTTCCGAGCCCTAACGGACATGCAGATACCTTGTCGCCTTGCATAATCGCCGAACCGGAGAGCTATCCATCCTCCCCGATCTAAAAAATCCTCATCTCCTGACGCACACCGTCAAAGCGTTGAAATCCATTCAGCCTGTTGCCGCCCCTTCAAAAACCCAGTTCCGCGAGGCGAAGACGGCTCTCGGAGAGACCTTCGGAACGAAGAAGGCCAAGGCTGCCATTCGAGCCGCCGAGAGGAACCATGTCGATATTGGCGCTATGACTGGCGTTATGGACTATGTGATGGAAAGTATACAAAAGGGAGCCGAAGGCCTCATGACCGCAGGTCCGTTTCATCTATTCTGGATTCGAAGTGGATGTTAACAAACCTTGCAATAGACGAGGCCAAGACCTTTGCTGACGAGAACAGGCTCATCCCACCTTTCGATGCGAGTGCAACGGAACCTGACGACGTTTACCCCCTTCATGGCATTATCCCTGAAGCCGAGTGGAAGGCGTTGTCGGTTAGCGCCTTCGATGCCGCTTCCAACGAAAAAGAACGCCTGGCCTTACTTCCTCATCGTTATTCTGAGTATATCAAGCAAGAGTTGACGAGGATTACCTCAGGTGGTATGTCTCCCAAACAGAAGAGGAAGAACTTGTCCGTACCAATCCATTCGTATATCTCCCTTTTGCTCAAATATCCCCCAACAGAAAGCTCTTGCAGTACATCTCCGGTATGCTTGCATTCCGACAAGTTGCCAACAAGAAGGACGTCGATAAGGAGCGCGTTTATGAAAAGCTGCAGCCTCTACCTACTATCATCGCAGACAGCCTTCTCGCTCGGTTCACTGAAGTTCCCCGAGGCAGCACCTCGTAAGGCTTACCCCCCAATTTTCACACATTCACACCTCTAATGCCTCAATCTTGTTTCAGCCACACATCCACATCGTCAACCAAAACCAACCTTTTGGCTCACATCTTCGCTCTGTGTCTTAAACTCGACCAATTCGCCACAGACACAGAGGTTCTCGCCAAAGATCTCAGCATGAAAACGACCGAGTACGTACTTTCGACCACACAGCGCGCTCTCAGCTCAATTCCATCGTTTACTCACAAATATCTCTCTCACTCAATAGCGTTAACCAGCTATTCAAATCTCTGGGTTGCAAGGTTGTCAAGTTGGGCGACAGGGAGCGGGTAAAACTTGGTCTCCCTGACAGTACAGCTGAAACAAAGCGGGCTATATTAACAGCACCTGTGGAATTCCCCAAGCCACGCCTCAAGAGGAAGTAGGTCGCCGCCTACCTGTATACACACCGGAATAAATTGGGTCTTCATTCTCATTCCCGTCTTCTGTTAACCCTCGACTATCTCCGCTCTGCTCACCGAGGCAACTGTGGACATGCATGCCCGATCGCAGTCATCGGAAGGCCCCGATGGAGGTCTGGCGATAGGTGTCCTGTATTGTTGACTCATGATCTATTCTAATAAGCACTGAGCAACGAGGGCGGTTGTTGACACCCACAACTTCCAAGCTCCTCTACTCGCCTCCGTTTTGAAGATTACGAGAGACAGGGCGGGATTCACCAGGAGACAAGATCGAGCCAGCGCATCATGAGGCGCAGTTAAATCTGCACGTTGTCAGGGTATGAAAGCCTGAGATTTATATATGAACGCCGGAAGGGCACTGGTGCATGCCGGTCAAAGTGTGGTCATGAGCGATTGAGGCGCGTGTATGTTATTTCGCGAAGAGGCTATTGTACATAACTTTACAATTGGGTTCGGAGTAATAAGAGTATATGCTACTGAATGCTTACCGTGCTAATATGAATAAGTGAAAGAAGAAATAGGGACACGACGATATACGTAAAGGCAACACGATGCTTGCATAGGAGGGAAGAGAACATACGATGGAGTGAGAAGGGCCGACATTAAAGATGCAGGCATGGATCATAAGGGAACATATGTGTGGTCATGGTCCGGTTCAGGTCAAGCGAAGCTGCCAGATCGCGCTAGCATCGACGGTGTCCTCCGCGTCCAGCGCCCAGGATAACTCCCGTCTTCACAATCTTCGTAATCCTCGCAACGCGTTCGGTTCTAATGATGCACCTTCTCACAGAGTACAGGGGCCTCTTTCACTCGCACAGGAGCCAACCTGCCGAACCAAGATCGAATGGAAGCGAAAAGATCTAAAAAGGGCAATGTCAAAAGTGTAAGTCAAAAGCTTCATAACAGGAGTGCCTTGCGAGGGCAAAAAATGAAGGAAACATACGCATGGGGAGCGAAAGAAGCTGAAGCGGGAGCTTGAACAGCAGGGGCAGTGTTGGTCGTCTTTTCTGCAGTGCGCCACTCGCCGCTGCCTGTAGGCACGGAAGCGGGGCGGGGCAGTGGACGTCCTTCGAGCAATAGGTGCCACAGGAGCAGCACCAAATGAGGTGGAAGGCCTCCTTTGTCTTTCGCACAGGGCTATGGTCGTCATGGGTATGCCCCGCGTCGACGAGGTCGTTGGTGCACCCGCAGCGAATCAACGCATGGTCGTGGCCATCGTGCGCGCAGTGGCAAGGGGTCTTGGAGGGAGACTTTGCAACGGTTTCGACGGCCATAAATGTAGAGTTTGTGGAGTGAGATGGATGAGGAGGGACCCTTGGTAGCTCTTGAGGGTGCAGAGGAAGGAGCTAGTGTAGCTGTTGTGGGTGCGTTCGAGGGCCTGAGGATTTGTGGGGAGTCATAGCGAACTCACCGCTCGGCTATATAGTAGTGGCAACTCTCATAACCCTCCACTAAGAGAATCAGCGATTCCATTCCCAAAAGAGAAAAGACTATTTTCTGAGACGGAGATTAAGGGAGGGCTTGGCCACGGGCGACGCGAAACCGTAATGTTATCGGAGTGGGATCAAGAGGAAAGCGGAGAGGTGCTGTCGCCACACATAAGATGATATCGCCAGAGCCCGTCTCCTGGTTCCAGTACGATTTCTGACGCGTGTTCCGAGTTACAGGGGGATACGCAATAGGTGCGGAAAACTCCTACCTGGGCGAAAAGGAGATCCGGGAGTTACCTTGACGGACTTTGGTGCAATAGACACCGTCGACACGAGTATTTGAGGCAATTGTCGAGGTCAGATTGTTGGAACACGCGTGGAGACATGCCTGGAAGTAACCAGGAGGGATGAAAGATCATACGGTCGGAAGATATTGACATCGCCTATTCCTGCTCGCCTTTCCAGATAAGAGTGGCCAGGGGAAGCCGGGGCTCGGCGGTGGTAGGTCACGCGCAATGGCTTTCAAGACCAGCGGCACATGGTAATGCAAGAAATGCGAGGGTTCGTCGGTGCGCGCTGTCGGAACGTTGACGGATAGTACATACAAGCTCAAAACGAAAGAAGTCCCGTAAAGCTGGGAGTTGATCTCTAGATAGACGCAGTGGAGCTAGATGGTTCTGTTCTCTTGATGCGTACACTTGTGCTGGCCAATTCCACCAGTGGTTGAACTGCTCTGCAACCCGTATTTCCTCGGATGGGGAGTTGCTAACGGAGTCGTCTGACGCCAGACCTAGACCAAGTCCCCCCGACGAGACGCCGTGCAAACGGGTCCTCGTGGCCCTGGTTCTTGATAATCGATGAGAGAATGCAACAATTGAGCGCCGCGAGGGTGCGGTGCCCGATATTTCAAGGAGAAAGGTCTGGAGATTGGCGAAGTATGAGAGAAAGAGCGTTCCTCCGATCAATCACGCCTATTGCCGTGTTGATGGATGTCCCACGCAGTCTGTTTGGTGCTCTGACGGAGTGTCAACGGAGTGCATCTCTCTTCCTATCCGTCTGTCCAGCGCTGAATTGCTTACCTCCTTGAAGCAGCTTACAATCGGCCTCTGCTCTCTTTGGCGTTCTCGTAAAGGAATATAGGAGATTTTACGCGACGTGATCGAGTACGTACGCGCTATTTGGCGATTCGACAATCCCGCCAAGTTCTGGCTCCAGGTCGAGTTGTGTTGGACACGCAAATCCACAGCATACCCAGGGGAAAGGCCACCCTTCCAACAAGCTTCATCTACATATGACCGTGCATGATTTCATATACCGACTGTAGCTGTTCGTTTCCCTCTAATGCTAGGAAATGAACGTGGCTTTTACAAATGAGTAGGAACATCCTTGCTGATCCCCGCTACCAGACTCGCGGCAGAACAACGTTGCAAAGCTTGTTTTAAAATGACCCTTCGCGTCTGTACGTACTTCCGTCCTCAAAGGGTGGTACGATAAAGCTAATTGATTCTCAGAACTATACCATTCTGCGTCAATCTCAAGGGGACTGTGTCTGCTCCCAGCTCAAATTAGGAAATCTGAAGAGCCCGTTGATGCCACATCTCTCCGAGGCCCCTCCATTCGTACAGAGGTATTCAGTCAACATTCTGCGGTCCCCTTTCTATTCACTTGCCTGGGGAAATGTCCGATAGCCTCGCAATAAAAGGCTACCCTGCTATTGGTCATGAGCCTGTGTCAGATCGTGGGGCACCCTTAAGTCACTCTGGTGGCGCAGTTTGTAGCAGCTTGAATCTTGCCATGCTCATTTCCGCTCTCTCATGTATCCACGAGGCGGAAGATGATATGTAGCATCCAAGGCAACGGCTACTATCTAGAAATTTGCCCAGAGATATGGCGGCCGTCAAGTTATCGAACCCTGGGGCGTGGCTTTCAATTCACTAAGACGGATTAGAATTCGGCTTAGTATATGGGGGGCAGGCTTTTACAGCAACTCACTTGTAGTAAGTCTTCTGGTATCCACTTCTACCCTATGGCTATCTCAATACCTTTTTGTAGATCGAACTTTCCGGTGGGACTTGTCCGCTACAAAACGCGACGACGATTGTTTTTTGAGACTGTAAAATCCGCATTGATTCAAAGCACCATTCGTAGTCATTCAACTGCGCCCACAGCTCTCCGTCCGTATAGGTATGTCCAAAATATGTGCCTTCTGTACTCCGATCGATGTATATTTTCACCGGCTTAAACGGGGAGGTGAATAATTGAGATTGGCTGGTCTATTGAGACACCAATCTCGCGTCCTCAACCCCGTCGCCCAATCCAAATCTCCCCGTAAACTGCGACGGAGTCCGACGGGTATGTCAACAAAGTGAGCCTGATGACAATCGGCTCACTCTATGCAATCGAATTAGGTCGCCAGCGCAGGAGGCTGTACACTTCCACCCAGCCTCATTAATTTTTGGCGCTAAAGTGGGTATGTATGTCAAATGTATGTCGCTTCTTGGAAAAAATTGGACGGCTATTTACTCAAGACTTTAGTTTAGTCACGTCAGGAAACCGCTAACAAAATTTCAGGCAAATGCAGCGTTGTGGTGCGACCTTGTGGTAAGTGGCTGTCAACGTGCTTGCGCCTCCAAAAATCAGCTTCGGTGGCTTGATGATGGACGGCCATGGGTCCACCCTGACCTGTCACTGGCTGCCTGAGTACACGACGCACGTTCGGAAGCTTCTCGTCTCCATCAAGGGCCGCAGAGCAGGATCGCTGCGCTAAGATAGTCGGGAAGCAAACTGGTGATTTCAATTAGGTATATCCCGCCCGATACTTTGAATTCTTCCCTCAAGATACGGGCACCGCGGCAGCGTCAATGCTTGGAAGCGCACGTCGTCATCGAATTTCAGAGCGAGAAAAGCGATACCTTTTACGGTAACCATCCTCATTGATCAAGTAGCCACTGACAGAAGCACAGTAAGGCGCTGTGCACAACGGTCTTCTGCTTTTACTGTAGCTCCTATCGTTTTACCTCAGCAAATATTGTATTCGCTTACATACCACACGATGATATTTGCTGCAGCACTGCTGCAGGGCGAAGGACGCCCAACGCTTGGCCACCTCAGCCCCGAACGCATCTAAGGCGAAAACAGAAGGTGAACAGAAGGTGCCACCTAGCTCATCATGCTGCCTAAACTGTATTGAGTTACCGTGCCCGAACCGTCCCACTCGAGCGCACTAATCCCACCAGTTACATACATTTATAATTGCAGGAAGGTCCGCCTTGCATGGCTCGCGGGATTCAGTATGTCCGAGATAGCGCGGCAGACGCTTTCCCGTCCTTGATCCCAAACGCGGACACGCGGAAGAAAACCCAGCAAAAGGGATACGGGCACGAGGATAGACGAGGCGGAAGATCGAGTCTGACCACAAGGAAACGTCAGATGAGTTCTGGCTTCCGGTGTCGAACTACTCACCGTGCTATTTGTGTCGCTTTTGAAGTCGCTTGGCTCTAGTCCCCGCCACTGACTGGGAATTCATATTCCAGGTTAAGTCTGGATCAGTAAAATGGCCCTCCCCTTCCGTCCGACATCGCTGAAGAGGGATCGGGCGGACAGCCAGACAGCACAGTCACGTCCAGGGCACGATGTTTGCCATGTTGCATGCTATAGGGCCCCGCTTCTCGTCCTTGCGTGGAGTCACGCTGACAGCGGCGTGTGTCTGCCCGTTCACAATTCATCTGTGCCCGGTACAGTGCATATTCACCGGTGCACATTGCTCGACATCCCTCGCCAGTCAGACATCATCCTTGTGGCCTATAGATGGATAATTTCCGCTCAGACGCGATTGCAGAGTGCGCACCAATTAGGAAGGAGAGAGACAGAAATTCATCCCAGTGTGCCTCGAGCACTCTGCTGGAGTGCGATGAGCGGAAGTAAATAGCCGCTGATAGCACGTCCAGAATATTAAGTTGGACTCAATGCCTACAAAGAGATGGTTCTGGTGTCCTATCTCATCGTCCACTTGACTGGAGGTTCGACGTCTGAGCCACTTTCTTGAGTTTGCGTCCACGGTCAGAGCAGGAAAGGCCCAGTCAATTCGAAACAGCGTGGGCTTGCAGGGAGCCGAGAGAAGTCGTTTCACCGACTGAGTTCATGACCAACGAGGTCCCCGCTTTGCCTAGTTAGCAGCTGCGTCTGATATGACGACACAATGATGGGCAGTAGATCCCAAGGCATTTTCGAGTGGGCCATCCATCGCGTCAGAGAACGCCCAGCTAATAATAGTTGAGAATGCGCCTTTGAGTTTCAGGTACATGCAAACCGAGATCCATTCAAATAGGGAGCCTGCGCGTCGATAGAGCGGGCGGAGGAAGGCCTAGGAAGACGGAGGATGCTGCCTACATACTGCAAGAGGTGGTATATCGCAGATCGGATAGTTAAGCATTGGGTGTAGACCATCGTGCATGAGAGTCGTTTCAGGTGTTGGCCGATCAACTTTCATATAGGAACCCTAGAAAACTGGGCTCGAGTATTGATTTACTGGCATCAGAAAGGAGGGAATTCGATGCAAGTATGCATGGAAAGCGAGGACGTTGGGCAGACAAGGATGGGGACCATGGATAAATGTCGCGACAAGCAATCGAGAATGCAGCGCCCGAGGATTCATTTGAATACGTCTCGAGTGTAGGGTCGCAACATTTTGGTCCATGCAAGCCCTTTTGTGAATACTGGACGCAATTATCATCAGTGATTATTGCCCGTCCCCGAGAAAACAATAGAGACAGAGCTCGAGGACCGCCAGAGAGGTATCGCGTTGGCCGAGGTGGTGGAAAAGAAAAGAAGCCGAATAATAGCTGCCGACTAGAACTTTCAACTTGTCGTTTGTTCTCGTCATCACCGACAGCGACGCGCCTGGTTCCCCTGCCAATCTTCCTCGAGGCGCTCTCAGCAACGAGAACGACTCCCTTCCCTGCACTGCTGAGAATAGCCCCTGTGTGCGCCACCGTGACCTCAACAAGGACCTATACAACCGGATCACCGACATCAGGGTATCTCTCGACCACTGCATTTCTGGTTCGGCGACGTAAGACCGTGTTCAGCTGCCTGTTCTACCGACTAACCATGTTCCGCTCCAAAAGTAATGCACAGAGTCTAAGGAGGAGACCGACTGACGACACAATGGCCAGTGGTAGCGGCGCGACTTCTCCCCAATCCTCCAACCTGTCATCACGATTCTCAAGTCTCAAGGTCTTCAAGTTTGCTTCCAAAGACAAGGATGTCAACAGACCACCCCCACCACCGCCCAAAGACGACTTCTACCTTCGAAACAGGTCCATGGCTTCTTTATTACCAGATTCCATGTCACTGGCCCCCAGTTCGCCCTTGTCTCCTCAAGCTCCATTCCAATACGGCGGACAGCCATCGCCAGACGCCAACCAATCAACCATGTCGTTAGCTTCGTCAGTAGCGTCGGGAGTCTCTTCACCACCGCTAGAGTCGAAGAGCAGGCCTCAATCTCGGGGAAAGGACAGGGCGTTGGCCTTCCTTCGAATAGGGAAGAAGAGCCCGCGATCGCCGTCAACGAATAGAGGGGATGAGGGCGAGTCACCACAGCAGGACGACGGCATATCAATGCCTTGGAACTTCCAGGTGCGCCTATCTATCTCTTTGCGAGGAGTGAATGACTGATAGCTTCGCCTTCAGCACAACATTCACGTTGATGATGGGTGAGTCTTCCGCCATGATTAGCCCAAGCCCTCGGAATCTAATAAAGCGCCGTAGGCTTGTGGGTATGCCGCCATCGTGGTCGACTTCACTAGCTGCCCATGGATTCTCTGAAGAGGAGATAGCTATGCTACAACATCGTCGCGCAGAGAGTCGTTCACCATCCTCCCCAAATCTATTCAATCTTCGCCCCGATTCCCCTAAGATATCCCACCCATACCAAACTAATGGTCCTGCAGTAGCAAATACGCCGTTACTTGCCAACCCGGCGCCACGCACGACTTCCCTTCCTCGGCAATACTCAGATGCTTCTCTACGCAGTGGCGCTCAACCAACGCAACAACGACCTCCCCTTCCCTTCTCACAATCATCTGCGTCAATGTCGACCTCTTCCTTGCATTCCAACAAAGCTGCAAGCATCAGCTCCAAATCACGGCTGGTCCCCCAACGACACCCTAACTCCAAAGCAAATCATACACCTCAACTGTCCATATCTCTATCATCTGATTCGAATCACAGTGGCTCTGGGAAGGAAGACTCAGCTCCTGTTCCTTATATACCCCCGAGATTGGCGCCATTCCCTTCAGATGTAGCCTCCTCACGGACGAAAACTCATACTATCAACGGATCAACCTCGTCCAGTATCTTCTCCTCAACCACAAATCTTAATGGTGACCACCGAAACGAATCATCATCCTCCAAACGATTCTTTAGCAGTCAGCCAGATACCAGGCACCCTCCCTCATTACCCTCTATACCCCAATCCCACTCGTCGGTCTTCCGATCTCGGGCAGTGACTGACGCGAATCCATTGACCTCCGCTTCAGCCCTGCCGGGTCCAAGCACACAGACCTCGAATCAAAGCAGACGGGCTCCGGGATCAGCGCCACGGTTATCAATATCCCTTCACAATCACAATGATAGCTCCGATCTATCTTCTTGGGCAGGAGATTTCCTGGAAGGTCTTGCAAGTGGCGATTTGGAGGGCACGTTCAAGCTACCACAACAGCCAACATCACCGCAGTCCGCCCCACCCAGTGCAGCTTTCAAGTCCCTAATCGCCCCACCTACACGGGCATCACCTCCTGCGAAATTGGAGCCTTCACCTCCTACGATGGTAACGCGACCTTCAGACCCTCAGTCTCGAGCTCTTCCATCTACAAACCAATCAGAATCGCAGCCACCACCTCGAGCTTTGCCTAGATTGGACAACTTAGAGTATAGACAAGAGGCCATCGCGAGTCCTCCTTGGACCGGCGATTATCAGAGTTCATCCCCACTCTGGTCTCAGCTCGAAGGTATTCTCGGGACGCCTATGTCCGCGAGCGATCCGACGGCAGAGGAGGAGCACGGACCGTACTCCGCAGCTCTTGCAGAAAACTTCTCTCCCACCTTGCCTTTTTCACCGGAGGAAGAGAGGATGGCTGCGCAGAGAAGGATGCGGACAGAACTCAGGGCGAAAGAAGCACACAAGGAAGAGGAAGATGATCACCGGTTAAGCGTCAACACCATGAGGCCCAACCGAGATTCCACTAGGAGCAGCACATCGACGATCTCTGCCGGCGGAGGACTCGGAGCCCCCCCAACGATCGTGCGGAACGTGTCGATTGCCAGAAGGGCTGGGGCGTACGTTATTGACAAAACCAAGTCGCGGTCTTCGGCGGCTATGCGCGACCGTATGCCTGCCCCTCCTCCAACTTCAAGTCTTCCAACGCCCCCAACGACATCGGAAGACAGATTTCCCCCGTCTCCTCTTGACTCAAACTACGGCAGCGATGACGGTTACAATCTGACCTCACCTCCATCGAGTGCGAACTCACAGTCGCAAGAGATGGCTACGCCCATATCGGACGGTGATATCGCGTCTCCTCTTCTGTATTACCTTCACCCATCTCCTTCTCCTTCACGGACCTCATTTTCCCCAGTATCTCCAATTTCTCCACCCCAGAGTAAACAAGACCAGCGGAACTCTATGTGGGATGATGAGGAGTACGAAGACGGGGAATCCGGGGCCAGTCTTACTGTTCCTCCGCAACTCACCACCACCGCCCCTTCCCCATCTCGACCGACGATCGTCATCAGCGACGTGCCGCAATCTGGGCTACCCACTGCCATGCCCTCCGGAACACCACTCTCCCCGTTCCAAAGGTATAGAGGCTGGCTTTCAGAGGTCGTGGCACCTCTTGAGGACTATATTGACGAGATCGTCGACCCACGCGATCACTACCTCGATCTGAAAGAGATCGCTGAAGGGGAGAGCGGCTCTGTTTACTCCGCGCGTCTAACGCATAAAGATGCTGGTCGCCTACGCCTTCCGCCTCTCGTCAAAGCTAGAGACGCCGAGGACATTGCGAACGGGCGCGAAATTTTGGTGGCCATCAAAAGCGTGGCGATCGTACCTTCAGGATCGCCCAAGCTCACTGACTTGAGGCATGAGTTATCGCTCATGCGAGGGCTGTCTCAAGAGAACTTGATCAGTCTAGATGCTCTTTATGTTGATCTTCTGGAAGATACCCTATGGATAAGGATGGAATTAATGGAGAGGAGTTTGGCGGACGTCGTGGCCCTTGTGGATGGTGGCTTGATTCTGCCGGATCGGACGATGGCTAGGTTTGCCAGTGATGTGCGTGTTGGCCAACCTCGACTGGTACAAAGCTGATACCATTCCCATTAGATTCTCAAGGGTTTGGAGTACCTTCAAGAACATAACATCGCGCATCGGGATATCCGTTCGGACAATCTGTTGGTTAACAAGCAGGGTGTGCTCAAAATTAGTATGTCGAATATACATCCACCTTTGTCTTCACTCACTGACCCTCTCCCAGCCGACTTTGCCAATGCGGTGCAAGTGCCCGCAGACAACCCGATGCGGGAGGACGCGGCTGGTGTGCTCTATTGGCAAGCGCCCGAAGTTAGAAAGTGCGTACAGCACCATTCCTGCTCCACACGCATCGTACTCATACACATTCAAATAGCCCACCATATAATGTCTTGAAAATTGACGTATGGTCATTAGGGGCTACGGTTTGGGAGATGTCCGAGACGCAGCCTCCCTTCGCCGATACAAATCAATTTGCTGACCGTTGGCCGAGTGTCCAGCAGCCCGAGATGCATAGCCCTGCATTCCACGACTTCCTTCGTCTGTGCTCTGAGCCTGCTGCAACACGACCGACTGCGACTGAACTCCTAAAGGTAAGAACTTTCCTCCTCGAATCAGCAACTTGTGTCCTGACTACGTCTTTGTAGAGTGCTTTCATTAGGGACGCATGTGGCCGTCCTGTTATTGTGCATCTACTTTCTCAATGCCTAGCCATTGAAGCTGCCTACTAAGACTGATTTTCTGCTCCTCATTTGCATCCACATTCCGCATCATTTATATCAATACATTTCTCCACTGCAGGTCATTTATTCGTCTATCTATCTATTACCCATTCGATCTCATGCCCCTTTACCCCGGTATTATTCTTCGTTACCATACTCATCACAGTCCATCAATCTTGCCAGCTATCCTTTCCACCGCATCTTTCAGCCTGAAGGACTCTTTGACGACCATATCATTTTCATCTTCACCGCACTCAGCGATGAACGTTGCTGTCTCGGCCACGAAACCTGTTACATGTCGCGGCTACGTTAGATATCAATCATTAATTGGAATTCTTTGGGAGTACTTACCAAGCAGCTTGTTTCCATGTGACTGCCAGAGAGCCTCTGAGCACACCAGGGCGAAGAGCCGGACCTGAGCCTCCTCGGAACGAGTGTGCATGAGGATGTTCAGGTTAATGGTCTTGAGGAGGGCATCATCGTTTACGCCTTCGACGAGGGAAACCAAGGTCTCCTTCAGCAGTGGCTTGTCCTCGTTAAACTGCTGCTTCACACAGATGTCGACTTGCTGGATCAGAGAGGTTGAGATGGCTCGGAGCTTGTCGTCTCTCCAGAATCCTCCATCGTCGTTAATGAAGCTGCGGTTTAGGCTAGAAACAGTGGCCTTCCACAAGTCGTGATTCGTAGATGATCCAGATGCGTATGAGGCAAGTATTTCAGAGAAAGGAGCCAGCAAGAAGGACATGTAGGGGTTCATGAGATTCTAGAATATCGTTGTTAGCTATAGGCCCATTACGAACCAATATATCCACAAACCTTGAAGTAGTCCTGCAATCCGGCGTAAAGATGGATGAAGACGATCTGGTGGTCCAGATTGACTACGCAAAAGGTAAGCCAACCTCCCAAACAAGGCGATGGTGTAAAGACATACCGGTATCAGCTGCAAATGCCCAATCATACAACCTACGGAAGAGAGGTCGGAATGCGGTTTCGTTCAGCTTGACGACGAGCTCTCGGAAAGCCATGATCAGATTGTCTTCCATCTGAACTATAGTCAGGCGTTGAACCTCAGCACGATGGATTGGAAAACAAACCTCTTGTCCAGGCTTTAGGATAGTCAATCCGTCCACAAACATCTTGAAGAGCGCCCGCAAGGTCTCGAGAATGGCAGGGCGATCAGCGCTCCGCAGAGTGCGCGACACAATTTCGAAAAACACGGCCAACTCGGGCTGAAATATTTCAATCAGAATATGGCACAGACGTACAACAGTGCGGCAGACTTACATCGTTAGGCGAAACCTGCAACTTCGACCACAGATCCAAGATTGAGGGCAGCAGCACCTTGGCAGAGATACGCTTAGTCAAGGCCTTCACCAACACTGGCATCGAAGGCGAAGCTGACGCAGTGCCATCGATATAAAGCATGAGGACAGCCAAGACTTCGGGCATCGACCAGAAGGTCGGGATGGATGCCAACAAAGCTTGGAGCGTCGCGTACACAACGTCGGTGTTCTCCTGCTTCAAAGCCTTGACACTTTGCTGCACAACCGTACGGAAGTGGGGGATGATACGAGGTCCAAGCTGTTTCGACAGAGGAAGCAAGACAGCCCACGCTTCAGTCTGATGCTCTCCCTTCTCGATGATGGCCAGGAGGACGGGCACCACGTCAGCAAGGGCACCCTGCTCTGAGGATTCCATCGACGAAGCAATTGCCGCCAAAGCTTTGAGAGACGCTACGGTGAGAGCACTCTCGGTCTGCTTCTTGTTGAGAATGACCTTGATATTGGCGAGAATGCGGACAATGTTGGCGGATGCCTCTTGTCTGGCAGCATCGGAGACGTTAGGCAGACGCTTGCTGAGCAAGTCAAGTGCGCCAGCTCGGATGCGTTCATCGTCAATATCCATCATGGACGAAACGGATCGGATAAAGTCGAGAGCAGACAAAACATTGAGAAGGCGATCCAATGCGACGAGCGACGACTTGATAACATCCTGGTGTGTCTCCGGGAGGTCCTGCGTAGCCAAAGCCACCAGACCCTTGACGATCAAGTCGGGGTGAGCGGCCGTGGTCGCACTCTTGGGCAATGGCGATGTGAAAGTAGACCCAACAAACACGATCAAGGACTGAGCGCGACGCTTGAGGGGTGAAGTCGCAGTGTGTGCGTCCGCTTCGGAAGAGGGTGACAGGAAGATCGGTACATTCTTCTCAGGCTGCACCGAACGGCTGATCAAGCGCTGGGCTTCCTCAAGGATAGCCACCAGCGACGGGATGCGGATGGGGAGGGGGGCGTTGTTCACCAAGGACACGGGAAGTTCCAAAGGACTCTGTGCATCCTGACCAGTTTGACGGGCAACACGGTTAGCGACCTTCTCGACGAGGAGCATCGAGACAGGAGCCAAAAAGTCTTGAGTTCCAAGGACGCCCACGAGGTGCGTGAAGAACTTGGTGCGGCGATGGCGAGGGATGTGGTTGACAGCATCGGTGAAGACGTGCAAGAAATCCTTTGAGCTAGCCCAGAGGTCGAGCGGGTTGGCGTGAGCCTTCTTCAAGGACGACACCATGACGGGGACGATGCCGTCAATGGTCTTTTGAACGACACTGAAGCTGTAGGAATCGTCGCGGTGGAAGACATTCGAGCCCATGAAGGTGAACACGGGCATCACGTTGTGAAGGACCGATTCAGGCGCCAATCGAGTGAGGTTGGACATGAGCAGGAGAGCCTGGTGGAACGTGGCAGGGTTCTCCGTGACACGAATTAACTCGACCAAGACGTCGACGCGAATCGCGGTTGGCGACAAGTTGGGGATGTCCTATCGCCCTTGTGAGAAAAGAACACACACTGAGGAACTAAGCTACTCACCGACACACCATTAGCAGCAGTCTCGACGGCAGACATAAGCAGCTGCTCAGTGTAATTGATCTCTGCCTCCGTTGGGGACAAGTTCTGAACGATGCTATTGAGGACTTGGAGGAGATGGGAGATGAGCTCGATGGAACCAGGAAGAGGCTTCGTGCCCAAAATCTCAACCAAGAAGGACAGTTCACGAATGGAGTACTGTTCGGTCGATCTATTCTAGAGTCAGTGGACACTCTGATAATACTCGGGATCATTCGAAACGCACTCGGAGGTCTTGGCACGTTTACTAGCGCGCTCCCCAACGTGGTTGCTGGGAGAATAGAAGTCCAACAATCCAACAATGACAGGGACCTCGTTCAAAATATTGGTGAGCAATTGCTTGCAGAATCGTTGCTGTGGAGGATTCAGCCCAGGCCGTTAATGATGGAGAGCGTAACACTGACCAATGAAGCATCTTCCGAGCATAGCTTCAAGAAGACCTTGCAGAGCTCGACTTGACGCGAAGCATCAAGCTTGGCGTACAGCCCCTTCTCCAAAGATTCAGCAAGGACGTTGCGAGAGACCTCAGAGGTATCTAAAGCGAAAGTGTCAACAACTGTCAAGCGAACATGCCGAATGAACAGAGGCTGACCAGGGCGGAGGTAGTGATGTAACAGGTCAGTGTAGACTTTCCAGAATGGCTTGCTCAAGTCGTTAAGATCCTTGGACGCAGACTCATTGAACGAGCGCAGGAGTTCCAGGAGAAGATTCTCGTGATGGGACTGATTGGGACGCAACAGCCTCTGGACTGTGGGCAGGAGCAATTGCAACTTGGCCTTGTCCGTAACAGCACCGATCGACTGCAGCAATGTGATCTGCATGTTGGTGGACGAAAGGGCGTTGACATGCGACAAGAGGTAGCAGAGCACCCGCTTTCTATATCTGCGCATCTTCATCAGTGTTTGTTCGGCAAAAGGCACAATGCTAACGTACTCCGAGTCTTTCTTCTTGTCCCCAGGGGCCTTGGTAAGGTGTTGTCCGTGGAACGCCGGCAGATACGCTCCATCGTTTTCGAAGTGGTCAGAATGGGACAAGAGAGCCTCAAGGTATCTCTGCAGATCGGCTTGATCCAGGTACTGCAGGTCCTCTGTCGAATAAATTAGCATCCGCCGTTACAATATAGACTCGCCCTTTACGCACCACTGTTCTGCCCATAGATAAGATCAAACTTATACACCTGCGTCAATTTACCCTGCGAGACGATCTGCAACCGCTTGAGACACTCCAAGGCAGCAAGCCTGCTCTGCGCGTTCGATCCGTGCAACGCGACGAGCAGCGCAGGCAAGATGGTCTGGAAGTCAATCCCGTCGGCCTCCTGCACGTGCGCCTCCAAGAACGCCGTAGCTTGAAGAAGAGCCAAAGTCTGAAGGCGCTGCAGTTCGGTGACATCAGAGGTCCAGATACCCGCCAAAAAGGAAAGCACGTCGGATTTAAGCGAGGCGAAGAGGATCTGGAGGAGGCCAAGAGCGAGAGAAGGCACAGTTCCAGAATTGTTGAGGACCCCGTAGAGCTTTCTGGTAGCGGAGACATAAAGGTCGCCGGCATCGCGGGACATCTGCAAGATACATCAGATGATTAAGGTGAGTATGTAGGCAGGACAGTGAAAGGACATACAGTGTCTTGGTCCTTGAACCAATCGATGGTCTTGTTCAAAGGCTGAGGGACCTTCGCGATGGCCGCAATGACGCCGACCTGCAACCAAGCCAATGTAGTCTTGCTGCTCGGTTTGACGACAACAGCCTTCCCTATCGTCTCTGGCTTTACGGCATCTTCCAAGCTTTCGTCCGCAGCCAAGTCGTCCAAGGAAGGGAGCTGCTCCAAGTCGAGCGCATCCAAAGCCTTGTTAGCGACCTCAACCTGGTGAGCACCAGACATCCTCTCCAAAAGCGAACGCATGACGAGGAATCCGAATGCGCGCGAGTGAGGGTTCTCAGCTTGCAACGTCCCAACCAGCGTCACAAGGTGCGCTTCAAATCGGTCAGAAAGAAGGGTGTTATCTGGAGGTGGTTGTTCATCAGTTGCAGCCAAGCTGGCGAATATTTCACGAGAATCACTTACCAGCAACTTTAGCCGCCAGTTCCAAGTTAGTGGCAACCATGGTCTCAACCGTCCTCTCTCCATCCTTCTCCTTCTTCACGATCTCCGCACAGCCCTTCAAGAGTTCCATGCTCATCGAAGACTTCACAATCCCCCCAACCGCCTGCCAAACCAGTTCGGCAGTGTGCTGCCTGGGCTTCGAGAACATCAAGAAGGGGAGCAACAGGCGCTCGACCACAGCTTCCTGGTTCGAAGGCTCGAGGGCCTCGAGGAGGTGGCCGATGAGGAAACCAAAGTGAAGGCGCAGGACAGCGCGCTTGGGCTTGGAGCCGGGGGCGGCGACGCTGCTGGCGAGGGCTTCGATATACCCCGAAGGCGCAGAGCGGATAGCCAAGGCAAGGTTGACCGGGCTCTCGTACAAGGCTTCAAGAACCTCAATGCTGGAATCGTGGACGCGGCCGAGCAAGGCGCTCTGAACGGATTGCTGGAGATTCGTCAGATTTTTGTAAAGTTCTCAGATACGGGGGTGCTTACGAAGTCCGCGCTGTGACCTGTGGCAAGTTCAGGGAGAGAGGCGACAAGCTTCTTGACAGCAATCGCCCTGACGTTCGAGTCCGCGTGGGTCGAGCTGACGATGAGGTCAAAGTTCGGGGCAGTCTCGCTGCTTGTAGGCAAAGCTTGAGTCTGCACCAATAACCATCAGTATTACATACTTTTTAGAAGTCAAAAGTTTGCATTACCGTAGACAGAGAAATGATGATTTCCTCCACTTTATCCTTCTCCTGCTCATTCTCGTTAATGACTTCCTGGGAGACTTGTTGGACGATATGAGGGTGACGCTGGTGAATCATCGACAGCAGCTGTCTTTCTCTCAGAGAAGTTTCGGCAGTCAAAATGGTCTGCGTCAGAAGCTTCGTCAAATGCACGAGAACCTCCTCAGGAACGGACGCGGTGACGATCAAGTTTTCAACGAATGCCGACGCTTCAGCATCTGCGAGTTTGGGAACAACTCGCGAAACGACGGGGATGAGTAATTTCTCGCTGCCATGCCACCGGCAAGCAGCAGTGATTTCTTCGTTGATACCACTGCGCAGTCGTCAGTGCAAAAGTCAGAACCGAACAAAATCTGGACGCACGGTAACTGCAAAAGCGCCTTGACGGTCGATTCGGACACCTTCTCAAGCTGCGTTTGGCCCTGGCAAAAAGCGACGACAGCGCTGACAAACTGATCCGTCGAAACATGCTGAGCTGCACCCGCCATTGCCCCAACGATGCTTTTCACAACGCTCGCCGCCAAATCCGTCTTTTGCGACAAAGCAGCCAAAAGGACGTAACTTCCCAGCTTGAGAAAAAAAGGAAACCCAGTCAATCCAACTTGTCGGGAAGCCCAGAATAAGGGAGAGTACACGTACGATCGCATCTTTCGAAACCTCCCGTCCCTTGACCTGCAGCGGCTCCAACAGGGCGGACACCAGCATCACTCCCGTGCCTTCATCCATCTTCTTGCTTCTCCGCACGAACTCATTCAAAGTCGCAGCATTGAACGCCAAAAGCGTCCTGTGCACACGCCCCTGTGACTCCTTCAATGCATTCGGGAGGAGAGCCGTGACGAATCGAGCGAGATCGGTGTTTCGAAGCATCTCAGATACAAGCGACACGCGCTGGATGTTCTGCGCCGTCGATTTGTAGGGGCCGAGGAACGACCACAGCGTGTTCGGCCTGTTGTGTCATGGTTTGTCAGTACGGATACTCAAAAGGTTAACTGTGGGCTGTGGACTGTGCAGAAGCGAAGATACGGTCTTGGCGGAGAGGGCCGCGTGTGCCATGCCCGTCGCAGCCCATGCAGCGTAGGCACATGAGCGGTATGAAATGGTACACCAAAAATACAGACTCAGAACACCTGGACTGAATTGAATCAAGCCTTGCAACCAACACGGACACTCACTTGATTTCGAGAATAGACACCATCTTGGTGAAGTGCGGTGTCTCGTGGTACGGCAGAAACAGGGTCATCACTGCGTCGATATTGAACTCGTATACTCTGGAACAAACCACACATAAGTTTTCTGGGAACGGGAAGGAAGGGGTAACCAAGATGCATCGGACCCCTCCCACAATCTGCCAAACGCACCTGAACCTCCTCACCAACCACTCCAAGATCTTCCCCGTAGGCTGGTCCATCAAATACGGGCCCAGCATCCCAAGAAACGCTTCAATCGACCTATCCAGCTCATTCGCTTCATCCCCGGGCAACAACGTCCTGTCCGTCCCCTTCGCCCGATCGCTGAACAGCGCATCCGCAAACGCCTGCAATGCCGGCTCCACGCTGCACAGCTGCAGGAAAGCGTTCTGCCCTAACGCATAGATAGTGTCCAAGTCATATTGGTCCGCGTCGCGTCCGGTGAAAAGGTACGAGACGGTCGGTTTTCGCTTGCTTCGATCGGTGAAAAGGTGTGCGTTCAGAGACGCATTTTTTGCTAGTTGGTCGGCTAGGCTTGGCATTCAATCAACACAGGGTGGGTATTAATGAATGAATAGAGTGTGGGACCAAGGAAATGAGGTAAACGGAAATAGAGGTGGAGGGAGGGTGCAAACAGGCGCCGAGAGAATGGATTTCACAAATTTCGAGCACGTGCCTTTATTTGGCGCAAACGGTGATGGCAAGCACCGCGGGCGCGTGTTCGATAATTTCGGGCGCTTAAATGAAGGATCGCGCCGGGCTCGGGTTATTCGGTTGTTCACAAGAGGTCATTCCGATGGCGGCGAGGTAGTGATACATGTAAGGTAGCTATGGTACAGATGATGATGACAATGTCAGATGATGAGGCACAAGTTATGGCAATCCACTATTCTATGCTGACTCGGAAGCCTTCGTTCGAGCTCCCTTAAATAGCGTAGGCCGAGGAATCGCTCGCAGCTTCCCGAGAAGGTGCATCCTGGGTCTCGTGCTATTTCCGCTTCGATTCTCCCTGCACGTGGTCCCTCCATACACCCTTCCACCATGGCTCGACACGCGACACCTCCGCCTCAATCTCCTTCACCACTTCCCGTCTTCGCTTCCTCACTTTCGCATCTCCCCAACTCTCCACCCCGTCCAACTTCATCAAGAGCTTCAACAGACCCTCTAAGTATGCGTGTAAGTTGTAATTGGCCGAGGTGAACGCAAGCTTTCCCGCTGGTTGGCCATCGACGTCCATCGGCGTGGTGGTATCGACCTTTGATGGTGGTGGTCTGTTGACCTGGACAGTAACGTGCCCGCCGTCTGGCTTTTGGAAATCGAGAGTGGTGGGATAGGTAAACGCTTTCTTCATGTCCCTGAACTTTCTTTCGCATTCATCGATGGTCTGAAGGGACTGGCGGATGCGGTAGCGTTTTTGGATCCGGGAAGCTGCTTCTTCGTGTTTCTCGTTGTATTGCGGTTTGGGTGTGGGAGCACGTGGGGGTGGGGGACGTTGTTGGGGAGGAGACGGTGATCGTCGAGCGCGGGCATCCTCGGAGTCGTTAACGGGCATCCGACTAGGAGACTTGGAGGCGGCACGACGCTGAGCATCCTCTTTGGCCTTTGCGAGATTGTCAGTAACGAGAAGTTTCAAAATCGCCTAAAAACTCACCTTCGCAGCTTCTTCTGACCTCTTCGCCTTTTCTCTCCGCTGCTGCTTCACCGGCCTTTGTTGTTCATGGATCGCCTGACGCCGCGCATCCTCCTCCCGCTGCCTCTGCTCCAACCCCTCCTGCCACTTCCGCTCTTCCAACGCCCGCTGCTGCTCCTCCCTCTCCCTCTGCGCTCGTTCCAGTTGCTGCTGTCGCTTCCGAGCCTCCAGATACGTCCGTTCTCGAGGGCCAAACTCAGAGTACTCGTCATCGTCATAGTCGTCGTCTTCATCAGGCAACCACTGCGCCCTCCGCGCCCGCTGCTCCGCCAACGCCCTGGCTCGGGCCTCCGCATGTGGGTCCCGTTGCGGCTGACGATAGCCGCTCGGTCGGTAGTAGTTCTGCTCGGGTACGTAGGAAGAGTAGGCGGACGGGTCTGCCCCGCCATAGCCAGGTCGATACGAAGGGGACATGGTAAGAGATATGTTGCGTCGCTTGGTGTTAGGTCGGTATCGAACTTCTTGGGAGTTTAGGGGCCGCCTTCTCAGACGTTTTATCGTCCCGCCCCTCTTTTTTCTCGAGGTTTCCGTACATTTCTCGCCGATTGTTTCAGGACGGACTGTGGAGGGAGGAGGAGAAACTCGAATTTGCTGGAACTTTGCCATTCTCGGAGCTATAATGACCAAGCATGATTACGTAGCTTGCGCAAGTGGCCTTCCAAGTTTCATCGATCCTTTTCGAGCAACTCCTCTGTACGACGATATATATAAGGACCTGAGATGTCCTCGAAGGTGTCCTATAGCAGTACTCAAGACGTTCGTGACCGCAGACGCTCGGCAGGTTGTGCGTAGGCGCCTGATGCCCCGGAACGGCAACGGCAGACGCGTCGCGTCGATGCCGTTCTGCCGATCTATTTATTGACATGCCGGCTCGGCAGTTCGCATCCCGCCTGCGTCGGGGTCGCACGGTATGTAGGGCTTTGGCCGAGGCGCACATGCCAGCGAGGATTCCTCCGAGTCACCTCCGTGTTCCTTTCCATCCGACTCCCGAGCCGGTGACTCGAGCTGCATTTCTCGCTTCGCGCAGGAACCTTTCTAGCAGGCTCTGTTGGATCCTGGGGAACAGGGATAATCAGGCCAACCGTCTATCTGCTATGCGCTTGCCGCTTTGGTGACAAATATGGATTATCAAGCTCTCCAGATACCGTTAATTGGTACGCGTCGCGAGCACGATGCGCAGCTAGAGTAGCTCGTATGTAAACGCGATGTAAACGCGATGGCAACCATGTATACTCGACACGTCCTGGCCGAGGAATATACTTGCCACACACGGAACTGCGGTTTGGTCATTCTTGTACGCGTTATGCAGTGGACTCGAGTCTCGCAATCACGACTTCCGAGGGAAATCCGCCGAATGCGTTCGTCATACATACTCTTTTCTCTTGTCTTCTTGGACTCTTGCATCTTTCATTGCCGGCGTCGGATGATTACCATGGTCTGATGCCTATTCTAATACTGCGGGCAAGTCTTGGGTCATAGTCGCCTTTCTAACCGCACTGTCAGCCAATACCCTGGGGTGACTCATCAAATCTGCCTGGCATCAAAGTACCGTGTAACCGAACATGAAGCCTCTGAAATCAAATAAATAGAACTAGCGCCATTCACGGCCTGCTGTAAACCGCTTCCCTCTCTTTGTCTACTCCCAACCCAAGGGCGTCCCAAACAGCACTTCTCCTCTCTTCGCTTCGATCTCAGCCTAGTCTCAAGACTCCAACAAACAGCCCAACTCAGAAAGATGTTCAGCGACTTTTACACCCTGCCCATGGCTTCCAACGGACCATCTCCTATCATCACCTTCATCCCTTCCAGCAGGTTTGACGACAAGGGCAGGCAGATGCAGTTCGTCGAATCCGACATCCAACGCCAAGAGCGCCTCGCGTTCCTCAAGATCTCCAAGGCCACCAAGCAAGCCGGCTGGGCTTCGCTCTCCGAGCCTTCAAGCGGTCGCACGAGCCCTACGTCTTCCGTAAGTACACGCCTCCCACCTCGACTCATACATCCCAACTCATCGAAGCGCGGTATCTCTCAGATCCGTAGCATGCGCTCCGCCTCCTCCTCAAGCTCCTCGCTCTCGAGCTCCCCAACCAACTCGCCTTTCTCCGACGTTCTCGACATAACCAACACGTGTCCGGAGCCTTTCCTCTTCTACTCGTCGCCTCTCCCGTCCTCCGGGTCTGCTTCGCCCAGTATGAGTCTCTTCTCGCCCGCACCACTCCCACCATCAACCACGAGCGCTGCCGGCGCCGGATCCTTCAAGCGAAGCCACAGGCGCCAGTCCTCCTCCCTGCACGGTCTACACGCGATTCCAGAGGAAGACTAGCGCCACCGCGCCCCCACCAACCTCTTTCCACCAGGGAGCTTGAAAAAAAATGAACTCATCCGAACGAACTACCCTGATCGACTCTTGAATTCATGAAATCATCCCCGCCACCCCACCCCACTCCGACCTGCACGCGGTTTGCACCCTAGAACCCGGACGCGGCGCCTTAGCCCCGCTCGGCGCGCATCACCACGCCCACCGTCCACAGCAATCCCCCGTTCGTTCATTCGTTCGATCCAGCGGCTATTGTGATTATGCATCTGGGCGCCTGACTCGCTCTGCCCTGCTTTTCGCCTATCTATCCATCCCATGTCACCCTCGCTATTTTAGACGCGAACCCCAACTTCCGGCATCTCCAAGTGTACTCCAAGTCTTACTGGATCCACCCGCTGCAGGCCAGCCGGCCTAGGGTAATCCAGGCTTGGTACTCGGGTCTTCGAAATCTATTTGGATCACCTGTCCACGTACCCCACCTCATGCTGTCTTTCCTTCTCATACATACCCAATTCATTTCCCAACTTCGGACCGCGCATCCTGATATCGCATTGTACACTGCTTTCTCCCTTCAACCAACCGGCGCGTGTCGTCGTATGAACCCCCACTCATGGCTTCATTTCGTTTTCTTTATTTCGTTCTTGCCTTTTATGAGTAGATTATACCCCCCACTTCCCCCTGCGCTGGTCCTGTATCACAATCGCATTACTACTCAATGAACCTTCGATTATCATCGATCTTAGAAGTGGCCTAGCACATATCATAGCTTTTCGAATCATCCTTATCCCCCAATCATCATCACCATCTGGCATCATGATCATGTTCACGCTTTGCTGGTTCGTACCTTCCCCATGAAAAGTGAACGATGCTCAGAGTGCCACTCCAACTGTATTCCGAAGCCGAGTATCGCGAAGGTTAGCAGGACTGGCGCTTATTCTTGCTCGGCGAGATGCAAAGAATACATTGAGTGACTGTGATCAATTGTATGGAGAAGCAAGAGGTGGAGTTCTCACTATGATCATCTACCAGAAGCAGTATCATGCTTTCCGCATGCTCATAAGTCACAGGAATTGTGCACAGTGATGCACATATCTCCCACTATAACGCCGGTACCTCACCAAGGGCGCCACACCTTTACCAGAACCTCAACCCTCAATTGAGCCTGAACCTAATTGCGTGCATCTCCAATACCGCTTTACGCGTTCCAACACGCACAATCCGCGTACATACCATATAATCGAAGCCTAAAACGGAGAAAGGAAGGGGCAACCCGAGGGCCACACGAATCCAGGGTCCAGCAGGATTCCGACGATGATCACATCCGCGAATCGATCCACTGTGAAGAGTCGTCGGAGTGGAAGTGACGAGAAGGCACCGTTTCAAGCGCCATAAACAAGGCCATTAGGTCTCCTGCCTACCCGCAGCGGGGAGGATAGCTACCGGCTGCTGAGATGCTGTTATCCCTCTGGTGATAATCACACCGGTCATGGGGACGATAAGTCGATAACCACCAGCCCTAAGGACGAAGCGCGCACAGAACCTGCCCGCTTGAGGCCTCAAGGCGCTCGAAGCAGATTTGCCGCGCAATCGATGCCCACCCAGCCATCAGAGCACTGTCCATCGGAATTAGGGGGTTTGCCGCAATTGGCTGCACATTCAGAGGCGTAGAACCTCAGAGTTGCATCCAAGAGGAATCCAGCGGCAGAATATCCAGAACCCCGAGGGCCAAGGACGATGAGAATGGGTTCATGTAAGTAATAGATTATTACTTACGCCTGGAAATGTGAGGCTGCAGCACAATGCCACACACAATACACGAGGAGGACGCGTGCTGTTGAGTCAACGACCACGCACGTATACGGTCGTTCGGGCAACAGTGGCCCGGACGGATTTGACTCGAGTTGTGCTTGTTATTGTAGTGTGCCGTCCTGCAATTAACATATATAAGGAGGATGGGATGGGACAAGTGGACTTACCCATCAACCGTCTTGTGCATTGTTTCCCTATTGTCAACTTACTAGAGCCGTCTTCTCGTCCATAGACTGTCCCTCACACTCCCACATCGCTCTCTTCGTATCCCTACCATGTCCATCGCTGTCCTCGCCCCCCAGCCTATCATTCCCGTCACAGATGTAAGCAACTCGCGCTCGATCCACCCCGCCACGGCGCTAAATCTTCTCCTCCCACAGGAACGCCTCAACTACCCCCTTGACGCGGACAAGGTCCACAAGGCCAAGATCAACGATTACAACGACCTCCTCGAGGACATCTTCCACCGCGAACTCGAGCTCGCCAAGCTCAAAGCCTCGCTCATCGACATGAAAGTCGAGATCGTCGAGGAGGCGCAGACCCTCGACACCACCGGCAACGTCATCCTGCCATCCAGCCTCCGCGGTGGCGAGCCCACCGACGCCTCCAAGTCCGACTCCAGCTCCGGCGAGGACGGGGAGAGCGACGCCGGCGCCAGCGGTCCTGCGAGTGGATCGGAAGAGGGCGCGGCGAAGAAGGGCGCGTTGAAGAAGCGCCGGGGGAGCAAGGGCAAGTCGAAGGGCAAGGGCAGGGACGCGACGAGGACGGAGGAGAGGGGCGCGAGCTGGGACTACAACTTGAATGTTGCTGGTGGGGCGAGGCGCGGGCGCCTTGAGGACGACGCGGAGGACCAGTAGAGCCTGCTTGCATCGTGCATTGAACTGACTTTGGTCTGAGACCCACACGGACATTAACCATCGCTTTAACCTCATTACATTACATACCGCATTGGTTCGTAGCAGAATATAACTTGTATTTGTGTTTCCGAGAAGAACGAGGCGAGAAAGCCGTGATTATGACGGTCAATAGACAAGAAAGCTCAAGGCGCTGGGAACTTCCATCAATGCGTCACGCGACACTGTCGACGCGACGCGCCGGCTCCGGCGCTTATTCGGCGCTAGCCGGACTCGCACCGCCAACCTAACGGTCTTCCAGCAGGGGAGATTGAATTGGGTGGTAGTACATTTGGTGGGTCTATATGCCAAGCGGGTGTCTCACTAATCTTCACCGAGGCCACGCTAAGCAGCTGGAACAATGGGGTACCACTTGTTGAAGATGTGCTCAGGATCATAGATCTTCTTGATAGCCTGAAGCCTTGGGTAGTTTTCCGCAAATGCATTCTGGGACCTGGACGAGGCTGCATTATGATCCAAGGATGGATGACCTAGAAGGGATGAGGGGAGGTCTAGATCTGCGTGAAGTAGTGTCGCATCTCCGTCAATAACATTGTAAGAGAAGAGCCGATTGAAAATCATCGCTTACCATGGCCATAGTTCGTATACCCCTGCTGCTCAGAAGCGCTGAGACTTCCTTGTCCGCGGAGGATGATCTCATGAACGTCTTTTGTAATTTGCCGTGCTTCGCCTGTTTTCTCAGGTCCGTCCACAGAAGCACCCCAGCGCACTGTGCACAGAATGTTGTGCGAGAGCTGACGGCGGAACGCTGTGGCTTCGGTGGATACAGAGTTGACCTTCGCGAGGGAGAAGAACTCGAAAAGAACCGCTGCTTTGAAGGTTCCTTGCTGGACAACCTCTGTTATCTTCTTGATTGCCTCGGCGGTCGATTCGTAGTGAGGGGTTTTCTGCGATATTCCGCTGAGGTAGTAGCAGATTCCGTGCTCGACTTTATCGCTCTTCAACAATCAAATCAGCTGAGTGTCTAAAAGGATCGCGACGACGATATGTCTTACCAGCATTCCGTTCAGTCGCTCGTAGGGGATCTCTTTGGCTCCCTCCTTGAAAGGTCCTGTGAATCAAATCAGACTATCATCCGTGAAGGGAAAAACAAAGAATGGCTACCTAGATCGTAGAAATCCTTGAAGTTTGCCTCCCCTTCCTCCTCCGATCCATTGAAGAAAATATACAATGCTATGACCGGCTTCCCTGAAAGAAGATACACTGTTAACTAGCCTGCTTGAAATCTTTGAGAGCGCCATTACCTTCAATAACCGTGCAAATTTGGTTCATGCCTTCATCTTCTTTGATGTTTTCCAGCCACTTCTTGGTGACTTGTACAAGCTTCTCCAACTTGGTAGGTGCGAAGATGATAGGCCCAGCAAAGACGGTCTTCCGCTGCGGGTGCAGCTTGTACACAAACTCCGCCACAACTCCAAAGTTAGACCCTCCACCACGAATCGCCCAGAAGAGGTCATTGTTCTCGGTCGCGCTCGCGGTAAGTATGTCACCGTTTGCTGTGATGATAGTAACCTGGATTGTATGAGCTTGGGGGAGGTAAATAAATCGGGTACTGATGAACCTACCTGCTTAAGGTTGTCGATAGTCAACCCATGGCGTCCACTCAGCCAGCCGTACCCGCCCCCAACGGTCAATCTGTGGAAGATTCAGATGAACGATCATTTAGCACACTGCTCACGGGTTGCACGGTGCATCGGTAACATACCCTCCGACTCCAGTCTGAAGCGATCAGTACAGTCATTAATCACATCGTCATAGGCAGATGAACAACGACAACTTACATGATTGACAGTGCCCCCAACAGTTGCCAGACCGTACTTGATAGCTTCCTCATCAACGTGCCTCCAAAGAGCGCCCCCACCAACATAGGCGAGTTTCTCCTCCTCATCGACTCGTACGGTCTTCAAGTGGCGGCTAAGGTCGATTACGAGACCACCTTCAGAGGACGATGCCCCAGCAGCGTTGTGCCCTCCTCCGCGAATGGCGATCGGCAGTTTATTCTTCTTGGCGAAGAGGATCGACTTGGAAATGTCGTCGGCGTCCTTGACGAAGACCACGACTCGAGCCTTGCGCTCGGCGTTCTTGGCCCAGCGAGCAATGGCCGACCCGTACTCGGGGTGCTCGGGAGTAACTACCTCGCCCTTAATGAGGTTTGCGAATGAAGCGAAGGTATCAGCCATTTCGAGGAGGATTGGGTGCTGTTTACCTATGATGAGTGGATCCAGTATTTATACTGCCAGTGCTGAGAAAGAACCAAGCTCAAACTATCAGTTATTGGGCGCTTTCTATCAAGCAAACAGAATAGAAGCAAGTAAGCATCACCTGTAACGTGGTGTATTTGAAATCCGGTTAAACGCTACCGAGTAGCGAGGGACCACAAATCAGCAACCACAATGAGTCGCAGCGATTCGGTTAAGTACAAGGGGATCAAGCTTGGACCTTTGCATTCGTGACATACCTCGATGACATGATGATCTTGAATAAGCGGCCTTAAGAACCGTGTTCAAGACTTCAAGTTGCTTTGACTTTTGATCGCATCGCAAAAGAAACATCACCTCGAGTAGGCTCTGCACAAGCACTGGGTCAGAAAACAGTGGAATGATGATGGAACGAACATCCTAAAGTATGCTATATGGTATGGCTTGCATACTACATGTCAACACTACTCGCTGAGCACCTCGCGAGCTACGCCCCCAGCAGTAAGGATTCCTAATTCTTCGGGGTCGAGATCGGAGTCTAGAAGCTGGGATTCCAACTTGGATACGTAGTTGCCATCGGCCTCGAGAGCCAGTGGAGGACCGACGTATCTAAAGCACTGTCAGCGGCGGTCGTAAAATTGTCAACAAAGGGGCACGCACAGCTTGTGTCGGAGAGCAAACTGTAAGAAGCTCTTCCAATAGGTGTCTCGCTGGAGAAGGTTCCCGTTCCCAATGACGACTAACAGCTCCTTCGCACGCGTGATCGCCACATTCATCCTGTTATTTCCTATGAGTAAAATAATGAGAAAGTAAACGGCCTGACGCACCTCTTCCGCTCATGGAACACGCCCAACCCCCTCCTTGCATCCTCCTCCAAAAACCTCGGGTTCGACCTCACACAGGAAATGATCACGACCCTGCTCTCCCTGCCCTGGAAGTCCTCCACAGTACCCACATCGACGGCATGCAACCGCTCCTTCCTCAGCTCCTCTCGCAACTTCCACACTTGCTCCCTCCAAGGAGCCATCACACCAATATGAGCCGGCCGTAAAGGCGGGGTCGAGAGGAGGTTGTCCGCAAGCATCGACTTGATGACATCCACGACCTTGCGTATCTCGCCCTTGTTGTACCAGGTCGCTCGCTGTTTGAAGCGTTGTTGTGATCAGAGGAGAACGATAGGAGAGGAGCTTTGAGACTGACCTCGTCGTTGGTTGCTTCTGGGTGGTTGTGTCCAATAAACTTGACAGGTAAATGTGGGGCGGAGAGGCCAGACCACATCACCGACCCATTCTTCGCACAAGGCTGTAAGGTATCATTATAGAACATAGCAGAAGGGGGCATCAAGATAACAGGGTGGCTTCGATAGTTCTGGAGGTGATGTGTTCATTAGCCAAGATAGTGAAAACTCGCGTGATTCGACATAGGAAGGGAGAAGTACGCACCTTAACAAGATTAGTAAAATGCCTAGGAGTAGAAGTAGCAGGTGAAAAAGTAGTAAAGCTTGAGTTATTAGTAGAAATAGTGGGAGAAGTAGCTTTCGAATTCGAGTTAGAGGTCGAACTGGGCAATTTAGGGAATGCTTCAATGAGTGACGAAAGTGAACGTTTGCGTTTCGGGATATAGAGTTGGCGCTCGAAAAGGCGTTCCAGGAGCGAGACATCGAGTTCGCCTGTGCGCGCATCTTCAGAGCAGATCATGGGTCCAACTACAGATTCACGACAAACGTCGATAGTCAGTACACATCACTGAGAGAAACGGGAATAGATTATAGAACTCACGCTGATTAGGGTCACCACAAAGTACAAGCTGTGGGATGGTCATGTCGGTATCCTGGGTATTATAGTCTTTATAGTATTTCGAATGAGTGATGACGACGGAAATAGGTATCAGGAGTTCGGGTTCAGAGCCTTGGCCAGCCTTGACTTGTGGTCAGAAAATGATTAGGGTGACATAACTAAGCAATGCGTACCTCATCGATAATGAGATGAGTCCAGTGTGGTTTAACGGGGGCTTGCAATTCACGATGGGGGTGGAAAGAATTGATGACTTCATCTTCCATTTCCATTAGACCGAGGTTGCTGAACTGTGCAATGACAAGATTGACAGCATCCATGCAGGATGTGACGACGACGCGGTACTTGAGGAACGTTTTCCAAGGCGGCATGGCATATCGATCGTTCTCAACGTCTAGTATCGCCAAGTTATACATCATCAATCTTCGAATCCTGGATGCGACTCACAGGTAAACTGCCGAATTTCGTCGGGTACTTCCGCAAAAGTCCTATTTCGATCATTCAGCCTAAACATTTCGGTAGGACTCAGGTGGCTTCGAAGTCGCTGGACGAGAGTGTCGGTGGCCGGGTTGGATGGCGCGCATAGGAGAATACACGCCTCTGGCTGGACCCGAAGGATCTGGAGCACGGTCTCAACGACAGTCCTATACACCATTACCTCGTCAGTTGCCCGATATTATGAAGGAGACGAACGCAACGTACCTTGTCTTTCCTGTGCCCGGCGGCCCGCTGATGAGGTAGGGAACAGGAGAATGGCTCAACGCGATGGACCTCACGGCCGACTAGCAAAGAAGAAAAAAGAGAGTGATTAGCTCGATCATTACACGAATGTTCGGGCGGTTGAATTCATAATACACACCCTCTGCTCGTCATTCAGCCCGAGGTCGTACCACTCCTTTGTCTTGATGACACCGTCGGCAATTTGCTCGCCCGTGCCGAACAATCGCAAATGCTCTTCCTCGGGGAAAATCCACTGTCGAGTTAGATTGAAGGGAGATGTTGGCAATATATTGCATGTAGGATCGCCCTTCAATGTCTTCTTCTTGGTGATGGCAGTGGTCCCCTTGATACCATTCTTCGAAGGCGAGGATTGCTGGTCGTCAGACACAAGTAATTCGGAGATTGTTGCGACTGCATGCTCCATGATACACAACGGCCTCGCATTCAGCATGAATGTCACGTTGAAGAGGTAAGGAAGGTGGTCTTGAGGGGTAAAAACGGGCAGGCCGTCTACGATGGTGGCCGTTGCATAGTTCACTTCGGTGTAAGCCTGAACGTGCTGTTTAAGAGTTGGACTCTGCAAGTCTGCAGTCGATTGTAAGCTTTAAGTCAGATAGGGCAGGTAAGGACACTTACGAACGAGGCCTTCCCTCTTCCTCACAACAGTAACCCTCCCTTCAAACGCCATCCCAGTTCCATAGCCAGAAGCGTACTCCTTGCCCAGATGGGGAGACCTTTCTCCCACAACCTCCTTGATCTCCACGACTTCTCTCATATGCACTAGATCCCCAATTGCCACACGCCCACCGAACTCGGTATCTCCTCGAACGCTGGGTACATAGAGCACGAAGGTCTCTTCCTCCCAATTCAGAACCCTGATCCCAGCTTTCCACAGGATAATGTTCTCCTTCTGGGTTGCCTGAGCGTCAAGCTCCCACCGCAGAAGATGAGTGAAATGCGCGCGGTACGTGTTTGGAGTCTTGGGTGGGAGCTGTTCAGGACGTCCTGTTGGAGTTGAAGGAGTCCTCGCCGATGGTAAACTTCGCGTGAGAGGGGGCGGTGGAGGGGGAAGAGCGAGGAGAGCAAGACTCATCGCTTTCTTGTGAGCCTTTTCCACTCGGGTCTGCGTTAGGTATTCCTGGAGGTACGGTGTCGATGGGAAAATAGGCATCGGCGGCAGCGGAGACAATTTATGGGGCATGGTTTGAATGTCTTTGAGGTATTGAGGTACGAATGGGTCTGCCTGAAGAAGACTTGAGAGGTATCGCGGTTGATAGAGGTTCATTTACTCACGTATATGTCGAGCTGATAGTCGAGAGGAAGTAGGCTAGGGTCCTCCACCTGATAGATATAGATATTGGTGTTTGAACTTCGAATAGATGAAAAGAAACATACCGCCTCAGCCTCCCTGACCTGCTCGCCTCGTACCGCCGCTTCTCCGTCGCCTTCCTCTTCATCTCGCTCGCTGATAGGAGACAGAACGGGGACATCATCCTCGCTTCTGCCCTTTGAGGATCCACCAGGACTGATAGTAGGCTGCGTGTCAGTCAAGTCTGGTGTCGGAAGAAGCGTTAACTTGAGGGATTCCTTGGGGTTGTTTCTGTCGTTCGCCTCGCTTCCTCTATTCTTGTCGCCCGGTGCCGTAGGAACTTTGATCGTAATAGCACGAGTCGGAGGGGCAGGAGTGGCGGCACCGCGTGCTGGCAAGAGGTCGGGACGCGATACAAAACCTGGAAGAGGAGCCAATCTCGACTTCCAGGACTCGTGGATCTCCGTTGAGGTGGACATCAAGGCGGGTGTAGTTGGGGCCCCGACGTCGTTGTGCGCCCATTGACCACTAGGATTTGGCGCGGGGAGGTGTGGCCGTTGCGGGGGCGGATGCATGCCTTGGTTCGTAGCATAGTACACATGCATTCCACCAGCAGTGCCAGGAGCGTACGTCGAGGAGAGATGAGGAGGAGTTGGAAGGCCTGGGGGCGATTGTGGGTAGTTGCCCCACGATTTCGATGGATGAACAGGGCTTAACTGCCCCTGGGCATGGTATGGCGAATGGATTGGCGATAGAGTCATGATTGAGTGGTTTGGGCTCGAGGGGCTGAGCATTACGGGGGTATGATATGGGCTGAGTTGCCCATGCGGGACGAGGAGGTGTGGCTGCGGCGGTACATGGAATGGCACTGGGACTTGCTGGTAACCAGAAGGAGCGTAACCGTGACCGTACCACCCCTGTGGATCAGGGTACGGGGCCTGGTATGGAGTATTATGCTGGTTCCTACTCATACTGCAGTTCAATGAGAACTAACTCTAATTTCGAGGAGTTGGGACGTACAGAAGCGATTGCTGGTGATATTGGTGGCTTGGAGGTTGCTGTTGAAGAAAGACGGGCCCTTTTTTGGCAGGATCTAGTCATGGGCACGAGTCAGACCACGGGACAGAGCTCGATGATAGGCGCCCATGCGCTCGCACCTGTGGGAGCTCTGTATGGCCCAGTGTAGCCATTTGGCTGGCGGTGCGTGTAATTGGTGCCCGGTTGTTGAATCATCGGGCCATAGAGATTATGGAGAATGTAGAGTGACGAGGAGAAGAAAAGAATGAGAAGAGAGACTATTATGCTCTGAAAGCTTTCTTTGTGCTGGGGATGAACATGGATGATGGAAGGAAACGAGCTGCCGCGACGCGCTGGCAGTCTGAACCGAGCTCGATCCGCAGTGCTGCCAAGGCGTCCACTCGTAAAATTTCTCAGTTAATACACTCCCAGTATCATCTGTTTTATCGAAGGATTGTAGACTGCACTTATGTCGGTTAAACACTCCAGTCCGAGCACATATTCTTGGCTTGAAAGTGCTGGTCTACCTTGGGCGGCTCCGGGCTTGCACGGCGGAACTCAGACCGCGCCCGTAATTGCTCCGGTTGGTGGCCAAATTGGGGATTAGCCCCTATGTCAAGTTACCCCACCATTCCAGGCAATCCATTTCGATTGCTCCTTTGTTTAAACGTTCACTGCCACCCCTCGGCGCAGAAGAGGATGGGCTCTGGAAAGGCTCTGGACTACGCTGAGCTGAGCATATCATATGAGATTCTAAACTATAAACTTGTGCTCCGGGAATTTAAATGATGGAACTGGAGTGACCATAACAGACCCCCAAAGCGGCTGGCCTCTAGCCCTGTATGAAAGAGGAGGAAAGAGGTACCTCTTTCAATGCTAATAAGCTGCATGCATTTAGGCACCACGTCGGTCGGGGGGGAGGTGCAGTCGTCATTGAGTGACCTGATCATGAGTGCTAACTTCTAAGCGCCCACGACGGCTTTTCAATTTTAGGTGCCGATCCAATCGCCCCTATGAATCGGAACGCCGCCTTTTTTCTCCTCCGCTTACTGCGTTCTCCTCGCATGTCCATTCACGTTGAAAGTAGCCCGGTGACCGCCCTCGTGTTACCTTAGCATCGTCCAAACAGGGCAGCCGGCAAGCTCGGTGGTACCATAACAGTGTGCTTGTGGGCACCTTCTGAATACCCCTGATCCCTCAAGGCTTCGTTCCCTGAGGCAAATGTATTGCATGAGGAAGTCATGTCATACGAGGTCCCGCTCAAATGCCGCGGGAAGCATTAGCAAACTGGGCATGTCAAAGGTAAGTGTCCACCAAATGAGCCCCATTTTCCCGGAGACTCATTCCAAGAGCTGAGAAAAATGGAGATTGCCATCCCAGAGCATATAAGTACTTTAAGAATCCTCAACTCTTTTACCGACCTAATACAATGACATTCTCAGTGCAGCAAGCTCTCTTGCTCGATTTCCTTGCGGGCATTGTAAGTCTTCCTGCGCTCTTGGTATCCTCCGTATTCATGCATATCGCCAGGGCCTGCATCTGTATTGCCAAAGATACGAGCCGGAGAAATACTGGGCGGTATTAGGCGTGGTCTCGCTACTTCCCATTCTACCAGCTTACCTACTGAGCTCAGACTTCACTTCTTTCTCCCACTGCTTTTTCTTGGCCTCGGTGGTGTTTCTCTGCTCGCTGTTCACCTCAATTATACTATACCGCCTGTCTCCGCTGCACCCACTGGCAAAGTATCCTGGCCCTCCGCTCTGGCGCATCACTAAGTTCTCAGCTGCCTGGTATGGTGCCCAGGGCAGGTACCACATCAAGCTAAAGGCTCTGCATGATCGGTACGGGCATATCGTTCGCATAGGTAGTACTTCGATGCTCCACTACTTCATTATGACGCTCATTCCTCCTTTATTTGCTCAGGCCCCAATGAGCTCTCCATCATTGAAAAGGATATGATCCCGTTCATCCTCGGTCCCAAGGGCATGCCGAAAGGACCTCGTACGTGGCCTCATTTTCATTCAGTGCATGCTCTGCGCAACCAGGTCACTGACTCAAAGCTATAGTGTGGGAAGGCCGCAGATTGTTGCCTTCGAAGAACTATAATGTCAACAACTCGCTCATTGGCGTCCGCGATTTGCAAAGACACTCTGCCCTCCGGGGGCCATGGAACAAGGCTTTTGGTACTGGGCCGCTCAAGGATTACCAGGAAATGCTTCTTGCGAGGGCGAATTTCTTACAAACAAAACTAGAGCAGAGATGCGAATCGAGTGAAGGAGGGACTGACCGAATAGATTTGACCGAGTGGATGACCTTTTTCGCGTGAGTCGGATCGCAACAATGCGATGACTTGGCCAATGGATTCTGACAGATTCTGACCTTTTGACAGGTTCGATTTCATGGGAGATATCGCGTGAGCGTTCCTTCCTCTCAAAACCCTACTTAATATGATGACTAACTTGGAGCGAAGTTTTTCAAGTGATTTTTCATTATTGGCTATTGGCGATCTGCACGGGTTCGTCAAAAATATGGCTGCTGCACAGTGGTAAGCCCATCTGCTACGGTTCGTCTTCAGAGGCACGACCGACGTTCGATAGGCTTCCAACGATTCTGCAGCACGTCCCTTGGCTTGCAAAACTCGCGCGAGCAACGCCGTTCGTCGGCGGCACCCTTCGCAAGTTCGGCGACTTCGCCGTGGAACAAGCAAGGAGACGAGCCGCGAATACGACACTGAAGAAAGACCTCTTTTACCACTTGGTACGATAAATCCACTAATTCCCATACCTCACACTGGCAGCAAATTGACCTGTTTAAATTTGGTGTAGCTCCAGGCCGCCGACCCAGACTCTACGTCCAACCCACTTCCATTCATCATATCCAACGCCGTGCTGACTATCCTGGCTGGCTCTGATACTACATCATCCGCACTTTCCTCAACATTTTACTACCTACTCCGCAATCCCGGGACCTACAAGCGATTGCAAGGAGATATTGACGATTCTTGTGAAGGCGACGAAATCCCTTCTCCGGATCGGCTTGCTCACCTCCCCTATCTCGATGCTGTCATGTGAGTCCCTCATCCTGCTGGTACCTTGATTTTGTGGGCGGCTGGGAGAATTTTGTGCGCTTAAACCGCACTCTCTGGGCTAGAAACGAAGCACTCCGGATGCAACCACCAGTGCCCACATCGATCCAACGGGCGCCGATGAGGGGAAGTGGGGGTAAGATGCTGGGATCCTTGTAAGTCAGACGAAGCCAACCAAACGCATTAACCCCCCAAGACCCTCCTTTTGCTAACTGCCCTTAATGTCAGGTTTATTCCAGAAGGAACGAACATACAAGTGCCCCCTTATGCCATCCATCGAGATCCAAGATATTTCTCCCCCAACCCCGACTCTTTTTGGCCTGACCGATGGCTGCAGCGCGGCTCGCTCTTACCCTTGAACGAGGAAAGGATAGCAAGTGACCGCGAGACGAACGGCTCGGATATAATGGGCGTAGAAGTCGTGACGGAAAGGGATGCTTTCATCCCATTTGCTACCGGACCTACAGGGTGTGTAGGGAAGCCTTTGGCAATGATGGAACTCAGATATGTAGTGGCCTTGCTCGTCAAGAAGTTCGAAATGAGGTTTAGTGATGGATTCAAGGCAGAGGAATGGGAGGCGGGATTGACGGATCGGCTGACTTTGTTTAGAGGGCCATTATATGTCGAATCCACAAGGAGGCAGAGTTAGAAGTTGATTGACCTCCAGCTTTGTGCTGAATTAAACCTAATATATGGCTGCACGAGAGTATACCATGTGCCCAACTTACCCAATGATCATCAATGGTGTGTGTCCCAGTACTCCCCTCTGCCGAGGACAAGGGATCATGAAGCTCAAAACACAAACGGAGGCCGGCGAAGGCGCGGGCGTACGTCACACAGCCTCCGCCTCTGTCGGCTCAGCTGATTATGCTGCTCGCGGCGCCTTGATGTTGCGCATGCTGCGAGTAGACTGGATGGGTCCAAGATTTGCGTTAAATGGCCGGTCGGTGGAAGTGCAGTCATGGTTGTGGTTGGGCGCTCTGAAATCTGAGTTCTAAGCACCCACGGCGGCTGAAAAAGTAGGAATGCACACTGACCCAACAAGCGCGCACGGCGCCTATTTTGATTCACATCTGATAGAGACAAAACTCCACAAAAACAAAAGAAAAAGTTCGATACGAAAGCATATAGTCCAAAAGTACAAATCCTCCAGTCTAATTGCGAGTGTGTACGCAAACTGGTCCCACTAAAGTCCTAGGCATCTCTGACTCAGGCGCCGTCGTAATGGGGTCCGGTAATCATGTCGTGGTCTCCGTGGCGGGATCAGGCGACGTTGCCGTGGTACTGGGTCCCGTAGTAGGTTCGGTGGTGGGCTCAGGAGTCGGTTCAGGCGTTGGCTCAGGCTCGGGGCCAGGTGCCACCGTGCGGAACGTTTCAAGAGCGGCCTGCAGCCTCTCCGCCTGTCCAGGCGTAAACTCCGTCATACACGCATCATCCGAATAGTCCATAAAGTTATCTAAAACCCAACCCCAAATTTAGGTTAACACCTGCCTTAGTTAGGAGCAAAGTTCAGGCACTCACGGATAGGATCAGCGCCAGCCTGCGTCGGGCAAGTGTCCCTTCCAACAGGGCACCCAAACGCCGGACTCCTTTCCGCAGGCGTATCATCCACAAAGTCCCCCGACGCGCCTGTAACACAGCTCCCGCCCTGGAACGTATGATACAGCCCCACCCAGTGCCCCGCCTCGTGCGTCAGCGTCTGCCCAAGATCGAAGGGCACCTCCGTGCCCCCGGGCACAGACGAATACAATATTACAACCCCGTCGTCGAGGGGGAGACTCTCCACGTCCCACGGCCACGTCGAGTATCCCAGCAGTCCACCATAGTCTTCGAACCTGTACACCAGATACATGTCAGCACGACAAGTTCACCTTGAAGTATATCGTTTTTAAGCAGACGTACCCAACAGAGTAGACGTTCAAGTCCCGGGGTCCACCTTTATGCAACGCCTCCTTCATCGCAGTCTGATAATCCTGTCCGCCTTCAGGGTCCGCCTTGCTAAACCAATCGGCGCTGCGTATACGGTCTGTCTCCGCCAGAACCCACGACACGCCCGTGCTCGCATACGCAGTGTTCAGAACGTCCACCTGCGCCGTGATCTGCGAATCCCTATATCGCATATGGAAAAGCGCCGACAATAAGCGCCCGAGATACTGAGAGTTGAGAAGGACGTCAAACGTACGGAATATTTCCTCCACTGAGCGTATCATCCTTCGTAACGACATGCCAATAGACCTACACAATATTCGTCAATGCTTGCATACCGCACCATCACATCCCACAAAAGCGAGGCAAAAGTATATGTACATACCTTCAACGGCGCAGCCTCCAACGCAGTCCTGTTCCCCCGAACCCTATTCACAGCAAAGCTATTCTCAACCTGCACAACCTCACTCTGCGATATATCCGTCCCACAAATCCTCTGCCTCGGCGCGCGCACGTTCGGCGCAGCAAACGCCGACACCACAGAGAACGAGACACTAAAGAGCTTTGTCAGCAGCATTGTAGCACTGTCGACGTTGGGCAGGGGAGATGCTAAAAAAGGGGAGCGGGAGGTGTAGCTGGGGCCGAACAGTGAAAATACTAAAGAACCCAAGTAACCCACGCCAGTATTTAAGCAAAAGCCCCAGGACGACATGGGAAGCGAGAAACCAAGATGCACGGCCCATCTCCCACTCTGCCGGCATACCTGTCCTCCAAACCCACCCAACAAACGAGCCTCAGAAAGCCATTCCAGCTAAACCGTACTCGCATATACGGCACCACAAAGCTTCCCTCAATTCAATACCCAGACGATTCCGGATAGATAGATGGTATAATAGTAGCATTCACAACTCAACGAGACCACGCCTTACCCATCGAGCTCAAGCAGTTCAGCGATACCGCCACAATCCCCCTCCAGCAAGCATGGGGATAACCGCCATTAATAACCCCCAAGGACGATAGAAGCCTCGAACACGCATCTCACCCGTACATCCTGGAACATAGAACTCACCAGCGAGACGCCCACCCCGCCACGGCACAACCGCGAAGCACCCCAACCACATAACACCATTGATTGCAAGCGCCCTGGCACCGCAATTCCTCAGCAGAGAACCCAGGAACACGGCATGGCGCACGCGCGCCTCTATACAATACTCAGAGATAAGCTCTCTCGTCAGAACAAGAAGTAGAGAAGCGGTTGGGTAGATGTGTTGGAGAAGCGCTTAAAGCTCACGTAAAGACAGGCATTACCTATTTCATCAGCACTTTAAGGCCACTTATGGGCCTGGAGAAGGAGAACGAAGCGCCCCCGGAAAGCTGGGATGGCCAAATGAAGGTAGATAGCCACGAGGATAGCAGCATTGCTATCTTGGGCAGTGGCATAACTTCCCGATGGTTGTAGGACTTCAGTATGGCTTGTAACGTTGTGGCTACAACTGGTAACAGCTCAGTGCAGATGGTAACGATGAAGAGATGAGTAACCACTGTCCTCAAAGTCATTCTTGACTCACATACCACATTGTATTGCTTCGCATTTCAAACCCCTTTCGTGCATCCGGCTCCTCGAAAAACTTCGAGGACCTCTCTAACGGAGACTGTAAGCCGTTCAAAGACGTGAGCCTTTTTCAAGGCCAGCAGAAACAAATACAACATGGCTCATATGACGGCGCGCGGTAACGCATCGGCAACCTGGTGCGGACATGACGTGTGTTGCGCATCAAGGCGCAACCCTAACCTTAATGGAACGATGACGGCACATCGAGTTGAAAGTGGTGAAATTCCAGCTATTGGATGCAGTGAAAGGGATACAGAAAAACAAGCAAATACGAGACCATTAGTACCCTAGCAGCACTGCGAAGCAGCCAGCATTAGCGAAGGTATGGCAGACCGCAGCGAAAGGACACATACGTTCACACATTTACTGCTTCTTCTCAGCGTTCTTTTCCAACTTCTCGAGCTCGGCCTGCTTCTTGGCGACCTGGCGAAACATCATCAGCACCTCCGTTTCCCGCAGCATAAGATCCTACTGACTTCATCCCTGAGCTTCCTGATCTGGTCCTGTTCGTGCTGGTGGATGTATTGATCTAATAGGGGAGTCTGAATACGTGGCCCATCGTCATCGACCGCCAAACACACCTTCGTGGGCCTTCTCCTTCTTGCTACAAAACATAACAGCGCATGAGTACAACATTCACAAAGACCACGGGGCACCAGCCAACTTACCTGAATCCCTTGGACTGTGCGACAGAGCCCTCGGCACGTCCGGGAACAGTGTACATCCTGACGGCTCCAACAGCAGCACGACGGCTGGAGGCTGCGACAACAGCGGTTCTTCGGAGAGCAAGCATCGTAGATATGAGTCGAGTGGTGTGGTGGTGGTGGTGGTTATAAAATAAGAAGGGGAGAGACAGCTGGGCGCGGTGGGCGCGCCTGGCGTGGCCCAGGCTGCTGACCAATAGGAGCGCGCCGGGTCGTTCCGTGTAGGCGTCACGCTTTTCGCCAACATCCATCTGTCTAGAACGCCTTTTCGTCTCGTCCAAGCCCACAATGTCCGCCAACCTCCTCAGAATCGCTGTGCGTCGCCCGAGAACCTCTACTTCCAGTGCCGGAACTAAATTTTCAGCGTGACCAGGCCCGCCAGGCCTCCAGGACCCGTGGCTTCGCCTCGTCCGCTGTCGCTCGCAAGGGCAAGTCCACGTCTCACCCAGCCGAACCCCGGACTAACCTCCCCCACACCCCAGACCTCGTCCAGGACCTCTACCTCCGCGAAATCAAGTCCTACAAGCCCAGCCCCGTCGTACGTCCCACCCAGCGACCCCAACCCCAACCCCAGACTAACCAGCAGGACAGGCCAAGGATGCCCACGTCGGCGCCGTAAAGGCCTTCGCGCTCCCCCCCGCGCCCAAGGCCCCCTCCCTCCCCGCCGACCTCGCCGCTGAGCTCTCCGCCTACGACGCCGCCGAGCCCGTCCCAGCTTCCACCGTCTCCGCATCCGCCGACGCCCCTGCCCACGAGTCCACCGGTGCCGACGCCTTCCTCACCTTCCTCGAGGCCGATGTCCCCAAGCCCGAGGCCCACCATTGATTGGTCACCTCGAAGAGACAGTCAGACAGTCATATAGAGAGAGGAGTGTAGTGGTTGGACCGTTGGATGTAGACGACCCGAATTAAAATCCGTATCCACCATACCCCTTGCATTTCAAACACGGATATTCAAGCTCGAATTGCGTTCGTTCAGAAGACAGACTGCGGAATAGGCCGCCTATGCCACGCAGGCAAGTTTTCCTGGCCAACTTTTCTAGACCATGTCTTCCTACAGGATCCCCAGACGTCAGAGAACCTATCAGAAGTGGCCTTCCAAGCGCGTTTTCGCTCCACAACCTCGGGCAATCCTGTCAAGCAAAGCTTGCTATAAGAGACACCAGACTTTCCAACTCGCCTGGCACCAAGCTTCGTCTTCATCCCTGTTGTCCCTCCGCGAGCAGCTTCTGGACATGATGGATCCCGTTTACGACAAGACAAGGTAGAGGCTGTAGAGCACCCCTCGGGAAATTGTCCTAGGGTGGTCGGTTGCAACTATGTAACACATCCCACAGCACCACGAGGATCGCTTACTCTCTCTGGAGCGTCAGGAGGGAAGGGGAACTGACTTTGATTTGACCATGGTATCATACATCCCGAGACATCCGCCGGTAGCAGCGAGTTCTTGCCTCCGCTTCGCCCTTCTTGACTAAGACCAGGCAACACGACCCACTCCAACTTGCAGAGCGACTCCTGCAAAGTCCATTCTCGTCACTCACAATAAATAGCACACCCAAAATCCCAGAAACCCATCTACATCTATAAAAGAAAAATCCTAAGGTACACATTATATCTAGGGGGCATTGAGTATACGGAATCGTAAGTAGGTAGTGTGTGGTTGGTGTATATGCAAAGCTGATCAGTATATATGGTGTGTCGGGAGGAAGGAAGGAAAACAACGAGAGCGAGCCTAAAAACTACGTATAAGAATAGTGAGAGGGGGGGTAGAACAAGGCCATGCAATGCAAGCATATTCCGAAAACAACATCCGCGTCGGGGGAGGAAGACATGAAAACGGGACGCGATTTTTAGGGGGGAAGACAAGGGGGTAAGAAAAGGGAAGCAGGGGATAGCGATGGAACAAAACCACTGTCCTCCTCTACGAGAAGAAATACAGCGACTTGCGAATATCCCGCACATCAAACGACCCCTTCTCCGGAAGCGGCGGCAACACAGCCGTCAAATCCACAAACTTATTCATCAAATTCCTCTCCGCCTCCATCCTCGCCCTCCTCTCCTCCACATCCTCCTCCACCGCCTCCACACTCCCCTCCACACCCTCACCCTCCTCCTTCACAAGCTCCCTCTTCGCAAGCGCCTTCAACGCCTCCTTCGCAATCTCCTCATCGCTCGGCATGCGCGGGGCCGCACCGTCCACGGTGCCCTCGACGAAGACGACGTCCTCGCCCAGCATATTGCGCTGGGGACCGGCCTCAGGAACCTTGTCCACAACCTCGATGAGGTTGCCCAGGAGCGAGTACGCCTTGGCCTGCTCCGGCGTCATCTTGACCTTCACACCCGCCTCCACAAGCCTCTTGTTAAGGGTCGTGTTCTCCTGCAGGTGCAACACAGGGATAAGGTAGCCCCTGTAACGCTCCAGGAACTGTTCGCAAAACAAAAATACCAATGTCAGCATGCATGGTTCACTAAGCAAGAGGAGAGAAAGAAGAGACGCGTACCTCATCGTGCAGCCGCTTCAACATATCCGAGCTGTGCAGGTTGATAAACGTATCACGGATGATCGTCGACAACAAGTCAATATCACACGCATGCGTCCAATACGAATCGTGGACAGCAGCGAACGTCAATCCCTTGTTGCTCGCCTCGATCGCACTAAGCATCATATGCGTCGCATCCAGACTATGCACAAAGTTCGGCGGGAACGCCGTCGCCTGCTTGACCGTATTGACTACCAAAAATCACCCTGTCAGTCACCACTCAAAATTCAACAAGTTGGGGAAACACACCTTCAGACGCAACATTAGGATCCGAGATAAACACGCTCTGCAGGTTCGTCATAACCTGCTTGCGTATCGTCTTCCTATACGGCTGCACAATCGGCAGCCCAAGCGCCGTCGTCCAAATCACGCTCGTCATCTGCTCCTTCTTAAACGCCGACGCAGTGACGCGCACACCCCCCCTCCACATCTTCCCCTTCTGCTCCCCCTCCCCTTCCAACGCCTGCTGCTGCTCCTCCGCCGCCGCCACAGCAGCAGCAGGCTCCTTCTTCCCCCTCCCCGCAGCCTTCCCCTTCCGCGCCTTCTGCATCTGCGTCCTCCGCGCCTCCACCTCCTCCTTCTTCGCCCTAAACCTGTCGGGCGAAATCGACTTCGAAATCACCCTCGCACACAAATTCAGATAATTCTGAATCTCCTTCGCACCCTTAAACGCCTCCCCAATACTCATCAACACATTCTTCGCCAAATACGCCGACGCATCCCAACACACCGCCTCGCTCAAATCGCCCCTATCCTTCAACTGCTTCTGCAGCTGCTCACGGGCACCCACAAACGTCACCCCATACACCGTCGTCATCACCGTCTGCTTCACCAACTTCCTCGTAATCTTCCCCACAAGCGCCTGCGCAATCTCATTCCCCAGCGCCGCATCCCTCTCAATAATCTTCTCCACCTTCTGCCCCACAAACGTATACACATCACTCGGCCTATCCACAGGCGCCAGATTCACCTGCGCCGCACCCACACTGTCTCCACCCATCGCAGCATAATGCTGCAGCCCATTACACGTCCCGTCCTGATGCACGGGCAACGAGCTCTCAAAGTTGAGCGGGTCCCCGCTCTCCAGCGCCGCCGTGAGCTCAAAGCACACCGCAAGACACTGCCACGGGTCGTCCGCACCCATCCACCACCGCTCCCCGGTCATCGGGTTGTGCGCGCTGTCCTTGATCTTGTCCACCCGCTCGTGCACCCACTCCACGCGCTCGTCAAAGTCCGCCTTGTCGAACCCGTACAAGTTGGCGAGGTGGATCTTGAGCCAGCGGAAGCCCCGCACGCCGAGCGGCTTCGCCTTCGCGAAACGCAGGAGGCCACGGCAGAGGTCGTCGCCAATGTGGTTCAGATGCACAGGGATCGGGTATGCGCGCCCGCGGAAGTCCAGATTGTGCGGGAAGTAGATCGTTTCGTTTGCGAACTAAAAACACACCATCAGTAAGAGAGAACACATAGAAAACGAGAGATAAATGAGACTCACGGCTCGTGCAATCTCAATCTTATAATTCACACTGCACCGATCAGAATGGTTACCCGCCAACGCCTGCTGAAACGCCCTCATCTGCTGGATATGCGCGCTCTGCGCCGCCAGATCCGTCTCGTCCGCAGGCGGCGTCGGCTCAGGGTGGTCATACACCGCCGGGGGGATCTTGCCCACCCGCTTGCCGGTATTCCACACCTCCAACACAACATCGAAGACCTGCTTATTGATGTTCCACGGCGTGCGCCCGAGCATGTTCAGGCCCTCCATCACGAGCTCGATGTTCCCCTTCGCCACAGCTGAGTCGATGTACTTTTCCTGCTCGACGCTGTCCTTGAACCGCATGAGGTGCGCCCGGCTGAAGAGGTATGCGCCCTGGTTCGTGCCGACCCAGGGCTTGGGCGGGATGAGCATGGGGAGGTAGCGAGGGTGGATCGTGCCTTTCAGAGGGTCCTTGGCGATGCGCTCCGTAACGGCACTGTTGACCTTGATAACACCAAGTTTCGTGCCCCGAACGTACTCGTACCCGTGGTAGAACGCCGGTTGATTGTCATACCTACAATGCTAGTCAGCCACCATCGTCACCGAAAGAGAAATCGAAAGACACTCACAAAGGTTTCCCTGTATTCCTATCCGGCGCGGTCTTCACCACCTTGGCAACATCCATCAAACACTCCAAGAGGACACCTCCCACCTGCGCCCGAGTAAGCTGGGACCACTGCGCCGTCCAGTTCTCGGCGACACCCATCTGCTTCGCGGTCGCCAAGCGCCGCTCATACAGATTCGAGTACCCAAACTCCGTAAAGACGTTCTCGTCCGGCTTCGACGTGTCCGGCATGGTGATATTATTCGCGCGACACATGCGGGCCTTGTACTCATTCTCCACGGCCTTCCCGATGGACACGATCGCGCGCGTCGTCTTCATCCCAGCCGCAATACCTCCCGTACCCGTGAGCCGCATCACCTCGAGAATCGTGATCATCGACAGGCGGTCCGCAGCGACGAGGCTCAGGTACGGCGTCAGCTCCGTATGGTGGTTCCTAAACTTGCCCTGGAACTCCTCCTTCTCGATCATCTTCACCTCCGCCCTGAGTTTCTCGCTCAGCTTCTCGTGCCAAGTGTACATGTACTCCTGGAGGACCTTGTCCCGGAAGCGCCCGTCCATGCCGAGCGACGCGAGTTTTTCGGTCTGGAGCGTGATGCGGTCGGCGGCCATTTCGTAGGCGTTGAGCTCGAGGTGGCGCTGGCGCGCGACCATGTCGTCCGACATGACGTGCTTGGCGTAGGCGACGTACGCGAGATGGTCGCGCAGGTTTTGGATGTTGAACGGGACCTCGGAGGTGACGTTGCCGTCGGCGTCCTTGTGTTCCTTCAGGACCGACTTGACTTCGGGGAATTCGTGGGTTTCGGCGCCAGAGGCGATGCTGGCTGCGCGGGCGAGGGTGTTGACGGTATTGACATCGCGGTTGGCGAGCGAGATGCGGGAGAGCTCCTGCATGATGGTGGCGGCGTCGGAGGAGAGGGCGGGGTGGGCGACGATTTCGAGGAGGGAGGGAGCGGCGGAGTCTGTGCGGATGTTGTCGAGGACTTCTTCATAACTCATGGCCCCCTTTGAGTCTACTGGCATTTTACCATCCAAATTAAACCTAGTCTCCGTCAGCACTTTCCATATCGACGGTATAGAGGGAAAGCTACTCACTGGTGACATGAAGCGAGAACCAATGCATAGGTGCTTGTGTCTGGCCGAACGGGCTCTCGTCCCGCACACATTTCGCGATAGACCTTCCACGCTTCGTGAACCCACATCATCCGCTTCACCTCCTCCTTCTCGCCCATTTTGAAGTACCCTGCGAGGATCCGGTTGTACACCTCGGTGGTGAGGATGTTCGCGTTGCTCTCGCGCAGGCCATTAAACAGTGTCCGTGCACGAGAGACGTTGTAGTGGTTGTGGAGGCAGGCGTCCATGACCGCCAGCTTGTCCTGGGTCAGGGTGTCGGTGAATATGGGGTCCTCTCCCTTGTCGCCCTTCGGCAGCGGCGCGGGGAGGATGGTAAACCGGGCCTGGCGCTGCAGGAAGGAGTTGACGAGGTCCGAGTTGTGGGCTGTCGAGCCCGACGGGGCAGGCTCTGTCGAGGAGGAGGAAGAGGCATGGGGGAAATATGCGGGGTATTCGTAGGCGGGAGAAGGCTGGGTCGCCGTTGCAGCGGCTGGGTGGTGTGCTGGTTTTGAGGGGGCGGAGTAGTGGCGAGGGGAGAGGCGGGCTGGCCTGGGCAGACTCTGGCGAGACAGCAGCAAAGTTGTCTCTAGTCTGCGCGCGGTCCGGGAGAGCATTGTAGTATACGTAGCAGAGGTCAGGAAACAGTTTCCTGCTAAAAAATCGACAGCGAATCCAAAAGGTCACTTGATCACACATCAAGCCGCTCGGCAAGCTCAATTTGGGTCCGGGGAAGCTCCAAATGGGGTATATCTCTGACCCGATGCACAAGCGCCGAGGCCCGGCGCTCGAATATTCAGGTAGAATGTCCCTCTCCCGCTTTTGAACCGAAGCCCTGTCAATTTTGACCAATAGGACAAAAGCAGGAATTGAAGAGGACGTCGGCCCTCGAACTCCTCCAATTACTCCCAATCTCTTCCGATCGATTCAGGCATACCCACCCAGAATTTCTACGACTTGAAGAGGTCCAGGAGGAAAACGAGCGGGAGGGAATGGGAACACTTTTGCTCACAACATTGCGATGAGGGGCGTTTTAGATGTACGGCTATGTCCTGGTACGTCTCTCAGACATCTATATCACATACCGACCTAATTTACTTCTTCCAGCCCAAAAGCAGTATGCCTTGCGACGAGATATGCTTTGCCGCCGTATTGACCTTGCAAGATCAGCGTTGCACCGAATGCAACTTGCACTGCAACGATGGGTTGGATTAGCGGAGGTTTCGAAGGGCAGGACACTCCGGAGAAGTCCTAGGGGGTTTTAAATGGGGCCTTTTCACAAGCGCCGTTTTGGCGGCGCTCGAGCGTGAGCTCGCTGGACCTAATTAGACTTGAACAGTCACCAGCAGGGAACATGAGGCGGCTTGCACAGCTCTTGAAATCTTGTCTCCCAATAGCCACATCGGTGGAATGCGCTTCTCTCGCCTCTGGAAAAGGAGCCCTAAGACGAAGGCAAAGTCGCATGAAGAGTCGGACCCTCAAACTCCTCCAATTACTCCCAATCTCTTCCAATCGAATCAGCCACGCCCGCCCGATAGCTCTACCCCAACGCCCATAGTATCGAGCGATGCCAAGCCATCTCAGAGCCCTCCGGAGCAGCCTCAGGGTAATCAGGCACAATCTTTCTTCGCCCATGCCAGCAACTTCCACCTTGAACACTTTCATTACAACCAGCCGGACGATCAGAGGCAGGGGAGCTCTGGTATGCTTCTACATCCACGTCGCCATTATCATCCTGACTTTGGTTGCGCCCAGGCTGGGAGCAACTGTTGAAGGCAACGTCCACAAATGCCCTCCACAATTCGCGGGCCAGGTTCGATCCCCCAAAATGTGACGAGGATACACGAGTGGAACTTATCCGTGAGATATCGACCTGGATCGAGGACCGAGACTCGCCGACCCAACTCCTCTGTATGACAGGGGCCGCCGGTTCTGGCAAATCTGCGCTCCAGCAAACCGTGGCGGAAGGATGTGCATCGAAGGGCATTCTGGCGGCCTCATTCTTCTTCAACACCGGAGACACTACCAGGAACAACATTTCAAGGATCATTCCTACCCTTGCTTACCAGCTAGGACAGAAGAACCGCACCCTGCGCCGGATGATAGGCGTCGCGGTAGAAGACGACGGGCTCATCTTCGACCAATCCCTCATGACACAGATAGAAAGGCTAATCCTCAGACCCATCGCCCGCCTCGCTCCTTCTGAGTCGGCTAGCCTTCCGTATGCCATCCTCATTGACGGCCTCGACGAGTGCACCGAGGAGCGCGACCAGCGGGAGCTTCTCCGCACAATCCACGACAGCTTCCTCAATTACCGGTCCACATTCCGCATATTCCTCGCCAGCCGCCCGGAGCTGGCCATATTCGAGGCCCTCGAGTCTGGCGGACACCTCCACGGAATCACATACCCCATCCGTCTCAGTGACGACTACGATGCGACTTCCGACATCCGCCTTACGGTGCGCAGGAACTTCGTAGAGATCGGCTTGCGAAGGAGATGGGAGCACGCATGGTTTACGGAGGAAGACGTGGAGGCCATCGTCGCTGCTGCTTCCGGGCAGTACATCTATGCCGCGACAGCCATTCGATACATCTCGGAGCCGCGGCGCTCCCCTGTCGAAAGGCTTCGCGCCATACTCTCCAGCCAATCTGGCACACACGATGGGGCCAACCCGTTTGGCCCACTGGACGCCCTGTACGCCCTGGTCTTGACAGCCGCAAAAGAAGGATACGAGGCCATCGACAACAGGCACGACTTCTTGCTCATCCTTCGCACCTACCTCGCCATCAACGCCATTAATCTAAATCTGCCCATCGACCGTCAGGACCAACTGCTTGGGCTGGAGGAGGGCACATACCAGAGCATCCTGTGCGATCTTCGGTCTCTCCTCATAACGCAGCCTAACACAAATTACATCCCTCAACTTCAAATCAAGGTGTATCACAAATCCTTTCTAGACTTTATGAAGGCCCGAGAACGAGCAGGGCCTCTATACACTCCTCGTCCTCAAATGATCGAGTACATTACAAGGTGCTGCCTCCGCCGAATCGATTCTTACTCGTTAGATCATGCGTCACAACAAGAATACATCGTGCAGCTCCCAACCACTCACCAATCCTACAGAAATCAGCAGCGGAGTCGGTTTCTCCGACGAGGACTTGCAACGTCGGTACAACGAGTTAGACTTTGGCCTCTTTGACTGTGCCGCGCTCTTGTGTGCCTCATTCTGGGGGAAGGAGTTCTTTATCTCGCCGGGGGAAGAAGATGGTGTAGCCACCCTTCTTCGAGAATTTGGCGCCTCCGGATTCCAGAAAATTCACGCCTGGGTTGTGCACCCCATCGCATATTGTCACGAGGAGCCTCCCTGGCTCGGAAACGCTGATCCCCGATACGAGTTCGTCGAAAGCTGGAAGTTGCATGTAGAACCTACGCTATTCCAGGCAATCCAAGTATGTCATAAGTTCAGCTTCGACTTCTCGTACCTTTCTCCTCCTTACCGCAAAACCCACTAATTTATCCGGCCCTCTTTCTTTAGGATCGCGCTCCCGCACTGGCCTCTGTTCTGAAGAAGTACTCCAGAGAGTGGGAGACCTGGAAAGAAGATCTGGCAGAAGTAAACCCCTGCAAATTTAGGGATATTAAGATCAAAGACCTACGGACTTCTGGACCCGGTTTGAACGTTTGAACATACAGTCTAGGTGTAGAAATAGAGCATGGATCCCCTCTAAGGCTGAGAATTGATTCCTGCTACTCCGAATCTATGTACACGGCGCCTTGATCATGGTATTCAGTGTTACACACGTTCAGCTGTGCGCTCCGACTCGTCCTGACAGTCGCCACAGCCCCTCCAACTGACGGGCGTTTAGCAAGAGAATACGCTTAACCCTTCTTTGCTGCTCTGGGCACTCAATAAATTTGAGCAAATTCGGCAGAGATGGCCTGAGTTAACGATAAACGGATTGGGCGCCTAATTGAGGGGCAAGGTACGGAACTAAGTCCTCAACACTGAGCATAAGAGAGGCCTCGCCTTTACTATTACACTCATGACGTATCGGAATTCAAAGCTCCAGAGGGCCTTGGAACATCATACTTAGAGCCTGGACTAAATTCGTGGTCAGTAGATGGAAGGGACATCCACCAACCTGTGACCAACGCAAAAGCCCCTAACTCCCATTTGATGACGTCATAAGCAGGATCATGAACCATTTATACCCCACGCTTCGAGGGCCTTAGGCTGCACACCGAACCTCCATTCAACACCCCACTACACCCTCTCACAAATTTCCACCAGACAACCCAAACACCAACTGAACATGTCGAACCCCATCCAGCCCCAACACCGTTCCCACAGCGCGGAGGAGCCTCTGCCCACCAAAGCCCCATTCGACTACTCCGCGGAGGCCATGCAGAAGGTCAAACTTCCCCCAACCGAGGAGGGCGATTCGCAGTTCAAGGGCTCTCAGGCGACTACTGGCAAGGCTTGCAACTGTGCGCGCACGGAGAGCGGCGGGCATGAGAGTCATTGCCATTCAGAGTTGCATGGGAAGAGGGCGATGGAGAGTAATCCATCCGTGAAGGCGCCTGAGGGGCACCACTTTTTCGCGGATGGGAGGCCGAGGCCTGTCGGGGAGGATGGTACGTTATACAACCCGCTCTGGGCTACTGAGAGACATTGGGACTGACACAATCTTTCTACGCCTTTGTGTAGAGCGCGAGACGGTCGAGGTACGTTATTGCATGGCTACTGTACTTGACATACACTAATAGATGCAAATATACAGTGGATAGGAAAGAAGAAAGATTGAATACCCTCTGGATATGACTCCATAGCCATCATCAAAGTTACGCAGAGTCTGTAGCGATAACAGTAACAGTGTACTATGGATTGCACAATAGTTCTACATGTAATAACGAGCTTCTGTATGTTCCGGATCTCTACTTGCTGATGCCCCAGCCGCCTCATTTGTGGCCGAAAGTTGTCACGGCTGCTCAACTGCCCCAATAGACCCACCTGCAGTTGAACATGCCAGGACTGGTCACAATCAGCTCCGGGAAGCACTGCTGCAGTCGCACAGGTGCCAATCCCGCATGCAAATCCCGACGATATTCGGTGTGTCAGGCAGCTCTATCTACTCTAGAACCTCTGCTGAGCACCAGCATGCAGAGTCAAGGTCCACTCGATCGCCTTGAACCCCGTCGACGCCTGTCGACGCCCTCTGGAAATAGGCGCCCGCTCGGAAGTAATTGATCCGGCTTTAGTCATCGCCACAGTTCTCACCCGGGGCTTCTCGGTCTCTCAGCGCTCATCTCCGCCCACAACGGTGAACATGGTCGACGCCAATCGTGAAACGATTGTCACAAAACCTCCGACAATGTGGCCCGAATGAGATTACCAACTTACATATAGTCCCCTTCGTCACTTCGCTCATCTGCTGCGTAGTGGCTTGCTGGCAATTATGGCGACGACGAGTCCAGGCTCTTCTTCGAGTTGTAAGTGCTTTGACCTTCGATTAACGTTTACCTCGCCAACAGTTGTGGTTCCGAAAGTATACCAGGGATCTCGGTTCTTCGAAGGATCTCACAACTTCTCGATCGGGAGTGCAGTCATGACTAGCGGAGACCTCCATATCCACTATTCAAGCACGCAAGAGGGCATGATTGACGGTGAGCCTGCTTCCGCCATAACCATGCACATCTACTCAACGCTCAATCTTAATGGCACTCTAGAGGTGAACAAAATAGCCAACTGGCTCCCAGGGTCGATGAACTACTGGCCATACCACGAGGACCTCAGATCGCGAAGGACTGCTGGCACAGGAGTTTGGTTTCTGCAAAGCAAACAGCTGCGCGAATGGCTCGGCGGAGAGTCTACCACATTATAGGTTACGGGAATTCGTGCGTAGTTAGCAGCCATACATCTCTGCACCACACCTAACACTGAATCATAGCCGGTGCCGGAAAGTCGATGCTCGCGTACGTGCCTCCGGAAGAAACTCCCAATCTGCTGATACTCACTGAACCTTCAGATCCTTCTCCGTGGATCTTGCCTACCCCACCCCCGACGCGAAATCGAATTCCAAGACCGCTGTTGTCTTCGTTTATTGCCGCTACATGGACGGATGCACAGCGAAGGGCATAATCTCCACCTTCGTCAGGCAACTGCTGGAAGCCTATCCTTTCGTGTATGGCATACTAAAGCCAACCTTCGAGAAAGCGCGGACTCGACAGTCAGAACTCGGAATGGAAGACGTCCTGGGCATTCTGCGATCAATCCTGGCGCATTTTGACAAGACCCAGGCGGTGGTTGATGGGCTCGACGAGGTCACCGACGACGAGAAGGCAGTACTTCTTGAAGCCCTATCTGGCCTGCAACTCGATTTGCTCATCTTTTCCAGGCCTCTGGATCTCTTTGTGGACATGCTACTGACTCCAACTATCATGCCTGTCGTTAGCCCAAGACCAGGATGTGCGACGCTTCACCCGTGAGGCTATTCAGGGAAGCCCAAGGCTTCGAAAATTGCTTCGAGGGAAGGAATCCCTCATAGAGGATATAACAGCGAATGTTACAGGAAATTCGGGCGGAATGTATGTATAGACAATATTTGACTTCCAAGTCTTGCTAATTCTGACCCTCAACTTGACTCGCATAGGTTTCTCCTTCCCGCTTTACAGGTGGAAGCCATCAAGGGCAGCCTCAACATGAAGGCCCTCATGTCCGTGGTGAAGACGCTACCATCAAGCGTAAACGACATGTATGCGCGCACGTTGGACAGGATAAACAGGCAGGCAGAAGACGAGGCGTCTCTCGCGAGAATGGCACTGATGTGGTTGACGCACGCTGCGCGCCCCTTGTCGATGGTCGAGTTGCAGCATGCGCTTGCGACCTCCTACGAGGATGGTACGTTTGACCCTGACGCTATCGTTCCTGCCGAAATCATCCTGTCGGCGTGCTGTGGCCTGGTCGTTTGCGGGCCCAATATCGTGGATGATGATGACGACTACTCGACCGGAAGTGAGGAGTCTGACGAAGAAGATGCATCTGAAGAGGATAGTTCGGAGGGAAATTCTTCTGAAGGCGGTGGATCAGATAGCAATCCCTCTGAAGATGGAACCCCTGAGGACGACGATGATGATCTGGAGGACGAATCCGACGACAGCGATACTGAGGATCTGGAAGAAGACGATGAGCGCGAAGTGAGACTCATACGTGAGTTATCACCAGAGACTCGGTTTTCGCTGATCAGTGCTGATTATTCGATAGATTACACTACCCTGGAATACTTGAAAGCCTTGGACCATTCACCATTCTCTGACCATTCGTCTATCACGACGCTCTCATGCATTGCTTATCTCAAGCACCACCTTTGCCCTAGCCTAACTACCCTGCCGCCGGGGCGCTGCATCAAATGCTCAATGGACTTCTCGTCGATCTTGTTCAAGAGGAGTTCCATCGATGGGTGGTGCATGTCCTTCGCAGATCCATTCAAAGAGTTCATGGACTCCTCGCCCCTGTTTACGGATTATGCGCATCAGTATCTGGGCGTCCATGCTCAGGGATTGGTTGCAGAACGGCAACCTGAAAAGAAAGTGCTGGCCACTCTGGCCGACTTTCTCTCAGAGTGTGATGGCTTCCCGGTCACTTTCCCAGATCAAGCGGCCTTCGATATCATTTCCCCCTTTTCTTTTGCAGCTCACTATGGCATTAGAGACCTCTTGCCATTAGTGGAGCACAATGATCGACCGAGTAGCTACCACTCCGATACAGCGCTTCACCTCGCGGTGCGGTCAGGCGATGAAGAGATGGTGAAATTGCTTTTGCAGGACGACAGTCTTGATCCGGACGCCCAGAACCTTTCTTGGGACACTCCCCTTTCTCTGGCAATAGACTCTAGATTGCACAGTGTCCTCACGGTTCTCTTGGACCATCCGAGCATCGGTATCCATATTTCCGCGTCGAGTTGGCGGAGAGGGTTCAGGAAAAACAAAGACTTTGATGGTCTCGTCAGCAAGGTTGTAGCCCACAGGCGCTTCGACACGCGTTGGCGAGATATACACGGAAACACCGCCATCCACTACTCTTGTCTCCACAACGGGAATCCCGACCAAAAGTGCCCGTCAGGAATTCTGAAATTTCTACTTTCCCGTGAAGGCTTTGATGTCAACGCGACGAACAACAGAGGGGACACGCCGCTCATGCTCGCTCTGGGTTGCAATTTCGAGAAGGCACGGAAGGTCTGGCTGCTCCTCGCCCACACCGACACCAACCCTAATATCCCTAATTCCTATGGGTTAACACCTCTTTCCAAGGTACGACAAACCATCGACCTGCTCTGCTTTCGATACCTTCTATCCAACCCACTTCTCAAAGTTGACTTCGTGGACCGCGAATCCAGTCCAGGTATTTGGAGGGGTAGTTCACAGGACTATACCGACGACGACCTCATCCACCTTCTCATGTTGGATCCTGACTTCGATCTGAATCGACCTGGCGCCACTGGAAGTAACGCGCTTCATGTAGCAATCCAGTCTGATTGCTCTGCCTCCACGGTAGCGGCCCTACTCGCTGCTGCTGAGAGCAGCGTTGATATCAATATGAAGACTCGGCAGGAGAGAACCCCATTGATGCTTGCGATGACCAGCCGTATTGAGAGGGAACAGAAGATTGGCGTCCTTCTCTCCCAACCCGACCTGGACCCCAATATTCGTGAAGAAATCGAAGATCATGGTGCAGTGTTACACAAGGCCGTCAAATCGGGTCACCCCGCAATCTGTCGCCTCCTGTTATCCCATTCCCTAACCGACGTCAATCTTAAGGACTCGAAGAAGAATACACCACTCATGCTTGCCCTTAACAACTGCTACAGTTCAAAATCTGGTCATTACACCGAAATAGTTCAGATGCTATGCGCCCATGAAACCATCGACATCAACGCTCCCGTCCTCCATGCCTTCAGCTCTCCAACCTCCACCTTCGCATGCGGGCTTCTCCTCGCCCAGGAAGGCATCGACGTCAATGCCCGAAGCGTCTACTTTGGTCGAACCGCGCTCATGATGAGCATAGACCTCCCGGAAGAATCTGCCGAAGCGAAGGTCCGCATGTTGCTCTCCGTCGCAAAGGTGGACGTCAACCTCTGCGACTGCTACAAAGAACTCCACTATCCAAGGCTATTAAGAATGGGAGTGGGGCGGTCTGCCGGCTCCTGCTGTCACACCCCTCAATCGACATCAATCTTCGTGACAGCCAAGGGTTTACTCCACTTATGCATGCATGTAGGGGGGCACATCAGGAAAGCAATTTGGAAGTTATCTGGTTGCTTCTGTCGCATCCAGGACTCGAGGTGAATATTCGATCGCACTCTGGGCTTACGGCGCTCATGATTGCCTGTCGAAACAACTTTCGGCTGGCAGCCAAGATTCTTATGGACAGAGATGATGTGGATATACGCGTTGATGAGGTAGATGCCGGTGAATGGCAGGGTAGCCATATGGCTGCAGATACCTTGGGTACCACGGCGAATGCGCGGACGTAACGCCTTGACGAAACTCGAGGACCACTGTTGGATACCGCAGACTGCTTATGGCTCAAATACACTGCATATCTTCCTCAGCTGCCTACAATTGATTGTACTGTCAATCTCACTATACTTCCAGCTTATACGGTACTGACACCGACTGTGCTCACTAAGTCTTTTGTCCGAGAACTCATTCATGCGCGATATTAAGCGCCCATTTGCCCATGATGACTGATGAAACTTACATCATCCTGATGGTAGACGATGCCCAGCAATCATTTCGAAGGTCGGACCTTCCCCTCACGGCAGGGTTGGGTAGTTTGCCTTGAGTTTTTTGGCCTTAGCTCTGACATATCGCGACCTTCCCGGAAATCCGTATGTGATTGCAGGGAATCGATTTACGAGCCCGAGAGCCTGTGAAAGAAACCTGGAAAGGGCATGAGATGTGTCAGGACGGAGTCATGTCCAGGTCTATTTCAGTCTTTCCCGTCTGTCAATGCTGCATGTTACCCATTCACCTCAAGTTGTCCTTTGACTCTTGACTTGTGACACCATGCCCCCAGAGTCTGCAGTACGAAAAGGTTCGCGCACACCTCACTCAAGCCAATAGCGCATCCTCAAGTTCATTTTAGCCACTCTACTTCTATCGCCCACTGGCAGTACTTCTTTCGAAGGTGCCCATGACTTCACACTCGACAAGGCCTTTATGGCTGGGCGTGACATCCACGTACACTACTCGGGGGAAGAAGATATAGTTGACGGTAAGTAGTTCTAATTTACATCGAAACCGACAGTTTTAAACTTTCATTGGAATATCCCATAGAGGTCACCAAGATGGCCAACTGGCTTCCAGACTCAATGAACTATTGGCCCTACCACGAAGATATCAGATCCCGACGGACCGCCGGGACAGGTCTATGGTTTATCCACAGCGACGAGTTTCAAAGTTGGGCGTCGGGTACATCAGGGACTTTGTGGGTTACTGGAATGCGTAAGTCCACAGTCCAGAAGGTCCTGTCTGCGACTAAATAGGGCGCTGTTCTTTGTCTAGCTGGCGCTGGCAAATCATATCTCGCGTACGTGCATCAGCGGCCCGCCGCCGCCCAGTCGAAGTCATTGTTAACAGGACTTATAGGTCTCTTTCCGTTGACTATGTCATTCCATCGGACGAAAACATTAGCGCCGGAACTGGAGATGCCTTTGTGTATTGCAGATACCTCGACAAGTGCACAGCAAGAGGAGTACTGTCTACGATCGTCAGGCAACTTCTGGAGGCCCATCCACTGGTTCATTCAGCGCTAAAACCGACATACGAGCGCCATCGCATTCGACAAACTCAACCAAGCCTGTATGAAATCGTTGCTCTACTCAAAGTCATCCTTCCGAGGTTTGCTAGGGTTCGAGCAGTAATTGACGCTCTGGATGAGGTTGTGGACGAAGAAAAGTCCAAGCTGCTCGAAGCGCTGGCAGCCCTTCCCATTCAATTGCTCATATTCTCTAGGCCTCTGGACCTGTTCAAAGAGGCCCTACCTGAAGTTACAAGCATATCAATTCTAGCTAGGGATGATGATCTTGAACGATTCGTCGTAGAGCGGATAAAGGGCAGTCCACGTCTCCGGAGGCTTCTTCATGGCAAAAAGGACCTCGAGCAAGAGATAGTAGACAAGGTGAAAGAAAAGTCTTGTGGAATGTATGTCATTTTCTCCGCCAACTTGAACTTCTGTATTGACGAAGTACAAGGTTTCTTGTCGCAGCTCTCCAAATTGAAGCTATCACAGGCTCCAGGAACATATCAGCTCTGAAGTCAGTGTTGGAATCTCTTCCATCTGGGGTGGAGGATGTGTACCACCGCACAATGGACAGAATAAATCTACAGGACGAAGCTGATGCAACACTTGCCAAGCTGGCCCTCATGTGGTTGGCACGGGCCAAGCGGGCGCTGTCAATGATTGAGCTACAGCATGCTCTTGCGACATCGTATGAAGACAGGACCTTCGACCCTGACTCTGTTACTCCTCCTGACATCATCCTTTCCGCCTGCTGTGGATTAGTTATTTCCGGCTCGAAAGAAGTGGCCGGACGTAGACGCACCCAAGACGAGGCCCAGAAAAGCGTAGCTGAGGTCAGGCTGATACGTGAGTAATTTTTGCTACAGCCAGTTTCAATTGAACATCAACTAAGTCCTTCTGGTAGACTATACGGCCCAGGATTACCTTAGGAAATTGGATTATGCCCCCTTCTCCGAACATCCAGCTATCACAACATTGACGTGCATCGTCTACCTCCAGCACCACGACTATCCGAGCGTCGTCAATAACAAGTTGCAGCCAGAACGATGCATACCATGCGGCCATGTCCCTAGAGATATGTACAATCCCGCATGGCCCGATGAGGACAAGTGCGTCTATTCCAGGAGAACCTTTTGGTACTATGTCGGCTTCTTATCCAGATTCGCGGACTACGCTCACCAATGCCTGGGCCTCCATGCGAAAGGTCTGGTGGGGGACAATCAAGCTCATGGAGAAGCACTCTTAGCTCTCGCCGAGTTCCTTGAAAGAGCTGAAGTTTTACCACTTCTCTTTCCGGAAGAGAGAGAGGCCAGTCTGGGAATCTACGAAATCCTGTTTGACGTAGTAGCACCCTACTCATGGGCCGCACACTGGGGTATCATCGGTCTTCTACCACTCGTGAAGCATCTCGATAGACCTAGTTACTATCATCAGGAGACCGCCTTGCATTTTGCGATTCGGACCCATAGCAGAGCGGTGGTAGAGCTTCTACTCCAGGATCCGGGTGTCGATGTCAACAAACAAAACTCCTCTATGGAGCCCCCCTTCTCTTTGGCACTGCGGCGCCGACTGTCAGATATCGTCGATATGCTCCTAGAACATCCCTCTATCCACCTATATCTGCCGATGCAGACTCTCTTCACATCACGCTGGGACCATGAATTCGCACAAACCGTCAAGCGACTCATATACAGGAAGGAATTCGATCCCAACTATCGCGACTGTATGGGGAATACCGCCCTCCACTACCCATGCATCACTGTCTTCGCCCGAATCTACCCAACAGGCAGATGTTCTGCAGCCATCCTCCAGATCCTTCTCGAGCGAGGGGGCTTCGACGTGAACGCGAAAAACCATGATGGAACAACCCCACTACGGCTTGCAATGACATGCAGGTTCGAACGGGAGGAGATGATGCGACTGCTACTCGCCCATCCAGACATAGACCCGTGTGTCCCTGACTCTTATGGGTTAACACCGTTGCAAAGAGCAATGGGGAACACAGACCTACCCGCTTGTCGACTCCTTCTATCACACCCACTCGTCCGCGCCTCGGTTAACAAGCCTGAGGCATCCAGATCAGCTACATTGAAAGGTGTATCGGAGGAGTACGACAACGATCAGCTGGTTCGCATTCTCATGGCCCAACGCCCATTCCATGTCAACTGGCGGGGCGAACATGGAGACACCCCGCTCCACATGGCCATTCGATCCAACTGCCGACCCTCGACTCTACTCATGTTGCTTAACCACGACAAAAACATCGACGTCAACATGAGAAACCGCGCTGGGGAGACGTACCTTATGCTGACGGTGCGGTGCACGGTCGAGGCAGAGGAGAAATTGGAACTATTCCTCAATCATCCTAAAGTCGACCCCAACGCGGGAAGGGTTTACTTCGGCCGAACTGCCCTCATGTTCGCCCTGGACGAAGAAGTCGAAAGGGAGAAAAAGCTCCAAGCCCTCCTCTCTCACCCAGCAATCGATCCCAACATCTGTGATTGCTACGGAGCCACCCCATTAACGAAGGCAGTCAAGAAAGGAGACCTCCCCATCTGCCGACTCCTTCTGTCCCATCCCCTGATCAACGTCAATCTTGGAGATTTCAGTGGAACGACGCCGCTCATGTTCGCATGCCAAGGAGTCAACGACCTCGACACAGAGATCGTCGAGCTTCTGCTGGAGCAGGCAAACATCGCAGTGAATCTCCAAAACCGAGGAGGCTTCACAGCTTTGATGTTTGCATGCCAAACCGACTTCCACTCCGCAGCCAAGAGGCTCCTCAACCACCCAGATATTGACGTCGGCCTTCGAAATGCAGAGCGGGATACAGCGTTCGTGATTGCAGCTAGGCGGATTGAGGGGGAATATATCAAGCCTCCATATATCAGTGGCATGGCAGGGGAATAAGGGTAGTATGTTGATATCACTTCCCCCTCTCACTTCGAGCACAATGGCGCAAGAAACAACGAACGATGATGTACAGAATATATATAGATCGACAGTAGGACTCGCGGAAATCCGGAGGGTATCGTTTATGGGACATCACCGTCTATCGAAAAGCTCGTAACCTGAGGCAAGTATGCGTACGACGCGAGGTCAAGAATGTGGACATCGTCCAGAGCGGTTTGACCGTTGAAGCCGCCAATGAGGAAGATGCGGCTGTCAGCTAGGACGGTGGCATGATTACCGCGTATGCTGAAAGGCTTTCCGTAGATAGTTCGCGGTTCGAACTGTAAGCTGACTGGAGGGCCTTAAGCTGTTTTGCAAGACGCGTAAGGAGAAAAGGAGCGTACCAAGGTTCAGGAGAAGGACGTCAGAGGTATACTCTTCGCCGTTGTGACCGCCAAATATAAAGACGTATGAACCGACGATTGTCGCTGAGTGAGAAAGTCGCTTTTGCGAGTAGAGGGGATGTGGTGGATGCGGCGCCATCGTTGACCACACCAGGGTATCTTTTGGTAATGAGTACAGATAAAGTGGTCGAACGCATAGCACCCACCAAGGTTAAGGATCCATATGTCGGTAAAGCATTCCTTCCCATCGCTACCTCCAACGACAATCATCCTTCCCTCAATGAAGCTGGCGGTATGGTACCCACGGCGACCAGGTCTCCTTCCTGAAGTATGCACCTCCTCCCACTTCAACCCACGCTTTCCATTTTCGAGAATGCCTGCCTGACCAGGCCCGAGGTTCAGCGTCCACACATCATCCAAGGCACTCATTCCATTTCCACCTCCGAATACCCAGATCTTTCCGTTGTGGAGACCGGCCGTGTGAGCACGACGTGGGGCAGGACGTGGACCGTCGAGGATATGGGGTTGCGTCCATCTTCGAGTGGCGACATCGAGCACATAGACGCTTTCGAAATACTGGGATCCGAGCCCCCCTCCGTATACCACAATCTTCTTGTCAATTAGCGTGGCTGTATGCGCGCGATACGCAGGTGGTGCCTCCCCTACGGTATCCGGATGGGACCATTGCATGGTTTCTGCAAAGAGAGGGGTTGAATGCACGTCTCAACCCCCATGGATATGATAGCGCACCGGTGTCAAAGCAGTAGATGTCCCTCGACCTGTCTCTATCCTCATTCCCTCCTATAATCCACACCACCGTGTCCACCAACGTCGCTGTATGAGACCGCAGTATCCGAGCCGGCAAGGCTCCCCAAACTGGCGCTTTGCTCCAATGCATCCCCGTCGTTGGTGCGGGTTCAACTTCCCGGTCGAAGGTGAGCCTTGGTGTACTTCGATATCGATGTAGAGGTTGCCCCACGCCCCCTGGACGCGCCCCAGATGACACTTTGGCAACAGTAGATGTAGAACCTGATCTCCGCACACCGTTACTGCCTGCGACAGCTGGCCCAGCACCAGGAATCCCCGACTGCAGTTGTTCCATCGACGACCTTCCCATTGTGCGGTTACTGGCTGCCCTTCGCGGTCGTGCCGACGCGATCGACGGCACCGGGCCATGCGTCCCAGGGATAGGTGTACTTCTCCCACTTCCACTCCCGCCTCCTCCTCCTCCTCCTCCTCCTCCTCCTCCCGGATGGAATGTGCTTGCTGAGCTCGCCGCACTTCGGTTCAGGTACATTCCTTGATGTTCGACCGGGGATGACTCCTCTGGCACATCGTCCAAGTTCCGTGCGCTATGCGGCATCGAGTCTGAGTCGAGGAGAGAGGCGGAGATGGTGTAGAGTTGCTCGTCGTCGAGGGTATACAGAGAGGGAGGGTAATACTGGTGGGTCGGAGTCGTCGCCAGCGAGGACGACGTGGACCTTCGAGCGCTCATCTTATATAAGAGGTCGTAGTGGAAATGAATGTAATCTTATCCAGAAACGTAATGGTGGTAACCCATCAGCCACGCGTCCGAAATAAGAGCTAACCCCTGAGGCAAGTGCATTGATGATCCCTGTCTTCAGACCAGGAACGACCCAATGACTCCCGTAGTGGAGCAACCTGGAGTAGCTTTCCGCAATGCTTCCCGTAATCCTGGGCCAGGCCTGGGGGTTATCTCGACATAAGTGACGCTTGCCTTCTGTGGTCCGTCAACTTCGGATAGGTCCTTCCCGCACACTGACTGTAGGTCAGATGAGGTCGGCGATGGCTCTATAGTGCAGGAGCTCATAAGGAGTGGATCTTACACAAATTTGAGGCCCCAAAAATACTTGACGAGGCTGGAGCTTTGGTTGGACACCTTTGTTAGCTTCGATGGTATGCCCCTCGGCATTCAGCAGCCGAGTAGGCCTTTGCTTCTCCGCTCGGCAAATGCCGATGGGCGTCTAAATACTCAGCGCTAGAGAAACAACCTCCGTATACGTCAGCAGCATCCGCCAGAAGCTCATTTGACCTCTTACACTGCTTTGGCATGTGTCTTAACGTAGAAACAGCAACCTAGATCTCTATTTTGGACAAGCCTAACTAAGAGACCCCTTCTTTCATCCACAGGCTGGCGAGGTACCAGTCGCTCGAATAATCATCCACTGGACAATGAATCCAAAAGGACTGTCATTGCCTCTAGAATAAGCCCCTCCGATACATACCTGAGATTGAATCCCATATTTGTCAGTCCTATCTGGGCAGTGGGCCCAATGCGTTCATTCCCACACGGGGGAACGTTTCCGACGCACCTCGTTGGAGGGTTACCCTGCTCCTCCCTTGCCCGCGTCAGAATTATGACTTATACATGTGGCTCCCTCCCTTCTACAGTAGACACACCGATACTTAACCCAGATTCCTCAAGGTCGTTGCAATAAAACATACACAACGTTTCCATGGAAGTGGTCATGCAACATCACTGTCTTCAAGGCTATCAGGCTGCCCCACGACGGGGCACAACCGGAGAGATTCCGCCCGATCGCAAGTTTGCCTCACCCGAAAAAAATAACGTACAGTACAGGCTAGGAGTGCGGACTGAGGTACATACAAACTTACACCAGGGACTACGCTCTAGATGGGCGGGTTTTACGGCCTGCATTCGGAATCGATCATGCTCCCTCATGCTCCTCGTGCTGAGCGCTGACTGTGCGGAAAGGCTGCGAGTGATGATCTTTGATTTCTTCCCTGCGCTTAGTAGGCTAGGGAATCATCCACCTTATAAGGCGGGGATTTCATGTACAAGTAATCGATGCTTGACCAACGAGGTTATCCTTGGTTATCAAGATTTTTGTTGACAGATCATCCAGCACTATGCAAGTAGAAGGTTAATCATCCGTAACAAGTCGTTCGAGGAATGGGTGAGGCTGTATGGCTGGGTCACTAGGGCCTTATGAATTATGATACACGCCTCCGTGCCCCTGGTTTCAATTCAGTCGTGGAAGGCTCAAATAATGCTCCGTTGTACGTGCTCGGGCAGGGAGGGAGCTTATTTCTGTTATCGTACAAGTAAGTAACACGGCATGATTCCAGGTACATATATTGGCTAACAGTCGCATTGCTTGTTATGCTGCCTAGATGTCTCCCTCGGAGTCCCTCCTTTGTTAGACATTCTCTCGTCGACCTCATCTGCGGATGGAGACTTCTTTGAAGGATTCCTCTCACCCTGCCCCCCACCTGCAACGAGACAAGTCAATAAATCTCACAGGCTCGGGGCCCCAGCGAGGGGTTCACGAGGGGAAACCATTGTGGGAACAGGCTCGTCCGAGAGCTTTTGTAGACTTTTACAACATCCGTGACATCCGAGTTGCGACCGGGATGAGCAGGTGGATCACTATCAGACTTCAGTCTCTGCCAGTGTCGCTCAAAGCGGACAAGGATGATAGTAGCGCTAATAATAGATCGACGGCTTCAGCAGGCATAAACTTCGCAAACTGAGGACAATAATTATATGGAATGGTTTGTTCCAAAGGCTTCGTTGAACCCACAGGTTGCCACACAATTCCTGAGGCGACGGTCGGAGTGAGAGGGGATTGAGAAGAGATTGTCTACAGCCTTGGCAACAGGCGACCGGCATGCCTGATGATGCAGATGTTGTTGACAAAGGGGTTGATGGGATAGAATTGATGGGATAGAACGTAAGGGCAGCGATATAAACTGGGATTCCGGCAGCTTCACGCCCACTTCGTTCCCTTCGATTTTCTCTTCCCTTTTCCGTTTCCTTTCTCCTTTTCTCTTCTCCCTCCCTTCGACGCCCAGTGCGCCAAAAGACTACGAACGCCCGACACTGGTGTCGTTATCTTCTTTGCCAGGCGCTGAAGAACTTTGATAGTCCCAAACATCCAAGCCGACATTCATTTTTTCGACAATCTTTATAGCAAATTCCTCAGAGTAATTTCAACATGTTCTCAAAACGTATCTGTGTTGCTTTTCTTTATCTGGCGTTGAGCTCGTATGTCGTCGAGGCCGTTCCCAGCATGAACCGCCCGCTGCAGAGCAGCTCAGCAGCTGCCGTCTGTCCTGTGAGTCTATAATTACGATTGAATTTTGACCTCGGACTGAATGGATATACGAATCGATCAAGGCACCTACCACTGTCACTAAGACTGTTATGGTAACAGCCACAGCGCCCGCCTCTGCAACAAATAGTATCAAGCCAGGTCAGTCGCGCGTTGTCGCGATCGCTGCTGGATCAGAACTCAACAGGACAAATTAGGTGTCACCTCAACCACTAAGGCAGGGACGACGACAAAGGCCACCACCACCGCGAGTGCGACGACGACGAAGGGAAATGCTACCACCACCTCGAAGGCGACTACCACGTCCAAGGCCAATCTTACTACTACGTCGAAGGCGACCACTACGACGAAAGCTACTGCCACTACCACAACGAAAGTAGGAGTCACAACGACGAAGGCCACCACAACGAAGGCAGGAGTAACGACGACCAAGGCCGGCACAACCACCACCAAGGCAGGAGCGACGACAACCAAGGCTAACACCACCACCAAGGCAGGAGCGACCACCACCAAAGCAGGAGTGACAACAACCAAGGCTTCCACCACCAAGGCAGGAGCGACGACAACCAAGGCTAACACCACCACCAAGGCAGGAGCGACCACCACCAAAGCAGGAGTGACCACAACCAAGGCTAGCACCACCACCAAAGCAGGAGTGACAACAACCAAGGCTTCCACCACCAAGGCAGGAGTGACAACAACCAAGGCTTCCACCACCACTAAGGCAGGAGCGACGACAACCAAGGCTAGCACCACCACCAAGGCAGGAGTGACAGCGACGACGAAACCTGGCACCCCAGCTGCAACTGGAGGCGCTGGAACTGGGAACAACAATAACAACGACCCTCAGAAGTCGCTCACTTTAGATCCTCGTGTTATCGCAAAGGGCTTCGCCAATGACGGCCAAGATGTCCCCGCCGCCGGCCAGGTCAAGTCCTTGACGTCAACAAACAACTACATCAACTTCTGCCTGACCGTCAACGCTCCCATTACCGATGGAAAGCAGATCCAGACTGGATCTTGCAACCCCACTCCCATTGGTGCCATCCCCTCCGTCGACAAGATGCCCACCTCCAAGTTCTCGTTCCCAGCCAACTTCGGCACCGTCAAGGCCAACACCCCCTTCACCATTAAGATGAACATCCAGAACATGGAAACCGGTGCCTTCGTCAACGCGCAGTCGAACTACTTCGCGGCTCCCCAGCAGCTGAACGCCCAGGGCCTGATTATCGGTCACTCTCATGTCACCGTTGAGCAGATCGATTCTTTGACCTCGGCCACCCCTACCGACCCCAAGAAGTTCGCCTTCTTCAAGGGTTTGAACGGTGCCGCCGTCGGTGGTGTTCTCACCGCCGATGTGACTGCCGGTCTCCCTGTTGGTGTCTACCGCCTGGCCTCCATCAACGCTGCGTCGAACCATCAGCCTGTTATCGCCCCCGTCGCCCAGCACGGGTCTCTCGACGATATCATCTACGTATGTCACTCTCCTCACAGCACCCCTCCTGCATCGTAGCCTAATCTTAATTCCCTCCCTAGTTCACTGTTACCGCTGATGGCAAGGCCGCTGCTGCCGCTGGCAATGGTGGCAAGAACCTCGTAGGTGAAGAAACCCCCGTCGAGTCCGCCCCCGCTTCCTCCTCGTCGGCAGCTGCCACGGGCACCGCGACTGGAACTGCAACTGCCTCCTCCTCTGCCGCCGCTAGCGGCACTGCATCCGCTTCGGCCACAGGTAAAGCAGCCGCCATGGGCGCTACCACCGACAAGGCTGCTACCTCAAAAGCTTCGGCCACAGGTAAAGCAGCGGCCACTGGCGCTACCACCGACAAGGCTGCTACCTCAACCGCTTCTGCCACCAAGACAGATAAGACGGCAGCTGCTTCGGGAGCAGCGAGTTCATCAGCTGCTGCGTCGTCAACAGATAAAGCCGCAACATCAAGTAGCGCTGCCGCCTCTGCATCAGCAACCGCTGATAAAGCTGCTGGCAAGAGCCGGATCGCCAAGCAGGCCGACAGTGCGGAGCCTTCAGCTTCCGCCACGGCTGCTGCGAAAGCCTCGAAGGCTTGAAGCGCTTCGATTCTTTGAACTATTTCTCTGATCTTTTCAACCCAAATTGCTTTTGATTGTCGTTGCGCTGGGGATTCATCTTCGCAATTTTCTCGGCTTCCACGGTCTTACTCTCATTTTTGCGTTCTTTCTCGTCACTGAGTGACGCAGGAAGGCGCGTCGGGTTGTGGTTGCTTGTCCCTTCTTCAGCGTCCGTTCCTTACCTTTTTCACGCGCCGTCGACTTTTTCCTCTTCATACCCTACGTGTACTTCATTCATTACAACACTCTTTATCATACCTGGTGTCCTTTTGATACCTCTGGATCATTTCGATACACTAACGAAGAGAAACCATGCACAAGCCATCCTCTGAAAGTGGGAATTGACTATACATTGGGTCGGAAGTTGGATTGAAGTTCTAATAGAAGTTGTAGGAATCGCAAATTGCCACGAGTTACGGTTGGGCTACAGTGTTGAATTGTTTGTTGAATAGGTTTGTTCGCTCATCTCGCTGCTCTTCCAGCCTCCTCTCGTAAAGAGGCACAACTTCATCGGTTTGCTATGGGCCCGTAGATCGTCAACGAACGAACATCTGATCGTTGCTGACTTCACTATTTGCAGGTCAAAGCAAAGAAGCAAACAATCAACGCAATACTGCCGCAGGTCGACCCCATCTTGTGTAGCGGCTTCCAATCTGACTTCTGACTTATGCTCAACAAGGTTCAAGTCGTTACCGGATCCAACAAATCGCCTTTAACGCGCCCCTGGCTTCAAATAGAAAATGGAAGTGCAAGCAGTCTAAGAAAGGGTATAAAGGAATGTAGATCGATGTTAACGAAAGGCGTATACACGGCCAAGCTTTGCCAGGCCTACAGTGGACATGCCAATCAGGCCACAACACCGTAAGCACCCATGGCGAGTCCCGCAGCTGTGAGAAGCCACGCAATGCCCTTAGAAGCAGCTCCATTATTGCCTTTGGTCGCGTCGGACTCGGTCTTGGGGGATTCAGTCGCCGCAGAGCCTGAAGATGTCGTTGAGGTAGAAGGTTTGGGCTTAGGAGGCTGAGCCGCATTCTGGATGAACGCAGTTGGAGTCTGCGAGGACGTCGGGTTGACGGAAAGAACGGCGCCTTGATAGCAGAGTCCTCCAGCTTCATCAAAGAACCTGCACACGCATCGATCATTGGTTGTAGTTGAGGGAGTTTATGAGGTGAGCGAATTGCAGTGATAGCATGGAATGGCAGCAGGTGAGAAGCTTACCACAGGGGTTCGGAGCCATTGATCAGGAGTCTAACGACTGGGAGGCCTGGGGCATCCACGTCGAGGTCATCGGCAACCTAAGTAACAACAAACCGTCAAGGTCAGCCAATTTGATGACTGGCAGGCCTGTGGTGCGATTCTTACCGTATGCACACCAGAGTTAAATCCGTCATTGCCAACACATGGGTTGTCAAAGGTCGACTCTGTGAACAGAAACAGAACGGAGAATCAATTATTGTTCGCATTCTCCGGGAACTGCTCTCGAGTACTCACGGACGGCACTGTGGACTCCGCTCCGAAATTCGAATGCGATGTAATCCCCCTGTTGAGGAGTAATCACCGATGGGTCGAATCCCTTGCCTTTGCGACTAGTAGTGGGCCACGTCAGTCCTCTCTGCAACATGAACTTTTCAGTGCGTTACGTACCCGGTAGTTTCATCCTTTCCGACCCCGACTCGCCATTCATAGGCGAGCGTCATTGGGAGAATGCTGGCAAGGAGAAGTCCGGTATACTTCATGGTATCGTTTAAAAGAGTGTGAAATGAGTGGAAGTTGTGGACGTGAGGGTATGGGAGAGGTTGACTAGTGCGCCAGGTGTGGTTGACGGTTAACCAGGAAGAAGTCGCCCAGCGTGGGTTTAAATAAATGAGTGGGTGGCTGACAGCTGTTTGGCGGCTGGCCAAACAACACCTCGGGAAGGAGGCCGGTGCAGTCAAAATCGTAACACATTGTAATTCAACCCAGGAGGCCAGATCGAGTATCGTAGATATCGTGATATACATTAGAGAATAGTAAGTTATAAGGCTTTACAAGAGGGCTACAAGGAGCATCCCTAAGCTCGCCGCCATACCTCCAAAGAGAGGAATATGATTGCCTGATCGGCCACCGTTGTTGTTATCAGCCTGGGGCGTCCTGGCTGCAATGTCGGTCGCTTGAAAAGCGCCGTTCTGACACTTGAAGCCGAGGACACTGTCCTCACCCTTGCTCAGCGCCGCGGGGTCGCAAAGGACGTTAGCGGCTCCAGTAGGCTTGTCCTGGGGATGAATATCGATATTTTGGAGCGAGATATCGGTGGCTAACGGGAACAATAGCTGTCAGCATCGAGGGAACACTGTGATTAAAGATAGCAACGCACCAGTGCCAGGATATAGGTCCAGTATGACAGCTTTGGGTTCGTCCAGGCCCTCCACATAATTCCAGCAGGGGTCAAACAGACATGTGCCATCAGCTAGTAAGCAGCGAGTCAGCAGGTTGGATACACTTTTCCGTTCCAAGTAAAAGTAACGCACTCCAGTTACTGCCGAGAGATCCATGAACATTCTTAAACGTGATGGTCTTAAGCTCAGTGCTCGTCTGGTTCTTATTCTCGGGACGTGCTCCTTTGTCCTGGAAGAATACCGCGATTAGAACTTTCCTTGGCGTCGCGAGTTTCGATGTGGACCACTTACTTGGTCGTAGTAGCTGTGAGACGGGAAATGATCGCAACGATCAGGGGCAGAGCTATAGACTGAGTAAGTGGGACTTACTTTTGGGTAACGAAGATACCGGTGGATACATCGATTAACTCAATATCTTCCCAAGTGACGTTGTGGGCATATCCTCGACCTCCAGTCCAGCTCTTGAACTGCATCATATTAGCCAGCTTCCCTCGCTTTCATAAAGAACACCTCAGCGAGACGTACCCTTGCACCATAGACAGCACCGTCCATAGTCCAGTTCTTGAATAGCACATTCTTGACTGTAGACTCCGCTCCATCCCTTCCGAGGGACCCAATTGAAAGTCCATGAGAGGAGAATCCACAGAAACCGTTCTTGGCAACGATGTCCTCTGCTCCGCTAATTACAGAGATGCAGTCGTCTCCATTGTGGCCGTAATATCTGAATTGATGGTCAGCCTTCTTTCTCGCTGGGAAAAGGGAAGAAGGCTTACCCGTCGACAGTGATATTCTTTCCAGAGAGGTTGAACCCATCCCTGAGAAACGGAAATGAAATTTAGAGTCTGAAGTGTGAATGCAGTGAGGGCGAGCATACGTGTTAAAGGGGAAGCTCTTCGTATCTTCTCGCGTTGCGTTGTCCGGTTTAGCGTCGACGAAGTGGTTCTCGACGTGAATGTTCTTGCCTGGAAGGTTCCAGCCCCAGGCAATAGGCTTGATGACCTTCAGGTTCTTCAAAGATCCATTTGTAACATTGAAAGTTGCCAGTTGAGGGCGAAGTATCTTTTGCAATCGCGTAAGTTTTCGCTGAAAGTTGAATAGTGTATCAACAGGGACTCACCCGGTTGCCGGTATGCCACCATTGCTCTCCGAACCCATAGAATCCACCGAATTCTTTCTCGGTCGCTCCTTCAATATGGACTTCAGTTCCGTCAATGTAAATCCAAGGTGTGGCATAAGTCTGAGCTCGTGGGTCAGAATAACCATCGCTTTGACCAGGGGATGCAGTACTTACGCTCTTCGGGTTCTGGGTAGCATTAATAGCACTTTGAACCTTCGCCACATCCTGCGGGAGTAGCCAATTCCCGTAGAAGAGAACCTTCACGTTCTCTATAAGAAAGCTTGAGCTTAGAAGCAGTGGAATCGAGATAGGAAGAACATACTGAGGCCAGTCAACGCAACCGGTGTATGGACCGTATAGTTCTTTTGCTCAAATCGAATGACCGAGTCTGTCGAACACCTTTTGAACGTCTCTAGGATACTGGCAGAGTCGTCCACTGTGACATTCCCCGCCCCTGTTACAAGGCACTCAGTTGGCTCAGCTCGAGTGATGTAGGGTGTAGCGGCGAAAGAATTGGAGGCCGAGAGAAGGGAGACCAAAAGGAGTCTGAACGACATGGACGTGATGCGAGCCATTGCGAATGCCGACAGGAGGGAGGTACAGCCAGACTCGGACTGCTGAGAGACTCCAGGCATACACCCCAGTTATATAGCGCTCTCGATCCCCGCAATGTGGAGGGATGGCGGCCGATGTGCCATAGCTGCGGGGTCTTCGCTCACATGGTCATGTCAGGGAGCAATCAAGAGAAGCGAAACCCGTTTACCGGAGGATATAGATCAGAGTATTCAGACGATGAGGTATCATTCATGGGAGAAGGAGAAGGAAAGTTAGGCTCGAACCAGCGCGGTTCTTATAACGAACCAGTGATGGGAGATCACGATCACAGAGGTTCGAAGAACCGGCTGGTCCAATACGTTGTCACTTTGGCATGTCACACTTTGTGACATTTGTCTTAGCGAAATTTCGCGTCGAGCATCCCCAAAATCGTTGACCTTGGTAGGTGGGTGCAAAAATGTTTCACCTACTGCATATATAATGTACATAGACCTATTTGTATCACTCGTAGTGAGTTAGCCAAGTGATAATTGTACGATTAACCTCAGAATAGGGACAGGGGTAATCCTGGCACTGCTCACAAACTGCTCATTGTGGTAGGCCTTACTGGATGTCTCCAGAGAGGTATGACATTGTATAATAGCACTTTATGAACTCTAAGAGCCATATAGAGCAGATTAATACTGAAAGAAATGCCATAGAATGTCAACCCTTGGTTTGATGTCACAGGGTAGAGGCCATTCAGAACTGATATTCACCGAGTCATGAAGCGGGGTTGCAATGCATATAACCATATAAATTTGACATTACCACGTACATATACTCCTATAGATACAGTGTACCAAAATTTGGAACAGTAGTGCATCCCAATCCCAAGTTAGCTTCCTGTGCCCTCCTACCCTCACCTGCAGACCCCATCACTACCTCTATTCAGCGCGCATCAATCTGACATAGTTTTTTTTTCGCGCAGAAGGCGTATCTTACCATTTGAGACATATTTCATTTAAGGAAGTTTTCCCAAATCTCTGTACTTACCTTTCAATACGCCAAATACCGACGGAGGGATGAGGAGGAGGGACGCGCAACAGCGAATTTGGCTAAGACATTTCTCACACGGTGTCACCCCCCCGTTTTCCTGACGGAGTTGACCAGTCGCTTCGGTACCCTCAGCTGCGGCCCGCAAATAACCCGGAAATATGCCAAACATCAACCAAACATTGTACCAGTTTGCGCGGCTCGTCAGCTGAGGGACCGAATCGACTGGCCACGCGAGTCTAAAGGAAAGTGAACTTCGTCAATGACGGAACCCAAAAGGCGGGCCGTTGTAGGCGGGCCGTGGGCAAGGCGAGGTTAGGCGCTTGCTTCCGGACCGCGTTGCGAAGTGACCGGTGCCGCTCTATGAGGCGTGCCTCACGAGTCTACATGCATTCCACCCCAGTGCCTTGCTGTGTGCGCATGCAGTCCTAGGTATTCAAACCAGCGCTCAACGCTCAGCGAGGGCTCAACACCGAGAGTGCCGATCCAGAGGAATGTGTTTTCTGGATTTCGAGTCCGATCATACATACACGCTTAAATAAAGCGCCATTTACATAAATTCACTACTGAGCCCACGGACCAGCGTCCCGACTACCACCTGACAGTCCTGACCCACGTCGCGCCCTGCTGTCAATGGGACTGGTATTACTGTAATGCTGCCATATTGGAGGGGATGACTCGGAGATGTCTGGCAGCTGGAGAGGATTGTCGAGTCCTACAGTGGTCTGCGGCTGAGCTGCACTCGATCTTTGGCTTCGTGGAGCATTCCTGGGGTACCTAGGTGTCACGCTCGATTGAGTAGGATGAGAAGGGGTAGCTAGACTCACCTGGTGTCCCTTGAAAGGCACGGAACAAAAAGGACGAGCAGGATCGGAAGCAGAGCAAAGCCAACTAGAGACGTGGTGACGATTTTGACGACCTTCGGCTCTTGCATCCATACGTAAAGTGATATCTCAGCGAGCAGGGATATCAATCCCAGCGCTGCCGATACCATCCCTTTCGGCCTCTAAGGTCAGTCGGGTGATTGGTAAGAGTCCATGAGCATTGACATACAGTGATACGCAATAAACGTCCATAGTCTATCCGCCCCATAACGACGGAGAAGCTGGGAGGGTGAACCCTCTATGGGACCTCTACTAGGAAGCAAGGAGCTTCGCTGCTGCGCGGCTCGAAAGGGTAGCTCCCCCAATTCATCAATTAGGATGAAGGAACTCAAAGAAGCTCCAATGTTTAGAACCAGGGCTGCATATGCAAGGACACTTAGTGCGAGGTAGGTCGAGGATCCCAATTCACCATCGACCTGTATCGTGGATCCAACACTTGCCGAATGCACCACCATAAACAGCAGCACCGAAACAACTGACAAAAGACCGGACTGCGGGCGGTCCTAATTAGCTTTTCTCTTCAGGACATATCGCCAGACTTACGAGGAGTGAAGCCACATGACATGTTAGTTGCCAGCCATTTTGAATGGATTGAATCGTCGCAGGTAGCGTGTCTGCATTGTTATGACATGGAAAGATAGTTGAGGGCGGAATGCACAAGGACCATGCTGTGAGAAGCTTGGATGCTTACAGTCGACATTTGCTTCCGGTCTAGGTCGGGGAGGCATGCAAGCTACCAAGGCCTCGAGGAGGGGAAAATAGTGGGTGACTTGTTTGGGTCCGTGTTGGCCTTCCTTTATATCTCGACTTTCTTAAACCCTGTACCACCAGGTTAATGTCAGGCAATATGTACCGGAAGGGTAGTGCGTGTCTCCCCATTAGCAGTTTCATGCATGGGCAAAGGGCAGCGGACTGTGGCGCCGGTGCCTCATGTTGTTTCCGGATCGATAATCGACTTATGTAGAGCGACAGTTCGAACATACATGTATTAACTTCCTCCTTCAGGGAGCTTGACGCTAACATGACACCATCCAGGAGTAATTCAGAAGCTCGGGATGAGTGGAACATGCACAAAACTCGTGCCTTTCATTTCCGATTACGCACACGGAGAACCCACCACTGGAGGATCTGGAACTCCAAGCGCTCAAGGTCCTGTAGACCGGCTTTCAGACCATACAACGTTATCAAAGGGGATAATGGTCGCGAGGGGAGTAGCTCTCGCCCATGAATACGGTTTTGGGGGAAGAGTCTCTTCGGTTCGCGGGCGATTCAGCCTTCAATTGGGCGCTTAAATTTTAGCACGTGGATGATGGGATTTCGGTAGATCCCGAAATAGCCTTTAGCGCTCAAAGTAATTTTAAGGCACGCTGTTGAGCCCATTCGCAGCAGTTTAATCGAGCACTAACTTGGACCGGTCAATCGTATTCCCACTTCTCTTTGCTACAGGTGGGTTAGTAGGTAATAGGTCTGCCGCAATGGTATCACACACTACTAATGACAAGGCGCACCGACGTTTGTGAGGTTTTGGTGTATAAAATGTAGTTAGGTCCGACCTATGCAATACCTCCATGAAATCAGTTGCAGCTACTATCGGCCCTCGAGGTCAAAAAGGTTCCATAGCTACACACGGCAGACACGTGTTGCACGGAACTGCAAGCCATGACGCAAGTAGCAAACCGCCCAATTGCCAACTTTCATCCTTCCCTTCAACTCGAGGTATTTTTTGACCTGAGCGATGATCAACGACCTTCTAGGGGGTCTTCTAAAAAAGGCGGCATATGTTCCAAGGGATTACATGCAACAAACGACAATCCTTCTGAAGGCATGTCATCGAATGAGCTCCGAGAATGTCTCACTCGGAGACAGCCATTCGGAATTGTCCAGGTGCGCTAGGATGATCCCGAAATGGTCCACTGAGCCGCCAAGCTGAAATCATAAGTATTATAGATGCGTGGATCTCCTTACCGATGTAATCGATTGTCTTATCGAGCCCCCAAACACTGCTACAAAGGGAGAGGAGAAAGAGAGCTCCAGGGGTAACGACTCAGGAGAGGAGAAAGAGAATTTAGACTCCAGGGAAGACATAGTGACTGCGCTGAGAAAGTGCAAGGCGCAGGTTCGGAGCACCTTCAACATATTTGCTAGCTCAGACAGGTACATAGCAGGCACTTGAGGGCTAAACGACTACCGTACTCACGACAACAGCGCTAGTATGAGCAGAGGCAATGGCGCAGACAGCAATATAGGAGCAGATTTTGAAGCGGCCTTTGCTGAAGCCGAGAAAAGTGATGTCAAGGCGAACAAGTGCGTCAAAAACATCAGCGCAACTCTAAGAGAGAAAGTAAGTGTTCTCCGATGATTGGACTTTGTGGCAGAACGTAGTACTAATGGTGATGTCGTTCTAGATATCTCGCGCGGAGCGAGTCCCAAAATGGCATCTCGAATTTAACGCCTACCCACCATATATCCCGACTATTAAGACACGCGAACAGCTTGAAGAGCATGTCTTCAGGTGGAAACGTGAGTTGATTATTGTCACTTCCTAGTGCGTCAGCTATAGCAGTGACCATTCAATTTGCTTCAAAGTAGTCTGCAATGACGACTGGAGCCTTGCTGCAGTCATGGTATTTCTCATGAAGGAACTGCATAAAAACCGAAAGATTGGGCGGAGCTGGACCTTCTACTACAATATTCCATTCGCGAAGAGTGATTTCCCAGGGGGTGGAAAGAAGGCCATTGCTGGCTTCGACCTGGAAATGACAGTGGGGAAGCTGGCGAATGACTTGGTGAAGTACTATGGCGGTCGAGTGAGTGGGAAGAGCGGCAGCAGTCCGCTGCCAGTTACAGCTCTACCCGATCGAAAAACAACAATCTTTTTCGACCTCCGACAAATGCAGACACCCTGGCGGCAGGCATTTGGAAATGTGTTCAAAGTCACAGATAAGTTAATCATCCTGAAAGGTGTGCATTCTTTGAGACGTCTTCCTCCTGAGACTGATTCTGCGTTAAAGCTAAAAATGGGAATCTCCTCACACCCGAAATCCTCACAAAGGAGGCGACTACGAGTTCCCGAACCTCGTCGGAATTGAGAATATATCAGATAGGAGTGGACGATGGTTCGATGAACTTCGACCGGAGCACACAGTCACTCTCCACTCAAAGTTCAGGAGGCAGCTGCTGGAGCTATGGGAGTACTCTTCGAAGTGTGCTATCTTCTCTGGGGAACCATGTCCCAGACTTGAGAGATATATCTTCATTCCTCGAACGCATCATCGAGGTACAGGACGAGACCGAGGACAAATACCATTGGACATGCAGTGATGAGCCGCCACCAATCCCAGAGCCGCATCCTCAAATCCTCGCTTCCCCTACATTTCAACCAGGACTGTCCCCGGGCCCGTCATTAGACTCAGAGCACCCTGCTGAGGCGCGGTCATTGCCTCTTCCAGTCCCAAGTTTCCATACACCAAAGCCCGTATCGCAAGACCTCCCCACAGTACCGTCCACATCGATTGGCATACCTCCTTCGACCGAGGAATCCACCATTTTAGACCCATTTCCGACGCCTCCCACCTCAATGGGGCCTTCACCTTCGCCATCTCCTCCTCCAGCAATCGCTGCAGGGAGCTCACTACCCAAGTCAACTACCCCTTCATCAGCCCCCTCAGAGCAGGTAGCGGCCGCATCCTTGCCACATCCACTTCCACCAAACTCGCTTCCTAGTAGTCAACAAAGCACGAATGTCCAGGATCTCGGGCCAACTGCGCGGCCGAACCTTCAGGGGACGAAGATGCGTGGAAACAACGCCCCTGGCTTAAGCTCAGATTCAAATGAGCCGACATTCTCCGTCGAACGACGGGCGGTCAGCTATACGCACCATGCACATGCTGATCCACCGCCACAGAAGCTGGGCTTCTTTGGGAAGATGAAGAAAAAATTCTGGGGTTGAAATAGTAAGTAAGAGTTTTGTCGCTCGACAACCAACACCGCGTCTTTCCAATAGGTAGGCTCAAATCTTCATTCCTGACCTCGTTGAATGCCTCTGTATCATCTCTGTACCTGAAGCTTTCAAGCTTCAACCTAGGCTTATCAAAGGCCTGACATCCTACCTTCCATACCACCCGTCAATCTATGCTGTCAAACAGTCAAAGGACTCGTTGTGATGAGGTGACTGGTGACCAGTGACTGGATAAGCTGCACAGGTATTAATAAGTAAGTAGGAGTCACTTACAAGCGTATAAATACCACCCGGGCCCCCCAACGAACGAGGTCAAATTACCTTCTCATCATTGCCTGACGCAAGTACTCTACCAACCCTGACTCCTGACAGAACCAATGAGCTCCAGGTCCCCAACCGTGACAATGACATCCGGAGACTCACCTGGAATCCGGTGTAGCGCTTTCCCCTTCATCTCTTCAGTGCAAAGTGGATAAAGAGCTTAGGAGGTGTTATTCAGTCAAACTACCACCTTTGATTAACTCTATCAAAGAGGGCTGGCAACTCACTGGAGGGAATGGGGCCGTCGTCGTAAGTCCCTATTAGTACCCTCCTCGATTGAAGCCAGAGTCCGCGATCACTCATCATGCACATATGTCATCAGTCCTCCCTCCTCGCCGGAGTCGCAGCCCAGCTACTCAGCTTCTTCAAAAGTACGGGTAGCTACCAACACGCAGGAAACGGGGTCCAGCGATTCATTGTGGCATCGTGCTATTGGGCTTTGATATTCAACATCGGGGCCGCCATCTCCTCCTTCGTCATGATAGATTATCTCGGAGAGATCCCATATCACGCATCCAAGCTTCCCAAAGGGTTGCTGCATGTGGGTGGAGAAGTCCCTGCGGATGGTGCAAATGTCCTTCTGCGACGCTACAGCGGTCATGGAGATTCCGCGGTCTGGCTCTGGATCAGTTTTCACTGTAAGTCTCCCGTTGGGTGGAGGCGCTGGTCTCTGGACGCTGATAATCGACAATGACAGGGCTGATATGCCTTTTCTGCGGCATCCTGACGCTTATCGTGGCGATCTTGGCCTATGTGTGGGCGGAGGAGCTCCTTTGGGTAAAGCTGACAACTTTCGTTGCTGCGGTGTTTGTCGTTATCCCACCATTCATTCTAGTCGCCTGGCAGAGACACACTTAGAGGGGTACCATACTCAAGAAGGAGTTTGCGCGACAGCGCTTATCGAAGCCTTATGCTGGGGAATCACATCGGAAAACCAAGATAAGGACGGCAGGAACTATGCATATGCGATAACTGTCATTGAGATCCTGACACAATGAAATTCCGCGAAAGCACAACCGCACCTGTGACGGCTTTTGCAGCCTCCCCCCATATCCCCGTAGACGTAGTTGACTGCTCGTCGAGCATGATTTCCAAAGCGAACTAGAGTATACGCATATCGAAGCGCGGGGACGCGTCACGGGCGGCGGCGCGAGGATTCCTCAAAAGCACCATACTTGGATAGTGGGACAAGCATTCGGTGAGTCGAGAAGCAGGATGAAGGCCTGGTAGCGGAGTGGGTGGGTATTCGATACCATGTGCTCCTTTGCGGATGCGACGCGAAGTTTATGACTGTGGAAGGCAATCGGAGACAGGGGCTACACTTCATCTCGTGCGTGAGAGTGCACTTCGGCATATCCCGATCCACCATTCTGAGCGCTTGGGCCTTGTGGGTTCGGCACACCACCAACGAATGTTCCACCTTCATGAAAATTAAATCGAGCCTACTTCCTGGGGCTGCTTCTATGGGCGCCTGTTTCATCGATACACACGATGTCCACGTGTCAGCGTCACACAAAATAGAACCAAGCACGAACTTCAGTCGCTGAAGCCTTCTGGGCCCCAACGCTGAACTGGAACCGAGCGGGCAAGATGCTCAACGACTTCTTTCAGCGCTCTCTCAACAGGATGCCACGCATTCCAAGAGCCTATATGGACCGAATGACTGTCCTTCTCAGGGAATGTCATTTCTTGAGTTCAAGCGTCTCCCTCGAGAGTCACTCTGCAGTTTCCAGGTATGCGTTGTTCGTATCCTGGGACGTTGGGCGCTTCATTCCAGCTAATTTGATAAACAGCTGTATGGAACTGTATATCGATGTGCTCACTCGTCTCATCGACATGTCGCTTCCTTCGGACAAAGCAAAGGAAGAGGAGCTGAAACTAGCCATCCTACTTCCCCTTGAGGAAAAAGTTAGAGAAACTCTCAGTCGGCTAGCTCCTCCAGCCCGGTAGGTAGCGGGAATCTAGAGAATGATTATCAAATGCTCATGACAACAGTTCCGTTGAAAAGTATAACAGTGATTTTGCAAGGGCCAAGGAAACTGACGAGGTGGCGGCGAAACGTCTCAAAGGTCTCCGTGCGACCTTGAAGGACAAGGTGAGTGTCCATTGGCTTGGCATCTAACTCTGACCCGAACTTAAGAATGGTAGCTCTCTCGTATGGACGAAGCTCCAAAACGACACTTCGAGTTCACAGTCTACCCCCCGTACATTCCTCCGCTCGAGGTATCACAAGGGACCCGTGAGCTACAAGGCTGTGTTAAGCACAGAATACAACGTACGTGTATTCTTATTCTAGGAAATAACAACGACCGACCGCCAGCATTGGCACTTTCTGCAGTTGTCTGTGCTGATGACTGGAGTCTCGCTGCCCTCATGGTAATCTTCATGAGGGAATTACTCGAGAAACACCGCGCCGGCGCGGGTGCGAGGAATTCATGGATTGGACAAAGATGGACCTTTTACAAGACCATTCCACTCTACAAGAAGAACTTCTCATTCAAGGATGAAAAGGGCCGGATTACCAGCAAGGCAATTTCGGCGCCCTCTCCCATGTCGAAGGTGGTGGAATTGGCGAATGCCTTGGTTCATGAACAGCAGCCCAACGACGGAACGAGTAAATATAGTCTATTGCACGTCACCGTTCTCCCAGATCGTAAAACTACAGTGTTCTTCAACTTCCGGGTACCGCTTGCACTCGGAAATGTCTTCAAGTTTTCCAATCTAGTTGTTCTGAAGGGTGCATAATTCCTCATACATCCTCTCCTAGCATGGCTGACTCCGTCCTCATAGATAAAGCGGGGAATCTTCTTACCCTGGACATCCTGGAGAACATGTTCAAGGAACCCCTAGCCTCACCGGAATTGAAAATCCTTCGAGTTCCAGTAGAGGAGGACCTCGGCTATGATCAGAGTACGCTATCAAGTCAAAGCACAGGAACAAGCTGGGACTATACGAGCACGCTGCGAAACCCGGTATCTGGATTCGGTTCATATACTAATCTGGGTGATCCTGTCCCGACGATGAAGACAGTAATTTCACTCTTCGATGAAGTTATGAAGGTGCAAGATGCTCTCGATGATGAATACCATTGGACGTGCAGCCATGGAGGCTACGAAACACCCCCAGTATTCACAGGACTACCGATTATGCCAGTTCCAACACCCAGCTTCCCCGTACCGCACCCCATACCTCCATCTCCGCCAGCTCCAACACCCAGCTTCCCCGTACCGCACCCCGCACCTCCATCTCCGCCAGCTCCAACACCCAGCTTCCCCGTACCGCACCCCGCACCTCCATCCCCGCCATCCCCGACTCCTCATTTTCCTGCTCCGGCTCGTCCTATAACAGCGCCGTCGGATCCACCACCCCGGGTACTCCCTCCTCCCTCTGCAAGACTGCCCGCTCCCCGGCCACCAGGGCCTCCGCCTACTAAACCAATCGTTGTCCCACCGCAGCCATCTGCGTCATCATCTACCAGCACGCTGCGCCCGAGCAGCCAGGAGCTGCGTGACCTTCAAGGTCGGAAGATGCGTGGTAACGCCGCCGCCGGCTTGGGCTCAGAAGGGCCGGAATTTTCGACTGGCGAACGAAAGAAGGCCGATTATAAGCACCAGGCAGGCGCTCCCCCGGCGCCAGTCAAGAAGCTAGGTTTCCTGGGGAGGGTTAAGAAAGCCTTTGGGGGCAAGTAGACATAGCTAGCCTTTCTCTGTGGACACAACCAATCAGCCAGCCAGGGACTACGCACCATATGATACAATCTATACTGTTGGCCAACGTTATCGCAGTATTGGGCGAGTGAAAGTCTGCGGTACACGCCTTGTCATGGTCCATTAATCTGTTCCAGTCAATATCTCGGCAGCCTTTGAATCCGCTCGCTTTTCAACACTTTTTGGCAGGGATATCGCTATAAATCTTCGATATCTCAACTGAAAGTCTCGTAAACCGTTCATCTTTCGGGCGTGAACGCCTCCTTAAGGCGAGCAAAAATGCTTCGTTCGAAGAAGAAGAAGAAGAATCGATTGGCTAGCGGCGCAAGGGACTCTCCAGGAGCAGAGGGTCATGTGGACCGTGAGAGAGAATGTTTTCGGAGGATCCCGATTTTCGTTTAGCGCTCAAGCTTCTTGCCACCCACGCGCTGCCGCAAGGACCGAATGATTCACCTTCATGAATAGAGCCTAGCTGCGGCTACCTATCTGAAGGCATTTATATGTCGCAATACGCACGGCGGACACGTGTCGTGCAAAGCTGCGTCAAACCAATCACCAGCAATGCCAACTTTCATATAAACATTGCTTTCGAGTAGTGCCCTAGGGAGGAGCCTAGATCCGCCCATGCAAAATGCTCAACGACTCTTTCCACAGTCAATTTCTCAAAAAGATGGCATACGTTCCAAGGGGATACATGGGCAGAATGACCGTGCTCCTCAAGGAATGTCATTCAATGAACTCAAGCACATCACTCAATATGCACTACTACGCAGTGTCCAGGTAAGCGAGTAATAGATATAGGAATTTAAGGGTCTGACTCGAACATATAGATGTATGGATGAGTATAGCAAAGTACTCAACCACCTCGTCGACATTTCAGCTGCTTCATCGACTTTATCCGGAGAGGAGAAAGAGGAGAAAGAGAGACAGGCTTTGGAAAGCCTTGCAGAATGCGCAAAAATTTTTCAAATAACCATCGCTGCAGGAAATTTTCCAGGACTGTATGTGTTCGGCAGTTGATATCAAGGTCTACTCTGAGAAACGGCCAGCTCTGCTGAAGACCATCAGCGCACATTTGCCGTGGCCGAAGAAAACGACGAGAAAACAGCGATGCGTCTCAAGAGCCTTCGCGCGACGTTAGTAGACAAGGTGAGCACTAATATAATCTACAATGACTAGTAGATGTAAAGCGGAATGCCTCTCCAGCTGTTTCGTGCGAAGAATGCTCCAAAGCGTCATCTTGAATTCAACATTTACAATCCATATATACCCCCGCTCAATATATCGGAGCGGCCCACAGCACTCCAAGACCACATCTTGCACAGATCAAAACGTGCGTAGTCTCTCTCAGTCTGCAGAGGATACTCACTGATTGCTCGTAATCTTGGGCAGTTGTCTGTGCTGACGACTGGACTCTGGTCGCAGTGATGGTGCTGCTCATGAAAGAAGTACTCGAGAAAAGGCGCAAGTCCAGCAGAGAATCCGAGGATTGTCAATGGATTGGGCAGAATTGGACTATCTACAATCGCATCCCGCTCACGAAGAAGGACTTTCTAGTGGAGGATAGCCAGGGCCGACCTACCAACAAGGCCATTTCAGCTCCCATACCGATGACGAAAGTCGGGGAGCTGGCAGAGATCTTAGTCCATGAGCAGGGGCCCGATGTCGGAAAAAGCGTTGTCAATCCAATGCAGATCAGCGTGCTCCCAGACCGGAAAACCTCCGTGTTCTTCAATTTCTCTATACCCTATGCTTTCGGAAATGTTTTCAAGTTCTCTGATCTGCTTGTTCTAAAGGGTGCATTCCTTTCCTCTATCCATGTAGCGAGGCTGACTTTATCTTTTTACAGCTAAAGGTGGAAACCTGCTCACACCCGACATCCTCAGAGCCAAGGCGAGTAGAGAGAACCAGGTATCATCAGAGTTGAAGATCTGTCAAGTCCCAGCAGACGAAGACTTGAGCTACATCCAGAGCGCGCCATCGGGTCAAGGTGCTGATTGGGGCACAACTATTCGAAACGGGGTGTCTGGATTTGGTGCATACATTGGTTTAGGGACGCCAATTCCAGAGTTGAGGGATATGGGTTCACTTTTCGATCGCATTATTGGGGAGGTACAAGATGCATCCAAAGATGGCTTTCATTGGACCTGCAGTTGTGAAGAGCCACCGCAATTTCCGGTGCCAATTTCTACTCAGCCACCAACTGCGCCTCAGCAGCAGCCAGTCCCAACGCCCGGGATCCCCGTGCCATCCCCTGCACCACCATCATCTCGGACGCATGCCTCACCCCAGCAAATGCTGACCCCATCTCCTCCTATTCGTCCCCAACGATCCCTTGTGCGACCTCTCGTAACTGGGGTACAGACGCCACCACAACAGGGCCGGATACCCTCATCAAAGCCTCCTGCCCTCATCGTGATCCCTAAGCCAGCACCCCCGGCAACACCAGCAGGCCCACCCTCACCCCTTTCGCCATCCCGCCCTCCACCATCACCACCCTCATCTCGCCCTCGACCAGTTTCTACAGTTCCACCCCCACGAACACCCCTCACATCCACTCGACAACCACCCGCGCGGCAATCAGGGCCCTCACGAAGTAGGCCTTCCTCCCCGATAAAACCACCGCCAACTTCGTATACCAGCCCAGCGGCCGCGACAAGCCAGAGGCCGCACGATCTTCAGGGCAAAAAGATGCGGGGCAACGCCGCCACCAGCTTGGGCTCGGAAGGGCCAGAGTTCACTACTGGCGAAAGGAAGAAATCCGATTACACGCACCAAGCAGGTGCTGCTGCCCCACCACCCAAAAAGGGCTTCTTTGGAAAGATAGGAAGTAAAATCAAACGGCTAGTCTCGTGAACCTCGAGATTGAGTTCGGTCCAGCTGGCAGAGTTATCGGGGGAGGATTTCGGGTGTCACAAATGTACCATAGGGCATGCCGTCCTGGCTTAATGCCGCCTGTCAACAAGGTGGCGCCGCTCTGCGCCTACGTCCTTGCTTCCCGGGGGCAGTGCTGAATCCATGCCGATTTTTGAGCCTACTTCAAGTTACTACCATTGCGTGTTACTAGATTAAATAACTACTGTCCAGCAGCTGCCCAGTGCACGACGAGAGTAGTCACCGTGACCGTACATATCCGGCTTCCCTGGCGGCCAAAAATTTTACTGGCTAGCCCTGGCACCTTAGACACCATCCTCATTTTATTGTCCATACATGTAGGTCACATCTTACCTGATACTCGCTCGCTGGCGCGCCCCTTCGGTGCGCTCGCGCTCGCGAGTGGACGGGGTGTTAACATTTCATGCATGGTGCGACTGCGACACAGCTTATAAGACCCTCGATACGTAATTGCACATTGTAGAGGAGTTACATACACTCATTAGGAGGTTCAAGGTTGCCGCGCAATATTTCCTTCTTGTTCTTATCCCTCGCTCGCTGGCGCGCACCTGGGTGCGCTCGCGCTCGCGAGTGGCCTGGGCTGGCATCAGAACTTCCTAAGCAATTTAATAGGATTCAAGCTTATGCATATGCATATTTCGCTGTCATTGTAATTCACTGCCGATTCGAGGGCAGACTCTTCAATTGCGCTACCGGGTCATGTTTCATAGCAACAATCCAACTTGAACTCCATGCACTCAGCTGTGGATCCCGACATCAAGATCCTGACCAGAAACAGCCGCCTAGCTAGTATAAGCGACATTAGAGTTCCACCCTCTCGGGATCCGTCTTGCAGAACCGGCGCAAACACTGCTCCTCCGTCCGGTCCCCACCTCTGGACATGAATAGATAACCTGTGGCCCGACAGCAGCAGTCCCGTCAATGCTGGACGAGCTTCAGGTTCCCAAACACAGGTACTCTCAAAGCATCGGTTCGAAGCCATAGAGAATTAACCGGACGATGTCATGGTAAACGACAACCGCCCAGTGGGCAGTCACTAGTCAGGCCCTGTCCCATCTTGCCACCTGGTAGGACTCGGAAGAACACGCGGCAATGGATGTTATAGCCCAGCGCCCGTCGTGCCGCGTGCATGAGAGACGCTGGGGGTTGTCAAGCTCGAGAAGGGAGCTACTTATTGCTGGGGTTTGAAAGAGCCATTGCGAGCAGGCTACAGCGATGAGGAGTGGCAGGTGCAAAGCAATGCGAATTTCAGTGTGATTCGTGAACGCGCGTGAACGGTGAAAGCAACTGAACGAGTGTTACGGCTGGATTGAAACTTGCACAGAATGCCTGATTCAGAACAGGTTCTCAAGAGAGGCGAGATGTGGGGTAAGGAGCGAAGAACGTAGCAGTGTGGTGCGAAGTTGGTAAAAGTTGGATGTAACGAGATAAGCGCGAAGTTTTGCGAAACTGAACAGAGGAGACTCTGAGCTTAGTCAGCACCCAACGCCGCAGCCAAACAGGAGCATGCGCACATTTATTTCTAAAAAGGGTAAGACTTATGAGGTGTGGAGCCTTGCTAGGAAGCAAGGAATTTATGCTGCCCACCAACCTCGTTGCAGTGATATGCGAGCCGAAGCATCACGTCCTACAAGAGGCGCTGAGCGCCGTGACCGGCCACGCGACGAAGGGCATAAAACGAGAAAGCCACAATCTTGTCTAATCAAGCCTTCGTTGCTTCCTGACAAGAACCAATGAGCTCCCCTACAACACCAAGAAGTCGGACCAGGAAGGACTCAAAGGTCAACTGTAAGCCTCGTCCCCGCAAGGAGCGGTCGCCAAATAACTGAAGAATATCCTAGTCCAACTTCCCCCTTTGATCACCGCTATCAAAGAGGGTTGGCAGCTCACTGGAGAGAACGGTGCCGTCGTCGTAAGTCCCAATTTAACGAGAACTATCGCAATCTCACCAAGTCACACGGATCCTTCGTCCCCCAAGTCCTCTCTCCTCGCCGGTGTCGCAGCTCAGTTACTTGGCTTCTTCAAAAGCACAGACAATTACCAGCACGCAGAGAACGGCCTCCAGCGCTTCATAGTTGCATCATGCTACTGGGCAATGATTTTCAACATCGGCGCGGCCATCTCCTCCTTCGTCATGATGGACTACCTCGGAGAAGTACCATACTATGCCGCTAAGAACCCCGACACCAAAGAGAACCCCGAAGCAGCGCTACCAGAGATTGGCAGAGTCCCCGGTACAGCGAACCACCTCCTGCAACGCTACAGCGGCAGCCCGGGAATTTGGTTCTGCATTAGTTTGCACTGTGCGTCCTTTCACATTCCATGTGTTGACCTAGAGGTACAATGAGTATATATGGGGCACTAATCGGCTCCGCAGGGCTCACATGCCTTTTCTTAGGTATCCTGACGCTCATTATGGCGATAATGGCATATGTGTGGGCGGAAGAGGTCCTCTGGATGAAGCTGACGACCCTGGGTGCGACAATGTGGATCGTTATTCCCCCATTCATTCTAGTCGCGTGGCAGAGGCGTAATTAAGGAGCGCAAAGGGGACGCATCGAGAGGGAAGGCGAGGAGAGCAAGAACCATAAATATGCGATAGCAATGTCCTTTAGATACATACAATAAATTCCGGCGAACGCGCGACAACTCCTGTAAAATGTTGGAGTCAGCTCTCAATCATGAATCTCAAAGATACAGAAACCACTGACTACAAAGCAATGCCCGATATACTGTAGATCAGAGCAACAAAGCAAAACGAAAGACCAGGACAATAATTAGCATTACGAAGGCAAGTACTCCGGAGAAGGAGCGCGAGCCTCGTTTTCGAGGGCTTCAGCCTCCTCTGGGCTGAAGCAAAGCTGCCCAAGCCCCAGGTCATGGAGTCGGGTCATACGCACGACCATCCCAAGCGCAGCACTCGTATCGCTCTGATTCCGCGTCTGAGCCGTATCCGGAGCGTTGAGGAGCTCCCAAGCAGTATCATCAATGTCTTCCGCCATCTTCCCCCACGCGCCTTTGATTGCCCCTGGAAAGGCAAAGGACGCGAGCACGAAGCAGACCGGGGAACCTGATTAACTTAAGGTCAGGATCAACTGTAAATGGTAGACCTGAAACGAACATAGGCCGCTGATTTGCTGCTCTAGCTTCAGCTGGGGAAGCTCAGGCCTCGGCTCTCTTGGAGGTTCCCCGGTTCCCATATCGTGTTCTGGGAGCGTGTCTCCCAAACGATATAGTCTCTGGCAAGCAGGACATACTCGACCTGTTGCTCGACTTTTGTTATACCAGAGGATCTGGAGGACGACCTATCAGCATTACGCGATGAGTTTACTTATGCACACTGCAACGCACCATCGCAGCCTCCTCTGGGAGAACAGTCTGCAGCATCTGCAACACTTCCGGCTGCGCGAACTCCGCACATAGTGGATCCTAACCCGCTTGTCAGCGAATATAATCAATCTATCTGCTAGCGAGCGAGACGATTACGCACATCGAACGCAGGGGGCTGCGCGAAGAACTCGCTCTTCAGAAACTCCTTCGCATCCCGCACCCGCGGCCCATTCCCCGGATCGTGGATGAAAGGCGGCTTGTTCAACACCTGCTCAATCTCATATATGCACTCTTCAGGCACAATCCGCTCCTTCGACGCATGCTTCGTATGATACGACTCATAGACCGACGAGCATTCGGAGTACTGGAAGTCTAGCAGGTTCACCGCGGGAGGGGGCGTCAGGAGAGGTGAGGGTGGGTAGCTGACGCTGTCTGAGTCGTCATGGCTCGTGCTGCTGCCGCTCGGATGCGATATTGGAGGACGCGACCGCGGTCCAGCAGGCTGTTTCGCAAGCGTCGACCTCGTCGCCGCCGTGAGCGCTGGCGCCGGCGATGTCCTCCTCCTCGATGGCTCCGGCGACAAAGTCCCGCTCAAGATCACCGGCTTCGAGGGTGTCGCGTCGCCGTCGGTCCGTTTCTTCCCCTTCGCCTTGGTATTCGCTTTCTTCTTCCGCTTCGCGTTGCTTGGTCCAGGCATGTTGACAGTATATCCACCCAAAGTCCAGCGTGAAGGTTGTGTGGTTGATGTTTACGTTGTCATCTCAGGCTCTGGTCGTCGATGATTGCTGGCTCACCGTGGAAAGCTTCCGACGCGTCGCGTCACATCATTAGTCACTCTGCATAACGCGTTCGTGACAGCGCTAATTAGTGACGACGCGAAGTCGTTTTGTGCAGCGAATGGGGTGCGTAGAATGACTAGGATAACTACGATAACAACAAAAAAACAAGAGAATATAGCAAAAAACAGACCCCTTTTCCCCAGATCTACACTATACATTCCTGTACTCGAAAGCAGGAGAGCCAGGTTCCGAAGCCTCAATAATGCTCTTCGTGAACCCAGGCTCGCCCTCATGCTGCTTGGCCTCCTCCACCGACAAAACCTCCGCATCCACAAGGTTCAGCGACTTCTTCAAATACGGAAGCAGCTCCTGCAACACCTGACTCTCCGAGAACGGCAGCGTGCGCCTGAACGCCGTCTGTGCGCCGTACTGACCCATGCGCTTCTTGAATGCCTGGATGAAAGGCATAACCCTCTTATCCTTAATCAACCCGGTCTCCATAAGCGCCGCGCGGACCTTGGCGTCATCGACCTTGTCCTCCTTCTCGTCATATGCGGACTTGACAACATCGACAGCCGTGTTCTGCCAGTCGGGGAACGAGCTCGCGACATACACCCGCACGCTCTTAGGCTTCTTCGGGTCGAAAGCGGTCTCAACCACCTTCTTGCCCTTGGCCGCCTTCTGCAGCATCTTCAACAGCGACGTCTCCGCATCACGAATCGTCTTGATTGTGCCGCGCATGTACGCACCAGCCTCGATGACGGTGGGGTCGACGGCAGTCGAGGGCGTGGGCCAAAGAGCCAGCTGGATGGACTTGGGCTCCTTGAGGATGTCGGTCCAGATGTTCTCGGCGAAGTGAGGTGCGAGGGGGGTGATGAGGAGAGCGGCGATACGAATCCAGTAGAGGACGAGGTCCTTGTGCATACCGACATCGGCGGTGACCTCACGGTACCAGTCACGGGCACTCTGGAGCTCGTAGAAACCGAACTTCAAGGCATCCTTGTAGTTGGTGCTAATCGATCATCTTGGGTGAGTCATTGCAAAAATAGAAGACAGAGAAAAGACATACGCTTCGTAGTGGCTCTTCGTGATGTTGATGAGGTCGTTGACCTCGTTTTCGAAGACGGAATCGTGGTAGTTCTTCGCTCCCGTCCTGAGGTTGGCCTGGTCCTTGACCATTTCCTACACAACAGAGTCAGTACATCCAATCCCGTCGTCTCTAAACCGACAAGTCAACGTACATCACACCATCCCAAAAGGGTATGCACACGCAGAATGTTAGCATTCGCGGTCTTCTCCTCGAAGTTGGCGTCCTCCAGACCATCACCAGCATCAGCCAACGACAGCCTCGTCGCATCAGCACCGAACTTCTCAATCGCCTCCCTCAAGGTCAGCGAGTTACCGGTACTCTTCGACATCTTCTTTCCGTTCAACATCAAGTGTCCGTTCGTGCGCATGCTCAAGGGCCACTTGTCTTCAGGGAAGAGCGCGGCGTGATTGTACAGGGCAAAGGTCAAGTGGTTGGGAACGAGATCCTTGGCAGACGACCGGATGTCGAAGGGGTAGAAGTACTCGTACTCGTGCTTGAGCGCATCGGCCTTCTCCTTGGCCAAAGGTGCGTTTTCGGGCCATGCCGTGTTGCAGAAGATGTACTCCCAAACTTCATCGGTCATCTGCTCGGGGGTGATGCCAAGAGGTCCAGGCTTGGTTCCGTCGATGCTGTCCTCTGGAAATATGTGAGAAGTATATCGTCAACATGTCTCTGATTCACATACCGTGCAGGAGCTGAGCAACAGTGTAGTAACTCATGTAGACGGTGGAGTCACTGAGGGATTCGACAAGGAAATGGGGGTCCCAAGGGAGCTTGGATCCCAAACCGTAGGTTCGGGCACAAGCCCACTGGTTCAACCAGTCCAAAGTCTTCTGGAAGGCGTGACGTGTCTCGGGGGTATAAGTGTTCATCTTCGACAGCAAACTGACGAACGAACCCGCGTCAGGATGCGTTAACAACACTCAACAAATTGCAACTCACCCTTCTGTCTGTTTTCTCCATTCAGGCTCACCATAGTTGAGATACCACTGATCCATGAGGGCAACAACACACTCGTCGGCACTACGCGAAGTAACCATGCCTTCAGGCTCGGCGTAGGCGAAAGCCAAGCCAGCCTTGATCATAGCGTCCCTAACCTTCAGCTTCGCGTCCTGGACAGTCTCGCCCTTGAAGTCGCCAATGATCATCTTTCCGTTATAGAAACCCTCCTTGTACGCGATTTCCTTGGCCTCTGCAAGCTGCTTGGTGTCCTTCTGCGACTGAATCTTCAGCTGCTTAATGAGAGCGGGGGCGGTCATGTCGCCGTAGGTAGGAGTCTCGATGACGGGAACGGGGTCGATGGCGGCCCACGAAGGATCGATCTTGTAGAACTCGGGCTTCTTGCGCAAGTCCATGAGCGTCTGGTAATCGTCGGGCGAGTCGGAGGGGACGGAGGTGACAACACCAGTTCCCTTAGTGGGAAGGACATTGTCCATGGGCAACACGTAGACCTCAGGGTTGACAGCGAAGGGCGCCTTGATCTTGGTACCGATGATGGCGGTTCCGGGGAGTTCAGCGAGCTTCTCGATGTTGCCGCGCGGGGTGATGATACCCTGGAAGGCCATGTTGCGAGCAGCACGCAGGGTGACAACGTATGCCTCCTGGTCGTTGGCGGCGAAGACACCGTACTTGATGCCTGTGCCAACGAAGCAGTTGGTCTGGCCGTACATCGTCTCGGGGCGAAGGGTGGCAGCGACCAAGTAGATCTTGCGGTTGCCGACCTTGTTGCTGATCAACGCCTCAGCCTCAGGACTCCACTGGACAACCTCCATCTTGACACCGGTGTACTCCTGGGGACCGACACCCTCACCGTCCTGACGGTCGTGATCCATACACGGCTGGCCATCCTTGGGACTGTAGATCGTGTAACGCTCGCCGAACTTGATCTTGCCGAGCCTGTAGAGCTTGTTGACCTGCCAGCGCACGAAGGCGTCGTAGTAGGGGTTGGCGGGGGTAGTAAGGAATGTGCGGCGCCAGTCGATACGAGAACCGAACGCGTTGTTGTCGTTGATGGCGATGGGAGGGAAGTAGCTGAGCCAGTGCTGGGGATCCGCGAACTTTTTGATTTCTGACCGAGGAACGCCGATGGACTCCATGATTTGGAACTGGTAGGTCAGGCCGGTGGATTTTGCGTTCAGCTTGCCCTTTTTCGCCTTGCTCTTGTCCGCGGATACAGCTTCCTCTTTCTCTGCCTCCTTCTCCGCCTCCGCCTCAATCCTCGCCTGGACCTCCTCAAAGTTTTCGAAGTCTTGACCGAACAGTTCGAGCTCGCGGATGATCTTGTCTGCGGAAGCCTAGCAGGGGGTGAATTCGGAACTCCCGCGACGAACACGACAACGCACCTTGATAGGCATACCGGTGACATGGAATCCGTGGGGGAACAGGACGCGCTTGCCCAGCATGCGCTGGTATCCAGCCGCGAACTCGATCTTCGAAATTGTAAAGGCATGCCCGAGATGCAGACTACCGTTCATGTACGGGTAGGGGAAGTTTCCGAACCACTTGGGGAACTTTTGCTTGATCTCCTCCTTCGACAGCCCGGCCAGCTCCTCCTGTGACGGGGCATTGACTTGGAAGAGACGCTCGCTCTGCCATCGATCTTGATACTTGACCTCGAGTGCCTTGAGGTAGTCGCGCTTGGCCGTCTGCAAAGCTTATTAGCGCCCGACGACAAGTAGAGAGGAAGATGAGGACATACCTGGGCCAATTCTATCGTCTGGGCCATGGAGGAGTGCTGGCGAAGGTTGGCAGTTAATGTACAAGGACTAGAAAGTCGCAAAGCTCGGCACCAAAGACCCGCAATCGTGACTATCGGTATCTAAAATCAATCGCTAAATAGGTTTTTGGGGGATAAATAGGGTGACGAGTCAGTACAAGTCACCCAATTTAATCCTTCTTTTTACCGCAAGATCTTATCTTATCGCCTTTGATTACATCTATTTGGGCATGCCAAAACCATCTCAAGTGCAGAAGGTGGTTTCCTGGCTTGTTTTCTACTATTGAGAAATCCCTGTAGATGACACACCTACATATTTGGGCGATCTATAATATGGAAAGCGAAGGAGTTGAGCAGAAGGACGGTCGGCCGGGAAGACTTGCTTGGCATCAGCATCGAATCCAAACAACGCGACCTTCCCCGATCGCAATTGACGCGTCAGGTTTGAGGCGCGCCTGCGCCACACGCCGGTTCAAAGTAGAAGTCGTAATAAATGACTGGTGTGCCTAGCATTTACAGGTATCTCTACAGCGCACCGATGAATAGAGGGCAGAATGATAATGTGTACGAATTGTTTGATACCATGGAGGCAGGAGGATAAGTAAGCTACGATGTCCGCTGGGCGTCCGACCGTCTTGTCAATTTGGACTGGCTACAAAGCATGTTGGGCTGTGTTGCTGATTTCCATCAAGTGGTCAATCAGAAAATTGTAGAGGACAAGGGGAAAGGTGTCGTTCATATTCCTGAATGTCGAAGGGTCTATTGAACGTCCCTAGTAGGGAAAGATAAGGGGTACATAAATATTTGACTTGCATCGACGATTGAGAGTAATCCCAGGCTTACGGTAGGGTCAGAAACTTGACAATGTTGGGCGGTCGCCGTGCATGCCAGTCCAAGCAAAGTAGTACTTGCAACAGCGAGGAGGGAAAGTCGAAGAGTCGAAGGGATCTGCATGGGCCGCAATAATGGAGTACCAGGAAGAAATGATTGAGTGGAGAAGTGGATAAAATGTGGCGAGAGTTTCAAAGGCCGGCTTTGAGAAGTTGGTGGGCGGCCAGATGCGCTTCAAGTTGCTTTGACTCAGGCTGGAGAGAGAGGACAGAGGGGCGTCGGCTTATATACATGAGCTATGTCGATCCACTCCCGAGCTTCCCGTCTACATCGCTCCACTTAATCGTTGACTCAGATAAATACAGATAAATCGCCTCCAACTCGCAGAGCTGTTCGTTTCAAAGAAAATAATTCGCGATGCCTGGCCTGGCTGAAACTTGGGCGGTCCCGGGCAAGAAAGGACGCTAGTACAAAGGAGAGGGACTTGGCGCGATGGACATGTAGTCTCGAGCTCAGATCGCGCTGGCTACCTGGTACCCGACGAGATCTTCATCACGCCCCGGTTCAGAATGATCAGCGGCGAGTGCCGTTGACGGCATTGGGATCCATTCAAGTGCTCAAGTGAGATATTGAAGTTAGACCAGAAACCAGAACCCTCTTCCATTCATCATTGAGTGTCGAGCTTTGGGATTGCTCTTGTACGGTACCGCTCCGTCAATTTCGCCAACCTGTCATTGAGGGGAGATATCAGTCTGCCAACCGGCGCTTGAGCGTGAGAAAACCTCATTAGCGCTCAATTTGGGAGCATGTGCAGCGATCCCATTTTCTTCGACAAATTGAGCAAGTAGAGTGTTCAACCGTATCCCAGGTCGTCTACCTCTGACTACCACGTCGCATTTGCTGGGACTGAATGAAAAGGATGGAATTCCGTAAGTTTCTATCTCACATTCCGTACGTATTTGGCGCGTGCCGTCATTGCCAAACAACGCGTCGACGAAATCGATATGACATTCGCTGGTGACATTTTCCGTCTGTCCCCCACAACGGTGTGAACCCCTCTACAGTCCTACTCTCTTATATCACAGAGACCAAGTTTTTCAGTACAATTCAATCGGCGTAGACGAACATATCTGGAGGGGAGTGGCATAGTTCGAATGTGCATGAATTAAAGTGCCTAAATTTTCAAGCATGACCACGACATTTCCCCTAAATCCTCTTCCTTCTTCCAATAGCTTCTTCCAGCAGCTCGTCCAGAGAAATTAGAACAGCGCCGGGAGTCGATTGATAACGGCGGGGGAAGAAACAAAGGGGCGCCGCCAGGCACACGTGAGGACCCTGACCCGAACGTTACACAGTTGAATTATGTGACAGCGTTGCTCCCGAACCCTTCTTGGACCATAACGGCCAACCACTGCTCCAGAAACTTTTCGGCCTCATAACCTCACCGAAACAAGGTGCGTGGTCCTCTAACTTTACGCTAAAACTGCGCTGACGCGTCACGACTGACCCATAGTGTGCACGTCGCGCCCGAGCAAACCTAAGAATGCCTGCAACACGTCGAAGCCAAACCATATCTTCTGCGTCCTGTCGAAGCACACCTTATTCTCTCGCCTCAAGCTTGACGTCCCTAGACTCAGAAGGCGAACCCGACACCAGCGACGAGTACACGTCCTTGGAGGCGTTTTGTTCAGCCAGCTTCGCAAAGCCTGCTGCCACATCCTCGGCCCCTGTACAAAAGGCCCCGAAGACGAGCGTCAAAGCGCGAAAACCCGCGCCGGCAGCCTCAAAGCCGTCGCTGTCGCCTGTCACTATCAATGGGGTCACACTCAAGCCAACGGTGGTGTTTGACACGTTCTGGTACTGGGTGGCGGAGCGGAAGGCGATGGATGATAGGCGCCGAGCAGGCGAGCCGGCCCCGTGCGTATACAAACTACCCTATTCCAACCCAATACGAATACGGAATTCTGACCTCCAATCTCCGCTCTCTCCCATTTCATCTTACAGGTGGACCGACGATCCGATCCTAAAGAAATACTTCTTCTGCAATAGTTTTCGGGTGCTGGACAAAGTGTCACAGTTTATCGTCACGGACGTGATCGAAAAAGGGTCGCAAGACCCTGTTGAACTCGTGTTCCGCGTTCTGCTGTTCAACAGTTTTACCAAAATCCAAACATGGCAATTGCTGGATGAAGAGCTGGGGCCGATAAAGTGGTCCACATACGACCGCGCCAAGTACGATGCAGTCTTGGGGAAGGCGGATTTTACGCTGTACACCGGGGCCTTCATCAAGCCCGCCTCTCGCTTCGGGTTCAAGAAGAATTTCCAAAACCACCTGGCTCTCCTAGAGAACATGATGGAAAATGAGATGCCGTATAAGCTTCTGGGGGCCCCCACCCTCGCCGATGTGTACGAGTACATCATCTCCTTTCCCGGCATGGGGGACTTCACCACCTACCAATTAATGCTTAACCTTTCATACACAAACGTGTTGAATTTCCACCCCAACGACTTTGTCATCGCCGGGCCAGGCTCCATCTCCGGCCTCGTCAAGATGTTCGGGACCTCTTTTCGTCACGCCCACGCGGACAACCCCGACTTCGCCATCGACGTAATGCGCTGGCTCGTCGACACCCAGGACGAACACTTCTTGCGCCTCGGCATCTCCTTCTCCAAGCTCGGCCCCCAGAATCTCCCCATGGACGTCTCAGATGTCGAGCACTCCGTCTGCGAGGTGGACAAGTACTGCCGCGCGAAGCACCCTTCGATTAAAGGCATGGACAGCCGCACGAACATGAAGCGCGTCTATGACGCCTTTGGGACCTCCGTCACCACGTATCCCGCCCAGGCTGCCCTCCCGAAAGCCTGGGACCACCCTAAACGCGCGACACCCAACATACGAGAAGGACCACTTCATGTGGACAAGAGATACGAAGTGGCGAGGATTGCGAAGCATCGGACCACGGAGACAGGCGTGAGGGAGTTCTTGGTCTTTTGGGTGGGCTATCCTGATAGCGACGCGACTTGGGAGCCGGAGTCGTCCTTGATGCAGGATGCAGCTATCATCGTGAAGGAGTATCTCGAGGAGCATGAGCGCCCAGTCCTTTCGTCATCCAAAGCGAAGACCTCCAAGTCGAAGGCAATGTCGAAGTAACTCCACCACAGCTTTCTATTTGACATGGACACCCGATTTCCACCTCGTTTCAGTTCCTATCGCCCGGGCTATTTCCATTCTTCTCTTGATATTTCTTGGATACCACATCTTCTCCATCGTGTTTGGCCTAAATATTTTACCCTCGCTTGGGTTTCATTCTTTAATCTCTCTCGCTGTTATCTTCACATTCAAATATTCCAGACCACATCTTTCCTGTGTCGCTCACTGTTTGTTGCGATGTTACCCATTCATATCCATCCTATAACCTCATTTATTGGTCCACCTAGCATAGCTTCCTATCCATTCCAGTACCGATCCACTTAGTTTTTAGTAGTAGCTAGACGTCGCTGGTTACTTTGCCCCCATCTTCCGTTCAACCTGTCTTCGATTTAAATAATGATTGGCACTTGTACCCACAGGAACGCTGAGGAGATTCGACACTAGAAAGTAACATTGGAAAGCAAGAGGAACATGGGAAAGTAGCGAACGTCGAATTACAACAAAGAAATGAAAGGAAAGGCTACTACTTTTACTCGTACTCAAACTGAGGCTGCTGTTCTTCAACCAACAAGCCTGCACTGTCTTTCAACCGACGACACATGATCTGGACATAGCCCTGGCTCTCTTGCCATTCCTTCCCGCTTAAAGTCGCCGTCTAGAAGAGAAGAAGCGATGAGTTATATGACGCAAACAACTACAGATCACAGCGCCAAACTCACCAACTCGATTGACGACAGTTTGTGCAGCACGGGCTGGAGCTTCGCACCCACTTCGTTACGGAACACATTCGGGTCTGTCGTTGCGAGGAGGCGCATCGCATTCGAAACCGAGGCGCCCCGTGCTGGAGGCACACCGGCGTTCCTAGGCTCCGCATAGTACTGCAGGTGTCTCCAGATAAGTAGAAGCAACATCTCGTTCGAATCTGGAAACGAAATAAATTCAGCAAGAGTGGAGCTTGGACGGTAACAATGACTTACCAAGGATAACCTTGGCAGACTCGATTAGAGACTTCCGAATCCGCTTGAGCTCTCTGTATATCAAGGACCTCGTCTGGTCAACTTCAAGCTCCTGCAAAATGCTCGAATCATAGTCCCTCAAAATCTATATCCAATGCTTAGTCATTGAACGAAAGAGGCGAAAGTAGCCTGATATGCTTACCTCTTGAACGTCAGTGAGACTCAGCCTATCCTTATGCGCAAGTTCAGCCCCAATATCCGAGATTTGTCGCAAAATCTCCCCAAGGTCATTGCACACATCATCAAGCGACGCGAGCGCCTCGCCAATCGTGGGCACAGTCGCTGCAAATCCCACCAATTAGGAAAACGAGTATCCAAAAGCACAGCACCAGTTTCAGCGTACCTGAAAATCGTGATGACTGATCTTCGCGCTTCGGTGTGATCGTAACGGGCGACAGAATGAGCGTAATCTCAGGTTCTAGACCAGGTGTGAGTTGAAGGAGATCATGTCAGAAGGGTGTGGAAGGAGACAGACACACCTGTGAATTCGCTGGCGGCCCCAATATAGGCGATCACGCTCTTCCGGAGGAGTCGCTCCTTCTTCTCGACCAGAACATCGAACTTGCTTCTTGACCCAAATCCTATCGTCGATTGAGTAAAACGGCCACACGAGAGGGATACTTTCGACTTACCGAAGGCGTACTGCCCACTCGCCTGCACCTCTCCATCCGTTTGAGGAACGACATGCTCAAAGGCCTTACCACGACCCAGACTCCTCGTTGACAGCGCAAGAATGGCAGCGTGAATGACTCCAAACCCGGAATTCGCAGAAAGCTAGATACATATCAACACGGCACCCACGATAACCACAAAATACGAAGGGCTTACCAGGTCTGTCTTGGGAACAGTGGGCAAAAGCACAGCACACATGGTCACCAGAAGGTGAATTTCCTCCAGCATAGCCAAGGTGACGTAATCAGTGTCCGTTTTGAGCAGAATCGCGACCGTCGAACCGTGGCTCGAAAGGAAGTTCAAAGCCTATGCGTCGGGTTAACTCACTGCGGGAAGTCCAAGAGAAAGTCATGACCACGCACCTGGTTAGTCGCAGTGGTGTGCTTGCTGCCCAGCACAGCCAAGATTCCATCGACAACTTGGATGGCTGGCATGAAGAGCTGATGGTATCGAGCGATGGCGGAAGGCAGGAAGGTGTCGTTGTCTACAGGTATACATGTTAGATCTGCGCCCCCAAAAAATCATGAATGCATACCCATGAAGGCCTGGTCAGACTCAGGCATGCTATCGATATAATCACATTGCGCGAGTGTCGGAATTAACCCAGCTTCAAGGAGACGCTCTGCCCCAAGCCGTGTCTGCGCCATACGAATAAACAGCGACATCTTCGACTCGTAAACATACAGCGGACTCAAGTCCTCTGTTCACAAGCCCAAGTCAGCCCCCACAACGACATATGACCAAGTCAGAAGCACGCACCAGGATCAGGCTTAAGCACCGCCTGCAACAGCCCATCCGCCTCCTTCAACCCATGCACAAAGTTGAGGAGTACCCCATGCCTACTAAGCGACGCAAGCGCAGAATGCTGCTTCTCCAACCCCGAAAGCTGCACCACAGCATCCAGCAACATGAACGCCACAGTCTTCCACACCTCCGTCCCATCAATCGCATCCCTCGAGATAATCGCAACCAATCTTTCCAAAACGGGCTTGATAGTCGACAGAATGCCCAGTTCCAAGGACGCTGCCGAGGAGGAGGACGAGGTATATTGTTGGCGCTGGGGCTGGACGAGGGCCAACGACTGGCTGGCTCCAAAGCTGCTTTCCCGGAGCGACGATGCAGCTAGCGACGCCGCGAATGGGTCATTAGGGTCAACCACGTCGGCACCATCATCAGAGTCTGACTCCGGCTTGGAGCACAAGACGAGGTGGATGAAGTTGATCAAGGAACCGTACAGATTGCCTCGGACCAACTCCGAGTGACTGTTCTCCAAGATCCCCTCGACGATGTCGCGCAAAATCCCGTACAACCTCTCCGCAGGAAGCGACCCGGCCTCTTCAGCGCTAGATTGCAAGACAAGCTGGTAGCGCCTATCCTCCCGCAACTTGGTGATAAGGGTCAACGTCGTTTCAGAGAGCAGGATAGACGTGGACTCCTCAATCGTCGGGGTACGGATAGCGGAAGGAAGGACATGAAGGAGGTCGAAAAGCATATTCTCCCGCCGATCATGCGGCAGACGATCAAAGCACTTGGTCAACGCAATATCCAACAACCGCCTCCACGCCTCGAACCCATTCGCAACACTAAACGCCACCTGCCTGCGATTATTCTCCACAACACAGCTCTCAAGAATATACGCCGTCTCCGCGTTCAACTGCGCCAACTGCGACGCCGTCACCACGCTGCCCTGCGTCACAAGCGCCTTCTTCGCCCCCGCCAACATCGCAAGCACAATCGACCGGTCGACGACGTCGCACCCCGCAGCGTCCTTCCGGATGCACGCCTGGAGGTTGAGGGAGCCGAGGTACTGCATGTCGACCTGCCCCACCTGAAGACTATCCGCCCACTCGATGATCAGCGACTGGAAGAAGTCCACAATACGCATATTGGACTGGCCGACCTCTCGGAACGTGGAGAACCCGTGCTCCTCCTCGTAGTCGACGTCGGTTCCGAAGAGGATATCCAGAAGGTCGATGACGCCCTTCCAGTGACTCTTGGCTGTCAGGATGTGGAGCTCCAAGGCTACGAGGTCGAAGATGTACGAGCGGACCCGGAGGAAGGAGCTGAGGGCTTCGACCGTTGTAAGGACCCTCGATCCATCGGTATACGACACCTGAATGAGCGGTGGTTGGTTGACCTCCGGCACCTGCGAAGGGACATGCGAGATCTGACGCGCAAAGAAATCCTCCCGTGTACGCAGGTATCTAGTGACGAAATCCGACGTCCTAGGGTGCGTGCAAAGCTGGTATATGACACGATAGCATCTATCCGCCAAAGCAGGGAGGGTGAGGTACAACGGCGAAGTCTGGAGATGCTCTTCAAGTTCAATCCTCCCGCCTTCCTTGAGCCTGGGCACACCAGCGTTGACAAGTTCGAGAAGGACGTGGATAGACGTCTTGCGGGAGTTCAGAGCGTAAGGGTCCTGGACTTGAGGTTGATGGCTCCCTAACAACAGCCAATGCCCGACGTTGGGGAATGCCCTGTTGGATGCCGTGTCCTGGATGAGGAGGTCAAGCGCCGCAAGGCGGATACCCTGGGAAAGCGGCTCGGGATCGTCCGAAGGGTCAGGAGCACCCGCCCCCGTCCAGATCTCCGCATTCAACTCGGCGTCGGAAACAGCCTGATTGTTTTCGATGCTCAAAACCTGCACGAAAGCTGAAAGGATTCGTTCCGAATTGGGGTTGCGTTCGATAAGCGTGACGAGGTTGGTGAAGTAAGGGGAAGTCGACAAGGAAGAGAGAATGCGGATGGACAGCAGTACGAGCTCGGCATGGTTGCTGTACTCCATGTACTGCGCCACGGCAGGTGCATATTGTGGGCTGAACGACAACGCCTGGTCGAACTTCGTGAAGTATGATCGGTGGTGGACTTGGCCGATATACGCAGCGCTGTCAAACTCGGTTAGGAGGGGGAGTAAGACGTCGAGGAAAATGTCCTGAACGTCCAGGACCCTGAGGACAATTCGCAGCACGCGCACGATGGTGTTCCGGAAGTACGGTTCATCCTCCGCCAGATTCTTCTCGAAACCGTCAAGCCCATCCACAAGGTAGGCGAGGAGCCTCTGCTGCAACTTCGACGAACTTAGGAGCCTCGTCATGATATCGAACCCTGGGTGGATCAGGAGCGGTACAAGCGCCTCTCCGCGAATCGGGCCCTCTTCCACAGGACTGACCAGCGATTCTAGGTCAAACCCAGCCAGCGCCCTTTCCACATACGACAGGCAAAGGTCGTTGATGCGCCACCTATCCGAAGGCACCGAATACTCGCGATTCGGAATGTTCTCAAAGATGTTGTCAACGACAAACGCAGTGAACGGCGCAACTCCCGGAAGACGATACGGCTGCCCAAGGTTCTCGGGGATAGTGCTGACCGGCACCACGCCTTCCGCCCTATCCTTCTCCGGCAACCGCTTGGGGGTATGCAGTAGAGTGCTGAGCAGCTTGAGGAAAGGTACCGTCGCCGGGTACAGTCTGTGCACTGCCTCTATCTGCTCCAACTCGACCTCCACCCCTTTCCCGACTCCCGATCCCCGCACGTTGATCAGCTCCAGTTTCTCCAGGAGAGTCCAGACGGTCTTGCATGTGTCGACACCATGGGGGCCTCCTCCCGGCTCGCAGAACGCGGATACGGTGTCGAAGAGCGCACCCTTCAGCTCTAGAGGGATGCCCAAGGGGATGAGGTTGAGCAGCGCAGGGATCGCGCGGTAATGTGCATGGTTGGTAATAGCAGTCCTCACCGCGACCGAGTACTTGACGACTGTGGAGAGCAATCGCAGGAACGACTGAGCAAACAGCACGTCCCTGGGTCCGAGAGTGAGTTGCTGTTGTTGGGGAGGAGGCGCGGGGGCGAGGTTGTGGATCGAGTTCGAGAAGGGTCCACGCGTCTGCTGGGAGTGGCCCCGAGGGTTTGCTGTGTGGGCAGCCCAGTTCTCCAGGATGCCGAAGATGGAAGACCAGGAGATGGTGGGGCCGTTCGAGGGCGAGGACACGGAGCTCCCGGGGAGAACCTCCTGGGTGCCTCGGACCATGAAGTTATACGCAAGCTCGCTGCACTGCTGACCCTTCGCAAGGCCACTGAGCATCTCATACAGAGCAGTGAGCATCGTCAAGTCCTGGTTGCTCGCTGTCGACGACCATATCGCCCATTGCAAGAACGCAGGGAGGCGCCCGGATGTGGATTCGATGTACTCCATGTAGCTCATCTGGTTAACTTCCTGGCCCCCTCCTGCACCCCAGAACTGCAGAGCACGTTCATCTGGCAATGAGGAGAAGAGGAGACCGATGAAAGCAAACAAGATAGCGATGTCGTGGCGCGGCGCTTGACCGGTCCTGTCCGTCTCCTGCGCTTGAGCGGCGGCGAACCGAGACGATGCTCGTGCACGGTCTGTCTGTGCAGACGCTAAAACCAAATCTTCCTGGCGTTGCTTGATTTTGCGTAGCTCGGACGATGCATGGGCAATCAGAGATCGCACGAGGGTTTCGATGGTAGTGAGCAGGCGGAGTTTGTGTTCCCCTGTGGGCGTCTCCCGCGCATCTTGGGTGTCGGAGGGTGGTGGGGTAATCAAGGAGGACACCAGGCCATCCCCTGTCTTGGTCTTGGACATGTAGATGACGCTCAACGCGAGATACATGAAAGCGTCGCCTTGAACGGCGTTCCAGACTTGCGTTTCAAGCTCCTCGTTCCTGTAGCCCTTCTTGTTCTCGAGGCTCGCGTCCTGGTGCCGGGCCTCTGTCAAAAACATGGTCCATTTGAGCAAAATGGCTGCTTTTAGTCCTGGTTCCTTCCACGGTGTTGACGGGGCGAGTTTTTGGGACATGTGCCGCAGGAGGGAATCATCGGTGGCAAGCATGATGCGCAGTCTCCCTATAATCCCGTCGGGTGAAGATGGATCGAAGCTGGTGAGCACGGCCGTGAGGATGTAAAAGACCATAGAGTGGTTCGGGTTGTTTGAAAGCCAGTCGACCAAGGATATGACTTCGGTGGGAGACAGGTAGCCATACTGGGCGATGGAGGAGAGAGAGATGGCGAGATGTCTGCGTTCGTAGTGGAGGGATTGGAGCCTTCCGGTAAGGATGTCGGCGCCTAGCACGCCTTGGCTTTGGCTGGAGGGGGGTACGGTGTTGCTGGTCGCGTTTTTGACGGCGGCGTCTGCTTTGGCGATTAAGGCGTCCAGCTGGGCAATTCCCTTGAAAATGGAAGTGGCCAACGTGACAGTCCCGCCTGCGGTCTCCACGGGTTTGAGGAGGTTTCTTGTAAACTTGGTGAGGCGGTCGAGCGTTGCATTCCCCTTGATGAGTTCACCGCGCAGGGCACAGGCAATCAAAAGCTCGACTGCTTCAACCAAGTAGCGCCGGCGTCTGTGGAATTCCGTCACGGTCTCCTCGATGCATTGTACGGGGTCAAGATTGGAGTTTCTTCGCATGACACTGTGCAGCACGCTGGCAATGTATTTCTCGGAGCAGTCGAGCTGTCCTGCGAGGAAGATGGCTTGTCGGGCGAAGTCTGAGTTGACGGCGATTTGGGTTCCATTGAGGTTTATCCGTCCTTCACACCACAGTTGAGAGCGCTGGTATTGAGGATTAGGACGAATGACTCACCAGACTCAACCTCCTTCTGTTCTTGAGGACTTCTTTGTCCAACATCCAGCAAGCTCAGCAGTCGCGGCCTCTGCAGCATCAACTCCTCGAACAGTTCCTGGTCGACTTGGGAGTCATCTTCTCCAGCGAGAACCCGTGAAAGGGCGTCCCGAAGACGGTATATGGAGTCCATCGTCGACAGAGTCGCGTGTAGGACGCGCCTCACGGCGTCTTGGACGGTCCCGCCACTGTCCCAGGCGAACGACCTGCGATCATAACAAGTGCAAGCAATGACCATGAGCTCAGCGCCTGCGCACCGTTCTCCTCCACGATCCACCCGTTAGACGCTAGATCCTCTGCATATCCAGGGCTCCGAGACACTTCGCTGCAATCCAACGATGCCCGCTGCATCCGCCGAACAGAGCTTCCGCAGCAACCTTTCCGGATTCCGCTGGGCGCAAGGAAACACAAATGACGCGCAGCCAATACAGCAGAATCCCTCGGGCGGCAACCCCTTCTCCCGGTTCTATAACACGGTGACGGGGGACTATATTCCGCTGCGCACCACCGAGCAGTCGAGTGAAGAGCAGGCCTGGTTCGCACTATCGAGATGGGAGAGGTGATTTCGCCCAAGAACTATCGTCAGGAGGTGTTCACAAGCGACTACTATCACAGATTACTGGGATTCGGAGGATGTTTAATCGGGGCTGCGGTGTGCTTCTTCGTGTCATTTATGACCCTGCCTCTCCTGGCGTTCAAGCCGTCCAAATTCGCCCTCTCGTTCAGGTCCGTCCCGTCGCCTAAGCCGCACAGGTTTACACCTGACAATCCATACATAGCTTGGGGAGTTTCCTTGTGATGTTCGGGTGAGTTGCATCTGCCCCTCGCGCTTCCACCATCTTACATGAATTTGCAGTTTCTCCGTTCTCATTGGCCCAATAAACCATGTCAAACATCTCGTCTCCAAAGAACGACTACCATTTTCGGTCGTATACTTTGCAAGCCTCGGACTCACACTCTATTCCGCGTTGGGCGTAAGTGCCGGATCCATATCCATCGAGCGCCAAACTGACCCAGAATGCAACCATTAGGCTCACTCATATTTTGGCTCCCTGATATTCGGTGCCGTTCAGGTTCGTCATTGACTACATACATCAGTCGTGTCATTCGTCTCATTCCTCAATAGGTGGTCTCCCTCGTTGCATATGTGCTTGCGTACTTCCCTGGCGGCACACAAACCTTACGACTCGGCGGCTCTCTGGCCCTTCGCGGAGCGGGCAGCTTGCTTCCTCGGTAGCCATACCGCACCATGTATTTCTAAGTTATTCTCTCATATATCTACTCACATACCTGATAATATATACCTCGGTAGATATCCCGGATAGTAAGTTCAAGACTGGGCTCATGTTCCTGTGCTGACATTGCTTTACTTGCAACGACTTACCTGTCACGCTGATATTGAACTTTGATCCCGAGTCCCAAGGCTCCGCTGAGCGGAGCCTGTGAGACAGGTTGTTCAGAAAATGGACCAGCATAGCTTGGAGCACCACCACCACCATCATGACCGAGACTATTCAGATCAACTGCCTTTTTTCTGGTGAATCCGAAAGGCAGATGTTCTCAGTTCGCATCTCCCCTGACAAAACCGTTTACGACCTTAAGACGGCTAGCAAGAGCAATATCCAGACACTATCGAACTTCGATGCGAAGGGCATACGACTGGTCAAGGTTTCACTTGCCCCTAGTGATGCGTGTCTAGCTTCAAAGCCCTCCAAGATCAAAGGCGAAGAAGAACTCTTCTCATTGTCCGCGAAGATAAAAGATACCTTCGGAAATCTGCCAAGTGGGGTGGTTCATGCTGTTGTGCTACCCCCGAATGAGTCTGGTGAGCCTCACCTCTCTGCCTGACATATCTCATAGCTCATGGGTTCGTCCAGATCCTAAACTAGCTTGGCTTTATGAAAAGGCTTGGGGCAAGGAGTGGCCGCAGCATGAAGGGACCATACTTCGCACAGACGTTGTACCCACAAGCGCGAGCCAATCCATTGCTATGGACATCGATGGCAACCAGAACAAGGACCAGGACAACAATCCAGTCCTTAGCACCACGACCACTGAACAAGCCGAGCTCAAGTACACTTGCCTCTCAGGAATGATCAAAGTTGCCCAATTTCTCGGAATGCCAACTGAGATGCAAGATGTTCTCCTCATTCGTAATGAGTATCTCAGACTTGTCGAGGTGATAGCACATGTGCACAATGTAAAGTTGAAGGGTGGACTTTGTGCAGTGCTGGTGACAGGCCAACCAGGGATTGGTTTGTACCAGAGTCAGTTTAATCTAAAGTTAAATATTGATATCTGTTTTACCCTCTGTTAGGAAAGTCCGCTTTTCTTCTGTATCTTCTTCTGCACCGCCTAGAACGCAAACTTCCAACGGCGGTTCAATTCTCTCCTGATGAATACATCATCTTCGATGAGGAAGGCGCCAATACGATCCCTTCAATTCCTTTGGGCTCATTCAGAGACAGAATGCGACTTGACAAATGTTGGGCTCTGACGGACAGCAGCATCAATCTCACAAGGCCATCTGACCTCTTTTTAGGCACTCCTGAGGTTCTCATTCAGACATCGTCACCGAAACCAAGGGAATGGAGGAGATGGGTAGATCAGACAATGGCTTGCACACTTGTCTCAGAACTGCCCAGTATGCTGGAGATCACAGCAATCTTGTAGGTGGTCTTGTTGCTTTTCCTCGACATCCTTCGCTTATGCCAATCCTCTGCAGGAAAGAGCTCGGGTATAACCCGATTGATGCTTTCCATTTCGTCAACAAATGGGGTCCATGTACTCGAACGATCATCAAGATCATGGCCGCGCGTGACCGGGTGGGTGTCGAGACGGGACTAAAGACACTTGCGGTACAAGCAGCCAAGGAGATATGGGCTGGCCCATCCTCCTTCACGACATCTAAAGACTTAATCCCAGACAAAGGATCCACCCTCCTCTTCATTCGTCCGGTCCCCAACGTGAAGGCGTCGAATCTATGCTTGAGTTTTATCCCGACGGGCTACCTCATGGATGTCTTCGACGAGTGCCGCACTATGCTGTCGAAGAAAAATGCCCTCGCACTCTTCCGGGGCTTCAGCTCACACTCGCAAACAGGCGCAGATTGGGGATACGAACTGGCCGTACATAATCGCTTCTGCAAAGGTGGAGCGGCCCTCCCCATTTCTCGAGTTGGTTCAGTCGACACACTTGTGCGCCCATCAACTAATCTCCTTCCCGGCACGGAGGCGTTCCTCAAGAGTGCCGTCCCCGACACCGCTTTCTATTGGATACCAGCGACCATCAATCTCCCAGGGATAGACGGTGTCCTAGGCGATAATGCTGGTAATGTGTATGCCATCCAGGGCACCATCGCAAGTGCCTACCGCAGTCCTGTCGAAGGACTTAAAAGCCTTTGGGACAAGGTTGGCCCACGCCTTAGAGCTGGAGGCTGCCATCTGTGGCACTTTGTTATTATCGCAGATTCCAAATTGACTGTCGACGAACTCGTACCCGTCATTTCACAGGAGCTGGAGAACCAGAGGGATATGCCTTTCATCAGTGAAGAGGGGAGAATGGAGGTATGCGGCTGTGTCATTCCCAACGAAAGTGAGACAATTTCCGATGCATGGCTCGATCTAGTCTTGTAGCAAGATTAATATTTTCCTATGAAACGTTGTACGCGTACCGCCGACTTTCTAGCGCCTTATGTAATATGACGAGCCCTCGGGTGCAACTTACTGTCACTGAGATAGCCTCGGCTGGTGGTTGAATGACGGACACAGGCCCTTCGGAGTACCTGGCGTCTCGAGTCGTATACCAGTGCAGAATGGAACCAGAGTCTGAACTAGAGTGATCTGCGTTTCGGAGCGCCGGAGTGCATTTAGTCGAGATGGACGCAATTCAAGAAGGTCTGTATAAACCCCAGTTTGTTGCCGAAAACAGGTCCTTCGTTAGCTTCGCGTTCTGGGAGATCTCGAGAGAACAGGTGCGTCGTGGTCAGGGGAGAGAGCTGCCCGTGGGAAGATCAAACAAGCGCCAAACAGGCGCCAAAGTTCGCGTCACGCCTGTGACACCACTCATTCAATACAACCCCCATTTGCGTGCACCATGGTCCGACACGCGAAAATGAAACAGAAGACCTCCAAGACGACGGCTCTGAACGTTCATGTTACCTCTGCGAGGCTGGACGACTCGACGAAGGACGATGAGGAGAGGCGCCTGGAGAGTGTATTGTTTGGAGTGAAGTATGCACCCGGGGTAATGGGAAGGGGAAGGAAAAGGCTATTGAGCTCGACGGTGAAGATGAGGAGGAAATTACTGCGCAGGCTGATGGAGGACGGACGGTTGCGCATCTGGAGGACGCTGATGTGAGTTTCGAGTATATTGAGCGTCACTTTGTGTGTTTACCTTTCAATATAGCTTTTCTTGGCCGACGACGGTGTCGATAATGATGTTCCAATTACGGAGAGACGATGCAGAACGATGATAACGACGAGGAAGGTTCAGAAGGCAGTTCCTCTGAAGCTGAGCCGACCGTCGCGAACGAACCGTCTGCGTCCTCCAAAAAGCCGGCTGCTTGGACAGACGCTGACGACGTGACCGTCGCAGCGGGTGTCTTGCTCAAGGGCCCCTCGAGACTTCGGAAACTGCACCAAGCAGTGGACGAGGATGTGATCTCCGCCGCCAATTCGAGAGCGTCAAATCTTATCCAGAGTGGGCCAAGAAACATAGTAAAAGCCAAGAAGCACGACTTGGATCTCCTTAGCGAAACACCGACGACGAGGCTGAGGACGAGGACAACCTACCTTCGACGTTCATCGAACCATGTATTTGCTGATACGCGGCGAAAGGGGAAGAAGGGCGAGGTCAAACTGCCAAAAGACACTTTTTCGATCGAACGGCTGCGCGACGTCAACCAGGCGACTCAGAACTCTGGTAACGGCGAAGTGCGTGTCGAATCCTTCCACCCCAACCCCGCGGCGTCCACTCTGTGTGTCGCGACCGCCGAATACGACTATTCAACGTCGATGGACATTTTTCGCCTCCGCTGACGACACTTCACTTCCCCACCCTCCCTATGACGTCCTCCCCCGCCGCCCCTTTCCATCCGTCAGGGCAGTCCCTTCTCATTTCTGGCCTGAGGCCCTTCTTTTACCCACGCATACGACCTCCTCAACAACAACGTTTCGGTGAGGCAAACGGTTCCAGGTCTCCAGCAACTCCCGGCTTATTGATGTTTTTTCCCCATGGAACCAGATTCGCACGTAGTATTTGAAATCCGACACGACGCCTAACTCGACCGAAGCTAGGAGCTAGGAGGTGAAGGAAACTTGAAGAGCCTGACCCTTGGTTCTCCTCACGACTGCCCTCGAAGAGCAAGGGTATCCTGGCCGCTCCAAGTTAGCATTTGATAATCAGGAAGAATGACGGCCCTCCAGTTCGGGTCGTTCAACGCAATATGCGAGAAGGCAGCCCTCATCGTCTGCCCGTTGGTCAGACGGATCAGGATATTGAGCCAATGTGCTACAGCAGGAATGTGGATATTGGCGGGACCCTGATTTTTCAACCATGTCAGTTCAATTCCGGCGGTACCAGGGTGCTCTGGAGGAAGAGTGGGGGAGGAGATTGGAATGGTTGAACACAGAGATTTGCCATTTCACAGCAACATGTTTCGTGCAAATCGTTGCCAGTATCATGACAATTATCATGATCCTGCACATTCGTTCCAAGTACACCGCCGTCGGTACGTGCTAGCGTTCTCCTGCCACTAATCGCTTCTTGACCCCATGATTTTATCCAGGCTGAAAGGAAATTGTTATGTTCTTCTGGATGTACCTTGTCATCGAGCTCCTCGCCATGTTCCTCGACTCTGGCATCATCCCCATGTCAAATCCCGCATACCCCGTAAGCGGAAATTCGCTCGTATTCTGACGTCACATCCTCACAACGTTGCGCAGTGGTTCGCAGCAATCTATACAGGTCTGGTGGCGGCAACATACACATGTCTCCTGATCAACGGATTCGTCGGTTTCCAGTTCGCAGAAGATGGCACACCGCTATCGCTCTGGGTATGCCCTCTTTCCCTGGCCAATCCGCTCCGTCCGCGTTACTAATGACATTATGAATTCCGTAGTTCCTGAGGATATCGTGTCTCGCCATCTGGGGTCTCTGCTTCTTCCTCGCCATCGCCAGTGCGCCACCTTCAGCAGAACATAAGCACAGATATGCTGTCAATCCAGGAGGTCTTATCTCGTCAAATAACGAAAGTATAATTTATCTAGTGGCAGAAATCCGAGTGTAGTAGTGATGGTCATTATGCTAGTTGCCAACTCCAAGCTCTAACGTCGTTCATAGTTCGTCATGCGGCCTTGCCTCCCCCTCACCCAACGGCACCTGCTCCTCCCCATCATACTGCAACGGCTCCTCCTCCTCCCCTTCCTGCTCAACCTTACTCTCATTCTTCTTCTCCTCAACAACCACCTTCTTCTTCTTCACACTCTTAGGCACCTTCCTGTTATACAACCGCTGCAGATGCTGCTCCAACACCTTTGCCCTTGCCTTCATCTCCCTCGTCTCGATGACAGGATCCTCATTGCTTTTGACGCTCTTCTGCTTCTCGACCCACTCAGAGAGCCAGGCCTCGTGCTCCCGCAACGACTTCTCGAGGCCGTCGAGCTCTTCCTTCGTCCACTTCGACGGGAGGTCAAGCTTAGCTTCTTCAGTGATGTTCTGACGGGCGTCCGTGAGGAACATGCGGGTATGCCAGTTCCACATCTGGCTGTTATTCAGCGCCTGGGGGAAAGCTTCAATTTCTTGGTAACGATGGATGATGGGTTTCTCCAGAGTCCTGTTAACAACTATGGTCAGAGATGCATTTGCCATGATAGGATGACGGTACCCACTCCAATGCGATGCGTTTGTTCAGTAGCTGAGACGTCTCGGCCAAATCTCCTCTATCGTTCAACCACTCGAATGATTCCTCAAGAAGCTTCTCAATAGCCTCCCTTTCTGAAGCCTGAGAGCACTTTTTGAAAGGCTTGTCCTTGTCCTCGTCGGAGATGAGATCGCGGAGCCTGTACAGATACGACTCGAAGGTGTTGCGAGCCTCTTCACGACGGCTCTTAGCATTCTCCTCAGCATCAACTGCACGAAGTCTGAAGGACGAGGGAGGGAGGGCATGATCAGTAATGTCCTTCAAGCATGCTGGAGCGCTTACCTGTCACGAGCGGCCTTCTTCTGCTCCACAGACATGGGAGGGATAGTGGTGAACTGGGGCGTGACGGTGAGAGGAATTTCGACAGGGCCAGTGACTTTCTTCTTCTCCTTCTCCTTCTTCTTTTCGTCCTTGTCAGAAGCAGCGGATTCAGAGGGAGTTGCAGCATCAGATGATGACGAAGAGGTTGCAGACGCAGACGCCGAAACTGTGTTACGAGGGGGAATGTCTTCAGTTGAGTCGCTCTCCTCATTGGATGAAGAGCCTCCAAAGAGGCCTTTTAACTTGCCTGCGGAGAGATTTGTTAGGTCATTCAGTGGAAAGCATGGAGGGGAAGAGGACAAACCTGTGAGACTATCATCTTTGATTTCACCGTATGCGAACGCGTTGGAGACAGAGATGAACCCAGATTCAGAGAGCGTGACAGTAGCTTTGATGACTGGGTCGATAGCCCCACTATCAGTCAAGTTAGTGAGGGCATCCGCAACGCCGGCAATTTCAACTTCGAGCATCCTTGTTGGGAACCCACTGCGGACAAATTGCTCGTCAGTTCTGCATCTTGAAAAGCTGAATGGCTCACTCACGGGACAGGTTCCTTCTTGTAATCAAAGTTAATGATGAAGTCATCCTTGCGTTTGAAAGTCATGGTCTTCTTGGTGCCGACCTTTGAGCCAGCAGGGAAAAGGGTCGTCGAGATGCTGCGGGGGCGCGAGTTCGGCGTGCTCGACGCGGCAAAGTACGAAGCCTGCACGTCGTGAACGAGAATATCGGTGATCTTGATGTTCTTTGTCTTGAACTGCCTGCTGATGGATGCCCCGTGGAGAGCGGCGCCAAGAACCGCTGCCTCGTCCGCGTTAACATTGAAGGAGATCTGGTCGGCAGGTACAGCCTGCTTGACCGCGTTCTGGATCATGGGTGTTCGAGAGGCGCCACCGGCGAGAATGACCGTCGTGATGTTGCTCAACTCCAGTCCAGCAGACGCGAGGGCGTCGTACAAGGGTTGGGTGAACTTGGGCTCGAGATCAGCACAAGCGGCTTCGAGGGTCGACCTCTTGACCTTGGACTTGAAGTCGAGGTCCCAAGCCAGACTTTCCACTTGGCTCATCGCCTCGTTGTTGGCGCTAAGAATCATCTTGACGCGCTGGGCTTCCTTCCAAAGCTTGGCCATGCCACGCTTGTCCTTCCGGATGTCCTTGCCTTTGTGCTTGGTGTTGAAAGCGTCGGCGAGGATCTCCCTTAGGCGTCTATCGATTTCTATGCCGCCAACAGTCCTGTCGTAACCATAGCCGAGGGTGGTGATTTGATTGCCAGTTGCGCCAGTCTTGGCGTCAGTGTTGGTGGAGAATTCAGCGACAGTCGCGCGGATACCCGACGCGCCAACGTCGTAGATGACATGAATTTCCGGCTTGGCGAACGTCCGAGACATGGCGTAGTTGACTGCGATGGCGGTTCCGTCGTTGATGAGCGCCAACAGCCTCAGGCCGGATATTTCGACGGCATCGGCGACAGCGTCCCGTTCAAACTGGGTGTAGTATGCGGGGACGGTGATGATGACGTCCCGAACCTTTTCTCCTGCTACGAGCTCTCCGAGGTGTTTGATGTAGGCTAGCTGCATGGCGACAAGTTCTTCACTACTCCATTCCGTCCCGTCACTGCGAGTTACGTTGGTGGTAGAGCGAGACGATGGCTTGACGTCCACGGCGGAGATTTTCGTAAAGTATTTGACTGGATCGGAGTCTATGGGGGCGGCTGTAAGGTACTTTAGGTGGGAGAAGGTGTCCGAAGGGAATCTTGTTGCCTGGACATGGTCAGTCATTACTTCTATTGTGAGTGTCGGCGGACGCACCAGATACGCGGCATCCTGGCCAAACAATCTATCTCCCCGCTTGAAGGCGACCGAGGACTGAATTTTCCTCTTGGAGTCCTTGTTCAGAAGAACGTCGAAAGGCACTCCGGGTTTCATGAGCGAGGCTTTGATGTAATCGGCGCCATAGTCGATAGCCAGAACAGAGGCAAGGACAGAATTGGGTACAATGGCCAGAAGAGATGCGAATAGAATTAGTATTCGCATGTTGAAGGAGGACGAAGAAGAAACGGAAATGACGGCTCAAGTGGACATGAAATGGGGGAACGAGCGCCGGATTCGTGGCGACACGTCGAGCTCAATATCGCGTCACCTGACCCTGATCTCGGCATCAATCCCCCTTTGGCGACCATGCGGCGGCGACCCCTGCGGAGATCACTGTCATTTTGCCCTCCACCGCCTCCTTTTCGTCGTCATTCGTGCCTTCTACGGATTCAGCACTGTCGATCACGAAACGGCCTTGTCGCGCAGCATTGAGAGCGCAATTACTCACATCCCCAGTCCATGTCACGGCGGAGTTATGACAGTGCAGCACACGGGAAGAGGGTATCCAAGTATAGAGTGACAGAGGAGGAGCTTTTTGAGTGAGTTAATGAGGTCTCTATAGATGTTTATATTCTGATATACGATGCTACAGTTATACTCTTCGAGTAGCGTGAGTCTTGCCACCCTGTACTTTCAGAGATCGTAACCCTAATGCCCATTACAGGGTCTTATCGTACCTGTTGACGCCCAAAATCACAACAACAGAACCTTCGCGACCGACAAACCTTCCAGACCTCAACAGGGAACACTCTCGACTAGCATCGCTATCGGCCTTCTCTATCGGCGATCTCTTCAGGGATGGATCAAAGAGTGTCAAGTTCCCAGAGAAAATGCTGAAGGTGTTGGAGCAGCGGTTGCAGGACATAGCCATGGGCAGGGATCCAGGTTACTCAGACCAGCTCGTCAGGCGGACGATGGCGAAGTTCTACGGCGAGTTCACGCTTGACACCTTCCGACGCCAAATGAAGGAGAGCCGCAAGATCGAGGAGCTCATTCTCAAGTTCGCATCCTATGCAACCGGCGTGCTGAGGAAGGAACCGACACTCGCTGGGGACGGCTGGAAACTCGAACTCAACAACCAGATCGCCCAATTCATCAAGCTCCTTCGAGAGTGCCTGCGAAACGTGCACCATGTCTCCCCGGAACTACTCCAGCGCCTCGATACCTACACCTCCAAGCTCGCCCCAGCACTTGCGGCACAAAGTCAGTATGCCCAAAGCGACTCTGGGTACGAATCCTCTTCGACAACGACGAATCAACAACCATCCATCAGCTGGAACGTTGCGGACATGCCGATGGTGAAGATTGTCGCACACTTGTTCAAGATCCCCGACTCCGCTATCCAGAACGAGGTCGACCGAATACGGGGCCAGATCGTGAACGAGAAGGCTGCCCTCACGGATCTCAAGACCTGCCTCAAAAACATCAACGCAGGAGCTCCCTTCCCCGGCCGACGCGAGGACTTTGCCTCGGACGCCGCCTGGTACCACTGGAAGCAGACGGAAACGTCTCATTTGCAGCAGATGGTGGTCATGATGGTCAAGGTGAACCCTGAACTCGCCAAGTCCGACACCCTCCAGCGCACGAGCTCCAACTACTCCAACTACGACTCTCCCCACTCCCACAAACAGTCGATTAGCAGCCGGCGGTCGCTGTACGAGATCAACGGTGGGGACGACCCCGTAGGCGAGTTCGGTGAGCCTGGGGCCGGCGACTATGGCAACGACGAAGACTTGCCCGTCGGCCACCACTTCACCTTCATTCCCCCAAATCCACGCAAGTTTTATAACAAGCTCGTCGAGTACTGTCTCGTCGCCGACCTCGAGGTCATGCTCAGCCCTGAGGTGGACGACAATGACGAAGTCTCCCTCGGGATTCTCTCCCCGGCACATATTGAATTAATCAGCGAATGTGCCCTGCGTTGGCGAATCGGGCATCCGTGCCGCGCGGTGTGCTTCTTGGACCTCGTGAGGCAGTTCTACGAGCGGAACGATGTCCCAATGGAGTGCATCCCCGAGGCGCTGCACAGTGTGGAGAAGGTTATGCAGGAGAGCGATCCGGAGTCCTGGCCTGTACAGGATCTCGACAACCTTGCGAGCGCTTATGGCGCACTCTTTAACATCTTCCTTTCTTCACTGTACCATGCCATGGACGCTGTGCCTCAGCTCAAGCCTTCCGACATCAAATCTTTCTTGGGGATTTTGGAGCATGTCAGGGACAGTGGGTTGCTGGATCGGTTTGATGTGGACATGGAGGTGCGACTCAAGGATGTGCAAGACAAAGTGAAGCAGGTGTCTGCCTTCTGGTATGAGAGTAAGATGGGCGAAATGTCGAGGGAGCCAGGGGTGAACAGGGCGTTACCATTACTTCTGATGACGGACGAGATCGAAAAGGCAGCGAAGCTTTTGGATAAGAGGTTCCCAGAACCTTTGCTTGGGTGAGTGGTCTATCCTTTTCAAAGGTAGACGAACCGGCATTTATCGGGGATTAAAGGAAACTGGACATCGTCTCCTTATTCCTGGAAGTCGCTGCACCTCACTTGATTACGGATCTTCAGAACTCCCAGAAGAAACTGTTCGAGTCATCAATGAATGGACCCACACCAGATGTGCCCATCCAAGATATCTTTGCGCTTTACAGGAGGTTTACGTTGATCGTCCAAATGTACAAGGCATTTGTCCCGGAGTGAGTCACCATTGCGACCAATACAAGGTGGTTGAGAGCTGACAGTGAGGCAGAGGAACATTCACTTTTGACATCACGTCGTTCTTCGAGCCGTATGTCAGGCAGTGGTTGCTTAACACGGATAGCAAGACGGAGAATTGGGTCAAAGCTGCTATCGCAGCAGACAAGGTGCGCACCTCGGTCTGCATACCAATGACGTTGAGCACTGACGGACGGCTTCCCAGTTCGAAGCTGAGGGGGCTGAGGGTCACAGTACCTCGATCCGTGATCTGTTTGACTCACTTCGCAGTCCTATCAACTTCCTGCAAGACTTGGAATGGGAAGACGAATATTACAGCGCCCGCTTCTTCACGAGCCTCGCCAAGACAATATCCAAGGCCATTGACCAATACTGCCGAGGCATCGAATCCCTTTTCCTTGATGAGATGTACCCACGGCCTACCGATTACCTGCAGCCCCAGAAATCTTCCGCCTGGCTCGAACGAGCGCGCCAACTCGCGGCGATTGGCGAGAAGCGCGTGGAGCCTTTCAACTTCCAGCCTCAGTCATGTGTGAAGCTGAACAACGTCGAGGCTGCACTCAAGTTGCTTGATAACATATACAATCAGATGCAGGCGGACCACCTTGCGGAGGTGCTGAGGACGAGCGCGCCACCGGTCCCGGAGAAGGTGGAACGGGATAAGTTTTTGTTCACTGTGAAAATTGTCATTGCGGAGGATCTTGTGGCGTCCGAGAGCAGTCCGAGTGCGAGGTTGGATACCTTTGCAACGCTGAGTGATGAAGCTGGCAATCGGTTGGCGAAGACTAGGACGATCTATGAGACCGACCATCCAAGATGTGAGTCTACAGTTTCTTCAGATCTGTGTCTTGGCTGACTTTAAGGGTGTTAGGGGAGGAGTCATTTGATATCTCGGTCGATAAGCCATTGTGGTTAATGGCGAGTGTCAGGGACAGGGCACTGGTCGGAAAGCATGATACCATTGGACGAGCTTACCTCTGCCTTGATCCCAAACGCTTTGGCGACCTGTTGACGCACGATCTGTGGATGGACTTAGATCCAAATGGGCGATTGCTCGTGCGCGTGAGTATGGAAGGAGAGAAGGACGATATTCTCTTCTACTTCGGCCGCGCATTCAGATCGCTCAAGCGAGCTGAGGGCGACATGGTTAGGATCTTCGTGGACAAGGTATGGCTCTACTCATTTTGAATGTTAGACTGAGTTTACCTACGGTTGTAAACTTCCAGATGTCGCCATTCGTCCGACAATGCCTCTCAAGAAACGTGGTCAAGACACTCATCAAGTCGCGAGACCAAGGCATAGAGTACAAGAAAGCACTTGGCGGTGTTACTGCACTCTATCGTTCTGCCATCGGTACCAGCGCCTCCGAAGTCCAGCTTCCTCTCCCTCCAAGCGAGAAACCACGTACGCGGCCCGAGGAACTCACCGACGTCGAGATCGAGGCAGCCATATCGCCCCTGTTTGATTATCTGGAGGATAACTTGCAGACCCTGAATACGTATCTGAGCGATAGTACGAAGGAGACGGTCATGGCAAGGGTGTGGAAGGATATCCTGACTGTGATTGAGGGGCTATTGATCCCGCCGTTGAGCGATGTACCGAGTGATTTGAAGCCGCTGACGGATAAGGAGGTCGACATCGTGTTCAAGTGGCTCAAGGTGCGTGGTATCCTGCACTACTAGATCCTCGCCCAGCTAATGCTGATCGATGTTGTGTAGTTCTTGAGGGACTACTTCCATGCTGGGGGTGAAGGCCCTGTGCCGCTGGAGAGTCTTCAGAACCAAAAGTATCGCGATATTCTGTCAATTCGGTTGTACTATGACTGGAATACGTGAGTGTTTGGCTAGCTGCATTCGAACTCTCCTAAACTGAATTCTCCAGGGATGCTTTGATGGAGGAATGTGTTCGGATGATGCAGCAGACACTCCGTAGCGCGCCAACGATGAAGAAGCGCGCGAAGAGTGTCTACCAGCAGCGGAATCTGGGGACGATCAGGGAGCGAAAGAAGGAGAAGAACAAAGAGTCCGATGGGTCGAGTGACCAGGTTATTCTTAGGATTCTTCGCATGAGGTCAGGCATCCTTCTTCAAGTTAGTTGCATCCAGCGAGTCGCTAACTAATTGGACGGGCGTCTAGACCACATACCCAAGAATTCATTGCACAACAGTTGCAGATAATGAACGCCATGCGGGAAGAACAAGAAGCGCGCGCCAAGGAGACGAATGACCGCAAAGCAAAGCGCGTGGCGAAAGCGTCTAATAAGAACGATATTCCCCCTTTACCCCCTATCCCGCCGCTACCATAAGTTTTGTCTCCTGGAGTTTTTTTCTTTAATCACCTTTGATATCCTGCCCGACCACACGGATAATTTTTTACCTTTTAACCCTCGACGTAGTGGTAGCCTTGTACTGCTTTTCATGTCGCCTCGAATCCGTTCGATTATCACCCCGGTTACCTTGCCATTTCGTCGGATCGCGTTTAGTGTATCGTTCACGTTTTATTACCCTCCTTTTCTTCTTGCAGGCCAGGCCCGTTAATGTGCAGCCATGGATACATACCCCTTGGAACGACAGCTGATAGACCGTCTGAATGGAGCCTTAGGCTTGTTGAACGCACTCAGGAAGCCCGAGAGTTATTGTCCTCGCGGCGTGTCCATGGGAACCAAAGCGTGACAGGTGACAAACGCGTGACGAACCGACAACAATGGACGCGTGACAATGATCTTTCTGGGCTTTGTTCTCGACAATGACCCCGATGCACGCGATTCCGCGGATTTGTATGCCACTTATAAGGGATAGAAGGAAAAAACACGTTGTCTTCTCACATCGACTGTCCTCAACGCCACCTGTCTCGTCGCCCTTTCGCAGTTCTTCTCCTCGTGCTCTTGGTGCTGGTCTAACCAATTCACTCCTTTCTTCCCTTCTGTCGCCTGGCTAGCGAACTCGTTTTCATTTTGCTCATTGAGACGATTTCTTTTAACATTCATCCTACACATCCCCACCACAAACTAACCACTCAGCCAACGCTATCAGAGTCATGCTACCCCCTCGTGCTTGTGAGTCCTGACTGCGCTTCAATATCGCTTCAAACTGACTCTGTGAATGAAGACGTCTTCATTGGTCTTAACGCCGTCCGGCTTCTGAGTGTTGTTGCCCTCATTCTCGTCTTTGCAAGCAATATCGTCACCCTGGTCCATGATGTCAAAGCGGTCAACCGGTTTATGGAGGAGGGGAAGGCTGCTACGACGGGAGGGGCTTCAGGGGCCAGTGGAAACGCGACTTTGAGTGCCTTGATGGACTTTGATTATATCAGGTACGCATGCCTTTTACTTCGTGGGGGAAGCCACACGTTGTCCTTACCTCTGCTATCTTAGTGGAAGCACAGTCCCGAATCAACCTGCCGGCGCTTTCTGGGCAGTTCTCAACCGTCTCTTCATCATTGGCCAGACCATCGTCCTCATCCTCTCTGAAATTGGGTGGCCATCTAAGTTCTTTACCCTGTACTTCCCAGTGCTTGGCAAGGACTTCGGCCTGGGCGCTCTCGGCCTCATCCAGATGTTAATCGGCGCCGCTATTCTCTCCCACCGCGTCGACACCTTCACTCTCGTCTCCGCCTTCCTCCTTTTCTCTGTTGGGTGTCTGAACGTCTTCCTTGGCCTCATCTTCAGAGAGAAAGCCAAGGCGAAGAGGTCCGTCACCTCATGGCGCGACCACGCAAAGAGCGCTCTGCCCACGCATATCGGTCCCATTGACGTGCGCCCCGCCATGAACGCCGGAAGTCAATACATGAGCCAGAAGGGATCGTTCGGAACGCCGTTCTCAACCCCGCCTTCGTTCGTGTCACACCACCATACTGGGTCGACAGTGAGCGAGGACGGAAAGCTGCCCGGTGAGGGCCTTGGATTCGGCAGGCGTGCAACGGAGAAGGCGGCGAAGAATGGGTTCCTTACCCGGACACCCGAACCGACCCTGCCTTCATACGTTGCAAAGGCTGGCTGATCTAGACTCTGAAAACCAAGTTCCGACTCGACCACCTCGATGCCCCACCTCGCCCCACCTCCAGCTGTACCACTAGGATTTATTTCTCCGCCAGCACCCTATCTCCCTCTTCCTCTCACTCATCCTCTTAACGAAATCGCGCGACATAATTTTGGCATATGGACTATTTACTTGCACGCTCATTTATTCCCATTCATTCATCAGCTACTCCTCCTTCCCTGACGACACCTATGACCAACCCTTGCATCCTCTAGACTCGTACTTGTACTAGTATAATCCGCTTACATGGCGTTGACTGTTGGAACATGCCTATTTTCAATCGGTAGTGCCACTGCTGATAGGAAACCTTCTGGCTCAAGTCTGATGAGGATGCATTGTTTGAAAAGGCTAGGTCTGACCCTGCCAGAGTGGGAGAGGTAGCATTTCTTTGCCTTCGCGGCACTGGCCGACACGCCATAATCGATTAGCTTGCAGGAGAAATCCAGGGTGTAACCGGAATTCGTCTTGACGGGACGACAATAATGGAAACGGACAATGAGGCTGCTTAAATGTGGCTAGCCAGGGATATGTCAAGTGCTACCGCAGGCGGCGAAGGAAGGAAGTCTTGGTTCAGTGATTATACCTATTTAAACAATCCGACGGTCTGTCATGGTTCGGACTATGCAGCCCACACCGGCAACGTCAGTCAGCTACAAGCACATGGATAGAGGCAATAGATGAGTATGGTGCCCATGTCGGATGAGATACATAGGACGCACCTTCTCGTGCCAACCCAGCAGCACACTCCCGCTGATATCTCCCCACCCTGGCAGCGCCATTCCCTTGTAGAGATACTTCATGAGTGTGTCCTGCGCGTCGGGCGTCAGGCTCTTAATCGCTGCCGTGATTTCGGTAGATTTGGTAGAGTTGAGGATGGAAAGGAGGGTTTGGAGAGTCACGTCCTAGGTACAGCAAGCGTCGTCAGTAAGCTCGCAGCAAGAAGGCGGATACAAGCATACTGCTTGATATGACCGAACTGAACATCGCGCTCGCGCAAGTGTCGATGAAAGGGTGGGTCTCACATACCTTGGCCTCGTCGACATTAGGTCCGTATGGCGCGTTCTCAAGAACGATGGCCAGTGCACCTGGAATATCGCTCCTACATGATACAACCGTGCATATCCAGGAGACACCGACAGAGGCAGCATGTGATCACAGCCAAGGGTCATAACGCAGCCCAGATATTGGAGGATATTCAAGTAAACAGGCGAGCATCAAGTAGAAGGAGGAATGAGGAGCGAAGCTAATCAGTTCACAACTTGATCCTTGCATCCACCCATCGAAGTAGAGCTTACCTTGCCAATGAGGACCTCACAGCACCCTGCCTCTGTTTCGCCTCGTCCAGCACCTCATAAGGATCCCTCGGGTCTGCAACGTACAGCTCCGAATCCTGCAATACGTCCTCGTCGTATTGATCAATGTCGATCTTGCGGAAGTTCTCCATGGTGATAACGTATCAGAGTGGACTGTAGTGGATATATGGGTTTCGGGGTGGTATATTGAAGAGTCGTAGCTTCCGACGATGTGTCCCAGAAGACGCGATGAGGGGAGGGTCAGAAGTGGTTTGGGACACACGCAGCCGCGGACACTGTTCTCACGGTAGCGGCAGCTCTGAAATAGGGGTCAAGACCAACCTCGTTCTGCCAATGTTCTGCAACTTAACTTTGCGCGCTCCTTGTCACCAAACACCATACAAGCTCAGGTAAAAGGCGTGTATAATTAAGTTACTGCATGGTTATTCTAGGCAGAGAATGTGGTATGATGAGAAAACCGGGAATACAATTTGAACTGGATATATGTAGGACGAAACGAATTAACTGTGGAGTGTGTATGTGTGTGACTGAATCTAAGAGAACAGTAGGTATGAGAGAGATCCCAAGAAAGCCCAGAGAAAACAAAGAGCAGTAACATAAGAAATAGAAATGATGTGGTATGGTCAAGCGACCTTCGTGATGTAAGAGTCAGGTTGCAGCATTTGGGGACTGGGCGACGTTGGATTGCCATTTCCCTGCTTCTCGTTGAACTGCATCGACTTCTTTTGGTTGACCACCATCTCTCTTGGTAGAACTACGGCTCGGTCGACTGCGACAGGAAGGCCACGATGGCGACCTCGAATCCTACACCCATCATCCATCAGCCCAGAACACAGAGAAGAGGACACCATCCAAGACTTACATGATGACGATGACCACCAGCTTTGACAGCGTCTTGAAGGATCCAACAAAAGAGAAGTTGTCCTGTAACAAGAAGGCCATGGTCAATTTTCCTCTATAGAAACCATCGGATGAAGATACAACGCACATAAGGCACTCCAAGCGTCAGTCCAATCCCACCAAACGCCGACACCAGCTCGAATATAACTCTGAAGATATCGAACCACTTCTTCTCATCATCCATCAAGCTACCGCGCTCAATCACAGCGACCAGAAACACGCCCCAGACGAGCCACCAGATGTCTATTGACATTTGTCGCCGGAGATGCCAGCCGACGTACCGACCAACACGCTCTCCTCTGTTTGGGATCTTGTGCAGTTCCTCCGGCTCCTCGTCCTCGTCAGCAGGAGGCTCCTCGAAAACGCCCAAAGACTTCTCTTCATAGCTATGTGAAGAGTAATAGTGAGTCGACTGGAAAAGAGAGGTCTACATTAAAGACGCACACGTTGGTTGAACGGATACTCATGGCAACCTATGCAACAGGGAAGAGAGAAGACTTCATAAGCTTTATAGTGTATACTCTGTTCCCAATATCTCCTTACAGGGTAGATCTATAGTGGCATAGATTGGTAAGAACCTCATCAATCGTGAAGGTGAACGTACTTACAGCAATGTACATCATGACAACATAGAGGAATCTGCAAGCCCAAATGTCAGCAAAGCGACCTTTTAATAACAACTTTTAACGTCCAGCTCACAGTAATGAAGGGGCCATCGAAGATAGCGGTACGATCGCGAACCCAGAAGCGCGCACAGCGAGTCCTTGGAATAATCCGACCAGTACCCTAACGCCGACAGGAATCGACTCATATGCCGGAATGCCAATGTCTGCACAAGTTAGACATGTGAGTAATAACCAAATACAGACTGGCGGCTGCACGTACTCAGGACCAGGAATGAGCCCCATTCTACGATGCTGTATGCCCGTGTAGGTCAGCTGGCAATTCCACCAAGGAGATGTGCTACAGGTTAGCACGAACCTGAAGCCAACGAGGCACAGTAAAAGGAACCACGTTTGATGCGAGGGAAACCTGCAAAGGTTTAGCTCGGAGGATAAGAGTTGCCGAAAAGTCAAACACACAAGTAGAGGTAGCATCTATATGTCTAGTGAGTGGTATGAAAGCAGTCAGCAGTGATCTCGATCGCACCTTCGAGGATGATCTAGTAGGAAGGTGAGCGCTTGGTGCATCCCTGACCCGTCCGCCGATATTTTCGAGAAACTCCAGCTAAATGGAGGAACCTGGGGTCAGCTTCATTCAGATAAGAAAGGAACTAGTGCGTACATTATAAGTCGCATACTATGTTTAGGATCAAGGGTCGTATCACTAAGCCTTGGTTGATACATTGGCAGCGAAGTCGGAAAACTTACAAGATTGGCTGGGAATCAAGAACTTGTCAGTCAGGTATAAGAGAGCGAGAGTCAATATTAGGAGCACGTACCAATGCATGGTTTCCCGCAAGGATCGAAAACATCATCCCAAAGATCATCAGGTAGGCTTGTTGAAAGGGAACCATGCCGCTACAGAGGATGTGATGAGAAAGCGAGCCCGTATTTACCGTACAACATTGACTTACGTGTCGACTAACGAGGTTCCACCACCCGTATAAGCACCCATGACTTGGAATAGGGAGAACCTGCAGAACAGTTTCAGCGGGAACCGTGGCATGCAATATTTCTACGCACCATGTTTTGTTAACCAACCTCGGCTGGGATTCAAATAAAGCATCGTATTTCGTTGTTGTAGATATCCACGGTGCAAATAGAATGAAGGAGGACAACTGACAGAACACAAAATACTACGGGGCTTTGTCAGCCTTTCTTGGCGCCAAAGTAAGAAGGACTGGTACTCACCGCAGGTACAAGGTAGCTCAACAGTCTCAGTGCCCTATACTCCGCCCCGCCCAGCTGCTCAACTTGATCATCACTCAAGGTCTCCGTCCTAAAATCCGAGTTCCTCCCCACCACCAGGCCCGGAAAGTTCAACCAGGACGTCTTCTTCTCATCAACCTCCTGAAAGCTCGCAATAGTCATCTTTCGCTCGAGCTTATTGTACACCCTCGGAGCCGCCCTCTTCGCAAGAAGGTTAACAAGGTGCACGGGCCCAGGAAGGCCCCCATCCCCATGCGTCCGTGTACTCCGTGGTGATGAAGGATCCCCCCGATGCGTCAACATTGTCGCCCCGCGTCTCGGGCGCGGTTTACCATCGACGTAGTCCATCATAGGACTCTGGTACCTGATCGTCCTAGGACTCGTCAACGAGGTAACACCAAAATCATTCCCGCTCGTAACCCCAAAGTCCGTCCCTGTCCCTGCACTTGTCACTTGAACACCGTAATCGGTCAAAGGGCTGGTCACGCCAAAGTCCTGCACCTCTACATCCGGGAGCGCCACGCTTGCAGCGGCAGGCGACGAGCTGAATGTTCGAGCATCCGAAATGGCGTTGTTTTCTTCCTCCTCATCCTCGTGTTCCGGGAGTTCGGGAATGGCGGAGGGCATGGGCCGGGGAAAGTTCGGTGTCCCCGCTAAAGTGGCGGACGGGGTGGGCACGACGATTGTGAACTCGGGTTTCTTGAAGCCGTTAGAGGATGGGTTCGGGGTAGCGGTGGTTGCAGACCTCTGTGGTGGTTGGTTATCTGGGGCAGGTTGGCGTTGACGGAAGGTAGCGATTGGGGAGGAGATGGATCTGAGGAACATGCTTCGGCTGCGTTGGGGACCTTTCGACCTGCTTTTTCTTCTCCGTATAGTCTCTGTGTATTCGCAGTGCGTTCGGAAGAATCGTCTAGTACGCTTGTAAGGTCCCTATCGGAAGTTTCCTTTCATAGATTCACGACTCACTTTCTTATCAAGACCATAACCCAAGATACTGTTGTAATGTCTCCCTAAGCACATTGGTCAGCGAAGTCAGTATATCAATTCATAAAGTCAGAGTTAGAACTCACAATTAACATGAGAAAGTACAGGATAACTTGCTGCCACACCGTGATTGTCGAGAGGTTAAGTGTCGACAACCCCGTAACCGTCATACACGAGTAGCAGATGAACATCGAATCGATAAACGAGACGGGAAACTTCCCGTTGGAGGCATAGAACACCCCAGATGCCACAAGCGGTACGAAAGTGAAAGCAGCCAAATGAAGCCTATAGAACGTAACGTGCCTGAGGAAGAAGTCCAGCAACGTCCAAGGTTCAGGCTCCTGGTGGTCCTCGGCCTTCATGGATGGGTCGGCGCCAATGCTCATACTTGTGGGGCTGAGCATCATGTTCGTGGTGTTGAGCTGGGGCAGACTGGACATCGACGCGAGCCTGCGCTGCATGCCAATCTCGGTGCTGCTGCCATTGGCGTTGTTTGTATCCGCAGCGGCGAAGCTACTCCAGTTGTTGGGGGGCATCGTCGTGGCTTGCGCGTGGCTCCTTCGAGGTTAAGCTAACCAGCCCGGTGGTGCTTCTTGATTGTGGAGCCTCCGACCGCGGAAACGGGTGCTGCCTGCCTGCAGATAGCCTACAGTGCGGTAGTCTGCTTGAATGTGAGTAAAGGACGAGGTAAGAAGGGAGGAAAGCATGCGCCAACGCTATGACAGGCTTATCTCCTTTCAAGCACTGGTTTCTGCCACGAGGTGTACTGGGCGCTTCGCCATCAGCCTCATCGCTGGCAGTATCACGGCAGATCTGATAACAGGGCTTAAGAACTCTGCGGCGGTCGTAGGGTAGTCGTGTTTCATGGACAAGTTAATATCTTAAGAGCGTCAGCTAGACGTCCAGTGGCACGGATGGCAGAGTACCTGAGAGGCAAAGCGCAAACCAGAATCTGAGGAAACTGAAAGAAATTGCATGAAGATCACTTTGATCGGAGCGCTAGCCGAAACTTTTAAGATAGCACGCGACGTGCTTTAAGCGCCCGCCTCGAGAATTTTGCAGCCATTAGATCTTGGAAATACGATTGAAATCCTACTACTATCTCGCGAGGCCCGGTACTGTAGGGCTGGGAAGAACTGAACGCATAGTAGATACACATCAACGCCCACCCCAACCTAATCCTCGAGCTCGTCAACTTCTTCCTCCCCATCGCCACTCGGCCCACCCATAAGGTCATCCTCAAGCATCCCAACAACCATGTTCATAGCGGCCTTCGACATTTTCGGAACCGCACCGGGTCGCATTAGGGGGTGACGAGCGGGGTCCAATTTCCCTCCTTCTTCGTCCTCATCACCTTCTGCATCCGCTTCATCGGAACCTTCAGCTTCCTCCTCATCCCCATCATCGCCGCCAGAGCCGCTCTCCTCGTCGTCACCACTCTCACTCCCACTCCCATCATCGCTCTCGCTTCCTACGAAATCTTCATCCTCACTGTCGGAGTCCAGCGCTAGCGATCGGATCGTCGACGGTCCTGCCAACTGTTGTGCCGCGATCTTCGCCGCTTTCGCTGCCGCGGCCACTTCCTCCTCCTCCTCTGCTGAAAGCGCATTTCCAGGCTTCCTCCCAAACATATTCTGATGCTTCCTCACCCACTCAAACACTCCATCCCTCTCCCTTGAATCGATCATACCCAATTCCGTCTCGATTCCAAGGTCCTCTTCTTCCTCTTCGTCCCCGTTCTCCACCTGCATCTTGTCATCCCCACTGGTGTCATCCTTTCTGCTCTTCCTGACCAAATGAACGCTAAAGACCCTTCCACTCCCTGGACTCAACCTAACACCCTCTGAAGAATCCAAAAGATCTTCTATGGCCCAAAACTCACAAGGCTTGCTTTCACCCCAGAGCAACCCTTCCTTCATGAACCAGAGACTACCCGGCTTCGCAGCTCGGTAAGCTTCAAGCCCTGGCACACCCCCTTCCGACGCGCTCTTCGTAGAGGACCCAAACTGGTTGACAGAGCTCTTGAACTCGTCCACACTTGGCTCATAAACCACCGTATTGGGCAAGTGGCTGAGGAGCTGGCGTATAGCCGCTATAGTTGATGATCCCTTCGGTATCGTAGACTTGCTTTCCGCCGATTCTTTGTATTCCGTAGTTGATAGATCCGCCGTAGCCGCGGCATCAAGGCCAAAGATAATCTGGGGGTTGTCCTTTGCCAAAGGAGCGCCTTTAGCTGTGCCTGTGTAGTCGCTTGACGTCATAACCACGGTCCAATGTGCCTTCGTCTTGCCACGCGTTGGGAGGATGAAAGCGCGTCGCAAGCAAGAGACGGGCACCGTAGCCTCCACCTTCCGTGAGGTAGGGTTCGTGAAAGTGATAGAATCCTTCCTGATCTCGATATCGACCTTCTTGCGTACCGGAGATGTGGTGGATATAGAGTGTAGGATAAACTGAATCGGGTCTTCCGCAGCGGTGCTGCTGCTAGCTTCAGGAGCATTGGTATTGGCAGCGCCTGCTACTGCTGGGGCATCCGTGGGTGATATTCTCTGCCGCTTACTCCCCTCAGAACCGGAATCATCGCGTGCCCGCTTCAATGGAGCCCCGTTAACCTCGGACGTTGATACTGTGGCAGGGGGTTTGAGGAGATCTGTAAGCATTTGGCGAGTCGAAACCTGCTTTTCTGGCCATTGGGCGCGGAGCCCTTTCGATGAGTCTGGTGTGCAATCCGCACCAGCGAGAAACCGCACGAAATTCTCGAGGAAAGCTTCATTGGACGCGTTCGACGAGCATAGGTTTCGGAGTTGTTGGGAGAATTCGGAGGGAAGCGCTGGGAGGATGGTGCGTAGAAAATGAGATTCCGTTGAGTTGGACATTTTAGTTGATTTCACGAGTCGGGTCGGTGTATGTGTTGCCGTATCTAAGAATGGGTTTAGCTTTCGTTGTACGTTGAGTGGTATCGTGTTTTGGCGTACATCGCGATCTGTCGAGCTCCAGTGGTATTGCGGAGTAGATGTTTCTTTTAGTCCGATGGGATACCGCGATATAAGTCTGGGACTCTGTGAGGGGAATGTGGTGGTTGGGGACAACGTAGATCGGGGGTTGAAGGCGGTCACCGCGAGGCTTTTGATCCGTGTCTTCGGACCACGGAGGCGCCTGATTCGAGTCCTGGCCAAGGCATACTTAAATCTCTCTTGGCCACAGCCCCCGTGCCCTACTTCACTCATGTACTCTCTGGCCCAGTACCATGAAACACTGCAGTACTTTGACTGACTCACAGTCGTCTTTTCTACATTCATCCGTAAGCGTTTGAATATTTACCTTGCACATCGCTAAAGCGCTAACCCATGATCCGCGGTTGCTTTGCTTCGAAAATGTATGTAATATAGCAGCCTTGTAGCAGCCATCTAGCATATATTTTTCACAAACCACCACGCCTCTCGACGTCTGGGCGCGTCCAAGCGCGTCGCGCTCCTAATGAGGCGCGGTCCATGTGATCTCGTTGATCGCGGGAAACTTGGCGAAGCGCGAAGTCAACAAGGGGCAACCACGGCTTTCTTTGGAACCACCATCATCGCCGTCCAGTCGCGTCGGTATCGTGAGTTTCCTTTCTATCTGCGGCTGGAAAATGACTTGTCAAGACTATAATGATACGGAATAAAGCCTGTCCAATTGGTCTTGCTTTCCAAAGTCACTTTCATTGTATTCCCGAGTATCGACGACAACGGTATTGATTCTGGTTTGTTGACGTCCAGGTATAGAACACGAGGCCTGAAAAATCCATCTCGCGACATAATGGCACCTGCAGGACGATCTGGTGGTAAATCCAAGCCCGGCGGGGCTAACGCCTCTCAAGAAAGGAAGGCTGTTCAGACAAGGAGTCAGAAAGCTGGTCTCCAGGTACGAAGTCCTCTACTGTTTGTGTGAGGTATGAAAAAGCTTAACGCCACTATATCTTCGCAGTTCCCTGTCGGTCGTATTCATCGTTATTTGAAGAACCGAACCCAGCATAACGTTCGAATTGGCGCCAAGGCAGCCGTCTATACCTCTGCTATTCTTGAATACCTCACCGCCGAGGTCTTGGAGCTCGCTGGTTTGTGCCCTACTTGAAAAGCTTTTTTCTCATGAAATATAACTCGAGATATAGGAAACGCTGCTAAAGATCTCCGCGTCAAGCGTGTTACACCTCGCCACTTGCAACTCGCCATCCGAGGTGACGAAGAACTCGATATTCTCGTTCGAGCCACTATCGCTGGTGGTGGTGTTCTACCATTCATTCACAAGAGTTTGACCAAGGCGGGGCAGTTCAAGAAACCTGAAGACGCCGTTGTAGCTTAAGCCGCCTCGAACTCGTCTAGTTGTCACATTCGCGTTCACTCTGACATTCAATGCCCATCTGCGCGTTAGGGTGTGTTCCTTGCCATTATCTTATTCGCATTCTTGCTTCCTTCCCTTGATCTTGATACATATAGGTGTACTTATTGTGTATTGTAGCCACATTGCTATGGAAGTCGTCGTTTCTGTGTTCAAGTTGAGCCGGAGGCTCATGGTTGGAAGCTTTCGTCCGGACTTTTTGCTATACCGCGTCACTGAATACATTCTGCAGGTCAGCTTCAAGATGGCTGGCACGAAAGCCATTGCGCGATCACGTGTGGATACGCGCTCATATAACACTAGAGGCTTGGTGGTCAGCCCCATTCTCAATCCCTTCCCAGTCCCCAGCATAACGCTCGGCGATTGCAGGGCCTCATCTAAACCCACCTCCTATCCCAAGTACATTCTAAAACCAACTTTAGGCTTCTGAGAACCTATCCGCAGCACTCTACCATCAACCACCTGGAACCACTCTTCAGACTAGCTTGTTAAGCAACCCTCCCACAAGTTCTCCTACTCCTCCAGTCTCTAGACGATTTCGAAGTCTTTGCTGCTTTCCAAACGAGGAAGACGCCATGTCGCCTGACCGCGTAACTCGAGGCTACTCTTCAGTCTCGTCATCCTCCAAGCCCTACACTCGGAGCCCCTCCGCTTTATCTGGTCTCAGTCTCTCCTCCGCATCGTCCTATGGCGGCCTTTTGCCTGTCTTGGACTCTTCGAACGGCGGACAAGCCCCTGGTATGCAACTGGATGGCGTTCTCTCTACCTCTGTGTCAACTTCCGGGCCTGTTGCGCAAAATAACGAACGCCCCGGCTTCCCCAGCTACGCACAGTACAAGCAGATCGAGACAGGCTACATCGAGTCTCTCACCCCTCGCCGCCAGGGCAAGGCTCTGATTTCGCAGTCCATGTTCGACCGCATCTGGGATGTCCTCCACCACCCAGAGTCCCAGCTCGAGACCGCGCAGTTCCGCTTCTGGGCGCGCAAGATGTTCACGATCAACAAGAACTACCGCATCACGCTGGGGGTCTCTGAGGGCCAGGAATCCCCAGCGCAGGAGGTGCTTTTACACGACAACCTTCTCGTCGCGATCCAGGAGCAGCTCTACGACTTGCTGTGTTACTGCCACGGCAGCACGGGCCATGGTGGGCGCGACAAGACGTGCGCGCTTATCAGGAAGCACTACACGTGGGTTCCGAAGGACTTGGTGTCGAACTTCATCAAGGCCTGTCCCACTTGTATCATGAAGAAGTGCGGGAATATGGACGTGAACTCCCAGATCCCGCACCTCATGGTGGAGGCGGACAAGCTGATCGGCGCAGCGCGCCTTATCTCGCCCCATCCCGCGACCGGCAGGTCGCCTCACCAGCAGGTTCAGGCTCATCGGCAGCAGCAGCGGAGCTATCGCGCGACTCCCCATGACGAGAACGGGCTCAATCTGAACCACAGCCACTCGCACAATCGCCATCGGCAACAGGGGCCAGGTAGCGCCGTTTCGACTAGGTCGAGCAAGAGGCGGGTCGTCATGGGTGGCGATATGGCCCACCTCGATCCGATCGTCAGTTCCCTTGGGTTCGATGCGGTGGACCAGGCCCAGAACGGGGGTAGCTTTTACACGAAGATGTCAGCCTCTGGGCTGGGTTCTTCAAGTATGTCAGCTCTCCAGGACAGTACGAACCAGCTGGTTTCCGACTCCCATCCGTGGTCGACGTTCATCGGCTCTCCCGGGCATTCACTTCACCACTCGAGCCACCTTACTGGACGTCACTCTGGTCTGACTGCAACCTCTCTCATGTCGGATGAACACGATTTGAATGCCATGTCCTCGACAGTCGATGATCACCACTCTATGTCTACAGTCCATTCTCTCCATGCGTCCCCCGATCTCTCTGGCAACAACATCCCTTTCAATTATGCCCCTATGGTGCGCGAGGTCTCTCTCTATAAGGGGCTTCCCAACGGCTGGCAGTACCGCCATGATGACTTCGAGAGTGCCCACGCCGAGTTCATGGATCACAAGGCACAATGGGGCTCGCCGTCCTTGGAGTCAAACAACTTCCACCCTCATCATGCTCGTATTCCTGATCTTGCGGGCTTTTGGGGTCCTGAGCACTTTCGCTCCATGGTTAAGGATGAGTCGGAGGAGGAAGAGTTAGACATGGATTCGGCATTGGGGATTAACATGGGGCATGCCCGTGGAGACGGCGGTATGGCCAGTGTACGTCTCAGATTTCCTCAACCTCTACGAGGGTATTGTAGTGACCAATTCTGCCCACAGGACCAAGGACTTCCTCGCGACCACCAACAGCACGGTCACCACCGCCAGGACATGCTCCAATACCCTATTCCTCCCCCAATGATCCGCCATATGGATCTGTCCGACTCCTGCTTGCCTCCTTCCCTGCGAAACTTCCAGCCCCACCTTAGCGTGGAGAATTCTGCCCTGGACACGGTCGATTCGCAGGGTGCGTACATGCCTGAAATCGATCCTGCCCTCCTCGCCTTGGCTTCTGGAGCACCGATGGACATGGAAGTTCAGCCGTTGACCATGCAGATGGTCCGTCAGCTTACGAAAAAATACTCGAGTATCAGCGCGGGCAACCAAGGCGAAACATCCGAGCCGACTGACGATGCGGAAGATACGGGGATGCTGTCTACCTCATCAACCTTGACCAGCCTCGCTCGGCGTGTTCGAGTTCCTCCACCCTTGGACTTCTCCATCCTCGACCAGAAAGCCGGCGGTAATGATGCCGCTACTACTCCAAGGTCCTCCGCAAGCGAGAGCAGCGACAACTCCGAAGCTAGCTCCAACATCGACTCCAGTGGGGTGGCGCAGCTGCTGTCTCCTTACATGCGGCTCAAGTCTGACGGTGATTCGACCGACGGTACGCCCGTGACGACGCCGGTGCGCGATGAGAACGAGAAGAAGTTGGGCGGGAAAGAGGGAGATAATGTTGTGAATGGGACCAGGGATGCGGAAGGAAAGGCATCCTGTGGCGTTGAGGGCGCAGACGAGCAGACCGGGCTGGCTGCAGATTCGGTGACTCAAGCCCAGGCTGTTGCTGCTTGCTAAGAATGGGCTGCTATTATTGTGGATTGGGCGGGCATCCACACACGGAAGCGGAGTAGTTGTCTGGGTGCGGTTTCTTTTGGTCTCGTCGTCACTCTCCTTTCTCTTTTTTCTTTCTGGTCCTATTTTATTCCCCCATACCACGTCTCCTGCCACCTCGTTTGATAAAGCGGAGACTCTAGAGGTCTCTCCCATATCCATTCCTTTGCATATCTCCTCATATATCTATCGGACGCGCCCTACGATCTCTCGACATCTAGGCTGTTTCCTGCCATATCTCCACTTTATTGCTATTGTAAAGCCCCCAGCGTCTAGTCGGTATTGTACACATGTCTATAGTGAACCGAACTTGAATAGTGACATCCAAGTTCCAAGCTTGCTGCTCTCGAGTCTGCTTCGCTTTCTTCCTTCCCTCACCCCCTCGCCCAGAAACAACGTCGCCACCTGTCAAGGGAAAGTTGCGTCGGTTGGGGTGAACCCAATGATAAATAAAAGAACCCAGTGGAGAATCAACTCAGAAACTGAAAAAAAGCCAAATGGAAAGTACAAGAAATTGGGGACGATGCGCGAATGTGAACCCCGGTGAGGGGAGTACGTCTTCAATATTCAATCAGGGCGTGATCGGTCGTATGGATGTGTCGTAACTTCATGAGTGAGAACCAGCACTCAGCGCGACAAGGCCGCTTTCCTGGAAAAGCCCGAGGTTAATACGAGATACTACAGAATGAATGAAAGACAAGACAGTAATGGGCGCTCCCAGGTGCATAGCTCCCGTAATTGAAGGAAATGAGGGTTGTGGCTTGTGTGTGACGACAAGAGAAGAAAAGGAAGGCTGAAAGAGATGAGGACGTACTCTCTAATAGTATCGTACAAGAACTTGTAGCTCCTCAGATTACCCTTTAACCGACGAATGTCGAGGCTGTAAGTGTCGTTCAGCCCTTCCAATCTCGTCAGCTCGATGCTCATGCGAACTTCATCCCCAGGGTCTTCGGTTAGCGGGCCGTACACGCCTTTGGGAGGACAATTCGGAGCGTCCTGTGGGCAGAAGAGGGATCAGTTTAGATTCAAGTGAGATTCAAGTGACAAGGAACATCAAGAAATCGATCAGGAAGGAACATATGATAAGTGATATGATATGTGTTTTGGGATGCAGGTGAACCCACGTCCATTTGCACAAGGCATGCAGTTAATTGAAGCATGACGCATATCAGTCGGCTGATCCTGAGCAGAGTAACATAACGCTGGACAGCCTCTCCCAAGGCAGACTCTGAGAACCCGAAGGTTCTCTCGAGGCCAAAGAAGACTCCCAGCATGATGATTATTACTGGCCAGCCATTGCCAAGGTACTCACCATCAAGGATTCTTCAGCAGCAGGCTCTAATTCCTGCTTCCTCGCCCGTATACAGCGGTAGTTGTAGGCACTCTCTTCTTGCACCTGGATGCCCAGTTCGCCTAGCACCCTGCGGACAGTGTTCATGATCACTGGAGGCGGCTTATTCGAGATGGTCGTGGTGTCTATCGCCCCGCGATGATACCCCAAGCACTCGACGACGTTTGGGGCCCCGCCCGTCATGAAGCTAGTTTTTCTCCTCAGAGAGTTCGTAGGGGTATTCGCCAAAGCCGCCATATTGTAGAAATACAGAAGGGTTGCTGGAATGCAGTCGTCAGTAACGACTTGCAAGTAGGCGCCTCAGAATTGAGGCCAACCGATACAGTGCTTACCGGGATGAAGGATGAAGGATGAAGGTGTTACAAGTACAGGCCAAAATCTAATGGCGGGGGAAGGAAAGAAAGTGTCAACAATCAGAAGTGACGAGAGCCACTTAAATACGCCCTCACGAAGAAGGGTCTGGTAAACAGGGTCGATCTGCCCGGAAAGACAGGGGCTTTCTCCTCTATTTTTGGGTGTCACGGGGCGATTTAGATCTCATGGGGCCACAATAGGCCACACTATCCGACCGGCATTGCTGAGCACTCGGATTCCCTACAACCCCGAAATCCCTGGAAAACGAGGCCCAGGACACTCAGTATATTTTTAGGAGGACAGGGGTACTTTTATAGACCTCATTCAGGAGTTAACCAGAAATAGGCGCCTCCACCAACGCAGCAGTCGAGTCTATACGACCTCCAAGCTACCAATTGCTAGAAACCCTCTGAGATCATGTATCAGTCCTGTACCCACTGCTAGCCGCTGTGTACATACCTCTCACGCGTGAATATGTGATGAGCATCCGAGCCCTGGGCGACTTCCTTGCTCGGCGCCGCAGCCTCGAGTCAGCCAAGCAGACAACCAACACACAACCAACACACAACGGTGCAACGAGATGGGATTTAAAATCACGAGCTTCCACAACCGCAGTCTGTAAAAGTCATTCAGCGTCAGCACTAGAAAGAAATTGGTAGCGGAATTTAGGGAAACACAGCGATTGAATGAAAGGCACTTAGTCTGTCGTTCGGCAATCTACATGTCATGGGGAGTCTGCCAGGCTAACAGTCACAGCGGTGAGCGCTTAAGCAGCAACGAGGCCCCGGAGCATGGGAGCGGCCCAAATACCATGGCGTTAGCTGGGATATCGAGAAGACTCAGTCAACATGCCTTTTCGACTAAATTCTCTTGTCGTACGAGTTCCCACATGGCTGCCTCCTTGCTTTCCGAGCCGTATCTCCCGCCCGCTAGGTTAAATGCCTCCCATTCGTAGATATGGCACGCCTGGAGCTTTGAGTTTTGAGGAAGTTCGGAGACCTGAGGCGAGAATGGACCACCATCAGTGGAGAGTGGCGCACGACGCGCAAAACAGGCGCCAGCGACCACAAGCTTACAGCAATTCGCAAAAACATTTTGGAATAATAAGAACTATGATAAAACAAATGGGGGAGTATATATAGACAAAGTAGAGAATCGGACCATCAACGAGCGAAACAAGGATAAAAGGATGGCAGACGACGGGCGCAGAAGATGAATGGAAAGAACGTCCTTCGCTGATGCACACCGGACTCATCAGGCTAACTTACAAATATCGAAAAAAGGAATTTTGAAGGAGATGAAAAGAGATGAAGGGCACACGAACAACTTCAAGAAACATGTCGTAGTAAGAAGTAGGGTTGTATGGAGGTAGAGGAGGATAGCTGGATGGATGCTGTCGGTAGTGGGGTGTGGAGAGCAATAACAGAGGTGAACAGGATATTTTAAAACGAAAGGAAGAGAGACGCGATGTTTTTGGGGAGAACGAGCCATTAGGGTATGAAGAGGTACAGTAATAGGCGATATCAGACATTGAACGTCAGACGGCGGTGAAGAAACGAAGAAAAGAGAAAGGTATTAAGCAGGGGTGAGAGACGACGAAGGGACGGCGCTGAGTTTGCAAGATATAAGGACAAGGGTCGAGTTACTTGTCCCGTCCGCCGGCATAGCTGGGAATAGCCTGCTTGAATGATTGGTGACCTTGAGTTCCTGGAAGCCGAAGTCGAGAATAGCGAAAGGTTGCTGAAAACATCTAGCTTTGCAGATCGGCCCGTCTAGAAAACTCAGACGATCAGCAAAGGGCACAGGTATAGCAAAAGCGGAGAACTCACTCTCTAATGGTATCATAAAGGTATTTGTAACTCCTGAGATTGCCCTTGAGCCTCCGAACATCCAGAGAGTAGGTATCACTGAGTCGATCAATGCGGGTGAGTTCAACGGAGAATCGAACTTCATCTCCCGCATCCTGGGTAGGATCGCCATACGCCGCCTCGTTCATAACGAGGGGCTCGCTCACCACAACCGAAGTCTCATCATCGAAAGCCAACGAAGGCTGGGACGCTGAAGTCGATACCTGGGAAGACTGCCTTCGCATCAACAGTCCGCGCAGCATACCACCTGTCCCAGCAAACGCCGAGGGGGAAGGAAGAGGCAAGCCACGTTTATCAACCTATAAAATGCACGATTAGTGTCAGAGGCCAACATACACATGTAGGACACCACTTACCCCGTTCGAAGCAGCACTGCCAGACATCTGAACAGCCGCCAAGCTAGCTGAGGCGGAGCTGCCTGAAGAAGCCGTACTACCAGTCATCGCGCCCTTCCTCTTCTTCGCCCTAATGCATCGGTATTTGTAATCATGCTCGTACTGAACCTCCACACCCATCCCCTCCAAGACCTTCTTCACGTGCGCCATAACCTCAGGAGGAGGCCTCGTCGTAATCGTGGTCTGATCAACAGCACCATGGTGAATACGAAGTGTTCCATGAGGAGACGCAGCGACCTTGCTCGACGACGAATGTTCCCTGTTGCTGCTGCTTCCAAGACCTCCAACAGTGACCGAGTTCCTGAACCGAGTGACAAAGCTCTGACTGGACGCCTCGCCATGAGCCGTGCTGGCAGACCGCGTCGGGTGCCCGGGTGCAGCGAACTTGGCCGACGCCGACTGAGGAGCCTGCGTGACGACGACCTGAGGTGACATCACGCTTTCGTTCAGCCCGGCGGTCGCTGCGACACCCATCTGGTTCACGGTGTTGCTCGAGGCAGAGAAACCCTTCCTGTACTTTCCCTGGGTGGGGGTAGCCTCCTTCTCCATGTCCCCCTCGTACGGGGACATGTCTATGCCAACGGATTCCCTGCCCTTCGACTTGGTCCTGAACCATTGCATGACTTTATTGGCTTTGCTTGTCGAACCCCTCATCCCGTATGACTCAGGGGGCAGGTCCTGAGACTGGTCAAAATCCGGGTCCTGGTTCCTCGGCGCAGCAGAAGCCGGGTACGCGGAAGGAGGTGGGTTAGCGGTGCTTGGGGTCACAGCGCTCTGCGGTTCGCGAGAGTAAGTAGACGAAAGCTGGCTCGCCTTGCTGAGACTAGCGCCGCTCGCAACACTTGCTCCGTCGGTGGTGGCTGGGGTGGTGGAGCCTCCCTTAGCCTTGCGACGCATGGTGCCGAGGAATGGCTCCACCATGACAGTCAGCGTGTTCCGTCGACTTTTCTTTCCCTTCTCCGCAGGCTGCTCCTTGTCAGACGAAGAACCGAGACCCGTCGAGGACGAGTTGCTGTGACCATCAGAAGGGACTCGGGATGGACTTTCGGTTCCTGGGGATTGGAGGCGACTGCCACTGCTGTTCAAAGGCGGGACAGGAGGGGGTGCGCTTCCATTGCCAAAGATCTTGCCTAAACCAAGTTTATCGATGCTGGACTTGCCCTTTTTGTGCGTCTTCTTCACGGAGGAGAGGGAGGTTTGACTGCTGTTGTTACGGGAGTGTGCCTTGGACGGGGAGCCCTGAAAGGACGGCGTGGGCGGTGGGGACGAGACACTAATGTTGGGAGTCTCGGGCTTGGTGGCAGTCGACTTCGGTGTGACCTGGCCGGTGGGAGACGTGTTCGCCTTTGGGGTGGCCGGAGTCGGAGGTGCCCGGTAAGAAGAAGGCGTAGAAGAAGTTTGGACTGGTAAAGGCTTTGTGGCGGCACTTTGGGATGGGCGACGTTCCTTGGTAGGTGTTGGCTGCGACGAAGATGGTACTACCGGAACTTGCCCTTGACTTCCACTCCGATCGCGTTTCTTGTCCTCCTTCTTCGCGTTCTTGTCGTCATACTCGACCTGGATAGTGTGGCGGAAGCCTCCGCCGCCGCTCCCGCTAGTGCTCGATCGATGTCCTTTGGAAGAAGACGGGGCCTTCGTGTCGGCCGTGGGGGAGAGGGTTGAAGAAGAGGGTGGCTGTCGTGAATCTTCCGAAGTTCGCGACTTCGTGGTGGTAGTGGTGGTGGTGGTAGTCGTAATGACAACACTATTGCGCTTAGTGGTGCCCGCAGGAGCGAAAGGGTCGTCCTCGCTCAAACCGAGCGCAACGGGGCTTTCGAAAGTCTTCGGGGTTGTTCCGTTGTGCTTCGGGGTAGCATTGATGTTGGAGCCGTTAATAGAGAGTGATTGATCAACGGACGAATCATAGAGGTATTCGGGTTGGTTGGATCGGCTTCGAGTGGAAGCGGACGGTGTCCCAGAGGAAGGCTCCGGACGATGACTCTGGGTCCGAGAAGGGGTAGCTTCGTTGTTGAGAGCAGCATTTGCCTTTACCTGCTTCTTGTACGCCAGGCGCTTCTGGTGTCGCTGTTCCTGGTCAAGCTTCTCGAGGTCTGAAACGCTCTTGCCGAAAGCTGCAGGAACTCCGTCAGTTCGCATTTGTCCTTGGTACGCTGCTAGCCATGGGTGGCGCATGACTGTGTCCAGATTAGCTCGCCTTGTGGGGTCGGGGACCAGCATGAGGCTAAGAAGGTCCCTTGCCTCTGCGGAGACGTATTCGGGGAAAGAAAGGGGAGTGTTGACGATGTACTTGTAAAGCAGATTGATGTTGTCGCCATCCGGATTGGCTGGGTCGTCGTCGAAAGGTAGGTAGCCTGCCAGCATGGCATATAGGATGACACCGCAACTCCAAATGTCGACTGCACTCCCTACGTACAGGCCTTCGCTGATGACGAGCTCTGGAGCGGCGTAGCACGGACTGCCGCACGATGTCTGCATAAGATCGTCCGAACGGTGTTCGAATTTATTGGCGAAACCAAAATCGGTGATGATCACGTTTCTGTGACGGTCCAGCAGGAGATTCTCGAGCTTGAGGTCACGATGCACAATTTTCTTCTGGTGGATATACCAAACGCCAGATATCAGCTGCGAGAAGAGCTTCGCGGCGTCCTTTTCGCGCAGGTAGCGATGGGCCAGGATATGATCGAAGAGCTCTCCTCCTGATGCATATTCAAGGATGATGCCAATATACTTGTCCGTCTCAATTACGTCGTAAAGGCGAACAATGTTGGGATGTTTCAATGCCTGCAGTGCTGGTTAGCCAAAGAGACATGTTTCGAAGGATGTGACGTACGCGAAGAACCTCGATTTCCCGCTCGACCTTGGACATGCGCACGGTGCTGTCAATGTTTCCACGTCGAATGAGCTTGACGGCAACTTCTTCTCCCCATTGGCAATGGAGACCGAGCTTGACCTTCCCAAACTCTCCCTCCCCGAGTGTCTGTAACAGCAAATACGGGCCGAACCTGGGGATGGGGCGGCGTGAATGGGCTGCTGCATAAGCAACAGCAGCAGGGTGGGCGTAAACGTCTGGATAGAGAGGAGTGTCGTGTCTGGAATTCCCTGATTGGTCTTGAGTGTTTGACGCCCCCGAGACGACGCTGTGGGACGCGCGTTGTTGCCTTCTGGGTACAGTCGATTGTGAGTGGTTGTTCGGGGAGGACGGGGTTGCTGAGTGAACAGCAACGGACGCTGGACGATATTGCGAGGCAGAGGGCGACTGGCCAGGCGTGTTGTGTGAGCCTCCTTGCCTCGACGATCCGATGTCGGGATCCACTTGGGGGATCTGGAGGCTGGTTGAGTGGGGATTCGGTGCCATCAGAGGGTGGGGGCCAGGTGTACAGAAAAAGGGCTGTTGAGTGTGTCGATGTCGGGCTCGAAGTCGAGCAAAACGATGGCGGGAGTAGAGATGGACGGCGATGAGAGCGCCGTCGACGCTGGCCCGAACGACGAGCTCGCAGAAAACCGAATGGTTGGTGACAGGAAGAAGGAGAACCGTTCAACAAAGGCCGCAGATAGGTTGCTTCAGACCGTGGGAACCTGCCTGGTGCCTGCCGCAAACCGGCGCCTATGTATGCAATTTATCGACCTGGCCTCGACCCTTTCATCCATGATTGCCTTTGTTCACTACAAGGTCCTGGCCGCTGCATTTTCTAGAGCTACCCCGCTTTTCGAGGACCACTTCAACAGCCACTTTTCCTCGAGTTCGAGGATCCCACGTGCGGAAACCCCTAAAGTGAGCCACGCCTGGAATCTAGATCGTCGCCAGAAATCTTCCGGGAAGCGGCAACCCCACATTCCATCATGTATATCTCTTCATCCGTTCCTCCGCTTGCCCCTGGGCTCGGACAAAAGTCCACCATATCCGAACGAACCGACCACTGAAAGCCCCTGGAAAAGTACTATCCACGGTGCTGACCACTTTTATTCGAGATTATACCTATTACAACTGCTCAATGGGGTGCTCATTCTCATTCTGCTAACCCCATGCACGCCCCCTTTGGATATTCTCAACTCTTTTGATGAATAACCACCAAGGTCAGGGGTATGCATCCCAGCGTCACGCCACCATTCCGACGGAAAAGAAGAAATCGCAACAAACCATCCAGGCCTCACGCCTCAGGGAACACCGACTCTTAACCATCCTCCCATACAATACTGTGGAGTCCCTCTCCTTCCGAGTTCTTTAAACGTACATATTAGGCCTTCTCAATCCTTCTCAAATTCTTTACTTTCTGGTCTTCACGGTCACTATGGTGATTTCATTGAAGGGCCGTTAGAGAGTTCTTAATGAGCTTCTTACCTCAACCAAGTCCTCCCGACAAAAGGAGTCACTTATGTGTAATAAATGCTCAACACATACCTCAAATTACGTCCATTCTACCCTCTTGTTTCTTTTGTGTATTCGTCATGAAAGGTCTACAGGTCCTGGTCTAGGGTGCTCGCGTTGTGAAGCCAAGGACAAATGTGTCTATAATTGACGTTCCTTCGACAGGACTTGAATACAAGTCCCTCCCCCATGTTCATCAAGGTAAATGTGTAGATAACTATTGTTCATTCGTAATCTTCTCCCTACAATTGCAAATTGCCTTTACGTTGCTCTGGTGATGTGGGGCAGAACCATGCACAGTAAAAGCTATGCTGAAAATCACCCTCAACGTCAGCATTCTAGCGGCCCAAGATACTATTATGCCCAAGGAGGAGGCTACGGTATAGTCAAGCTGGCCAAGAAATGAGGCCCAGATGATACTCGACTCCTCTGAGAACCATTCAGCTCCAAGCACGAACAAAAGTAGTACTTCCCCTAGGCGCTCAGCCAGCCCCGACTTCCCCTCCTCCGTGTTCTTTTCCAAACCGCTTCTGGAGCTGAAGCCTGACGCCCTCTGGCGGCCGCAGCGGACCTCGCCATGATGCCATCAAACGCCGAGACCAAAGACCGCACCGCCTGCGCGCTTATCGCATTAAGCGCTCTCTCTTGGCGGTCCTGGGGTCTTCCTTCAACCATGTCTCAACCCTGAACCTCCTCCGACCCCTTGAGGCGTACACACCCGAAACGCATTTTTTTGCATTGCACATTGAAACCTCAACAGTGGCGCAGACGTATCCCAGAGTATATTTCGCATTCTTGAGTAGTGACCGATTAACCCACCATGGCCCATCCAGGCGATCTCGACTTGGCTTAGTACGCCACGCCTTACAAGCCCTGAAGCTGCATAATGATACACACCTTATGCCAAAATGCTAGATCAAAAGATTCAAAGCCAACTGGATTCTAACGGCTGAGCTTATTCTACATCTACTTGTGCGCCACTCCTCAACGTTTCCTGATCGTATCAGTCACAGAAACACAACGCTGCTATCAATCGTTACTGCACCCTCTGGACTCATACTCACACTGCAGTGCCAGCACGTATGGAAACGGTTCGACCAATTGAGCCCCTGGGCCTCTGGGCCGCAAGGTTGCACCCACTAGTTGACATGATCCTCTCCTCGGTGCTTTGATCAGTCCGACCTGCCTTCTCTGTCTCGCTGATTGATGCAAGGAAATTCCTTATCAACGCCACGGAAAAGACTGGGTAGAGGCTATTCGATGTGTTTTCCGGGTAATCTTAACTTTGAAGCAAAAGTCCAGATGGAGGGTACGCACAGAAGACTCCTCCGTGGCGCTCCATTGCGACACACACGCGCATCTTAGCTTCTTGAACTTTTTGAAGGACATCGGAGGCAAGATTTCGGTGAGCTAACGTGACTTTTCATTTGAAGCACTTATGCTTCTGAAGGGATCCGAGGCGTATATATAGAGCAGGGTCATGCCTACTTCTACTCCCCAAACCCCATTTTGGCCTGCTTTCGTCGTTCGTCTGAATCCTCACACCATCGCTCTCTTACATCTGTGATGTTGCAAAGCCAGGTCCTCGCAGCGGTGGTGAGTAAACCTCCCGCCTTCGTGCTACGACTTGTATGCTCACCCCAACCTTCCCTGCTATCATCTTCCAGCTCTCGCACTACTGGTTCAGGAACAACGAGCCAACTATCACAACAGCAGCTACAAGCCTCTTAATCCTGCCCCTTTGCAGCCTTTTGCTCGAAGTAACCCTCTTGACGAACACCCCCAGGCTCTACGCCATCGCACTGGGGTACCTCGTCTACTATCTCACCCTTTCTACCTCCATCATACTATACCGCATCTCCCCGTTCCATCCCCTGGCAAAGCACCCCGGCCCTCTGCTATGCAAAATCAGCAAATGGACTGGGGTATGGGTAGCCATCAAGGGCAATTCACATCAGTTCGTCAAGGACCTGCACCTCAAGTACGGGCCAGTGGTTCGAGTCGGTACGTCAGCCTGCGAACGACTTAAAGTCTTGACAGTAGAGCTACGAGTTAGAAATTGATGTCCAACGCATTTTTAGGGCCCAACGAGTTGTCCATCGTCGACAAGGATGTCATCCCCCCCATTTTGGGCAAGAATGGCATGCCCCGAGGTCCTCGTACGTCTTCACGCATTTTTCTACAGCGCACCATGCACCAATTCTAATCCACCCACTCCTCCCTTAGTGTGGGACGGCCGCCGCTTCCACCAAGCCAACAGCCTAAACGAAAAGGGTTACGACTCCATCATTGACGTCCGCGACAACAAGATCCACCACCAGCTAAGGAAGGACTGGAACATTGCGTTTAACTCCACGGCGCTGAAGGACTACCAAGAGCTCGTCGAGGCGAGGGGTAAGCAGCTGCGGGACCACCTTCACACGGCGAGCGTCCAGTCAAAGAACGGTAACGCCAACGAGCCTGTGGACTTCTCCGAATGGGTTACCCATTTCTCGTGAGTAGTCGCCTTACCTATTGCGCTGAACATTGAATTTATTTTGTACATCCAGATTCGACGTTATGGGTGATCTAGCGTACGTTCCCCTTCACCTTTCTGTTTCCATCATATAAGCTGAACCATAACCTAGTTTCGGGGGATGCTTCGAGCTCATGCGCGACGGTGACGCGCAGGGTTTCCGGAGGGCCATGGAAGAAGGAATACTGTAAGTGTCACCCAATGGTCTTTCTCACATATCCACACCACTCACCCCTCCATCCATTACAATACAGACTGCCTTGTATCATGCAACACATACCCTGGATAAACCTCCTCCTCACCTCCATACCCTTCATCAGCGCCAAAATGCAGGTCTTCTCTGCGTTCGGCGTACTCGAATCCGAGAAGCGCATGGCCGCGCATACGAAGCGCAAGGACCTCTTCTATCATCTCGTACGTTAATCAACCACAGTAACCACGTTTTCCTCCCACTTACCCTTACTTTCGCAGTACGAAGTGCCCGGTGAAAAAACAGACCGCTCGGACGCGGAGCAGCTCGAACTCATCGTCTCGAACTCGCTCCTAACAATTGTAGCAGGCTCAGACACCACCGCGACCGCACTCACGGCGATCTTCTGCTTCCTTCTCTCAAGCCCCAGGGTGTACGGTAGACTCCGCGCAGAGCTCGAACAGGCGTTCCCGAATGTCTGCGCCGTTGATGGGTGGCCTGAAATCCAAGGTGACACCCTCGTCACACTGCCATACCTCAATGCTGCGATGTAAGTGAAATCGATAGAATTCCAATGAATATTCGTGCTCATCACCCTCCCACCTTAGAAATGAAATTATGCGGCTCGTACCCGCCGTCCCAACCCACTTACAGCGTGCTCCGGAGCCAGGTAGCGGCGGAAAGCTGCTCGGGGAGACCAAGATGTACGTGCCTCACGAAACGCAACGAGATCTCCAATTCTGACTCAGGCTATTCCAGTTTCATCCCTGAAGGAACTGCGGTTTGCATCCCCCCGTTCGCTCTGCACCGCGACCCAAGATACTTCTCGCCCGACCCAGACGCTTTTATTCCCGAGCGCTGGCTCGATGGCGGAGAAGATCTCATCTACACCACGAACAGAGACGCCTTCATTCCCTTTTCGTACGGACCGGCCAACTGTGCTGGGAAAGCGTTGGCCATGGCGGAATTGCGGTACACAGTCGCGACACTTGCAAGGTGTTTCGATCTGCACCATTACGGGTGCAAGAATGCCGGGCCAAAGGAGTTGCAGGCCAAGGCTAGCGAATGGACTTCCAGTCTGAAGGATCGATTTGTGTTTGAAAAGGGAACGAAGTTGTTGGTGGAGATTGCATCTAGGAAGCAGGCGGATTCTGGCTAAGCGGTGTAGGGCCTAGAGAGTAGCACCGTCGGAGATTAGCGTATTATCATTAGAGTTCCGAAACCTCAGCTCCAGCACTCTTCCATTAATCTACCCTGCTTGACCATGTTATTGACATAATCATTAGCCTCCTCCTCACTGTAACCTCCGTAGTCCTGCACGGCCCTTGCAATCGCTTCCTTGACAGCCTTAGGCATCTTGTTAGAAGACCTAGATTATTGAATCAGAAAAGGATCCCCCCACCAGACACAGCGAAGGTATGTACCCAGAAATATAGATCCACGCCTGTTGCCCCCCGACCAATTCCCACACCCGTTGGGCATCTTCCGAGATGCGATCCTGCACATAAGTACGTCTAACGCCTTCCGGCCCATCTCGCGAAAAAGCTGTCCGATAAACGAGGCTCCCTGCGTCGGCCATCCTGCGCCACTCGTCCCCATAATGCTGATCCTTCGCTTCAGATCGGCAACCAAAGTACAAGGTATTCCCTGAAACGAGCTGCGGTCAGGATGCTAGTGTCGGCATGTAGTGGAAATTACCTGTGGCTCCCCTGTGGACACGCTCTTCGATCAAAGCCCGCATCGGCGCAACACCCGTCCCTGGACCAACACAAATCACAGGAGTCGAATCATCAGGGGGAAGCCGGATAAGGCCTTTAAGAAACCCAATACGGAGGGTATCCCCGATCTGTAACTGCGAAAGGTACGTGCTACATACTCCCCGTCGGGGGATTTTGAGCTTCGTGCGATATTTGACAATGGCAACGCATAGGTGGGCTTGGTGCGGGTGTTCCTGAAGGTCGCGTGAGTGACTATGAAAAGCTTGAAGCTTCTGAGGCATACATGTATGGAACTCGCGATCGAGAAATGACGCGGTCGAAGGGGTGGAAACACATCAAAAATGTAGTCGATAGGAATATGTACGTGTCGAAACTCCGTAAGGACCTCTTTGATTGTCCGCCTGACCTTCTGGCAGTACTCATAAAGTTCGTCCTATGGGCGATTAGCTTCGTGTCATGGAGATAGCCGTGGCTTGACACCTACAGATCCCTCTGGTGATAAGAAATCGTCGAGCTTCTCTGTCTCTAGCTCATCCTCAGTAAAGTAGCGCATGTATTGGAAGAAGTTTCGCCGGGGCACCGCGTTGAAGTCGAGGTATCGCGTAAATATTGTTCTTAGTGTGCTAATCTGTGGAAGGAAGTCCGGAAGGGACTGATCTGAAGAGCGGCGTCAGGAAGGCCAAATTAATGAAATTCGGGAGGGATTTACCTTCGGCGTGGCGTCGGATTATGAAGGGGGTGTCAGCCTTATCCAACCAATTGACGATTTCCAGGAAGGATTGGACATCATCTGGCTCGGCGATTGGGTGTATCACGGCAACGTCCCCAGGATCGTACTTGATATCGTCCTGGAATTCGAATTCGAGGTGTCGAACGTCTTGATACCAGTCAGGGGACGTTATTCTCTCGTTAACTTTGACACTGGCTTTGTGGTATCTCGTGTCCTGCACGATTGGGTCCACAGGATCGATTTGTGACGTCTGCTCTAGAATGACTCGGGAAGGAGGGGTCGCATTGGTTGCGTCTTCCAATTCTGTGACTGAAGGTGCCAAATGGCAAAGAGTTGCCAACAGCTTTTCAGTCCAAGGTATAAGTGCACCGTCTATACTGCACATGGTGAGTCATCCCGACTTGCAACCGTGTTAAAGACATACCCCAATGGGTCCTGCTCGTCCGCCTCTCCCCTCTCACATATCTCGGTCGCCCCCAACGTTTTCATCCTTCTTGAAAGCATTTTCGCTGCCCAGCAGAACTTTTCGTAAGAAGTGTCGCCCAAACCAAAGACAGCGAATGGTAGATCTTCGAACAGGTCTCCTGGTAGATCAGCTCGAAGAAGCATATTCCACAGCGCTGTCATCGCCCTTGGTTCTACGCCAGATCCAGTCGTCGATAGAACGAACACCACAAGGGGTTCTTCAATAAGGTCAGGCTGTACCCTATCAGAATGCGTCCAGTCGCCCTGAGTTTGGGCAACTCACCAAGGAGTATGCATCGACGTTCACGACGCGACAGCGAAAGGCGATGCGTCGACATTGGCGGGCAATGTAATCTGCACAATCCTGTGCATTTCCTGTCTCTGTTGCATAGAGAATAAGTAGCTCTCGTGGGGTTTCCTGGTCGCTGTCAGTGTGGTCCAGTTCGTTGTTGGCGCTCATGGTTCAGTGTAAGGCTTATCTGATAACTTTCTGTTCCCAACAGTCTTGTGAGAAAGTATGCCCATATTTGATTAGCCCCTATTCACAAGCCAGAGCAAGACGACCTCTTGCATCGTGCCTTCATCGTTCTGACCACATCTTGCTCGCATTTATACCCTCCGGGTCTTTCGATAACCGCAGCTATATTAAACTGAGGCCCACTGCTTAAGGATAAAAGCATCCATGTGGCCATGGGTCTCTCGGGAACACACCTCAACCAAACCAGCTAAGGAAGCGCCCTGGAAAGGTGTCATCCCCCGTGAACTTGAACCGTTGTTCGGCCCACTGGAAGTACTCTTTGTGAAGGCAGAAAGTAGCTTAGAATCTGTCCCTCGCCTAGCGCTTGCTGTTGGATGCTTTACACTAGGTGGAGTTGTCACCACAGCCCTGGTCCGGTTCCAAGGCCATCGATTCAAAAGGCTGCGGAATGCAGATTGGCTTACGCCCGACGTTTTAAATGGGAAGAGGGTGGTGAAGGGAGTCGTTACACGGTGAGCCTGGCCCAATGCTCGCAATACTCTCAGGCTCAACAACTTCATCTAGTGTAGGCGATGGTGACAACTTCCGCCTCTACCATACCCCCATTTTCGGAGGGCATCGTTGGCCCCTGAAGTTTAGAACTATTCCAACGACGAGAGGTAGCTTGATACACGAAGAGTAATCATGCGGTTCTAACCTTCGTGATTAGCTGCTCTCGTCTCAAATACTCTACACGTTCGCTTAGCGGGCGTCGATGCCCCAGAGGTACGTTGTTCGCCAACTAAACGAACCCTCCAGCTTATGAACAGGCATCTCATTTCGGCAAACCAGCACAACCTTATGCAGCAGAAAGCTTGCAGTGGTTGACGAACAAGATTCTTAATAGAACTGTATATTGCCAGCTGGTTCGCCGTGATCAATACTCTCGTGTGGTCCGTAGTCTCCTGGACTGTACACTGGCCTCAATGCTAACAGGAGCCCGTTAATAGGTTGCGAATGTATTCCTTCCGGTCTGGTGGAAGCCGTTCTCACTTGGACAGAACGTCTCATTGGAGATGCTCAAGGCCGGATGGGCGACTGTATACTCACAAAGCGGTGCCGAGTATGGGGCCATAGGGGAAGAGGAGTTCAAACGACAAGAAGCAAAAGCCAAGTGCGCCATTTTGCTATAATACCCAGTTAAATGCTAACTTTGTGCTTAGGACTGCACGCGTGGGCATGTGGGTAAACGGAGAGCTTCAGGAGACCCCTGCTGAGTACAAGAAGCGACTTGGATCCCCGGCCGGTCAGGCTGATTCAGATCTTGAAACTGGAACGGATGAACCCCCAGTTCGTAAAGGGCGGAAGCGTCCAGGAATATGGGCTAGGATTTTTGGTCGAAAATAGTCCTCACGTTGAATACTGCCCGCTCTGGTGAGTATCAATCTCCATGTATCTAACCACAGCTAGAATAGCACGTCTCCTGGTCGATCGTGTTTCCCTGGTTCTGACATTGACTGTCTCGATGCTGACCAGCTAGACATTGGGCATCATCCAGCAGGAGGTATATGTCTGAGTGAACCACAGCCTCAGAGTTCCAGCCTGAGCCCGAATCCAAAACACTCCTTTCACCCGCCCTTCTGACGTCATGTCTACGACGGGCGCTTGCCCCTTTCACGGAAAATCTGGAAGATAAAAGGCTTTGCTTGCACTGTCTGAGAAGTCAAGACATCTTCACCAACTTCGTCTGGACCGACCATCCGCCAACCAATTCTCCTTTCACCCAACGAGAATCCGAGGGCTTCAGCATCACCACTTCCATTAACATCACCATCATGAAGTATCTCGCACTCGTCGCGTCTCTCGGCCTTTTCCTCAGTATGGCGGCTGCGCAGGATACCACTTCCGAGGTGACCGTCATACCGACATCGACGTGAGGTTATTTCATCTTCGTGACCTGCTATATCGCTCACACCTGTTGATCCTTGCGTCTAGGGCTGGCGGCGCGAGCGAATCAGCGTCCGCTCCATCCTCGGTCTCTTCCGCCGTGGAGTCGTCTGCGTCCCCCTCGGAATCCCCTTCCAGCCAGATAACCACTACTCCGACCTCAACCGAATCCCCTTCCAGCCAGATAACCACTACCCCCACCTCAACCGAATCCCCTTCCAGTCAGATCACCACTACTCCGACCTCAAGCGCAAGCGGGGATGTCACTTCGACCATCTCTGCAAGCGAGAATGTGTCTTCGACCATCTCTGCAAGCGAGGGTGGCACGACCATCTCTGCTAGCGAGAACGTGTCTTCGACCATCTCTGCAAGCGAGGGTGGCACGACCATCTCTGCTAGCGAGAACGTGTCTTCGACCATCTCTGCAAGCGAGGGTGGCACGACCATCTCTGCTAGCGAGAACGTGTCTTCGACCATCTCTGCAAGCGAGAACATCACTTCGACTGCAAGCGGGAATGACACTTCGACCATCTCTGCAGGGAATGACACTTCGACCATCTCTGTAGGGAATGTCACTTCGACCATCTCTATAGGGAATGACACTTCGTCGACCATCTCTCTGTCTCTAAGCGGGGGTGTCACTTTGACCTCAACTGGAAGCGGGGAAGTCACATCGACCTCGACTGCAAGCGGGGATGTCACTTCGACCTCAACTGCAAGCGGGAATGGCCCTTCGAGCTCAGCTTTAGCCGCTTTTATTGAGGGCCAACTTGCTTCGTCCAGCGCTAGAAATTCGGCTGCGACCGCGGGTGTGGTGGTGGGAGGGGTGATTGCAGGGATCTTGGCCGTTGGGTTGGCCTAATCATTCCTTTAGCTTCGTTCAATGTGTTTTGTGGATTTCAGTTTTAAAGGAGTTTCTGTACGTTACTTGGGTGCTTGGGTCACGGATAAGAATGCTATACATGTATTTATTGGGTGTTCTCTCTCTCTCCTTGTGAACTTCCTTTATGTGCTACAAGGTACCGGTGCATGTTCAAACTGGTAGGGTGAGGTCCAAATTAAGTACGGCGAAATCTAGAGAATTCAAGACGAGGATATCACAAGAAACAATCTTCACCCGCCCTTCTGACGTCATGTCTACGACGGGCGCTTGCCCCTTTCACGGAAAATCTGGAAGATAAAAGGCTTTGCTTGCACTGTCTGAGAAGTCAAGACATCTTCACCGACTCCCTCTGCATCACCCATCTGTCAACCAATTCTCCTTTCACCCTACAACCGTCCAAGGGCTTCAGCACCACCACTTTCTATCATTAACATCTCCATCATGAAGTCCCTCGCACTCATCACGTCTCTCGGCCTTTTCCTCGGTATGGCTGCTGCGCAGACTACCACTACCGAGGTCACCGTCGCACCGACATCAACGTGAGGTTATTTTATCTTCGTGACCTGCTCGATTCGCTCACACCTGTTGATCCTTGCGTCTAGGACTGGCGGCGGGGGCGCATCGTCCGCTCAACCCTCGGCCTCTTCCGCCGTGTCGTCTGCCTCGTCCGCTCAATCCTCGGCCTCCTCCGCCGTGTCGTCTGCCTCATCCAGTCAAACAAGCCCCGCTTCGACCTCAACCTCCACTTCTACTGTCCACCCTACTTCGACCAGCTCTGGAAATTCGGCCGCTACCGCGGGTGTGGCGATGGGAGGGGTGATTGCAGGGATCTTGGCCGTTGGGTTGGCCTAATCATTTCTTTAGCTTCGTTCACGGTGTTTTGTGGGGCGCAGTTCTAAAGGAACTTGTAAGTGTTGGGTGCTTGGGGTTACGGACAATGTCATCACATTGTTGGGTATTCTCTTTCTCTTTGCGAGCCTCCTTTATGTGCTACAAGCTACAGGTGCATTTCCAAACTGGTACAGCTAAGGTTCAAATTAAGTATGGCGAAACCTAGGGAGTTCAAGATGAGGATATCACAAGAAACACAGTTATTAAGGATTACGTAGAATGAAGCGGACAGCACTGGCTAGAAAACGAGAATCAAGGAAGTTGAGTGACTCGACTACGACTTCGAACTCGACCCTCTTCTGGAACGCATGGAAACATTCAGAGGGCCCTTAGTGAAGACGAATCTATCCTCGAGATCGTCCTCCCACGTAACCTTCCGTCCAGATGAGCCCTCAGATTCCTGGGGCAACAAGAGATCGAATCTGGTGACAAGATGTGCGATCACATATCTGAGCTCGAGGAGGGCAAGGGGCTTCCCCGCGCAGTTGGCTGGGCCATAGGAGAAGGGAATGAACCCTTCTTTATCCGTGTGGAAGACTGGCGGCTGTTCTCCCTCGGCGGATGGTGGTGCTAGCGAGGTCGAATGCGAAGTAGAACGCGGACTTGTGGGGCCAGAGGAAGACGAAGAAGGCGCGAGCCAACGTTCTGGCATGAACGAATCTGGGTATGGCGAGAAATACCGGGGATCGCGGTGAAGACAGTAAGGCGGAACGATGACACCCGTGCCTTCTGGTATAAAGCTGCATGCAAACAGAGGAAGGAAGAGCTCCGTTAGCGCGCGGTCGGCGGAAACAGATGGAACAGAAGGTCAGACGCCTGCTGAATACATACATATCATCTCCGAGCAGTTTACCACCGCTTCCTTTCGGTGGGCCGCGCTGTATCGAGGATGGGACAGGAGGAAGCAGTCGCATGGCCTCATTTCTGGTTAAGCAAAAGAGCAAAGGATGGAGGCATGGGGCGTCAGTTCGGGTTCGGGCCCAACGGGCGTCAAAGAAGAGGGGAAGAACCGACATCACCGCGTTCAGATAGTGCAACTTTTGCAGCTTCTCGACTTCGATTATCCGTCGGTCATCACAGTCTATGGTTGGGAAGGCCTCTTCTAGCTCGTCTATCAACCGGCGATGGGCATGGGGGTGACGAAGAAGGAGGGACATGACGCTGCTCATGACTGAGGCCGACGTGTCCGAGCCTGCAATGATGATCAAGGTTGAGTCGGTGACTGCGGCAGACAGTTGCGCCTCATAGGAGCTCGCATTAGACGGATCGGCCGTGGCTTCGTACTGTAAAGCATCGTTAGGTATTAGTGATTCGGTACAGCGAAATTAAGTAGGCTGTCTGAGAGACTCTATTTACTTACCAGATGATAAAACAGATCTTTGCGTTTGACTTCACTTGAGATTCGACGCTTGGCTTGGTCCATGGCAAAGCGGGCGAATTTGCGCATCCCCGAGCTAAAGAAGGGGATTGACTGAAACGTGACGGCGACCCACAGTGCGTGCTGGATGATGCTTTGATTTCTATTTGAGAGGCGAGTAAGTAAAACCGCGTAGTCCGAGAATAAACGTGAAACTTGCGTCAGGCCCTTCTCCATGCCCTTCCAAACACCTTGAGCATCCTGGTCGCGCATGAGCTCAAAGCCACCGCCAAACCTATTAAGTTGAAGTGCAGTCAGAAGGCAGCACATGAAGGACATAGAGACCGGGTTCCTACGCCATGTCTCCCATGAAATCGAACCTAAAAAGTGATAATGCTTAGCCCAAACCGAAAGAGAGTGATGACCAGGGTACTCACGCAAAGAAGCTTATCCACTTGGCGAGATCAAAGCTGGCGACGCCACCTGAGCTCTGGCAGAGCTCCTCGAGGTGATCACAGAGCTGCTGAACCCTCGGCGCAAGAATCTCCTGGTAGTCTTTGAGGGGCTCATTCGAGAAGGCCTCGTTCCAGCGTCTCCTGAGCTGAGCATGGATATTGAGGTCACGAACGTCAATGACGGCGTGGTATTCTCTATCGCTGCCTAGCTGACGGTTCCTTCTCGCATCCCAAACTATGCGTAAAAAGGTTAGTTGAGTAAGCCATATACCGAAGTCGGGCAGGAATCTGCTCACTTGGACCCTTCGGCATCCCTCTGCTACCGAGAATAAAGGGGATCAGCTTCTTTTCATTTATCGAGAGGTCGTTGGGGCCTTGGCTCTTCGGTCAGTCTACGGAAGGTGAAAGGGGAGGAGCAGATCGAGGGGCGCTCACCGATGCGAACAATGGGGCCGTATATGTCATGGAGGCTCTTGTAGTAGAGGTGTAGCTTGCCTCTGTAGGCGAGCCAGATGATCCAGAGCTTGGAGATCTTGCAGAGAAATGGCCCCGGATATCGGGAGAGGGGGTGTAACGATGATAACCGGTAGGCCATCATACAGGAGAGAAGCACAGCGTAGAAGGAGAAGAAAGACTGAATGCACGAGGCGCCAAAGAGAGGACTGCCAAGATTCAGGTAGTTTTTGAGGCTGATCGAGGCAGAGGGAACGATGAGCAGAAGGGTGGAAACGGTCGGCAAGTCGACGGGCTCTCTTTCTTTGAAGAAGACGTATACAGCCTAGGTTAGTGTAGTGCATGACTGTCAGTAACCAGCTGGATGCGAGAGGGTCTATGCGACATACCACGGCAGCCAAGAGGTGGATCATGGTGAATCGACGTGGAGTGGTGGGTTGTCGAGACAAAGAAGTGGCTTTATATGGTGAACGGCACGTCTTTTAAAAGAGTCCACCTGGAGGATATTGGAGAGTCTCGGAGCAGAGAATTAGTGTTGCCGACACGGGCGCTGGGGACGAACAAGCTACAGCTTAGGGTGATCGCGTGCGTTTTAAATAGCCCATTGAGAAGAGCGTTTAGGAAGGAGCATGGCGTACATAACACCAGCGAGGCCGACCAGCCGCAGAGCCGCCTGACAGCGCTGGAAGAACGGGTAGATATCGTCACATTCAATACGTCAACAAACGACATTGCAGCTCAGCCAGAAAGGCAATGCGCGCTAGGAGGGAGATCTGAATCGAGACTTTACCCTCAAGGTATACCGCGATAGAAGGGGGAGAAGCAAAGCTAATCTGCTCGCAGATGAGATGAAATGCCGCGTGTCTCCAAAGCAATTATCTTTCTTGCGGCAACATCGCAATGAGATCCGGGGGGAGGGTTCTTCGTCTCTGGGAGAGAGCCAGCGCCAGAGGGCTTAGAGAGCCGTTACGAGGTTGTTAAGGTACCTTTCACGGAGCTGCTACGGCCCACAAGGTGAGCGCAGTCTGAGAGAATAAGGTCAGCTGGCCGCTGCGACCCGGATTTTTTTCAACCAAGTAAATACTAACCATGCTGCAGAATACCTCCCTAAATCGAGCTTCTTCTCGATGACTTCCAGCCTAAGATAGCGGCAGAAGGTGGTTCAGGAGCGTTCGAAGCACATATTGGGCGTCCAACACAACCTAGGGCCCGTGATGGTGATGGTGCGTCCGCAAGAGAGGCCACGTTAAGCGCCCGCCGGTTTGTCACGCTGCACAAACAAGGTGATGCGTGTGACATCTGTGTCACACCCCGCCTCCTCCCCAACCCCTTGAACGCCCAAATGGACCATTCGAAACTTGCAAAGTGCGCTTATACGGCCTCGTTTTAAGTTATAAAACTCATCTACCTGAGTGCAGGAGGCGCAAGCTTACAGACAAAGCTATCCCCAATGTTCTCCTCGAGAACCCCGCGTTTGCGGCCGACTCTAAAATGTACCAGGAGCTGTTGGAGTCCGAGCGGAAGTTGGATTGGACAATGACGCGGAAAAGGTTGGAAGTGCAGGATGCTCTATCACGTACACCATCGGTGCGCCCTTACGATTCGTCTCACTGAGACTGCTACTCATCGAGCTTCATTTCAGACGACACGAACTTTGAGGGTGTTTTTGAGCCATACGGTTTCAGGACAGGTATGGCAAAGCGGAGGAGAGCCATCTTCAACAAACTTTGAGACCGGTGAAGGCATTCCCGGATGGCAGCTACGTATAGAAGGTCGCTTGCTGGAGGTATGCCCTCGTTCTCAGGATACTTGCCCATAGCGTACTCAGCCATCCACCATACAGCCCGCCAATTCGCGACACAGAGACCGCGTCCCTGTTCGCAAATTCTCCAGCTTAGTGAAGAAAATGGTCGTGGAACTTGAACGGGATCCCAATCTGTACCCTGAAGGGAACATTGTCGAGGTGCGCCCTGGGACCCTATCATATAGTCCCACACTGACAAAACATTCATCAGTGGCCTCAACCAGGACACCATGCCCCGCCTCTCGACGGTTTTACCATTCGGCGCTCGGGAGATACCCCAGTCAAACTGCGCGTCGTCATGTACCTTGAGCATTTCCCCGAGCAATTCAAGGTGCTTCCAGAACTTTCAAACATTCTGGGGATCAAGGAGGAGAGTAGGATAGGAGTGGTGCAAGCGCTGTGGAACTATATCAAGCTGCAGGGCCTGCAAGACAAGGTCGACCGAAGGATGATTCGTGCCGACGATAAATTGCGACCTGTGAGTCTTCTTACCAGGTCGTTTGGATACTCGTGTCTTGACAACGAAATAGATCTTCGGTGGGGAGTCTATCAGCTTCCAGAAGTTGCCGGAGCTTGTGAACCGGTTCCTGGCAGTACCAGAGCCCGTAGTGCTTTGGTACACTGTTAATCCCAATCTTGCCCCTCCTGAACGCCCACAGGCATGGGACGTGGAGATCAAGATGGAGGATACGACCATGAAGAATCGCATGGCCGCTATGCTGCAAAGTAACAAAGAGTCTGTCCAGACTCTTTACAAGTTGGACGAAGAGGTCAGCCATCTCATGTCAGGTGTCGCTCGAGCTACACTAAGCCTCTTCCACTGCTCTAGATTGCTCTCTTGGCCCAGTCATTACACAATTCGCATGTGAAGAAGGTGTTCCTTGAATCCTTTGCGAAGGATCCTGCCAAGTTTGTCCACACATGGCTCGAGTCACAGTCGCGCGACCTCGAGAGTATTCTGGGAAGCGGGCCCACGGAGGGTATGACCGTGAGGCAGGAAGAGTTGAGGCGAAGCGAGTTCTTCCAACTGCCTTGGGTTGAAGAGGCTGTCGCCATCCAGCACGGAGTGAATCTGGCAGCGCGGGGCGTCCAGACGTAGATTACGAGCCGTATCTGAATGTTGTATTTGTTGTATCACATGTGCTTTCGCTGTCTACCATGGCTTTCTCCCCAACACCCTGGACTACTCGGGAGTCTGCATCCATGCGCGCATCACTGTGCAGATCTCGATCCAAATTCAAACCCTGGCCCCTTTCGGCATCGCCCGTGCCACATAGAAATACTGACGTCGACCGAGACAGCGCTTGATCGAGATTTCCCTCCTTACCGTCAGTCTCAGTGCAACGTCCCAATGAGTAGCAAACCGGTAAGACTCCCACGAACACCTCCTACTCCAGCAGAAACTCATAATACATCCACACGTACTACTACATAGCTCGGAAAGCTACGCCAGGTCAGCTCTATCGAACACTATGAGTTGGCGGGTCCAAGGCTGATGATCACGCCACTTTATGATTTATACAGTGGGCAGGCGAAGTAATCTCGACCTCCAAGGACAAGACGACGGTCACGGATGAGTTGGATGAGTTTGCAGAGCTTGAGAGGGACATAGACCTGCGCAAGGATGGGGCCATCAGGTTTGTCTACTTAACCTCGGCCGCCTTGAACACCTGCTGACCTGGATCGATATCCGCGTCTCCAGGCTGTATGGCGCCTGTGAAGCATACCAACAATCTCTGTCCAAGAAGAAGGTCAGCGAAGCCGCAGGGGATTCGGACAAGCTACTCCCGATCGATGCGCTGGGCATGGTCATGATATCTCATGGAGAACAGTTCCCTGAAGATTCACGGTTCGGTGAGCAGCTCTCGGTTACCGCGCAACCCTCCCCCGAGCCCTCGATGCTGATAGTGATTTCAGGGAGTTCTCTTGTCAGATTGGGGCGTGCACACTGTAGTATAGCCACGCTCCAGCAGACGTATGCCGTCCAGTTCAAGGATACATTTATGGCGGCCATTGAGCGGTTTCTGGAGGAAATTAAGGAATATGAGGCTTTGCGCAAACAATTAGAGAGCAGGAGGTATGTGTCTATACTATATCGCGTGCACCTGCTTTTGACTGGTGCCTAGAGGTGTGCTCGACTCCGCCACAGCCAAGTTCGAGAAGACGCTAAATAGCAAGAAGGATAAGGATAAGGATAAACTTCGCGAAGCAGAGGACGAGATGGAGCGAGCTCAGCAAAGATAGTAAGTTTACTTTGTGCGTTCGTGGGCTGGTTACTGAATTCAGTACAGTGATGAAACCATAGAGGACATGCGAGCTCACATGCACGCACTCCAGGAGAACGAGGTCGCCCAAGAACGCGAGCTTTCAGCCTTCTTGGATTTGGAAATCAACTTCGTGCAGCAACATCTTCAAATCTTGAAGGACGTTCGTGATGACTGGCCTGACAAGTAAGTGCTTAACATGAATTGTTGGGGACAAATTCTTAATATTTTTACTAGCTCTTCTCGAAGCTCAGACCCTTCAAACATGTCGAACCAGCGAACGAACGCGTCGACAACGCCTATGCTTCCTCGCAGGGCTATATCCACGCCAGTGGTGCAACCCTTGTCACTCGATTCATCCGACGACGAGAATTATCGCCCGCCGTCTCGCGGATCGTTCAGGAAACACAAAAAATCAGAATCTTCTGGAAGTCGTGGTCCCTCCCGTCCCTCGTCTAGGTTATCGCGCAGAAGAACCAACTCGAGTGCAGCCTCCTCCAGTGACAAGAATGGCAAGGAGGAAAAAGAGGAGAACAAGCCACGTCGGCTCAGTGTTGCGGGGTGGGCTTCAAATGCAGTTGACAACCTCGCCAATCGGAGTAAGAAGAACAAGGACAAGGAGGCATTCTCTACCTTAGGCGACGACGGAGCTGATATTGATTCCCCCAATGTTGATGAAGACGCGCGCCAACCAAACGCGAGGAGGGGCAGCTTTTCGCTCAAGGGCAAGGTCTCCTCGAGAAAGAAGTCGAAGGAGGCCCTCGCTTCTGTTGCACCTGCACCTTTGGCGCCTCCTCGTATCCTCAAGCCGCGTTCCTTACAAGACAAGAAGACCGTCAAGGCCCTGTACGACTTCAACGGCTCGGCCGATGAGTTGACTTTCAGGGCTGGCACTGACATTAAAGTACTGAATGAAGTCGTAGACGGATGGTGGATGGGCGAGATAGATGGGAAGAAGGGTCTCTTCCCGACATCATACGTCTCAAATTCTCCTAAAGTTTCGCCAGAGCTTCCCCCTCGCCCTTACCGACCCGACGAGGGTATTCAAGCAACCGAAGGGGACGGCCCTTCCCAATACGCATCCGCACCCCCTCATCTCGACGACGGAAACTTGACTAGTGATCTGGAGGACGAATATGGTCTGCAACCGCTGACCCACAACCGCAGCCCATTCTATGGTGGAGCCTTCAACGACGTTATGAGCGATCAGCATGAAGAGACAGATAACGAGTCTCCAAAGGCCACTGCGGCCCCTCGTCGCTTCTCTGACGATATGGACGTGTTCTTGGGAGCCTCTCAGTCAAAGATGACACCAAAGATGCGCAGTGTGTTGTTGCGGGACGATGATCATCACGGAGACACGGCGAACCAGCCTTTATTGCGTTCGCAGAGCGAAGGGCCACCAAGTCCTACCACTGGCACCAGCGTGACGCCGAAGAAGGCGCCTCCTCCCCCGCCACCCCGTAGGCCCATGCACTCGGCCCATTCTACTCCTGCAATCCCAGCACGGAAATTGGGACCATCTCCTCCGTCAATTCCTCCCAGACCATCGACGACATCCTCCACCGAATCGATGCAGTCATTCTTGAACAACTCGCAGTCGTCGTTGAGTGCGGGGCATGGGGATGATGGAAGGGGCCTCGATTACGACATTTCACCCTTCGAAAGTGCCGCAGAACTGCCACCCCAAGGCGTGGCTTCGAACTCGAGGGGGTGCGGCAGGTTCCACCCCAACCCTTTCTATCCGAAGGGCATGTGCAGCAATTGCAAGACGTACCATTCGTAGTGGGATTGATCAATCTCTTTCACCTCGAGTATCTTACGTTTTTATCTGGGCCCCGTGGGGGTTTCCCCGGCGGGAGCGGGGCGCTTATTTCTTTCCCCGGGGTTCTCGTCGAGACTCGGACACGGTTGATTCTTTCGTCCAGGTTGTAGATCTAATAACCCCGGTGCTTCAAATTCGACGATGGACTTTTCTGTAGAATTGTATACTTAAATATGACACCTGTAAATTATTCACTGGCCTTAGGCTTCAGCTTCAATATAGCTTCAGGAAAGGGCCCCGAGCCAGTCCCCTCCTCTTGGAGTGGGGAGAACATCACATGACCGGCTACTACGGCGATTTCGGGATCGGGAGTCGGGACTCGGCTGATGGGGCCAATCACATAGGTCTGTTAGCACCGTCATAGCAGACTTTCGAGCTGTTCGTTCATTGACCTGAACGCCCGATTTTCTGGTCTTTTTCTTCTTCTCGGAATCTTCTTACATCTTTTAACGGCTTTTCGACGATGACCAACGCACTGAAGAAGAGAAAGATCGCGGTTCTGGGCTCGAGATCAGTTGGTAGGTATCACTATATCACATTGGTCCCAGGTCTCCAGATCTGTATTTATGGATTGTGGTTTCTGACTCTATACTATAGGCAAGTCGTCGCTGGTCAAGCAGTTCATTGAGGTTCGTCCTTGAGGGTATGGATCTTGGGGCAGCCGAGGCTTAACTGGAATGTCGGCAGAACCACTTTTTGGACTCATATTACCCCACGATCGAGTCTACGTTTGCGAAGAGCGTGGTGTACAATGGGGTAGAATATGATTGTCATATCATCGATACTGCTGGACAGGTAAGCTCCGTCCATTCTCGCTTGAGGCTTCGAGACACTCATCGTCGTCCACAACACACACTCGTCGCTCACGGCCGCTCCACCACATCTATCTGCTTCTTCCCCCGCCACAACTCGACGCTCCAATATGGATACACTTCCGAACAGGACGAATACTCCCCTATCAATGCCCAGTACGCTATTGGAATCCACGGCTACGTGTTGGTGTACTCGATCACCTCGAAGAACTCGTTCGACATGATCCAGACGGTGTACGACAAGATTATCGACTTTTGCGGGCTCACGGATATCCCATGTGTAATCGTCGGGTCCAAGTGTGATTTGAGCACGAAGTAAGTTCAAACCCATTCTGCTTTCCCTCGGATCGGGTTGAGGTGGCGTATTGGAGCGAGCTTGCCCATTTGCCCCTATCGCAGCCTCTTCCGCGACGCTGCAGGGGCAACACAAACTGATGATTGGTATTGCAGTCGGCAAGTAGACATGTCGGATGGGAAGAAGCTCGCTGAGCGGAATGGGTGCGCGTTTGTGGAGACTAGCGCTAAGAATGACATCAACGTCAGTGCGTATTGAACCTTCCTTCTCACCCCTCACTTCCCTTCTCGTTCAAGTTAATCGTTCATTTATCCTCCTCTCCCTTTAGGCAAGGTCTTCGAACTGTGTCTACAAGAGATCGAGAAGCGTGCAGCGCCAAATCAGGGCGAGCAACCGACAAAGTCTTGCAATATCATGTAGAGGGCAAGGAGCGCCTTCGCCACCAGACCCCCCACGCACGTATAGTGCACACCACGACAGACGCACTCACTTCCCACCCACTCCTTTTTCTCTCCCATCAATAGAAGCGTCCGTTCCCTGTTTCCAGTATGGCGTCTACCCCCGATTTGAGCTTTTTTGGCTATGCCCTCCCCGTATCACCTCTCGTTTATTTTATCCTTATATTCTCGTCTTTTGCCTACCCAAGCCCCCGTACGGTTCCTATAGAAATCTCCAATGCTCGTGTAAAGTATCAATATCACTTCTTTTCCTCATTCGTAATGCCTTTCCCTTGACTAATGCTGCTATCCATGGGTTTATCCTTTTATCCATCGAAACGAAACCGACACCATTCTCTCCTTCGGTGTGCGAACAGCCATTTTGCACCTGTGCCTGAACTGCGAGAGCAGAGATCTCATGACTGGCTCCAAAGCTCTGACAGGGCCACGGGGTGTCGAAGGTCACCAGACCACCTTCGCGTTGCGAATGTCGAGCTCCCGCTCGCTGCCGGGTACGTCAGGGCCTTCTGAGCCGGTTCTAGCATCTCTACCGTATATGTAACGCGGGCCCGCCTCCAACCTTGACCTCTCATATTCCATTTGCCAATATGACCGTCACCACGCCCACGCTGCCGCCATTCCCAGAGGACTTGCAAACCCAGGACCTTCTCGTCATCGACTTTGAAAAGCTAGCCGGAGATAACGAAGAAGAAGCAGACCTCCTGTGGAAAGCAGCGACGGAATTTGGATTCTGGTAGTCAGTATCTCACTCATACTACTTAGTCGACTCAGAGCCTGAGATTACCCGCCCATACTTACGTCTCAATGCGCGCAGCATGAAGAACCATGGTATCGAAGAACTCACCGAACCCATGTTCGAAATGGGCCGCGAGACACTCGCGCTTCCCATGGAAGAGAAAATGAAGTTCTGGCAAGGCAACAGCGGAGATTCTTTCGGGTGAGCCCACCCCACATTCCCAGCCCCTATTTCCACTAATTAACGCGCACGCGCTCCTCCGACGCGACGCGCCCCGACGCCCAGATACAAAGCCGCCGGCGCCACCTTCTCCGACTTCAACGGCAACACAGACGTCGCAGAATTCATCAACGTCTCCAAAGACGACGCCCTCTCCTACCCCTCCGTCGTTCACAGAGCCTACCCGCTGCCCGTGCAGCAGCGCATGCACACTGCTGTGCAGCCATTCGTACGGCAATGTGTACGGGTGTGTGAAGTGATGCTGAAGGTGTTTGAGAGGAAGCTGGGGCTTGGGGAGGGAGAGCTGGGGGAGAGACATAGGGTGGAGAAGGAGAGTATTTGTGAGACGAGGTGTATCAAGGTTCCTCCGACGCGCGAGCGGAAGGCGACTGCCTTGGGTGCGCACACGGATTTTGGGAGGTATGTGTTGCGGCGAGTTTAACAGCTTCTGTGTGTCTGTATGCTGATAAATGACAATGTTCGCAGTCTGTCGATCCTCTTCAACAAGCTGGGAGGACTTCAAGTGCTAACACCAAACACCAGAGATGACTGGAAGTACGTCAAGGTACGCAACTACGACTTCACGCTTCACAGCAGCTCACATCATACAAACACCTCTCCAGCCTCTGCCAGGCCACGCTATCTGCAACATAGGCGACACCCTCGACCTCCTCACAGGCGGCATCCTGAGGTCATCGTACCACCGAGTCCAGTACGTCTTCCACCCACTACTTCCTTCAATTACACCATCCCGCCACCTTACTCACTACCTCACGAAGGCCTCCTCCCGGAGAACAAGCCGAGTACGAGCGATGGTCCCTCGTCTACTTTTACAGGCCCTCAAACGACGTGGAGATCACCCCCCTCATCACCCAGAGCAGCTTGATAGCAGCCGCCGCGAAGACCCCTCCCCGAATCCCTATACCTCTGGAGAGCGGGACGACGGCATCGCAGTGGTTCAAGAAGAGACAAGGGATGTGGAGAACTGATAGTGAGAAGGTACGCTCAACAACAAGCAATTATGTGTGCATGAAAGCTCAAGATGTTGTAGGGAATTGAAAGCTATATCGCGACGGGCGGAAAATATGAGCCAAAGCGTCTGGACTAGTTGTAACGCGATAGAACCATGGTATAAGCAAAGAACAATGTCAGAATGCGGGATCATCGAATAGATATATTGATAGGTGAAGGCCACATGTGAAGACGCCGGTAATGATATGAGGGAAAAGAAAATGGTATGGATCAGTCAGAGCAGATGTAGATGAGGAACGAATCACCATGAAAATGACAAGAAAGAAGAAAGAGGAACGAGAACAAAAGTCAGGCCCAAAGTTCAGTCAACAGCCACCGCAGAATCCCCCTTGCCCATAATAAACGAACTCTCCAGCCCCGCCTTGCTCACCCTCCTCATCGGCTGCAGCGTATTCTCATTCACCGGCGCCCTCCTCACATGCCTATACCGCCCACTCGCATCCTTCACTTCCACCTCCTGCCCCGCATCCCCCATCACTCTGTCCATCGCATCCATCGTCGGTGGCGCAGCCCCAGCGCTCACGGGCCCCACACCACTCGACGGCGCCCCGCTTTCCCCACCATAGCTCGCCGCACTCCCCAGACCCCCGCTCCCAAGCCCCATCCCGCCCGTCGTCGCACTCCTAATCAGACCCTCCATTCCCAACTGCGGCGGCAAACTCTCCCGCACGTGGGCGCGCGACCGCCCGCTCACCGCGGCGCTAAAGCCGGACTGCATGTCCGCGTCCCCGCCGCCCGCAGTTGCCGTGGGCTGCACGCCGATCGACTTGTTCCCGAGCTCCTGCTCCTCAAAGTTCATAAGCTCCGAGACGAAGCCGATGTTCGGCGAGATGCCCTTGCGCCGTTCGAGCACGAAAGAATAGGCGCGCGAGAGCGTCCATCGGTTCGCGTGTATCAGGTACGCCATGACCGCCGTCACCGACCGCGACTTGCCCGCCTTGCAGTGCACATACGTAGGCGCAGAATGTAACCGTGCATCGTCTGCAAACACATATGCATCAGCGACGAGCATCAAAGCAAGGAACTAAGCAGTCCCATGAAACGAAACTCACCTAGGTAATCGCACACCTCCCTAACACCCCTCGTGATATTATCCTCTTCCACCGTATCCCTCATCGGAATCTTCAGATACTTCTCAAACACCTGCCGCAGCCCCAGCCCATGATCATCATCGCACTCCGCCGCGATGTTCAGGATCCTCTTCACACCGAGCTCCTGCAGCGCTTCCACATGCTCCGGCGTCGTCAGCTCGGGGCCCAAAAACAAAAAGTTGGGCAGGATCGTCGACACAGTGAACGTCGGGAACGCATCATCCTCCGTTGTCGGCGGCTGGTCCAGGTCCAGGTCAAAGTTGGGCCCCCGCGCCGTCGGCGGCGGGTCCGCCAGCGGCAAATGCGTCGGGTGGTGGTGTGGATGCGAGGCCAAGCCAAACGACCCAAACGACGCCTTGGGGGTATGCGGCGGAGTGAAGTACGGCGTCATAAAGTTCCGCGGATCATTATCGTTGGTGGGGGACACAACCTGCCCGTTAGTGCTGTTGTCCCTGGGCGTCACAGGCGAGTGGTTTGAGTGGAAGAGCTTGAGATGGGTCGGCGAGGTCGGGACTTGGAGTGTGAGTGAGGGTGGGCCACCGATCGTGGCGGACCTCATGGGTTTTGTGCGGAGCGAGAGCTTGGGGAGGTTCGTGTTGAGCGTGAGGCGTTCCATTGATTTGGCATTGGTTAGTCGTAGATTAGGCGCGCTGGGTCGCCGGGGCGGAGGTGGTGGTCTTCTGAAACCCGCTATTGACGAAGGCGGGGGCGAAGGGGAGTCGGTGAGGCTCGAGTCCGTCGAGGTCGCCGACGAGGACGATGAGGACACACTCGAGGGCATCATGGGTAGGGGAGATCGGAGTGGTGGAGGGATAAGACCGGGGGGTTTAAGCGATACTGTCGACGAAGGTTCGAGCTCAGGCAGCTGTTTGGTGCGGTACGTCGTCTGAGTGTCAAGCTGAAACAAGCCGGACCCCTTCCTCAGCGCCTTCTGCTGCCGTTGTTGTTTCTGCGGTTGTTGTTGTTTTCCGAGTGTGGGAGCTTGGACCTCCCGCGGGCTCGCCTCGTCGCCTGTCACAATTAATGTCTGCAGATCGGGGTCGTGGCCTGCAGACGACAGGCCGCCCTCGAGGTAGTCGACAGTCCCATAGCTCAGCAGCGGGGTGATCACCGGCATGATCGCCCACGCGGTGACCCCCATGTTGTCCCTGTCCTTCACATCCATGTCATCGTCGTATATAACCACGTCGCCGTCCCAAGATCCGTCCATAAGGTCGTCCCAGATGCGCTTCCCGCCCTCCGTCGTGATGTACGTGCGCAGATGCTCCAAGCCCGGAAACCCTCCCCCTGGCTTCTTGCTCCGCCGCAGGATAAGTGATGGAATCGTAACGTTGATGCTATGTCGGATGTGGAACGCTTCGTGCGCCGCCAGTGGTCTCGTATCGATCAGCAGGGGCCGTTTCGACCCTGTCAGCCGGTCATATAACGCCTTCGGGCTGACGGCAGTGGGCGGGCGCGGCGTGAGCGAGTCGAGGATGGGGAACGACTCGGAGGCGCTGGTGTTTATGAACATCGACGTCGGCGGGGCGTCTCCCACTGGCGTAAAGTAATCGCTGGTCGTGCTGATGGCCGAGTCGAGAATGTCATCGCGGTCTGACCACACAGACGACGCTGAAGTGGGCTGGAAGCCTGGAGTGTGCGAATTCGGGGTAGCGCCGTCAGCCCCCTTGAGGTTCGTGCGCGACTTGATGGGCCGCAGTTTAAGATTTTGCTTGACGCTGTTCCTCAGCCGCTCGAGCTTTGCAATCTCCTGGAGAATGTCGTCCGAGCCGTCGGCCTTTATCACTGGTATAATGGGTGAGCCTGCGCCCTCTGATTCGGGCGACGACAGCTGCAGGGTATCCTCGAACTCGTCGTCGTCGTCGCTGCTGTCGTTGGCACTGGCGAGAGAGCTGCTTGGTGTTTTCGATACCGGTGTCTCTGTCTCGAGCTGGATGGACGGCCTGCGCTCTATCGCCTGAGATATGTCGAGAGTCGGTGGGCGAAAACGCTTCCCAGGGAGAGGAGATCGGGGTATCTTGTGGTCGTTGACCATGGCGGGCCCCTGGGACGCGGCTCGACGAGGAGGATGATCGCTGTTGCAAGAAAGGCACGCTTTGAAATCCATCATGAATAGAGTCCATCCAGAATCAGCATCACGCCTCTGAACCCTGCATCACAGCCTCATTGTCCTTCCCAGTCTTTTGCCGCACAGGATATGTTTTCTGTTCTGGATATTCTGTGATGTCGCAGGAGCTCCGCGAGCGCGAGAACGCAGCCCTGGGCTCGAGTCTGCTCGAGGGCGTCGAGGGCGATCGCACACACGGTGCACTTGGTCGTTGCTATGGCGTCCCGCTTCTCCCATACTCGTATGTGGCGCATTTGATCGGTAGGCTCAAGGCACTGATGGCGCAGGGCAAATCGTCGGTCATTAGGGTCTAATGTACAAAAACTCGACATCTATCTAGAACTTGAGCCCAGCCTTCGCATCCGCCTGGGCGATATAGTGGACCAGGTCCACAACACGGCGCGAGTACCCATACTCGTTGTCGTACCAGGCGACGAGCTTCACAAAGTTATCGTTCAACCCGATACCTGCCTGGGCATCGAAGATCGACGACAAGGTGCTGGTCGTAAAATCGGAGGACACGACCAACTCGTCAGTGTACCCCAATATTCCCTCCCACTCCTTGGACTTGGCCGCCGCAGCGAAAGTCTTGCAGATGTCATCGTACGTCGCACCCTTTTCAAGGCGGACGACAAGATCGACGACGGAGACGTCGAGAGTAGGGACACGGAATGCCATACCGCTGAATGTCCAGTCAGTAAGATCATCAGAATTATTCAGATGCACTCACGTCAATTTTCCGTTCAACGAGGGAATGACCTTCCCAACAGCTTTGGCCGCTCCAGTCGAGGAAGGGATGATGTTGTTGCCAACAGCTCGGCCGCCTCGCCAGTCCTTATTGGAAGGACCATCGACAGTCTTCTGTGTAGCGGTGGTCGAGTGGACGGTCGTCATCAACCCCTCGATAATTCCATACTTGTCGTGGACAACCTTGGCGAGAGGTGCGAGACAGTTGGTCGTGCAAGAAGCGTTAGAGATCTAACAAACAACGGCATAAGAAACCAAGTTCAGTGATCATCGCCTGTCACTCACGATGGTGTGCTTGGGATCATACTTGTCCAGGTTGACACCGCAGACATACATGGGAGCGTCAGGAGAAGGCGCCGAAATGATGACCTTCTTAGCGCCACCCTTCAAATGGGCGCTTGCCTTGTCAGCGTGGGTGAAGACGCCCTAATATTCAAAGGCGGGGGTCAATAAATGGGATCCTATCACAAAGAAGAAACTTGCGGTGGATTCCACGACGTAGTGCGCGGCGCACTCGCCCCAAGGGATGGCGGCGGGGTCCTTCTCGTTAAAGACGCGCACATTCTTGCCATTGATGACAAGCTGTCCACCCTTGGACTCGATGGTGCCTTGGAAGCGTCCGTGGATAGAATCATATTTGAACATGTAGACCTAAAGGTAAATGAGTAACGGCGAGGAGGGCTTCTAACCACAACGTATGCGTACCATGTAGTCGAGGGCGATGAAAGGGCTGCAGAAAAACATAAGTAAGAGTATACTGACTAGGCGTTATGCGGTACCCACTCGTTAATGGCGACGACCTCCACCCCGCCCATCTCAATCGCATTTCGGAGCACAAGCCGTCCAATGCGACCTTTATAAAGACCAGCTCAGCACCATCACGCCCAAACTCAAATCTCGCACATACCAAATCTGAGTGAAACGCATGTACACCGTGAGCACATCTCCTTTCCGAAACACCGTGAGCACATAGAACCTACCCGTTAATACCAACGTTGACCTAAGTCAAATCAGCAACACGCTCAACCACCAGAGCACGCTGAACTCACCATGATGGCTTGCTATATTTGTGCAGGGTGCAGATGATGATTGTGAAAGAGGAAGAGCGGTATGAGGGCAAATCCAAGACAGAGTGAGGCTTATATGGGCGGGGATTGGTGCGCCATGACGCACTGGTTGACGTTCCACTGAGAGATCGGCGGCTAATACCATGATTGGAACCGGTCCTACCTTTTAAAGCCCAAGCCCCTATCTTGCAGCGTTGCAATAGGGTCGACTTGGTGAGTGTAAAGCAAGTTACCTGGCGCCAGTCGAGACGCAATTGAATCCGTCCATAGTGTATATTGAGAGGAAGAGGGGTGTGGTGTGGCTACATAGTACAAGGATAGTTGCAAAATTGGATGGGAACAAGGAAGTGATCCGAGGCAAGGCAGGGTATCGAATTCGACGCTGGTAATGTACGCACACGCGACTTCTAGACACGGGAGACATGGACCTAAGACAGGGTGTCGATGCTTGATGTCTTCTCGACACCACTCCTCTCGATATCCCCGCCCGCTACGGCCTGCTCCTTCGCCGCTCTCCTATTTCGAAGCATGACCTTTATAGTATTCCGGATCGTCAAAGCATAGAAGAGGACGCAAAGGACAGCGCAGAGGAGGAGGAACTCGTCTACTCCTTTGAACGGTGGCCCTGAAGCTCGAACCGTCCTCCTCGCGCGCTCTCTTCTCTCAGGGTCGGCCAGGTAGTCCAAGACGACGCGCGGGATGAGCACGCCAGCGCGTTTGAGCAGGCCGATGTCGACGAGAAGCGCCCTTTCATGAGCCAGGAATGCCTGCACTGGAATGGAGAGAGCTGTAACAAGGAGAAAGCCCATCTGGAACAAGTTATTGGAAAGCGTGGCATGTGCTGCCACCCGGTGGCCCACCTTCGATCTGGACCAGTCGTGCAACCGTAACCTGGCATCTTCGGAGGCAACGTTCTCGAGAGTCCTGCGTGTGATGTAGTAGTTGAACACCGACGCGCTACAACGGTCAAAATCAGTAATCTATCCGGTACGAGTACGCTGTGCTCTCACCCGAGTGGCAAGAGCCCTGAGGCCACCGCGATAACTCCTCTCGTCAGTTGATTGGGAGCAACACTGGCAGCACCAGAACCGCTCTGCAAGGCCATATATTCTGACATCTAAAAGTTTGTGTGTATGTTTGCTGAGCTGCTGGTGCGAGGAACGAGTTGGTGGGGAAGAACCTGAAAGGACAAAGCAAACCGATGAGTGTCTAACTTCCCACGGACCACCCATGCCTCACCCCTTTTTATACCCCACCGAGCGCTAAACACTTAATAACAATGGCAATGAGTCAACCACACCCACTCACCGAGTCGTGTACACAGCGTTGCATGGTTATGGTAGCTTTGACCTCACCTCCGAGTCATGTCCTTATCTCCCATTCTCTAAATGCGGGGGCCAGTGCGTTCGGGAAAGACTCTAAATGACTTCTAGCAAGTTCCAGGGTTGCGCCCTGTTAAGAGATGCAGTGTGCTGTCATACTCAGCGCGAGATTTGGTGAGTGCATATCCGGTCGTCTCCAGCGGGGAAAGAAAATGCTGTGAACAGGCACCTTGGGAGGCTGTGAGGGACAATTGATCAGAGTCACGATGGGCGCTTATTGTTCTAGGCGCAAACTCCGAATATATCGGAGGTGTAAAACAGTTCGTTGGACACGATGTAGGTGCATGGAGACGAATGGATGGTATTGTACAAACGCTGCAGCGTTGCTATGATACATAAAATGTTGTGCTTGAGCCGAAAGAAATTGAACCAGATATCTAACTTGAACGAAACATGGATGGAAGACTAGGACCTGATCTACTAATCATACTGCAGTGCACGGATAGGCCTCTCCTTGCATAATATGATACCGAACCTCAGTCTTCGATAAGCATATCTCGGAATCCGACCCTACTACCTCCATCCGATCATCGACATGAACGGCCCCCGCATCATGCATCTGCGCCCTCCTAACCCACACTACCACCCTCACAGCATTCCTAACAATCCCTACACAGATCAGGCTTGATAGCAAAGAGGACACCGCGATCCCCTCATCCACCCCTCTCGGCAGCGCGCAAAACACCCTTCCCGCTGCCTCCCTCCTCCCTGCATCCGCAAAGTACTCAAACACCACGCGGGGCAGGAACTGCGATGCCGCTCGGAGGCTATCAAGGTTCATCAGCAGTGCGCTGTAGTACGCGCTGTGCATTTGTCGGTAGATCCCGATGAATGTGAGGAGGATGAGTGCGAAGGGGACGAGGATGAGCGCGCGGAGGGTGTCGAACTTGAGCTTGCCATATCCGAGGGTCTTGGGGTGATAATCGGCCGCGGCGTATCGGAGGGATGCTGGGTCGATCCGTGAGGCGATTTGAGCGGCTCGGTGTGTCAAGCCATATACGAGGACGATAAGGCTGAAAGGTGGGTACACTGTATGAGCAAGGCTACTGGGTCGGGCATGCTGAGTACTACCTGACTGGCAAGGCGTAAGCCAGGACTAGCGCGCAAATGGTCAGACGAGAATTATGGGCACACTCTGGCACGACATACCCTGGGGGCTAGGAGAAGAGAAAGTCGTCAGCGCCCATCTCATTGAGATAAGCCACAAAGTGCACTCACAGAACTCTAGATTCAGCACACAAGCTCATGGTGGTCAGGATAAAGGTCTGTGCGTGCTTCGACTGATGATCGACGGGCGAAGGCAAGAGAGAATCAAGCCGCCCATGATTGAAGCCATGCTCTATATATGAGTTACATACATTATAGTCCGCAGGCAAGAGAGATGCCTTGCGGAGCCACACGAGAATGGCATGAGGCAGGGGCCATTGAAAAACACCGGCTCCGGCATTCATCGAGAGGTGTGCCCGCATCGAGGCAGATCGAGGCATCCATACATGACGGGCGCTTTATCAACAGGCATTCAAGTCACATACGCGTATTCAGGGCTAATCAAGGACCGCCGACTCACCTCCAAGCCTAAGCCTGTCGTGACAGCTTCGGAAGCGGCTGCACTGGGCTGAAAATCTTTTTCCTGGATCCATACTGGAACAATGTGCGGAGGACCTATGTATTTCACAGAAGGACGTTGCCGAGGCTGTACTCTTCTTTCAGGGGCTTCGGCTCGGACGCTGATTGGATGCAGGCATAACGGGCGCTTATGACTGGAATGCCGAGATTTATAGCAACCACTTGCGGGATTCACCATACTATTCTCAAGTCTAACGGCCCAGAATCGCCTCGAGGTAGACGCGCCCACACCGTTAAGACAACCTCGCAGACAACACAACAGGCAGCTCTCCTTTAACCATCAGGAACCTATCTCTTAGCCCCTCCTCCCACCTGTTAACTTGATACCCGTCGGCAAAGTGGATGTTAAAGTTCTTGAGCAGGACGGAAATTGTGTACCTCAGCTGCTTCAAAGCAAGGTGTCTCCCGACGCAGCTCGCTGGACCCATGGAAAATGGAATGAACGCGGAGCGGTCAATCGTGTCTAAGCTGCCAGCTTGCAGCCACCGCTCTGGCCAGAAGTCATTCGGCCGGGGAGAAAAGTACTTCGTATCCCTGTGCACAGCGTAGGGTGGGACTTGAGCAGTGTTGCCTTCAGGTAAGAACCTGTTACACCAACTTGAGTGCTCGCGGAGTGCGATGGCCGGCTGAAATAGCTCACATATCGCCCAACTGCTTCCCTCTACTCCCATCTTGCGCTGGTGAACGTTGCAGTATGGTGGGTACGGATGGTTGTAGCCGTAGCGTCTCATATCTAAGGCGGGTGGAGATCAACGCAAGCAGATAAAGTAAGCGCCCATCCACTTACATCACAGCATTCAGAACCTTCAGATCCGCAAGGGTATCTAATTCGGGTAATCGCTCAAAGCCACTTGCAGCGGTCCTGTTCTCACCCAAGCCCAGAGCATCGTCCAATTCATGCCTTATACGGTCCATCCATTCAGGGTACCTCAGAAGATAATATACCACGTTGCAAAGCATAGTGGCCGTGGTATCTGAGCCAGCAAAAATCGCCAAAACGGCATCGGTCATGATGAGAGGTAGGACAGATGTTCCGGGCTCAACCTCTGTGTTTCTTATCTGACGCAAAGGGGTCATCAAGTGGCCTACGCACACAACAGTGAGCGCTGAGAACTTACTAGATGATAGAAGTGTCTCTTTGAGCAGGCTCTGACTGTGCGCGCGCCTTTGCCTGCTTGGCCGCAAAATTCCGGAAGGTCTTTGAAGGCTTCATGAGCGACGGGAATAAGGTGCTGAGTGGAGCAATCCAAGGGACGTGCTGGCCAATGCTCGGCCACCTGTATGGTGCAACACGTCGGTGTGCGAACAGTGAGGCTAGAATCGCGGCTGGCCAGGATGGAAATGCTTACACAAGGCTCTCCTGCATCACATCCCATATGCCTTTGGGATCACCGTCTCTCATAAAGTTGTACGATTGGCCGAACCTGCAGCATCAATATGATTAGGCTGAAATCTCAACTTCAATTCTAATTATCGACCAACTCACACCATATCTCCCATGAAATCGAACCTGCAAAGGCCAGCGAACTCATAAGATTTTTAGGACAGCAGTAATGGCAAGAAGCCTAAACGTACGAATAAAAGCTCAACCACTTTGCAAGGTCGACAACGGGCTCCTTCTCCCTCTCGCACAGCTCCTGTAGCTGCTCAACAAGTATAGCAGCATTTTTGTTCATAACAACTTCGTAGTCCTTCATGGGGTCCTTTGAAAAGGCCTTATTCCACGGCTTGCGGAGCTCGCTGTGCAGGGCAAGATCTCGGACAGCATGTAAATTCCGATGATCTTTAGCGTCTCGCGATGTAACCGTACGTCTGTTTGCCCACACTTTTGGAATGCTGTTAGAGATATCAAGGGTAAAGGAAAGGAAGAAACGCGTACCAGGTCCCTTCGGCATCCCCTGTGCTCCAAGTATATGTGGAAACAGTTCCTTTTCCGTTACCGAAATGTCGTTCGGTCCTACAAGTAAATCAGGATGGGTTGAGGATGCGGCCAGGTACTCGTCAACACACCTATCCGTACGATTCTTCCGTACTTAGTATGCAGTTGTGCATAGTATACATGTGCCTTCCCGGTCCAAGCGATGTAAGCCGCCCAGATTTTCGTCACTTTGCATAACAGCGGACCCGGGCACGATGCAAGAGGGTGCCACGGAGACAGCCGGTAGCCCACAATGGATGCCAGCAGAGCAGAGATGTATACGGACTCTGCCAGCACCACAGACTGTAAGGTGCTGGTGAGTGAGCGCCGGAGAAGGTAGATCACCGGTGAGGTGAGCAGCAGAACGGCGGCAAAGATCGTGGAATATGACGTGGGCTCGTATGGCTTGAACCATAGGTAATGCGACGCCTTGAAGTTGTGGTCCCATTATAGCCAACTTTCCGATGGGTGGGACGAGCTTACCACAGCTATAGCCACGTCAAGTAAGAGAGCTTGTGCTCGAGAGGTCATACTGGCACTGTGGTACAGCATGTAAGTGGTGGAAGAACGATGGTTTGGGCCTGGTTTTGGGTGAGTTGAACCAAACTGAAATGAATGATTAGTACGTAGTGTGTGTGTGTATGAGGCTGTGTGCAGTTTCCAAGGTCGGTAAGCCGTGGTTAACCGACCAGTCAATGCTGGGGCATAGGTTTAGCTATATACTCTCGTACAGTCGTACTAATACATCGGACCACGCTTCGCGCAGCTTACCATCCAATTAAATCTAGTTACAGCAGGGAGTGACTGACGAGGCGGATGGGCGTAGGGTACGTTATGTTCAAATCGAAGTCCTCCAAGTCCACTTTCCTCGCTTCCAGCTCTTTGCGAATGTCCATAGTTTCTGGAGTTCCAAATGTCACTTTCACTTTCCGAATCATGGCAAGTCCTGAGGTCCGGTTCCTCCTAGAAATGATGAATCGCAACAGGCTGTCCGCAACGAATGTCGATCCGCCAAGCGTCCCAGAAATATGAATTTCTTCAAGTCTCGGGCACCAGCATGACTGCGAACTGTCTACGGTTTCTTCTTCCAGGGTTGGGCGAGGGATCAACTTTTCCCAAAGCTGATCATTCAGAACGGCGGGTTCTAATCGGGTTTGAGTGCCGTAGTAGGGGCTAGAGTTGAAGAAGTAGATGCCAGAGCCATCGAGACGAAGGGAGACCAGGCGTGGAAGCCTCTCCAAACAGTATTCCAGTGCCGATTGGGTGAGTCGGACATAGTTGAACTGACATTTAGACAGCTGGTTCCCGAAACATTGTATCCACTCGGCTAGGGGACTTGTGTCGCTATCTTCAGGCGGGGGTGCGGGGTGGAGATATAAGTCATCCGAGTCGGCATTTTCGATAAAAGAGAGGGTGCGTAGGGAAGGAAGCTGAAGTGCGGAAGCGAACCCATTGCCGGGTACGGACACCCGGAGCGCCAGGTCCTGAAGACGATGTAAAGTTACGCCATCCGGTCCGTAATCCACTGAATTCGAAGCCCAGTTTGCAATATTGCTCAACCAGGACTCAATCTTGACGACGGCGAGGTCGCACCTGACGAGATTTGGGCACCTTTTCAGGAGCGCGAAAGCCTCTGCTAAGCTGAAGTAAAGGGCAGTACCTGTGCTGGTCATCCCCTCGCCCGAGTATCCGTCGAATTCGAGCTCCGTCAGGAACTCCCAGTGACCAGCGAGCGTCTCGAGACCCTCACGTATTCGGCACAATGACAACATTCGCAAGGTGGGAGCTTTGAGAAGACCCGTTGCGTAAGTTGGTAGAAGGACTGGCGTCACGGCCATTTGGTCACCTCCAGTAAGACAGAGTCGAAGTGCCTCGAGTAAAGGGACATCTTGAGTTGGGATATCTAACAGAGGCAGGAGTTCTGAGCCCCTGTTTCCTCGGTTTAGCTCGAGGGATAACTGTGCCTTCCTCCACCTATGCGAAGCATTTCGCAGAAGGCCCACGAGAGACGAAAGCCGCTCAGAGAAGCCGTTAAAAAAAGGGTCCACCGTATCCTTGTTATCCCATCCTCGACGGGAGGGGGTGCCCTTGGTGCTTGATAGTCGTCGGAAGCCGCAAACAGAACTATGAGGGGGTGTTCTCTTGATCTCGACAGCCATACCCCCACGATCTCCTGGATCTGCCCCATTCTTGCCTCCCATCGACGAACGGCGTCGCGGGTGATATCATACTTGGTAGCGGGGTACATTGGCGATAGTGTCTGCACTGTTGGGTAGGTTGGCAGTGCGACCAATATACGGCTCCAAAGGGAGGGAGTTGTGAGCGCCAGCAAACGCCAACGCTGGCATACGTGGCTAATTATGATAGAGGGATGGGACCTTGATAATGTGCTGGCTGATTCGTAGTAACTTGGATGGATTGAGAACGCCAGGAAGACTGTCGACAGCAAATCATCAGGGAGCCTTCGTACAGGCGACAGCATGGCGGAGTGTTCCTCGATGAAGTTAACTCGGGCCTTTCGAGTCTCTGTCAAAGCGCGTATTTGAGAGTCGATATCGTCCACAAAACCACTGTGCTTCTGGATCAGGGAAGTGAGGTGAGGAATGTCTCCGTCCCCGGGGACCCAGTTCGTTCTGAAGTATTGGGTGTAGGGCGACTCCATAGGGGTTGGATGAAGCAGCGTAAGGATGAAAGAGCAAGGGAACCAGTGAACAGCAATGACTCCGGCGCTTAGATAGTTGGAACTCCGAGATGACCAATGGCTTAGTCAACCCCTGTGCAGGATTCATTGGCGGGAGAGCATAAAGTCATAGGTATACACATACTACTGGCAGGAAATACAGGATATCGAAGTAAGCACCACAAAGAAAAAAAAAGGAGTTGTACGTAGGATTTTATAGGACAAACAACGCCGCACCATGGCTCATAAGTAGTACTTACCTCACTCAGAAACACACAAGCTAAACCCCCGCCCCCCTACTCCTCGCCTCCGCCAAGCTCAACTCAATCGCAAACCTCAAATCGGCATCCATATCATCCAGCCCACCTCCGCCCGTTCCACTCGTCCTCGCGGTCCCACTGCCGCCGGAAGCCCCTGTGCCACCCCTATTCCTCACCCTCGCACTCGCGTTGGGCCTAGGTGGTGTCCGTACCGCACTACCCAACGGTCCTTTCCACACACTCGCACTAGCACCCCCGCTCGATCCCGATCCCCAAGACTTGCTGGACAAATCCGAAACGGACGACACAGTGGACCCAACCGACTCGCGCCTCCCCATCCTTGGCACGAGGGACGCCGGATGTGTAGGGCTTGTCCCCAGTTCACCGCTCTCGTTCCCAGCAAGATCTCCCGAACGGTTTGGAGAAGGGGAGTTGGTGTTGACTGCGGAAGCGTTGGAAGTGGTGCGGATAATGGGGAGAGAAGAAGCCGACGATGCGCCTATGCTCGGGAAGTCGGTTTCTGAATCCCAATTTCCGAGAGATGAAGGGGGGCCGACAGGACGAGGTCCAGGATTCGTTGTGGACGATGTGGAGGGTGCGCCTGTAGCAATCGCGGGCTCATCTGCGGCAAAGTCCCCGTTCTCGATAGCCGTTTCCACTTGCTCGTCGGTCAACGCATCCGCATTAACAACGGGAGCTTCACAGTGTGAACTGGAGGCAACCCGATCGCCCTCAAATTTTGGACCAGTAGCATCCTCACGACTTAACATAAGGGCATACTCCAGCGCCTCTGCTTCGCTCAGCCCCAGTTTCTTCAGCTGGCTCTTATGCGCCAGTTCAGCGTTTTTCTTCTGACGACGTTCTTCTACCTCCGCCTTGTCCAGGTCGCGATCACCACTCTTGAACAACGCGTGGGACTCGGAGATGGCCTGCTTCATCTCTAATTGCTCTATTATAGAAAATCATTCGTCAATATCAGATTCATGGAGAAAGACTCGACCCTGAACTGACCTGACCACCTCCCAGAAGCACCAGCTAATCTCGATGACTTCGACGCGGTCGCTCCCTTGCTCCCCGCCTTGCCACCACTTAGACCCGTCATCTTCAAAGAGGATAAACCGGACGTGTCGCCAGCCCTCCAGGCAATCACCTCGCCGCCCACATTAACGAAGAGTGTGTCACCGTCTTCACAGAATAGTATCTGTTTCACGGCAGTGCTCGGAGTCTCGCTGTCCATTTCATCCGTCAGTCCTTGAGCCTGAGGTACCAGGGTACCATGCCTGCGTGTCCTGCGTAGTCCAACCGGGCGTACGATGATTCGAATTCGCTCGAAAGTTAAGGAGTCCCATACGGTGACCACTCCACCGGATGTCCCTGTGGCGAGAATTGTGGGTGTCCAAGCCAAGGCGGTGATACTTTCTTGTTTGGACTGCTCGGAGTGCGCATGTGCCCTCGACAGTCCTGGGCCCGCGGCAATCGAGAATGACGGGGGAAACGAGGCCTGGAATGACCTGACAGGGCGTATCGCAGTATCGGTGGGTTTGGGAGTCCACTCGTAGGCATTGACGCACCCGAGCTTGTCGCCGGTAATGATGAAACTCTGGTCTCCGCCTTCCTGAATCGCAGCGAAGCAGGGTTGCAGGGAACAGAGAATGGCGCCCCCTTCTGGAGATCCATACGATACAACCGTTGGCAGCTCTGTTGATTCCCTGTAATTGTCGATGCGGTAGAAACACACATCTCCTTGGAAGGCAACGAGTACAGAGCCAGTGGTGGGATCGATGTGGAGGGCCAAACTCTTTGATAAGTCGAGCTTTGTTCGACCAAGTAAATCCGAAGGAGATACGACGGTTCTCAGAACAGCGTCGGAAGCGGGGAACCGGAACCCATGCCAAATGTCGACAGCACCACTCCTTCGAACGCCTACGATCAAGCCCAGGGGACGGCTGGCCGCGACCTTGACGTGGGCATCACCTACTATCATGGGATCGTCTGCTGAGGTCCACAAGAGGTCGGGACTCGAGTTGGAAGTGAAGTCCCATAGCTTGACCCGACCATCCGAGGCGCCCGATACCGCGAAACCCTCTTGGTCGTTCAACCAAACGATATCCGACACAGTTCCGCGATGCATCTCGTCCTCCTGAGACACGCGGAAATCCACCGCTGGGCGCCTTGGGTTCTCCATAGTCCTGTTCGTGAGCATAAAGGCGATATGACCAGTGCGATACCCCCATATCAGGCGGACTGTGCCCCCAGCGCTAGTGATTGCGCACGCTGAGACATTGGGCGTAAATTCGGCGTTGGGGTTGCCTACGCCACGCCCGACAGTGGAACCAGAAGCGTCGAGGAATCCAGGGAGAGTGCGGCCGGTGAACGGGACGGAGCGTGCAATGATGCCATAGGTGAGCGAGAGCGAAAGCAGACCGACTGGGCCGTTCCCTGGCGAGAGGAGATGGATGTGGGATATCGCTGGGGCAGGAATGGGGGCATGTGTGGTGCTTGGTACGCGCGAGTAGGCGAATCGGAGGATGAGCTTGTGCCGGTCGGAAAATTCTCTCCGCCAGGTCGGCTGAGCGCGTCGGAAGAGCAGGTCGGTACCGTAGTGGGCTTCAAAAGCGCCACGCCAGGTGCTGTCCTGCTCTACATGCCGAGAAAAATCTACGTGGGTACCTCCGAGGGCGAGCAACGATGCTGGGTCGAGATTCTGGGTGATTGCAGACAAAATCTCGCTGGGGATTTCCAAAAGAAAGCCATGTTGGGTAGATTTCGATTTCGGTTCTGAGGTTTTGGGTGTTCTCGGTTGTTTATGGGATTCCTTGTGTGTGCGATATTGCATAAAATGGGGTTGGAAGGGCAGAAAAGGGGGCGGAGATGAGTTCTCTCCTGGTTGTCGACGATGAAGGCGCTCCAGAGACCAATTTTGACGAATGGTCAGCATCGGCGTTTGCCGATTCCCCATACGGCTGATGCGCCCGGCAAGGTTCGGCATCGCCTGTTTTGGCCTCATCGGCGGCGTTTGCCGAGGCCCCTATTACGCGTAAATGGCAGGTTCAATTTGGGTTCAATCTTCTGCCATTCTTTTGCTTCTGACGATGTCGACCCAGGCAGAACGCGCTCTCAACGCCAAAAACAAAGGGAATGTCCATTTCAAGGCCGGTAGGCTTGAAGAGTGAGTTAGAATCTCCCTGTCAATCCAATCCAGGCAAATAACGACGATACAGGGCGGCAAAATATTACCAGGAAGCTGTGGGGTTCGACCCCGCTTCCGTCATATACCCCTCGAATCTGAGTGCCGCGTTTTACGAACTGGGTCAATACGATTCGTGCTGCAGGTCGATTCTGAACGCATGGACGTTGGTCGACGGAGCAGCGGATGCTGCAATCGCGAAAAAGCTTTCATTGCGACTTGCCAAAGCCCTCGTATTGGGCCTCCAGGACGGAACGATCTCGCAGCAGCTCGTGAGCGACAATCAGTCGATTATTGAAGCTGTGCGAGTAATCGCCCAAGACGATCCGAGCTGGGGCGTTTACAGAGAGCTGGAGGAGAAGATTCAGAGCGGCACTTATGAAATCGCGAAGAAAGACGCGAAGAAACGATTTGCTCATCTGCCTTTATTCCATGGCACGCCGTACGTCGTCAACTGCCTTTGCTTGCAACATAAAATAACCGACTGCATACAGTGACCCCCAGATGACTTTCTTTACTGTCAGTCCTCCCTCTCTTTTCGAAGCGTCGGCTAACCGCGTCTAGTTTGGGACAGATGACCTCATGTCTCTCGCCGATGGGTGGGGGTCCGACGAACCTGATCCTCTACCCCTCAAAGATTTCACGTCTGAGCAACTTGGAAACCTATCGTTCCTGATTGCAGGCTGTGGCGACGGTGAGTTTGGCTCTTTTTGGATCGACCTGAATCTCATTTGCGACCAGCTCGACATGCATTCTCCACTCTTGTTGGCCTTCACAACACCCTCACCCCCAACCCTAGGCCAAAGGCGATGCAAAGCCAATCGCTCGGTCTCCTGCATGATTTTGGGCTCACGCAGGAGCAGAAAGATTCTGTCAAAATACACCTGACCTTGCTTGATATCCACCCTGCAACAATTGCGAGGGACGTCATCTTCTTCATGTTTCTTGATCAGCTGGTCAATATGGAAGTGCAAATTTCCAATGCAGAACGCAAGAAGGAGAGAGGAAAGGAAAAGGCTGGCGGTAATTCTGAAATCACGATCGAGGACATGAAACTCGAGAAGCTCGAGGTCGTGACCACCCTTTTCTACCTCTATTGCGGCTACATGCTGCCCACATACTGCTATGATCGGTAGGTAACTCGCGTTACCTGTATTCGTCTTACTGATGACCTTCCAGCTGGGTTGCCGCCGTAAAGCAATTGCACGCCATCATCTCCAGGCCGGTCACCTCTGTTGGCGGACCCTCCCTACCGTCATACATATTCCTCCCGCCATCGTCCTTCCCCGCCATCATACCCTACCTCAACCATTGGCTTCAGCCTCCGGTCGGCACGATCAAGTTTACCCGCCTTATGAAGCACGTAGGCGGATTCGAGCGCACTAGGCAATTGCAAGAACTTCACGCGTCAGGTGCCCTCGGCCCCAAGTACAGTGGCATGCCCGACCCCATCGTCATGCAGCAGAGAGAAGCCGAAGAAAAAGTCGATGCGCTTCTTTCTGGTCGAACCAGTATAAACAGAGCAAGTCGAGCCGCTTCTTCCTCTTCCGCACGCAAGGAGTTCAAAGACAAGGCGGCGAAGGAACGGCAATCGAATGAACGCGATTTGCGAACTGTTTTGACGAAGCTGCTCGGCTACTCTGAAGACGAAGTATTGAAAATGCCGTTCACGAAACTGAGGCAGAAAGTGAAGGATTCGCGGGAGGACCTGATTGACCTTCTTGTGTGCATGAAAATGGATCGAAGTGTCATGTATGGCGTGCATGGGAGCATGTTGCGTGAAGGAGAGTGGGTTGCGGCAGGGGCGAGCCCTGGCGACATTCCCTCTGGGATGGGATTGGGGCCTAGCCTGGCGAATGGAGGTAGCGGAGTAGGCGTCCATGTTCCTCCCAGAGAGCTCAGGGAGAAGTATCATGGAAAGCAGTTCGACTTGTGGATGGCGAGGATTGCGAAGGACGATAAAGAGTTGATGGCGAATGCAGATCAGCCATCGAGTAAAAAAGCGGCTAGCTCGAAGGTAGGAAAGAAGCAAGGCTCGAAGTCTTCCTCGTCCTCGTCCTCAAACTCCGGCTCCTGGTACCATGCAAAAAACGACTGGGACAAGGGAAGACTAGTGCAATCCGCTAAGGCGATCAGGGCCTCGTGGAAAGCGAACATGTCGCTAGACGATGGAAAGCATGGGACGCGGGACCAGGAACTCGATTTGGACTTGTTCCAGACTATTCATTATTTCGCCGAGTTCGACGAAATCTACGGCTTGGGGAATGGCGAAAACGGGGAAGGGTTGCTCAACGGAGACGAAGGCTATGAAAGGAAGCGAGAGAGCCCTGCTTGGGCATACGGAGCTGCGTTCTTCATGGGTGTTGTCGAGGCCATAAAAGAGTTGACGCTGGGCGAAGATGAAGGCGAGGGTAGGGTGAGCGGCGGAGGAGATAGGTTAAAGATTGAGTTCGTTGCAGATGGGCTACATGAGTACCTGGCAAAGATGAGGGCTCATGCAGAGGATACGAGACCTGAAACCTTCCCTACCAAGTGGACAAGGATCTGGTTGGGCAGCGTTCCGTGCGTTCTTTCCGTTTTCTTTTTCTGAGTGTCCCAGAACTGACAATGGTGGGTTTACAGCGACTATACAAATGGAACTCTGAACACTGTGACTTATGTTGTCCCTGCCCTTCAGGACGATGTTCCCACTTCGTCTGTCGCTTCGAACTGCCTCTTCAACTCTCCTGTTTGGGCAGACGATAACGAGTTCTGCTACAAGTAAGCTTTCCAATATTTAAAGATAAATCTGGAGACTCAACAAACTATATCAGTTATACCATGCTTCTTCCCTCCGATTTGAAGCGGTATCTCGCATTGCACACAATCAACCCTAATGCCGTCCAAGACATCCTCGACGTCAACTCTTACCAACCCCTTCCTCGTCCCCTTTCCACCCTCGCCACGAAACCGGAGCTTTTCTCTTGGCTCACCAAGCTCTTCCTCTCGCACATTCACCCAGGTTATACCCAGCCTCGTCCACGCCTCGTTAAAATGCCCAATGGCCTTCCTGCATTCTTCGGACTTCTGGTCCGACTGCGAGAAATAGGCTACCCAGGGCATTGGCTCAGCGAATGGGTGCAGAATGTGCTCGACGGAGAAGCGAGTGCCGATAGCTTGATCTACAAAGATACCCTTCCTCGCCCCCTCAGGGAGAAAGGAGGTGGTCGTGCCCCTCTTCACAAAGTTCGCTTGGATCCATGGCTCCTCGAGCTCGAGTGGATCCTCGCTACGGGCAAGGACAGCCTGCCTTTCTCCGTGCGTCTACCTCCCTCCATCTTTGATGGGAAAGAGGCGACGAGCTACAGGGACATCGGAACGTTCGAGGCCAAGGGGCTCGAGCCAACAATCGAGTACGGAATGTTCTATAATCACGACGCTGTCGCCGCGCTCCTGTTCTACAAGAGTACCAAGGATATTGGGGGAAGCAAGTATTTCAAGGATATGTTGCTGAAGGTCGGGAAGATTGTGGACAATGTCGAGATTAGCGAGAAGGATACTGTGCCGAAAGGCGCGTTCTTCATCCTTACTGCACCGGAGCATGTGAATTTGGGCAAAGTGCCGGCTGGGATGAAGAGGGCTGTGGGAGGGGGTCTTGAAGGGATGATGGCGGAGCTCATGAGGGGCGCGATGGGTGGTGCAGATGATATTGACGATGGGCCTGGGAGGGGCGAAGCAAGGTGGAGAATGGGAAAGGCAAGTGCGAAGAGGATGATCAGGGAGAAGTGGAATATGGTTGTGTTCAGGATGGATTTGTGGATGCCTCGTAAGTCCTATATTCTCTGTCGCGTATGTTGAGTCAGGCCATTAATACTCGTCTTAGTGACGCACCCGTGCCCTGCGAGCAAGTGGATCTTCCAGAACGATTGATCACATGTGATCGTTCACCATGGACTAATGCAACTCGCAGCTTTCCTTGATCACATATATTACCTGTTGCAGCCCTCTCTTTCGCATGTACCCTTCTCTCGAGCATGGAATACCACAATCGTCCTTGTTCCTTATCGTTGCACTTTGCACCCTCCTGGCGTGGAGTCGGACCTCATCCGTACTTATATCGAATCGCGAGCACTAGTTGACGATGCTCCGCCTATCTCTAGGCGAGGTTGGCCAAGGCCCAGTCTAAAGTTGCATTGGTATAGACTTAAGGAAGATTAGAATTAAGGTGGTCTGGTGATGTCATTCTGCGAGTGTATGGCCATGGTTAGGATTAAGCGAGTGCTAGTTATATGCAGCGACTAGCGTGAAACGACCCCGAAATGTTGGCTTTCACCAAAGCCTCGAACTCGAAAGTGTTTGAACCTGAAGGCTGTGACAAGAGGATGTTGCACGTTGCCCATTACGGTCTCGAGGAGCGAAACGCTTGCAAGTTATCGCCCGTCGTGTCGAAAACGTGTTCGCTATTCGTTTCGATAGTCAACCTCGAGGCCCGGTTTATTCGCCGGGGTATCCGAATGTTTTCGCGCCTTACCAGCGTCGTCATCCCTCTAGACCTTCTATGGCTGCAGACATGGTTATCGATGATACTAGTGGAACGACTAGCGTGGATTTGATAGAGAACCTTTCTCCGAAATTATCAGTAGAATGAGCACCTCGCTGCCAAAGCACCGAAAGATCTTGGGAGCCCGGCGCGCAAGTCCAGACGTACCCCAAATTGAGGTTGAAACACATTGTTCAAACGAGGCAAGTCCCAAATCGTAACTCTCGCATCCCAATTAGGGATGCTCGAGGTAAATCGTGGTCACCTGCCCCAATCGCCTCGCACAATCGCAGTGCCACAGTGCACTGTGCAAATGGTCATATCCCCGTTGTCTGGGACACGCAGCCGCGGGTCGGGGGTATATAAAGCCCATTGTCCCATGGGAAATGAAACACACCAGTTTTGCCAATCGCACCCTCCCACCACACGCCTATCATATTGTTGCAGCGCAACGGTCCCCAATATTCTCATAGCTTGACGCTGCCACCGACATTCGCCTTCTTTTCAACCCACCACACACACATACACAACCCCCTGCCGCCCTCCCCACCAACAAGTACAACACGATGAACTCAATGCTCGACGCATTCAAGATCAAGCCCTTCGACCTCGAGCCCGTCCTCTCCGAGTGGACTGACGGCCCTGTCTTCAAGGGCAAGCCCAAGAAGGACCTGCCAGTGGAGGAATGGCTCGAGCAGATCAAGGCCGGTTGCGTGCAACGCAACGTCCCAGAGGAGTACTGGTACAAGGTTGCTCAGCACTTCATGGGTCCCAAGGCCAAAGCTCGGTATGTCGCTTATAGCATTTCATCCCCACTCGCGGTCCTGACAAAGTGACCTCCCAACAGCTTCGACGAAGTGAAGAAGGTCATTGTGACCGTCAACGGTGGCAAGTACCGATGGACATGGAAGAAGTTCAAAGTCGCGATGACGAACATGGGTTGTATGTATCCGCAACCACTATAAGTCAGCGATGTGGCAGCTGACAGCACACAACAGGGGATATCGATTCTGAAGCCACAGAGACCGTCAAGGTTCGCGGGACTGGTGTCGGGGCCTGGTTCTCCAGGAAGAAGAGTGAGGAGAAGAAGGACGCGCCGTCCGCTTCGTCGTCCGTCAGCGAGCCTCCCAAGCGCCCCACACCCTCGAGGTCCAACACTTTGCGATGGACGAAGAAACCTCTTGTCGAGGAACCCTGTGGCATTGAGGAGGAACCCACGCCTCGCCCCAAGCCTTCGAGGTCTAGGACCTTAGCCAGCGAGTCGAGCTTCTGGGGGTCGCGCAAGGACACCCAGGACGACAGCAGCAGCATCGCCAGTTCCTCCAAGAGCGAGAAGAAGTGGGAGAAGTCCGTCGAGAAGAAGCTCCCCGCCCGCCCACCGCACCAGAAAGCCAGGTCCGAGACTATGGTGGTCAGAAGGGGCTCCAAGTCCGAGGTCTCTCGATCACACACGACAAATGAGCACGATAAGGAAGGTACGTCACATTCATTTCCCTCCCGTACACATACCGATCCGATATTAATCGCCCGCAATAGTCTCCCCGGTAGTCGTTACTGGCAAAGCCCCAGTCTGGCTCCTGAACGCGGTCAACGCCCTCGACTTCCTGACATCCGAGCACCCCAAAGCTGTAAGCGTCGTCAGCGCAATCCTGATCACCGTCGGGTCCATCCCCGCGATTCCAGCCATAAGTGCTGGAGCGGGAGGCGCTATCCTCGCTTCGGGTGCTGCGCACGCCATCGGGGCGATCGCCGTAGGACTGGGTCAAGCTCTCGGCAGCTCTGTGAAGAACTCGCAGCAGAAGCATGAGGAGTCCAGCTGAGAAGCGATCACCATCTCCTGAAACGACAAACGGAAAGGCATATGTCTGGACCCTTGAGGGGTCACCAAGCCATCCTTGTATTATAGCCACCCCTTCCCCTCTTTTGCGGTGAGGCGCACGATTAGTTGTTTATTTTAATTTATGTCCGTCATGCTAGCTTTATGTCGCCAGCTGCTGTCATTCGTTGAATAGGATCCTGGGTCAATTATGATCGTTTTATCGAGTTTCTTCGCCAGAGCCACCGACCCTGGAAGTCGGGAAGTTCTTCTCCTTGGACAGGCTCGCCGTCTGTGAAAAGACCACCCTCGATGTCGAGAGAGGATAAAGGGATTTCCAGCTGGTGGCAAACGCCGACGAAATCCGAGGGTAGTGGAGCGTGAATTCCGACTCGAACACGTTTATGCCCACCACCAGATCGGTATTTCTGCAGAAGGATGAGTTGCATACATTGGTACAATGAAGTGGAGAACTCACGAAGAGCGAGAGGTGAGTTGCATGGAGGAACATACGATCGGGTGGTATTTGAGCCTGGCTGGTGATAGCTTCAGAGGTGGGGTTCCGCGAGTACTTTTGGTCGCCCAGAATGGGTACTATCAAGGGGAGTTAGACCCATTGTAAACAGACCGTTGATGGACTAAGTTTCACCGTGCAAAGAGTTTGCGAGGTGTATTCGCAGCTGATGCTTATTTCCGGTCAGAAGCTTAAGGCGAACAAGCGTCACCGGTGCTACGGGCTGAAATTCAAAACGTCAGCGTTCGCTCATTCTTGTAAAAGTTGTCGGATATGACTGACCGAATCCGCGAGCACTTCCCATTCGGTGATAGAAGGCTGGCCGTCCTCGCCGTATCCCTTGAAGAATCCGTCTTCATATTCTATTGGGTCTTCGACGCGTCCAGACGTGCCCTTAAACGACTTCTTGTTCCCCCGGACCAAAGCGAGGTAGGTTTTGTGAACGGCGCCCTGCGCGAATTGGCGGCTCATTTCCTGTGCTGCGCGTTGCGTCACCGCAAGAGCAAGGCATCCCGTAGTTCCCTGACATGCGCGTACATGGGTCATTCTGCGACGGTTTCCAGGGGTTTGGGACTCACGGCGTCTAGTCTGTGAACTGGAAGTGGCGGAGAAGGCAGGTCATACTGCTGTTGGAGACCTAGGGATGAAGTCAGGAAGGGGTGATGTATGAAAAGAGAAGGTGACAGACCCGATACAAGTAAATTAAACTTGTTGTCTTCCTACATACCATGCATGTTGAAGGCTAAAACATCATCAGACGAAGAGAAGGACGCACCTTGCTGGCGCGGTGCGCTAACGGTTTTCTATGTCGCTCGCCTGTTAACTGGCAGGTTAGACCTGGAAGTTTGTTCAAGACGAGCATTCCGCGGTCCATATACATTACTGACTTCAAATGCGAAGCTATAGCATTTTTCATTTTGGAGTTCGTGGTGGAAGAGGTTCAACGAGGAGCAGTTGTCGGATCGGCGATCATTCCAGGGCCATATCAAGAATGCCGGACGACCCACGAAATTGATGACATCTGGATCTTATCTTATCAAGTTTGTCGGTGCCGCAACAACTCTCATTACGACCGTCATCAGCAATGTTCAAGAAACCTCTCAGCAACCTCAAGACGTCTGCTCCGCTTCGCAGCTCGGATCGTCGAAAGCTCAAACAGAGAGTGATCGCGGCGTTCAATGTGCAGCCTGAGGATGGCGATGTATTGGTGCCAGATGGCATTGAATCGGTCAAGTTCATTACGCACCTCGAAGAACCAGGAGTGAGTTCACCCCATTCGCAAACTGATTGGTTCTGACGCGTGAACAAGGTAGCCTACCTTTCGAAAGAAGGAGACCCACTGTGGTTTACCATTGGGAAGGGATCCGAGGACCTAATCCCAACGGTGTATACGCTATGGAAGAAGGACGACTTGCTGCCATTCTTGTCAACCCCCTCTGCAGTCATTCCCATCCTTACGGGTGGTGCAGATCTTATGATTCCAGGAGGTCAGTGGGACTGCCTCTGTAATCTTCATTTCAAACTGACCTTCTCGTAATCGAAGCTAGTCGTACACCATACACCAGCACTCCCTGAGGGTACACTTGTCGGCATCCGCCAATACTCCAGGCAGGACGGTAAATCATACCTCTCAGTTCCGCTCGCCGTGGGTCAAATGGCGCTGCCCAGCGATCAATTGACTTCCGGCGGGAAAGAGAAGGGCAAAGCGGTGCTGGTCTCGCACGTCTGGAAAGACTATCTCTGGGAAATGGGCTCCAAGCCAGATGTCCCCGACGACAAGGCAGTCCAGATCGGCAGTGAAAGTGACGGCCCTGAGTCTTCTGAGGCTGAGCCAGGTTCCGAGAACGAGGTGGAGCCCCGGCCGGCTGGCGATGATAGCGCGACTCCTCCCCCACCCTCGGAGATCGACGGTCAAGGAGAACTTCCTGAACCAATCCCAAGCGAAGGCATTTCATATACGCCTCAGGAAGTCAACGACCTCCTCACGAAGGCATTGCTTCAAAGTATCACTGCTTCGCTGGGTTCTGCGCCTCCTTCTACCTTCCCGATTCCGGCAACTTTGTTCTACACGAATCACATCCTGCCTTCTCGCCCAGCATTTCCAACGCTAGTACAAGCCCCGTCTTCGCATCCGGAAGATGCTGAGAAGATTCATATCGACCCTCAAGAAATTAACATCAAATCATCTTCAAACAAGTCTCTGACGGCCTTCCTCAAGAGTATGGACAAACTGTCGCTTTTGACTCTCAAGCAGCCGCAGAAGCATTCCCAGCAGTCCGATTCGCTCGTTACATCAGTGAACGGGAAGCATCCACTAGTTCTGGGACATGTGTCTTTCCCAACAGTGCGGGATATCGAGACTAAAGCGGCCAAGAAGGCGGCTCGCGAGGAGAAGAGTAAGATGGCAGAAGTGTCTCATGAATTGGGAATCCGAGAGTTGTGGAAGCCGCATCTTGTGACAGTGGACCTCTTCAAAGGTCTTGGCGGAAGGTAATTCGTCGCCTTTTCGTACTTTTAGCCACAAATCTTACTGATCTACCTCACATCAGCCCCTCGAGCCTGTACACTCCAATGGAGATCCGTTCGCTCATCTTCGATTATGTCGTCGCCAACGACCTCGTGAACAAAGGTGACAAGGGCTACGTCAACCTCGACTCGCTCCTGCGGCCGTGTTTGGAAGTGAAGAGTGGAGGGAAGTCGAAAGGGAAGGAACCCCAATCCGATCCTGGACTCGCAGACTTCATTAAGCGCGACGAATTGATAAAGAAGGTTATAGCAAAGATGCAAAACTGGTATGAAATCCAACCACCTGGAAAAGATCCGGTGCAGAAGTAAGCAAACTCGCGCTCACCCAGCTGGCGACAATGTAGATGATAACTGACACTTGCATAGGAAAGGACAGTTGAAGCCCATTCAAGTCGTTGTTAAAATCAGACAGGGTAGGAAGGCATCGACAATGATCACTGGCTTCGAGCCCTTCGTGGTCGTTGACGCGGAAGAGATGGCGGAGGACTTAAGGAAGGTTTGCGCTGGAGCTACGAGCGGTAAGCAGCCAATTGCTATGAATCAAGGAGCTTCTCTGACTTTGTCTGTCATAATAGTATCTCCCTGCGTTGGAAAGCCAGCTGGATCCGGCTTTGAGGTCCTCGTTCAAGGCAAACAGGGACCTGCTGTTGTCGAGTATTTGACCGGTAAGGGGATCCCGAAGCGATGGATCGAAGTCGCCGATCTCTCGGGGAAGAAATAGGCTCCTCGCGTAGTTCATAAGAGATGAGTTGATGATGTATGAACCTGCCATGTACTTGTTGCTAGCCGTGTAGCACTTTGGATTATCCCTTTGGTTGTGCTCGATCTTATCTTATCTCTCATTCCCTTCTGGAAGTATTGATGGCGCGCAACGGCAGAACATTTTTTGGAGCATGCAACAATTAGCGGAATCTTTCATAGCTCTACCACAAACCACGATGCCCAAGGCTACTTCGGAAAAGCTCTTCAGAGCACACAAGCCAGCGGCCAAGAAGCAGGAGGCCTCTGGACCCACCAATACGAATCCGCTTTTCAACACCGCGAGGTTCGGCCAGCATATCCTGAAGAACGCCCAAACGGCACAGAAGTATGTCTGCACCAGCCACCTTCTCCTCTGCGAAGACTAAGGGGAACTTAGAATCGTTGATGCAGTCAGTTAATCTCTCTTCGTGTTCGGTCGCTACCCTTTGCCCTACCTCGAACCCGTATTCCCGGAGCTCCAATTCTGAACGCACCCTGAATGTTACTTAGGCGAACCTCAAACCCACGGACAAAGTCCTGGAAGTCGGTCCTGGAACGGGAAATCTGACGGTTAAAATCCTCGAAAAAGCGAAGCATGTTACCGCGGTGGAAATGGACCCTCGAATGGCGGCAGAAGTGTTGAAAAGGGTGCAAGGCACGTAAGTCGAGTTTCTGTTTCTTTGTTTGCTCGATCCAGCCGAATATCCTCGATTCTTCCCCTTCTCATGCGTGCAGGGGTATGCTGTGTAGCACCCCAGTTTCTAGATGCTTTAGAGGGTGCCCAAGTGCTCCGCTAATTGAGGGTCTTTACCTCGAAAAGCTTCTTTGGATTCGAGCCCCGTTCTCTTTGTCGTTTCCTTTCTAAAGCTCATCAATTTGATATTGGACTCGCAGACCAGAACAGCGGAAACTCGAGGTCGTTATCGGCGATTTCGTCAAAGTGGACATACCCTACTTTGAAGTCTGCATCTCGAACACGCCGTATCAAATCTCGTCCCCGCTCGTGTTCCGATTACTCTCGCACCGGCCGCTCTTCCGGGTTGCCATCCTCATGTTCCAGCGTGAGTTTGCACTGCGGTTAACTGCAAGGCCGGGTACTGCGCTATGGTCGCGCCTATCAGCCAATGTCCAGGTCCGTTCATCCGTCCACTCGACTTCTTCTTCTTTCGTTACGATAGCGAACTGACTGCGATGTACCTCGCTTGTAGTTGTACGCCAAGGTCGACAATATTATCAACGTAAACCGAAACGATTTCCGACCACCACCGCAAGTAGAATCGTCTGTTGTCCGACTCGTTCCCATCGACCCCCCACCGCCTGTGAAGTTTGAAGAATTCGACGGCATGAACCGTATTATCTTCTCCCGGCCGAACAAAACTATCCGTGGAAACTTCCAAGCTAAGGGAGTCATGAAGATGTTGGAGCAGAATCGGCGGACATGGCTGGCGATGCAAGAAATGGTGCGTTTACCCATCCATCCAATCAACCAACCAATCCCTACCGTTCCTCTCATTGTCCATTGCTCTAATTATACACAACTAAATATCACACACGTAATTAACCTTGCAGCCCGTCGACCATGAGAACGAATCAATACAGGAGGTGCTGGACAAGATTTTGGAGGCAGGTGATTGGATGGAGAGCCGTGCGTCCAAGATGGACATCGACGACCTCTTAAAGTCAGTTTTCTTCCGTCCGTCTTCTTCTTTACGACCCATCATCTGACCTTGTGTGTAACTTTGCGTCCCTTTTCAGAATGCTTTCTGCCTTCCACGAGCAGGGCATCCACTTTGCATCATGAGGACGGTTGGTGACACCCTGCTTCGATTATTTCATATACCAGACCGAAACGTCACTGTCCTGTCATGAGCCACCACCCTCTGCCCTCACTCGCACTCTTTTTGCGAGACAAGACAGCGACGTTTAGCTCCTTCGCTATTGTCGTATGCAATAGATGCCCGAGATCGGTATTTTCAGCGGCAAGTCAAGGCCTCAGGAATCTTGGTCTCCCTAAAAGGACAGACAGACAGCACCCTAGGTGGCATGGCGCTGGCTAGCGATTCACAAGCTTTCTTCTGATAAAACTTCCTTTGCTGTTTAGCTTTGCACCCTTGGATCAGCGTGCTAATTATGTTGTCGTGTTCTACTACCACCTTGAATTTATTCATCCGTCTAGGCACCCGGACGATTGTGGTATCGGCCTTCCCAAAACCACTGCCATGGGAAAAGGGTTCGTTCGTATTTCGACTACAGCGGCATCGATAGGCTAGTATGCGCCGATACCATCTTGAGGGTATATCCATCCATCCATCCATCCATCCATACCATCATCATGGGCGCCTCGTCGCACCCGCGTTGAATATCAATAGGCTCACGCCTACTCAAACCTGTAGTAAGCGTGGATGTGCATCGGGGGGAGTGGGAGCCAAGTCGGAGATTCCAAGGTAGACTTGGAGACCGATTGGACGATAAATCCAGATTTCGCCTTCCTCAAGACCCTGGAGGTTATAGTCCTTTCGCGCCGGGGGCTGTCCAACGCTCTGTTCGACGACCGTAAGCGTTCCCAGTTCCGACGGGGACAGTATACAGGTGCTGCCACTCGTTGCGGCGAGTGCTACAGGCCCAGAGTCGCTGACAATGACAGCTGTGTGGTCGGGGTCGCCCAGCATCGAGAAGCCTCCCCTCTCCCCAATGCGGGCCTTCCTCCACTCGACGATATCACCCCGCCGAATGCGGTCATCTCCCCCCCTCCACCGTCCCACCGTGCCCTTGCCTTTCCCGGCCGCTTTGCCTTCGTAGATAAGGTGTCCGTGGGTGCGGCTGATACTCGGAACGGGTTTAGGAACATAATCGTATTGGGCAAAGTACTGCAGGGCCTCGTTCGCGAGGTCCCAGCACTCGCCCCGCCCGCAGTACGTACCCGTCCCCAAAAACGATTCGGCAAACTGAGCGATCGTCTCGCCGTACGTCTCGTGTGCCTCGACGAGGGCGGCCCTGTCCAGAGCGTCCGGCCGTGGGAGGTATGATGCTTTGCGTTTGGTATCGCGTTCGCTCTCGGGGTTCGTCATCGAGAACGTCACGGAGGACCAGAAGACGCTTAGGTCGGAGAATAGCACGCCCATTTGCGAGGTCTTCACACTCCCCCTGGACTGCCAGGAGCTTACGTATCTGATATCCTTGCTGCCCTCGAGCGGTGGGGGCACCCCCGACGTGGTGTTGAACCACGGCGTGTTCCAACGGGTAGACGGGTGGAAGAAGGTGCCCAGGTCCGCGGCGGCGCTGGCCCCGAGCGCCCCAGGAGGGTAGGAGGTAATGAAATCGGTGGCATTCACAATGGGGTCGTCTGGGAAAGTGTAAAGAGTGCAGTGGACAAGAAGTCGTACAAGCACGATTGGGTACGGGTTTACGGAGAAATAGAGCGAGATCACGTACGCCCGGCAGTAGTCGCTTGTCGACCCCATGAGGTGGGTTTACTCTGAGGAGGCAAAAGTTAATATAAAACTCCGTATAAGCAGATGTTCTCATGGACGAGTCATTGGCCAGTAAGAAGACAAAGATGGCTACTCACGGATGCGTTCAAAAATGGTGGAGCAGCAGCTCCAAAGGTGTTGCTGGCATTACCCCTTGCATCCGATGCCCAGTGAGAGGACGTCCGAGGAGGATTTATGGTGATGTTGAGATGTTTCGAAAAGAACTCGTCCAGCCAACTGAAGAACACTTCTTTATCTTCCTGCGAGAGATTCGTCCAATCGATTGCTTCAGGATCTTTCTTTGTGTCCGTAGTAGAGGGTTCGAGAGCTGCCAAATCAGGTCGAGTTGATCGCGCGATAGGGGGAGGGGGCCCAGCAGCAGCAGGTCTGGGAACCGTCGCATTTCGGGCAACCGCAACGCCAGTTCTGGAAGGCGGAGGCGGTGCCGCACCCAGAGGGCTGCTTCTCTGGGGAAGCGCTGGTGGAGTTGACGACGGTGCTCTCGAAGGCAACGGAGGCGCTGGCCCGGGCGACGAGTCTCCGGATGGTGTGCCCCTGCCTGAGCTTGCGTTGGATGCCGTGCGGCTGGGTGGTGGCAGGAAGCCTGGCTGCTCGCCGGGCTTCGTCCTCTGATTTACTATGGATCTCGGGGGCGGTGGTGGGGGTGCTGGCTGGCCGCTGTATGGATCCCAGTTTGTCTTTTTCATTGGAACACTGCGATAGTATCGTTGGTATGGCGTGCTTTCCCTTTGATCATCTCAGATTCGAGCGAACCTGGTGTTTCTCTCTTTCATTGTCCTGGCTTTGTCAACGCCGCTGTTTGCCACACTCGTGGCCTTTGCCTTCAAGTCTGCGACTGTTAAATCGCAGGATATCAGCATCAATCGCGACGAGAGCTCGAGATCGTTGTTTCACGTACAAGAAGGCATGCTGAGCTCTGCGATAAGGATACGGCAATCACGGAAAGGTACAGGAAGCAGAGGTCGCAAATGTATGTGGACCTGACTGGGCGGTGTGGTAGCGAAACAAGCCAAGCTGCCTGCAAGCGCCGCCTCCGCGAAACCAAATGCAGCAGCTGTCATGTGATTGGCGCGATGAGGAGAACCTTCGCGGTGCCGACAACGCTTCCTGCGCATGGCTTGTCTGTGGCGCAATAGGCAGCTCGCAATATCTGAAACGGGAGACATGTGAAGAATAAGACCAAGCCCAGGGTAAGCCGGACGGGTGCATGCATTGTCAAAAACTACAGCGCGGACAGCGAGAGATAAGAAAGCCAGGTGAAATGTGCTACATGGTGAACGTCGAGTACGAACAACTAGTCTAATGATAACCCAGAATGAAAGATATGATGAAAGATAGATACAAATGCCAGAGGCCCAATTAAACCCAGAGAGGAAGTGACGGATAGTGTACGGAGCGCGCCCGGAACAGATTAGTGAAATTTTCAGTAGTGTGCAACGACCGCCGGACGTTGGCGTCGTGCTGGTGAGCAGAGAGAAGTGAATGGAGAAAACGGTAGGCGCTGGGCCGATGGTGCATGCTATGATGTGGTTCCGAGACGGTCGGTGAGCAGGTGTAGCTCAGTGTTCATCGCGAGGTGCGCTGGCATTCGGGGTAGGGTGCCTGGAACATATTTTGGACGCGACGGTCCTCGATGACAATCTACACGCGGTGGGTAAGCACCTGTAGCTCGAACTTGGGGCATGAGAGAAAGCGCACCTCTGGGCATCCACAGTTGTGAGCAGTCTTGTGCTTGTGGGAAGCGCTGCTTTTACAGGAGTCGGACCCGCAGTCCAGGGTTTCTCCAGTGAAATACCGGACGTGGAAGTGCTGGAGAAGCAGAGTAGGCGTTAGGGACTGTGAAGACCAATGAACAGCAAGCATGCTACTCACCCCGCACCCCCTGTAGAAGTCTCCGATACTGCAGAACGCGAGGCGGTTATTAACGATGACGACATGCATGGTAGAGACCCGGTGCTCACGCTTCGTGCTTGCACATTTTCGAGGTGGATGAGTAGAGAGGGATATGTGTAGGCCGTTGGTATAGGCGAATGGGTGTGCGGAGGAGGGAGGGTAGAAGGCCGGTGGTGGTGGAGGAAAGCGTTTGAACCCGCCCTTATAAGCGCGGAACGGGACCACTTATAAATACGCCGATCGAAATCTTGGGAAGAAAGTCGCCAAACTCTAAGTCACCGTGTCAATTTCGGGGTGACCGAATCTCGAACTTAAATTACCAATATGTATGTCAAGTCGGAAGGGGGTTTTACAGGGAAGCCTTGAGATTAGAGCACAGATTGGCCCCCCAGATGCGTCATTTCCCACGTGGCATCAATAGCACCCATCCCTACAAAGCAACAACTTGAACTCATGCATCGTCGACCTCGGTGTGAAAAAAATACCTTTGCCTTGCCATTTCTGCGGATTGTGCCCCGATACCCCCATCGAGTCCTCCCGTCCTCGCAAGTCAAACAAATATCTTTATGACCGAGTCCTGGTGACTCGAGGAAGGGGCTTGACTCCCCATGATCCGTGGATATGAAAGAGATAAGCCAGCTCACGTTTGACTCACAAAATCTGGGTGGAATTTACGTTTTCGAGTGGAACCGGTGCACATCTCTCGGGAGAGTTCTTGGCATGCGTCCATAAGCACCGCGAAAAGGCATTTCCTAGCTTCGGCCCGACTCACGTCGAAGTGGCTGCTCCTCGCACCCGTCCGTCCCAGTCGTGGTGCCCGAAGGGCACGAAGCATGGTTCGTGATTCCCCTTGCGACCGGACGTACCTGATGCACAACGACGCATCGCATCGGGGCGTCAGACTCACAGACGACTACTAACGTTGAATGCAACATGGGTCACAAATGATCAGCGGTAGTACATACTGCGTAGTTCGTATACAACCTCAAACATATGCACACTCACCCACGGAGGAGCCATTTCCAAACACTTGATTTTCCGGGGTCCCATAGCGACCACGCACGAGTTCGAGGTGCTTTGCCCCAAATAGGTCCTCCAGAACGTCTCACCAATACTAACCACCATCACGACCCACCAACAAGACGATGATTCCAAGTCGGTATCTAAACCCGCCTTTATTCTTGTAACCAATTCCTCAAAGATTTCCTGCCAGATTTGCAGCGCCAGAGCGTAACCTAGCCAGGATGCGTGAGTCGGGGGAGGCGACTGCCAGTGTGCCGCAGAGTGCGACAGCCTCAGGTGCGATCATTCCGGTTACAGGGCCAAGATCCTTGCACAGACAGTTAGGCGCCTCCTATCGGACAGCCGCTCGGTCGCCCACAGAGTCAGGGAGCCCGTCATAATAAGTACTTATATCACCTCCACTTGTGAAATTGCTAGCCTTGTCAGGGTGGATCTAATTCGGCTTTATCAAAGGTATTTGGACCATCCCTGGACCCTGTGTTTGAGGTTGAAGTCGGTCTCGTACTCGGTGAGGCGAGTAAGGGCGAGTAAGGAGACGGACAACGGATTCGTCAACGGGGATCACAACTTGCCTGTTCCGTTTCAGGAACGCAGCGTTACCGGCAGCCCCCATCGTGGAAAGAATGGAAAGAACCTCGCAAGTTTGGACCAGAGCCGCGATACTCACCATCAACTTGAACACACCACCCTAAACCAAAAAAGACCTGAGATAATCGTTGGAGAATCGAGTGTACACTCGTATCGAGGAAAGTCCATCCGTTTGAATGTTGGTATACTTGCAACCCCAACACGTTGCACCCGGCGTCGCAAGACGCAAATGAAGGGTATTTGACTCGACCATTGCCGCACAATGTTCATGATTCGTGATCGTCCAGGCTCGAGAAGCACAGGCTCGTGCCCCCCCCCATTCGGACTATCCTCAAGCCTCACAGGCTCCGCGAGTATCTCACATGAGAAATCAGCAGGGTTGCCATATTGCCTCCATTGACAGGGTCGGGCGCTCGACCCTTGTTTGTCATGTATGACGATTCCCGATAAGAGGGATTAGTATGACCCGTGGGCTGCACATACCGACATAAGCGGCAAGTCCAAGCAAGTCGAATCAAAGCCCCAGATCCCATCCAGGCAGGCCAAGGCGGCATGCAACGAGCCTAGCCGTCCATCGTTAGCCCCACTTGTTATTTTATATTGATAGTTGCGAGATATGCTCACCGTAGCCGGGGAATGTTGTTGGACTTGAAACCCATCACCCTCGGCGTTGTCCCACCCGACTCTCACCCGAGATAGTTACAGTTTGAGTGAGTATGCACGATGTGTGATGACTCCAGATACACACGTACTTCAAGTTGACCCTTGTCCATTTGCTTGCAGGTTCCTGAATGATGCGCCTCCATTGTCTGCGACAACCGCAAAAGGCCGATTGTAAGTGGCATACAAAGCAAATTGAAATCGAGCCGATGTGATTCGCATTAGCGTCTTGAATTGGCGATGTCGTTACGGTGGAGAGGATGACTCGCGCTTTGACTATCGAATGATATCGGGCGCATGGATTTTACCGCGCAGCAAGTATGATCACACACCACTAGTAAGCGCCCGCTCCGACACCCTTCAATTGTCCTTTTCTCGCGCTTCGACCGAGTCAAGGAGGATCAGAGCCCTTCGAAATGGCTACATGCAGTTTCCATGTAGATCATGCCGCATTGAAGCCTTGCCGTATCCTGCAACTCCACCTGGCACCTGGCACATTCATCAAGGCGAACAGCCCTGAGCCCGACTCCTCGCACTATTAGGATCCATGTTGGTACCTGAATTATGCGCCTCCCTTCGCCTCCCAGCGCACAACCTCCAGAGTCCACTGGAGTCGGACCATAGAACATGCAACATGGCCACCCTGTTGACATTGTAAACGTCAGCTTTCCATATCCTTTATATTTGGAAGTATACTCAACGTGACTCGAGACGTCAGTGCGGCGAGAACGTGTACTAGAACAGCAATGTTCGGCCAATATAAACCAGTCTAATGACTATAGACGGTTGGCAGTGGCGGAGACAAGCCAGGCGTCGTCATCGTGCAAAAGAAGAGCCGTGTGCGAGGCGTGCTTGGGCGGGACTCGGGAGCATGAGCTTGACGGCGAGCTCGAGTCAGCTCAAGTGACCCTTTCGCCACAGGATGGCGAAGCAACGGCGAATGGAGCTCGAATGGACCTCAGCCAGTTCCACGGACTTGGTTGGCTACCGCAAGCCGAGCTAAAATTGCCCTTTCCGACAGACAGGCGAAAACCCTGTAAGTCCACATACTTTCTCGCACCCCACATATCCCCTTGCACAGGACACCCACCACGATGCGCCTACCGACTTCCCGAAAGCGATGCCCACATACGCGTACACCGCGGTGGTTCTTCGTATAGCTGTGAAAATCGCCCACGGCACCCGCCCAGAAAGTGCTTATAGACCCATCTTCAGCCACGATCGTCCGAACATCTGAATTGCATACCTTCGCACTCTCCACTCGATCCCTTACTCGTTGCTCGTTCACTGCCTCGCCTGCGGATATGCCTGTGCTGCCTTCGCGCAGTCTCTGCCCTCCCAACTGTCACGCCCGCTGGCCACTCGAAGACATCGTTAGTTCGAACGAACTGGGCTTCAACGACGTAAGGTTGGACGCTTAACGTTCGTGCGCATTTTGCGAGAGCTGCCGCCGGCCCGGGCTTAGGTCAGGTGAGCCCAACTCCGGGGAGCGGAGTCCCAAACTCGGCGCTTATTATAGAAATGTGCGTATAAGCGCCCACGCCCCGGCCGAGTTCCGGGACGGAGATGCTATGCCTCCGTCCGTCACTGAATTTGCCCTGCCACTTCCCTGCCACTTCCCTGCCACCCCAGTAGTTGGGAAGAGGACATGCCCCCAAGACTAATTCCCCCAACTGATCATGGAGCGTACTATAACCTTGGGGAGGTTTTGAGAGAATCCCCAGGGGCTAGTTGAAGAGAGAAATGCGAATACGACGAGAAGAGCGATGGGGAATCTGCCCCAGAGGGAAACTATTTGAAGAGAGAATGTGACTAAGATGAGAATTGCGATGGAATGACAGCCTTAAGAATACCAGATATGAGCAGAAGGAACAAGCGAAAAATCTTAAAAACGGCGAATCGAGGGAAGTCTAGTGTGTAATTACTAATAATAATGCAACAACGTCGAGCCAGATGGCCTACAAAGCGAATGACAACAAAGAAAGTGAACAGAATTCATCACGAATGAGAATCGGGTATCCAAGAAACCAGTAACATGCCCGTCCGAAGACCATTGCAGCCCCTCCCACATCTCCAGGGATCCTTCCAAATCCCCTAGATTTTCCTCTGCCTCTCCATCCTTTGCTCTTGGATCATGAACACCGCAATTAGACCTATGACAAGGGCGACTACGGCTATTCCCGCGGCCATTTTCCATCTTCCAGTCAACCAGTCAAGGCGACGTGGGCGACGGGCCGGTTGGTACAAGGGGATCGGAGTTGAGCGACGCGCGGAGGCAGGTGCAGAGGTCGCCGAGCTAGACCGGAAAACAGCCAAGGCGTGAAACCTTGGCAATCCGAAGGGTGGAATGTACAGCCTTGCGCCAGAGATGCGGTCATCTGTGGAAGGGGTAATTAGCACCACGAGCAAGGGAGGGTTAACTGCAAGTAATGTACGCACTGACACGACGCCACCCCGTCGAGGGAGTCCCTCCTTCCGTCTGCGCACCCAAGCTGCCTGTGCTGATGTATGGGGGCGGTCCGTTGAGATCCCTCGGGGTATAGTCGGGTGGGAGAGACTGGGTGGAATTGTTGATGCCGAACCTCGAAAACCCGGAGTATGGGGAGTTGTAGACGGAGGCAGGCACCCTCAAGAGGTTCACATCGTGGATGAAGACCAAAGGAGGGGTGGCGTGGAGGGGGATCTGGTCAACTTCTGCGTTAAGAGAAGCAGATCCTTGTTCCGTGTGTACATGGTCGGTAGTTGCAATGGAGCGCTGGAGCAGCTGACGGACAGCATCAGTCATTTGGCCGACGCCTGTGTTAATGGCGCCGTTGACCGAGTGAAGAACATCAAGGATGTTCATTGAGGGAGAGGGAGGCGAGGTGGCGCAGCGGACTCGACAAGGCTTTAATCTTTATAGGTTAATGCGGTTGTGAGGAAAGATAGGTTGCTTAGATCGCGTGGATAACACGCGACTTTATAGCAGTATGTAGGCAAAGGCGAAAAGGTGTAAAAGGTTTTGTCGTTCTGCCAAGCCAGTGGCTCGGGGCACTAGGGCGCTTAATTCAGAAAGCAGTGCGTGCAACGGCTAACAGCTTAGGCGCGGCATGTTTAGGCGATCCCGGATTGAGCTGCGCAGACGTCAATCTAGCCACAACTTTACTCGTAAGTCATTCAATTGGTTCCTAGTGTTTACTCAGCATTCAAGAATACCGTTTGATAACCCTTCTACGCGTTCTCGCTCGTATTCACGCCGGTCACAGTGTCAGTCACTTGGCAGACCAAGGGGCAGTTTCCTGTGGAGTGGCACTTAAAACGTGCTCACTTTACGCAGACCTGAATCGCCCTGGCGTTCAATGAGAGTGCTGCGAAAGGGCGAGTCCTAGAGTGGTTTCAAGAGGTCTCGGTAGCCCAGTTGCTTTCGCAGAGATTGGTATCACTGGTCTACAGTGGCCGGGTGTCGGACGCAGGCACATTCGGTGTTATCAAGATACCTTAAGATGGGCTGAACTCCGTTGAAGATCCTAAAGATCGACGAGAACACCAAGAACGTTGTGACTCATGTAGATCCCAGAGTCGACATATGGACAGGTCTTGAGATCTCTTGAGGCCTCACATCCGGCAAGAGTGGACAGATATAGTACAGAGGCATGAGTATTTGAGCAACAGGGTATATACAAGTGTTCTGCGGTCCAAAGAAATGGAAGATACAAAGTAACACGCATTGTACAAGAGGAAAAAAGCTGCATAAGCTGAGTAGATCGTGCTTATTTCCTTCGGAAAAGGGACAAGATGCCTCTAGCTCCCTTGTGTTGGTTAGAGAGAGTAGGGTATCCTGATGCGGACAGGACCTCTCTCCTGCGATGGACGAACATAAGCGCGGCGGCGGCGAGGACGAGCACCAACGTGACCAATGTAAACCAGAGGGCTATAGAAAAGGGGGTCGTTTTGAGCCTTCGAATCTTGAGTTGAGTTGTCTGATGAGTTCTTACCAGGACCGGCGGACACGGTAACCCCTTCAGCAGCGTTCTTGAACGCGTCTTTGAACACGACCTTCACGTGCACATGGAGTGCAAGCTGAATGGCAAAGACAATCAAAATCAAGGCGGCAGAGAAGAGGGCGACCAGAGGAGCCCAGAGGTTGGCGGTGTGTCGCGTAGAAAGGGAAGCAGCTAAAGCGATGGCGATCGTGCCAGTTCCTTGAAAGTGTCTTTGTCAGTCAACCGTAAAATGTGCACTCGAATTCTGCGAGATTTACCGAAAGGGTGGGCAGCCAGTCCACGAGTCCATGCAGGAGTGATTGTGATGGTATCATAGGCTTCGCCCTTAGGGTTGAGGGCGTACATAATGACTGAGTAGCCATGACCTTGTAATGGAATCGCATGCAGGGTCAATACCAGCGCAATGTGACTACCTTGTCGGCTTACCAGTCTTGGAGCAGAATTTTGTGTTGTCTCGAGTCCAGCTACAGGCAGCCCTGAATGCCACAACAGCTATGGTCAGGACGCCGCTCGAATATTGCGTAGCGTCATGCTCACCAGATACCAAACTAGATACAGGGCCGTTATTAGCTGCTGTTCGCGGTTTGGGTGCATCGTTGAGCTTCTAGTACGCACCCTGGCTTCCTTCATCGCACTTCTAAAGACATCAGACTTTGATGAGACCCTTGTCACGTCCATGAAAGGTAGGTAAGGAAGGGACAGAGAAGCCAAAACGCTCAAAACAAGCGCAACAGCCAGGATGGATGTCGCTGGAACCCAGAGTTTGCCGGCCATGGTGGTCTACCAGTTGCTATCTGCGCGAGCGTGCAGTGGGGGCAGATACGAAATGAGCGGATTCAAGCCCTTGACGAAGGAAGCAAGGAAGGAGGGACAGTCTGAATCGAGCGCCCGGGAACGAGGGGCTTTTATATTGCGCCCCGTGGATTCATGACTAGGTCGCGCTCCCTTGTTTTTGATGACTTCGAAGCTCATTGCTGTGGGTTTCCGTGGGAACAAGAATAGGCCGTAGAGCGCGAGTTGAGAGAAGGAACGAAATCGAGCGCCGGAGATGGTGATGGATCATCTTCATGACTGTGGGAGTCTGACAAGAGACCAAGTTTCCGATGGGCGCTTGCGGCGTTTCTGGTCTTCACAACGCAACTGCTCGTTTCTTCTTCCGTAAATTGAATCCGCGCTGATACCATCGAAAGAGAAGGCCTTTCCATGAGTTAAACCCAGCTTGGAGGTGCTAAAATTGCGTCGCAAGCGCCTAAACTGGCTCATGGGGTTCAGGGGAATCTCACCGAGCTCATCTTAGCTTCTGTGACAGCAGCAGTTCCTTTGAAACAAGTCAGAATGGTTCCATTACGATGGTTGGAATATAGCACAGGTGGGACTTACGATAAGTAGTGACCACCACAGAAGCATCTCAATAGGGCAGTCGAGGGGAGGAGTTGCAAGGATGTTGTCGAGATGCACAGGATGCCTCCGTGCTTGTCGTGAGGACGAGCAAGTACATAGTTGGCCCCGCGTCCCAAACCAGGAATGACACCGCCCTGGAAATTAAAGACTCACACAGGACATGGTGCAAGGACTATGACTCCTTGCACTCTTCACACACATGGAAGTATGTGAGTACGAAACGCAACCGTATGATCCTATGAACAGCTCCTCCGAGGCCAATGTGAGGAAAGCCATCCTTGTGAAAGGCGGGCACACAGGACTGTCCTGGGTGACACGATGTAGGTACGGGAGCTCGGACGAGGTGAGATATCCGGGGATCCTGCCTCGAAGCCACTATGTAGTATCCGTTGTGCACGACCAGCATAAAGCTGCTGAACGATCGATGAAACATGATGCAACCAGGACATCCTTACGTACCTCTGAATCATAGAACACAGTTTAAATTTGCAGCATGGAGACCGATAGACGACAATGATTTCAGAAAGCTTCATAGATTGGCAGAAGCACGAAGTTAAGGGAAGGCTACGCAGGCGAGAAGAATCGCGGCCAACACGGCGGCAGTGGCGATAACACAAGGTGAAGTAATGTTTGGCACCAGTCGGATCGTGGAGCGAGCTCGGCATCGATGGACCCATGACACCAAATACCCTTCCATCGTTGACCAAGCAATCTTCGTCGGGACCTTCTAGGAGAAAAGAGGCTGAATAAAGGCCACCGTCAGTGAACTATCTGGAGACTGTCGCAAGGGATGCGGGATCCGCGGTGGAGGAGCTTCCACCACGGTTCTCGCATCGCCAGCGACAATGCCACAGCAGTAACGGAAGGGAAGACGACCTGGCAGAACCGCACCAGTGTTACACCCTCTGAAGTGGAGGAAGACGGCCTCTCCGTCAGTAAAAAGCGCAGCGAGGAGGAAGAAAAAAGATGTGGGAGAAGAAGAAGAGGAAAGGTGATGGCGACACATGCATGTAAACTTAGTGTTTATATAGGTTTTGGAGCAAAGTTTGGTAGTCACGCAAGACTGAGCAAGCTGCCTGACATAGCCAATATCCCTCACGCCCTCCCTGCAACTGAATGACACCCACCCTCGTTCCGAGTCATGTCCAAGCGGCGTCCAATTTCCGGTCTTTTGGGTCCTCTTTCGCCTTCCCGCAACCTCTGAGAACCCCCTTGCAGCCCGTTACTCTAAACCGCAAGCCATTATATGGGGTCATCCGCGTCATGGGGTCTCGTATACTTACTCACAAGAGTCACAACGGGCCGCACTCGTGTTTAATCTATGTCGTTTTGGCTCCTCATACCGGTGTTGTAAATAAATGGGATATCCAGGATGTTAGGTAGCAGAGCTACAGATTAGAGTACACATTAACACTTGGATATAGTACGCTTATAAGGAGGAAGACAGTAGATTTCAATACAGGACCAGTTTGAGCCAGGAACTCAGAAAACGCCACCCGCATTCGACAAGCGCCCAAAGACAGTGGAAGAACACCATCGTCAGGTGAAGGAAGGAGAGAATGCCAGAAGAAGGCCAAGGCACCCAAAGCTACGGAAACTTAGCACCCGAAGAAAAGTGGCGTTCATTGCACGGGAAAAGGTGAAAGGTGTCTTGGTAGAATAGGGTAAAACTTGAAGGAGAGGAGCCGCAAGGGGATCAACGGGCTTCATAAGACCCAGATATGTGACAATCGTCAAGCAAGGGCGAATCGAGGTAAGACTCGGATATGTGATAACCTAACCGTCAAGCAGAGCAAGGGTGAACCGAAGCACCCAGGTACCGGCGACCCCGACCTCAGCGTCCAAAGTGAAGAAGTGGTCAGCGAAGCGCGCCCAAAGGACACGAACTCAAAGGTACCCCGCCAGCAAGAAGCCCCATGACCCCAGCTTTAGCAACGAGAAGGCAAGAAAAAAAAGGAAATAAGATTGAACCCCCAAAGCATAAAGCACTCAGGACAGATATCTGTAACGGAACAATGGTCAACAACAAGAAAAATTTTCAATTGTAATGTAAAACGTGGAGACATGGGAGGAGGAGACGGAGGATAGTAAGGATACATGGATTGGAGCTTGCGGTATGTTGTTGTTGATGAATCAGGCATGTCGAGTTGCGGTGTCGTGGAGGTCGAGGAACAAAGGAAAAGAAGAAAAGAAAAGCGTACGTAGCAAAGGCCGAACAAGCTAGATGACATCCTGTAGAATATAATCAAAAACCAAATCGAATTAGAGAAAAAAGGGTCGGACATCATCATCATCAATCTCATCTATGACATGCAATTCAGAAGTCTCGCCGGCAGCGGAAGCCAGCTGGGCACGGTACCTCCTTGAGAGACCCATATGCCCCAAACGCGAATGTAAACGTAAACAATGTAAATGTGCACCAAGAACAGAAACGAAATACGGAAGAGAAGAGGAAGGGGAACAGTAACGAAACGCACAGAGATGTTGATATAGACAGTGAGGAGAAGAGACAAATACATAGAAGAAAATCCCAATGATTGCAATTGCATGTCGTCGTCGTGGTCAAAGGAAGGGAGGGTAGTAAGGAAGAACAAAATCATTCAGAAAGGAGCACTACAACAAACAGAAACAGAAAAAAATTCGTACACCCATCTCGGGGGCAAAGAGACAGCGACCAAATTCTCACAGCCTCTATTGCGTCGCGATCCTGACCATCTCGCGCGCCCAGCGCATAGTCTTCTTCGTCTCAGGAGGCATCCGCTGCTTCGTGCGGAGCTCGCTGACGATCCAGTTCTGCAAGAGGTATGCCTTGATCTCTCCATGGGGGAAGCAGTCCGCGAGGTCACCGATGAGGCCGTACGACAGCCGCATCAGCGAATCCAAACGCTCATCCTCCGCAAGACACCGTTGTACGAGGTCAAGGATAGAAGGCACATGGTTGATGAGCAGGTTCACTAAAGAGAATGTCAGAAAAGGGGAACATATTTAAATTGAACGACTGGCATGTACCTCTTTCAGTCTTCTTGAGACCAGTGACAATGCCAGTGTACGCCTCGAGGATACCCTCGCGGAGCTGAGCAACATAATCGACAAGGTCATAGTCGAGCTACCAAATTAAACAATAAGTTATCAGGGATGCCCTCGACCAAGGCAAACACATACCGGGTTCGGTTCAACAGCACCAGCCTGCCTCAACACATCCATCGTCATCGCAAGGTACGGCTCAAACGCCGGCCCAATCGCCAACGCGATATCCCCAAACGTCGACAGAATCGTAATCTTCACATTCCTATTCAACACATCGCTCTGCAAGTTTTCCAACAGCACCGTCATGAACGAGCCTGCAAACTGCGCACTCTGATCACCAAGGGCACGCGAGATGTCGCCGATGAGGCCCACGGCGACAGTGCACAGCTGCGCATCCTCGTGGCTCTTGAGTGCCGCGTAGAGGTACGGTAGGAAAGGTTGGATGTACGGCCCAAAGGCGGACTCGAGGGCACCGCAGAGCGCGCCAGTAGCAAGGAACGCGTCTTCGAGAACAGTGGAGGTCCTGCCCGCGGACTGGATCAGCTGAAGGATGAGGGTCATGATGCGGTCTCCCAGAGGCTGGATTCCGGATCCCAACTTGCGAGTGACATGCTAGATTATCGTTAGAACGCGTGCATGCAGGGTCTCAATGCAATTCGGACTTACAGTCACAACGTTGCACAGGTTACCCTGGAGCTCATTCCAGTTGTTACGGTCATCAACACCAAGAATTTGGTTCTATAGAAAGGTCAGCACATACTCGGAATATGGCCCTGACTGACTTACGTGAATAGAAAGGAGGTGCTCCATGCGCTGGAGGATAGTGACAACGGTGTTCTGGATAACGGGAATGACATCGGGCGTCGCGCCGTTAACATACGCGACGATAGCCTCGTATGCTGCCGTTCGGAAGTTGGCCTCGTTGCTACCGCTGCAAAGGAATAAATACCATCAGCACGGGAAGACAAGAAAGCTGCGCAAAACACACCTTTCCGTTACCCGCAAGAGAGCAGCCATGACAGGCTCATAGTACTTCCCGAGGGGGTTGATCTGGGTAGGATCCGACTCAGGGTCGTACATCATACCAATCTGCTCCGCAAGGTTCATCAGGGCCCAGCAGCAGTTGGTGATGATACGCGGGCTGTCGTTGAGGCCAGTAACAAGCGATTCGATGAGAGGGTGGAGATGCACATCGGGCTTGATAGTGTCGATCAAGGTATCGCAGATACGACCGAGGGTCCAGGCAGTGGTGTCCTTGACCTGAACATTGGAATCGGACATCATCGCGATGAGGAGGGGAAGCGCCTGGTTCACAAGGGGAGTCAAGACATTGGGATCGGGACCCTCGAGGATAGAGCCGAACGCCATAACAGCGGCCTCGCGGTTGTGCCAGTCCTCAGCCTTGATGTTGCCCTCAATGAAGGGAATGACGGGAGCGACGATCGCGTCCTGGACAGCCCCAGCGAGGAGCGAGAGGGCGGTGGCACCCGCCATCGACACGTTCCACTCGTCCTCCTCAGCGTCCTCCTCCTGCTTGGTGAGGAGCATAAGGAGCACGGGCACGATCTCGGGCAGCGCGATCTTGGCGAAATCCCTGGAAACTTGCTCTGGCGTCTCGCCATAGTCTGCGGCCTGAAACCCACCGATTTGAATAAATCGCGCGCCAATCAAAAGTCTGATAAGCTCACCTCCTGGGCCTCCAGCGTGAGCTCGATCTCCTCCTCGCAGACGGTGGACCAGAACTCGATAGCTTGCAGGGCCACGCGTTCATCGGGGTGCTTCATTCCAACGACGGTCAACTGCAAATTACGTCAGTTTCAGGTAAACCGATGAAAAAGGGGGGCACAACGTACACCGAACAGCGCCTGCTCCATGTAGAGGGCCATCTTATCGTAGTACAAGCTCATGATGCGGACCAAGCACTCGAAGGCGCCGACCTGGACGTTGACCGAGGCGTTCTGGGTGGCCTCGCAGACGACTTGCATAATATAATTCCGCTCTCCCTGCAAGGAGTGAGCTCTTATCAGACTGTGGCACAAAATGACTCGCTCACCTCGCGTTCAAAGTTCTCCCTGACGAATTCGAGCGAGTTGTAGAGGGCGTGGATCGCGGCCAGCTGGACCTCGGCGGAGGGCTCATCTTTTCTTGCGCCATGGATAACGGCGGTGAGGATCTCGTTTGCGCGGAGACTCAAGATCTCGGGTTTCTGCTCGCTGGTGAGAGGGGCGGCGTGAGATCAGGGACGAAAAAAACGCACAATGGCCTCGCAAATGAATCCGATGGTCTGGAGGGTGGCGACCTTGAGATTCGTGTTTTGCTCGTTGTTGACAAAGCCCAACAGGACCCCAATCAGGTCGTTCCACTGGCCCTCGGGGAGCTCGACGGCGGCAATGGCGGAGACGACCTGGGAGGCGAAGTTTCCGGCCTTTGCGCTGGGCGAGCCGAGGGTCATGAGGGCATCCTGCTTGATCTTGCTCTTGACGTCGTCGTTGAGGGCGAGCCATCGCGTGCTGTATTCTGTCTGCCTTGCGGCCTCCTGTGATCAAAGACGGGGTGAGATGGGCTGTGGGCGCTGGGGATGCGGGGCACGACGTACGCGAGCGGAAAGGGCGTTTTTGAGGGCCAATCCTGCGGCGTTTCTGATGTGCAGCGGGGTGTTTTCGTTCACGAGCACGGAGGAGAGCATGAGCATGTATTCGGGCTGTGTGGGTGTGAGCACGGCTGCGACGGGTTCTGGGGACGAGGGCGGCGCACATAGTTCTCCCTGGAGGCAGTCTCGAGCTTTTGGGTCGCATCCTGACGCGTGTTGGCGTCTGCAAGAGGGTCAAAAAAGGCGGTCTCGGCGGCGTGAAAGGCTGCTCACCAGGGGACAGGGTGTTGGCCAGCAGCTCAGTCGCATCCATCGTCGTCGTCGTCGTCGTCGTCGAGGATCGTAAAAGAGAGAGAGGTCGGTCGAAGTTGGGGTGCGATACGGCGCAGCGCAGGAGAGTTCAATCAAGTTTCGGGGCAAGCTTTTTTGGCCCCAGCCGCGGTTTATGTAACCATCCATCTCTTTGTTCCCGACGAAAACAATGGCAGACAGGGTCAGTTCGCCCAATTCATGCCTCTATAAGCCTCTTAACTCAAGTCTTAGGGCCGTGCAGCACCCCGGGGACGCGGAGGCCCAGGAGCGACCATGAGAGGCGGCGCTCGCCCGGGCCCGCCAGGCCACCACAACGGGCCAGCCGACAAACCTAAACGCGAGGCCATCCTCGACCTCCAGAAATATGTCAACGAGAAAATCAGAGTCAAGTTCACCGGGGGCAGGGAAGGTCGGTTCCGGAACCCCCATCGTCCCCACCATCCACTGACTCGAGGTCCCCAAAGTTATCGGCGTCCTCAAGGGTTTCGATCAGCTGCTCAACCTCGTGCTCGACGACGTGGAGGAGGATGTCACAGGTGGGTCACTCCACAGCCGGCACCCTGCATGCACCTAACGTTATCCAGTCCCCAACCCCCGCAAGCGCTCGCTCGGCCTCGTCGTCCTGCGCGGACCTACCATAACCTTGCTCAGCCCCGTCGACGGCTTCGAGGAGATTGCCAACCCCTTCCACGCAGAGGAGTAATCGAATCATATTACCCCCCACCAGAACGTCAACTATTAGCTACTGCAACGAGTACCGTAAAGAGTGTATATAACGACGAATCCATAAATACGCCGCGAAACTGGAAGATCGACATTTGTTTACATTTCAGTCGATCTCTCCTCGAGATAAAGAACGCGGGAAACGAAGCGAAACGAAGGAGATGCTACATATATGCCAACCAAGAAACAATTCGAGCAAAAAGATATACCGTAAAATGTCGAGGGATATGTGTATGGATGAACGGGCCTATGAATGGGAACGAACGAACAACGAATTTGAGAGAAAAAAGTTGACCAAAACCAAAGCCGAGAGAGAGATCCATGTCCTTCCAAACCGAGCGATTCCGTTTGATTATGATTCTGCAGCCACCGTATCCAAGAAGGTCCATACCATATGGCCCCGCCGCGCAATGAAAATTGGATCCATACGAGCACTGGCTGCCATAGACACCACACTCAAAGTCGAGTAGATGTACAGCCGACGCAAAGCCTCATCTCCGGGCCCGCATCTGTGCTCGCGCATTCACTTCTTCCAAAAATATCGCTTCTAGGCCTCCCTCCTCAGCCCCTCCTCCCCCTGGAACACCCCAACCCTATCCTTCACCTCTTCCTTCACCAACCCAACTCCAGCCGCAACCGCAATCACACCAACCTTCCCCGGCACCGCAGCCCCCGGCGAACTAACTTCCCCCGGACTCAAACTCCTCACACTCGGACTCGGACTCCTCGACACGCTCGTCGCATACCCTGTACTGCTACTAGGACTCGGCGAGCTCCCCGTCGGGGGTGACGCAGACCCATTCGACGCCCCACTTCCATTCAGCTGGCGCCGCAACGCCTCCGCCCCACGCCCATTACCCCTCACCAAACCATCATCATCCTCATCAGCACGCCCATTGACCCCAACCAAAGGCGACCTATGCCCCGCACCATTTCCATTTCCATTCGCACTTCCATTCCCAATCCCAATTCCATTCCCATTCCCATTAGCACTCGCACCTGTTGGCAACAACGGCGGCGGCGGCGTAGGCGCAGCCCTCACAGTCGAAATAGAGTTCGAATTCGAATGCATCCCATTCCCCTGCCCCTGTCCCTGCAAGCCCTGCGCCGCCGCCTGCGCCTGCGCCATCCTCAGCGCCCCATACGACCCGGGCGTCGGCGTATCGGGCCCACTATTCATCCTCCCCCCCATACTCCTCGGATTCAAACTCGACAGCGCAGGCGGCAAGTTCGCTGGGAGTATATCAGGCGGGACCTGCTGCCCCAACACATACTGCTGCTGCTGCTGTGCCTGCTGCTGAAGTTGCTGAAACTGATGTTGCGAATAAGACGGCGACGTCGGTGTCGAATGGAACGAGCTCTGTCCGGGGGACGATGACACTGGAGAGCCAGCCGAGTAATGCGAGAGAAGGGTGCTATGCGACCCAGATCCAGGAGAGGGATATACGACCGGCCTTGGCGAGCGCGTGGCTGTCACGGGGCTGGTCTGGTAAAATACAGTAGTAGCTGTCGCCGTTATTGGGCTCGAAGCGGACGACGGTAGCGGTTCCATGGGCGATGCGGGCGTGGATGGGGGGAGAGGCGTAGACGCCGCCACCGGGGTATGCGAGGCCCACACGGGGCTGCCGTTCTTGAACGCCCTCGGGGGACCAGACAGCGGACGTCTGCTCGACACCAACGAGGGCGGGAACTCGCGCGCTGTGGGCACGAACTCGGGTATGGGGTTGCGGAAGGAGTGGTGCGAGTGTGTCGCGGCGATGGGAACGGTTGTTGTGGAAGGGTGCAGCGGCTCAGAGCGTTCTCTATGGCTCATTCGCTGCGCCCTTGGCACTACTGTCAGGCCGCGTGGGGAGGAGGAGGAAGAAGAAGACAAGGCATTCGCGGCCTGCACACTTTGCAAGAACTGGGGTAACCGTCCACCATCAGGTATATGCCACGATGGCCTCCGAGTGGGGCCTGCAGGGTGCATCGCCGCGCCCTCCGTATACGATCTCACTGAGATAATATCATCGCTTTCCGCCGCGTCCGAGCGCTCCTCATCCGTGAACACCTCACTATTAGTCTCAGACTGCCACGAATGGAGAGCCTCTGGTTCCCGCGCCTCCGTCGAGGATGTCGCGAGCTCGATGCCCTTGTCTAGCCGATTGTCAAACAGAGTGCGATCGGCAGGGCCAGCGTCTGGCGGTGGCGGGCTCGTCCACTTGCTTCGCTTCGGCGCCATGTGCTCAGGGGGCGCGGGGGACGCCGAGCTGATATGTTCCTTGGGCTGCTGCTGTTGCTGCACTTCTGCACGCACGCTGGGGTTGAAGAACTGGCTCGGGGGCGATAATCGTTCAGCTGCTCCTTTCGGACGCATCGAATGGCTGCCAACTGTATACGGCGTTTGAGGTGGAGGGCGTGAAGGCGTGAAAGGAGGTGCGGACATGAGCTCTTCGTCTTTGCGTTCTTCGCACAGCTCGGCAAGGGCAACAATCGCCCGGTCTGGTCGTGTCGCGAGGACCCGAGCTGCGCGCATGAACTCGCCACGGATCTGATATCAATAGGCAACTTAGCATACCACCAACGAGATCGGTGATAGAAACACTAACGGTGTAGAGTCCATCCTTCGTTACGCATCGCGCAACATTATAGTCAATCTCGAACGGGTCCTAAGAGGCGATTGCACTCAGCACGCGTTTGCCCGACTAAAAGCCTCAACTTCGACTTACCTCGATGCATAATCGGTTTCTCTCGCGGGACGGATCGTAGCGACCGCCGGAGTACTAAGGCGAGTTATTAGAAGAGCGTTCCGGGGCATTTAACGGGGCCAAACACGAACGTCGTTCTGCCAGCCTTTGGCTTCCTTCTTCAAAAGGCCTGAGCGGATAGACGCGACCCCGGTGTTGTATTGAAAATCGCGGGCATAATATCGGAAGAAGTCGATCAAGCTAAAGGGGTTAGATGGTCAGATAAGAGGGAGAAAGGAATCGGTATTCCGGGCTCACAGTTCAGCTACAGAATCGGGGTTTTCTGAAACCCACCGCTGCCTCAGGAGATCGATGTCGTCAAAGAACCTATAATGATGGTGATCAGTAGAGGTTGGGCTATAGTGAGCCTGGGAGGGTGTTCACCATATATTAAATCCATTCAGATGCGTTTCCTCCTAAAGCTAAACGTCAATAACCCGTGTATCGAGAAACGCGAAGGGAACGTACTTTCGTAATAGGGCGTAATGGAGGCATTTGTTGTAGATTAGGAAGAACCGGAGGGTTCTTGACGTGAACGAGATAATAAATTACAAGCAATACATAGCCGTAGGACGAGAGCGTCCCTTTATATGGTGAGTTGATTTTGCTAGGGGGATGAACATCAGCGCTTAGTCCTGACAACCATCGGCGGTAGTACTCACCGTCTCTTACTCCAGACCTTGACTAAATACACCGCGCTTAGCATTCGCCATACGCGCAGAGACGGTATAGCAACTCACGGAAGAGCACCAGCGTCCGTACCCTCGTAGGGTCGATCATCGCATAGCACATAAGTAAGCGGGTGTTTTCCAGAGCCAGTCTGTTTTCAAAGCCAATATCGCACGCAATTCCGTGCGGGAGGCCCGGCGAGGGGTCAAGCGTCAGCTTGACAATGGGTATTCGGGCGTGCGGGAGGGTTTTGACGTGAAACTTGGTTTCTGCATTGGGTTGTCAACCGGAGGCGCATATGAGGAACTAGGGGTTGCGACGTACCTCGCTCTAGGAGATCCCCCAGCATGGTCACCAAATCCGCTGCAGCGAGCTTGTCTTCAGAATCGATTAAGCAGCACAGATCCATATCTAGTGGGTGGCGGTGAGCATCGGGGGGAGACAATGTCCAGGGGTCAACGCGGCGAGCTGACCTGAGTTCCTGAGACTAAAGCCGTTGGCGGTACTACCAAAAGACAGGAGCCTGCTGTCAGGCTCAATTGTCCGTATGAGCCGTTCGAGGAGCTTCCGTACATCCTCCTTCACCGCCATCTCCTCCTGTGTGGGCAGCAGCTGAATAACAAAGTCGAACAGGCACTGTGAAAGGTCCGCAACGAAGCGCTGCTTCGAGGACTGGCGAGGATGCTGCAGGATGGGCGAGCCGTGGGCGACGACAGCCCCGACCGCCGGCGACGAGGGGTGCTGGCTGTGGGCGACATGGACGTCGCGGAAGGAGGTGTTCGGGCTGGAGGTCTGCGAGTACGCCATGATGGCGGGGCTGGAGGACGTGGAGGGCGACGTCGAAGGCGGGGCTGATCGTCGTTGGCGCTGTGGACGACGGCGACGAAGGGCTGCAGCTGTCGGGGGCGACGTCGAGGGAGATTCCGTTGGGGCCCGCGAATGGGGTAGGCTGATGCAGATGTCCTGAAGGGTCCAAAGGAATGGACTGCACTCGTTCACAAAAGATATAGACCCCCGCCGTAAAAGGAAGGTCTGGCCTTATATGGCCGGCCGGCTTCCGACGGCAGAGCCGACTGGGTCCTCCAGCTCTCCTTAGTCTCCCGTAGTCAGACTACAAAAAACTGATGTCGATCTTGGCATTCCTTCCAGTCATGGGACATCATATTGTAGTCTGATGCAACCTGGGACTCCGACACCGTAGTGCATTCCGTTTTGCCTTATAAGGAAATTTTTGGGGCAATTCGCGATTTTGCCCCTACCCCCCTGCTCTTCAGAGTTTGTCTTTTGTAAAATTTATGACATGAATATGCTTGTGCAGACCCCCCGAGTGCCCTTCTAAAAAATCTAAGCTGAAAGTCATGATCTGCCCGCTCCAGGAGTCGGAGATTTGCACTACGGGTGCGGCGCATCAAGTTGAACAAGACTAAGCTCTCCTTGTAATTGGTCTTTATTCTTGCCCGACTCTGGACGTGATATTCTATCTTAGGACGCTGCATTCTCTCCTTATAGAGTCTCGTCTGCGGCGCTACGGCGTCTCGCGAATACGCCTCCACCACCCCATCCCAATTCCAGCCAGGTCGAATGAATACAAAGTGCTTCATGTGAATAGAAGTGAAGTCCAGCGAGGGCCTGCTTCTGATAAGTCCCGCCGATTGTGACCTCGATGTCCTAAATAGCGAGCCCAATGCGCAACCCATCTTCCAAACCCCCGACATGGGGCAGCATCAAATATGCTTGCAAAGCACAAGGCGATTACCACACGGCTGCTCTGCCGCCGTCGCCCATAAGTAGTACACCTCCCTCTCTGACTTGCAAGCGGAGCCGTTGTCCAGTATGGCCCCTTTCAGTGCCCGGACCTGAGAACGCGGCGACTTCCTGAATCTCGTAACAGCTAAAGTCATGGGATGACCGCTAAGTCTCCTTGGGCAGAATATGTAATCTTATTATACGCTTTCGAAGTGATGAAACGCCCGCTCATAAGCACACACCTTCCGCCTAGAATGAGTCAGTTTGTCGACCTTCACATTTCCATCCTTACCTTCAAGCCCAAATCCTGATTGCCCAACACCGGCATTGATCAAGACCCCTAGGTCCGTGAAAGGCGATTCGATAAGATGTGGCGGCGCAGGAAGCTTGACAACAGTCAGACAAGGTGACGAGCTGGTGACGAGGGGAAGCAGCCCATCCTCACGCACGAAATAGTCGGAGGTTTATGGTGCATCGTGTCGAGACCGCCGTCCTCGAGGCATGGAATGTGCAGATCACCCAGATCCTCTACGCGCCAGACGTAAATGAATAGACACAAGCCAGGCGTGGCGTGTCGCCGATTTCATGGAGAGAACGTGGGAAGCACCACCTAAATAAGTGTCAATCAGCATACCTCAATGAGGGGGGTGATGCACGCCGTCATAGGGCTGAAGCCTGCTATCACTTCACAGTGGGAAGAAGAAGCTAGAACCTGATTGCTCCCTACCACCAGTCAGACTCAGTCAGATACCTACCTCGTCGATGGGGGATCCCGTATCTTGTCCTTCCTAAACAAAGGGAAGTTCTGAGATGCGGCACACGCGGCGCTGACAGGACCAAACACAGGTAGGTGATGATCAGAGTGTAGCCCAGGAAGTATGCGATGCTGAGCGAACAGGGCGTTGCATTGCGATAGGGATGCTCAGCATCAACTCAACACAGCTCAAGGTATATATGTCCCTTTGAAAAGCTCCCATCAAGCACGCAATCGGTTGGGCGCTTATATGCCCGCACATCAGCCCGGACTAGCGCCGAACCGCATTCGGCAGATTACTTGGCTCTTTTGTGTGTTTATGTGGCTCTTCGCTGAAGTGTCCGTGGATTCTGCTCTACGAGAAAGTCAGCTATGCTGCTCGCAATTTTGGAGGTGTTGAGCTCGGCACGAAGGGCAACACATAAACGCCCGAAAGGCCACCTCCGGCGAGGGAGCGGGGACCCGGGGCGCTTCCGGGAGATTTATGATAGATGCCATTACGAAGCCAACGGGCAGCAATGAGCGCTGTGCAATACCGGCGCCTCACACCTTCTTTCACTCCACGATCGCACTCAGAACTTGTCATGCCCACCAGCGGACAGCAGCCATCGCACTATTTCTCTGGGGCTCACAGTTTCAGCATTGGACAACAGAACAATCATGTGGGGGACACACGCATGAGCTTCTCAGCGCCCAGAAGCCCGAGTACGTTCGAGCTCTTGGTCTTTCTCGTCACTCCAGTCACTAGATCTAACTAAGGTTTCTTGTGTAGGTTTACAAGAGCTTCTTGATCCCCTCCAAGACGCATCACATATCCGCAACCGCAAACTCTCACCTCCAGACTCAAACTGCATCCCAGGAACAAGACATGAGTTTCTCCAAGAAGTGACACGCTGGGTCGATAGTAGCCTCCTCTTCCGCAACTGCCACATCCTGTGGATATACGGGTGCGTGGGGTGCGGCAAGTCCGCTATTGCGCAGGCCCTGGCGGATTCCTTCGCAGAGAGAGGGCGCTTGGCAGCGAGTTTCTTCTTCTTTCGTGGGGCGGGAGGGAGGAGTCGGTCGAAGAAGTTCGCGAGGACGGTTGCAAGTCAGATGGCCTTGGCGATACCCAGCACAGCTCCCTTCATCGAGGCTGCCTTCAAAGCCCATGTCGGCATCCTGGCTAACTGCAATTTGGCATCACAGTTCCAGCTGTTGGTGTATGGCCCACTTAAAGCCGCTCTTGGCTGGCTAAAGAGTGTGGTTAAAGGGCCCTTCATCATCATCGTCGATGGACTCGACGAGTGTGAAGACCGCGAAGAAATATCAGCCTTCATCGACCACATGGTCAACTTCTTTGACAAGAATCGAAACTTCCCCCTCCGGTTTATCATCAGCAGTCGCGTCGAGGAGCACATTCGAACTCATCTCGAGCATACGCGCCAGGTACGTTTGCTCAGTCTCGCGGACAACACCACCTCGGAGGACGTATATTCGATCACCCGCGCTGCCTTCACAGAGGCACTCAAACACGACCGAGCCCTCCTGTCCTGTGGAGACTGGCCAACACCGGTGGAGCTCGAGAAACTCGCAACGCACATAGACGGGTCATTCGTCTTCCTCAAAACAGTCCTCAACTTGGTCTTCGAGACGAGGAAAGATGGGTCCGACCCAAGAAAGAGGCTCGCCGACGCCCTTGAGCCGGACCATGGGCTGGACGACCTGTATACTCGGACACTGCTGCGCTCACAGCATTTACCCCACTTCTCTGACATCATCTCGACCATTGCGTTACTGAAGGAGCCCTTGCCTATCAGCGCTCTAGCAGCTCTACTCGGCATCGAAATATTTGAGGTCCTCCAGGTTCTTGTGAATCTACACGCCATCATCCAGGTTCCAGGAGACAACTCTTTCACCCCCGTTACTCTCTTCCACACTTCCCTCCGCGACTTTATCCTCGACGAAAGTCGTTCTGGTCCCCTCCACGTATCCCTATATCATATCCAGCGCCTAAGTCAGCGATGTTTCGAGCTCGCAGTCGACGCCGAGAATCTGGACCCCGACGGCAGCGAGCCCGCAATATCGTATGCCTTGACATACTGCCCTGTCCACTGGCAGGCCTTTCTCGACGCCCAAACCTCCAAAGAGCGCCCCCTCGAATTCTCGCTCCAGCTACTAGTCGCCCAAACCCATCCCTTGAACACTACATCCGCGCACAAATTCTTGACGATACTGGATAATGTCGTCTCGATGTACACTGCCATAGACCACTCCGCGCTGGCCGAGGCAACGCGCACAACCCCGACGCTCGGCGCCTACGATCTAATCATAGCCCTTGGCTTCCCTTCATACCGCAGCGGCGCTATTTGGGCTATATGCGAGTCTCTAAATGGGATGGTCAAGGAACGGACACCGAGCGCATTGAAGGAGCTTTCGAAATCATGGCAGAGGACCAGGGCACACATATCTGGGTTGCCTTCAAGCTACCACTCCTACCACACCCTAATGGCTGTACAGGGCAGCAACTACCTTGTCCAGGCCACCTCTTCGTCACAAAATGCTGGATCAAGTGCGCTGAGGACGGTCCTCGGAGTGCCGAAGCAGGACCGCTACATCTTCACGTACATGCTGCTCGGCTGGGCACGACATCTGACCTTAGCTGTTCAGTACGATCCTGCCTTCCCTTTTGAGTCCCTCGAAGAGCCGATTGAAATGACTACCACCGATGTCCTTTCGGGATTTCCGATGGGATTCCAAGGCTGGAAAAACAAAATTGTGCTCCAAGCCTTCGCATCAAACGTGAACTCGGCTGTCTTGGTCGTCCAGTCCAAGGTGAGCGCACTAACCCCCGGTCCCACCCTTGAAGAGGTCGCTGATGCACCTATTCACCAGCTACCGGAAGGGGTGACCATACCAACAGGAGATTGGGGCTGGGTTCCCAACGGAATACCTGCCAGGCCTGACTGGGGATGCGTAAGCGTTAGAAGGTCCAAGTACTTCAGATAAAATCTGACGAAGGTTATAGACCAAAAATCCAGTCTCAATGTTGGAGTTGCTTGGGGTGAGTCACCAGGTTTTCATTGGAGAGATGCTCTAAGGCTGATCCACCAATACTTACCTAGGGGCTTGTGCAACTGCTCCATTGTGTTGAAAAGACATGCCTGCATGTCGGGATGAGCGCCTGTCCTTTAGACACGTTCCTTAGATCTGAGTGAGGTAGTATATCTAGAAGCCACGGGCTGTTTCAGTGTGTCGCGATGCTGGCTATTTCAATTTGCAAGAGGCTGGAAAGAAAAGAGCCTGTCGCTTGGAGACAGAGTCGACAGAGTCGACAGAGTCGGTGACGTCGATCCGCCAGTCAGGGAGGTCCTGTTCCAAAGACAGAAGTCCAGCACACAGAGTCCAGCAATTCGACGAGTTCCTGGACGATGTCTTCCCTGTTGTCGGCGATGCTCCTAAGGGCTGCTCATCGCCAATTGTTCGTTGATCGTCGTCGCGGTTGGTGACCAAGCTGTATGCGCGTATTTGCAGGGCATGCCGCGATAGCATGCGGGATCAATTAGCACTATCGCATCTCTTCCCTCCATTTCACGTCGACGCCCTAGTCCCCGGACGCTGCTCTGGGGCGCGATATCCAAGGCCGTCACTGAATTCGGCGAAGACCACGCTCACCCCATAATAGAACACGATTACCCTGTCCAGGCTTCTTAGAAGCCACCATGTCGTACTTTTCGCGACCGCAATCGGCGGCGGTGAGGATCGTGAAGCCGTCGAGCAATCCTGACGAACCTGCAAAGGGATCGCAATCCGCGACCAGTTCTGCGACGAATACTCCCCGTAAAGGTGAGTGCACGCTCGGTGGTGGTGCCATGACGCGTCTCCTTGCACGCGAGATCGCGCAGCGCGGTGTATTGATACCTCGCTTGTAGACACGACCCAGCGCCAATGCAGAAATATCGTCATATATGGGTGAGTCTCGTTGATCTTTTGAGTACCTACAAGCCCTTATAGTCGCATATATAGACGCTGCAAGTACCAAGACAAAGGCTGCATCTACTACCATCCACCGGTAACGTTATCGCTGGGTCAGAGGAAGACAAACGCTCATCCTATCCACATAGTCAACTCCTCCTGAAGCCCCTGCAACTCCCTCGCCTCCAGCCACCTCAGGGTGGGTACCACATACCCCCTATATCTCACCTTCTAACCTCGACACAGAGCACGCCCTGAATCACCTGTCGTCTCGGGGGTACTCTCCGCTCACGCCGTGAATGCACCCGTCTTTGTGCCAAAGGCGGCTTCCACTATCGCTGCAAGTGTGGGAGGCTCCGCAAGCTCGCCTCCTACCCCGTCTCGCCCGCCTACTGCCTCAGCGTATGCTGTTCCTCACACCTATGTCAATTCCCTCTCAATTTGTAGACCTAGGTACTCCGACGATCCTTTTGTGCAGCAGGATAATCAATGGCAAGATTATGAGGAAGAACAGAGCGGCTACGACTATTCTTACGACGGGAATGGCCAGATGGAGAGTTTAGCTGGGCAGATGGAAGAAGTTAGCGCCCAAATTCCTTGCACTTTATCGGTATGACTAACGCGTCCGCGTAGCTCAGCACTGGATACTACGACGATAGCTACGACGGCCATCATTATGGGTCTGGATATGACGATGCGGCAGCGTACTTCGCGACTGCTCCTGCCCCCATGTTCATTCGACAACCAGTATGCTTTCCCCTGCATTGATGGGCCGGAGATTGGTTCTGACGCCCTCTTAGTTGAATTACCACCTATACACCCCGACGACAACTCCTGACTTCGTGCCCTCTACGACCAACACTCACTTCGTACCTCCGTCTGCCGAGCTCCGCCAAACGATGCAGGAGAGAAGCGAAACCATTAGGGGCGTCGCTCCTCCTGGTCTTAACCTTCCTGACGAGTTGCAGGGCTACCATACACTTGTGCCTCTAGAAGTTACACCTACAGGCACTGAGCGAAGGAAATTCGGAAATTGGTACTCAACCGTATACCGAGCGATCAAAGCTTCAGATGGTCTCCCTTACGTACTGAGGAGGATCGAAAGTAGGTCACCGCACGATGATTTTGTGCCAAGTACTCAACTTTACCCTAGATTATCGCCTCGTCAGCGCCGCTGCATTTGGGCCAATTGAATTCTGGAGCAACTTGAAACATCCGACTGTTGTCAGTGTGAAGGAAGCCTTCACCACTCGGGCTTTCGATGATAACTGTAAGCCCAATCAATTGGTTGCATTTATGGTCTTTATTAAGCTTATTCACAGCGTTGGTTGTCGTATATGCCTACCACCCAAACTCACGAACCTTGGCCGACCTGCATCTCAAGCAAAACAAGCCGCCACCTGCGACTACGCCAGTCCCCACTCCAACGTTCACGCCTCGCGGTGGCCGCTTCCAACCCGGTCCATTCGGGGGTCAGATTCCCCAGAGTGGGCTGGTGCTTGGGCAGCAGCAACCTCCTGTTCCTGAACGTACCATGTGGTCATACATTGTCCAGATTGCTGGTGCCATCAAGAGGGTTCATGAAGCGGGCTATGCAGTCAGAAATATCGATGCCACGAAGATACTACTGACCTCACAGAATCGGTGAGTGGGGCGTGGACATCATTTCGCCAAGCAAAGTGTTTATTAGATATTGGGTCCCAGGATACGGCTATCTTCTTGCGGGACGATGGATGTTCTTATGCACGACACTCCTCAAGATGTCCATCTCCTGCAACAGGAAGATCTTTCGCAATTCGGAAGACTGATCTTCACCCTGTGCTGTCAAAACACAGGAGCTTCCGTTGGACCCCATTTCCAGAAGAGTATCGATCATATCCTGAGGTTCTATGGGCAAGATATGAAGAGTTTGGCGCTGTGGCTGATCAGCAAGGGGAGCGTGAAGGTAGCTAATTCCAAGTTATAGGATGCTCGAGACGATAGCTAATGATAGATCTCCTCTAGAACATTGACAGCGTTCTCGACAGCATTAGGGGGCGAGTTCTGCAGGAACAAGAAGATGCCCTGAGGTTCGTGTCTGTATCACTGCGTCGAAACCTTGTTAACGCTACTTATCTAGTGGTATGGATCGTTACGAACACGAGCTTCAAAGCGAGTTGGAGAACGCGCGTCTTGTCAGACTGATGACCAAGTTCGGGTTCATCAACGAACGTCCTGAGTGAGTCCTCCCCTTGTAGCTCACTTTGCTCTTCTCATAGACGTGTTTAGGTTTGCCCGCGAGCCTCGCTGGTCAGAGACAGGAGACCGCTATATCATCAAGTTGTTCAGAGATTACGTCTTCCACCAAGTCGACGAACACGGGAACCCAGTGCTGGACATGTCGCATGTCCTGGAGTGTCTAAACAAGGTGCGTTTATCGTTCTTCTTTCCCTATCAAGTGGATGTGGTGCCAACTGTGATCGACTGCTTTCTCGAATGTTCGCTTCTAGTTGGATGCCGGCACGGATGAGAAGATGATGCTAGTCGCCCGGGATGAACAAAGCTGCCTCGTTGTTAGTTACAAAGACGTGAAAGCCTGCATGGAGGGTGCGTTCAGGTAGGTCATCGGTGATGAAAGGTTTTTGTTTGTTGCGCTAACGTTGGGCTCTAGCGACCTGACCAAAGCTGCGATCGCGTCGCCTGCGGCGTACAAACATCGGTAACAGAAGTCGAAGGAGTGAAGATTAGCCATCAGAGAAGAAGACAGTGGGCCTGCCGGGACATTGGTTGGGCAATGCTGCGGTAATGTAACTGAACGAATATCTTAGAACTAGTAAAAAAGACTTGGAAAATATAGGAAATCATTTCTCTTCGCTTCACACCTGCGACATGCGTTTTGATACTGGCGCCAAGCGCGCCTTGTCAATGGTGGGTGGCCTCGCTCCACTTTCTTATTGCTGAAAGGGTCCTGCGACAGGTTCTTCTGGGGCTGTACACTCCATACCTGTAGGGAATACGCCAGTCCGTGCGTAGGAGGAGGTGGGGGCACTTCGTCATGGTATGACGTCACTGAGACCATATAAATGAAAGCGAGACCTGGCTCCGCTGCTCATTATTCACAAACGCTACCTCCCCTTTCCCTCTCGTATCTCTCCTCCAACCAACTCTAACGATGAGATTGTCACCGATATTTGTAGGCCTCAGCCTTGCCCTCGCCGCCCAGGCCTCCTGGTTCGGCGGAAACGACCACACCACAGTCGACACCGTCGCACACCCCTATACAACATGGTCCGCAACACAGCTACGAGACTGGCTCGACACACACGCCGTCACCATCCCAAAGCGCACGCCAACCGAAGCCGAGCTGCGCGACCTCGTCGCCGACAACTGGAATTCCGCGTCGAGCTGGACATACGACCAGTACGCCTCGGCACAGCAATCGTTCCAAGACCTCCGCGACTCGTCGTTCGATGCATGGGACGAGAGCCGCTTGCGCGAGTGGCTTTTGAAGCAGGGTGTTGTGAGCCCCAAGGGCCCGAAGGAGAAGCTGGTGTTGATGGCGAAGGAGAAGTATCGTCAGTATCAGCAGGCTGCGTCGTCGTTCTCGAGCCAGGCGAGCGCGACGGCTAGCACGATGGTGCATGGTGACAGTTTGCACCAGGCGTCAAAGAGTGCGAGCAGTCTGGTGGCGAAGGCGACGGAGCCGGTTGTGATCGTGTTCGATGAGACGAAGGATTATGTCTATTCTACCTGGGATGAGGCTCAGATGAAGAAATGGCTGCAGGATAAAGGGTTGCTGAAGACGAAGGAGCAGAAGAAGAAGGATGAGCTCTTGCAAATGATGCATGATGCCTGGGGTCGCGTTGTTACCCCTGTCTGGTCTGCATGGAGTGACTCGTATCTGGTGTGTTCTTTTTCGTTTCTTCGACTAGGTTCGCTTTCTTACCTTTCTTTCAGCATAACTGGCTCGTTTCCCACAACATCATAAAGTCCGATGTCCAGAAGAACCGCGATTACTACACCGATCTGATGAAGAACTACTACTACTCGACCTCCGACAGCGTCTACGACACTTGGACCGACTCGCAACTGAGGAATTGGCTCATCGACCAGGGAATCATCAAGAGCGATGCACAGGTCACTCGTGACAAGATGCTCAAGCTCATTTCGTGCGTGTCATGTCTTACCTCTTCAAATCTGCACTCACTGACTCTCAGCCCCATCAGCGATAACTACATTTCTGCCAAGGACACCTTCTGGGACGCCTGGTCCGACAACCAGATCAAGGATTGGCTCGTCTCTCACGGCTACATGCGCTCCGACGCTCAGGTCAAGCGCGACGAGCTCATCAAGGCTGCCGAAGAGAAGTGAGTAGCGCCCCCAGAGGTGTTAAGCGCCCAGATTGCTGACGTCATCGCTCCATCAGATACAATGACGTCCACGCGAAGACCGCTGCATACCTGACATGGCCCGATGCCCGCCTCCGTGCCTACCTCCGCCAACACGGCGTCAGCGAGGATATGGTTCCTGGAGCCCGCCCTGGTCTGCTTCGTACGTTGCATCTATAGGTCCGATTGTGAATGTTGACTGATTTCGTGTGCAGAGGAAGTCCGCATCCGCTACGTCATAACCGAGAACCGCGCTGAAAGCCTCCTTGATAAGATCCGCGACATTGTCAACGGGAGTACACACAAGGTCGAAGACGCGCTCGCCCGCATCGTCAGCTTGCTGAGCATGGGGTGGATTGATGTCAAACACCGCTCGGCTGATCAGTACGGTGCCGTCAAGGACGGCTATGAAGAAGTCAAGGGCCGCACTGAGCAGGAACTGAAGCACGCGAAGAAGGCTGGCGAGAAGGGCTATCACCAGGGCAAGGACACTGCTGCTGAATACTACGAGGGTGCGAAGGCTACTGCCGCCGGTGCCTACGACGCGTCGAAGAAGAAGGCGGAGGGCGCGTATTACGATGCCGAGGGCAAGTACCACGACGCGAAGCACGGTGCGGAGAAGCAGGTTTACGACTCGAAGGAACGCGCTGCGAACGCTGAGGGTTGGGCAGAGGAGAAGGTGCAGAACGCAAGGGAGAATGTTGGGGAGAAGGTTAAGGCTGCTGGATCGAAGATCAAGGGCGAGTTGTAAGCTGCCGCTTTCGCTTGTTCGAGTGTGACGACTGTTTATACCGCATCTCCTCCAGCTGATTTGGAATGGACTGGCTGATAATGATTGGATTGTAAAATTACTGTACTGCTCTTTTGAGTCCTTTGTATTATAGTAACGTTCTGTTTTGCTAGTCGGTCGCAGATAATATTTCCTTTAACATGTGAGGCTATTGTAACCCGGTGCTATCAAGCGAGTAAGTATATCATGGAAGTCGATTGCATAGAATTGGAACTAATAAGACTAATTACGCGGGGCGGGGTTCTTGGCTTGCCCCTCAAGTCGAGGTAACTGGGTCCTTTGAAAGCGTAGAGATTCGCCAAAGATATCTTCAGCACCCTTCTTCCATTCTCGATCTATGGCGTCGCCCTGCCTCCTCAGTCGCTGTGCGGTTTTGTCCTGCATATCGACCATCATTTCTGTGAGATCTTTCATGATCAAACATTCGAGGAACGGCTGAATGACGGGAACCCATTCTTGACCCCCTTCGACGATCTTAGGATCCAAAGGATGCCCATCGAGCTCTCGCGACGAGAGATCAGTCAACATGGTCAACTGCTTCTCCCACTGACCCTCCAACGCAAGTCCTACATCCTTTATATCATCCTCACTCCCCGGGCTCCCGCGAAAGCGCTTCGCGAGGTTCTGCCCCTCTTCCACGAGCCATGCCCTCTCCGGCGCCAGCCACTCGACGAAAACACGTTCCTTTCCCTGCTCAATCCGCCGCAGCTTCTCGATCTCCTCTGCAGCCTGCTCCACGTCGCGACAAAGTTCCTCGTAGTCCTCTTCCGTGCCCGCCAAGTACCGCTCGGCCCGTGCAAGGCCAGCCTGCGCTTCCTCCAGCATCTCCTGGAGGCGGCGTTTCAGTGCTGGAGCCCTTCGAGCTGCCCGCACGACGGATGGCTGGTTGATGCTATTCATCTCGGCGGCCAAGACTCCCTCGCGTTGCTTGAACGTATCGTGTTCGCGTCGCAACTTCCTGTAATCGTCCACCAGCCCCTTCACCTCGCCCACCAACACAGCGTAGTTCGCTTCAGCTGCCTCTCTTGCTTCTCGTGCTAGCTTGTGCTCGGCACGGTTGGACTCGCATTCGGCGGATACGTCCGCAGCCTCCCGCTCCAACTCGCTGGCCGTCTCCAACATTCTCGCCCTGCAATTCTCGAGGGAGGATAGTAGTCGCTGGGCTCTTGTGCGGGGCCTATGGATGGCATCGGCTGCAGCTGGCTCTGGTTTTGGTTTGAAGCCGGCAGATGCGTCTCCGTTCTGGGTCGATTGTTGCAGAAGGCGGTTGTACTTGTCGGTTATATCGTCCCGCTCCTTGGTAACAGCGGCTAGCTTGGCTTTTAACCCCTCGAGCGTGTCCTGCTTGACAATGGGGTGAGTGAGCAAAGGGATGTCATTTATCAAGGAAGCTTTACTAGACTTGCCTCGTCGACTGAGCTGGTGGAGAGACCAAGGAGTTTGTCGATGAGGTCCTTCGGAGAAACCCATGCCGCTGTCTCATTCCCTTCTGTTGGCTGGCCGGAGCGGAAATACGAAAGCGGGCCTCGCGTGTTCCGGAGGTAGGCCAGGAAACTCCCATCTGGATGCAGACCCTCTTCTCGCTCCCTAGCCTCCCCTTCATCTAAATGGCCACCCGTATCGTCGCTGTAGCTCTCATCCCAGTGTGTCGTGACCACTGAGATCCTGGGTTCCGCAGAGATAGAGTCAAGGAGGCGCTTCGCTGTACCTTCGAACCTTGGTAGAGGATCCACATCCCCTGCGCTCTGAAAGACGAGGATATGGGAGAAGATAGCACGTTTCCTCTCCCTGGGCACATAAGTGTAAGGTTCGCTTTCACTGTTCAGCTAAGGAGACTAACCTTAGATTGGATACAGCCTTTTCCAGTGTCCTGAGAATGTCGTCGCGACTCGGCACGTATTCGTTTGGGCGGTACCCATCGAAGCCAGGCGTGTCGAGGAAGACTAGCTCTGGGCCTCCCGGACGGGAATGCGTGTACTCGAAGACCTCCTGGGTGCATGATCCTACACCTTCTCCTCCTACTTCTGCCACGGCTCTCCCAACTGCTGCGTTGATGAACTAATATCGGGACAACACATTAGGAATGTTTTCATGACCGCCAAGGATAATCCTACAGCTGACTTTCCAGAGCCTGCCTTCCCGATCACGCTAAGAGGAAGGTGGGTCCGTCAATAAAGCAGGTTCAAAGCCCAGAGATGAAAGTACACACGCAATTATCACTGAGGGGCGCTCATTCGACATCACCCACTGCGCAAAGATTGGAAGTCAAGAGAAGATCCATTCTCCTGTGCTTTGCGTCTCATGATATACGCCACGACCCAAACGCATTCTTTCTCTAGTCTGGGCTAGTCGGGCGCCTCTCGTTATCGATGTGATATGCTTACCATTGGCTGGTATTACCGCCTATCCGTATTCGGAGCCAATGGGGTCAGCAGACTACACCTTTTTCGAAAGAGTATATGCAGAACGAGGCAGCAATGAGGCCCGTACAAATCTGGTTGACCTTGAGGCAAAGGCTGCAGATACGGAATATTCGGAAAGCAATCGCATACGCAATGGAAAGAAGGGAAGTACATAGCACAGTCACCACATATCCAGTTTCAACAAACAGTGAGGCTCGCAGCCTTCCGGTGAATTGAACATAAGTATTTAGTTCTTAGCATTTCCAGCAGGCTTCCAGCACCTTCAAACGGTCGCAGCAATTTAGTTAAGCTTCGCGTCGCACTACTGCATCGCATAATTGATGAGACTCACAGAATTTTATAGCCTTTCTTCGCAAAATGCTCAACTCCCTGAAAGCTGGCGAAAGCGCCCCCACTGGAAAGGCGCGTGTTAAGTTTTTTGAGTGGGATGAGAAAATGGGTGTACTTACAGGAACCTGCCTGTCTTTCCCGGGACTTGGATACCATCCACTCGCAATAGGACATGGTAGAGCGTCGCGCCGCTGCCGTCGTTGCCCCCCTCAACAGGCTCACGGTTATACGGAATATAGCCGTGGCTTGCATCGACCCATTCCATCTGGTCAGCGACGAAAGGCAACAAGTAATACTGACCCTTGTGGCGGACTTCCTTGCCGCCGTTGGCAAAATGACAGAATTGGTCCAGATGCGCACCCAATTTGCAGGGGTACACGGAGTCGCCGACGACGGCAGACCCGATGTAAAGTGGTTCGCCACCTACGTCGGTGGCAACGGGAGGACCGACCACTTTCGCAGGAGGAGGCCCTGCGTTGGAGTCGAGCAGGATTCGCTGACCCGAAGTTGGGGTGTGAACTTGGGGTTTCTGCTGCGCTTTACTTGCTGCGAAGTCGTACAGCTTCCTAGGCATAACAACAAGCGACTCTTTCGGCACCGTGTTGGCTGAGGCCTTCAAGACCAAGAAGAGGGCGACATTAGCCATACTCAGCATTATTCGATAGCGTGACTCACCTTTCCATCGTTCTCTTGCCTGTCGTCTGGGTCTTCTTCTTCGCTTTCAGCGACAGATGCAGCTGAAGTTGACGACGAGCTTTCATCAGACTGGAAATCGCTAATGAGCTGGTGAATAACGTCGACAGGTGACGTGTACCCCGGGGCGTCGCTCGATTGGCCGGAACGGAAAGCAGTCATGTCTTTTCGGTTGCGTCGCAACCAATGAAGAAACGACTCCGGAGCGAATATCCCTTCCTCTTCCGCTTTCGCCTCATCCTCGTCCAGTTCCTCATCATCATTGCCCATCTCATCCCAATGCGTCGTTACGAGAGCGAGTGCCATGTCTTTTGTCATCTTCTCGAAGAGCCTATGCATGCGGCCCGAGGGTGTTATATCATACGGTGGAGATTCATCTGCGATGCTGTGAAGCACTATGATTTGGCGAATGATTGCCCCGGCATTTCTATGGTGAGTGAGTCTGTTGTTCCTCCGACCTCGATACGGAGGGAATGGAACTTACTTCATATCCGAGAACCAAGCGTCGAGCTCAGAGATAATCTCTTCGCTACTCAGCTTCTCACCATCAGGTCGATGCCCTTCGAATCCGGGCGTGTCTAGAAGAATCAAATGGGCACCTCCTGGAGGGCTGTGTGTGTAGGGGGTAATGACCTCAGTGCATGGCTTATCTTCCTCTCCTACAGGAGCGCTTTGACGGCCCAAGACGGAATTGATGAACTAGAACGCCAAAACGTTGACGAGATATGTACTTTAAGTGTGCTTCTTTAGATGCTTTAGGATTAAGACTCATACCGTTGATTTTCCAGCCCCAGCTTTGCCAATGATTCTACAAAAATATGTTGTGAAACCTGCCAGGATAAGGTAATGGGATAAAGACGCACACTATCACCTCAGTACGTTTGGGAAATGGACCGTGGCGAAGTCGCGTATCGTGGTCACTTCCCATGCTTGTTACTTGTAACACGGACTATTCGGAGGGCGGAATTGCGTTTGTCAAAATCCCCTCGCAGATATATACGTTTCAACTTTCGACCCAGAGCTGTGTCCCGCGATTTGATCTTCACGCCAAACCTTATCGATAGAAGGGCTGGTCAGTTTAGACACGAGTCTCTAGATGGTCATATAAGAAGGTTGGTCAGGAGGTCGCCCTTCCCCTTCTCATCTCCTTCTGCGCTAACATACCTCGACTAGAAATAGAAATTAATGCCGGACGGAGTTTGCAATCTAGCAAGGAAGCACGAGTAGCGATACATCCACAGAGCCTCCTCATCGATAGGACAACGATCCCTTGATAAGTTCAGCTTGGCCTTCATTGAACCCCCAGTCGACCTCAATTCGACCCAATGCGGTGAACTCCATGGTGGAGGCCTTTGTATTTGGGATGCTCCGGTATGTTCCGAACCCCCGGGCGTTTGCTGAGATTGGTCGTGCGCTTGGTTGAGGTTGACGTTCAAGAAGCGCCCAGGCTGGGCGCTTCTAGCGCACTTTTAACTTTAATTAGAGCTCCGCTTGTCGCTTGATCGGAATCCCCCGAGGCCGGCCGAAAGCGTCGCAGCTTCTGCTAGTGCGTGGATGTCGGGCTGTGGCCAACATCCGAGGATGGGAGAGCGGCAGGCCTAGGCGTCGGCACCTGCCGCTGTTTGGTCGAGGTGCCCTCGACCAAACAGCCCGACTTTTCGCTGTCGTCGACGAAGGGATCCCCTCCTTCGTCTCCTCATCTTCCTGAGAGGGCATCGTTTCGTTCATTTCAGCCCTCTCACTCACCGATTTTTTGTGGCCCACCACGCCCACCTCTCCACCAGCGCCCTCGCATGGCCAGCCACGCCCGCTCCGGGCTGGTGACTCTGCCGGGTGTTCCGGCCAGCGAAGCTGGCCCAGGCAAACCCAAGGAAATCGGATCAAGCAAGTGCTTGATTTCCTTGTTTTTCCCTCCTCACGACGCTCCAGAGGCCGGAGCGTATCTCATCTGATGGCTTTGATCTGCCACTGGCGCTCTGAGCATCTCGGTGCCCATTTTTTGATTTCTTATTTATAGGAACGAGGAGACCCTACGTGTTCTCGTGGAGTACCGGTGAACGTTTCAAATGTACCAGTTTACTGGGTATTTGATATGAGTCCATAACCTGGGGCTTCCCCCTTGCACATCCTTCACTTTGTCACCTTCATGTTTGGGCGCTTACTTCGGTGTCAGTCGCACTTTCGGGACCTCTGGTCAGAACCTTGGACGGGCACATGTCTCAGTCTCTTCCGTTTCTGGTGCTGGCTAAAGGCAACGATTAGCCATCTATGGCAGTCGTATCGCCTGTCCCGCATGGTCAGTGGTCGTCTGAATGTTAACCTCGTTCTTAGGATGATAGTGCGCTATCTTTGGATAGATCGATGGAATGACGAAATTTTACTTGCTGGGAAAGGAACTGGGCGCTAAACTAAAAACAACCAAATAGGTATCCAGTGGCTTATATATGAGAGACATGAGGCAGAAACCGAGGTATTACGGGAACAAAGCGGACTGAGATTGGTTAATGATGGGCGCTTAAAGAGTGAAGTCCGATGCTCCATGACGAGACAAAGGAGTAATGCGCATCTATCTAAGCTTTCGAGAAATCCGCCTTCCACCTTTGTGTGACTTTCTCCTCCAAGTCCTCCAATGCCCTCTCGATCTGAGCGACAGCCGCTTTCCTCCGCATACGGAAAGCCTTGCAGCCCTCAGCGTGCAAGGCGAGGGGCTGGAGCTGCTCCAAGAGTGAGATCAAGGTCTGCTCGTAGCAGCGCACGGGATGGTTATTGAAAGAAACGGATAAATGAGCGAAGATAACAGTGGGGTTCTTCAATTGATTGCTAGTTTGGGTGATAAAATCGAGCTTGGCGGGGAGCGCGAATCGCGATTGGTGGTAGTGGAACGTTTGGTTGATGGCTCTGAGCTGTTCCATGGCATCGGAAGCGCCGTAAGATGCGGCTGATGGTTCCGGGAACGTCGTTCTTCCCCTGTTGGCCACACCAGGAACTGCTGCGACGAGATTGGAAGTCGTGCTGGAAGTCTGGATGTTGGTTGGAAAAGCCGGTCTCTCAGAGGACCCACTGCCGCTAATAGTGGGGACCGCCCGATTGGCGTTTGCAAAGATATTCATTTTGTGCGTGGTAGGGAAAGTACTATCGGTACGCTGGTAGGAAGGAGGGGGAGATTGGTTGGGCTTGTTGTTATGCGTGCGATCGGTGCAAACTCGCGAGCTGTTTTCGCTCCTACCCTCCTTCGAATGGCGGTGGGGCCTGAGCAGGCCGATAAGCGAGCCCTCCGGAGACGACTTTCGGAATGGTTGTTTGGTCGAGACTTCCTTTACATCGTTTTTGGGTGATTCACCTTTCGACTTAAACGCTACTTGGGGGCCTTGCCACGAGTACGCGGGAGGCTTTGATACTAGTGTACTAACGGCACTGTCGGCGATTGCGTTTGTCGAGGAGCGCAAAGTTGGGTTGATTGGGGCCGAAGTGGGTGCATGTAGAGCCGCAGTAGGCGACAGGAGGCTGGGCACGTTCCCTGCGATGGGGATACAAGCCAGGCTGCGTTCGATGGCCACGAGCTGGGTGGTCTTGTGCTGGATTGCTTGCTCCACCCTGGACTTCGCGAGCTGTGCTTGGTCAATCATGGTCCAGAGATCCCTCTCCCTGTTAGAGGCTCCTGTGGGAGCTTGAGCTTGAGCATGCTGATGTTGGTAGGGGCCCCAATCCGGTCCAACGTGACAAGAAGGGGCCGGGTATTGGCTGAAGTCGATTCCCTGGACACGGTTGACTGGACTGGGCTCGCATGGTAGGTGATAATAGACGTTGGTGGGTCGCTGACTGATGTAGGATGATACGCAGGCCGTTTTAGCACCTGTTGTGTGTGGACCAGTCACCCCTCGAAAGGCATGTTCAGTCCCAGGAAACGCCGAGGAGTCATTCTCGGGGCTTACCTTTCTGAGTCCAGACACATTTTCCTTTGCTGGTTCAGAATGAATGGTTCCAATGGAGAACATGGCTTCCAGGGCTAACGTTGGGGTGCTCCTGAGATTCAGGTGTTGCCTGCTGAACCTGCTTGATGTTAGGCTTTTATCCGAACTCGAGTGCGGGCATATGGAATACTGTCGAGAGTTCTCGTTACATCTTAGAGGGTTCCAGGGCAGACGAGAATGGCTGAGAGTGGAGCGGCACTTCGAAGAAGGTCCTAGAAGCGTCAAGAAATGTCGGGAACCGGTACACCGCGCTCAGCGCTGTGATTGGCGACTTGATGGTTTGATCATCATAATTGCCATTGGCAGGCTGACCGGATCCCAGTTTGTTACTTACTTCCAGCTTACTTCCCTGCACGATGTACAGGTAGCATCAATCCACCCTGCTCACCGACTACCGACTATGGATCAGCCAAGGATCAGCGAACAAGATTGGCGCCGGTTCGTGGCATTTGCTCATCCCAATTCAATATTGGGAGCAGCAAACGCTGGTAATTAATCCTTTGTAGGTGACCGTGGACCAAGAGCTATGAGATCGATTGTTCACATACATCGGACATAGGAACCTCGAGACTCGACCGTACCTCCCACCTTCCTCAGGAAGACATTTGTCGAAGCCACCGAGGCTTTTCTTGCTGGATTCAATCGGAGGCCTGAAACTCGTGAATCGAGGATTCCGGCTCGACTAGCGGACGCCAGTGTCAGCTGCTCGATGTCCCGGTGCGCTCTCACGGGAATGAAGCCATTGTGCGTGGGCAGTACGGGTTTGTGGAATTCGGTATAAAGTCAAGGACGCGATTATTATGGAACAAGCGGCTGAGCGCTGGTGAAGGTAGCTCTTAAAGGGATCTCGGAATACGAAGCACCTACGACGACCACCGGGAGTAGATACCCGTGAGCCGTTCTTTTAAAGCTACCTGCCCAGAGTCAGAATCCCGGGACTCGAGGCCCAGCTCGCCATCGAATCGCTTCAGAAGAGTGTGGACAATCTCCCATGCCCTGGTTCCACTGCATGGGTTCCATCGCTCGACTGTCACATCGTCTCCCTTCTCCACGCTCAGCCCCGACTTCTGGTAGATCCCCTTCAGTTCCTCCTCTTTCGCCGCAAACTTGTTCACTGCGCCGTCCTCGCGGTCCCATTTGGTAGTAACCATTACCACCTTCTCGAGGCCCGCCCAGCATCTCTGCACAACTTGGTAAGTGTGGTCAGGCTCTTTCGAGCGCTTTCAGAGAATCTGTCGACGGAGATATCGTGAAGGTAAACGATCCCACCAAGGACCATGTTCCTCTTGTGACTTTTGGTACGTGGCGTAAGCTGAACTATTGGTGTATGTACAGGGTTTGGACTCACGATTCGTCAAGCCAGAGGGTGATTCTCTTTAGAATCTGAAGGTCTGCAGCGAAAGTGTCGTCGAACCCCGGTGTGTCGACGACCACAACTCGTTGCCCTCTGATATGCCGATAGTTGCCGGTTTGACCCTCAATGAAGGCGGACTCGACTCGAGTGGTGCAAGACACGAGGGCCTCACCAACGCGAAAGCGCTTTTGGTCACCCGCCTGGCCGAGGAGTGCATTGATAAACTGGGTGTATTGGCGTCTGTATCAGTAAGCCACTTTGTGGAATAAGTTACAGCGAATCGTACTGAGCTCTTCCCAGCCCCCGTTTCACCTGTAAGGCTTCGAGAATATGAGACAGTTATCCACTGTGTAGAACGGTATGACTCAGAGAGCAAGGCTTACAGAATGACAATGTCGGTTTTGAGATGTTTGCGGGCGGAGCTTTTCTGAATTGGCCAGGGCGCTTCATCTTCAAGGGTTTGACCAGCCCATTTGTCGACCCTCTCCAGGATCATGTTGACGATGTTCAAAGTGCTACCTTCGTCGTCATCCTCCAACCTCATTGCCCTCGCGCCTCCCCCTTCGGCCAAGTCTATGTTGATCATGTCTCCCCAGAGTGTGTAGTCCCCCACTGACTTGTTACGAGGATCGTTTTGCTCACGGCTCCTGGGTCTCCACATAGGTGGCCGAACATCTCCAGATTTCTTTGAGCGATTCCTCTGGGGGACCTATTCCGAGATATATCGTGAATATATACGACCCCTCCAAGTACGACACCTTTTGGGTAGCTTGAGGTAAGAGCACAGATTATCAGGTTCGCGCATGTATGTGCCAAATACATATACTTGACTGACCACTTTTCCATCCAATTTGCAATGCGTTCCAACAGCTCAAGATTTGAGGCCAGAGAGCCTTCGTTGAACCCCGGGGTGTCGACGACAATAACTCGGCGGCCGCGAATATGGGCGTACTGTTCCGTCAACTTCTCAAAAACGATGGGCTCGAGCTCAATGGTACAGGAGAGTAAGCCATCTCTAACTTGAACCCGGTGCTCGTGGGCTATTTTGGCAAGTAATCGATTTATAAACTTTTGTTCGTCGTCAGTAGTATTCCTGTCGTTTTCGAAACCTGTCGCTCACAGTGCTTTTCCCAGCCCCTGCTGCGCCAAAGATACTGTTAACATAGGTCAGATAGCCGCACTGTCACTCAAGCTGCTTCCAGCCACTCTCGTCACGAAACGCACGGGATAATGATGTCGGTTTCTCGAGGGTCCTTCAGTGGACCCAGGTCGCTCTGCACTCCAGATCTCATTTTTAACTGGGGCATGCGAGAGTTCGTGCCGGTCGGGGGATTGCAAGCGTTGGGAAGGCCCTGGTAGACGAAAGCTTCTATGTTTTAAGTTTAAGATCCCGCTGTGCACCTTCGTTCTCAACGGGTGGGGAGTGACTAGTGGTTCTCCAACGGGGCGTGGACTTCATATCTGTTATCGAGATTGTATCGCATACCATGAAGCTGAGAAAGTTATCTGGATAACATGATTGGTGTCAGTAATGTGCGGATTCAGATGCCACTACCAGCAGCGTGAACCTTTTGTATAGAGCTGTGATAAAATAGCCCGTAAGTGGGCTTCATGTCGAATGGGTCCCTGGTTATTATAAATATGTTGCGACTGCGAGCGGACACAGTTTGTCCTAAACTGGAGGACTATTGCTTAAAGAATCGCAATGCATGGTTTGCTGAGAAACAAGAAAGCAAGGCAGCGAATAAACCTTTCTTCTTCGCTTCTCTGTTTCCTGCGCCCACTGTCCGTCCAGGCGCGGTGGCCAGAGCGCGCCCCCGACCCCGATTCCGTGCTCGGCTAGCGGACACCTTCCCAATCGAGACACCGTCCTTCCCACGAATCCCATTCCTCATGAGCAGAGTCGCAGACTTGGTGTCTACCGTCTTCCCTTGGCGCTTCTCCCTCTCCTGGTGGCCGAGCGTGTCCCAGTGAGTATTGACGAGGCACAGCTGCTGGTACAAGTCCACAGGCATGTTGGAGACGGCGCTGAGGTCTGGCTCAGCGTATCTATTCTGGCTGATGTCGTAGAGATAAAGAACTGCGCAACGTTGTTTCGCGCCGCCAGGAAATCTAACAATGAACGCATTTGTCAGACTATACAGGAGGGAGGTTTGAGGATGACGTACGACTTCACAACCCAGTCAAGGATATCAGCTGCAACATGTGCGTCTGATTGCTCAGAGTCGTTGAAGCCTGGAGTATCAACAAGCACCAGGCGCCCTGAGGCCTCCTTGAACCGGCTCTTGTCAAGGTCGACAAGTGCGAAACTAACATGTTTCGTACAAGAGCTAAGCGAGCTCGAGTTTCCGACCTTCATTTTCTCGGCTTTACTTGGAAGTAGTGCGTTGATGAACTGCAACGTTTTCAAGTTAGGACCAACTGAAATGGATAAATTTAGCAGGGAGATAACACACTGTACTTCTTCCTGACCCAGTCAAGCCTGTTACCCTGAGTTGACGTCAGCAACTTATATCAGGGCAAGATTGCAGTAAACCCCTTATTACAGGATCAGGATGTCAGAGGCAAGGAAAGTAGGGGTGGCCGATGAGGATGAGGACGCAGACATTCCCAGAATAGTATACGTTGAGAGTAGGTTGAATCCGCAAGTCATCCGTCTTTTGTATTATGACCCTTATATACCTCTCACGGTCGTGTTGTACTATTCGTAAATGCACACATTCTCGGGCCGTAAGTAAGGCATGAGGCTTCAGGTGCTTTGAATTTGGTACCACCGAGTTGGTTACACAATGTGAAGCACGCCTCGTGTCAGCATGAGCATTTCTCGGCTAGCGTTCATTTCCAAGGTGAGAAGCCATACTTCAAAGGATGATTAAGTATGTAAAGCCTTAGCTTAGCTTAAATCTTAGCCGAACATTTGGGAGAGAGAAAAACTAATACATTCAATAAGGTCTCGAAGGGCCCTCAAGGCCTCACGTACTCCAAGAAACTGCATCACAGTGATCATTGACAGTGCTCAGCATCGAGGGATCACGGTACGTATACATTAGGTGGAAAGGGGAGACACGACATACATTACTAAAATTTAAAGAATCGCCTGCGAAGGATTGCAAAGCGCTGCCCCAGGGTCAAGCGCAAATTTTTAACCTGATCGGCGAGCAACTGTAGCTTCTCCTCTTCCTCTTGCAGCCTTCTTCGCGCTTCTTCGTCGCCAGCAAGGGCTTTCGCCTCTAGGTCCACCACTTTCGACTGAGCTGCGAGCATCTTTTCAAGCTGCGCTCGCAATTCTTTCGCGGCGTCGGTCTCGGGGAGGGATTTCCCGCGAGTGACCAGTTCGTGTTGGATCCGAAGCACCTCTTCAGCGATGCGGTGGCCTGATCTCTCGTCTACCTGTCTCAGGAGAGATCGAACTATATCCCCAGCGCTACTGGCCTCGTTTTCGCATTGCAACCTCATGACCTTCGCGCCTCCTTCCAACAAGGAATACCAGTGCACATTTTTGAGTTCCTGTTCCTTCGCGTCTCCAGCCTGTATAGAGGTCGATCCCCAATGGGAGGTCACAAGGACCACCTTTTGGTAAGAAGCTTGCCCACAGAGCTTGGTGAACAGCTCCATATTTCGCCTCGCGGTTCCGCCCCATCGTTTGAGGGTCATGTCATAGAGATAAATGACCCCTCCAAGTACCGCACCCTTCCGGTGTCTTAGAACGGATTGTGTTAGCTGAGTCTGGTCTCCATTGTGATCGCATATGCTCGAGCAGCTTACGAAGCTTCTAGCCATTTCGCAATGCGTTCCAGGATGTCGTAGTCCGTGGACAGAGTGTCGTCAAATCCTGGAGTATCCACAAGAACCGCCCGGCGTCCTCGTATATGAGCGAGACGGTTCGTCAGGCCTTCAAGGGGTATATCCTCAAGATCCACAGTGCACGAGCTTAAAGCCTCGCCGACCTTGACTCGCCGCTCGTCCCCGACATGTTCAAGTAGTTTGTTTATGAACTTTCGTCATTCGGTGAGTCTCTCTAAGCTCATGAAGTGGGCTCTCAACATTCAACCTACATAGCTTTTCCCAGATCCCGTTGCCCCCATAACACTGTAAGACGGGCGTAGGAGTACTCAGCGAAGGGTGGAACAGCAATCAAGGGTTTGCTTACGGTATTATGATATCGGAAGCGTCGCTCGCTGCGTTCTTAGCCTTCACCATGGTTTCCGATGTAGAAAGGGCTGGATGGCTGTGTTGGAAAGGGGTGGGGTACTGCGTGCCTTGGAATGTTGTAGGTGACCGCCTTTTCTTCTCCTAAAAACACTTGAGGTTCCAGAGCCTGAAACGCCTGTTGGCATATCGCTCGCTCGAACCACAGGAAGATAAGATTGAGTGCCCATGATGCACCCACGATGCTGCAGGTATGCGTTGATGTCATTCATACATAAGTGTGCTGGAAACGTGGCCTCCGCGATCCGCGTTTCTTGAGGTTCTTTGCGTTTACATGGCAGTCGGAGGCCGAGGATGCGGAAGCCAACTTGGGTGTCATCTCCTTCTAACGCAAAACCAACTTGAACTTGATTCCAAGTGAGGTCCATCGTTCTGAATCCTGCAACAGGCGATTGAAAGCCCGATAAGTATTCTCCACCTCTCCTTGGTCTATATTGATGTGTCAGTACCATGAGGCGATTAGACTGCATGCTTGCCACATTCGGTCAACTTGTGGTGGGATTAGATAGAACTTTGTTGTGACCCGTCTTGTTCTGGCCTCGAGGCAATCGTTTGTCGTATCTTCGACTTCTACATCTGTCGTTATGGTTAAAGCAACGGCGACTTTGTTGATTCAAACTGAATACGTCGGGCTCTATTGAACACGCGGAGCATTGCCTACAATAGTTCAGTATGTAGAGATAGAAACAGTCTTGATGAAGCAACGTCTCAGTCGTATATCCTGAAGGTAACTCATGGTGTATGACTCACAACGCGGGCCATTAGCCTAAATGTTGCCTGTCGTGCTCAGATATGGCCTCGGCCAAAGTCTGCGCGTCTGGTTTAGAGGCGGTGACTAGCACAGGTAGATTTAGATGCTCTTCAATTGAGGCTGTCGTGACTGGCCCGATGGTCGCAATGCGTGTCGACACTTGGCATGATTTCAATAGTTTTTCCGCAGCGGGGATTGCGAAGGAGGCCGTCGATGGCGCAAAATACACCGTCCACCAGGAATCTGGGGCACCCAAAATTCAGAACTGGTATATCCAGACAGAGGGTGCTCACCTGTAGTAGCATCATGTAAGAGGGGGTAGATCGCAGCCTCAAGGAGGGATTCGAAGTCAGGACGCTGCTGCGTTTCATATACCCGTAGTGCCTGAAAAGGAATGTGGTTTTCTGATAATATCGATGCGACGGTGTCACGATTCTTGTCCCCAGTAAGATACAGTAACTTTCCATGTTCGCCCAGCTTGCAGTGAGTTGTGATGAACCGCCCGAGCTGCTCCCCGGTTCCACTTGCTTCGCCCAGAATGTGAATAGCTGAGAATCCGTGGCTCTGAAACCGCTGTTGTATATCACGAACAGCCGAAGCAGTCGCTTCTCCAACAACGTAGAAAGGGATAGTAGACCAGAATTCTAGGTGGGCGCATCCGTGAAGTGAATGATCGTTTCCCGAGGATTTCCACAGGTCGAATGGATTACCAACCTAGAGCTGCGCTGCGTACTGCCAAGCTGCTGGTAGATTTCGAGCACACCAGTGCGAAAGCTTCTGAGAGGCTATCGCAAGACCGTTTGCTGGTTATAACTGCTCCTTCGATTCCCCGGTCCCGAGCGTTCACGATATGGTCAGCGAGGGCGTCCAAGTTGGCGTGTATCGTGTGGATGACTGGAACGCATTTCGGTTCATAGCCCCGAAGTTTCAGCAAAGATTCATAGGTATCTTCTGGTGACGACTCCTTGAAAAGTAAAACTGGGCACGATGACATGAGTCAGAACGAAGTCGTACCCCCCTTGAATATGTAAGCTATTGATGCCGCCGGCCTCACGGAGCCGAATTCGGAAGAACACCGGCGGGGCTTTTTTGGGCGCTTATTCGTTTACTTCGGCCAACGTCTTGGCTTCCCACAAAAGGTCGAAAGAACACTCCTTTTCTTGATCGCCACTTCCAGGGGCATGGCCTCCACCAAGTTACGATCGACACTGTCGCCCAGATCCAATGCAGTGTTGCTTTACTCCATAGGACTACCATGCGACGGTAGGCTCCCTGGTATGCAATAGTTCCTTAAGACCAGTACCACTTTGCAATTGAAGGTCTAACTTTATGGTATGGATAGATCTACTATGTTGGGAGTCGGGAGAGTTTACAGTGGCATTCATCAGGCCTTGGTGCGACCATGCCCTTCTTGAAAGTACTCCCCGAATATACCTAAAATGCCTAGCAGCCGATACAAGACCATGGATGCAGAGCTCTTCTTGTTAGTCGTCGAACGAGTTGCCATTTGTCCCAGAGCGAGTGGTGACGAGCTCTCCACCGCTTCAAGGAAGCGACGCATAATCGTCCATGCATCCCCCTCTTCTTTGAACGCAGATACCTCGGACCCTTGAGAGACGACGCGCCCCCATCTATCCTTCAAGATGTTAAACCTAGCCTCGGCTGCATCGGGTTCCAGCAATTTCCATTTGGTGGTGGCAATCGCAAGCTGTCGATAGAGGGCTGAGCTTAGAGGTGCGCCGAGAACGAGATTAACGTCGTTCTCCGCTATGGCTCGGGGTCGATCTTCAGTCAGATCATGGATATAGACGACACCACATCGGTTCTCCTGAGTTTGCGGGAATCTAGATTGGGGCTCCCGGTGAGAGGAGGATACACATGTTCGAATTGAGGACCTTACACATAAAACCAGTCAAGGATCCGGCGCACGACTTCGGGATCCGTGATTTCGGGAGTGTTGAAACCAGGAGTGTCCACAATAACCAACCGGTACTCCTTGCTGACGGTAGAGCTGTGCTTCAGGTCAACAATGGTGTACTCGACAGCGTGAGTGCATGTGGTAAGGGAGCCATTTGCCCCAACTTTCATCTTCGGGCTGGCATTCGGGGGAATCAGCGCATTTATGAACTGGAGTAAACATTCAGGTATGGACGAGAAAATATGGATAGCTTTACGCACAGTACTTCGGCCAGCACCAGTATTTCCAGTCACGCTAAACTGTGTCAGCGAACCCAATAAATGCTGGGACCCAACAAAAAGGGACATACAGAATGACGATGTCAGTCTCCAGAAATGGAGACTTCAAATCTAAAAGCATCGGCATGCGCTCATCCACCGCTGAGAGAATCGAGTTTATGATCCCCAGTGCGCCTGCACCCTCTTCGTTGTACTTTAGGCGCTGCATTGTCGCCCCTCTCCACCCATCCTTGTCCACCACCTTTAACATAGAACACCAGTATTTGTCACGAAGCTCTGCCTCCCATGCCTCCCAATTCTTCAGAGCTTCGCCATCCTCAAGTTCCCACCGGGTCGTTACCAGTACTGTTCTGCCAAGCGGGGGCTTAGCAGCCCCGCGAACGAGTTTGAACATATCGAAGTTTTTAGACGGAGCACCTGAGAAACGATCCCCAGTTATGTTGTGCAGGAAGACATAACCTCCGAGGAGCAAGCCCTGGCGAGACCTTGGAAATGAATATAAGCACCAAATCAGCGAGGGGAGAGAGCTTGACGACCCACGAAAACTTTAGCCAGTCATCAATCTCCTTCCTCATATCTGAGTCTGACTGCACTGTTCCATCGAACCCTGGTGTATCGACCAAAATGACATTGCGTCCACGGATGTAGTCATAGCATCCTGAAGTCAGGCCATTGACGATGACGGACTCGACCTTTACAGTACAAGCAGTTATGTCCTCGCTTGGGGCGACTCTGAATCGCTTTTCGTTGTTGGCTTTCGCCAGGACGTTGTTGATGAACTTGGCCTTCTATGAGCCTAAGTCTGCCAGCAGGAAAGGATGCTAGACTCACGGAGCTCTTCCCGACTCCTGAGGCTCCCATAATTCTGTATGATACGTTTCAACACAGTAGACAACTGCGTCCAGACAAGATTCGAACTCACAGAATGACAATATCCCCTTGCTTAGCTCCCGCGAGAGTGGGGTCGGGGACTGCTTTAGTAGGCGCCGACATGTTTCCAAGGGCATCGAGCGGGTGCAGAAATCTGGCGGAACCTTCAAGATAGGCAGAACAGAGCTGTACTCAGTGACCGCTGTCTCCTCGAGCACTAAGCAGTTGTGACGAAGATCAACGTGCTTAGGTCCGTGAGCGGCTCTGTGACGGTCGAAAGGTAGACACATTCAATTGGGTGCGATTTCATATCTGTTATCGTGAGGGATCGTAGCACATCCTACTTATATCATGACGATCAAGGGCCTTTTCCCCTTCACTTCTACCGGGATGGGAAGCCACGGGCTTTCAGTGACCACCAATGGCCGCGTGTTCAAGATGCTGCTAGCCAGCTGCCAGCGCCATGCGCCATAAGTACCAGCACAAGTCTGAATTTAGGTGATGCATGGGAGGAAGCTTGCGGACCCAAGCTCGCCAATTTCAAGCCAATTTCAGGGCCGGAAGCTTGAAGCTCTTACCCTTTCTTCACATCAGTGTGGTGGTGGAAGTGAGAACGCGGGCATGAATCGTGCTAGTCCTGCGTGGGCGGTGTCTGTCCTGCCCTAACCCCGCACTGGAGCCTTCAGGAAGGACCACCTATCTATAGCCATATACTCAGGTCAGTAGCTGCGTACGCATGCCCCGATTCGAAGGCGAGCCTACATTCCAAAGTTTCGACCGATTCAGAGCATTCGGACTTGAGGTCAAATTCCGTGCTGGAGAAAGCTACAGCTGTTGAGTTGGGGTTTCTATGCTTTTTGTACACCTTAGAAGATTCAGCTGAACCTAGCCTCGCCTTTTAGCTGAGAGTTCTTCTACTGAAAACAGATACGGGGAAACACTAGGAAACGGTCAAGCAGCTCTGGTCCCAGCTGGACCGATAACCGATAGGGGTTTCGGGGAAGCCGAACTGATCCGAAATGCCACCTTCATCGACATCCTAATCGACATCTTAGTTAACTATAACTGCAAAGATGTCCGTCGCAAAGAGGGATAAGCCTTTGCATTCTCTGTAAGTCTGTGCCAAGGAGGACGTGGCGAAAGCAAAAGGTGTAGCTAACTTTGTCGTTTGACTTCAGGTTCGCAGGCGCAACAGCTGGAGCAATCGAGGCGTACGTGAACCCCAAATATTCTGTCTCGGTGATGCCCACGAGCTTTAGGATGGTAGCTTTGTCACATACCCTACTGAATACGTGAAGACGCGATCCCAATTCGGCGGAAAGGTACGCTCGTTAGGCTCCCAATACCAACGCCAGCCATTTTGAATAGACTTTGCGCAGAAAGAAGGCCCAATAAGTATCGTGAAGAGTACTATCAAGACCAAGGGAATCACTGGTCTTTACTCGGGGTGCATGGCGCTGGTCATAGGGAATTCAGCGAAGGCGGGGGTCCGATTTCTGACCTATGACTTCTTCAAGCAGAAGCTTTCCGACTCCCAGGTGCGTGACACATGAAGTATCGAAAGCTAGGCTCTGACTGGCGTACAGGGAAAGATTAGTGCCCCACGCAGTCTCTTAGGTACGCGAAAAGCCGCACTTTTACCACATGTTCTAACCGCTTGCAGCTGGTCTGGGTGCTGGGATGGTGGAGGCTGTAGTTGCGGTTACACCTTCGGAAACAATCAAGTTCGCCGTAAATTATCTTCACTTGAAATCAGCACTGACGGTGATATAGAACCAAGCTCATTGATGACGCCAAACGACCGAATCCACAATACCGTGGCCTCATTCATGGCACTGCTTCAATCATTAAGCAGGAGGGACTTCTTGGTATCTACCGAGGGCTTTTCCCTGTGGTGAGTCAAATTTGGTTCATCTAAAGGAATGCCGAACGTCCATAACTTGAATATTAGATGATGCGCCAAGGAGCGAACTCCGCAGTTCGCTTTACCACCTACGCCACCCTGAAGCAACTGGTGCAAGGGACGGCTCGACCGGGACAACCGCTGCCCAATGCCATTACCTTTGGTATAGGGGGAATCGCAGGCCTTGTCACAGTATACACCACTATGCCTCTCGAGTACGAACCACATTCTCATCGTAAAGCGAGCTTCTCCCCTTTGCTGACGATGCCCTCAGTGTGATCAAGACGAGGATGCAATCCCTGGATGCAAGAGCTAGCTACCGCAATTCTTTCCACTGCGCCTATCGCATATTCACTGAAGAGGGAATTCTTCGATTCTGGACTGGAACGACTCCCCGACTTGCCCGACTTGTGGTACGCCATCGCACCGAGACTTCTTGCTTAGCAACCCCTAACGATCGTTTAGCTGAGTGGAGGTATCGTTTTCACCATTTACGAAAACATCATGAAGGTTATAGCATAACGGCGAACTACCCAAAATAATGTTACTACATATAAACCCGGTAAGTGTCAGATTTCGTTCATGGTGAGCTATCCCTTAACCCTGGGCCCATCAGAGAGCCTGCATAATCACTGGCCGTACTTTGTGCAATGAGAACATCTTCCTGCCGTCCTTGTCACTAAGACCTTCTGCACGGTGTTGATGGGGACTAGGAATACCCCCCTGCTATCTAAGTAAACAACTGAAGCGTGTCGTTAGGCCGTGTCCAGTTACTTCTAATGCCAGCCCACTCACCCGTGAAAACAGGCCTTTCAGCATATTTAGGAAACCCTTCCGTTTCGGCTGTTTCTTAACCTGCTGCTGGAAACGCTCCTTGATTCTTGTTAGGTTCTGTTGGAGGAGCTGTATTGGTTGTGGCTCCATGTCGAGGAGTTGATTGAGAACCGTCCATGCGGACTTCGTATCACCCTCGAACCGACATAACTGGGCTCCTTGGTTGATCATCCTACTCCAAGCTGGAGTGCGTTTCAACTTCTCTTCTGTGTCGTAATAGTTGTTATGGCCTTGCGCATCCCTATCCCACTTCCCTGTGGCGAGTAACAGGCGCTTGACTAACTCCGGCGACGACAGGTGGATAACTGGCCAAGGGATGACAGCTTTCTCATACTCCGTCGCCCGGTCTATCGTGATATCTTGGAGAAACAAAATTCCGCCGACTTTGACGTTCGGTCCACAACTGAGAAACACTTTAGTGAGTCCCGGAGAACATGATGAATACTGCTTACTGATCGCTTATCCAGTCACTGATTTCCCTCAGGATGTCGAGATCAGTTCGAAAGAAGTTGTTCAAACCTGGGGTGTCGACCAGGAAGACTGAATTCGCCCGAAGGTGTTGGGATCTTGTAGTGCCCGGAATCTTGACTTCGAAGGGTTGAATGTTTGAATTCTGGCCACTCAGCATGTGGCATTCTGGGGCTATCTGCTGGCCAGCAGCTACATTGATGAACTAGGGTCATCGATACGGTGGTTAACTTTGGAGATGCGCTTTCAGTCAATCCATTCACAGACGCATACGACTTACATGGCTTTTGCCAGCTCCTGAGTGTCCCATCAACCTGCACCGATTGACTTCAGGAGGCAGCTAGATTGGATAGTATGGAAGGAGACTTACAACACCACCACGCCAGAGTCCACGTCCAACGTATCGCTTGTGGGGCTTTGAGGGCTCGTAGGCTCGAGCTCGGGACGCATCGTGGACAAGTGGGGGTTGACGGTGTTGGAGACTTTCGCTTGCCTTGCGTCTCCCTCAACAACGTGTGGAGTGCCTGCCCTATATCAGATGATGTGAGCGTCGAGCGTTCCACGTTGAAAAGGTGTGTGCTCCTCGACCTTCACGCAATTTAAATGTGATACCTGAATCACAGACAGGTTATACGGCACTAACCCTGCCAAGTGCTCACCTGATGGAGGCGTCTGCGGCGAAGATAACACCCGGAGAAAGTCGGGGGTTGAATTTAGGCGCCGGTGGATGATGAACGAAACATCCGAGTCAACGTGGCGATCCCTGACCCTCAAGCACCTTAAATTGGGCGATTGGGCCCCGGTGTATGGCCACGGGCAACTGAGCACGACGCACGCTGGCCAGGCGGCAGGATGCAAGGTGCATGGCAATCCCGCTATTCGGGTCCTCTGACGTTCCTAATTGCGAACCCAGCCCACACCGATTATATGTATGCTTGGATTGGCCCGCACCACGTATTGTTAGCCCATTCGAACGGATGGCTCAAGGACCAAGGGTGAATTACCGTTTGGATCGGCTGTGGCCCGACTTACTAGACATGACTTGCCAAATGAGGGACAACTAAGCTTCAAAGGCATATGCAGGTAAGGCTGGCGTGCAAGCCTTCAAGCGACTAACATTCCAGTTGTCATAATTTCGCTACATAATAGTCGAAGGCCCAGCTGTCGACATACAACAAGTTCAAGATTCGCATTTGCCTGTGCTCTACGACCTGGAAGTGTTTGTGAAACGCATACTAAATGGCTTCCACCCCTCGTTCGGAGAACCCACCCGCTAATATGAATGTGCCCCTGGGAAAACCAGAAAGGAAGCAGGTATGCCAACTCCAGATCGAGACTTGACGAAAAACTGATCGGTTTCGAAGACATGGAAGTGCGGGGGGAAGTATGTGTACGATCTTCCGAAACCGAAGGATGAACCATGGACAGAGTTGCTGCGTCCTCTACAAAGCCAGGATGCAGCTCGCTGCGATGGGTGGAAGGAGGAAGTCCAAAACCTACTAATATTTGTACGTGTTTTCTCATCCTTCTGCCCTAGTGTTTACTGAAGGGTATGTAGGCGGGTCTCTTCTCAGCTGTCGTAACGGCTTTCGTGCTCGAATTGTACAAGTCCCTTCGCCAGGATCCCATGGAGCTGATAGCAGCGGCTCTTTTGAAGCGAATGGGAGAGGATCCGAACTCGAAAGTTTTTTCGGACGGCTTTTCACTCCCACCTCATGTCAGCACGCGCATAAACACGCTCTGGTTTCTCAGTCTCGTGTTCAGTCTTATCACCGTCCTCATTGGCACAATTTCCCTTCAATGGCTGCGGGAACATCAGCGTATTCCCGACGACCTTGAGCCCCAGATCGCGTTCTCGCTCCACGTCATGCAAGCCGAATCCCTGGATGTATGGCTCGTTCCGCACATTTTCAACCTACTATCCCTTCTCCTTCAAATCGCCCTCGTTCTCTTCCTTTTGGGGCTTACTGAGCTTCTCTGGATCATGAATAGAATTGTTGGAGCTTGGGTCGCCGTGGCCATAGGCTTGACCCTTCTCTTTCTCGTTTCAACCACAGTTCTGCCGACCTTTCAAGCCATCTCCCTCTACCTTCCTTGGAGCCCCGATTCACCGCGCAGCCCCTGCCCTTACAAGTCTCCTCAGTCCTGGGCGTTCCATCACCTCGTCTCTCCCATCGTCTTCGCTGTTGTTCAGACATTCGGTGGTCGATTGGATCGGTATACCAAGATCGACTCGCGGAATTTGATGTCTGTCAAAGGGAGAGAAGATTGGCACGGTGCGTTGCCACATGGAACAGGGATGCTATTCCGCAGGAAACGGAAGGACACCTGGCTAGAACACAGTGTCGGCTGGCTCTTTCAGAGGGACTACGACTATCTAAAGGCTAATTCAGAAGCTGAAGCCTTGCGTTCCTGCACACATCGACCCGTCCCACATTATGACGCTCTCAGGGGCTTGCTCGACGAGAAACATGCTGCGATCGTTACACATGCGGATTTCACCGCTGTCGACGATTGTATCGGGTCAGTTTTGGCAGGCCTCAATCCAAAATACGACAAGTCCAGCTTATACGCGCGCTTCATCTACCAGATGTCGCAGTCGGAACCATTCGCCTTTCGAGTTCCGTCTGGCTTGGATATGAACGAGCCGAGCTTGCTCCTGGAAGACGCGACCCTTCGCCTGTTCTCTCGAGACACCAACTCGATTCCCGCCCAGGCGGAGCAACGGGCCCTCGAGATCTGTGTTCGCCTGACAGCTTGGATGTATGGAGGCCATGATGATAGGCCCTACGAGAGAAACCGCGACTCGGAGCTATTTCTCATCGAAAATCTACCTATACATTGGGTAGCCGAGCTTCTCGAGATGAAAGGCGTCGACCCAATTTGCCTCGAAAGTAAGTCGTTCTCGAGGCCGTCCTTGATCCTTTTTACATGCGACTGACCTTTCGTGCTAGGAGTGCGGGACCAAATCAGCGTTATCCTTTTGACATTTTTCGGCCGTATCAGGACTGTTAACTTGCTGCAGGAGCTATCCCCCACACTGGATACAGACAAATATTATGTGGGACGATTCGTATCCCATGCGGCACGAATTCTCACCAGCCAGGAGGAACATTCCATCTGCGACGAACTCCTCAAATGTATTCAGCACCCTGACACCACAGAATATGCCTACCAAGTTGCCTTCGTATTTTGCCAGGCGATCTTCACCAGAAGAGTGTCTGTGACCCCGTCACTTCAGCAGTTTATAAGTGCCCTCGAGGAGTACGAATTATCCCACAGGGGGGTGTTCAAACGCTGTCCCATAGCTGGCATCCGGGCCTCGAGCTGGGAAGCGTTCATCGAAGGGGCCAAACAGCTGGGATTCGATGTCGGGAGGGCCGGTGTCTCGGACAGTAAACTCTCTTCTCCTTCGGGAATTGCTCCTACCCAAGGCGCGGCCGACGTTACTATTGACGTTCTTTACCCCTAGCTGATTCTACGAGTATCCACGTTAACCCTCGCTCCTATCCCTCCTCGTATTGTACAATTATTTTCGTTCTATATCTTCTGTGTTTTTATGCATAAAATCAAGACGCTTCAAACACTGATCGTCACTGTCCGTCAAGCTTCATGTCTCAACCCGAATTCACAGTCAACTACTACCGGCCGAAGTTCAAGTCTGGGCGCTTATGCAGGAGACACGATTACGCGAGAAACTTAAAGCTACCCCGCAGGCTGATGAGAGTGACCTCTTCCATAAGATTGAGGTCCGGGAAGCTTAAGGGCTCGGTGCATGGGCAGCAGGTCCTCGATGTTCCGGGCAGGCAACAACTATCACGCAGGTAGACGAGCGGTGTATCTGAAGGAAGTGGGAAACCAAGGCGGTCCATTAATTGGTCTCTTTGTTAGTTGCTTGCCCTAATACATACTGGCCACGAATGTGGCATACGAGGATTCATCTACTGGTTCGAATTGCCAGAATACACATCCAAGTACGTACCTGATCCCAAGAATTGCCAGACGGCGACTGTATCTTCTCATGGAAGCGATGAGGCTGACGATATCCTGCACCTACATGATGCAGAAGGAAGGCGCATGCATTACAGTCCGTGCGTAGCATGGGTTCCCTGTTGCGCTGTGTAATGTTGTTTGAGCCTCAGTCAATCGAAGGGTCACGATCATAGATTAACGATAGTCTCCGTTGCTGACCTTATCTCAAATTGAGAGTACCGTACAAGCCGGGAGCTCTCGACTGCACACCCTCGTTCACCAACAGAAACTGCGACTCGGTAATGAGATCATTAGCACCTAGTGTGGTAGGACGGCAAGGGAGACTAGAGCAGCAGGTTGGCGATAGTGAAAGTTATTGATGTGTGAGAAGGCAAAAGGTCGACCGCGGACCCTACGATTGCCTCCTGTCGCAGCCGGGTAGGGATTGATCGATTTCCGCGTGTGGAGGCGCAGGTCTTTCACGAATCACCGAACGAATGACGGGAACGCACGATGACCTCTCGACTCGGATATGTGATACCTCATGTTGAAAGCATGTCTCAAGTCCCCAAAAATGAGGTCCATTCATTTGTCCCCGAATCGATGGGATCTCCCGATGGAAGCACCATTTAGGTTCGTTGGCATTGCATTCCAGACTAATATAACAGGGCACTCGGCCGCGAAGTGCCCGCATCCCCCAGCCTGTGGTTACTTCTAGGCGATATTTAGCTCTCTGCTCTCTGCCATCCCTTCAATTCTAGTCATGGCCAGTTCCCCCCAACCACCACAACCAACAAAGGTTCGCGATATAATTATCCCGTGAGTAAAGGGCGCCTTGAGCGTCACATATCCTAGCTCACTGGTGCCTTCGTAGTGTCATGGGTGCGACGGGAGCTGGAAAGAGTTATGTAAGTCTATACCTGGCTCGCCCATGCGCGAAACACTTATGGGCAAAACAGCTCATCAACGCCCTTTTGAGGGCAAGGGGAAACAAGCAATTAGCCACGGTCGGGTGCGAACTGGCTTCCTGCACCGTAAACCTCCAAGCCTTTCGGATCGAGGGCTTGACATCGAAATACGGTGCCTTGGAGAATGGCGATGTCATCATCGTCGACACTCCGGGCTTCGACGATACCTTCGCCTCGGATTTTGAGATTCTTAAACGCATTGCGGATTGGCTGAAATCATCGTAAGCCTATTTTTATTGAAGAATAACAGCCAGCTAACTGTGTCAACCTTCAAGGTGTGAGGACGGTGCAATCCTTGGAGGGGTCATCTACCTTCATGACATCTCCCAAGATCGTTTCTCCGGAACTGCGAGGAAGAATCTGGAGATGTTCAATCATCTCTGTGGAGATGCTGCCCTTCACAAGGTTGTCCTTGTGACGTCCAAGTGGGGGAGAGAAGGTGGAAGAGATTTTGGGGCACGGGAGAAGGAATTGCAGGAGAGGCACTGGCGCAGCATGCTAGAGGGTCAGGGGAAGGCGCGCACCATGAGGCTTGACCACCGAAATGAAGGAGAGAGTGCAGTGCGGATTGTGGACAGCATTTTGAGACGGGCTGCGGGATCGAGTCTCCTGGACGAGGTTCTTCAGATTCAAAAGGAACTGGTTAATCGCAAGAAATTCCTCCCGCAGACGCAGGCCGCCAAGGCGCTACGACGCCAGCTCGAAGAAATGATCCAGGCGCAAACCGAGATGCTGAAGATTGAGGCGAGGGCGGCGGAGGGAGACAAGGATGCAGAAGCACAGGTCCGCGCTGAAGAAGAGAAGTTGCGACGTCTGACGGGTGACGTCAAGTCCCTAAAATTGTCCGTTCCACAACTCCTACGGTCCCTACTCCGGCGCTGGTTTCAAGTTTGAATCGAGGACAAGTTAAAGAGTAACATAATATTTATCGAGCCATATACCATTGGGCCGGTCAACTTTTAAAGTTTGGACTGCGATTCCTTGTACGATATAGGCATCTTTAGCACGCATGTAAGCCTTGGGCCATATGCATGACTTTGAACAATTTTAACCCTCTCGCCGATTGCTTGGTCTAAGTTTGGTCGCATAGGGCCGAATTTTTTTTGCGTCTAGGAAGCTGGAGGTTCACTCCCACAGGAATTAAAGGAGAAGAGAGCTTTACATACCGGCCGTTTTGAAGATAAAAAGCAAGGTTGGATCCTTGACAACGGCGGAGAGAAAACAAGCAATAGCCCCAACACCACCAGCATGAAAGTGTTGCGGTTGAGAATTGAGGATGGCGGCCTCCGAGACCTGGACCAGATGAGCGCACGTAAGCACGCCATCGAGGCCGGGAAGGTATGTTCTGCCTCTTCGTCCTACCTGAACTCCAGCCAATTTGGGTGCGCCAAGGTAACGGAGTGGATATGCGTGGACTCAAGCACGATAGTCCCAGGTCAAAGAATCCTCCTTGACCCAGAGTAGACCTGAAATCCGCGTACCTCCGAATCGGAGAGACACAGGCTGAAGGGAGTCCAGTGGGCAGAAGGCTCACACAGCCGCTGCGAAAGAGGCAGACGCATATACGTGTGCACCATGTCGTAGAGACGGGATGGCGGGTTGCAAGCACCGACGCGAGTGCCGCAGGAGCGAGCAGATAAACCCCGACAACGTCGAGGAAGAGTGGGACCCACGACGCCACGACGGTGCTAAGACAGACGAGGGTGTCGGCCTATATCCACTGGACGCGGACTATATGCAGCATGGTACCCGTGTAGAAAGGCGTTGCACCCGGGGTGTCTTCAAAGTAGACTACAAAACAGGGAGAAGAAATCCGGTTTGCAGACGCAACTGTCCAACCGCAGGCAGACAAACGAGGAACGGCCAGTGCAGAACCCGGGGAGTGACGCGACCCTATTTCAAAACCGGAAAGGAAGTTGCCCGTAGCGGGAACGGGATCTAAGTACGGGGAAGACGACCTGAGAAAAAAAGCCGTTGCCGTCGCCCTCCCGACCCGGTTGAACAATGAACAATGATAGAGATTTGGTAGTCGTCCTGGCGTCAGTTAAGCTTCAAGACGCACAAGCAAGACGCCAAGAAGACTAGAATCCTGACCGACACCTAGGACACAATTGACTGGGATCATTGAGATATGTTGTGCTGTCGCTATTGGGAAAGTTATCTCATAACAGTACGACGGTCGGGCGCAGATACTCCAGCCTCACATGGCACAGGGTACACGAATGCGCATCCCCGACGATGTGGCCCACTCAAAGGGCGTCGAAATTCGAAACCTGGGCGCAGCCCAGCGAGGCCTACCCAGCTATCCAGGAGTAATAGTAGCGGCCCCGCCGCCGCACAGAGAGGATACTAGGAAGAACGAAAGTGGGACTTACCAAGACAACCCCTCCAGCGTTGCACCAGTGAAGCCAGATGGCGCTTCTTGAAGAGTAGAAGGGTGGCACCATAGTACCGAGCCGGAGACGACTGGCAGCACATCGGTGCCCTACGCGATAGATGATGGTTTGAAAAGAGCGCCGGTCGAGTCCATGGACCACCGTATCCACCGAGAGTGGACAGAAGGTGAAAAACGTGAGTGAAGTCAGATTCTTCACGAATGTGGCTCTGGTTGAGAGCGGCGTGGGAAGGCCGGCGTGCATGACTGTGGGAACCGCCCTCGGCACGCGCCGCCGGGTCTTGCAGCGTGGCCAAGTCGAACGACGAACGAGGGTCAAGCGCTAAGCACTCGCCTTCAACCTTGGACACGCCTTTCACCTAGAATATGCCAGAATCAACTACACCACCTCATACGGTGCTTCCTCTGTGACTGAGGATAGGTAGATTGAGCAAGCTTGAGTGCTAGTGCACGAGAGCCGAGGTTACCGACCGCTAACGTGCGGCAGTGACCAGGCATTGCAAACAAGCGCATGGGCAGCAAGTACTACGCCAATGCAAAATACTTGGCACCAGATCCAAGCACCGAACCGGGAGTCTGTACGATTCAGTGATCACTGATGATGAGAGCTTCGCCACCGACGGTTCAGCAGCGGACATAAATCAGAGTGCTGCCAGTCCAAATAGGTGAGTATAATGCCGTTCCTGCAGGTGTAGTGGGTGTTCATTTTTCTCCATAGCGTCTGTGATAGGACCGAAGTGACGGAGGCTAAAAAGAGTGGTTGCAGTAAATTACGACCAGAAGGTCGAACCTCACCTATCGCTGGTGAGAGGTTTTAATGGATTTCCGCATTTGAAGGTGCATGTCTTCAGCGGAAGACGCACGATCATTGCAGGATACGTGATAGCTCATGCGTAAAGCATGTTTCTAAAAAATATGGGATCTATGCATTTGTCCCAGAATGGTCGGGGGTTCGTGTCCACCGCGTTCCAGATGCCCATATAATTGTCCCCTGGCCAGGAAGTGCTGTGTCTCCCTCCAGCCTGAGCATTCAGGCGATAGTCAACTCGGCCCTCTCTGCTTCCCTTTGACCCATCCGTCTAGTCAGTCATGGCCAATTCCGTGCGGCATGGAACACCAAAGGGTCGTGATATCATTATACCGTGCGTGATGCGCCCCTTGAGGTGTCAGATCCTTCGCCTCCTGATACTTGCTTTCCGTAGTGTCATGGGTGCCACGGGAGCTGGAAAGAGCTATGTAGGTAGATTGGTGGCTTGACCGTACACGGTGCACTCATGGGCAAAACAGCTTATCAACACGCTTTTGAGGGCGACGGGAAACAAGGAAGTAGCCATCGTCGGACGCGAACTAAGCTCCTGCACTGTGGATCTCCTACCCGTTCGGATCAAGGGCTTGACTTCGAGGTACGACGCCTTGGAGAATGGCGATGTTATCATTGTCGACACTCCGGGCTTTGACGACACCAAGGCCTCGGATTTCGAAATTCTTAAACGCATTGCTGAATGGCTTAAACAATCGTAAGCCGAGTTTCATTGGCGAATTACAGTCAGCTAATACCAAATCTTTAAGGTGTAAGGGAGGGGCAGTGCTCGGAGGAGTCATCTACGTTCATGACATCTCCCAAGATCGTTTCTCCGGAACTGCGAGGAAGAATCTGGAGATGTTCAACCATCTCTGTGGAGATGCTGCCCTCCACAAGGTGATGCTTGTGACGTCCAAGTGGGGGAGACAAGGTGGAAGAGATTTTGGTGCGCGGGAGAGGGAATTGCAGGAGAGGCACTGGCGCAGCATGCTAGAGGGTCAGGGGAAGGCGCGTACCATGAGGCTTGACAGCAAAAATGAAGGAGAAAGTGCTGTGCGGATTGTGGACAGCATCTTGAGGCAGGCGGCACGGTCGAGTCTCCTGACTGATGTCCTCCAGATTCAAAACGAACTGAAGAACGGAGGTTGCAAGATTTAGCGAGGGACGTCAGAGCCCTCCAGTTGACCCTGTCCCAACGCTTCAAGTCCTTTTTCCGCTTTTGAATCAAGGAGAAATTGGGGAAACATAATATTTATCGAGCGTTTGAAGTTTGGACTGCGATACCTAGCACGCATGTAAATCTTTGGTCTTGTGAATGTCCTTAAACGATGGACTAGCGCTGTCCTGCCGCCCTCATCCGGCTTGATATCGGATTCGAACTACCGCACTACCAGGTACCTACAGTAGGCGCCTACTATGTGCGCGTGTTTGGCGTCGCCTTCGGGGCTTCCTTTCACGCTCCGTTTGTAGACGAATTAATGTCATCAATCTTGATCACAACGACGACGACGCCTCAACGATTTTAACCATCTTGCCAATGGCTTAGTCCAAGTCATCCGTCGTAACTGCTGGAACCGAGCTGATGTGCCTTCAGACGAAGCATAGAGCATCGATATAATAGCCAAGGCAATCAGGAGGCGCCCCGCAACCGTACTTCAATCTCGTACTAGGTACCCTAACACTGGGCGCGTGTGCCAGCACGCGGCGAGCACGCGTCCTATTCATGTATCATTCTGATACACGCAAATCACACGAAGTCCAATGATACCATGACTGAAGTCGAAACGCAGAGCTTAACGGGCTCAGACAGCGTTGCCACATAAGAGCAGGCGTCACAGTACTTTTTCGTCGCTCGTTCCCTTCAGCCTTAAATCCCCCCGCACCCCGTCGAACACTTCCCCAACTCATTGGCCTCCGCCCACCCACGAGCCACATCCATACCGTGAACAAAACCTTCAAGAGCCGATTCGGATACGCCGAAAGCAACATTCGTGATGGGAGACAGAAGTCCTGAGCAATTTGGGAGTAAAGACATTGTAATCATGTGAGCATGCCCATGCTTGTACTGACTAGCGCACATCATCTGAGACTGAGGACTTGCAGGCTTCTAGGCCGAACTGGGGCTGGAAAAAGCTCGGTAAGTGCTGCCAGTGTCCCAATCGAGTTACCTGAACGAAAGCATGATACACAGTTCTTCGACAAGTTGTTTCCTGGGCCTCAAGCGCGAGAAGGCCAAGGTCTCGATTCTTGCACCAAGGATGTCGAATCTGCAGTCGCTGCGAATGTGACGGGAAAATATAGTCGGATCCAAAATCATAGAGTCGTGATTGTCGATACTCCCGGGTTCGACGATACCTTCGTCGAGGATATTGACACTCTGAGGAAGGTTGCTGCCTGGCTGGAGAAGTCGTAAGTCTCTGAGTTAACTCAAGTACATCACAATTAGGATCCCTTACGGTACGTTGAAATATCCCCATAGATGTAGCCAGGAGGTGGTAATCGGAGGGATAATATACCTTCACGACATATCAGCCCAAAGACACATAACAGGAAACACGAAAAAATCGTGATGATGCTCAAGAGACTGTGTGGTGCAGCTGCCCTGGATAGGGTGGTCATTGTATCTTCCAAGTCGGAGCGGGCCCAATGTGGGGATGTCAGGGCCATGGAGGCGGAGATACGGACACTTTGGCAGAGTTCGAAGTTTACTTTGCAACGATGGGAGAAGGTAGCAGGTCGCGAGTGGGAGATTGTGCAATCCATCCTGGCGAGGGTTGAAATGTGTGGAGGGGTGTGGGAACCTTTGAAATTTCAAGAGGAATTGGCCAAAGGTACGGCCGTCGAAAACACAGATGCAGGGAAGAGCTTAGGGCCACTGCGGTCAGATGATATTGGTGAAACGAAGAAGCAGTTTCGTAGGGGCTGGCTTTCGAAATTTTCGTTCTTCCGTCTATTTAGAAGTAGTAAGAAGAAGCGGGAGCGTAGTTGATCATAATCTTTACATATATAATCTTGTGCCAATGGACGACGGTTGAACGTTGAGGAGTGGCGGTTTTCGTTGTGTCAAATGACAGGTTGGAATACCGCAAAAAGTGGGAACATGGATTTTGTCATTCCATGGCCAGAGCGCGAACGAACGAACGGAATATTGAGCAGCCCTAATAGCCCTAATAGCACTAGAAAGTGGACGTTTGGTTTGCAGCCTCTGCACGTCGCGGACGACAAATGGTACATGCGCATCTTTAGACCAGGTGGGTGACGGGTTGGATTCATTGCACTCATAAACCGCAAGATGGACGACGGGTCAGCATTCTATAGTTATGCACGGGGGAAAAACTCCGAAACGGACGCCACTTCGTTGTTGGGCGCTTATTTCTACATTGAGTGTCTAGGAGGAAAACAATGAAGACACCTTTGCACAAACCAGACACGCAAATTCCCATATATGGGGCATTGGGGAGGGACGTCCTCGTGGGAACCATCTAGATCGGTGATGCTCAACAGAAAGGCAGCCCTCGAGGCTCGCACGCAGGCCTCGCGTGAGAGGGGATAATTCAATTTGGGAACCCCCCTTCCCCGGGGAATCCCAGGGTTTCTCATTAGCTTATTGAGAAACCCTCTGCCGTCACCTCGGCGGGGTGCCGAACATATCATGATGAAGTCCCGAAGTCCTGTGAACGGCGGGGCGCTAATTTCCGAATGCGGAAAGGGCGCGCGGGAAGCCGCCTGCACGCAAAGCTAGGAGAGCAATGGCGCAGCAGTACTTGCCCTATCTGAGCCAAATTGTACATTTTACACTTTCTCCGCACCCCACACCCAAGTGCAAATTGTTTATTTCACCAATATACTGAGATTGTAGCAAATCCTATGCTGATTAGATTAGATTTTAGTACTTGGATCACAGTGCAGATTTGGCACTAATAATCGAGATATTTCTACCCAATGAGCTCAAGATGCGTGTAGCTACGTTTGAGAAGGCTAAGCACGCTCACATCTACGGATTTCCGGGCTTTAAACACTGCTGAGGGAGGAATCCGTGACATGGCCGACTCCGCATCAAGAGCGCCTTCCCGCTCATCAGGCGCTGACCATCACCGTTCCGGACCATCCACGGCCGACTTCGTCAAGCTTTGCCAAACAAAAATTCCTTGCTTCCAAGCAAGGCTCCCATGCTCATATCTCCTTCCTCTTATAGAAGGTGAAATGTGCGCATGCTCCTGTTTGGCTGCGGCTTCGACTGCTTACTAAGTGCTTCCTACCCCTGTCCTTGCAACCTCTTACACTGGAGGTCCTCGTTTTCTGCCTGTAGTACGCGCATCCTGATGACTGCGCCTATCTTGAACTTCTGCCCGATGACTGATCGAGTTTGCACGCCTGCCCATCCGCCCTTCCCTCCGGATATCTGAACGCGAGTTGAACGCGAGATGTTTTCAAGGTCATCTTCGGGCTCGGCCAGGTTCCTTCCCCCTCTTTTCTCTTTCAACGACGACCGTCGCCATCTCACCACGGCCATCTCACCACGTCGTATGTACTCGTCTCCACTCTCTTCCATGACTCGGACATTGCCATGCCCGTCCAGTGGGAGCATGACATCGTCCGGTCACCGCGGCCCATCACCAGCCATCACCTCGGTCGCTGCCGCTCGTTTTGGCACCTCCCTGTCCACTTGGTTTCGCTTGTCCGATGCGTCTTGACCTGCACACGAAGGATGCCTGGTCTATGTCTCTCCTTTGGGATGCCCTCCAACTCATGCGGCCTTGAATTTGGAAATCCTCGTCACCGATTAACTCACTGGTGGACTTCCCTGGATTGCTGTCAATGGTACCCCTCCACTCGCGAGCGCGCGCGCACCTACGCGGGTGTAGCGGCCTACTACTGGTTCAATAAAGAGTTTGAATGATTTGTAACCCCTCCACTCGCGAGCGCGAGCGCCCCAAAGGGGCGCGCCAGCGAGCGAGTATCTACATTGCACCAAATGCTGCACCCAAGGAAGCAAGGACGCAGGCGCTGGGAAGCGCCGCTTTATCCATCAATTGTGCTAAAAGTCGCATCAAACGGAGGTTTTAGGGGGAAGGGGGGTTCCTCAATTGAATTATCCCGTGAGAGGCATGTCTACTAAGGGACAGACACCGTTCATTCACGGCAGAATATTTGTGGAACGTAAACGCCCTATTTGACGAGCACCCGCTATACGTACCCACTTAACTCAAACTACGCTGCCAATTTCTAAGTCACACAGTCGCCAGAGGGAGAGAACATGATTAGGTAGAGTAGCATAGTAGGTAACAGCACTAGGTAGACTCATGTACGAACTCCACGCCGGTTCAGCTTCTGAGGGATGGACAACCTTGTGAGGTCAGTCGCCCTCAGCCCTGGGCCGGTTCCGGGCATGATGGGGTTGGAGAGTTCCCCCGTAATCACCCCGGGGGTCGATGGTCAGTTTGAGTGGCCCCTTTCGACCTTAGAAAATACACACACACACACACGGTCTATCCCTGTGCAGATTCACTGGTAGGCATACTTATCCCGTATCTGCCCAACGCAAACAACGCAAGTCTGACATGCCTGGCACACATGCATAACGCCACGTTGCAGTGCTTTCATAGTCTCAATTAACTGTGCGTCATTCATTTGTTCCTTTCATCTACTTTTCGGATCCGTCCTAAGCTCCGCGTGCCGCACAACATCATCTCGAACGCGTGTTATAATTGTGGCGTCCACCTCCACTGGCAGACTAGGTACCAACGATTACCATCTTCTCATCGAAGACATCCCCCATTTCCTTCAGACATGCGTTGTAAACGAGCAGATTCGACTCCCTGTAGCCCGACGAATGATGTTCTGACCTCCGAGTCTGGCATTGTGGTGCTGTAGGTCCCTTCCTACAATCGGTCTTCTCCGCCTGCTATAATATTTAATATCCTATACGCAGGTTAATGGGGCAGACAGGGGCAGGCAAAGGCCACGTACGTTGTCCCCGAGATGGATCTTGATGAGTGCTTAATGCTAACCTCCTCTATGTACCCAGTTCATAAATACCGCCGCGGGTCGGCAGATAGCACCAGAGTACAAAGAACTGGAGCCTCCGCTATCAGAGATTCAAGCTTTCGTGGTGCATGCTCCGAAGGGGGTAGACCGTCGAGCCCTCCGAGCAAGTTCGGTGGTTCTGGTTGACACGCCTGGTCTGAACAATGGCAAAAGACTCAGCGACGCTACTATCCTGAAGAGGGTCAATGCTTGGCTAGACGAGAAGTGCGTTTCTACTCGATTGAACCAAACTCTACTCACCGCCCTGGCGTTTTTAGTTGTAGTCAAGATGTTAGAATTGGCGGAATCATATTTCTCCAAGACGTCACAGTTGATCGTGCCTCAGAGTACAATGCACATTCAACCTGGCCAGTCAACTGCCTTTCGTCTCCAAAGCTGGTGCAGCGTCTTCTTCTGGTTACCGGGAAGTGGGATATCGACCAAGGACGACACCACGAATATCAACGAACAGAAGAACTTCTCAAGAAGACAAAAGAATGGAGCATGATGCTCAGTCGGGGGGCAAGACTACGAAGGTTTGAAGGGAACGCAGATTCGGCCTGGACGGCGCTCAATCAGGTTCTCGAGATGGACCCGCAGCCCATATCTCTACTACAAAACAATGTATTCAAGATAGGAAATGAGCTGAACCGAGAAAGAAAGCCAGGTTTTTTCCGAAAGCTCAAGGGTCTATTCTCACGCGTAAGCAGCAGATTTGGTCAATGGATCCTTGAGCTGACGACCGGGCCCTCTTCACAGATACGTTGATAACAATCGTCAATGGCGCCATGTTGAGCCTACTAAACATTACTACAACCCTGTTAGAAACCTGTATCGCGGACGAACGATACTTACTTCGACTCTCTTTCCCATTTTTCGGTCCATACATAGCTATACTTTCATGCCGGCGGCCTTGTAGCATTGGCGAATGCGGTCAATATGGTTCTCTCTCACTGCAGCCTCTTGAGCATGTTTACCCCTTACCTATGTGCCTGCGGTTCCTCACGTTCACTTTAGGCGAAGTACTATATGGTGCATGTCACTTTCCATAATGCCAGACTATAGGAGACCCACCCGGTTTCGTGTCGGTTTCAAATATTTGTATTTCATAAACTGGTGCCTGATAGGCTCTGATACGCCAAAGTTTAACGTTCAAACCCTGATCATTACGACCGTCGTCGGGAAGAGATACCAGCCGGATGAAAATCGTATAGAACATCGTCGGAGAAGCGGGTTTGCAATAATTGCTGAGCGGTTGGTACCTTCCAGCCACTGGCTGTAAGGACGGACAACATGTTTTGCCTCCAATGATTGCATGCAGGGCGACAAGGCTGGTACCATGGGCACTGAGATATTCGAGGACAAGAGTGTCGGTTAGTGGTCGGAAGTCAGAGGTCCCACATCGGATATTACTCACCCACTGGTGCACCGCGTAGAACATCCGGATTATGTAGTGCCCGCCATATGCATAGCGAGAGTGCGCAACGAACCAGGTCCACTGTCGCACATCGCAGGCGAGGAGGGCATCTTGTGCTTCCTTGAATGCCTTCTTCGAGGAAAAACAAAACATCTTGCCAGATTGATACTCCATACGCATGTAGACGAAATCTTTCCTCGTAACGATACGTTCGAAATCTATGGGCGCTTAGGTACGTAGCGTATGGAACTGAGGAGCGAAAGGGACCTACGATTTTTCAGAGTCTGGAAGTATCTGAGGTTGATAAAGTCTTCAGCTTCGGTCGTGGAGACGTACAAGCCTCCGCAGCGGTCGCGACTTTGAATGAAATCTAAAAAGGCCTTGTGGTAGAACGAGTAGGCATGTCCCAGCTCCCTAGAGCGTTTGGTGCTGGGCGGCACGTATAGCAAGGAAGCCAGTGCTCCAAGAGCGTGCCGTTCCTCACCTGGGTAGCTCTCCAATATGAGGCGAACTAGCCATGGCGGCGCGTCTTTTTCTCCGCTGGGACTATCCGACGAAAGCACTTTGAGACTGCGGATCGCTCGTAGCCATTTCATCGTAAGGGAGGGTTCTGGGCAAGTGCTTAGCACCGAGGTATACAGCGCATCCAATGTTTCCAGTGGCTCCGATCCTTCGACTGACAACCCTGAGGCCAGGATACGCTTGAGGCGATGGCACGGCGTCCCGAGGGAGAAGGAGTTGTTCGAGCCGGATCTAGGCGTCCCTTCGATGATTCGCATGGCCGTGTCTGCGTAAACGAACTGTCCCGAGGCATTTTTCACCAGTGTCGTCTTCTCGTGCGGGGCGGGCCATGTTTCGGGAAGTTCAAACTTTTCACGGACGACCGAAAGCTTCGTCTCGTAGAATAGGGTGATATCGGCGTCGGGGTCGTATTGCTCGCCGAGGAAAAGTTCCCGAGTCACACCTTGAGCGTCAGGGGAGGTGAAAAAATGTCGGATGGCGTTTTCGGGGCGGCTGCCGAGGAGAATACAGAAAGGAAAGGTGTTGTCCTTCGCGGCGCGAAGTAGGACAGACAGTATCTCCCTCTGATCGTCCTCCTTCGGGCGAGCCGCAGCTCGTAGGTCACCCGTGGAGTCGCAGTATTGCTCGGCTACGCACTCGTCCAAGCCATCAATCACTATGACTTTGGGTACCACCGCTCCCCCTGATCCTCCAGGACCTCGTTGCTTGATTTCGCGAAGAGGGTTTAAGATGAGTTCACTGAACTGCTCTTTCAGGTTCTTCGTGAATATGGCAGGGCGGCGATCGATCGATGAAAGGATGCGTCTTCGGACGTCGGGCAAACCTTCGTGCTCCTGAAGTTGGTAGGCCAGCGTTGCAACCAGGTGTTTCTTGGTAGTGCGTTCGTCAGAGTGGGGAGTTGGCGAGAAGCAGAAGCTGGCGGCAAGGAGGCCTTTCGTCTTGCACGTATCCGCGATGGACCCAAGTACAGCGCTCTTCCCAGTACCAGCCGGTCCCGTCACCCACAATATACCCTTCTGCTTACGACCACTGTTGTGTATCCAGCTCATAATCTCTTCCTGGACCTTGACCCGGGTATTAGGCATGCATTTGGGCGCATCGGATCGCTCGGAAGCGTCGTGTACAGACGACGACTCCATGTTCTTGACCAAGTCTGCGTAAGGGAAGTCAAGCCGAGGTCAACACCAAGTTTATCACAACAGGGAAGTACATACTTTTGATAGCACCTTTGAAAGATTCCCTTTCCGATTCGTTGCTGCCCTGTTGAGTAATGTGCCCTGAATGTTGATCAACGTTAACTCAATACATTCGATCGCTGGTCATAGACAGCAGTTGCATGAATTGAGTACTACTCACCGTAGTTGTCACCCAATACGCCATTCTCGATGTGCCCTACGCTGACGGTGCTGTGGTTCTGAATGTTGAGGCTGTTCAAATCTGCACTCAGTTCCACCACAATGTCCAAGGTCACACGTCGACGACGATCTTTCCACATAAAGTACCGGCGTCACTTACAAATGTTGGTGACGATGGGCGTGGGAGGTTCGAAGGTAAACGAGAAAATAGAGCTGCTGAAGGACGCAACCCTCTCAATCTCTCCTCCTCCCTCTGGCGTCCAATGCTCAGATAACAAGTCCGGTCGATGACCCTGATTGTGCTTGTTCGAACGGACCGAGGCGTGGCCATGGCCAGCGCTTGGCATGTTCATCTTGCTTAGGAACTCTAGATCAAGCTTGTCAGCAATTTGAACGGCGGGCGCAACCATGTTGAGTAGAGGGGGGATTCAGAAGAGAAGACAATGAATGAGCAACGACGATAAGACCGTAAAGACACAGGCGTGAGTGCCTGATGTCATATCGCACAATATGAATCACACACGCGGCAAAGGTGTGTTCGTCACACTCCTCGTTCGGCGCCTATTTTTGTGATGGTGCCAGTAAAGGACTGCCCCATGACCTATCTGACGGTTGGCCTGTCTAATCAACATCCTCCAGCCCGTTCTCCCCGACCTTCGATTGGATGGGCCCGAATTTATACGAGCCAACAACCTTCTCCCAAACCCTCCTCGTATTCACTTCCGCCCCTAACCTCGACGCCAATAAAAATGCGCCGCTCAGCTTCCTGTTCAAGCTATATGTCTCCCTCGGGGGCGGCGTCAGCCTATGCGCCAGCATAATAGGAATCTGATCTCGAATCTCCTTAGTTATTTGAGCCCACTGGCTAGTGGGGCCAAACGAGAATGGCTGCGGGGTGTCGGTGCGGAAGGGGGTGGCGAGGAGGGTCATTGAATGGACGTGTGCGTTGACCATTATCTGAAATGTCGTCAGGCGTCACATCTCGCCTGCACGTTCATTCAAGACTTACCTCGTTCTCTTTTCCAGTGAGGTATCCAAGTTTAATGCTCCACTCAACGGACGCCTCCTTGTTGCCCGAAGCAGCGGCTTGCAGGAGGCTCAACCAGCCATCCATAAATTGCTTCGAATACGTCCGCGTAGCCCCGAAGTCCACCAGCTCGATCTAAGGAACAACATGTCATGAGATCAACTGCCCTTGTGTAAGTGTTCATAGACGACACTCACCTGCCTCGTCTCTGCATTCCACAAAAAGTTTGTCCAATTGGGATCCGTTTGCATCGTCCTGAACTCAAAGAGCTCCTTCAAACACAGCTCCACAATCCCTTCCGCGATCGAGTTCCTGTCCTCCTGGCTCAGTCTTTCCCCGATCTCTCCACTGCTCACGTCGCCCACGCCCACACCTCCAACCCTTTCCATCACGAGCACCGTATCTGAACTACCCTGCCACACCCACGGGACCTTGAATCGCGGGTCCGCACCAAGGTACTCGGGCGACGCAAATTTCTGAAGGAAGGATGCTTCGCGCGTGTAGGAGCACTCATCAGCGAGTTCGGCGGACATGACTTCTATGGTACGGTCGAGGAAGAGGCCCTTTGGAAGGAGTCGTCCGGCGGTGAGCAGCATCTTGACGTAGCCGAGGTCGCTCGTTATCGAGTTGGCAATGTTGGGAAATTGCACTTTCACTGCGACTTCCAGTCCGTACTCTGGGTCTGCATGGCTTTAGTGGGTGCGTCAGGAACAAGCGAAATTTGATTACCTCCAACGCCAGGCGGAAGGTGTCTGGGTGCTAAAACAGCGCGGTGAACTTGGCCTATTGATGCGGCCGCGAAGGGTACGCGATCGAAGGACAGGAACACAGTCTCGTCAGGTTTGTCTGGGTTGCACCAGTTAGGCCCGAAGGAGGTCGAAAGGACTTTCTGGGAAAGGCATGAGCATGGGGAAAAGTGGGAATCCGCAGCAGACCGACCTCCATCTGCCAATCTGGCATGTAATGCGCGCCGTCTTGCACGCGTCTGAAGATTTCATCGAGCTCGGGTGGCAAGACGTGAGTGTCTGGCGTACCGTCAATTAGAGAGACAAGCGAACACAGACGCGGCACGAACCTTGTATGCTCATGAACTGACCCAGCTTCAGCGCTGCTCCACGCATCTGGCTCAGTTTTCCGACGAGACGCTTCACATTTGCCTCTGTCAGCATGAGCGAACTGCTAGCTACAACAAGTAAGCGATAGAAAAAAATCTAAACGAATAATAATGCGTACCTTCGTCCGTTGTTCCAGTCCCTCGACGAATAAGCTCGGCAGCTGCACCGTATGAGAGAGAGGCGGCAAGCCCTCCGTAGTGGAAAAGCCTCCCAATACGAGAAGAAGGAACCTTGGACGATTGGAGCGTTCGAAGAGGTCGTTGATTAGTGATTATTTCAGTCGTATCGTTAGTAGCAGGGATGAGCAATGGCGAGGTTTCTGTTGTAGTGTCTGTCGTTGGAGGTGAAGGTGGTGGAGTGGTAAAGGTCGATGGTGCAAGGGTAGTAGGTTCTTGAAAGGCTTCCGCTGGACTTTCGAGCGTCGGATAAGGTGGAATGGGCTCGTCCACTTTTGCTGATTCCTGAGGTACTATGGGTTCAAGGGCCATCTAAGCCCCAGAGCAATTCAGCACTTTCCATGTCGCTCTGATAACGAGACGTACCTCTTGAGGGACTTTCAATTGCATTTTGAATTGAACCTCTCCTTCCACCTCCACGACATCCGATGTCAGGTCGTTGGTTCGAATAAAACCGTTGAGCGTCCCGCTGGTCCCAGAATTCTCGCTCCCCATGTTCAAATGAAAGTTAAATGGTTTAGATACACGACTTTCTTGAGGGTTCCGATCCTCCCAACGCGTATTGAGGACCTTCCGAAACTCTTCGTCTTCGATTTCGCGTTCTCGGCGTTGCTTCACCCTTCGCAGTTCGGCTGCTACTGGTTTGGATGTGCTAGGTTCTGCACTGGCGATCGTTGAAGATGGTGGTGCCGTTGAAGCACTCGTCCTTGTTGCAGCATCTAGAACAACCTTGATAGCACCACCGGCCGCCGTATGTGATGCTTGTGCAGCTCGGTGCTTCGCAGCATGTCCGAGCACCTGGGAGAGAGAGTACAGAACGCAGAGAGCATTGTATGTGCCGGATGGTCGAGACATGAGTTTCTGACAAGTTGAGCTACGTCCTGCGGTAGATGTAGCTCCAAAATCGTCCAGTCGTCGTGGTCGGGTTGAACGCGTCGACGCCGTCATCCGGCGGCAAGGGCAAAAACGTGCGACCGTGGCGCTGTTCCGATCAGGGTCCTCGGCCGGAGGCAAAAAGGCTTCCGTTCAGCTGGGATCCAGCCTGATCCAGCACAACACCAAAACTCTGCAGGTCAAAAGATGTCGACTTAAACAAGTATTAGGCGCGAGTAAAATAGACCAGAATACTTGAATTCGCAGAAGAGAAGTCCCTTGCAATGCTTGTGCTTAATCCATGATGCCGGTTGAATGCCGTAGCGTCTAGTAAGAGCGTGAATGAATGTGTGGTACACTCGAGATATCTACTGTGTGGGGAGGAGGTAGCATATTCCTCAACTCAATGCCATTGGTTAGTAGGTCTTTCTTGTCTCATCCTTCGTTCTTGACAGACCTCGTGGATGTGGTAGAGCTCACGAGCTCGTAGTAAACTAATCTCAATGACTCCTTTCAGGTATTATAAGTGCTCCCATCCTCAGTCACCCCAAAAAATGCAGTCATATGCCTTTACCCCAAGCTATTACTCTCTGGAGGGTAAGCTGAAGACGTCCCAGAGCGCTGGCTCTGTTGAGCACTCTCACCTTCTAGGGACCTCACGACGATCGGAATAGAACTGCCTTCCCAGAAGAACCTAATTAGATCTCCAGAAGCATTTATATACCTACCTCGCTGAACAAAGACCTGGGTTTGCCCACAGAAGTGGAGGTCCGGGCAAAGTTGTTTGCGGGCGCTTATACCAAGAGCGTGAGACGATTATATCGGCACATCATCGGCATACCGGATCAACGTCAAAAATGGCTTGGCAACCAAGAGGCGCCAGATCCACCGATCCTGGCACCATTTCCCACGGGAGGTCCCCCTCCCCCCCTCCCCCAAATACGGAAATTTGCGTGCCATGTTTGCCTAAGCCGTCGTCTGCCGCGATTGGGTTCCGACGGCATTATTAACACCAATGTTGCACCCGTCCCGCGTTCAGGCTTGAAGAAACGAGATACAGGCCACCAAGTCATTAAAACGTATCTGCGTAAGGATTTCTGAAGTTGGTACGGGTATATGACAAGCTTCAGACTACTGAATTCGATTTCTCTAAGCTCCAGACCAAGTCTCTGGCTTACGGCTAAGCTTACCTTGAGCCCAGCTGAAGTCTTTCCAGGATTTACTTTCAATGGTAAAATTTGGCTAAACGCTACCTGGAACACCCATACACAGCGGTTATAGTATACTCCAACCCCTCAATGGCCTCATTGCAGAGTCACGAAGTCATAGAGTGAATGGTGCTTCAAGGTAAACACCAATCTCTATGTGCGCACCTACTGGTGCTACTTTAAGGCATTAAATGTGCTCGGCATACCATATCATAGATATTTGAGGGCTTATGTACCTTTGAACGGTTCAGAAAGCTCTGTGCAGGCTCTGTAGGGCTCATGCAGCCAAAGGCCAGATGATGATGCCGAAGGGCTGCCGAAATTCGGAAAGTTCCATGTTGCCATCATTTTTCCTCCAATCAGTATCCAGGATCGGTGGATCTGGCGCCTCTTGTTGGCAACCACCAAGACGATCTCACGAGGGGAAACCCTCCGGCTTTCAATTCAACGCTCATCATCGCTCAAGTCGTTGAGCATGGCTGCTTCCTCGGCGGTTTCGACAGCGCCGATGCCCACATCGGCGACGATGGCACACGCTTCATCAGACTCAGCTTCTTCGACTGCATCGTCAGCATCATCTTCTCATACTTATTCCTACTCAAGCTCAGGTCAAGATGCTCGCGCAACCGCGTTTCGTGGCCTAGGTGTAACGCGATATCTTGTCAAAACGTGAGCTATCTAAGGATCTCGGGGTAGCCATGGAGCTAAATCTATACACTAGCTCGGACGTGTTGGAAGACTTTCGAATAACAATTGCGCTGGAATCTTCGCCGTCAACGGTCATTTGGCACACGGTGAGCTTTTACCACGTTCGTCACGCCCATTTAACTTAAAAGAAGAATAGGAAAGATACCTTACCCCAGACCAGATTATCCTACATCTCATCCACACACCTACACGAGAAGTTCTCTGGACTGTACTTCGACCCATCAGTACTCGACGCCAAGGATGGTACATCCGACTACGAAGCCCACAATTCCCTGAAGGGATGCATATTCCTCTAAAACCCATTCCGCGTACAAGCCCATATTATGTGGAGGAAGGTTGCCTAAGCTTTCGATGTCGAACCAACGCCATACCTCTGACCCCTGCGCCGAACCTTGTGGCTCCGGCTCTGGGGCATGGTTACTCAGATAGTGCGTCTAGCACTGGAAGCAGCGTTCACTCCTACCCTCCAACACCACCTCCCATGTCCCCAATAGCTATTCCAAATTCTCTGCGCTCGGCTAGCATAGATCTGTTGGCGAACTCGCACTCCACAGTTGCTACGACTCCCCAGATCGGGGTCCCGAAGAGTCGCGACATAGTTCCACCTTCTCTCTTGATATCCGAAGCAACGGAAGGCCCCGCAATACCCCCAGAGTCGTCGTCAGCACAGCTCATTTCCCCGCTGGAGTCTACCACCGACCTTCTGTCGTCAGTCTCATTGACTGCGCTGCCCGGCGCTAAACCTTCGTTATGCCGTCTTCAAACCCCGTCTTCGGTTGCAGGAGGAAAGCGAAGAGCAGTCGTCCCACCCCCACCTCTGCAACTCCCTTCTGAAATCACTGAATTCATCCTCGCTCCCATGGAAGCATCTGCCGCCCTCTATCCCGCCCAACAACTCCCCGGAGCCAACCCGCTTCACCCCATTACTCACACGGCACCTTCCACAACTGGGAATAACGGCGCAGTCTCTGCCCTCAGCTCAATATTCAACAAAGCCCTCAGCTTGCTTAAAAATCAAACGTCCAGCGCGACGACGGGGACGTCCTTCACATTAACCCGAATCCCACCTGCACCTAAATTCTCTCACAACTCGTACGGAAGCGCACCCCCTCCTTGCAACGGTTCAACGCAGACCCTCTCCTCTACCTTATCCCCAACATCAACTTTGAAGAGGGCTGAATCTCCTACGACGCCCACAGCGGCATCGTACTCTTCACAAACGCAGCCCCCTGCACATCACCCATCGCAATACCAACCGCAGCCTCCTCATCTCAACCGTACGCAGACACAGACATCGTTTTCCTCGGCCTCCCTGCTAGCCACACCACTACCACAGCCACTGTTGACCTTCACTGATACCACCCCGTACCTTACGGTGTATTCATCGTCGGGGATCCTGGAGATCAGGGAGGATGAGCTGAGGACTGTTGGGGTGGAGAAGGCGTTCTGGATCTGTGTGGCCGTTGTCTACTGGGGCTATATGGGTGATAGGGAAGGCTGGGTTTGGGCTGGGGAGGAATGAGCGAGGCAGGAACCGCAATACCCATGATCGTGGACCAGTACATTGTGTGCGTTTGGGATTTTGAACGGACTATTTTGGGTATCTATGTGACTATTTATACATTGGGTGTTACAGTGGCCCATACGCGGGGAGTCGAAACGAGATCTGTATGGTAGGACTCGAGTAAAACTCCCGAACGGTCGAGATCTGTAGGACTCGGACAAAAACTGTACGACTGGGCACCGCCTGCCCCGCCCTGATCCCGCCCTTGCCGAGCGCTGCCGGGCCAACATGTGATTAGAATTTCCCTTCTGGGGTACGCGTTGAAGCGCACGCGTATGAGTCTGCCACAATATATCTTCTTGCCTTTCTACCACAACCTTAGTCGTGTTCCCCACCGCACTTGAGAAAGCTCTTAAGCCTTCTCCGCACCTTTCTGCGTCTGAAACTGATGCCTACATCTCACATGTGAGTACTATTCAACTAAAATACTAGTTTACAATGCTACAGTAGCAGTCCAACCCCTATGGTGATTTCTACCTTCCTGACCCCACTGGAAACCTGTATACCTAGGCCTAAGGAAAGAAAACCACGTATACATGCATATCCCTATGTATTCTATAATGTAGACTGGTTTTTGCGACCTTCCAAAGTCCTGAACACACAAGGGAAAGGTAGAGAGTTCGTGCATGTTGCGGCGCTTAAGGTCACAGCCACGCGCCCACGATTGATACAGCCACAGGCCGCGTGTTCCAAATCAGGAAGCCGGGCGGCGCGGCAGCGGTGCAAGGCGCGTGTGGGACTGGTCCTGTCGTGCAAATTGTGTAGGACTCGGTTTCTTTACCCAGTCCAACCGTACATATCTCGCCTAGACTCATACTGTTGATATCCAAAAGTATGCTGTATCACAAAGCCGAACCCGCGTATGAGTCTAGGCGAGATATGTACGGTTGGACTGGGTAAAGAAACCGAGTCCTACACAATTTGCACGACAGGACCAGTCCCACACGCGCCTTGCACCGCTGCCGCGCCGCCCGGCTTCCTGATTTGGAACACGCGGCCTGTGGCTGTATCAATCGTGGGCGCGTGGCTGTGACCTTAAGCGCCGCAACATGCACGAACTCTCTACCTTTCCCTTGTGTGTTCAGGACTTTGGAAGGTCGCAAAAACCAGTCTACATTATAGAATACATAGGGATATGCATGTATACGTGGTTTTCTTTCCTTAGGCCTAGGTATACAGGTTTCCAGTGGGGTCAGGAAGGTAGAAATCACCATAGGGGTTGGACTGCTACTGTAGCATTGTAAACTAGTATTTTAGTTGAATAGTACTCACATGTGAGATGTAGGCATCAGTTTCAGACGCAGAAAGGTGCGGAGAAGGCTTAAGAGCTTTCTCAAGTGCGGTGGGGAACACGACTAAGGTTGTGGTAGAAAGGCAAGAAGATATATTGTGGCAGACTCATACGCGTGCGCTTCAACGCGTACCCCAGAAGGGAAATTCTAATCACATGTTGGCCCGGCAGCGCTCGGCAAGGGCGGGATCAGGGCGGGGCAGGCGGTGCCCAGTCGTACAGTTTTTGTCCGAGTCCTACAGATCTCGACCGTTCGGGAGTTTTACTCGAGTCCTACCATACAGATCTCGTTTCGACTCCAACAGTATTCGCATGGTCAACTCGATCAGACGGCGCTGTGGTGGTGGTGGTGGTGGTGGTTTTAGGCCGACATGGTCCAAAGCTGAACGCCGGCCCTCGTGATCTCCAGCGGACGGGCAGCTCGCCGGATTCACGAGGCCCCCATCCCAACCGAGGGCGACTGTCCGAGGTGCCAGTTGGACGGAACCTTAGTGACTGGGCTTGGGCAAGTACCTCTCAGCGTAAAGCTGCTTTGACAGCCTCCTGGTCGTTCGCAATCACGGCAGCGATGATCTCCTCCTTCCTATCCTCCCTAATTTCTCCCTCGAAAATGTCCCCGGACTCATCAATAAATCCGAACCCCGTAGGCTCAGAGCACTCGCCCTCAGGCGCCGGGGAGGAAACCCGTCCTGCGATGCGAGAACCAGAGGCAATCCACTGGGCAGAGAACACTGTGTGTTTTGCGATCAATATTGCCTTCATTGAATCAAGAGGTCAAGCTAGTCAACCCCGCCAATGACTTACGAGCGAAGGAAGACCCAGCACACCCACCGCCCAGGGTAATTGCAGAAGATCCTGAACAACCGCCGTTGGAGAACCCGACTGTACGACTGCCATGTTCAAATCAGTTGAGAAGAACATTGAGATCAGGGCATATGTCGAAAGGTAGACTCACGCAACACTGGAGCCGTCGGTCAGCCTTACAGACGCCCATGGCGAGCCAATGCTATTGCAGCACCCGCCAGATGGAAGAGCGAGGCAGGTGAAAAATGCCCCGACACAACCCGTAGACGAGAAAGCACGGAGGTCTTTTGCGATAATGGAAGTAAGGGACGTGAGGAGGAAGGCGATTGGGAAGAGGGTTTGGAACATCATTTTTGGGAAGGTTGCTCTTTCAGGGGGGTTTGAGGGTAGGAAAGTTGATCTTCGAACCTGCTTATATTCGATGATATTGGACGGCCTTGGCCACGGATCCGTGACTAGATACAATCTTCAGTCGCGGGAAAGTGGGCGACATATGTGAGGAGTATTCTGCCATTCTGCACAAGGGACCTCCATCGAGACTCAAGAAACGCGCTCATGGCCCCATATGTAGCCGTAAGCACGTATGCACCAACCGTGATATTGACTTACCGCCATTTAGAGTCTGTAGGATCAGCACTGCAGCAAACCTAAAGGGACGAGAGCACACGGGGGTTTTGCAGGGTTTTGCTGGAAGTGATTAACGATCTGTGGGCTTCTGGGCATCGGGATGAAGAAACGCGACGTACAGGGTACCCACAAACTACGGTCATGCCGGGTTCTACCCCAGACCCTGCGTGGTCATCGGATAATTGCGTTGCCCCAAGACCACGGAATCTTGTCTCGGACGTCGACTCAAAGGAGTGTGGGCTCAGGCCTTAGGGGTGCTAAACCTTATGACACCCTTCAAGCGACAGGCTCTGCCCCATGAATACGCATCCCTAGACTTGAAGGTACATGAACTCAACCTCAACCCTGCTCAGCCGATGCTGTCAAAGTTGTGCACTATTCACGATAATCAATGCGAGCACGCTGGTGCATTAAAGTCATTCCCCGTTCCTCCGCACGCCAGTTGGTATGAAATGCATCACGGTAATGCATCGGGAATGCATCACCTTTGGCATTCGTTCTCTGGGGGGGCGCTTGCGATGCATTACTGATGCATCAGCTTTTGTGGTTGCTCTCGTGTGGCTGGTCCCGCCTGGCGCATTTTGACAGCTTCATGCCGCCGCAGTGCGCCCTAGTGACCGTTTTGACTCTGATTGGAATCGAGATCTGAGCGAAGCTGATCTTGGTCAGCGCGTTTGATTCGGATCCCGGTTCTTGGGGAGATGGTGCCTGAGCATTTCGCGTGGCCACCACGCGAGCGGTGCCTCCATGCTCAGCGGCACATCGCGCATCCTCCTCTATTCTCCTCCTCTAGCCCCCTTGATTGTAAGAAAGGACATTGAAACCGACCAAACCAGAGGCTAACCCTCCTCAGCATATCCTATCACTTCCCTGAGGGGTGAGACGCAAGGTTCAGCTTCCAAGATAGCACTCACAAGTGCATCTCTTTCCCTCGGACACCGACAATGATGCATTAAACACAGAATTTCCTTTGAGTAATGATGCGTTAGAACATGAACTCGTGCTTTGATCTGGGACATGTATTGATGCATTCAGAACATATTGTGATCACTGAATTCCCTCATTCGGCCTGTAGCGCTCGGCGCCTCGCTTGTTGATTTGGGGCATGTCCTGATGCATTCAAAACATAGCGCGACCAATTTCCCTCATTCGTACTGATGCATTCAGAACATACCGCGATCAATTTCCCTCATTCGACCTTTAGCGTTCGGGTCCGGGTTCTCCACCCACGGCGCCCCAACAGCGACTCCAGGAGACCATCAAGAGGCTTTTTATGCACTGGTCAAATCCACGAAATATCCCCTGCTCCACTGCTCATGTTTATCATGCATCAATGCGAAATCAATGCAGGCCTGGTCCTGGTCTTTTAATTATCAACCGATTCCAAGTTGCTTCCTGATTCTGAGGTTAATGCATCGCTATACTGTCAATAAATGTCGCTCCATGGTATGATGCATTAGATTCGCCCTTCTTGGTCTAATGATCGGCCCATCCCAAGTGCTTCCCGATCCCACTAATCAGTTAATACATCACTTCCTCGTCCATGACTCGGAATCATCATCCATGTTACGATGCATCAGATTATTATACTACACTATTTGTCCTACTTGCTCCGGGCGCCTAATGGGCGCCAGTATGTGCCACGGTGTATGATTACGAAGTCCTCTCGGTGCGCGGGAAAAATAGGAATGATCGCGGGGGCCAGGGCCTGTAGGGCCAGTGCATGGCCTTAGAACACACCGCAATGTGGAAAGAGGCCGTACGATGCATCAGCCCAGAGACGTGCGACCGTCTAAACGTTGATGCATCGCTTGACTTGACCCTCGCGCCATCCCGCAGCGTCTCACAGTGATGTATCACTCCAACGTCATTGGCAAGAACTCCAAGAGGTGATGCATTGCTTGACTTGTTGATAAAACCCAGGGCGCGAGGCCGCAGCGATGCATCGTCTCACAGTGATGCATCACCCCAACGTCATCAGCAAGAATTTCAAGAGGTGATGCATTGCTTGACTAGCCATTCGCGAAGTCGCCTCAGTGGGAGCATCATCTCCAAGTTCCAAATTAATGCATCGCTTGACCAACTTGAAGGCATCGTGGCGGATCTCTCTGGGCGCCGCAAGTGGCTGGGAGGACATCCAGTGTCGTATTCTATCTAGTGTCGTATTCTATCTAATACATCGTTATACTCAATCATTGGAGAGACTGTCCGCTGAGGCTTCCCATCCTTACGTGGCTCGGACCTCAGATCGCAAAGCACCTTGGCTGATTTCGTTTAATGCATTCGGCTTTGATAAACATGTGTTCTGGATACAAGGTACATACGACAGACCACAGTGGACTAAGATCGCGGTAGGCTGATGACTATCTTCGAGACCTATACCAAACATGAGTTAATGGGAGGACGTTTTCGAGATCAACATACTTTTTTGGAGCCTGAGCTGTGTTCGCATTCTCTCCTCGGCGTTTAACTCCTCGGCTTCTCATTTGCGATGCGAAAGCGATAAGTTCATCCAGCGTACGGCTAATATCCCCGACAAGAGCGTTCCAAAGATCCCTCGAATCATCCCTGTAGCATGTAGGACCGCCCGCCGCTGAGCGACCCCACCAAAGCACTAACATCATTAACGAAACAAACCCGTTGGGGCCCGATTTGCAGATCGGAGCCCATACAGTTAGATCAGAGTCGGGGGAGGTGTATCTGGGTTGGGGAAAGTCTTCGCCTGGGTTGAGCCGAAAGGACGGTTGAGATATGCACCACCACCTCACAATCGCAGCTCCTATGTCAGCCGGATCGTCAATAAAGGGCACTACTGCATGGTTACGTGCACCTTGAGATGATTTGTTCGTCCATTTACTCCATTCGATAGGGCGATCTCGGACTGGTAAAGAGCCCTACCCAAAGACCTTCAGCTTTGGGATCACCAAGAACAGTCCAGTATGACGAACCTTCAGAGACTTCCCATATCCGAGAGACAATTCAAGAGTACACCACTTCTCCACCACATCCGACCACTGTGTTCCCAAATCGACCGCCCTGAGATCATTCACTGTATTAACATACCAAAGTGGTTCGCCGTCATCCTTCCCGTCGTTAACAGGGGGCGGTCGTGACGTCTGGGGGACGTTGCTGCCAATAAGTTGCAACTTCTCTCGGGTTGTGGAAGGTTTTGCTGCACGCCCTGACCGCCTCCGACCGGCACTCTCTTCGGAATCCTGTTCAGCATCCCCCGCAGGAGTGGCCGAGCTCGAGACTGCCAAAGCATCCGGAGACACCGTTTTGGGGCCGGCGGAGCTCGTTGAAACGACAGCCGTGGCGCTAGCGTCAGGACTTGCGGCAGTCCCGCCATTGGGAGAGGGGTTCTGCGTCGAAGAGCCAGGGTCGATAGCGGGTGTAGGAGCTACGGGGTTTGGGGTCGAGGCTACAGCGGGTAGAGAAGCCACGGGATTCGGCGTCGAGCCTACAGAGGGTGGAAGAGCCACGGGGTTTGGAGTAGAAGCTACAGGGTCAACGGCTTGCGAGTGACGGTTGTGAGAGGTAGTGCCGAGATGCTGGCCATAGGTGGTCTGGGGTGGGGCAATGCCGCCGTTGGGCTGCGATCCGGCTTTGACGATGGTGTTGGTGAAGGTTTTCACAGAGTGATTGACGTTGGTGGCGTTGGGGCCACCGATAGGAGGGGGACTGTCGAGGTCGTTGCGAACATGGGTGGGAAACGGAGTAGCTGAGTGGAGAGCGCCATTTCCGACACCGGGAATGTCTGGATTGACGAACGAGGCGGCGCCGGCGACATACTGCGATTTGATACTGGGGTGGGCGGGATTCGACGTGTCGTGCAACTTTTGTTGTTTGGCGCGGGCGTTCCAAAGCGCAAGTGCCTTGTCCAGCGCTGAACCGGGGGGTTGCTCCGCTTCGAGGCGATGCCCCGCTTCCAAATCCGCGTCGAAGTCTCCAAGTCCGCCAAAATCGAAATCTGAGTCAGGACTGCCGCGATCTACGGCCGGAAGTAGATGCCCATGAGGCGCGCTTTGACTGTCGTTTGCTGAGCCATGGTCTTGGGTCTGGTGCTGAAGGAAATCTCCCGCCACTGCAGAGAACATCGTTTGACCATTCCACGTATTGGCGCACTTGTTTCCCCACACATCCTTCGAAAGAACATCAGACTCAGACGCGTAAGCGGCGTAACTGGCTCGAGGGATTTGAATGGAGGCCTCTGACTGCTGCATGTTGATGTTTTGCCAACTGAGACCGGTATTATTTAGCGACCCATCGTTCATGCAGTCAGGGAATGGGCGGAGGCCCTGAGAAGCGGTGAAGTCGAAGTTGCGTCCATAGACGTTTGGAAAGGTAGACTGGAACATCTCGAATTGAGGTGGGATGTGTGTCGAATTCGGAAAGGCGGATGTCGACGAATCGAGCGACGGAGCATGGAATCCTTCTCCCTGGTTACTAGATTGGGGGATATTGGACGCATGAGACCCAGTTGAGATGGCGGATGTCGCCGTATTGAGAGGCAAAGATTGGGTCCCATCTACACGTGTACCAGATTCGGGGATCGTCACCTTCTCGGAAGTACCAAGCTTCGCAATGGCGGCTGCTGCCGATGGAGCCGCTTGGGACGTTCCAGAGGCGGATGTTGACAACATGGGCGCAGGAGGATGGATCCCTTCGACAGTTGATTCGGGAGGTCTATCTGCGAGAGGCCCTGCTACAGCGCTGGATCTCGCCAATTCGAGAGACAGAGGCTGAACCAGTGGTACCCTAGAAGGATGAGTCGCTGTCGCTGGAAGCGGAGGGTCCGAGGTCTTCGCTAGGGAAGTTGTTGATGTGGGGCCAAGCTTAGACGTAGAGGAGGAAGCGCTGTTGGTGACACTAGTAGAGTTCTGACTCGAAATGGCACTTTTCTCGGCGGATGTTTCTGTAAAAATCGCGATAAGTAAGCCTCCGGGAAACTATTTCACTTAGCAGGAAGACGTACCTTCGGCAGGTAATGGCCTAGCATCTCGGTTCAGAGCTCGTTGAGCACAAACATCGGGGGCTAGACGTTAAGATCAGAACAATCAAACAAACATGGACGTTGAAGCCTACGTACGAAATTCATGTCGCTTCGCGAACTGCGTTAGGGCTGTAACGAATACACGTTCGTACTCATTCCAAGTGCCTGCAAATAAGGGAGTCTTGTCCTTGTCCCCGAATTGAAGGCTGGTGGTGGGGAGGCGCGTCAGTAAAGGATCAAGACATGCGAATGGAATGCTCACGTGTGAACTTTGATTTTCCCATCCGATGCAGGCTCAGGTCCAACCACCGTCACTAACGCCAAAACACCTGCCTTGCGGACAGCTGGATCAACAACTGCAGAGAGAACGCTCGGAAGGGAGGTAAGAAATCTGTGTTTGAATTCAATTAACTTAGCGCGCAGCCTCGTGTCAGAAAACAAGGTCATACCGATGGTAAGTCTCCGGTTCCCCCTCTTCGCTCTCCTCCTCCTCTTCGGCATCATCTGCTATCCGCTCCTCGACCGCCTGGATCTCCTCTTCAGTCGCTTTCGAGTACAAGTCCTTACAAACCGAGTGCCATCTCGACACTTTCTTGCTTTTCTCGATTCCGTCTTCCTCGCATCGCTTATCTAGAGCAGCGGACACCTTCTCTGGGTACAGTTTAGCAAATGTTTCGTACGCCTTCAGTCCTCGGGTTCGTGGAGTATATATGTCCTTTAGGAGCTTCGGCGAGACTGATACAGTATTGTTCCTGCTCCTAGGATTAAATTGCCATCGGAACCACTCCTTGAGTCGCTGGATTAAGGACGTTCCGTGATCAGTACCACCATCCCAGCTACTGAAGCAGGGCATGACTCGCCTTCTGAAGCTTGGCCAAACCTTGTGAGTACGCTTCCATCTCCTCCTGAGTCAGTTGACCTAGTGATTTATTGGGATACATCTCGTCGATGAGCGGGAACATGGTCAAGTAGCTGGCAAAAATCTTGAGCCAGAACTGCTTGTATCTCTTCTTCACACGACACTCCGCGTATTCGGGTAGGAAGGATTCACAGTATGTGCGTCGTATGTCCGAAAGCCAGCTGGGGGGCGCCATGTCGATCTACCAGAGGGTTTGTAAGATAACGCAGCGTTCGCAGGGGGTAATCAGGTGGTACAAGAAAGCAATGCATCGGGTGTTATAAGTTTCCCCACCTTTCTAATGCATTATACTTTTCAGAAGATCAAAGCTCTGCGCTGAACCTATCTATCAGTACTGTGTAACGCAATATCGAGATCGGTCGCTCCTTTCAGGGCAAGCAGGCGAGTGAACTCCGTTTTCATCTGAACTTGAACTCGAGTAAATAGGCGCCAAACAGGTCGGTTGCCATATATAAACCTCCCAACTCACACTAGACTCCATATCGCCTCTTCTTCTCTGTTTTCTCAACCGTCCTCACCCTCGAATATCAACACTTTTGATCCAATGGCTAAAGAGTCCGCTGCGGAGCGTATTGCGACTCTCAGTCGCGCTACGTCCCCCGCGATGATCCAGCTCCTCGGCAATTTGATCAAGGCTATTGATGATCGTACGCGTTCCTCTCCCTCTCCCTGTCACCATTGCTTACCATTCAGCTATAGGCCATCTCACTCTCGATGACTATCTGCAAGTCGGAACTGGTGATTTGAGTATGGAGACGTCATATTCCGATTTTTATTTTCTAACGAAGTCTAGCTCCTGTTTGTTGTGACATGTGCAACGGCACGGGTATTGTCATGGTCCCCACCGTTGCGAGCGACGATGAAGACGACGGCGTTACCACTAACGTTCCGCCTGCTACATCCAGTGAGTGGTATCACCCCTATATCGGCGCAGCCCTTCCGTTGCATCCACTGACATGGGCCTTAGACACCCCTGCGCCGAGCAACGCCACCGTCGCTCCTCCTGCTCCAGGAGTGACGCCTCCCACCGCTCCGACTGCTTCGAGCTCTCAAGATGCGCAGGCCGCACCTGCCCCCACTGTCGTTATTCCTCCAGCCACTTACCCAATCCCGGGATTCCAATCTCTAGGCCCGAACGTTGCTCCTCCAGCCCCCGAGTCCGCCGTTTACACTGGTGAAGGTCGTAAGTCAGATTCGGAAACTAACCCCTGTATGGAACTGATCATTTGTTCAGCGGATTGTTTCTTCACCGTCACCCGCGGAATCAGACTCGGCGTCTTTGGAGGATGGTAAGTAACTTTCTAGTAGCTCCCTTCATTGCGTTTGACAGCCGGCCAGGATGGATACCTCTCCCTACGTCACCGGAGTCCCTGCGGCTAGTTACAGCCGCCACCGCACGCTCCAGTCTGCCTATGAGGCTTACGTCAAGGCCCATGGTCGGGGCATTGTCAGGTATGCGTAGACGAGACTAGGTACCCTCCATCACCTCTCTCTTCCTCTCCCAATGTCTCTTAATCCCCTTCTTGTCTGAGGTGATGGTGTCGCCTGTTTTTGAACTCTGTTGCGCTCTCTCTTGTAGCATTCTGATCGAATTATGCTCCTTATACCCTGTACACGTATGTCTGTGAAGCCTCGAGTCGTTCCCTCGGACAATAAATGCATGTGTCGATTGCTAGCTGTCAAGTCCAGGGACCAGAAAGTGCCATCCGTTAGCCTGGGATGTTAAGAAGTCAGGCAGTCGATAGGGTGAGCTTCTTTTAGTCAATTAGGTGGACACATGGTCCATGGGGCATGGCCTAAAGCCTCAGACTCCCCGTAGAGATGCCAGTTGAGAATCGCCAAGTTCAACTCATGCACGCCCATTGCTGAAGCGGGACTTAGACATGGATCTTTAAGCCACGCACATACGAATAGGTATGTATTGATGCTGACAGAGCGCAAAGAGCCTAGTTAGTGGAAATAGGGGATAGCAACCTCCGGGAGGCCCCAAAGTCGAGCCCAGGACGAGCCACAGCTAAGCCAAGTTGCCGCTCGGCATTTGCCGAAGTGGGACTCGGGCGCAATTCCTGACAAGTTCTGAGCGTCCTACAGATGCGAAAGAGGTGTATACAGGGGTAATAGCGTATTTATTGGTCCATAAGAGCATGAATATAAGTGATTTAACAGCATATCGGACTCGAGGGCGGCCTAAACAATGAGCTACGGCCAAGGGTCCACACTCGGCAAATGCCGAAGCTGGACTTGTCGAAATCAAACAGTGCCCCCGAAACACAAAACATGACTCTGGTACTGCGGGAGTCGGTAGCATGGAGTGAAATTATATGCTACAGGTAAGTACACTCTTAGACAACTATTCTATGTAGTTTATTATGCTACAGCCCTTATGTGGAGGAACATTTATGGTCTTCTTATGCGCATGTCAACCATCGAGATGTTCGCGCGGGATTCACTGGCCTCACGGCAATTCAGACCCTTGATCAGATAGAAAATGCCAGCCAGAGGTCGAATTCTCTCAGAGAGATAGTAGAAACTCCTCTCTATGCGGTGTAAGTGGGAAGAGACACAACTCGATATGTTTGGCAAAACAAAACATATAAGCTTCCCCAAGGGTTCAGATTTGAGTTTGGAGGCTTGATAAATAGCTCAATGTGTCCATTCACTGATTCTCTGCATTTCAAAAGGGTAATATAGGCCTCTGATGTGTCTTCGCTGACACACTATGCCCAAGCCTTGGATTGGATTGAAGTTTCAACTTAGAAACTCGGTTGGAACCAGTGGTTTTCTATACCACCAAAAATAAATACTCGACGTGCATGCAAGTTGTAAGATCGGATGAGAGATATTTTATATGACCTAGTATCTGAGCTCAGAATGCTTATCGGTACACACATGCGTTCAATATCTCTATATCTATGTCGCTTTCACAGTTAGCGCACAAGTAATAGCATTGCCATTGGGCAGCCCTTTCCCTCACTAGCGAAAGATCACGAAGTTCTGATGATTGGGTGCCAGATCCCATCTTCGATCGTCCAAATTGCAACTACTTCTTTCCTGTTTGCCGGGTTTGAACGCCACAAAGAAGACGCATACGGATATGGCCTTAAAAAGTCGCGTCTATATACCTCTGGCCTCAGACCCAGGCGCATCCCTTTGACCTCGGCAAGCGGTCGTACTCATCGTTCTCGCATGACTACCTTTAGCGACCGGCACCTTATGCCCTCCATCACTACAATGCCCACCGTCTACCCCGGCTGGAATCGCCCTCAGCTCTGCGACCTGCGCGTTGGCGCCATCGAGTACATCGAGGTCCTCATCACCGATGCAGACGTTCACGCCTTCTGGCTCGCCTACCTCACACGGTGGTTCATCAACTACCCTTTGTATTTCCGGGTCGACTCAACTCCTGAATATCGCGCAAGGAAGGTTCGGTTGAAAGTCGCTGTAAGTCAATCGTACAAAGCTTGGCCTTTCTACTAACTACCCTGCTAGGAAATCCGCTCCGCTGTCCGTCGTTTTGCTACGAGAGCAAACTCCGGCGGTGTTACACGACCAAGGACGATTGTCATGTATAATCGCACCATTGAAAACCTCAGGTTCGAACTCCAATGCGAGTTGCAGACTCTCAGTGACCTTTCCGCCTACCTTGATCGCGCCATTCCTATTTCCCCTCGGTCTATGATTGAAATCATGTATAACTGAGCTGCTTGTACCCTGTTCCTTCTAATTTACGTGCCGTTGTGCTTTTCGCTTTCATACATAAGTCCCCGCGTCCCCCTGGTCTCCTCCATATCCCAGAAGTTCAGACATTGAGTCGTCGTGTCCCACACTCGATCTCGGCGGGCCTTTCTAGAAAATTACGGGCTTGTGCCTGCTTCCTTCGCTCCGTGGTACTCGCTGGAGATTTTGGAGGCCGCAGAGAGTTAGTTTTGAAATTCCAGCGGGTGCGCGTGCTGAGTCGTTGACATCCAGTTGAAGTGCCGGATTTGGAGGGAAGCAAGATCGAGATGGGGCTTCTTGATGTGTCTGCTTCTGGTACTTGGAGCTCGGTGATACATTATGAAACAACGGAGAAGGGCTCAGCCGCAGCCCTACTCGCCACGTCCGAGAGCCGAGAATCCCGTACCCTAGCGGTTATTTGTGATATCCATGCATTAATCTTGAGGGTTATTACCGTGTTCCAAAATCGGAATACCGTCTCAACTGATCTGTGGACCTAAGAGAAGCATGGAGGCGGATAGACAGGTTTCCTCCTAGTTGCAGAGGTACCTCTGCTTCTGTAAATCCGTTTTCAAGCATCTCGTCTCAGAAAAGGGGTGAGTAGGCGATTGCAGCATATATAATGCCCTGGACGCACCGAGCACTCCCAGAACTCGCACACCGAGAGTCATTCACCTCTTTATTAGCCCATAACATCATGTCGCAATACTCTTACTGGGTATGTCGCTCCTCCCTCGCCTTCTTCATCCCCGAGCACACCTAACCTTAATTAGGATGACGACAGCGACGAAGAGAGTCCCTACCCTGCATTCAACCTGCAGAAGGAAGCGTTCCTGAAGCGGAAGATCAAGCTCTATGCTGCCGAGCTTGACGCAGGGCGCGGGGAGGAGTTTCTCAAGCCATTTGTTCAAGAATGGGTCTTGAAGCGTTGGAGGCCCTCAGGTGAGGGCGCGACTAGCGACGAAAAATATCAGCAGAAGATCGACGCCGAAATGGAGGTACGTACACGTCTATTTACAGTTGACTCCCCGTTTGCTGACAGGCGCTTAAAGAGAGTTCGCTTCGAAATGAACAGGCGCGCTAACAAGATCATCAAGAAGAAGAGGGAGGAAGAGGCGGTTGAGACTGCAATCAAGTTCTGTGAAGCGTACAAGGAGTGGCTCAGGATGCATGACTCTTTCTCGTGCACTACTCCATCGTGCATGATTTGCTCGCAGAAGGATGATCTATTTGGTAGTCGCTATCTCTGAGTCTGAACTACTATCTTATCATTGATGTCGCCCAAGTTCCCATGTACGGTCCGTAAGCGTACGTAGCAAAAAGTTCCGCCCAGATTTCAACACAGATAGCTCTTTTGCAATGTCCACCATCCTCCGCGCTGTCCACAACTGATTTTGGAAGGCTATCGCCCCTACCGGATTCACTTCAGAGGCGCTCAACCCTGCTGGATCAATTGCGATCTTCGAAAGGCGCTCAAAACGGTCCTCCAGCCTCGTGTACTCCTCCCAAGCCTTCTCGATCAGGATGTGGTCCGGGGTTGCATGGATTGCCGCACTTCTTGAACCTAAAGAAAGGATATATTGGTGCGTCATGTATCCATGGAGTGCAGCTGACACCCGTGGCCAGGATTCAGCGAAGTCGGGAAGGGAGGTAACCGGATCAGGGTATGGTGGCAGGTTGATCATGGCTTCGAAGTCGTGCACCTCGACATCAACAGTGTCAAGCCCCAACGTGTCGTGCCCCTCCGCGAAGAGTTTGAACGTATAATGGTATTCTGGGCTGTGTAACTCCGCATCGGCAAGTGCCTCGATGTGTTGGGGAGGCACCGGCGGCTTCTTCCTTTTGAGGTAGGCCCTTCGATTCTCTTCACGGCGACGTTCTGATGCTCTGGGATCCTAATGTATCACTACAGATTGACTTCTCCGATTGAATTCTAGGCTTACCCAGGTTCCAGTGCTCGTGCAGCACGCTGAGCCTTCTTAGCAGCTGTCCTCGCCTCAAGGGTGAGATAGAGGGCCCGTCTACCCATTGCTACTCGCTACTCATGAGCCCTATAGTCAACCGATATAAATAATCCCCCGCCAATCTCCAATTACCCACTAAATCGAATTACACACTCTCGCGGCTCTCATTATGTCGAAACCCGCGAAGAAGAGAAAGCTGAAGATCACTACGTCCACTCCCTTAGCGACCCTTCGGCCAGAGCCCGCCAGTCCCTCAACAGCATCACAGAATGTGGAAATTACCAACTTCAAGCGGCTATCCTCCGGCTCTCTCAAGATCGTCTCGAACAAAATGCACGTCCTTGACGATATTGATGAGCTTCCGCGGCCTGTTGCTACGGTTCGCCGGACAGCGGAGGAAATACTGAAATCATGGGAGGAAGACGCAGGATGGGACAAGAACTATTATGACAGCTTCATCGAGCAAGAAGAGCCGCCGCCGTGCACCGAGAACTCCAACGCGCGGAATCGGCCAAAAGGGAAAGGGGTGAGTCAGATCCACGCGATTTATTGCGGCGCGGGCTCTAAGATATTGCAGGATGCGGCCATTCACCAGTGGACAAAGGAAATAGACGAATACCTTCGCATTCTTCTGACGCTGGAAGGGCGAGGGAAGAACCCACCAGAGACCTGTCCCCGCTGTCCAGGGATGTCCCGAAAGGCCCAGTACAGGTGTACCGCTTGTGACAACCTCGGACTGCTATGTGGGGAGTGTATTCGGGGTGCCCATGAGCATCTTCCATTACATCGAATTGAGGTGCGTGAGCCACATGTATACCGCCCACTGTTTCTAATTTACCAGCAGTCCTGGAACGGTAACTACTTCACAAGATCATCGTTAAAATCGTTAGGGGTGCGAATACAACTTGGTCATCCCCCAGGAGAGATATGTCCTCTCCCTGATGTGTCGTGGGGTGATGATTTCGTGATCATTGACTGTGACGCCGTTCATCTCGTTGGGCTAAGCTATTGCCGTTGTGGAGCTACGGCGAAGTCGCAAGTTGAACAACTACTGGAACGGCGACTCTACCCAGCTACGACAGAGAACCCTAAGTCTGCGGCGACCTTTCGAGTTCTAGAAGTCTTTGAGATTCTCCAATATGAGTCGAAGGTATCACCATTCGAGCTCTGGAAGGCACTCTCGCGACTCACCGACAACACGGGCTTGAGCCCCGCGAAGGTACTTCATTTATCAATGCTTCGCAGGAAAAACTATGTTGGGATAACAACTCATTATTATTTTATGACAGGACCGATATCCAAGCTTCCTACGCATGGTCCACGAATGGCGGCATTTGAAGCTCCTGAAGAGGCATGCACGTGGGCACGATCCTGTACGCAACGCCGCGGCGACCAAGCCTGGTGAATGTGCCGTTCTCTGTCCGGCGTGCCCTTACCCCAATATCAACATGCCGGATGACTGGGAAAATGAGAGTGAAGCGCTCAGGTGCGAGGGCCTTTTCTTCCTTTGGGACTTCCTTGTGTTGATAAACGACTGTTTCACAGGTATATCCATGCTTTGAACATAGCTCTCGACGCGTGTTTCCGTTTGCGGAGAAAGGACGTCTCGAGTGATGAAGCGGACCCAGGGTTAAGCGAAGGATTCGCCTACTACGTGGAAAATAAGAAGTTTAATACGTATCTCGAAGAACACGCGGATGAGGTCGAGCCGAAGAGCGACTGTTCGCGTCACGACGCTGTCAATCTCGCGGATGTAACTCCTGGGCAAGGGTATGCTTCCTCTGGTGCTGCGACTGTGGAGTGTGCGCGACATAACATGAAGCGACCCAACGCTGTGTGTGATCTCCAGAAAGGAGAACGGTATGTCTTCGAGCCTTCAAATTGGTGACATTGAACGTTGATCATGATATTAGGTACTGTAACATGGACTACATACTGCATTGGGGCCTGATGCTCTTCGGCCTGACCCTGTTACGAACTTTCATTATTTCTTACGACATAGCCTGTCAATGGTCGAAGTATCTGCTCGCCCGGCTTGTACTCATGGACGAGAAGAGTGAATCCCCGCTACTCAAGGCGGATACGCAAATTCGCTTCGTCGTCCCGAAATTTCACCTTCCAGCGCATATCCCGTCATGCCAAACGAAGTATGCCTTCATGTTCACTCCAGGAGCGGGACTTGGCGACGGAGAAGCACCAGAGCGTGGCTGGGGAGACCTAAACCCGCTGGCAACGAGTACACGTGAGATGGGGCCGGGAACGCGTCGCGACACCCTCGATTACAATTTTGGCGATTACAATTGGCGGAAGGTCATTGATCTTGGTGCGTTTACCTTCTTTACGAACCAGGGAGTCATTCGTCGCAGACTAACACTCAATCAAGGCAACTCACTAATGAAGAAAATGGATAACGCCGTCTCCAAAGTGGCGGAGCACACAATTGCACACCAGGAATTGGAGGCGACTCTGGATACGGAGAAGCTCGCGGCATGGAGGAAGGCGGCTGAGAGCTGGGAAGCAGATCCATCGAAGCCCAACCCTTTCGAGACGCTTGTCATCGCCCCTAAACAGGACGCAACTCGCAAAGCGCTCGCTGCCGCGGAAGCTATCCAAATTGCACAGGGAAAGGACTTCTCGCTCAGCCCTGACGTCTCACCGAGCGTACTGATAATGCGAGGTATCGACCTCGAGGCAGACCAGTATGTGAGCATATGTTTTCCAACATCTATCTACTGACATTCTGCTACAAAGGCGTGCCCTGAAGGCGGAGATGAAACAAGTCTGGAGCCACTCTCGAGACCGCGAGTTGACTCGCGTCCAACTCCGTTCGAACACTTTGCTTAGGAAGATTGATGCATGGTACCAATAGTGCCTTACAGGCTCGGGCTCAAAGCCGCGAGCCGGGCCTAGCCGGGCCCTTACAGGCCAAGCCGAGCCGGGCCTTACTCGATTTGGCAGTAGGGCCGGGCTGGGCTCAAGGCCGGGCCCAGACCAAAAAGCCGGGGCTTAGGCCTTGAGTAGATGTAATATATTATATGACCTTATGGTGCAGTGGTTGTGACCGTGAAAATGTCTCCGTGAGGCTCACGGTTCAATTCCTGACTGTTGCAAAGCATTATTTTGAACATAGAAAGTATTTCTGACTACCCCACTAATAGTACTATACATTCAATACAAAAAATTACTGACCTTGACCGAAATTCATTAGAAAGAAATTGTATACAAAAGCCGCGGCCTAAGCCGTGAGCCGAGCCGGGCCCGACCAATTTGGGGGCTCAAGGCTTGGCCCAGGATTTTGGTGGGCCTTGGCCGCCCAAAGCCGGGCCTTAGCCGCGGCTTTTGGGCCGGGCCTGGGCCTGTAAGGCACTAGGTACCAAATACTTCAACTCTACATACCCGCTACGGTGGCGCTAAGGCAACAAGCGGCGGGAACAAGCATCCGCCCCTACGATCTCCCCCTCTGGCTTCCATCTCAAGTTGGCTCTAAGGCCCCTCTCGATCGACGATTGGCCGAAATCGAGTACGAACTCCGATCATCGCAGGCGCAGGAGGCCCTAACGACTTTGCGGCGCTTTCTCCAGCGGCGGACCACTGTTTGGGACCTTAAGGATCGGCACATCCGCGGACAAGGCCCGAACACGAAGGCACTTACCCTTTTGGACGGTATCCAAGAACGAATCAATTCGGCGAGGGACGAATATCGGCAGACACGCACCGCGCTTCTCGCTCTCGCAACATTCTTGGGAAAGCAAGGTCTCGACAGGATCTTCCTTCCGTTGGAGGACAGCGACATACGGTCTATGGCGCGCATTGAATGGGACGAGAACAGCAAAACAACGAATGAGACAAATCGGACGCTCTCTTGGATCTGGCGACACTCCGGCGCTGCGATGGACAATCGGACAGATTGGGAGGAGGAAAGTAGGTAATCTGTCCCACTTCTCGGCCCATCTACTTACGCTATCCCAGCCATTAAGGTGGAGTGGGCTAAATCGCGAGCCCGTGCTTGTCGGTTCAAGGAAGAAATTAACATTGTCAAGGAGGAAATGAATCGCACACGCAGATTTCTTTCTTGGAGGGAGAAGCTATGGCTCGAGCATGGGTCCGCAAGGCAGCTACACGCGAAGACCAATGGGCTTTCCGATATCCCACCCGAGTACAGCGAAGGGCTACAAGCGTATTCCATGCGTCAGGCGGCCATATGCAGCGGACTACGTCGGCGGTTTGAACATACTTGGGAGTCGGTCAGTCGGGGAATCGAGACGGCATGGAAGGAAATAGAGAATCCGGAGCTCTACTACAAGAGGCGAGAGCAGGAGAGGCTGGCGTCAGAAGCTGAGCCTTCTACAAACCTTGAGGGAGGCTCCAATGGTCCAGACCCTGATGCTATGGTTCTGTAGTTACTTATGGTGGTCTACCACGATCCTTAATGCAACGATTATGGTCTGATACCGCGTGCACATCTACGAAGCATCTGAATGTGAGTTGAATGTGATGCATGACTTCATGCATCACTTTATCGGGTATTTGGAGAGCATGAATATGATGTATTACGAAAATCAAACAAAGGGCGAACAGTTAAGCGCCCGCCTTGCAAATGCGATACAGCTTTACAGCACGTTCTGTTCGGACGAGAACTTCCGGTGCCCGTAACCCGTGTCTCCTCGGCGGCTCCATACGGTTTGGCTTCTTTCTCGCCGACCTTGACGTACTTGCAGTGCTCGGGGCTGGGGGGATGGCTGCTGGGAGGACTGGTGGGAGTTTTGCGGCAGTGCTTAGGTAGGGTGGTGGTTGAAGAGCTGGGGAGTCGAAGCCGCAGCGGAGGGCTGATTGAAGGGCTGGTGGGAGTGCGTCAGAAATGAGGTCTCTAAGGAAATAAATAAGTTTTGAGGCGAGCAGTGAATTTGAACATAAGCTTACAACACACGTCGAATGTCACCCGTAGTGATATCGGCTCCCTCCCAAGCCGGTGCAGTGTCGTCGATCTCGATTGTGTTCGGAAAAATCCAGTCACTTCGATCCTCCTCTTCCTCCTCGTCGCTTTCGTCTTCTTCCGCACTGTTATACTCGCCCCGCTCACGCCTTGCTTCCCTCTCTTGTCGTTCCTTCTCCTCCCGCCTCTCACTTTTCTCATCTTCCTCCTTCAACCATTTCAAGTACGCCTCCGAGCTCGTCCATACCTTCACAGGTTTCCCCCAGCAGTCGTCAATTTCGTAGTAACCTGGGTCTTGTCGCGCCGTCAATTTGCGACGAGAAGGCATGGAGGTTTGAAGAAAGGGGTTCTGAAAGGGTGATGCGGTCGCCTGCGTTTGTTAGGCTGGTCTCTAATGCATTGCAATTGAGAGCGCTAGAATATAATGCATTAGAGCTGGGAGGCGAAAGCGGAAATCAGTGACTGCGGGGCTCGTAATGCATCAGTCCTCGAACCTTTGCACAAATGGTAATGCATTAAGCCTGGTGAATGCCTCAATTAATGCATTGATAGCTGGAGATCTGTCCTGGAAGAAGCGAGAAGCGAGCGGCGACTGCGGGACCCGTAATGCATCAGTGTTCAAACCTGTGAGGAGAAAGTAATACATTAGATTTGAAATAAAGAAACAGCGCTTAATGCATTGAAAGTGCGAGAGCCGCTCCTGAGAGAGCGGGAAGCGAACAAGCTCGGTGACCGGCCTACGTCGATGGCCATTGCCCAGTAATGCATCACCCAGGCTTGATGCGTTGGATTAATGCATTGAAAGCTCAAGGTGCGACCGCACGCCTGGACTAGCAATGCATCACCATGGATTGATGCATCAAGACCTGAGAAATACCTGCATGGAAAATAATGCATCGCGATTGAAGCTGCAAGAAGCCATTTTCAGTGCTCAGCTAGGACAGACGAGTTACACAGCGACTCATTAGGCATGGATGCTGATTTTCTTGGCCGTATCTTTTTAATCGTTGAAGGTGACATACCAATTTCCCTTGTGGCGTGGAGCAGGGACTTGAAAAGAGAAACCCCGTCAGTTGAAGGTCGCCAAAGTACGCGGCTGGGTCACTAGCAGCCCCTGTCCCATATCAGCGGTGATAGGACCGTTAATCCGCTTCTTTTTGACCTGGCAGATTCTGCCAAGGCACGAAGTATCGAAGCAGATCAACAAGATCTGGACGCCCATCCCAAAATGGTGGGTAGAGGCGGGAGTGATGGCGGCGGACCTGGGCGCAGGAGCCAGAATGTCTGATGCATCATTCTGACGACGATGCATCGAGCCCCGTTTTGGTGGGCACGGCCACAGGTAAGGCTAATGCATGACAGGCGATGGTATTGCAGGGACGATGATTATCGCCGTTAATGCACCTCGCGGCATACATTGACGATCGATATATAATGCACAACTGGGGCAGATACAGGTGCCCTGCTCCCAAGATTTCGGGGGTTTCGATTTTTCATGACAAGTAGAAAAATGGTATTAAGCGCCCGTGAAATTTAACACATAAGTCTCACAATCCGTACATGTTATTGAATCACTACACGTTTACCAGTTCTAGGCCAAACTCCTCAAGCTATCTAGTGAAACCTTCTTCTCTCCGGTGAAGGCAGCAAGGACGGCTTCTTTGTTCTTCTCGGCGATCTTGCCCTGGAAGGCGACCGTCCCGGACTCGTCGGTGTAACCGAAACCATCTGGCGTGGCACAATCCTCAGGACCAGCCTCTGCCGCCGCAATGCGAGAGCCGTCTCCGTTCCATCGCCCAGAAAATACTGCAGAAATCATTGGTCAGTATGTGGTACGAACAGTATGGACCCATGCCACGAATTGTAGATCTCACAAGCAAAGCTACCTGCGACGCAACCCGGACCCGTAAGGAACGTCGCGGGGGCAGTGTTCAAGCAGTTCTCAGCGCCAAAGCCGACGAGGATACTGCATACTCGGGAGTAAGTAAAAAGAAGAGTCGACGTTGGCGCCCAGCACTTACGACAAGCCACTCTCATCTGTGAGCCTCTCTGAGGCAAAGGGAGTTCCGGTGGAGCAGCATCTGCCTTTTGGCAGGCTGGAGCAGATAAGGAAGCTGCCCGCGCAGTTATTCGCCAAGAAGAACCGCAGGTCTCGTGCAACGGTCATTTCGACAGCTGATAGCAGTGACACTGCGAGAGAGATTATTGAGAGGTTCTTCAGAGGTAGCATGGTTAGTTCGTCCTCAACCTTATTTGCCTTGTTTTATACCTCGCTCGCATCCCCGACGGCCCCGAACTTGGTACACACAAGGCGCGCTTCTTCAAACTCTACTCCTTGTGGTTAAGCTTAGAGGTGGAAGGTCCTACGAGGGGTAAAGCGCGGGCGGTAACAGTTAGGATGGAGTTGAAGAAGTGGCACCTCTAAGACCATGCCGTAGGAAGGGCTCGTCGGAGCGCGCCGAGGGCCAACATCGGCAAGCTAAGCAGGTTTAACGGGTTAAAATGGTCAGATCAATGACTATACTGGAGCTTCATCTCAGCGCTCCGTCGACCTGCAGTGCCAGTGGAAGCTCCAGTCTGGAAAGCACCAGCATCAACTTACAAACCAATGTGCCGACCTTGGAAGTTACACACACACACACACTATTTCCCCTACTCCAAAATAGATCATGCCAATGCAACCTCCTCTTGAGCACTGCAACAAGCGTGCTATGAAATCAGCGCCTTGTCGCCTCCACTTGCCAGTGTAAGCGCCCATGTGCGTGTGACTTTCTCACATAAGCAGGGGTCCGAGGGCGGCCGTCGTGTTCGCTGTCCAAAAATTTGTGTTACAGCTGTCTCTCGTTCAACTCTAAGACTCTAAACAATGGCCTCTCAAGTTATGAACGCAACGCTCCGCCTCTCCCAGCGAGCCACGTCGCGCAAAATCTCGCATGTCCTCAGCGGAAACACCCGCTCACTTTCGTCGACGTCGAGCTCTGCTGCACGAGCATGCGCCACCCGCAACGCTGCCTTCGCCACCGCGTTCTCCAGCAGCACCAAAGCCTGCGGTATCCGAGCATTCTCGAGCAATAGCATGGACGACGTTCCTGACGCGCTTGTTTCTGGGGAACGGAGGTCGTTTGACCAGAGAGAGCCCCGAGAGTACAGAGAAAGAGGCAACCGGAGGAATGGCCTGGCGAAGGTCCCGGGCACCCCCAGCAAGACTTTCTATGTTGCAGGACTGCCCTTCTTTACCACGGAGGAGGATTTGCGGGATATGTTCGCTGAGAGTGGAAACGTTGAATTCGTTAAGGTTACCAGTACGTCGTTATGCTTCTTTTCTTTGTTGGTATTTTGTGAATTGACGCGTTACTAGTCCCGAGTAACGGCGCTCGCAGCAGCAAACCTTTCGCTCATGTTACAATGAGCTCTCTTGATGAGGCTGTTGCCATCGTGGAATCCGCGAAGGAAGAGCCTTTCGAGATCGAGGGTCGCCGAATCGTCGTCGACTGGGCCCACAGGACTGGCTTCCCTCCCTCCAATCTTGTCTACTTTTCGAACTTCAACGATACCGATATGACTACACTCCGGCAGTTCCTTGGCCCTCTTGCCAGGAGTGTTAACAACGCCTGGTTCAGTGAGTGATGCCCTAGCCAGATCTGAACTTGACTGACATGCGCTGCCTTTTCCTATCGCAGACAGAGACAAGGCGACTAATACTTTCAGAACTTCGGGCCTTATTGTGTGCCGTTCTGTGGAGGATGCTCAAAAGATGATCGATGCCTTGGATGGGAAGGCAGGCCCAGACGGATCGCCCGTCATGTTCCGCTTCGGAAAGCACCTGCCAGGCAAGGGGCCATCCCAGTCCGAAAACGTGGATAGTCCTGTTTCTGGTCCATACTAGAGTCTTGACAGACTGAGGTCCATCTAGCATCATGCTGGTGCTGCCCCCCCACTCACCATTACTATATCTATCGATGTGTTAATTCAACTTTGGTCAATACATAGGCCTCACCTCCTACGACTTATATTCCTCGTTTCGTCCGTTCTTGTTGAAGCCTCTAGCCGAGTCTACGAGAGAGTAGCAAAGTATGTATGCATTATCCAATGTCCAAGAGTCTCACGAATTCAAGCTGATGTCCGTTACTTGTAGAAGAGTAAAATCCAAGAAGTGACAGTAGGTGGACTTCAAACAGGAACGGTTCCTTTCACCTTGAAGTCCCTGCTGCTCTGCCCGACACTAAGCCCAACAGTCCCTCCTCCCGCATTCGCCTTCCTCCATCCCTGTGAAGCGACATCCCAGATACTTAAATCGTACCTTGAAAGCGGGATTGTGATGCGCCTGCTCTGGCCAGGTCGCAGCTCGATGTTTGTGAAGCCCTTCAAGACGGAGGGTGGGGCGTTGGCAGAAGTGGGCAAATGAAGGTAAACTTGTGGAATCTACGCCAATATTGATGTAAGAAAAATTCGTGGGCTCGAGAGGGAGCATGCACTTACATCTCCGCCGAGCACTCCACCCGTGTTAGTCACAGTGAAGCTCACATCATAAGCAGGAGTATGGAGCCTAGAAAACAACATTTAGCTTTACTATCGATCGTCGGGTGGGTAAAATCGGCGTACCAAGGTGACCTCGAGATACCGGGTGTTTGAGGCGTTGCTTTTCCTCGTTCCCAGGCCTGAATCAAGTCTTTATCGAACCCTCCGGCCTGGATCTTGCTGATAGATAGTCCACTGTAGTTGAATGTGGTATAGCTAAGGCCGTAACCAAACTCGTATCGCGGGGAAACCTTCCTCTAGATATCGAAACAAATTTCAGAAATAGTGGCTGGAGGCAGGGGAGTTGACTTACAGCATCAAAGGACCTATAATCAATCTGCAAGCCCTCGGTATAGTCGATCCTGAGGATATCCAGCTGGCCTTCGTTGCCCCTTACGACGTCGGGGACCCCGTAATCTTCCACCTTCTTCGCTATGGTATAAGGCAGCTTCCCACTCGGATTCCACTCGCCATAAAGCACGTCCGCAATCGCGTTCCCAGCCTCATTCCCCTGAAGCCCCGCCCAGACCACCGCCGTCACATTCTCGTGCTCAACCCATTTGTCAATGATCAGCGGCCCCACAGAATTCACGACCACAATGGTGTTGTTGTTCTGGGCCGCGACAGCGAGTACGAGTTCGTCCCCGGAGTGCCACGCCGTAAGATTCTTGCGGTCACCAACATTTCCGTCAACGCTGATATACTCTTCGCCCGAGTCACTGGATATGAAAACGAGGGCGGCCGAGCGGAAGCGGGCCATGTTGCCAGCGCGTGGAAGGTTGAAGTCGTCCAGGATCCAGGAGACGGAGGTCCGTGTCTTGCGTGCTCGGCGTTGGATTGCATCGAGAGGCTGCAAGTGAACAAATTCAGTAAGATGTGATAGTGTAAACCAAATCACTCACCGTAATGAGATACGTGAAATTCGCGGTCCCCGAACCCCACCCCATGGCCAAGATACCGTCAGATCCACCCTGATCAGCGAACTGGTTGGGTCCAGCTCTGCCGGGGCCGGCATCGCTTCCAACGACCACGATGTCTCTTTCTGCCTTCTTTCCAGTGGCATGGTTCCCACCAAGCGGCAAAGCTCCCCTCTCGTTCTTCAGGAGCACGACGCTAGCGGCGCCTAAATCCCGCACAAGCTTCTCGTGGGCGTCTGTCTGCACATCAATGTGCTCATTGAGATCCTGATCGTCGGGCTTGAAGGCATCGAAGTTGACTGGGGGAAAAGAAGGCTGGTCTTGGTGCGTAAGGAAGTAACCTGCGAGGATTCGAGTGGCTGGAAATAGAATTTCGGTTAGAATCTGGAGATTTAATGGATAGCAAAGACAATAATAGATGTCCACTTGCCCATATCGTCCACCCGAGCTTCAGGTATGGTGCCATTCTGAACGTATGCGGTCAAGTTGGCACCCCAGTACGAGTTCCCACTGCTGAAGGTGATGTCTCCGGGCATGGACATCTAAAAGTTGCGCCTGTCAGCTCAGGAAATGAAGCAGAGAACTGCAGGGATATTACATCAAGTCCTGCGATCGCAGCCATTGTTGAGTGGTGGCTGAGAACGCGGCTGTCAGGGGACGAGGTTTACTTGGAGTGGTTAATTGGCACGTACGCTCCCCAATCAGAAAGGATTTCTAGAGAACTATCAGCAATGGCAGCGTTGATCACCTCAAGGTTCACTTACGGCCTTGGAATCCGAATTCTCCTTTGACGACTTCGTTGAGGATTTTGTTGTTCTCACAAGCGTACGTCCCATTGATCAAGTCTGTCAGAAAATTAGAACTAGCAACCTTGCTTAACGTTGTGACTCACTGTAGCTGCACATGATTGTCGCTGCACCAGCCATGATGCTCCTGAGGAAAGGATGGAGGTAGACCTCATGCTGCGTCCTGTCGTCTACTTCGGAACTGGAGAAAGATCGTTTATACTCCTGTTCACTGTGAAGGAGACACATGAGTTTCCGACTCTGGGGGTAAACGAGCGTCAAAAGTCTCACTTATTGATGAGATGCTTGGCGCAAGCCTGGGTACCGCCTTGCTGCAGACCGAGCACAGTTTCGTACGCAGCCTCCCCAGCCAAGAAGGGATCCGCGCCAAAGCCTTCCCAATTACGGCCGCCTTGGGGCACTCGACCCATGTTCATCATAGGTCCGAGGGCGATGTGCGCGCCTTTCCCTTTGAACTGCTGACCCATCGACAGCCCCCTCAGACGCATGAGGCCACGGTTCCAGGAAGCTGCGGCATTTATCCCCGCAGGGAACGCGGAGACGAAGTCCGCGAAGCGCACCCCGAGGGGCGAATCCTCCAGGCAAAGACCCGGGAATCCACGGGCACGATGCTCCGGGTTGTTTGCGTCGTAATCAATTGGAACTGCAGGGATATTGCCCTATACGCAATGAACGTCGTCAGTGCTTCTCCCTCATCAAGACACATACGGTGGGCCCAAGAAACTTACGACACAGCGACCATTTGTCCAACCTACGCCAGTGGTAACGTTAACCTTTTCCTCCAGACTAAAATTGGCGATCTGTTGAATGGCAAAGGGGGTGGTATAATGCGCGTAAGAGTGGCGCCCGTCGAAGTAGATGTAGATTCAGAAGCTTACCTTAGCCTTTGCCTTCTTGTAGGCGGCACTCCACGCAGGACCAAAGTTGGGTACTACCCGAGAGCCAACCTGTCGGGGGACCTCCATGTGAGCACCCAATGTCCGGGCATGTCAGGTGGGAAACGTACAGGAGGAGGGTCGGAAGGATCCGTGTTCACGAAGAGCCCTGGTACAGAAGATTCGACGGGTATAGGGAATGGCGAGAAGGTTGCTGGGACAATGGGTATGCGGGTGACGTTCACTGTCTGCAACGCCCCGTCTGCAGTAATAGTAGGGGTCGTTGTGGTTGACACATCCAGCGTACTGGTTGCCGAGTCCGTGATAGTATCTGTTGGCTCTTCCGCAAGAGTAGAAGTGGTAGACACGGAGGTCACCGCTCCTGAGTCAGTTGTGGTCCCCGTCGGTAATCCGACGCCGTCCGTGGTAGTCGTAGTCGTTGCGGCCGATGCCTCTGCCCCTGGCACAACCTGAGAGTTCTGAGCCAGTGCTTCCTGAACCACTGCGCCGCTCACTATGGCGAGCAAGGCAGCAGTGAAGAGGGCATTCCAGACTTTCTTTCCAGAGTAGCCCATTGCTTGGAGGCCTTCAAGGGTAAAGATCGTAGGAGTCGTCAAGCGTCGTTGAGAGAAGCCCTGGGGAGAGTGTCGTGAATAGAAGGCAAGGCGGTTAGATTATTGTCATGCGAGGTATATATCGTACGAGTAGTAATCAAAGAAGCTCCAAGAAGTCGAAGGGGAGAAACAAGAAGGGTGTCGACATGGTGAACGTCAACAGGCGGCGAGCTGCATGACCCCGTTTCCCCACAAGACGCCAAGCGCGCTCTTGACAGGATCAATGATCGCCGCGCGCGCTTCCTCTGGATCTCAGGCTTCTCAGCATTAATGGCACAGTGGGGGTCCACTTGCCAGCTCTGCAACTCACTTCCTTTGGGGTGACTGAAACTGATGCATGAGTTGACGAGGTCAAGCAGATCGAATACATGGAAAGATCGTCAGAGAACGAGGGGACATATTCATACATAAATCCCCAAGTTGAATCGTTCTCGGATGTGCTTCCCGTTGTTCGCTACCATGTTGGCGAGGTAGGTGTTCGGCAGCTCGGGTCGTTTGGCCTTCGGTAGCGGATCGCTTTGTGCAATGCTATGCTTGGAGGGCCTCTTGCCCTTCACCTTCGGGTCTCTAGACATCAAATTGATTATTTAGTCCTTCAGTTACTAGTATCAAAGAGTCTTGTAATTGCAGGAGGGGTCACATATCGGAGCCCTCGCTGACCGGGCCTCTGGGTATCACGCTCATAGTAGGGACGTCAGAGGGCGGCCTCGAGGAGCATTCGCGTTGAGGTTTACAACCGGTCGAATTACTGTCTGTTTTATTGTTCAACGTTCTGTTAGGGGGATGTCCATTTTCCAACTTGGTGAGTGTAAAGCCAAGTCTATTACAGTTACCTGGCGCCAGTGGACACGAGGATGAGAGCAAGATGAGAGCCGCCCCAGAACTGTTATTGACGCCGTCATCGAAAGCACGGCTCAGTCCGGTTGAATTCCCACGAACCGGCCCCTATGCGCAACAATCGACAGGGGCTTTTCAGGCTTGTTCCTCAAGGATGACCCCAACCTTGGCCCGTATTGCCTCATTCAGTGGTAGCGGCGTCAAACCCTCCAGCTTATCATTACTCTCTACCCTTCAAATGACACGGCATTGAACTCAGAACATTGGGTTTATACATGGCATCAACAAGCAGAATCCGACATCGCGAGACACATACCTACAGGTACGACCGTCGACGAGGTCTGAGTCGCAAAGCTGAACTAATGGATTCGACGACAATGACAGAGGCCATCGGCGCAACTCTTTCGTCGCCTCAGATATCAACGAGCTCGTCGAGCTCCGTGCACGACAGCGGACGTTTCATGGGGCGTATAGTCGCACAGCGCTGGGAGCGCTAGGCTACGCACTCACTATCCTGAGGCTATTCGATAAGGCTTTCCATCGCAGTACGTGCTATACCTCTATCTCGTGCTAGCTACCAACTCTGACATCTGTGTTCCCCAAAGTCGGACTCCTCTTCGCAATCCTCGGTGCCCTACTCTTCGTCATCGCCTTCTTCCGCGCGCGCTCCTCGAGACATGACTTCGCTGATCGCCACAAGGAGGCCTCTTATATTGACGGTGCCATCAAGACCGTCGGCCAAGATAACGGACGGGTATTTGGAAGGCCATTCGTTACGGCGGGGTGGAGTGTTGTGCAAGTAGCAGTCGTCGTGGGCGCAGTGGAGATTGGGTTGTTGGTGTTGATCCTGAGGCACGAGATAACTTCACGGTAAGATGGGAATGGAGGACACTGGACAGTGTATGGGACAGGCTCAATCTCTTCTCTATACGCCGATTCACTGTATAGGTCATCATTAATCTCATTCGTTCTATTCAGACTGGAAAGAAAGTTGTAGTGTCTGTTCTTTCAAGATCCGAATCGCGTGCGCTCAGTAGGATGGATTTAGGCCTGTCCATTCCCCGCCAGGTTTAAGAGTGGTTTGGAGGCCCTTTGGGGAGAGCCCGCGACTTCCAGTAAAAGGCAAGTTTAAGCAACGAATACATGTCCCATGCAAATTCCCCTTACCATCATTTTGTATGTCAGATGCCAGGCCGGGGCATCACAGCAACAGCATCCTTCGTCTCAACCTTCATCTTGCAGATAACTAACTGAACCTGGACTGACCTTGGACCTACAACTTCGACGCTCAGGGCCAAGCTTCCTTTCTCCCCCTGTTCCTCCTGCACCTAGGCATTCTTAAACTCTCAATGCTGGAGAGAACCATCGCCAAAGGCCTGGAGCTCCCGGATGAGATTTGGGTTCGTATTGTGCAGCACATTCCCAGTGGGAGCGAACATCGGCTCTACGCTGTCAACCGCCCGCTCTTCTACATCGTATTGTCTTTTCGCTACGAAAGACTTCGAATTTCGAACCTCTCCAGTCCGCTGGTGCAAAAGAAACTTCATCATAACCTACGGTAGGACGTCCAATTCCTCCGTTATCTGGCAATATGCACTATCTAACTCCTGCCATTGTAGGAGCCCCTATGTCACGAACAACGTCAAGGAGATAGAATTCACTCTGGGGGAGCTAGAGCAGTATCTCAAGTTTCCACGAAAGCAAGACAAACTTCTAGAGCGTTTCTTCAAGTGGCCACTTCCTCCCATTGAGCCTGACCCGTCGGTGCGGGCACTTCTCAAGACGTTGTCGACAGAAATCGACCTCTCTTCGCATTTTCCCGCTCTCCATACTGCTCAATTTCTCTACCGAGCGTTCGCACACCACACACATCACTACGACACATTCCTAACTATCTACAAACCCTACATTCGGAACGCCCTGCAGAGCATCTCGGCGAACTTGCGCTGTCTGCTGCTCGACATACCTCTAGAATTTTACCGAGACGGCGTTCTAAACCATCCTCTCTTCTTCCCTTCCCTCAACAAAATCGACTTATCATTCGGGAGAATCTCTGGCTCAGGGCCAATGGACGTGAGGAACGTTGAACTCTTCGTTATTCGGCACTCGAAGACCTTGAAAAGTCTCGCACTCCGCTTCCGTGACCACAGTTTCTCATTTATGGTTGAAGTCGACAACATTGACTACGCTGATGGGCTCTTCCACGCCCTCTCCAATGCTTCGCGAAACTTGGGCTTGGCCCCAAGTCCTGCGAGTACCCCTGTCCTTTCACTTTCTGAGCTCATTGTCCACTTTCCTCTCAACCATGCTCAGCAATCTGGCTTGCATGCGCTTCCCGCCTTCATCAGCGCACACGCTCGCACCCTGAATACACTGCATCTTCTCCTGTACGACCCCCGGGATGACGCTGGGACTGTTTCTCGCCCCAGATTTTCCCCTTTAAACATCGAACCCCTTCTCATGCGTACGATCCCTTGTCTGCAAACCCTCACAACCCTACGCCTCCTTCTCCTTTACGAAGAGTCCTTTTTAACAGACCCCGAACCCCTCCTTAACTGTATCTCTTCCGCTGCCTGTGTTGAAACCCTCGTCACACTCGACCTCGGTTTCAACCGCCTCAAACAAGAAGACGTCGTGCGACTCATCTCGCAAAACCATTTCTCGTCCCTGCGATCCTTCACAGTCAAACTCAACATTCTCACCATGGCACTATTCGACTCACTCGCCGACCACCTCCCTGTTCTTCAAACTCTCAAAGTTATTACTGCCTTGGTCCAAGCTAGAACTCCCGAACGGGGTGCGCCGGAGGCAGGCACGCCTCCTTTGTCACCCTTAAGCTTCCTAGCCGACCTCCAAACATCGTCCTACTCCCACTGGAAATCCCTTTCCAACCTAGCGCTGCATCTTATACCCCGGAGCGAGCACCGGCCCCCATGGGCTTCATGTCAATGGGACAGCGTTGAAGATCCGGATTGGCTCACAGAAGGCCAAGTGCGCGACGCGTTCCCTACCGTCCGCATATTGGATTTATATGTGTGGTAAGGTAGATAGGTAGGTATGAAGGCGCTGTTGTCCCACTCCGGAACTACATACCCCGCGCCTTGATAAAGGGGCAAAGAAACCTTCATTGAGAGCTGGGAAATTGGAAGCAATTCTATGGAGTCTGGGGTTTGGCATCAATTTAAGAATAAATGGAGGAGGGAACAGGTGCAGTGCCAGCGCTGTTCTTGTAATGGGCGCTGAGAGGGGCGCTGATTCTGCCAACATCTAGCAAGCAACTGGAAAGACACCCTTAAGCCGCCTACCCCACAGAGGCCTTTCGCCCTGATCGACCCCATAGGCATATTTAATAGCTAGAGGTTTCCTTTCATATCTACTTGGAGGTTCGCATCAGCGCTAGTGAGGTTCAGCAGAAGTTCGTATTTGTGATGAATCTGAGCAAATATTAGTATCGGTACACAATAGGTACATCCGAGAAACATGAAAGCAAGAGATGTAGACGTAGCTGGGAGATGCCGTTCGCCTAGAAAACTGAACAAGCGATAGTGGAGGAGAGGAAAGGAAAGAAAGAGTCCGAAGAAAGGTAAAGTAAGAACCAAGCCATAGGACCATAACAGCAATGGAGACAAAATAATGGGAACCAAAGACGGAACAAACAATGAAAGCACCCGCTTAGATCTACCCGGGCACTCCAGGAACGTTTATCTCACCCACTCAACCTCGAATCTTCCACCCATCACCCTTCCTATTAACCTTCCCAACACCGCCAAACCCTTCGCGGACAACCAGCCACAGCCCTGTGCTGCACACGATATCCTTGATGTCCTCTGCGCTGAGCGTTAAACCATAGTACGGATCCTCCTCTCCCTCATCCTCCTCCTGCGAATTCTGCCCGTACATCGGCTTCCTCTTCACTAGTTTCATCCGCTCAACCTCAACATCGGGGAGAGGGAATGGAACCTTGAGCATAGCGACGACCTTCGGATGATGGGGTGTTGGTGATAACGTTCCAACCTTCAGCCGCAGCATCTGATCCTGCTCTCCCTTCTCTTCCCGACGCCCACTTCCCTCACCATTAGAAATACTCGCCACAGAGTCGACAATGGTGGTCGTACCCTTCGGTGCTTGGACATGGTAAATCTTGCGAACTTTGAGAGTGCACACCCAAGGCGTCTCCGAGTCCTCCGAATCGCTGTCGTCGTCTTCGTCGCCCTCGTCCTCCTCGACCTCACCTTCTCCACCTTCATCTTTATGGCGTTTGAGAAGGATCGACACCCTCCGCCTGCTAGAAGCGCGCGACGGCGAATCAGATCCCTCATTCTCCCTCCCTGCAAGACTCCCAATACTGATTGTGCTCGCTCTATTGACCCTTTTCTGATCCGCAAGCGACATCTTCTTCGGAGAAGTCTCGACCATCGAACCCTGGATGATACGGGGAGTATCGTCATCTTGCACCCCTTCCTCCACTGCCATATCCCTCTCCTTCACTTCCGGGTACCCACTTTTCTTCCTTTCCTTCACTTTACTTCTCCCTCTCTTATTACCCGCTGTATCTCCATCGTCACCCTTATGCTTCGCCTTCGAGCTCCTCGTCTTCGCCCTCTTCCACTCAAACCGCACCTCAAAGCCTCCACCCACAACGGGGCCAAGCACCAACGGCTTCCCATCCATTCCCAAAGGAACATGCGCTGCACTTGAACTCGACGCTGACTGCGTATGGTGAAACGCGCCAAGCGAAGGAAGCAACCCGATGCCCGCACCAGCATGCCACGAGCCCCTCTTCGCCTCCCTATCACTCCCCAACATGCTTCGGTTCTCCCCGTCCTTATCCCTTCGCGGCAGAATATCTCTAAACAAGTCCCTTGCTCTGCCGCCTGCCCCTCCATTCCCGTTCCCATTACTCTCACTCGCACTCTGCGCATGTATACTCGTCCCCCTCGACGGCGGACTACCCCTCTTCTTCAACCACCGCGCAACAAGCCACACGTACATTAACGCCCTCTCTTTCTCCTTTCTCTCCCCCTGCTGGACCAGCTGGGACATCTGAGAACCTCCAGAATTCGCTTGCATGAGCGCGTTCGTGCTTCCCGGGGTCGTAACCAACATCCCATCCTTATCCCTCTCCAAATTCAAACTCGTCCTCCGACTACTCGTCCCCGTCGTCGACGCCGCCGCACTCATCCCATCCGAGGCACGCGGCCGCGACCTCCTCCTCCGCCTGCTCCCAGAGATCGAAGCAGACGCAACGCTCTCATCCGCCTCCCCAAACGAACTAAAACTCTCCATCTTGTTAAGCGCAGTACCACTGCCCCCGTTCCCATTGTGTCCGCTGAGATTCGTGCCATTCCCGACCGCAAGCTCCTCTAGCGCCGGAAGGTTGAGCGTAAGGTTGACAGTAGACGGTGTTGGCTGGTGCTGATCCACATACGCCTGCGACGCCGACACATACGTAGGCTGGATACCCAAAACAGGCGGCCTGAGCTGAAGCTGCCTCAGACTAAGTTGATGCGCGTGTAACTGCGCCTGCTGCTGAAGAGAAAAGGTCTGGTTCTGAAAAGGCGTACCAGCCGGCAGTGGAAGGGGGCTCGGTGCAGCACTTCCACCATTCGACGTCGACAGTGTAAGTGGCACCGGTACATGCGGGAGCGACGACTGGTCCTGCGAAGGCCTCGGACTTGGGTTCACACTGCTTGCCCCACTGGCCGTCGGCGACGCGAAGTTCCCCTTTCCGATGAACTGCTGGGAGCCCGAATGATGCAACAGCCTCCCAAAGGGGCTGGTCGTACCCCGCCCTTCCCTCCCATTGTTGCCACTCGTATTCGAATCGACGCTCTCCCTGCTCCTCTCAGACTCTCTGGTGAAGAGCCCGCTCACCCTGCTCGGGCCGGCGAGCTGCCCTTGCTGGTTCCGTTCGTTGTTCCCAGTGATGCCGGCGGTGAGTTTATTGAAAAACCCTTTGGCACCGCCCACAGACGGCGGCGACCCCATTTGCTGCGGCAGCTGCTGGTCAAGCGTGGATGAGGCCAGAGGCGAACTCGAGGCGGGCGGTGAGTCGACCATACTGGCAGTCGCGGCACCCTTGATCCCGCTAATAAACTTATTTCGACCCCTAGTAAGGGCACCCCCAATACTCAAGGGCCGAGGGCTAGCATTACCAGACGACCCGGTTTCAGTCGGAGAAAGGTTGAAGGCCGCGACGGCGGGGGACCCGGTTGGTGTGGGACCTACTTCATCCTCGCTGTAGCCTGCGTTCTGATGTCGCTCCCCTCCTCGGGGATGCGGGGTCGTTGGGGTAGGTGTCGGCGTGTTGCTATTCTGGGAGCTGATTGACGCAGGCGAGAGGGGTGCACTAAGGGTGGACGGGCGCTTAGCATTCATTGGGGCCATGGCAAATTTGGCGATGTCGCTTAGTTGTGATTGCACGGGTGGTTGCGGTGGCGTGGAGCTGCCCAGTTCTGGAGCACCATTGGATGGAAGGATCTCGGGGGATGATGACGATTGAGATGACAAGGGGTTGAGGGCACTGTTCCGCTTGCTATTGAATTTGAATTTCCCGAAAAGGTTTGCGGCGCTCGATTTCTTCGTCGGCGTGGTCGAAACAACGATCGCCGGTGGAGTGGCGTCATGAGGATGCTCTGCTATGGTCGGTGCGATGTCGATAGGCCTTGAGGGAGGAGTGGGGGATTTCGGAGGTAGCTGTGAGGCCGGAAATGTTCCTGACACAGGAGGTGCTGACGCGGGAGGATGAATGGATGCAGAAGGAGGTGGCGGTGAGATAACAAGTTGAGGCTGATTGCTGAAATGCGTCGAGTTGGAATTAAGTGACAGGACACTTGAATTCGCAGAAGGCGTGCCAGGTCGGCTGCCGTCTCTCGTGCCTTTGGGCTGCAAGAATCCTCCTGTCGCTCTGCTACTTGGTAGCCCGGCAGGCTTGACCCCAAGTCCGGTGTGCACAATGGTTCCAGTTTCGTCAACGCTGATCCGCATGCCCTGCTTCTTCGCCTGCTTCTCGCCTGTGCGGTTTCTGACGCCCCACACCTCGACTGGCTCGAGAACAGCAAGATCTATGAGCTCTAAACCCTTTTTCTGGAATTTAGCGATTTTGGCGTCGGTACCAGCGTCCGCAATCACGTTGGGCAAGACGTTGTGGGCCTGAAGGTTGTAAAGGGGGATGATACGACGGGCGCTTCTTCCGCTCGAGCCGCTCTTGGTGGATGATGTGTCGGCAGAAGATGAGGCGATAGATGCGAATGAAGTCGTGGAGTTCGATGCATAGTTTGAGCTGTAGTCCGAGTGGTTTGTCGATGTCCGGGAAAGGGCATCACCGTCTGAGCTCGTGCTCGCGAAGGAAGCCGCAGATGTAGGTGTGCTTGGCATCTGGACTCCTGATGGCGGCCGGGCGTTGGGTGGTACGAGTTGGACTTGGAGGTTAAGTGGGTGATTCGTCTTCGACGGTGGGGGGCGGACAAAGACAAGCGTCTGTTGTAGACATGTCGGTATGGGTTCAGCATTGTAAAACATCAGGTTAGAACGGTAAATAGCGCACCTCAGTAGCCATTTTTCCATCCTTCTCCTTCTTCGATTTCACCTTCCGTTTATCCTCGTCCTCCATTTGTTGGCTCTGCTGCCTAATAAGCTCGTCCTCGTCGCCTTCATCATCGGTCGATGGGTCAAAGTTGGACTGGGGTAAGGGCTTCTCTTCCTGTTCGTGCGGCGGCGAATGCGATGAGATAGTGTTCTGCAATGCAGAGGGCAGAAACTGTGTGAAAGACGAGAACATGACTGTGACTGTTGGTCGAGACTATTCCAGGCTGTTACTTTCTCGTCCCACACTCCAGAGCGACGGTATGCCACTCACCTTGTGCCCACTTTAGCGCAAAGCTCTACACAATCCTGAAAGTGTATCTAAGTCAAGACTAAGGTGGTGGTGAGAATCAATAAAGCGTGCAACGACACCATTTCGGCTCACCAACAGCGTCGCTCGAGACAAGGTCACAAGATACCCGCTTGATATGGGTCGAGATTTACGCAACTTTTGAGGTCGCTAGCCAAAGTTGAGTGTCAAAGGTGAATGGGGAAGCCGAGAAGGAAGATCTGGACGGGATTCATGGACCTGTCCGGGTATATATGCAGAAATGAGATTCTTGCGAACAAATCCCTTGGCTGCAAGTGAACACCATCCGAGGCACCCATGTTCCCTGCTCCGTCATTTGATTACGTCATCCCCGAGCGCACCACTCCTGGCGTTCAATATTCTGAGTTCTCCATCCTTCGACCCCGAATCTCCATGCGCATTGGCCTCGAATGCACCAATTTAATGCAGCTCGAGAGCACAATATCCTAAGGATCCAGCTAACTGTGGTCCAAGGCTACGACCCAGCTAAACTCTGCTAAACTCGGAGTACCTAGCCGCTTACGCAGTCCGTCGCTTGTCACGGAGGCAAAACTCGATATAGCCACCGAGGACGTGCTTGGCACGTTGCGGCTGCGAGATTCAAATTCTGTCAGCAAATCGTACCTTGCTGATTATCTCGCATTGAACACAAAACAGGATGAGCAAGCCACTCGGTGCCCTAGAAAGATTAGGAACATGGGCAGAGGGCTTGCGCAAGCAGGGGAACCAACCTTCCGGAATGAGAGGTAGATTCCGTGGTATCGAATTGTCGCAGCACGCGCAGTTCCTTCCAGTCTACCGGCGCTTGTATGTACGCTTGCCCTCGAAGAACCCGCGAACCAAGTTCGTGTTGTCTGCGAAGGCAAGTTCAAGGGCATCGTTCGCCGCCGCCCCTCAAAAGGACTGCAGAAGAGGGCTGCGTACAACACCCAGACACCTCATAGTCGTTAGATGTACTGCGATCGACCGCAACGACCTCGAGGTGATGGCTCCGCTTTTCACCGGAGGAGTCTTAGGCGCTCATTGATGGTGATAACCGACGGTGCCCAGGATACCCGGTCTCCTGTATTCACATGAGCCAAGGATATCGGAGACAGCAGCGGATACACGGTTCAGCAAAAAAATTGCCTCGCGCCGGTGGGAGGCGAGGGGCGAACCACCGCGACTCAAGTCTCGAAGAGCTCGCGGTTTCGTCCGGCATAGGGAAAACAGCGGGTACTCGGAGGAGCAGGTCCCCGGGTACCTGGAGTAGTACCTGATAGGGACGAGATGATCTAACAGAGATGATAGGTGCTAGAAGAGCGGAAGGGCGGGCAAAGTGCCTATAGGTGACAGTCAATTTTCAGCGCGTTACCATTAGATGACAGGCGTTATCGAGACTCAAACGCACTTTAAATGCGCAGCCCCCCAGCTCAACGATACTGCCCTCCGCAGTAGGCGAGCTCCGAATCCGTGGCGTGTAAATGTGGTAAGGATTTCATTGAAGGAGTTTATTCAATTCCCAGGTCGTGAAATAAAAAGTGGGCCGATATGAGCGCAGCAGGTTTAGGTCGCCTAGAGGCTACCAGCTACTTGGAACTAGGAAGCTCCAAAATGTCTCGATACATCAATAAGCGGTGCGTCTCGCATCGCTGAGGCTTGTGGCAAGATGGATCAGCGGTAAACCATGCGACATGTCCTAACGACAGGGTGATTATAACCTTGGCTCATTGCACCACATCTCGGAAATACGGAACTTAAGCATCTATTGGCACATTTTTTAGCTTTCACATAGCGGCATACATGCGAAAGCACTGTATTGGAGAACCTGTCCCCTAATGAGCTTGATAAGCGCCCGCACCTTTGCCTCACACTCGGATCACCGCCAGGACCGGATCATGGACCACCCATAGTGCCCGAGACAGCGCCAAGGTCTTAAGTGTTTCGAGAGGTGAGTCACCCTGGTGCAAGATCAGGGCAGGATTTTTTAGGATTTGGCTGCCAAAGATTCCACCAGCCCGAGACTCCCCGAGATGGATTCGATAAGCGCCTGTCTATAGCGCGTTCGGAACCGTAATTAGGGAATCGCGCGATCGAGGCACCGAGCGCTTACGAACCCGACACATACACATTACACCCACACTCGGGGTTGTATACAAGGAGAATATATAGCGGGTATTATGCATAAGAAGTGAGGAGAATGAAATGACTGTATGTAAATGCTAGTGTACGAGATCCGTGAACCCAGGGTGATCGATGTGGAGAGAAAGATGACGAAGAAGAACCAGAAGTGCGAAGAAATGACAAGATATAGAACCTGAACATAAAAGTGCGAGATGTGCGGACACCCCACTTCAACTGGACGCCCGCCCACTCAGAAAAGGTCACCATCTGAAGGGCCTACAAAACTGAACCCACAGAGATGGAGGCTGGCCTGGCGCCGCACTGAGCAAACCAGACCTTTGGTAGCAGCGACAATAACCCAGGGCAACACCCATTCATCAAAACCCTCCCCTCATTTTCGTCGCCGTCGTCGTTGCAGCCGCCTTCGCTGCCTTCGCTGCCTCGCTCGCTGCCATATTCTGCTGCGGATTCCCCACCCCCATCGGCAACACCGCGACCCTATGCCCCCACGAATCCAGATTCGAGTTCACCGCGAGCATCATGTACACCACCGCACCCGCGACAATAACGATTAGGAGCGTGAAGCAGCACAGCCCCGTACATACCCCCGCGCGGCGGAGCACACGCTTCTGGGTTGGCGTCGGCGGCGTTGGGGGCAGAGGCTTGAAGTTGAGGTCGCCGGCGTCCCCGCGCATCCCGTACTTCCCCTTCTCGAGGTCGACCGTGTCGATGTGCGAGAGGGTGGGCACGAGCGTCACCTGGCTGGGTGCATAGGTGCCTTGGCCCGGGACGAGTGTCACTTGGCTCGACATGGAGAAGTCGGAGTCGTCCCGCTGGTGTCTGCTCGTGCGCTGGAAGGGGAGGCGGGGGAGGTAGCTCGAGCGCGATTGGGCGGTAGTTGTGGAGGAGTCCCGGCGGTAGAGTGAGTAGATTTTGTTTAGGTTGCGGTCGACGTTTGCTTGACGCTGAGCCCTAGTATCTTCGTCTTCCTCTTCTAGAGAGTAGAGGGAGGGGTCGTCGTCGTGCTTTTTATCGGGTGATCTTGAGATGTGGGGCTCGTAGGGGGCGGGGTCGTCGTGAAGGTCGTCAGAGCCAGAAAATGTGGGCATCAACGGGGTGGCAGATTCACTCTTCTTATGTTGAGCCGGTGTGTGCCCTCGCGTGGCTGATTTGGGGGCATATCTCGAGATATCAAGCGGGCGTGTTGTGCCAGAATTTCCAATTCCACCGCCCGTCGGCTTTGTGGGCGCCTCGGAGGGCACGAGCGCCGCCGTCGAACCTACACGAGACGCAGAGTACAGAGCCTCTGATGACCCTGTTACATCCAATGTAGAGTCGTTGGCTCCATATTGCAGGTATATCGAGTCCACGGACTGGTTCGACCATCGGGTTTCGGGCAGGTGTCGACTTTGGCGTGAGGAGTTGTTCGGGTCCATCGTCAACTCGAAGATCCAAGCGGCCCAATCGTGATATTAGTGGATTAGTGCTGGACTGAGATAAGTATAGGGATCCTGCTGGGGGACCTCCCAGACGGTAGGCGAAGAGACGGCTCGATGGGAAGGAGGAAAGGGTTTGAGCGGTGCCGGTGAGTGGGCGCCCTCTCCAAGTATGTACCTTCTCCGTGATGGATATTGCCAAGGAGCAGTGCAGCACAGCTTCGTTGCATGGCTCGTTCCACGACCTGCTATACCCGGCACCAGTAGCTCGACTATCAGAATGACGATGGCCCAATCAAGATCGCCATATGTATGGGATTGTAGAAGTCTCGTGAACTTCAAAACCTCTAGAGTCTATGTCACCGTCTATGTGAGAAGAAGATCGTCCTAAAACTTTATTTAAGTATCGCTCTGCAGTATTTGTGAACTTGGCCCTGTCCAAAATCCTACAAGTACACTATAGGCACACTAAGCGCTGATGCAGAGGGTGTTTCGGTACATGATCAGAGAACCATACGTATCATCAACCTTCCCTGAACTTGCGCTGAGCTATTTCAGTAACGACCAGATATAATAAGAACCCTATTCATATCTTCAAGCTCCTGCCGAGCTTGTCTAGCGTGGAGGGGATTCAGGAAGTTTCGTAAACAGGTTGTCGTTTCTTCGCAGCGCCTGATTTGACCATGCCTGCCATTACCCCGGAACGGGGTGCCTGTAAACACTGAACCGATCCACTCCCGTACATAGGCGAATTCCTTCATGGTATTTATAAACACGTATTATAATAGTAGACCTTTGGCTGATATTCAAACATATTCTTGACAGATTCCCCACACGCCAGGGCATCCGCGACGCTGAATACCTCCGTCTTATCTTCCACGCGCTCGTCCAGGCGAGTCTTCTTGACCAGAGAAATCTGGAACTCGTGCCCAAGAGCCCGATTTACATCAAACTTTGAAAGTCGCGTCAATTTCCAGATGGTACATCCCAACTTCTGGGAAGTTGGGGCAAAAGTTCTACCAAAAGTTGTGCAAAAATTGGCTACCGCGTAACCCCAGAATGCTAGGCCGCATTTTGGGCGGATTCAGAAGGGGTTGAAAACTCCCCCCATATCCGAGCTCACGGCGCCGGACAGAATTTCTGACTTCTGCGGGGGTCATCCACCCTTCTTGGAGGAAAGCACTTGTTTTGGCACTTTCGGCCAGAGAACTTGACCTTTCATTAAATGCCGAAGACTCCATGATGTCCGACGGGCGGGGCCTGTCTTCAGGAAGACGTTCCCAGCACCTTTCAATGCATGTCGTCCAGATGGCGTCGCTTAATCCCCACTGTGAAAAAGGCTCACTCCCAGGAGCAGGTTTTGTCGGGGCTCTCCCCAATAGTATGTAAGAGATTACCGTTGCTTCCCGGGGCACCTCGTAGAAGGGGACTTTTCCCGTGAAGATCTACGGGCGCGTGAGCTTGGAATAGAAAAGTGTTGCTATCGGCCCCACCTCGTAGAAAACACATCCTAGAGCATATACGTCCGACATTTTCGAAGATTTTGTATCTTCCGCTTCGGGGTTGAATAACTCGGGAGCTTGCCATCGGACGGTGCCTCCTGGTGTCGCAGCACTGGCGGTCGACGTCCACCTCATGATTTCGTTCTCGGCAATGATTGAGAGACCGAAATCGGCCACACACGCGCGCCCCGTTCGTGTGACGAGGATGTTGGCCTGCAGGGAGACCCAGATTTAGTGACCATGATAAGGTCAAGTAGGAGAGACGAGAACTCACGCCCTTCAAGTCGCCGTGAACAATGTCCTGAGCATGAAGATACGCAAGCCCGCTGCATACATCGCTCGCCTGAGGCCATCAGTGAACTGTGAGGCACCATGGAAAGGAAGAGCGGGAAGAAGCGACTTACAAGAACAGGACGCTTTGCTTCTGGGTTTTGAAGTAAGTACTCTCCGATGTTCCCATTCTCCATCCAAGGAGAGATCAAGCACATTCTCCCTGCTATGTCGTCTAGCCTGTGTATGCCATAGAATGGCAGTACGTTCTCGTGGCTAAGGTGACTCCACAAGATCGCCTCCCTGGTGAAGGCCTGTCGGATGAATAGTTGGGATTTTCTGATAGCAGGAATAAAGCCACGTCGCCCGGTTGGGCAACGGTGGGACACACCTTCAATAATTTGTCCACATCCGACCTTGCATACACTTTAACGACTTTGACGCAGACGGGATCTCCCTGGAATCGGCCTTTCCAGATTTCTCCAAAGTGGCCTGCCGTCACCGCATGATCTCCTTCGCGAGTTATCGCAGACAAGACGAGACATTTGGGATATTGGCACGACCGCTTAGCTAGGCCAAGAAGAAGATAACGGATCTGTAGATGTTTGCGACAGTTCTCCTCATTTGAGAGCGAAGGCCCTGTATCTAGAATCTAGGTATGCCAGAGCGTCAACACTTCTGCCAACATAACATGACGGGGAAGCTCAGGCACACCATCTGTAGGGTATCAAGGATGACCTGGGCATGCGGGCCCACCAGTCTACAGAGAGCTTTCGAAGCGGCTCGGTCCACAGCAATGAAGAGGAAGACGTCTGCAACCTGGGTTGCGACTCGGTGCAAATCAGAATAGGAATAGATAGGCTTCAGTTGAGTCCATATTTGAAAGGCTTGGCCGCAGGAAGCTGGGCCGCAGATTTGTTCAAGAGCCATTTCAAAAGATTCTATGAAGGAATCCTTGGCAGACGTCGAATTATCAACAACCAGTGCTCGGCTGGAGCCCGCTCGATTGTCAGGATCGCCTCTGGTTGAATTATCGAGTGAATGTTTTTGCTTTTGAGTTTCAGCATCAACCAGGGCCAAGTTGGGCATTGCAGGATAACCAGAAGAATGGGTCTGGAGAGGTGCTGAAGACCGCGTCGCGTCATCGCCCTGGTGCAGCACAGTTCCTTGGGCAAGAGAGGGAGGGGATCGCAACGGTAACGGCGAGGAGAGATAAGCAGGCCATAATTCCGAGTCAGAAGGACTCCTTCGCATTCCAGCCTCGCTGTGGGGGTTAGAGCCGGTTGCGCTCATCTCGGTGTCCGACTCGTCACTCGACGACTCGTCGTCCGGAACATACCCTCGTGTGATACCGGAGAGCACTACCGGCTGGTCGACGGATGGCCCCAAACAAGGTGCGGACCTGGGCTCGGCGAGGAATTTGGGGACAATCTTAAACGGATCGCCCGATGAGAAACGCCGGTGACCAGAGCCGCCCGATCTTCCTTCGAACAGGCTTGCAGACCTTGACCGGCTTCGATACGGAGGGAAGTGACGGTGTACAAGAGAAGACGACTGGGGGCGGTGTTCCGGAGAGTCACGGGCGTTACGAGCATTGGATGCATGAATCCCACGAGGCGGGCCTGTGAGGGAGGAGGAGGAAGCATGGCGAGGAATCACCCAATCATAAAGGCGTTTATCGTCCATACCCAGGGAGGTGCGGTTAGGCGTGTTGGAAAGGGGAACATCCAAGATAGAGGCCTCGGTGGAGGGGGGCTGATGAGGAGACGGGTATGGGTTGAAGTCTTCTGACTCTTGCCTGGGCTGTGGCAGATAGTTAATACCGGAAGCAGGGGTGGGAAGGGGTGTGTGAGGAACAAAGTTATCCTGAGCGAAAAGGGTCGGTATGCTGTAGGGATTTGAGTCGACTGTCATGACGACTGGGCCCTGCCTTGGCAGAAATGGTGCCAAGTGTGATAGACTTCCAGAGGGCGGGTCATCTTCAATGTCATTGGTGGCGATCTGCCCGTGCACAGGTTTCGATGGAGTCTGGAGAGATGATGTTGAGAGGGGTTTATTCGTAACGATTCCTCCACGGTTGGGAAATTCAGACTAGAAGAACGTCAGCCACCCATATACGTTAGTAGGCACGCGACTTTGACGCACCAAGGCATGCTCAACAGCTTCTTTAACGATGACCCTATTTTCAGGGGCGGATGCAACCCCTCCTTCGAGCCCCAGCCTTTTCTCGACCCCTATTCGGATCTGTTTGTGGGTTAAAGCGCTGTGAATACACATGCCCATTAGCTCCGTGGAATACCCTGTATGCAGCAGCAACACCCACTGAAATGAACCATCCTTCAATGCTGCTCTGACGATGTCATGTGTGGTTTGTATTAGCGCCTGCTTGGACAGTGTGGGCAGTGAAAATGGTGAAAATGGGTCGGTAGACTCAGTCCAAAGGGATACTGCATCGTTGACGGGCATATCCCAGTAACCACGATATTCGTTGGATCCAAGCATATTCCCACTTTTGCCTCCATCCCGTGCTTCCCTTTGGGTTCCCAAAGCCATATTCTCCAATGGCTCCGGGAAATCCTCCTGGCTCGAAACTCGGGCCTCAAACGAGTACGGTCCGACAAACATGAAACCTCCTAACGGTATCGTATTAGCGCACCCGTGTACATTCCTGACATTTGCCAGTCACTGCACCCGGTTGTGAAGATGGCCCAGTCTCTGCATTGGAGTTGCCGTGGTCGAGAGGGCTGCTTCGGAGAGGGGGGAGGCCGAAAGAAAGCATTTCGGGTGTTCCTCTCCCAGATGTGTTGCGAGATAAGTCGACCGACGAGCAGCAGGCGGTTGACACGAGGCAAAAGAGAGAGTTATATCGTGAGAGCTCAGTGCATAGCCCTAAGTACGTCAACCAAAGCAGTATGTCATCTCTTGAACGACATAGACGCCAAGCGGTGCCAATGTCCACCGCACGCACGACCGGAAGACCTACATCAAGGTCCCTGGGACTGGTCAGAAGGGCGCTTAATGAGTGAAAGACCTGAGGTGACATACCGTGCGGTCCCTTGTGATGCCTTACAATTCTCTTCCAACACTCCCCAAGTTGTAGGCATAATCAGCCAGTCATGTCGGAATCCCGGCTGAATAACGACTGGAAGAGCTCTTAAGCGAGTCGCAGTGTGTACGATAGATTTGCGTCTTTGGAAGCGAAGCTCTGCATCATAGAAACGAAGAAAGATTGAAGATTCCTGGAAAAGGTGGTCCCCAGCGGAAGCCGGTTAAGGCAGAGGTCCAAGCACAGTTGGAGCACCGCCATACACAAATCATGTCGTGGGAATTAATCTCGGGAGGTTCCGTCCGTCCCTCATTCGAGGTCGAGGCCGAACGACGGCCGGGGGATGGCCTGGCGAGACCGATGTTACAGACAAGGCCACGGAGAATGAGAGCTGTGTGGAGATGAGGTGGAAATCTGGAGAAGGTTCTTATGTGTTCCACTCATGGAGATACCCCATTTCCAGTCGCCAAATCATATGTTGGCGGTGGGCGCTTATTCATGCAATCAGGGTGGTACAGTAGGGATTCAGGCACGATATCCTCAAGGGCCGCTAAGGCACCACAAGCGCCTTCCTACAACGCTGTTACTGAGCAGAGTCAAGGCTGGCATTGAAGGCGTGTCTTTGGCGGTGCTTTGTCGCCAGGCAACACATGAAGAGAGGCAGCGGGAAATCCCCACCGCCTGTTGTCAGCGCTTATGAAGTCGAAAGGGGATTCGCCGGATGAGTTCTGTTTGACTGGCCATTTTTATTGCGCAGCGTTTCTTCTTGTATGACTTACGGCCATCCCACGATCTTACAGTAATGTCGGCCCTCAGAGTGAGAGATAGCACTGGCTATTGGAGACGCTCGCGGCGCCATCTTTAGGATCCGGAATTTTACACCTGGCCCCGCTACCCTTAGACGAAGGCCGAAATATTGTCAAATTCGATGTCCACGGAAATTGGCAAGTCCGGACTCTACTCAATGATTCTTTTGTTCCGACACGGAGCCAGCTGTCAGGCATGGGTGAGCGAGAAGGTATCCGCAAGGCATATCGACAGCTTTCACTCTGCCCACGAGCCCTGAATGTGGTGTTAGGGTACCGAGAATCGCTGTAGTGACGTTGGGCGAATGAGGCTAGTGGCAGGAGGATGGCGTCTAAGTTGCCGGTGGCGGCGGATAAACTGGGCATGATGGGTGTTGATTGCCGGCAAGGCCGGAATATCACGTGGAGTCTGGGGAAGGACAGGAGGGTTTGAGGCGCTTTTGAGGCCCGGACGTTTCATTTCACGCCTTCTCCACGGTCTACCACTTTCTCCTGGATCCTGGCTCTCTCTGTATCATATCCTCTGTATTTCTACCAAGCGCTGCCCCAGATTCTAATCCACGATGGCCACCACACGACTCCCGCTGCTTGCGTTACTCCACCCCCTCGTCCTACTGCCGTCGGCGAGGATCACCATCCCAGTATCGAAAGCACTTGGAGAACAGCTACTGGCGCTCATAGAAGAGAGCGATGCGCTACCTATAGTTGCGGCAATTCCTCTGACGGTGCCGGCGCCGGCGAACGGGGACATCACCAATGAACGGGGTCTACTACTTCCCATACACCCGTCCGATGGGCTGGAGGACGAGTCCAAGTCCACGAATACAGAAGACAAGGCTACACCTGTCTCCGACTCTTTGCCATTGGCGGAGTGGGGTACTGCGTCACGCGTACTTCGGCTCGTGCGACCACCTACAGCGCCTCGGAGCAATCCACCACAACCCTATCTAGTGTCTCTGCATGGGCTCACCCGAGTCAGACTTCTCGGCCCCTCCAAGTCCAAGACACCGCTAACGTTTCAGACTGTGACAACCTCACTTCCGCTACGTGATGTCGAGTACCCACCACAGGAGAAGATCCCGTCGAAAGAGGCCGTGGAACGGTTCAAGCAAGCTGCCGGCCGGCTGCTCGAACGACTCAGTAGAGACTCGGTGCAAATGAGCCGTAAGGAAGGATACGCGAAAATCCTGGGCATGCTCGACGACATCCAGGATGCCCGCGCACCGTGGATGGCAGACGTTCTCATCGGGACCATCAACAGCGAGTATGCAGACAGACTGGGTACGTCATCACCTGGCCCACACTGCACCCCGTTTAACTCACCCACCGCACCATTACAAACCCTCGAAATTCTAGCCATCTTATCTACCCCCGATGCCGAAGCTCGGTTACAGACCGCTACCGCAATCTTCCTCAAACAAGCTTCCATTTCGGAGGTGTCCCGGAAGATCGCCAGTGCGGTTGACGAAAGCCTATCAAAGCAACAGAAGGAGTTCTTCCTTAGGCAGCAGCTCGCAGCGATCCAGCGCGAGCTCCAGGCGCTGCACCGTTCAGGGAATCCCAATAGCGACAGCAACTCTTCTGGTAATGCCACGAACCCCCTTCTGCCCTCAGGACCGATCATGGCTAACAGAAGAGCAGAGAAATCGTCAGGAAGCGAGTTAGATGATGATGAGCAGCACGAAGCCGATGATCTCGCTGACCTTAAGAGGCGTATTGAAGCGATGGCTGTTGGTAGCGAGGAGCGCAAGATGGGCGTCAGGGAGTGGAGAAGATTAAAGCGAATTCCGCAGGGAAGCGTCGAGAACGGCGTGATCAGAACATATGTATGTTCTTCGCATTTCTCCATGAGAATGGTGTCTGGTTTACTGACCCATCAAAACATAGCTGGAGTGGCTGACCTCCGTCCCGTGGCCAAATTCGACCTCTTTACCATTCACCGACTCGGCGACTAGTCTTTCCTCCCTCTCATCTTCAGGCTCGATCGGCACGCTTGACCTCAAGGACCGAAGTTTCTTGACCCACGCCAGGGAGCAGCTAGACTCTGATCATTTCGGTCTCGAGAAGATCAAGAAACGTTTGATCGAGTACTTGGCTGTCGTCCGCCTGAAGGAAATGAACATGGAGAAGGAGAAGTTGAAGGAGGAGAGGGAGCAACAGGAAGTATTGGCAATCCAAGCCTCCAAACCCGATGCCAAGACGGGCGGGGATGGGAAGGAACTCGCACTCTACGAGAAGGAGAAGGGGCAACAGTCCCCCAAGGTCCCTGCTTCAGTACCTTCAGCTCCCAGAAGAGGAAAGGGCATTCGCGGTCCTATCCTGCTTTTCGTCGGTCCCCCTGGTACTGGTAAAACTTCTCTCGGGCAGAGCATAGCCAAATCTCTGGGTCGACCTTTCCAACGTATCTCTCTTGGTGGTGTCCGTGACGAGGCTGAAATTAGGGGCCACAGACGAACTTATGTCGCCAGTGGTCCTGGGCTCATTGTCCAAGCACTCCGCAAGGCCGGCCGTCCTGATCCAGTCATTCTCCTTGATGAAATCGACAAGATTGGCCAGAGTAACTTCCACGGCGATCCCGGCGCTGCCCTTCTCGAAGTTTTGGACCCTGAGCAAAACTGGAACTTTAATGTAAGTTTTGTTGGGCTGCTCGTATTCACGGAGCGTAGACCCTGATGCATGATTCCATCTGCAGGACCACTACGTCAATGTGCCGATCGACCTGAGCCAAGTTCTGTTTATCTGTACCGCCAACACTCTGGACACCATATCCACCCCCCTCCTTGACCGAACTGAGGTTATTCAGTTAAGTGGTGAGTTTAACGATCCAACACTTACACGTGCGGTTCCCTTACTCCCTTGTAACAAGGCTACACTTATGACGAGAAGATGCATATCGCTCGCCGATTCCTTCTGCCTAAGCAGCTCAGCGCCAACGGCCTGGAACCTGAACACATCACGATCACCGAACCTGCGCTCTTGCACATAGCAACTCGGTATGTGCTATCATCCATCGTTGACCTCTGCACCCGAATCTCAACGCTTCTGCAGGTATACAAGCGAAGCAGGAGTTCGCAGCCTCGAGAGGGCTATCGGATCCGTGGTGCGCTTCAAAGCAGTCGAGTGGGCCGAATACCTGGACAAGGGCGGCGATCCCAACGACTTCCTCCAAACTCACTCCGAATCACTGCCAGGCGTCGATACGGATAACAGCGGCAACCCCACCACCGCGGCTCCGACATACCGCCGGACGGTGCTTGAATCTGACTTGGAACAGATGCTGGGGATCTCGCGCTACGACGAGTCAGAGATGGAGCGTGAGCCGAGGAGAGGGCTGGTGTACGGGCTTGTCGTTACGGGCGCCGGCGAGGGCGGGGTGATGCCCGTCGAGACGATCGCTGTACCTGGGACGGGGAAGCTGAAGCTCACTGGCAGCCTGGGCGATGTGATCAAGGAGAGCGGAGAGCTGGCGCTGAGCTGGGTGAAGCGATATGCGTGGGAGCTTGGGATGGTCGATGGGCCTATGGAGGATGTGTTGAAAGTCGGGAGAGGGCTTGGGCTGGGATCAAAGGAGGGAGGTGTGGATATCCATCTTCACTTGCCTGCTGGGGCGCAGAAGAAGGATGGGCCAAGTGCCGGGGTTGCGATGGTGCGTTCAGATTCTCTTTATAGGTGTACTCTTTAGTCTTCCTTTGATGCTGACCGCGCGGCTTGGCATGTAGACGTGTGCACTCGTGTCGCTGCTGACGGGTGCTTGCGTGCCTTCCAACATCGCGATGACGGGTGAGATTACGCTCAGGGGCAGGGTCACGCCTGTTGGTGGGATAAAGGAGAAGGTGCGTTTCCTTGCGCTCTGTGCGGCGCGTGTTCAGACGTAAATATGTGTCTTTTCAGGTGCTTGGTGCGCATCGTGCACACATGACCAAGGTGATCCTCCCCTATGCAAATAGGAAGGATGTGGAGCATGATGTGCCGCTGGAGATTCGCAACGAGATGCAGTTCGTGTTTGCAAAAACGGTTAAGGAGGCGCTCGAAGCGGCGTTTGGGAAAGGCGCTTTGGGTTGGAGAGGCGAGATGGGGAGCGTGCATGGTAGGAGGGACGTTCTCCTTGAAAGTCGCCTCTGAATGCGCTTTCTTTCTTGGCTTTTGAGTTTTCTAGCAGGGTCTCACTAATACACGTATCGACCCCGAACCGCTTCTCATAGACGCCACTTTGACCTTCTGCTATCCATCCGCAATGTTTTCTGTTATGGCTTAATTTTGTACTACTAATGTATCATCTATAGCAAATACCTCAGCATGCGCATCGTTATACAGCAGATATGTTACTCGTCTCCCGCTGACTGCGAAATATCGTGGTTTCTGCCAGGTTTCACGGCGTTCGAGGTGAATCCTCCATAGCCAATAGGAAGTTGTGGGTTGTACTCTTTCTGGCATCGGCACGTATGTTCTCATTCGCAGGAAGATATCATCTCAAAACCTTGTCTCTCTAGGTAGGACATCCATTGGCTAACCTAGTGCTCTGAACGAGCGCCTATATAAGCGCTCTGACTCTCGGCTAACTTCACTGACTTCCGTGCAGCTAGATCGACACAGATTCCTACATGAAATACCCGATTACTCTGTACGGACGTCTTGCGCAGCGGAAGGTGCTTATGTTTAGTCCATCCCCCACGACTCGCTTGGTAATCTTGACTGCATAGTTGCTGCGTACCATCTCCAAGTTAGGCACTAGACAGTGGGCTGGGGTACAAGCATTTAAATACAGGTGCCAGTCAAATCATCCTAAGCACTCATATTAGACTCTTTCGAGGAGACCTTCGCAATGATCACTCGCTACGACGTCGATACCAATATCACCGGGAAGGCCATCTCACTGTTCGGACTGAGAGTCAGGTGTACCAACCTCAGGAAGGAAATTAAATGTGATCATTAATACAACGCGTACTTCAGGGTCGCTCTTAACTATAAAGGTCTTCCGCACCAAAGTATCTTCACCAAAGACACAGAGATCGAGCAACGCGTCAAAGAGCTTGGCCTCCCAGTGACGACACAAAGCCCGATGGATCTCCGATATACAAGATTTTCAACTATCTCGATAGAGCTTATGTCGACACGCCGAAGGTCTTTGGGGTGAAGGAGTCGAGGGTCGCCGCCATAGGCCGGGTGTGTCGATCAACACCAGCATTATGGCGCACCTTTATCCGTTTGTTGAACCTAGCCTTGCGTTTATCAACGACGGGAGCGCTGCGAAAGCTACGGCGCTGCTTGAGCGGTACGTCAAGATGCCCTTGAGCAGTTCCTCCAGGATGAAGCCCTTCAAGAGGAGTACGGAAGAAGGTGGATGCTTCATTCGATGCCATCGATGGATACTTCAAAAGAGCTGCGGCCATTTCAAACAGAGAATGGGCGGGCAAGATTGAATTGGGGGAGACAGGATGAGTCATCCGGGCATCGTATTGGCCTCACTGATTGTATAGTACGCCCAAGGCGTTTTGCAATTGGATGAAGAGCACGAGTTGTGGAAGCGTCTGACTCCTTGGAATGGGGGAAGGTACTATGTGAAGGGCCAAGCCTTATGCTACCATCTACGAGGCAGCCATGAAGCCAGTGTTTGTCCGAGTCGTCGGAGAAACCCTCTGACCTGGTTCCATTCATAGCGTTAATTAGCGCCCAAAGGCAGTGCAGCTCCAGCAACGCCTAAATAGTACCATGGCCATCGATGCCTTGCTTTCAGCAACCACAACCTCTATCACTCCTCGATCTAAGGATATCTCTGTACCGTACTCTCCAATCTCTTTCAGAAACCCGCCGAGGATCGACACGGACCCACAGACCCTGCACATCAGAACGGATCAACCGAAATGGTAAGCGACATGCGGCACCACCTCAGCTTGCTTGCTGACCCCCATGTCCTGCGACCAACCTAGATACCACCACCAGTGGATGAACAACCGAACGAAGATGTCCAGGGTGGTGTCTATGCCCTCATTATCGGGATAAACGAGTACCAGAACCCGCAGTACAAGAACCTGCACGGCGCAGTCGCCGATGCCGACGACATGGAGAAGTACGTCCTCGAACACCTGCAGGCAAGCCCGGACAATATCATCAGTCTCCGCAACGCAACTCGCAAGGAGATGCTGGATGGCTTCCACAAGCTGGATGAAATAACGAAGGACACCATCAACCCATGCATCATCGTGTTCTACGCTGGGCATGGGGCGAGAGCACAGCGTCCGTCCGGGTGGGAGGCTTGGGCTGTGGATTCGGACATGATCGAGATGCTGTGCCCCAGCGATCTCGGGATGCCCATCCTTGGAGAGGAAGAGGACTATGTGGAGGGCATCTTGGATAGAACTGTAGCTTCTTTACTGAACTCGTTGGCTGCTTCGAGGACGAGGGGTAACAATATCGTGAGTCACATAACCACCGCCCTCACCGTTGTTCAGTCGCCTAATTGTTGGTGTATTCTCGAAGACTCTGATCCTGGATTGCTGCTGCTCCGCTGGGATGAGTCGCGCGGAAGACGACCCCATGTACATACCTCGCTCCATCCCCGAGCCCCCTCGCATCTCCTCAAAGACGATGTCCCACCCTATCTTCGTACCCTCTACGAACGAAGGGGTAAACACTGAAGCAGCATCAGAGTCCACGAGAGCTGTTGTCATCGCCCCGGGCTTTGGTGGTATGTCCAACCACTCTCACGTCCTTCTCGCGGCATGCCGGAGGGACAGAAAGGCATACGAACGTGAAGGTCGCGGGATGTTCACCAAGGCTATCCTCAAGTTCCTCACCGAGGACAAGAACTTTAGGGAGCACACGTACAACTCTATGATGGATAATCTCCAAATGCCTGTGTGGTGAGCTGTTTTTCAGTCCCTCTCGCGCCTCGCTAACGGTCATGGAAGGCAAACTCCGCATTGCCTAGGGTTGAACGCCGACCGCCCTCTCTTCAACCCGAAAGGTGGTCGATTGGACCCTTCGTATATTGCCTGCAAGACAATCAGCTTGGATAATAACGACCAGCCTATCCCCGAAGTCTTTACTATGTTGGCTGGCTTGGCTGAAGGAATTGCGCTCGGAGAGCGGTTCTCAATCCACGAACGCGTTCCACCTGAGGGTCAGAAAAGCTCAAAGCCGCCGATCGGGGTCATGATCGCTGCATTTGTGGGCACAACGTCGACCGTTCTCCAACGTCTTCCGGGACAAAAGGCCCCTACAAGCCTTCCTGCCGTCTTCTATGCCCGCAGGATCGACTGGCGCATCGACCCTCCAGCTATATACTGCACAGATATCCCCCTTCTCCGCTCAGTCCACGGGGCCAGGAACGGCCAACTGATCGCGTTTAACCTCGTAGACAGCCCAGAGAAAGCCGCCCTGATTCTCACTCCCGACGGCGAGAACGACGTGCATCTCGACCGGACCGACCCAGATATTACCGCCCATATACCCAGCAGGTTCCCCTGGGCGTTGAAGCGTGACAGTCCAGGGGAGATCCAGACCATCATCGGAGCGTGGAGGAACTTCAATTACCACTTGAAGAGGAAGGGGCAGGATGAGTTTCCCCTGGTCCGTATGGAGCTACACTACCTTGAGCCTGCCGATGGCGATTGGGATGGCGACAATTTCCATCCCAAGGGCTCGAACTTGCTCTTGAGCGAGCCAACGGAGGTGGAAGTACCTGATCCAGACGAAGGCGACCCAAGTTATCTGGGCATGACTCTGTATAACGACAGTGATATCGCTGTGTATCCGTATCTCTTCTACTTCGACCCAACGGAGTTGACGATCAGTAAGCAGTCACTATTATATGCAATGGGCTCGAGCTAACGTTGTTGCAGCGCCGTGGGCTCTGGCTGCCAAAGGAGCAGGGTCGGGAGCTGTAGATGCCCCTTTGTTACCTCACTCCCAGCTCTCAGTCGGGTACGGGAGCGGAGGTGTAGACCCATGGCAATTCTACTTTGAAGGAGATCGAACTAAAGACGTCGGGTTCTTCAAACTCTTCCTATCATGCTCTCCGGCCAACTTCCTCTGCCTCGCGCAGCCGACCTCGCCGTTCAAACGCCTGAAGGATTTCAGAGGGGATGGCCCTACTCCGCCTACTGAAGCTGAAATGAAGGAGTTAGAGAAGCTTAGCAAACTGGATAAAGATAGTTGGGGAATCAAGATGGCGACTGTTGTGCAGATCAGGAAGTAATGACCACCCAAACGTAGCTGCCAAAGGTGTATGTTAGACCTGGATTCTGTGTTGTATTTCGGGTAGTAGTGTATCCCATGTACCATCACCATGTATGAGAAAGGTTTTCTGGTGCTCGATCCTCACCTTAGCTGGCTCCCCCTCCGCTCGCTGCAACCTTTTCTGGTTGCTGAACGGCTTCCAAGTCGCCCTCAGCGGCAATCCGCCTCCTTTCAGCCTTCCTCGTTCCCTTTCCTACTCTCCATCTCTCATTCGCAACTTCCACAGGATCTAGTCTCTTCCTTTGTAGCACTGGGACCCACTTAACGACGCGGTGCGCCGAGCCCCCTCCCAAAGGTACTGCAAATGCCTGCTGGGGCCCTCTGCGCTCTTGAAGTTGTGAAGGCTTGTCGAGAGGAAATATCGAAGGAGGAGCAGGGTGGTGCTTCGCAACCGCCTGTTGGAAGTGTTCATTGAGCGCCGCTGTTATATGTGACCGTGTAACGATATTCTGCATCTCGCGTTGGAGCTCGCCGAGATCTTTGAACTCGTCGCTGGGCAGTCGGCCGTTCGTCCGCCAGCTGAAGGTGCCGTCAGGGTAGCCACAGTCCCACAACATTAGCGGTAGGCCGTCAGCCATGTGGTACTCGGGCTTCCTGTCGACTACGGGATAAGGCTGGGGGTCGTCGCCATTTGGTGGCTCACAGCCTTCGGAGACGTTCATCAAGGTAGTTACGAGAGATGGAGGTTCGAGGCCCGTGCCGACGAGGAAGAGTACGGCCATAATATGACGGACTTGGTTGTAGAGGAAGGCGCTCCCGACGAGGTTGAAAATGTGCAGGTTATCGTTGTATTTCTCGATATGTGCGTCGAGGATGTTGCGTTTGAAGGACGTTATTTGCTTTGCGGCGTCGAGCTTGCAAAGGTTGCGGAAGTCGTGTTCACCGATGAGGCGGGAGGCAGCATCTTGCATCTTGGAGATGTCGAGGTCTTTGGGGGAGAAAAGGTACTTGTAATGCCTCCATAGGCATGAGAACCGGGGGGAGAAGGTGGAGGAGACCGGAGACCAGGCCGAAATCCGGATGGTTTCTGGGAGCATCCGGTTGAGGATCGTCACGTAGTCGTGTTCGTTTCGAGATTGCTCCTTCGGTTCTCTCCTCTCAATTCCATCGGACGAAGGTTCGGCCTCAAGCGCATCGCGGCTTACAGGGACAGGAACAAGTGTAGTTCCGGTTATTGACTCGGAAAGTTCGTCTGTAGGGAGAGCACTTCGCACCCACAGTGACACGACCTGTCCCGCACCACTAACACCCTTGTCTGTTCGCCCACACCGCTCCCATCCGCATCCATCGAAGCCAGCTTCCTCGTCCACCAGTCTAGCTTTAGCTAGAGTATCGAATAGAACGCCTTCAACTGTCGGTAGTGGTGTGTCGTCTATTTGGAACGCAAGACCCCCGTATTCCCAGCCAGAGTAGGAGAACTTGAGAGCAATCTTCCGCCGAGGGTATTCGTAGAAGTTGAACTTCCTGGTCGACGGCTTCGACTTTTCGATGTCGTTCACAGCAGGTGGGGTATCTACTGATAATTTTGCTGGTCCCTCCAGGGACTGGAGTCTTTCAATGAGCTGCTCTCGAGACCATCCTGCATATGGTGACGGGGGTAGGTATGCGCTCGCCATTGCTGCTGAAGATTGGAAGTGACGAATTGAACGAGGTAGTTTAGATCTGAGGCGAGAGATCATACATGAAAAGAGAATTTAGGCGCCCGTACGTAGTAGATGAGTGTGAGGATGAAAGGGAGATCGACGAGGAGGAAAAAGGAGTCACCAACCTTTGCAGGAGGAGATCAAACGGAATCAACGGATCAGAAACCGGCAACTCCGGATCATACTGGTCTCCGGCAAATCCAGTCCGGGACTAGTTGAATTGAACCCGTTTCTTCCCAACCACCATCCAAGCAACAAACCGATCCACATGTACTACGATTTGGTAGTGGACATACTTGACTACTGCCGCGACGACTATGGGCAACTCTTCAGGTGTTCTCTGGTGAACAGAGAATTCAATCGGGCAGCGTCAAACATGCTTTACTACCGCGTGGTCCTTTCGCCTCCGATATCTCGGTTGCACCAACTCAATCTGAGAGATACAGGTGCCATTACAGTAAGTTTGACACCTTCGCCCGCACCGTAGCTTCGGCGCTTGTAGTCATGGCGTTGACTCCAGAAATGCCTCTCGGTCCTCTTCTGCGCGTCTCCGACACCTGAATTGAAATCTGACCCCATCGTTACCCCTTTCTCAATGAATCTCTATCCCAGAGTCCGTCGAATCTTCCATCTGCCACGCTGCCCCGATACGCAGAGATGGTGGTGGAGCTTGAGGTCAGCGGTACGTCTATCAATTATGAATAAATGGACGAATGCCACTCCGGCATCTCCCCACTCCGAGCCCGATGAGAGGGTAGATGGCGATGCCCTCGATGGGATCCCATCTCGCCACCCTTCTTTGCGTATCCCAGCAAATTTCCATGGTACTAACGACGGACAGGGTTCCTAAACCCCAGGGCACCTCCTCGGAATACCCTGCACGCACTCTTGAGCGATGCACTTCGAAAGTTTACCAGCATCTGTTCCGTTAAATTCACTCCAGCCACATACCACGAAGACGTGTTCACCGACAGCTTGAAGCTGCTCCCGAATTTTGCTGGTTCTTTGCGGGAGGTTGCGCTGAACGCTTCATGCACCTCGGACGAAAGAAGTGTTTCACTATTGACGGGTATCCAGGGCCTAAGCAAAATAGCTCTGTACAGCCCAGGGCGTGCCATTCTTCAGCTCCTTCCCGAATGGCTCGAGAAAAACGCGTCCACACTCACTGAGTTGCATCTTTTTGTGCGTATGTGTATAGCTTTGCAAGGGACATCTTTAACCTGTATGGTGCAGGACAATTGCGGCTCAGTCACGCCTGGGGTACTGAAGTCGTTTCTGCCCCATGTTCAAGAGAATTTGAAGGCATTCAGCCTCGGCCTGTCGTACTCTATCACGGATGAAGATCTCTTTACCTTTCTCAGTCAACTTCCGAACATCGAACATCTCCGACTGCGGAACTACTGGGTAAGCCTCCATCTCTCCTCGCAGCGGTATTGCTCTCTCAAAGATTCAATGATCACTGTAGCAAATGAAAGAACCTACCCACAAGCCAGGCCTGCGCAAACTCAAGTCATTCACAGCGGACTACGGAGGAGGAGCCACGAGCTTCAACACGTGTGTAGAGGTCTCGCGGTTCTGTAGGTGGGTTCGGAGAACAATCGCAGCTTCCCCGATCCAATCCCTTCGCATTATCGCGGGAGACGAAGAGCAAGTCCACGGCGGAGACGACTTGGGCATCGAGGGAGGCGAGAGCGCTCCTTCGTATTACGTTCTTCCAGCAAATCCCGCATTCGACAGTCTCGTCGAGCATCTCGTGAGGAAACATGCATCGACACTTCAGCACTTGCATATACGATCCGCGTTCGTGAGCCTCACTGCTATTCGGAGTCTTTTTACACACTGTAGAGCGTTGGAGAGTGTGCATATGTCGGTTGGAAATACAGCCATGGTATGTATTTGGCCCCACCGAATTTACTGAAGCTTCCCGCTCATCTCCCTTCTGCATCCCAGGACTTGCTATCCGAGTTGCTTCCAGACGTTCCCAGCCTCCACTCGGCAGCATTCGAGATCCGAAATATTAGACCACGATCGCTCAAGTTTGGCGAGGAAGAAGCCTTAGCGCTTATGCAACGTGGGCCTCGTCTACGGAGATTAGCTGTGAATGGCCGCCGATGGGAGGTGCGTCACGATGCGAAGCGCGCCATCTAGTCCATTCTAATTAACTTCAGGGCTCGTGGAAGGTCACCCCCGAAGTGGGAAAAGGAAGTCACGGAGAGGTCAGCATATTTTCGGTCGAGGAGCTGAGGCCGGTCGTTCCTCCGTGGAGAAGGACAAACCACGTAGCAGGGTCATGAACGGACTTGTTTTAGTCAGTAGGAGTCTAGGACAGCCGATAGCAGTCTATGGAATGTCGAACGTGATTTTGAGCTCAAGCACTCACCTCCCGCCAACAATCATGCACATACCTTCTCGTGAAGAGTACTGTGTGTCTTTATTGATGCCAGGTATGACGACGCGCCAATGATCAAGTTCTTGCAGGATAAGCGCCCGACAAATGCGCGTCAAGCTCAAATCAGCGCGAATGAGTGTGCTTTGGATGATATAAAGTATACATGACGTAAACGAGAACTATACACAGGTGCCCTTGGATGAAGGATAGGCTTTGTTTCGACGATTGAATTGGACCAGCCAATAAAAACAATAATGATATTGAAAGTGGGAATGGGCGTGGTAGTCTCGGAATGGGGGAATGATGCTCGAAAGGAATGCTGAAGAGGGAGAGAAGGGAGAAAACGAAGGTATGCTAGGAACAGGTTGGCCTAAACGTGTGAACGTGTGTGTGCCTTAGTGCTACAATGATGAGTCGATGACACGAATTCAATGCATATATAACGAAGAACGAACGGGGAAGGGGAAGAGGTGAGTAATTACCAGGTTCCCAAAAACTGTACTCTGTCCATTGATACTACATCCCTACTGGACTGAAGGATGTTCAAGCTTAGAGTCTTTAATCAGAGATAATACACTCTCAGATCGAGGTTTAATAGAGCAGTTAAAGTGTTTGGGATGGCTACAAGGTATGGTCAGTCTGGGCGCTTACGAACGGCACTGTTGACCTACCTAACGAAGCCTACGGCATATTCAATTTCGGGCATCGTTGGGTTCCCCTCCGAATCGCAGGCTGGCGAGATGTCGAACAACGCCGTGAGCGCAGCTAAAGTCAAAAACACAGTTGAGTCGGCGAGGAAGCGCCCTGGGCATATCCTGCCAGAAGGGGAGAAACGTTATTAGGCTTTCGGCGCAGATTAAGCTGTCGTAATAGAGCGCTCTAAACTTACCTGCGACCGAACCCAAAGATGATGTTTTTGGGATCAGGAAGTGATTCGTCTTCGAGGTAGCGCTCGGGGTAGAACTTGTCGGAGTTGGCGCAGTCTTGTAGGATCGAACTGGGAAGGGTGGAATCGTTAATAAAGGGTGGCAGGCAGTGATTCCAGAGAAAGGACACTCACTAGATGTTCACTAACACTGTTGAGTTTTTAGGAATAACAAAGTCTCGGTAATAATCGTCCTCCATCAGACGGTGGGGCATTCCCAACGGGACCACCGGATTCCATCTAGCAAAGCCAAAGTTAGAGATTAAAGCTCTTACAAGTAGGGGATGCCGGTCCGTCAACCCCAACATTTTACGCGTCGTAAACTCACCGAAGGACCTCCTTGAGCACACATTCGAAGTATGGAAGGGATTCTTGGTCCTCCATCGTTGGCAGACGGTGATTGCCAACGACGCGGTCCATTTCGGCCTGTGCCTTCTTCAGAACTTCCGGGTGGAGAACCATCGCTAGGACAAAGGTATGCAGGTATGCCAAGGTCTATCCACGAGAGCTGTCAGTAAAACGGTGGCTTCCTCGAGCCGCAGGGAGAATTCACCGTTTCCTCCGCCGCTGATAAGATTCACGATGTTAAGTACCCCAGCTAAGTGAGAAATAGCAAGACGTACCTGCATAAAGAGTTCCAGCAGACCCTCTGATATCTTCCTCGTCCTCCGGGAGAACAGAGCCGTCAAGAGGATTGGCACGCGATTCCAGAAGGGACGAGGTGTATGAAGGGATAGCCACTCCCGTTTTCTGCGCCACCAGTGGTGTTACTGGGCGAATCTCACGCGAAGGATGGATATGAACGCACCATCTCGGACTTGACCAGCTCGTAGGGAACGGCCATCATAGCGTTTACAGCCTCCCTCGTTTCTAGCGCCTGCTTCTTGAAGCTTACGAATGGGGCCCATGTCGGAATATGTCTGGGCGAAGCGTGGAGTTGAGATATAGAGCGGCCAAGTGGACATCGGTGTTAGAAACGAACCTCAAAGCTGGGAAGAAATCAACTAGAGTCGCTGCTGGAGAACCAGATTGTACCGTGAGGGTGGCTGCACGCTCGGCTGTATATCGCTCGACATGTCAGTGGCTTGATATCTTCCCTCGAGTGACCACATTTACCCAGGTGTATGAATTGATCGTCGACAGAGTGGACTTCGTGGCCATATGTGATTTTCAGTATCGTTGCTGCTGCACAGCTGAGATGTCGAGGAGGTTGGATATATAATATAAACAAAGCACTGAAAGACGAGATCGAAATGCTCACCGTCTGAAATGGTCGAGGAAAGCCTCGGGCGAGACGAGTAAGCCCTCCATCACCGTAAGCCGCTCTTTCTGTTGGAGGGGAAGAAAGGCGGAAACCGCGCGAGAGTTGAACATTTGGTTAATAAACCGGCGATGCTTCCGAAATCGAGGTCCACTGGCGAATGTTAATAGAGTTTCATTATCCCCCATCGTTAGTGTCAGTTTACTCGCATGATTTCATATTGCACGTACTATCTGACGTGCGTCGAGGCACTGTGCCAGCCCATCCTGACAGAACAAGCGCAACGATGGCAGGCAGTCAGCGGTCCACACATCGTGTTGGGGCGCGTATAAAGCTCCAAGCACTCACAGCTCCGAGAAAAGCACGAAGCGGGGACGATCAGAGTAAATGGAACTCCGTTTATCGAGAAGATCGCGGGCAGCTTGCAAGCTGTCGATGATGACCATTGGCTGTCCAAAAATTCGGACGTAGACGATGTCGCCTATGGCAGAGTTCAGGTGAGTCGCAGGGCATCTCGCCGAGGTAGAAAGAGGGGAAAAACGCACCATACACACTCGCCCACTCTCTGAAGGTCTGTGGATGGTTCGACGTTGGCATCTGCAGCGCGTTCCCTAAAAATGGCAAGGGCTTTGGCCCAGGGGGTAGGTGACCTGGCGATGGCGTCCTGGTTATGGCGCGGTAGGCAAAGTAGACGGCGCCGACGACGGTGGAGGCGAGGACGACATTGGAGGCGGAGGGAAGAGACATGGTGGCAAGCCAGGGCGTCTTTTCGAGGGCACCTTTATAGAAGTTATGTATGACAGGTTTGGCTATCGAACACACCCGTCAACCCGATCGCCCACAGCTATTCCAAACCGATCTTGGCAAGAATAAGGAAACAATAGCGGGATGGGGTAAGCCACGAAAGAGACTTGTTAATGCCGCCATTGATACTTTCTCATGGAGGCTCGTGTTGAAATGCCAAAACGTGCATTCTCCGGTGAAAACGCAGTGAGAATAGGGGATAAGCAGGGCCCCTTCGGTCGACAAGGGCGAAGATAGCGTTTTTGGCGCTTGCCGCACGCACCGAGTTCGGGCGAGGCAAATCCATCAACAGGCCTGCAATAGAATTCGAACTCCAGAGGGTTCGTAGTGCTCGACTATGTCAAGTCAATACAAGGAAGCATGACGGGATAAATAAGTAAATCAAAGCCCATCCAGTCCCAGAAGCCTCGAGGGTGTGGTGGCTTCCGCTGATGCCTTGATCGCTTGTCACCCCAGACGGTTCCTTCCCGATCCTGCCGCTCGGCCACCCTTACTGAGAACATACTTTTAGGAGTGAGAGAATAACGTACCTCGAGCGCTTCTCCCAAAGAAGGAGCGGCTTAAGAGTGCCCATAACTGGTGGTACTTGAAAACGCGAGAGAGCGACGCGTTTCCGAAGCCAACAATTGTGTGTCGGTGTGCATGTGCCAATGCTCCATTCTCCCTCAAATTCACTTTACATCCATCTTAATGGACATAGACTAAATCACGGCGGCCTTCAGCTTTCCTCTTTTCAGCGGAGTTGGAGCTCTAGGGCTGATATTACGACTGCAGGTAAGGAAGCGGCCAAAGCAGATTAGCGGCTGGTGCCAACTTGAGAGTGTATACCAAGTGTATACTCTGACATACCTTACGCAATAGCCATGATCCTGACAATAGTGCATGCCCCTGGGGTTAATGAAAGGCTACTTGAGTCCCATTTGGCGGAAAGGTACATACCATCGTGTAATGAACGTTGTTGAGTCGGGGTATCCGGGCTGGGGCCTTCCTTGTGCCCACAGCCTTCGGTTAATGGCAGAGCGAGAAGAATAAACTTGATTGTTCTTCGAATCATCGAGTGGGCCTTGAGTGGGCCTAAGAACAAATGACGATCCCTAATCAGTATCGTGGCGTAGATGTATTTAATACTCATATGACCTACATATTAGGGTCCGTTATCACAGAAAGTGCGTTTCGAGCGGTCTACAGTGCTCATCCAGTCCTTCGCTTCTGATAAGAAGTCAGTAACATTCGCACTACGATCATGTTGATAGCTTTTCCAGCATCAGCGCCTGCACATAGTGAGGCTGAGAACCGAGTATGCTTGAGCGTATACTGCTTTGTTGGGCGAACAGGATCAGAAGCCTGAAGGTGGAGGCGAATCCAGGTGAGTGTAGGTCTGTGTAGGTGCCACTGTCAGTAAGGATGACGTCGCTTGATCACCGCCTCTCAGCCTCACTTCAGCTGCAGCTGCGGGAGCGAAACAATAACTTGATCTGTCCCCGGTAATCAATACCGTCGTAGTGCCATAAGTGACTTTCCCTCGTCCCCGTGGAATGGTGGTGGTTCCAGGCAAGCCGTCAGTAGCCAAGCAGTGAGGTGACCTCTCTCCTAAGTCGGGTTGAACCGTTAGCAAGAAGGGCCATGTGACGCCAGAGGCCGAAACATGAAACTCACAGAGCCTCCGAAAGCGTCGGATACCAGAGAGCAATCATAGATTCTGGATGGGTCATAGAAAGATCAGGTCAGGTCACCAGAAGCCAGCCTCTTAGCCATAACGATGGTCAGGGACTTTCAACTCCCGTTTATCGAGGACAGTACTAGTGGCACTGAGAAAAGATCGCATGAAATCCATATGTGCATTCTGTGAATGACCTACCTCGGTCGAGGGCCTGGATTGACTCATCGTCGGGCAAATGGCCAAGCAAGCGCCTGAAGGGCATCGCCATCATGGGTGTAGCACCTAGAGATATCAGTAATCGCGGAAGGAGGATAGTCCATCCAGATAGGAGGTGTAGAACACCGAGGCGAGAGGTAAATTGGCACTCTCGGCATCGGCGTCGATCCACAAACCATGAATAAACCAGTTCTATCTGACAAGTAGACCTGAAAATAGCATCTAACACACCTTTGCAATTGATATTAGAAGGTTTACAAGACCGGTGCGACCGATCATAGGGTATGTAGTTACTGGAGGGCACTGCAACCTCCTTCAGACTGTCCAACCGTACTTTGAGGGTTGAACTCGAGAAATTTGAGCCCAGATTCACTGGGGATACTGTGCCCATCACGCTCCATGGGACCAACCAGGAAATCCTCCTCGCGAGTAGCGAGTTGAGTGATGTTTGCAGCTATCAGAGACCGTTTCAGAGACGGAGTTCGCACCGGAAGATGCACTAGCGGTGCATACCGTACCACGACAAAGTCGTAACTCCGACAGGGAATGTAAAGGTCGCCTAAGGGCATCATTAGCAACAGCTTCTTGCTAGTGAAATATGGACCTCGCTCCCGCGCTTACCCTTTTACCACGAAACTCGATGGTAGATGTAACGGGCTGAGGGTTCCATCCACTACTCGCATTATCGTTCCCTGGAGGGTATGATCCCGACGTTATAAATTATCAACAACGTGACGTTAAATGCGAAGGCCTTACAGTTTAAAACGACAAGAGAGTATCGTGGGGCATCTTTAGAGCTTGTTCGATATGTGACGTAGGCACCCACGCGCAGCGCAGCGCTCATGGTGCCTTGAACAGCCAGGCCGATCCTTCTCGCGCTGGGCCCACCAATATCCCGAGGGATAATGCCTTTCGACGCCTGCGCCATAGAGTAAACTTCCATTTATACGGCGAGGGGTTTAATCGTCAGTAAGAGAGGTCGCAAAGGGCACTAGTTTTGACTCACATTCTTGGTTAACGCTCCATGTACCGTTGCCATTAATGGTTACAATACCACGACATCCATTGGTGCCGCAGCCAGTCGCTCCAGGCAGCATTGGGTTGCCTGACGCGTCCAGCACCAAGTTCCACATCATCGCCGTTTGAGCGTTGTGTTCAATGGAGCCGATGAAGCTTGAAAGGTGGACAGGTCATCAGTCACAGCCGCTCTTTCTGGAAGAGGGAGGCGCCTACATATTGTCCATGTACCACTGCTCTTGGGTTAGCGTTACGTTTACACATTGGAATAAGTCTAGCCACACCTTGGTGTCACCCCACCAGTCAGTACCCAGCGTCCCAGAGCATTCTATTCGAAAGCACGTTTACGTCAAAACCACTTGCTCCAGGTCAACTGCCAGCCCTAGTCTTACCAGTCAGGTAAATTTCCTGGACACCAATCAATCGTTTTAGAGAAGTGCAGTGGCAATAGCCGTTAACTGGCAACACTGGCGAGGACGTACCTTCTCCGGGAAAGCCGCATGGAACGCATCTTGTTGGCCAACGGAACCCTGTTGGATAGAAATGATGCGTTATCAGTCGGCTCGTCGAGGTCGATGCAAATGGGAGTAGCGCAAATGCGTAGGAGAAGTATCGATAGCTGTGATCATTACACTCAGTGATCGGTCCGAAATAAACTCACCGCAGCACAGTGGAATGCGACTCCATCGAATGCGCCTCCAGCAACCTTCATGAGCTGGGTGGCATAGCCACTAGCCTGGTCCCAGTTTTGTTCGAAGCCTAGCAGGGCCAATCAACCTTACTGGAACAAAGCAAATGAAGGGTAAAGTTGAGGGCTCACCGATCAATTTTGTATCCCCAAAACCCTTCATAATCATCAGTTTTTTCAATAGCGTTGCGACTTGGCCTTCTATCTCGGGAGTATACGTCGTCGTTGGATCAGTTGTGGTCTCATACATTGGCTCATTCTGCACCGAAATGGCATACACCTTGATTCCTTTACTTTGGAAGGCCTCAAGTGATTTAAGGAGGTAGTGGGCAACTTGACACGCGAATCAGACCGATAATACGTGAGATGGGAGGGATCACTTTGGGTGTTTACTCACACATAGGTAGGTACTCCTCCTGCAGTGCCCCTCCAAATGCGGTTCCGCTATCTTTCATCCAAGCAGGCTGCACGGAGGTTAAATAACATTTGGAGTTTGTAGTAAGGAAGCACATACCGGGGACCAGGGTAGTAAATGCACTCGAAGCACTATATTTCACGCTTTAGATGACCCTTCTATCATTCTACTAATTGCCCGACTTACTGTTGTTGATGGACTGTATATCCTTCAATATCTCAAATATGTAAGGCCGGGCGCTGTTCACGTCGAGATCATTAAGGCAGAGATCGCCATCGACCTCATCGTAGCTGTAGACTAGAATCACCATATTAAACTCTCCGCCTCTATGCTAGCGTGTATGGAGGGAAAGACAGACCTTCCGTTGAAAAGTCGGTTGCACCAAGGGGTATTCTTAGGTAGCTCAGGCCAGCAGAATGGGCGCCTTCGACTGGCGAAAACATATAGTTGAGGAGAGACCAATAACTCGTTGAGTTCGTCGTCTAAGTACCAAAGGCTGTTAGCGGTGTGCTGAGTAGAATCGACGAAGATAGCAACTTTAAGGCCAGCCAGAAGTTGCGCAGACGAGTCGGCTGTAATAGACAGGAATCATTAGGGCTCTTCCAACGAAAGACATGCAGCAGACTCACTGAAGGTCCCGCCGAAGCCTAAAACCGGCTGGTAAACCTTCGCTTCATTCACGACGATGTTCGAGATTGCCGAAGCCACTTTGCTTGTGAACGTGGGTACTGGACTCTGGTTCTGGAATTGAAACAATGACGTCCTATTCCATGTCGTTTGCCACTATAGACGTGGGCCATTAGACCTGCTTTTAGCTGAGAAGGGCAGGTGGTGGGGTGGTGAACGTACCACGTCCGAGATTTCCTGGGCAGAGGACAGCCCTAATGAGAGCAGGCAGACTACAGCTGGTGCAGTCGGGGAGATAATCATAGTGTGTGGTGTCAGTTGTTATGTTCTATGAGAGACCCGGGGAGATCGTTGAGAAGAAATAGGTAGGTGGGATGGGCGGAAGAGGAAGGGTAGCGGATGTGTATGACACCTTAAACGAAGGATCAAACAAGCACGTCGTGCTGAGACAAGTCAATGTGCATCTTGGTAGCTATTGCTTCATGACCTGGGCAACTCTCTCTTGTTCTTTTCATGGCCATGGGCCTCAGAAAGCCATTCGCATTAATGGCCCCAAGAGTTGGAAGAAGCTCAGGACCGCCCGTTTAAGTGCTCTTCGGTCTTGGCGTGTAGGAGCACTTCAGGAAACGAAGCGTAGTACGACATTCATAATCGCGAACAAGAGGGAGTCGCACGGATCCACTGGCAGTCAGCAGTAGTCCTTCCTTGGACCCTGGTTATGTTCCTGGTATCATTAGACACTATGCTCCTGGCTATCAGTTACTAGGACTCACCGACCATCGCATTCTGGGACTTGAGAAACAGGCTATTATGTGGTTCTGGCCCAACGGCGGCGGCTTCAGGGGCGAGCAGACTTGGACCGACCGGCATTCACCGGCTTACTAAGCCTGACCAAATACACGAACTAGCAAATCGGATTTAAGCGCCCGAAGCCATCGTAACCTTCCAAGGCCCTAAGTACCCTCCAGAACCTGACTTGTAGGCCTTTTGTGTGAGTTAAATGAGATCCTTTATCCATATTATCCATTCCCAGTCCAAAAAGTGCTGCGTCGTGACGCAAAGGAACCAACAAATGCAATGTCTACTGGCTCTAGAACAGCCCAAGCAAGTCCTCCTGAGGCTTCTGCTGCTGCTGCTGCGGTGGGGCCGCCGGGGTAGCTGACAGCCCCGCAAATGCATCCACTGCCTGGGGTGCCGCAGACGTCGGTGCCTGACCAAAATCGAACCCTCCAAACGCACCACCCGGGGCCGCAGATGGGGTCGCCGACATCGGCTGCATAGAAACGTTCCCGAAGATCGACACCAGGTCGTCTAATGGGTTGCTCGACGTCCCAGCTATCAAGTTCGCCGCGGCAGGTTGCGCCAGCATAGTTTGGGTAGCTGCCAAACCCGACAGGCCTCCACCTTCCGTTGAAGGCTCGTCACCGAAGTCCCTGTAGAGTGTAGGGTTAGGAAGATGTCAAGGTCCAGTATGAAAGGATGTAGAACTGACAAAAGGTTCTCCGATTGTTGTCCAGCAACAACCGTCTGCAACGCCTTCTGTGTCGACAACTGAGACTCGTCGTCTTCTCCGGGCCCAACTTTCCTCTGGATGGCATCGGCGCTCAATCGGCCCTTGCCAATGAATGTCTCCGCCGGCTTATGGTAGACACTCGCCAGGCTGCCGATCTCACCAATGAGTTCTTCAAGGACAGCAGGTGCCACCGTCGTCCTGGGAATTGAGATTGGCGGTCGGTGTGATAGGACGACGGACTAAAGCCCTACGTCAGAAAGCGAGCCAATCGGAGTTGAGGCAAGAGCGAACCTTTGCAGCTGCAGGATCCATAGACAGCAATCTCCAGTATATATATGCCCTATCCCTCACATCTGGCGAGTCACAATCTTTCGTCGCTGTGTTCAGAACCTGCTGTACAATTGCTTGCGATGAATCAGGCTTCTTCAAGAACAGCTTTACGACCGCCGTCAAGGTCTGAAGTTGCACAGGGTAAGACTCTTCTGTGAACGTGTCCACAAACAGCGTAAGGAGCTCGTCTGCGTTGTCGATCTTGTTTGCATATTCGCCAATAATCCAGATCAGTGAAGCTTTCGCTTCTGGCTCATCGAGTTCGTCAAGGTTGGCGCAAAGAGTGGGAATGACGCCCTCGTAGGTGGAGGGATATTTTCGGAAGATATCCTAACTTTGAATAAGTCAAAGGGTGGTGTAGATATCCCAGGAAACATACCTTCATGACAACAATGGCTTCCTGGACGACGTAACTGACGCGAGTAGCAATGAGCTCCAGTAAGACATTGACACATTTCTCAGCAGCCTCGTCAATTTTAACTGCCGTCTGCCCGATTGCCTTCACGCTCTTCCGCACGAAATCCACATCCACCTCAGATGCGTACCTATAAGTACCGATATTGGTTAATGATAGCGTGTGGAGGGAAGAGGACGTACTCCTTCAACTCGCTGAGCAAAGCATCGACATTCTTGTCGTTCGCGAGCCTAACCATGATATCCAGCTTCTCCACCTTGACGTACAACGGATCGTTGTACTTGCAGAAGAACACCCTAATTTCGCTGGACAAAAGCTCGGGCCTTTTCTGGAGGAGGAGGTTAATGTTGCGCAATGCAACCCACTGCACTTCTGGAGGCGAACTGAGCAAGGTGACCAAAGGGGGTGCCATCTTGCGGATCAGCTGCTTCCCCAGATCCTCTCGCTTCACATTCCGCAGGTGAATCATGACAACCTTCACGGCGGCCAGTACGACACTGCCATTGATGTGTTGGAATTGAGGCACTACGCGCTCGCAGATATGTTCGCTCTCCTTGTCGTCCGCAGCGGTATATCGGGCAAGGGCGTTCAGGATCGCGACGCGACCCCATTCGGAGCACTCGTTCAAAGCAACGAGAAGTTTGTTGAGGATAGCAGTGGTAATGTGGAAGACGGTGGATGAGTTGTCTATAGAGCTTGTTGAGGGTTCTGAGGAAGTAGCAGCGATGTGGATGTCGGTGAGGGCTGCGACTGTGTTGGCTACGACCTGCGACAGAGAATCAATACCACTAGCGCATAACCAGGCTCTCGGGGCTCACCATTGGATTGGAATCCGATATCATGTCATGCAGTTGCTCCAAGAACCCATTCTCCATGACCAGCTCCGGCTTGAGGTCGTACAGCTTCGCCACGCACAACGCGGCGGTCTTGCGCACATAGGGATTCTCATCGCGCAGAGCCTTCTGTAGTGGGTCGCACAGATAGTCGATGATCTTCTCCGCTCGCAAGCATCCCATCGTCCTAATCGCCAGCGCGCGGACCAGTGGATTGGGATCGTCCGAGTCCTTGACGAAGGTATTTACAGCAAGAATGACCAGCTCGGGTTGTGTTTTGGCATAGTTCATGAGGTAAAGGTATACGAGCTTCTTCTGTTCGAGGTCGTCGGTTTGCATGTTCTTCAGAACATCTGGGAATAGACCGCTGACATCTAACGCCCAGTCAGAGACTTGGTATTGGTTCTAGGAGCTGTAAGGCCCACCTTTGCCAACGGTCATGGATGCGATAACGCGCTTGATAGCATCCTTGCGCTTCTCCCTGTACTCACTGTTGAGATCTACGCTGAGCTCGTAGTTTTCGCCTTTCCTGGGACCTCGAATGCTCATGATCGTGGTGGACAGGGAGCAAGAGTGTTTCGTGATGCACTCCCAATTTGGCTTGTCCGCAACCATCATCACCTTCAAACGACATGGATTCAAAATCTCCTGCTCTTCATTTGTTCACCTCTCAAATGACAGAAAATACAACGCCGTCATACTGCGTGTAGCCTTGATATGCGCGACGAGGACGCGCAGGGAAATGCATGCGCAGGGCGTCCCAAATCAAAACTTGTGAAGTTGAGGTTCTGGACCGCCATACCTCTCCATACCTCTCCAATTCGTCGACATGATCAGTTTGCTCAGAATTCGGTTCCCTTCAGGCTCAAAACGAAAAGGTCTTCGAAGTCCCAGTTCCCGTACAAAATGCGGCCAAGACAAGTCACCTCGATGTACCCACTCACGCATTCAACGGACTATTGTAGTTGGCTCCAGCGACAATTCCCACTATCCCTCTCTTTCTCCAGGGGCAAAGCCAGAACACTGCGACCGGAATACGATCTGCTAGAACTACTGCCCCCCGATCGTTCTAGGTTGTCTACTATTCTTCCTTTGCAATTGGGCGCTGTTCAAGTTCCGTTACTGCAACCGGGGGCGCCCCATCTCTGGGCAGCTTGGGTCGTTTCTTGCTCGCTGTACTTCATCCGCGTTGCTCGAACAGCGAAGTCCTTACAATTGTCGCTCTCCGAGGCGAAATGACTGTGTCTGGATCCTCAGGCAACGAATACTTGATCACCAGCATTTAATCCATTCCAATCCCGACATGTCCTCGGTTTACCTGCTATTGAGACTGATGGCAGGAACAACGGAGATGCCGGCTCTGAGAAATCGGAAGTGGGGCAACTTGGGGACAAGCTGGAGGGGTATCTAATATATTATGGGACGAGACATTCAAAGAAACGTGCAGCGAGATCAAACTGTTCTCAGCAACGCTCGGTGAGGTTATTTCTTGGCCACGGCTGCCCGTACTGCTGCTTCCATGTCATGAGCTCGGGATTGGTGTAAGCTTCAATGTATCTGTGAATCGTCTATCAGGTTAAGCTCGAGGTGGAATGAAGGCCTCACTCACGCATCGATGTAGGCTTTGGTAGGAAAGTCCTCTGGGTCGCAGGTGATCTGTACTTTATCGATAGGCTGGTAAACCCGAATGTAATCTATGCTCATGGTCGCAGGAAACGCAAGGTCACTCTCTATTGAGCCGAAAGCGTTCGAAATACCCAAATTTGCAATGATGTACTGGACGGGCGATCGTGAGCGCTTGTGCTAGGTGTCAAAAGAGTATCGTAGTTACCATAGGTTCTTGTGCGATAGGGCGCGCACTAATCTCGGCTATGGGGTCGATGTCCAAGCCTCTTGCATAGTGGGTCCATGCAATTTTTCCATTGTTAATCCAGGTAATGTAAGCATCGTCAAATCTGCGAGGTCGTTAGAAGGAGATTCGTGGTATAGATATTCAAGGCCTCACCCTGGTGAGTATTCAAAGCCATAAACAGCGAAGCAACCACCCTCTCCCTCATAACACCCCTGGTTAGTTAGGGAAAGACCGCTGACCGCCTGTTGGTAGATGCCTCCAGTATATGGATTCAGAACAGTGATGTCGTCGTCGTAGATCTTGTAGTTTGCCGTCGTGTTCTTCCAGATATACCCGTGGTTAAATGGCGCCCATTGAGATGACTGGGAAACCTATACAGCATAAAGGAACGACATGAGAGAAACCCTGAGAGAGGACATGTGCAACTCACTCGCCCTTCCCCGTACTCAACGATTGCCTCAAACACGTCAATTTCAGGTGCAGAGCGGCCGACATATGAGCCGTCGGATCGAATTGGCCCGGGATGAGCCTCTCCAGGGCAGGTACAAGCAGCTGAGGGGCCAGAGATCAGGTACGTCCGAATGCTATGGACATGCCACTCACATAAACGTTGACCTGGGAGAAATGACTAGCAAATTCAAAGTCAGGCCCAACATTCCGTCTATTCAACTCCAGTATTAGGCGTACCAGACGGCCATTGTGGTACGGGTCTCCGTCCGTTAGAGTGGATGGGGGTCCAGACTTATCGGCATACGTTTGATTCGGCAAAGTCCCAATGTCACAGGAATCATAGCTATAAGGCCACTATCGAGCATCATCAACACTGCTAAGCCTGTTTTGAGGGAGTGACATACCAGGCCTTCAAGCGATGCGCCGTGGCCAGCGCGACCTATTGACGGTTTCAACTTGGAAAGAACTAGAACGAGGCGCCTACTACTTACCTAGGTTGCCCAGTGTCCACAGTGCCGGCCATAGGCCTCTATGGTGGCCGTCAGCCCCCTATTGAGTGATGCAGGAAAGATGACTTACCCAACGTCATTCGTCCCTGGAAATCTGACTGCAGCTTCGATCATGCCGCCAGTGAAGCAGAACTTGTTCCTGTGTCGCTGTTAGACCCTATATTAGACACGGCATAGATGGGCATCTCACCATGACTGAAGCTAAATGTGATCGCAGTGAGTAATAGTACCTTCGTTGAAATGGTTGGGACATACATACCATGCCGGACTTGTATGTGAGGTTGTGGTTCTGCGTGATATCGTCTATTCTGTCAAGTTTGATCTGCAAAGCACCGTCCTTCGTTGTTACTGAAGTCAAGTCCAGCTATTAAGCATCTGAGCGTTCCCGAGATACTGGTAGACAAACCTTGGCTCGGATCGTACCACTCAAGGTCTTTCTATACGCCTTCTTCAGCTTCGAGTTGCGCAAACAACAAGACACAGAGAACTACTTACAGTTCCCCAGTACCACAGATCTACGGCCTCCCAATACGGATCGTCACCGGGATAGAACGTGCGTCCGTCCGTGTTGAACTCGTCAGAAAAGACGAGAATCATATTTTCGCCGGTTTCTAACGATTTCTTGCTGAGTGCAGACTTGGGGGTGTCCCGGTCGATGAGACCAAAGTTCCCGGGCATATCAGCGATCTGCCCAGTTGCATTGATACCCCCCAGGTTGAACCCGCCTTGGTTCGTCAGCTCTTTCTTCGTAAAGTGCGTGATTATTGGATATCCTGGAGGAAGTAGGGTGCCAAGGTTAAACGGCGAGTAGCATGTACGAGGGCGTTAATTACCGGCGCTAATGATGTTCAAGGTCAGTAAAGAGGCCGGATCAGAGATCGTGTGTCGCGTTAGACAGTACTCACAAGAGGGTCAAGAGGCCGGCCCCTAGCAGAATCAAGCATCCCAGATTTGCGAGGCCTCGCATTGTGAAGAAGCTTCCTCCAACATCAGTCAGGCGATCCCTCCTCGAGTTTGGATTGTGCAAGTCGTCGTCGGGTTCCGAGACGCTCGTGTCCAAGGGAGTTCCCCAGGTTCGTGGAGAGGGATCGAGCGAATACTAGGAAGGTAGGTAGAATAAGCATAGGGGCTTCTATATAGCAAGACGAAATGAGCGCATACCTTCTCTGCAAAGCCCTGTTGTAGGTCCAGAAGGGGTTAGCAACTGGACTGGGACCAAACACTTCCTTAGAACTTAGAAGTGATGTAACTCACCTTCAGGCTACTCGATCTCAAAACCCCGAATCCTGACCCAATTGAGGGCGACGGTGGCAGTAAGCTTTCTGCGGACGAATAATTGGAGCTGCTTGAACCCCATGAATGTGCCGCGTATTCGTGATAATTTTGCGACGCCATTTGGTAGTCTTGAGGGGAAGTCGACACTAGAGGCAATTCAGTGGGCTGCTCGTGAAAGGAAGGATGAGGTTCGAGGAGTGTTGTCGTCGTGGAGAGGAATACATCAAGGACCGCAAAGGTTTTATTGCGTCTCCCATGCAAGCGCAATTATGGAAGACTGATCTATTCGCAAAGCTGCAGCATGCATCCAGCTACGAATGCCTGTCAACATGTTACAATCCACGCACTGCCAAATGACCATTGATAATTTTTTCAAATGGTTGCTCGTGTCCGGTTTGGGCGCTTATCGATTCGCGAAAGGGACGCGTTCCTTGAGGTCGAAGCCAGCTCGGGCAGAAGTCAAGACATCATAAATGGCGAGAACAACTTGCCATATTCTCTTCTCGGAAAGCGGGGGATGTTCCAGGTAATGACGCGGCGCGGCAACGCTTTGACTTTGGAGTGTCGGCTACCTTGCATTATCGATTGAATGAATGTCGCTTGGGCAGAGATATGTAGACCCTAGGATGCTCAGCGCTCGGGCGAATCCCCATACTCGATATCATACATAGTCCCAAGATTGAATATACACGTAGTTGTTACATACTGGAGCAGTTCTCGCACTCTGATCCCTTCCCTTAGTTCCCTGCCTTGATGATATCCGCCGCTGTGAATGAGACCTGTGAGTACGTGGAGGGGGTTAACATGCACACTAAGAACGAACCTTTCTCGCCAATAACGTACGCAGTGGCTGGAGTAAAGAATATGAGCACGAAGGCAGCAGGGAGATCGATAGTGGCTTACTTTGCATGTGCGCTGCGACGTGGAGAGGAACAACAGAGAGATCGACGACACGGACGTTCTTGGTTCCGTACACCTTGAGGTTAGGATCTACAACACCGCCATCTTCACGAGGAAGCATAGAGCAGCTTCCAACGGTATCTGTCATGGCCGTAAATCAGCCTACCCCAATCAAGAAATGGATTCGACACGTACGGAAAGTAGTGATGTGAGTGGTCTTAATGTAGTCTGCATGCCGTTTAGTTAGATCATTGTGATACGCGAGCGGCCATGATAAAGAGGGGACAATTAATCACCTTCCAACTGCTCGTCAGTAGTGGCGTTGGGACCTGGCTGGACCTCGGTACAGTTCGACTTGAAGGGCTCGGTGTCGGTCAAGGAACGGATGAACTTCGCGTGTTCAAGGAAGACCTTGAGGTCTATAAGTCAAAATAGAGTGAGCTTCCATGGTGTTTCTCTAAGCTCAAAGCTTTCCTTGACTTACCAAAGTTCTCCTTAAAGTAGTTCGGGTTGATCTCTGGGTGGTCCTCAGGGTTATTGGACTTTGCGTGCTATCGGGGAAGGTGTACTTCAGCATGAGGCCGCAGTGTGGATGATCGCTGCTGCTTACGATGTGTCCACGAGAGATGGGGTGGTTCAAGGACGTCAGGATACTGATGTAGCGCTTTCCAGGAGCAGGGGGTTCTATCGTGAAACTCAGCTTCTACCTATCAAGATCGATGACGCTTCGTTGCGTACCTCTCGCCATGAAGTAACCTGGGAAGATGATGAACTCCATATCAGGCAGTTTATCGTCCTTGAGGACCGAGAGCTGGATCTCGTATTGCTTGGCCAAAGCAGGCGAGATTTCTCCTGACGCAGTGCGAGCTTTGATGTCCTTCTCGAGAGTATCGATCAAGGCAGCAGTCTCCTCGGGGGCACGGGAGCTCAGCGGGAGGAACGCAAATCCGGTAATACCAGTACGGTGGAGACCCTTAGCTTCACCACTTCACATATACAAATTCGTTAGCCTTCAGCTACAGGCTGATGAGGTTGGGGGACTCACTGCAGGCGTAGGGACTCCTTGGCAAACTCTGGGTCGGCGAACTGATCGAGTGTTTGGTGATCAGCATTGGTGGTGTCGAGTTCATACACCAGCCAAGCGAAGTGGTGCTCTTGGACGTTTTCGCCGACTCCGGGCAACTCGAGCTTGGTGGGGATGTCGATCTTCTTGAGGATCTCGGAGCTTCCGACCCCGGACAACTCCAAGATGTGAGGAGACTTGATGGCACTACTCGATTCATTAGCGAGCTGCGTTTGCCTTTCGAGGACTTTGCTCACCCAGCACTAAGAATAACCTCCTTCATGGCAGTAGCGACGTTCTTCTTGTCTCCAGAAATAAACTCAACACCAGAAGCAATCAAGTTGCCGTCGGCGTCTTTCTCATCAGACCAGAGAACGCGAGAAACATGGGCACCCGTAAGAAGCTTGATGATCGATGATCATGTATAAGTAAGGTCCGGCAGACAATCCGAGAACAAAACCAGGAGACTGACATGGAAGTTGGGCCTATCTTGGTGAGGAAGCCAGTATCCGGTTGCGGAATACGAGCGCTTCCAAGTCTTGGGATCGACGTTGTTCGAGGCAAGGTATGTGCCAGTAACCTGATCGCATCTTGGGTCAGCTAAAATGCTATACGGAAGCTAGTTGAGATATACATACGTCGCCGCCATAGGGATCCGTGACATGCTTGATCCCCTTGTTTCCTAGGGTGTCGATGAAGATTTTGTCGAGGGTATGGGCGTGAATAGGGTCGGTTACATTGATAGGGCCATCTGTACCCCTAAATTTCTCATCGTAGGTGTGAGGATACTTGTCAGTTACCTCCTTGACGGCAGGGTGGAATCTAGGCGCCGTTTAGTGATCAAATTCTCTTGGGCGGCAGAAGCCTCTGGTCAATCATGATAACTTACTTCTCCGACTTCTTCGAGTACTTCTCGAACTCATTCCAGTTCCACCCGGGGTTGCCGAGCTTCTCAAAGGCGTCGACGTCCTCTGCGGGTGGCTTGATCCAGCAGAAGAAGTTCATGGCAGAGCTACCGCCTACAACGGTGTTAGGCATCGTGATTAACAATAAACTACACATTCACGTACCAACACCCTTGCCTCGCGGCCAGTTGTGCTCGATGTTGTTGGCGTGCTCTTGCTTCACAACGGGGAAGCCCCAATCGTACTACGGAACATAGAAAAGTTGTAAGTGTGGATGAGGACCAAAGTTAATCGTGGCAAGCATACCTTTGGGTTCCCGAAGGTAGCACCGAATTGAGAAGGGACATCGACCAGGGGATCGTCTCCGTAAACAGCTCCAGCTTCAAGGACAAGGACATTGGAACCAGCGTCCTCAGTCAACCTGGACGCCAGCGCTAAGCCGGAGGTCTATTCTGAGGTAAGAACAGCGGACTAGGGCAGACTGAAGGTGAACGCACTCCTGCTCCGACAACGATGTAGTCGAAAGTCTTGTTGGCGAGCTCATCTGGGGTGGTAAGGAGAGGCATCTTGGTATGGTTTAGGGCGTTCTAATCTGTCGTGGGTCCTTTATACTGCGACTAAGGGTACTCTCAGCCACGTGGGATATCTCCTGGACCTTCGGCGCCGTCGCTGTGGAAGCACCTAAAACTGATCTATCAATCTATCCAAGATGATGGAAGCCACTTGTAAAGTGGGGACCTTGCTTGACTATTTCAACTTCAAGTGCGGCTATTCGGGTCAGGCAGACTTCGTGATCGCACTGGGATCGTAGACCTCGACCTTGGTTGTCCTGAATAGTCCCGCAAGGCCCCTTCACTGGTTGAAAAGAGTGCCAGAGAGTGCCCGTGAATATGAAGGCCCGCGAAAGGGCGTTGGACGGACATATCCTTTCCCTTCGGCGTCATGGTGATAGTGGGAGCTCCGCTCACACGTAGTAAGAATACCGCAATGATAGAAGGCCTATGCATCTTATCAGTGATATATAGTAAGATTCCCTTGTAAGTAAAGAAAGCTCACTATCAATTGGGATGACCAGGCTAGTCACGGGCAAGTAGGCGCCGCCTCGCGCATTAGCATTTGTTCCGCAGGAGTATTGCAGTCAGAAAGAAAATATTTCACAGTCCACCGGGCTTCATCAGTAATCAGCAATCATCAGGCCGCGGGAGTGGTCAAGGAAACGTCGAGGAAGCAGACGGTGTCCTTAGAGCACTGATGCCTTACTGAGAAACCTGATAACCATAGGATTATGGACACAAAGAAGCCAGAGAGTTCATCAGATACTTGTGCAAGAAAGCTAACAGAAGCTTTATTTTGGGCGCGAAAGCATATCCATCTGGACAGCGCTCGTGCAGTGGTCGGAGAAGCGCGAAGTTCCTTGCAACCCGCACACAGTCTGAACGCCTGGGAAGCGGTGTTTATTCTCAATTGAGTACATAGTCCTAGAAACATGATTTAAGCATTGCTAGCGAAACGAGATCAGCGACAGAACTTACTATCGTTCACCGGCACATGCAAGACACCACTGAATGCAAGAATTTCGAGTTTGGTATCTTCCAGTGCTCCGGGGGCTTCAAGACTTCACAGGTAACCTTAATAGCTTCAGGTAATCCTTCATTTGCCTTTTTCTCGAGGGAAAACGGTGCAGAACGAGGAGATGGTTTTGGGCTCCTGTCACGCTGTTGTCACGGTTGCTGATGAGTTTGGCAGACCACAGAATGCAATTTTGATGCAATTCCCTTTTTTGAGGAGTGACCCGAGCGTGACATTGCATTCAGTGGTGTCTTGTTGCATGTTCCGGTGAACGATAGTACCACAGGACTCAGGAGCATGTGGAGGAGAGAAGAGGAGATAACACAGCCACATCGATGCCTGTTTTGCTGGTTGCCATATGCGGCCATCAAACGCGTGACTAATTAGTGCTTGGGTTCTGGAGGCGCTGGCGGAACGCGACCTTCAACCTTAACTTTGACATAGCGCCAAAGGCTTAGGGCGAATCATGGGTATTCTAGATGACCTCGACAAGACCTTTGACTTCAATTCTCCACAACCCGCACCAGGACCTTCAACGCCGCAGTCACAGGGCGAGAGCTCTAAAGATAATCCGTTCGCGAAAGCTGCACTACTTGCTGCACGGGCAAGGCAGCACGCACAACGATTGGGTACGAAGGACCATATCTAACTCTACAATATACTGAAAATGGGCCCAGATGAGGAAGATTCTGACTATGACGAGGACTCCTACGCTCGACAGGTCGCAGGCGGCTCTCAACTTCTCGACTCTTTGCGAAGTGGGGCAGGCGCGAAGAGCTCAGCTTCCGGAGGATTTAGTCTTAGGTATGACAATGAGACTGAGCTTAGAGCCATGGACGTTGCAGGACCCGGACAAGAGGAACGGTAGGCGCTTTGTCGAACAACTATGTCGTGCCGCCTTACCCCTCCCTTCAGATTGGCCGAATTCGTTTCAAAGGAAATCGACAACAATAGTCAGGGCTTGGACGTGAAGACTGCGATGGAATCTCTGGAATTATCCAAGTAAGCTTGAGACTCTTTTCGTGGAATATAGAGGTCTTACCTCTGTGAAGCCCACGGGACATTCTACCAGGCCTTGAATTCCGCCTTCTTGGACATCAAGCAATTGGCGTCGCTTGGTGAGCGAGGGCCCCTGATAGATTCTACGGATCCCATAACTGTTTACAGGATGATTAAGATGGAGAAGGAGGAAAGATATAAGGGCGGGATCCTTGCGTTAGTCCACCATTTTTATTCCTGGCGACTCTCCGCTCATTTTTCCTTAGGGACGATATGGGTCTTGGTATGTAACGCCTTGTTCGAAAACGAACTCACCTCACCAACCTTTCTCAGGTAAAACGGTTCAAATGATCGCGTTAATGTCGAAGAATATGCCGACCAAGAAAGACGAGGACAAGACAACTCTCATTGTTGTGCCGGCGGCCCTCATGCAACAGGTTGGTATCCTGACTTCTACCCACTGTCTTGTTCTCACGTCCTGCAGTGGAAAGACGAAATTCTCACCAAGAGCAACGACCTATTCTCTGTTCACCTCCATCACGGCCGGGACAAGCTGAAGGTATGTCCTTGCCGAATGCCCGGCCAATTCGTAGAGATTAACCATTCGTAGAAAGAGTCCCAAGTCAGGCGTAAAGATGTGAGCGCTTCTGTTTCTGGTACCTGGCCCAGAATCTCACACCGAGTTTCAGGTTATTATCACGTCCTATCAAACACTCTGTCAGGATTTCACCATCCCCAAAGACGTTGAGCCATGGGAGGAAGCTGAGTGGGTGGCAAACAACGGGTACGCCTTTGCATAACTCTTGCTCTCGACTGTTTTTCTGATGATCTTGTAGGGGCCTCCTTGCAAGGACCAAATTCTACCGAGTCATTGCTGATGAGGCTCAGTTCATTCGCAATCGGGCGACAAAAGCCAGTGTCAGCTTGGCCCTGGTAAGGTCGAAATATCGATGGATGTTGACAGGAACACCCGTAACGAATACTCTGTGAGCGACCCCTTCCACTTAGAGTGACGAATTCATGACGACGGAACTAACTCTGTGTGATAGAGCGGATTTGTACGGCCTTTTGAGGTTTGGAAGGTTTGCGCCGTGGAACGATTGGCCTTCCTTCAATGAACATATCGTAAGACTTCTCTACATCCCACAGCTAACGTTGCAACTGAGTATGCTTCTAGGCGAGAGTTCAGGTTGAGGATGCCCCCCTTGCCGGTATGTTTCTCGTTTCTGTCTGTACTCCACAATTGACACTAATTCGTCCTTCACTAGGCCAACGAGCACAAGTCATCTTAAAGCCTCTGTTACTACGGAGGACCAAGAACTCGATGTTGGAAGGCAAGCCGATCTTGGAACTCCCGCCAAAGGAGATTGAGCTTGTCAAGCTTCAGTTCTCTCGTGAGGAGCGCGAGCTTTATGACCATATCGAGAAGAACACCACGATAAGGCTGAACAAATTCATCCGCGAACGGACATTGCTAAAGAAGTGCGTGGCTCGTGTTCCCTTCCCCTGACGCCCTTTTAACCGCTCTCGAACAGCTACTCGGAAGTCTTGGTAGGCTATATCCATCTTCCTTGACTCGTGCCCCTGACCAAGACCGGCTAGGTCATGATCCTACGTCTCCGACAAATGTGTTGCCACCCCAATCTTATTCTCGTGGGTTCATCTTCTAACGTTCTTTTGGTGCATGATTGACTTTACGCACTCAGGCTCAAACTGGAGACTACGATGACCCAGCTTTGCTTATGGGAAGCAATAACGAGAAAGAACTTGGCCGTGCACGAAAGAACATGGGCATTGCGTGGCTGACGAGGACCAAGCAGCAATTCCTTGCTCGTGCTGCAGCAATAGAGATATTGGACTTTTCGGACGAAGACGATGCGGAGGCTCCGGGCTGTCCTGTTTGCGAAGAAGGTATGAGAAACAAATTATCAGAAGAACCTTGAATTTAACATACATGGACAGCGTATAACAACAACGCCCAGGTTCTCGGCTGTGGCCACGAAGTGTGTGCCGATTGCGTGGCCGATATACGCAATTCCCCCATCGCGCACAACGGGATTTTGTAAGAGACTGCAGAAATGTTGTGGCTCCCTCACTAACGTCCTTTTCCAGCGACGGAAACCTTGCTGCCGAGAAAGCCTTTGAGGAGGCCCAAGCTAAAGGATACAAACCCTGTACGTCCCATAGCTTCGTTGCGTCTTTGCTCGTCTCACTTCTTTACTCGTCTCACTTCTTTACTTAGGCCCAACCTGTCATGAAATGATCGACGTGGCTGAAGAGAAAGTCTTCATGTCGGCAGCATTCCAGCCCACTGACGAAGAGCTCACAAACTACGCGAGGTCGAAGCGAAGGGCCCAGGGAAAGAAGAATTCGTACTCTCCTATCAACATTAAAGGCGGGAAGAAACTGCCTCCGCCGTCGCCTTCAGGCTCGGTGATAGAGTTGTCTGACTCGGACGAAGAGATGCCCGATATCTTGTCCATGTTCAAGAAACCCAGTCCCGTCGGGAAGAAAGGCGGCAAAAGGAAGAATACGATCATGTCTTCCGACGATGTGAGTTTCACTTCGGTTTTTGTTCTTCGATTACACGCCTAATTTCTGGCATTGTCCTTCATTGCAGGACTCTATGGATGACCTGCTCTCGAAATCTCGCAAAGGAAAGGGCAAAGGTAAAGCGAAACGGAAGGCGGCGGACGACTCGGACTCGGAGGTTGAGTTTCTCGGTATTTCGCCGTCCAAGCGCAAGAACAACAAACGGGCACGAGCCACGCCGATGTCGGACGAAGAGGACGACGATCGCTCGGGCGTTCATGAACCGTCTGCGGCTACGCTTGCGACCTGGAGTCGCGGTGATGATGATATGGAAGCGAGCACCAAGATGACAGCTTTGGTGACGTTCTTGAAGGAGTGGGATGCCTCTGGGGACAAGGTTATCTGTTATTCGCAGTGTAAGTGGATGGTCAGTCAGATCTGCGTTCTGGTGGAGCTCATGAAAGATCGTAACTAGGGACTTCGATGTTGGACTTGCTCGAGATCTTGCTAACGCGACATGGAGTACGGAGTCTTCGGTTCGATGGAAAGATGGACCGAAAACAAAGAGATCACACTCTTCAAGCTTTCAAAGAACGCACAGGCCCTAAAATCATCCTCATCAGGTATGTGTCAGAGTCTCTTTTGTTAGCCTCAAAAATACCCTGATGATTTTCTGAACAGTACGAAAGCTGGGAGTGTTGGGTAAGCAAGGCCCTTAAAAAGTCTCTCCGAGGTGTAAATAGAGCTGATATTCTTATAACTGCAGTCTTAATCTCGTGTCAGCTAACCGTGTCGTTAAGTAGGTGTTTCAATGTGTTCTCGTGGGGTTACTGTTCTAACGCCCCGAATAGCATGGACCTATCTTGGAATTATGCTACGGAATCGCAAGCATACGATCGGTGAGTGACTCAGGACGTCCAAAAGGACCTTGGCTAATATTCTGCACTATCAGTTGTCATCGTATCGGCCAGGAGAAGTCCGTCTATGTAAAGCGTTTGGTAGTAGAGAACACAATCGAAGAACGGTATGCTAGGAAACAACATGCTACGCCCGCTTCTTACTTAACTAACCACAATGTATCCAGAATGCTCAAACTGCAAGATGTAAAGACCGGCCTCGCCGAGGCAGCCTTGGGCGAAGGGACCGGAGGCAAGTTGCATAAACTGAGCGTCAAAGATATCAAATACGTATGTTCACCATTCTCGATGTGCAGTACCGTGCTGATCTGGTGGTGCCTTGTAGCTGTTTGGTATCACCCCTGCGCAGAAGGAAGCTGCGAAGAAGGCTAATGAACGCGGGAATGGAGGCTCGAGGTCGAGAAACGCTTCGAACAGGGCGAGCCCCGAACCTTCGTCTGATTGAAGTTGATCGGCATTATCGAGAGTGCGAGTTTTGTTT